>CM037155.1:35878600-37186100 GCA_020921065.1 Vaccinium darrowii | reverse complement strand
CATAAATGATAGTATGATACCATAAAAGTATTGCGTAACTAATAAGCTATAAAATATGCATACCATACACCAAAAACACTCGTAACTAACACAAAAAATACGCGCATCATCTCCAAAAACTGAACATACTCCTTTCATAACTAACCAAAAACATGCGTGATGGAAAAATAAAATAAAAAACGTCACATTCTATGGTACTAATGGTAGACTCTTAAGCTTTACTCTTGGCCTGACTTCCCGTCATAGTCTTCCTCCCCGCTGGGTATTTGCAACGTGCAATAAATCATGAAGTGTCTTCCACTTGCTAAAAGTAGTGCCTTTACTTGACTGGTGTCTTGCTACTTCTTTGATGTCGTAGTCATTGACTTTAGCGATGACTTGGCCAGGGACAGATCAAGACAGAGAAAGCGGGAGAGAGACCTGTTACATGTGGCTTGTTAAAGAAAACTGTTTACTTTGGTGATGTATACTCAATAAAAACTAAAGGGTAAATTACACTGACCTCCCTTGAGGTTTCTGACTTGTACACTAACCACCCCTACTTTATCTGAAATAACACTGACCTCCCCTGAGTTTTATATTTTAGTATCAAAAGCACCCTTCTGTTACTAAAATAGCACTGACCTTCCCTGAGTTTTATATTTAGTATCAAAAGCACCCTTCTGTTACTTGGCCATCAGTGACAGTATCGGGAATTGATGAGGTAAGCCATTAACCTTTTTTGAATTCCCAAAATAGCCCTTGACACTAGTTTTGGATTACACTAATACAGTAGAAAATTTGCTATTTTGCACATCACAACACCATAAGTAGCAGAATTTTCTACGTCATAAATTTTCTACTTTATTAGTAGAAAATTCAGTACCCAAGTGATGCAAAGCAACTAAAAATGACTTACTTATACTCTTATTTGATGTATTTTATGGACTAGGACACATCTATTTGTTAAACAAAAAATTGAATTAAAGGACATGTATATTTGGTCGCATTCCCATGTTTTGTTATCTTGGTTTCATTTTTCATTTTCTTTTTCTTTTATTGAACGGCATTTTTTTGTTAACAGCAAAAGCCAAACGGGGAATTCGTTTCATTTTTTTTTATTATAGAAATTGCCCACCAATAAATTATACTCTAAGTATTCATGCATGATCACTATTTAGAAAAAGAAGAGAGCCTTTTGCATTTAGATTGTAACTAGTGTCAAGGGCTATTTTGGGAATTCAACAAAGGTTAATGACTTACCTCATCAATTCCCGTTACTGTCACTGACGGCCAAGTAATAGAAGGGTGCTTTTGATACTAGAATATAAAACTCAGAGGTGGTCAGTGCTATTTCAGTAACAGAATGGTGCTTTTGATACTAAAATATAAAACTCAGGGGAGGTCAGTGCTATTTCAGATAAACTAGGGGTGATCAGTGTACAAGTCAGAAACCTCAGGGGAGGTCAGTGTAATTTACCCAAAACTAAAACTGAATGCAATAATAAGAACTCGAAATCTGGAAATCAATGAGGACTGAGAGTGCACATAGTCTGGATTGGAACATTTCTCTAGAAATTCAATAACCAAACTATTCCAATCGGTTCTAGAAAATTAGGAACCAAAACTTAACCAATATATATGTAGAACCTATCCAGGATCTAAACCACAATACCAAACCCGTTTTTGTTTGGTTCCGGTTCTAACTGATAAGCGTTGAAACACTTTTCTACATTAAAGAATTACTCTAAGGTCCATTATAGCTCTTTGTAACATGTCTAGTCCACCTCTTAGTTCCATAACTCCTCTAATCCACATTTTTGCAATTTCTAAGGTGTAAGGTCCACTCTCCATTTTTAATAGACAAATGTACCCTCACATTAAATTTAATACATAATATATTTTCACAGGGTGTCCTAGGGTTTAGGTTTAGGCACTTTCATAGAGTACCCTATGGTTTAGGTTTAGGCACTTTCATAGGGTTCCATAGGGTTTAGGTTTAGGGTGCACTTTCCTGTTATAGGGTTTTTAGTGGTTTAGGCACTTTCATAGGGTACCCTAGGGTTTAGGTTTAGGCACTTTCATAGGGTATCCTAGGGTTTAGGTTTAGGGTGCACTTTTCTATTATAGGGTTTTTAATGGTTTAGGCACTTTCATAGGGTACCCTAGGATTTTAGGCACTTCCTCTTCAACTAGGATTTTAGGGACTTCTTCTTAGGGTACCCTAAAACCCTAGGGTACCCTACCCTAAATCTTAGGGTACCCCTAAAACCTAAGGTACCCTAGGACCCTAAATCCTAGGGTACCCCTAAAACCTAAGGTACCCTAGGATAACCCTAGGGTTTTAGGGTACCCTAGGATTTTAAGGTATCCTAAGAAGCGAGGGGTATTCTTATAATTGGTACGTGTGAGTGGATTGGATGCGTTAGGATAATATTAGGTGGACTAGAAGTGTTAGGAAATAGCTATAGTGGACCTTATAACAATTCTCCCCTTTCACATTACATGAACTCAAAAGAATATGGGGCACTTAAATAATGGTTCTTGAGAGCATCCGAACTTATGTTTCTATCTCGTTCACTATTGGGAGTTATGTTTTCGTCCCCAAATTCGAATATACCCAAATTGCCCTTTTGTAATTTGTTTTTCGTGTCATATATAATTGTGTACATATATATCGGGGTGAAATTTAGGACTAAAAACTAACCTTATATAGCAGTGAAATTTAGGACTAAAAACTAACCCTATATAGCAGTGAAATTTGGGACTAAATTGTAAACATCAAGGTCCTCAATAGTAATTAAGGGATTACACCATTAGAAAATCCCCAAATCTAGTTTTTGAAATCCCCCAAATCTCTCTTCATCTCTCTCTTATAAAATTAGTATAATGAAATTCAATCCTCTAACCTCTCTCACACATGTCCCATCCATCACCTGCTACCCGATCTCCTCCACCATTGCCCACTAGCATCCCCATTGCCGTTGTTAGCTGCCATTGTTCGTCGCCGTCGCCGAGTTACCGTACATCGGCAAGCGCGTGGTCGAGGACAAACGTCGTTTGTTCTTTTAGGCTTGATTTAGTAAGTATTTTGGATGGGTTGTACTATGATTTTTCTCCTTAATCCATTGTTTTTTTTCCTGAATGTATCTGTGAATGGATGTTTTTTTTTTTTTTTTTATCATTGTTTAGGTCACGTCCACACCGGTGCAACCCATCACCCCCTCAGGCTTCCACCATGTAAATTGATTTTTGTATTCCCCGATGGCGGTTGAAAATTAATTTAAGCTGTTGTTTATCTTTTTACGTAGCTCTTAATGAATTTACCATAAATGCTGAGTGAATTCAAGAATTTACCATGTTTAATAATATGTACTTAGTTTTTACCATGAATAATGGGTAATTGAAAATTTTACCATGAATATTGATACGTACTTAATTTTTACCATATTAGAATGAAAGTTTTTTTAACAAAATACTGGGTAATATTTTTAAATTTTTTTTACCATGTATACAATTCAAATTTTTGTTCGCTAATTTACTATGAAATGCATTTTGGATTTGGAATGATTGAATGGTATCATGATATTCAAGTTTACCATGAAATTTGTTTAGATGATATTGCAGTTTACCATGAAATGTGTTAATATGGTATTTGAGTTTATAAAGAAAATCAATTCAAATGGTTTTATGTTTTTAAGGATCATGGTAAAAAAAATGCTAAATATGTTTGATACATTAAAATTTACCATGACTCGTGATCTATTTGTATGCATTCAAAAATCATGGTAAAAATAAGTGCATTACATGAATTATGGTAAAAACAAGTGCATTACAAAAATCATTATAAATTTGTAAAAATTTAATTGAGAAATAAGAAGTGAAAGATTCGAAAAAAATATATCCTCTAAAGATTTGAAAATTGAGAATTCAAAATTTCCATTTTCTTTTTCTGTTAATATTTTGAAATTTTGAAGTGAAGGAAGGGGTCAAATCCCTTAATTTCAGGTAACTAACAACTAATTAGGGTCCCACTTAATTAGGCAACTAAATTATATATTAGAAAAAGGGTAGATGTGGTGTATCACAAGAGGAAAGGATGAAAACATAACCGTTTAAAATGACAGGGATGAAACCTTATGTGGTACCCAAAAAAAGGATGATTATGGAACACCAAACTATTCATAAAATAATTATAGGATTTCATAAGATTCAAAACCAAATATGTCCACATGATACATAAAGTACTTGACAATCTACCATCAATAAAAACAACTTTTAAAAATTGATGAAAATAACCAATAAAGTAGCTTAAACAAAGAATAGAATAGTCTGAAAACGATAAAATAAATTCAGCAACATGTCTTACTAAGGAATTAAAATTGAAAATTGGATATTGGGCCTAGTTTTCCATTTGCTGAAATCAAAGGGTTGATTTTAGCAAATAGTTTCCTCATTTGCTAAAATCAACCCTTTGATTTTATGGGTTCTCATTTTATCAAATGAGAAACTAGGTCAAATAGTTATAGAAATATATTAAAGACTTTCTAACAAAATAAATTTTTACTCCAAAATAGATATAAAAGAATATCTTATTAGGAAAAAAATATTGCCTTACCAAATCAAGATATATAATTATGTATATATATATAGGAAGCCGGTCTCCTAAAGGATCCCTTATTAAAAATTTGGTGTGGACCTAGCCTTTTTTCAACTTTCCGGATCAAATTTTGACGATCCGAACCGCTCAATGTTTTTAAAATGCATTTTCCAAGGTCCATGAGGGAAATCTTCAAAAAACAATACCCGGAAGGGCTTGATCCAAACAGTTTTCGGTAAAACTGTACATATGTACAGTTTTACCGAAAACTGTTTGGATCAAGCCCTTCCGGGTATTTTTTTTTTTCCGAATCTTTGCGTAGGCCTTTAAAAACGCATTTTAAAAACATTGAGCGGTTCGGATCATCAAAATTTGATCCAGAAAGGTGAGGTCCGCACCAAATTTAAATAAGGGATCCCTTAGGAGAACATCCTCCCATATATATATATATATATATATATATAATACGCCTGTCTCTCAACACTACTTGATCAAACGCCACACAGAAGCAAAACTACAATCTATGGGTCCGTTGAACCAAATTTGTGTTTGTACTCTCTCAAGTGAAAAGATTTTGACTCAATGAAAGTTTAGAAAAATCAACTTCTTAAAAATGGATGAATGATGCCATATATATAAACTCGTGACCTTACGAATAATCACACGGGGAAAGGACACCTGATCTGTTTATCAAAAACGCGTCCGTCCATGACAAACAGACGCCACACAAAACACACGACTCTGAATTGAGTCAATTCACATTCACACTGCCAATAAAGTATTTTATACTAAAAATATTTTCACCAATCCCCCACATGAATGAAATTGACCGGATAAACAATGAAAAACAATGCTGACAGTGAGAGAGAACAATAGAGAAACATCCTTTTTTTAATAGCAAAAACAAATTCATTTATTTTTTAAAACAGATTACAAAAATTAAAAGGATTAAAAGCATAAGGCATCACAACAGAGTGATAGCAAACCAAGAGAACTAGAAGCCCACAAATCGAAGATCATACGTTGCTAGGACCCAAAAAGGAAATAACAATTGGCTAGATGCCAACCAAAACTTGACCCTGCCCATCTGAACCAAAGCCCTGAAAATAAAAAAATCTTTGCTACTCAACAGAGAAATGAATCCAAAGATCCAGTAACCAAAACAAGGATCCAGAACCAAAAGATTCAATCCCTGCAAACAACTCCCCTAAAAAAACCAAAAAAAAAAAAGCACCGAAATTGATGAGGAACCAAACCCAACCTCAAAGCAGCAAAACTGAACATTAGCATAGAAAACCACAACACGGCATAAGCCCAACACAACTCTACCTCCAACCAAGACCCAACAACTCAATAAAAGAAATAAGAGCTGACAACTAGCCCTTTCTAGATTCAGCTATTTCAGCTATTTTAATAATAATTTTATCCTCATCCCCTTCATAACCAATACATATGCCCTTGTTGGCTGCCCAAATGGCTTGAGATTCGTTTAACAGAATATTGTTTCTGTTAGCAATACCATTAGCAGAGACAGAAGTAGATTGAGTAGTAGCTGCCATAGCTGACTTGAATACCACACATTTTTGTTTGTTTCTCCCACCCTTATGATATACTGGATGAACCTTCGAGAAACCAAGAATATTTTCAATTGTTTTTCTCTTCTTTTTTTTTTCCTCCCTTTGATTCCTTTAGTAGCTACCTTGACTGGATTGGCTTCTCATTGATCTAGGAGAAGACCATTATCCTTATCTTCAATAGACCGTTCTTTTGTTTCTGCCACCTCTTCAACATCTTCCAAAACATTTTCCAGCTCGGCATCATCAGCATTACCCAATGATTGTGCAACAATCTGATTCTCACTTATGTTTGAAGCCAAAAGATCAGCCTCACATGGAGAAGTAACCCCCAATTCCAAATGTTTCTCCATAGCCTTCTTAACTGGAGATTGAAACATTCGGCATAGGATAGGTAGCTATTGGCCTTGAACCTTCCCTTGTGAAAGACTATCGGATTTATTGGCCAATCATGGACGCGATGTCTTTAGCTGCTTAGCCATTTGTGTAAACCAAGACAATAGAATTCACATATAATACTTCCGACATAATCTAGTTCTCACGGTTGTGTCCATTTTAGCCTTGGAACACCGACTAGTTTCATATAGTTCTTTTCAATAGTTTAGCCCTAAAATTCTCATACAAGCGGCCCACTTTACACTCACATAAGTGATTTGCTCATTAAGAGTGTCTTGCTATACCCCACTTGTAATTTTCAAAATATGAGAATCATTAAAAGCAAAGCTTATCCTAAACACATTGCAGTCTACAGTAATTTGTCTCCTACAAACATTGTTTGTCTTACCATTCAAGATGGTCTTCTATGCCTTTTCCACTATTGATAGCCATCACATTAAAACTCTTGGTACATAATTGGAACACGTTGGACCATTCTCTAAGAAATAGCATAGCCGCTCCGTTTACTAGCTTTTGTCTAATGCGATGAGTTGGTCAGACTCCATTGTAGACCTTTCTTTACACGTATGAGGATTTCCAAATTATTGTTGCACTTCCAAAGTATAAAGACATATATCCACTCATATGGATGTTTTTGTCTTCTAAGTCTAATATACAATTGACTACTCTATACTCTAGAGTATTGTTGGATATATCTTTTATAGTGCAACATATAGTTAAAATTTGTGGAAATTATAACCACGAGATTTTAGCAAGAATTTATCCAAATAATGCTTAAGTAATTTATGACATTACACAAACAATGTCAAAAATATTTCTTCATCTCTCATGTTTCAAGAGATTTTAGCAAGAAACAAACCCACATTGTGAAAAATCACCCACTATCGAGTAAATCTTTACTAAATTTCATGGTTTTATGATAATGCAACATGCATTCTATGTACCCTTTTAGATTCACTGGGTACTCTTTATAGCATATAAATTGAATCCACTTTTAAAAAAAAATCTTGTGAGGTGTGGTTGTTTGATAACGAGCAAACACTCAAGATTGTGGAAACTAAAATGTTTGAAATCTCATTTTTCATGCCAAATCAAACATAGGCGGCCCATCTGCTAAGTTTGCCCATCTGCTAAGTTTATTGAAACTCAATTTCAAATAATCCAAAACATAGATTTACATGTTTTATGCTTCCAATCGATTTGGTGCAAGTGACTTATTGAAAAGTCATAGGATGTGTGACTTATTCACCTATGGTTATATCTCCTGATTTACACACAACGGTCACATCCCTTAGTTTGAACTAAATGGTTACATCTCTTGATGCAAATTAAATGATCACACCTTTTGATTTAAACTCAAAAGTCACACTTCTTCCCAGATAAAATATGGTGACAATTTTTAGAGTCACTTGTACTTTGAACCTAACAAACCTACGACGCAACAATATAATGAAGAACAGTTGGATGACACCATACCTTATAGCCACATGTATTCAACTCATTCAAGGAGTACTTGAAAAAGATTTCACATATATCCTCAAACTATTGCCAAGTCACGGCCAACCCAATACAAATTAATGGAAGTAAATTGGTTAATCAAATGTCATAATCAACAATTTCATAGCACCAATAGTAGTAGCCTTTGATAGGCATTTGATATCTTTTAACAAAAAACTTTATTATTGAAAGCAAATGAAGTGGCCCATTGCAACCTTCTGGAGACTCACACCGATTACTGAAAGGGTTAGAGAATAGAACCTCCATACATGCCTTTGCAAACATACGCCTATTTTTATATATTTTTCCGAGTGGGTCACAGGTTTCTAAGAAACAACCAAGAACTTAAAAGGATTGTAATATTACCATTTCCCAATGGTATACACCATTTCGTCCTCATTGATTTCCAGGTTTCGAGTTCTTATTTATTGCATTCGGTTTTTATTGATTATATATCATAAAAAGTAAACATATTTTTAAACAATCTTAAGACAAACATCTAGTCAAACATCTTTTTAACAAATCCGTAATATTCTTATTTGACATTGCAGCTTAAATGAGAACAAATGTCTACGGTAATTTGTCTCCAACAAACATTGCTTGTCTTACGGTGCAAGATGGTCTTCTATGCCTTTTCTACTATTGATGGGCATCACATTAAAACTCTTAGCATAGAATTGGGCCACATTGGACCATCCTCTAAGAAATAGCATAGCCACTTCGCTTACTAGCTTTTGTCTAATGCAATGAGTAATGAGTTGGTCAAACTCCGTTGTAGACCTTACTATGCACGTATGAGGTTTTCCATGACTTTTGTTGCATCGTCTCTTTGTTAACTATGACACATGAATCAATTAGTTTATCAAACTGGGATAGGATTTTTTGATTAGTGTCACTTGAGATCATCATTTTGGTTGTTGAACTTCTTCACAAAGTTATTGCACTTATATGTAATGTACACGTGTAAATCCATGGATCACTTATATGTATGTACACATGTAAATCCATGGATCACTCCTCTTCTTACATGCATTTAGTTTTTATGGAAAAGAAGGAAGTAAAATGATCTAATTATACTGAATTATTTTCTTATTGGTTCTTATGGATGGATGGCAAACTTGATGCTGCATGTGACTTTGTAATTGTGTTTGTTCATTTGAATGTATATAAAATAAGACACCTATCTGTTTGAAACTCAATTTTTTTCTTCGCTTTGCACATCTCTTGCCGATGAGACTGAATTCATATGAATAGTTGTGACTGTTGTTCGATTGCTATTTTCGGAATGTGTGTTCTGGCACTTATTTATTGTCAATAGTTGTTTCATATGGCAATAGCTATATATAGGTGCCATTTATTACAAGAGTCACAATGCATGGTTAATGACTTCATATGTGTTCTTTGACATTTTAATAAGTTGAAGAGACGTGACTTTTGAAAGCTATTCAAAATGGTTGAATGAGTCGGAATGAAAGTTTCAAAAAATTAACTTCTTAAAATGGATGAATGATGCCATATATATAAACCAACTTGTGATCCTATGAATAGTCACACGGGGAAAGGACACCTCTGTTTGTCACAGACGTGTCCGTCCACGACAAATAGGTGCCACACAAAAGACACGATTCCAAATTGAGTCATTCACATTAACACTGCAAATAAAATATTTTATACTAAAAATATTTTCAACATGGCTCTCTTAAGTAGTCTGCGTCATATCTGATTCTATGAATCCAACTTCATATTTTTTCTGGAAATTTAGTGGTACTCTATTCAATTTGATCCCCCCCCCAAAAAATTTTTGCTATCGTTCTACGACAAAAACACATGATGTGTAAGAATTATCAGTGAATTCTGTGTAACTATTCATTCTTTACACGTAAAACATTATGATAATTTCAGCGCAAGTGTTCAATCTCTAGACATAAAAAAGTACTCTCAAACACGGCTCATGTTCCGCATGATTGTAATAATAAAACTATGCTATAGAAGATGAAAAGGCTTGCACACTATTTTTTAATCAACAATAAACTTTTATTAGTGAAACTTGACAAGGGTACATCAAGTTGGGAGGAGAGAGAAAGGGACTCCAACCGAGGTTGAAGAAATTAAAAACACCTGAAGGGCCGAAGCCCAAAAAAACCCGGTGGGCAAAGCCCATAGCACCTAATGGCCTAGCCTAGTACAAACAACAATGACAGTGAAGCCCAGTACAAAAGAGGCAAACCCACTACAAACTATGAAGCCCAAATCTATAAGCCCAAGAGGGGAAACCCTAGCCAAACTTCAGCTGCTTCGCCACCCAAACTCCACCACGCTAAATCCACCACGATCGAGCACCCAACAGAACCACCCTGGCCGAGTGATATTCGACTGTGATCAGTTTTGGTTATTTCGGTTCGGATCAGTTATCTCATTCAAACATCAATGACAGTTAACTCATCACTTGATTTCACCAGAAGCTTTATTATACATATATCAATGCAAAAAAGAAGAGATTAGAGTTTGGAGTTTATACAAATAATAAAGAAAAATATTGAACAAGACAAAATTACTTGCTTCCAATTTTTCAACCGCATCCATGTAGTCTCTAAGATTAATCTTGAGTAAAAATTAGAGCCTCGACCGTTGTGGGAGCAAGAGAAGTTCGGTAGGGATCAAGGACCCGTCCTCCCGTGTTAAAAGCAGATTTTGAAGCAATAGTGGACACATATATAGCTAGAACATCTCGCGCAACTTGAGAGAAAATAGGATACTTGGCGAAGTTGGCCTTCCACCAACCTAATAAACTAAACTCCTCATTGTCAACTTCATAACCCTCCATCCAATACCTCTCCAACTCGAACTTACTAACCAAATTGTTTTCTTCCACTAAATGCATCTTAAATCGATATTTCATTTTCTCTAAGGAATCCATACCCTCTTGTGGGCACCCGTGACCTCCGCGAGAAACCTTGAAAGAACTAGAACACGCGTTCGTTAAAGTCGCCACTTGATTTTAAGGTAAACCAAGCAACCGAATTCAACATACAAATTTCGAGACAACCAGTCCGTCGTAACAAGAGTGATCTCGGTTCGGGAGCTAAGTTACAGGATGAGAAGGTTTTATTTGAAAAATGCACCCATCCCGCCTAATCAAAATGATTAGTCTCTACTCATAATTATGGGATTTTGAAAGAGATTTTAAAGTGATTTAGACAAATACGGGAAAGGGAACAAGGAAAAAATAAAATTAACGATGCATGAGGCTAGATTTATAGAAAGAAATATTACCAAAAAAAATAAAATAGGCGAAGACTAAACTTCTTTTGATCAACGTCCAGATGCTCCCCTCAAAATCATGAATTCTGCGAGTATAACTCCGTTCGCCGCAAAAAGCACGTTATTTAACTAATGCTTCGAAAAACTTGGATTAAAGGCGAGGTTTTAGGTAATTTTGGAAGGCAGGCTTAGGACTAATATTTTTGGGATTTTTGTGGCTGATTTTCAAAAATGAATTTTGGGTTCGGGAAAGGGGTTTGCAAAAGCAAGACAATGGAAACAAAGATTTTTCTAGCAAGGATTTCTTGGGAATTCTTGTTGTGTGTTGAAATGAGAGGCTTAAGGTCCTTTTTATAGGTACCATGGAAGCTTCTTGAGTTAATTTTCCAACCAGAAGAGGATGGGGGGTGACTAAATTGAGCATGTAAGCCCACAACCAAGTTGCAGCATTTTGTCTACGGATCTGGGTAAAATTGTTGGCCAAAACTTGTAAAGTTGGTGGCCAGCGTTTTCTGTAGGCTTAAAGATGTTGGCCACGATTTTTTTGAGAGTAAAACTTGTTGGTCAGTGTTTTTATACTTCCACCAACAATCTTGTTATGGGTTTAAGCTTTGGGCTTGGTTTGGGCTTATTTTGGGTCTTAGGTGGGCTTTGGCTTGGGCCTATTTGTTGGGTTTCAAATTGGGTTGATTGCAAGGTGTTTATTGGGCTATGAAAATGGTAAAATCCAAATTTTGAAGCATGAATCCAATAAAATGAATTTCTTGGCGTCGTTAGCTATTTTCATTATTGGGGATACATCCGGACTCTTACTTAGAATTCACAGATAATCAAAATTGGGGTGCTTACAGCTCTTCCTCATCCATCATTTTACTTGATGATTGACCCACATATTTTATTGGCAATACATGAATACCATTCTTCTCATACCAACCATAAAGCTCACCCATCTTCTTCTTGATCTCCTCAACCATTAGATCAACATCTTTTTCATAACATTTCTTAAGACGCCATGTGTAGACACCCCAATTTGATTATCAATGAATCCTAAGCAAGAGTCCGGATGTATCCCCAATGATGAAAAATTACTGACGACGTCGTGAAATTTATTTTATTTAAATCAATGCTTCGATGAACTTGGATTCACCATCCGCCAAGAAAAAGACCAACAAACCCACCCAAATCAATCCATGTGGCCCATTATAAAGCCCAACAAATAAGCCCAAGTTCTAGCCCAATTTCTTATCCAAAATGTCATTTTACGGACGAAATACCACAAGAGCAACCGACATACGCACGCAGGAGCATGGGCCTCCATGCTGTAAAATTATGGAAGTCAAACCTTGCGGACGCAAGGTCAAGAAGCCAAACAGATGCTGCAACTTGGCATGGCTGCCCATGCTCCATGCACTCACCTCCCATCTGATTTCTGGCGGAAAATAACTCTAAGAAGCTTCCATGGTGCCTATAAAAAGGACCTTAAGCATCTCATTTGAGGATACAACAAAAATCCTTAAGAAATCCTTGCTAGAAAAACCTTTGTTCTCATTGTTTTTCCTTCGTAAACCCCTTTCTCGAACCCAAAATTACTTTCCGAAAAGCAACCACAAAAATTCCAAAAATATTAGTTTTAAGCTTATCTTCCAAAATTACCCAAAGCCTTGCTTGTAATCCAAGTTTTTCGAAGCATTAGTTAAATAAAGTGCTTTTCGCGGCGAACGGAGTTATACTCGCCGAATTCGTGATTTTGAGGGGAGCATCCAGACGTTGATTAAAAGAAGTTCAGTCTTCGCCTATTTTATCTTTTTTGGTAATATTTCTTTCTATAAATCTAGCCTCATGCATCGTTAACTTTATTTATTTATTCCTTGTTCCCTTTCCCGTATTTGTTTAAATCACTTTAAATTTTCTTTTAAAATCCCATAATTATGAGTAGAGACCAATCATTTTGATTAGGCGGGATGTGTGCATTTTTCAAATAAAACCTTCCCATCCCGTAACTTAGCTCCCAAACCAAGATCACTCTGGTTATGACGGATCGGTTGTCTCGAATTTTGCACGTTGAATTCGGTTGCTTGGTTAACCTTAAAATCAAGTGGCGACTCTAACGAACGCGATATTCTAGTACTTTCAAGGTTTCTCGTGGGGCTCACGGGTGCCCACAGTGGCAACTCCGTAGGGGAGAAACGAGAGCTAGACTCGAAAAAAATTTATAGGATTTTAAATTTAGTTTTTAAAGTGATTTTCTTGCATTGCACATGCATCGATGTATGGATAAACCCTGTTCGGCATTATTTGATATCCTGGGTGGGCAACCGTACTTGGGCTATGTCGAAGAAGCCAACAACCCTTTGGCTGTGATCAGTCATAAGTACTGCTTGACCATTGCCTTGCACAATACTTGGCAATGGGAGGTACGCCTGTGACTTTGAACCGGGGTACCCTTTGAGACTACCAGTCTTTTGCATATAGTGCTCCCTAGAACTATCCAAAATTAGGACAAGAACCTTGTTAGGATTATGTGTCACTACATACCCCATAAACTATACAGGTTGCCAGTTGAAAATCAGAGGGGATTATGCCGAAATGATGGGAAAAGAGGAGGAGATTGCCGTTTCTTAATGAGGAAGACGATCTTCTTTTCAAAAAAAAAAAATGCGGATTTTCAAAAGTTGTAAAAAAAAAAAAGGCATTTTTCATTTCTTTTTTAGTCTCTTTTGAGTCACTTTATAATTCCCCAATATAGTAAAAGAATTTTCGGAAAATTAATGCAATCCTAATTTTTAATCCCACAACAAAAAAAAAGGAAAAATTCTTTAAAGAAAAAAGAAAAGAAAAGAAAAAGACAGTCACTTTTCATTTCACCATCTCTTTTTACCTCTTTTTCCTTTTCACCTCCCTTTCTTTTTATTTTTGTATAATAAGAATAACACTTTAAAAAAAATACAAAAAAAAAGAGAAATAAAAAATTAGGATTTCTTAAGATTTCTAAAAATTTCTAGAATATATTGGGGATTTATCAAGTACTCAATGGTCATTTTCCTGTTAATCCGCTAATCTTTTTCATCCAATTTAATTTTTTTCATCCTTTTTGAGGAGTTCTTTTTTCAATAAAAACTGATTATCGAAGGCATTTCTTGTAAAAAAAATGGTCTTATTCTTTATTTTTGACACTTGGCACATTTTCTTGTCAGTTTGCTTGTCACTTTTCGCTGGAAAGAAGGACTACACTCATTTGGGACCGAATCCTTGGTCCAATACCTGATCTAGTTGACACCCCCGTTCCAGATTTTATTCCAGTCGCCGTTCCAGTTTCTGAACCCGTAATGGCCGAACAAAATGAGATGGAGGAGATGAGGGCAAACATGGTTGCGATGCAAAAGTCCATCGAAGATATGGGAAACGTGATTAAGACCTTGGTAATGCTCATACCGAAAAATCCATCGCCGAGGAGAACACCATTGAACAATGAAAGGACGAACCCACTTCATGAAGAAGATTGGTATGAAGAAGAACTGCAGCCAGTCCGGCAGAACATAGAAGTCCCTGCTGCTGCACCACGATCGCCGTTGAACGTTGAGCAACCAGCCACTGATAAGTATAAGACTCTTCAAGATCAAATTGAAGAGTTAAAACGAACTGTCATCCGTTCAAAAGAATCGGGTACCCAGATGGTGGATATGGATAAGCTATGTCTTTTCCCTACGATCAAGCTACCGGAGAAGTTCAAAATGTCCGATGTTGGGAAATTTGATGGCACTGGAGATCCGAAAACACACTTAATGAACCATGCCGGAACTTTGATGCCAGTTGGGATCGGGCCGTTGCAATTGGCACAATTATTCCATCGAACATTGACTGACACGGCGCTTCAATGGTTCTTGAATTTGGATCCATCAAAGAAGAACACTTAGGACGACATTGGGCATGCTTTCATCAACCAATATGCCTATAATGTCCAACTTAAAGTGACCACAAGAGAATTGGAGGCTAAAGATGAACCCCAAAGAAACTTTCACCGCCTTTATAGCTCGATGGAGAGCCAAGGCAGCAAAAATGGTTGATCGGCCTAACGAGAAGGAACAAATCAGAATGGTCATTAAGAACGTGATTCCAGAATTTTCCAAGTACTTGGTGACACAACCCTTCTCAAGCTTTGAAAGTTTATTCGAAGCCGGAATCTCAATGAGGATGCTATGAACTCGAGGTTGTTGGAAAAAGGAAACTCAAGTCAGAGAGGAAAACGGGTCTACAATGGCAATAGTAACTCTTTGTATGGAAGTGGTAAAGGAACTTTACTGCCAGCAGTAACAATCATGTTGTTAACAACAATCGCACACCTGAAGTCAACAACATTAACAATCAACCCCCTCCCCCTCGTAGAAGCATCTTTAGCCAATTAGGAGTTACCCTATCAACTGTTTATGAACGCCTTCTCAAAAGAGGCGTCCTAAAACCTTTGGACCCTATGCCAACACCCAACCCTCTTCCACCTCGTTACGACGCTACTAAATATTGTGCCTTTCACCACAACCATGGCCATCCCACAGATAATTGCGCCCGTCTCCATCATGAAATTCAAGACCTCATTGACAACAAATCCATTTCCCCACCCAAAGCCAAACCCAACATTGTCGCCAACCTTATGCCTAACCATAACCAAAACCAGTTTGGAGTCAACCACATAAATACCCATACAATAGCCTTTGACCCTAGCCAATACATTGTCCCAGCTGACCAACCAAAACTCATTTTTCACCTACCCCTAGACACTGTTGTTATTAATGTGATTGCTACATTTTCAAAGCATGCGGCTAGCCTTCAAAACATTTGGGCTCTAGACGAAGAGGAAGGCAACAAAGACATTTAGGGTACAAAATTCTGAACAAGTTGGAGAATTGAGTTGGTGGACAATTAAAAAGGATATGGAGGAGGCAACAAAGACATTTAGGGTACAAAATTCTGAACAAGTTGTCAATGTCTCGGAAAGTTGGAAAGGTAAAATAGTGATAGGACAAGAAGAAGAAGATTTGTGGAAATCGGTCGGTAATGAAGAAGTATATGAGTTTGGATGTGGCGACGACTTGTGAAGATTTGAAGACGAGAGTGAAAGTTTTGAAGTCGAGGAAGATTTATGGCCCTCGAAAACTGAAGTAAATCACCTGACAAGAAGTGGCAGACACTACAAACCGACCCATCTCGTTGGAGAAGAATCCTCTGAAGCAGCGGTGACAAAAGATGCAAGAGAAGAAGATCTAGGAGATGATGACGTACTGAAACAGTTGAAACGGACAGGAGCTAATATCACTTTGTGGCAACTAATTATGGCCTCTCATAAGCACCGACAAACAGTCTTAAAAGCGTTAAACAAGGTTCCCATTCCCATAGACAACTCACCTGAGAAAATGGTGGCTATGTTGACCCCTGTAAAGGCGACAAATGCAATCACGTTCACTGATAAAGACCTTCCACCCGCAGGTCCTAATCACAACAAGCCACTATATGTGACGGTGAAATGTGCAGGGAAATGGATAGTTGGAGTATTGGTGGATAATGGTTCGGCTTAGAATGTTTGTCCGTTAAGAATTGTTCACTGTTTGGGCCTGAAACACAAGGATTTCTCCCCATCCAATCAAGGAGTCCGGGCGTATGATAACACAAGAAGAGAGGTAGTCAGAGTAATAAAGATCCCAATGGTGATAGGAAAATTGGAAACCGAATTAGAATTTCAAGTTTTGGAGGTACCGTCATCATTCAACATGCTTTTAGGGAGACCTTGGTTACATGACCCTGAGGTAATAGCTGTTCCATCCACCTTGCACCAAAAGATCAAACTTGTCAAGGGGAGTGGAATAATCACCATTCTCGGAGAAGCCACTGTCCGAGTTACCACTGAAGATAATGCACCGCTATTAGAAATCATGCATGATGAAGGAGATCTCTTACTCACTAGATTTTCCTTTGTGGAGTCTCAGGCGGTACATGCTTTGATGGCCGAAGACAATTTCCGTCTTAATCCCACCGTTGTTGCCATGATGAAGAAAATGTCATACTTCCCTGGCCTTAGATTGGGACGTCGCTTAGAAGGAGTTCCTCAGTTTCCTGACTTCTCAACAAATGGACACTGTTTTGGGCTTGGCTACAAACTGACACCGGAAGATTGGGCAGAAAAAGCTAAGCAAGATCGAGCACGTGCCAAGGCGAAGAAAGAAGTCAAGCTCTTTGATTTAAAAATGAAGCCTTACCACAAGACTTTGAACAAATAGTTTGTGAAAGAAGGAGAAGACGTGCTTTTCTGTGGATTTGATGAGCCACTTTATGATGAGGAGACTGGGGAGAGGTATCCGGGTTCGAAATCTTCTTTGGACATCAACTGTCTGATAGTGAGGATGAACCAAATGAGGGGCTGATATTGGCAACAGGCGACGAAGACTGGACTGAAAATCTGAAACAGGCTAACCTAGGTCTTCTATTTGACCAAGGATTCAATCCCATGAGTGTAAGCCAAGATGCTGATGTGATGATGCTTCGCGTTGAAGATTATGTGGACTACTCCAACTTTATAGTGGATGCCGTAGGAGATTATAAAAATTGGACTTTTGATGTAATTGATAACAATGATGAGTATGAGTCCAAGTTTGAGTCTCCCTTTCAATTTCTTGTTGAGTCTGTCGGGCATGTTCCAGTTAGTAAACCCAAGTATTCCTTTTCTTTTGAATTTGAGTCTGAGTCTGCAACCGAAATTTCTGATATCAATGAAATAAATCCAGACTTTGATTATTTTGTTGTGCCAGAAATAAATTTTATTGATCCTGAAGAATCTTTTGAAATTGAAGAGGATATTCCTCAAGAACTAAAACTTTTTCTTAAAAAAGAGAGAGAAAGGCATGCTCATCCTATCATGGATGAGGTCGTTTCAATAAATTTTGGTACTGAAAAGGATCCTCGCATGGTGATTAGTTCCACGTTGTCTCCCGAGGAACGTGAACGCTTGGTTAAGTTATTGGAAGAGTTGAAGGATGTCTTTGCATGGTCCTATGAAGATATGCCCAGAATCGATCCTGAGATTGTTGAACACAAGATCCCGTTGTTTCTCGATGCCAAGCCTATAAAACAAAAGCTGAGGAAAATCAGACCAGATTGGGCATTGAAAATCAAAGAAGAAGTTACTAGTCAAATCAATGCGGGTTTTCTAATGGTGACCGAGTATCCAACTTGGGTCGCCAACATTGTGCCTGTGCCCAAGAAAGATGGTAAGATTAGAGTGTGCGTTGATTTTAGAGATCTAAACAAAGCCAGCCTGAAGGACGACTTCCTTTTGCCTCATATTGACATCCTTGTTGATAACACAGTGGGGCATGGTTTGCTTTCGTTCATGGATGGGTATGACGGGTATAATCAGATTTTGTTGGCACCGGAGGATAGAGAGAAGACAACTTTCACAATGCCATAGGGAACTTACTGCTATCGGGTCATGCCGTTTGGATTGAAGAATGCCAGAGCAACTTATCAACGAGCTACCACAACCTTATTACACGACATGATTCATAAGGAAGTGGAGGTGTATGTTGATGATATGATCGTAAAATCCAAAGATAGAGAAGGGCATGAAGGAGCTTTGAGGAAATTCTTTGAGCGGATAAGGAAGTACAGGATGAGGTTAAACCCCAAGAAATGTACATTCGGAGTCACTGCAAGCAAAATGTTGGGTTTCATGATCACTACCCGAGGAATTGAAGTAGACCCCTCAAAAATCAAAGCCATACTTGAAATGCCAGCACTGAAGTCGGAGAAGGATGTTCGGAGCTTCCTGGGAAAAATTCAGTTCATAAGTCGTTTCATCGTTAAAATCAAGACGACTTGTGAACCATTATTCCGTTTGCTCAAGAAAGAAACCAAATTTCAATGGACTGATCGTTGTCAAATGGCTTTTGATGAAATTCGACGCTACCTCCAAAATCTGCCAATTCTGTCACCTCCTAAACCGGAAAAGCCACTAATCCTCTATTTGTCAGTGACTGATTCGGCAATGGGATGCCTATTGGCACAAGAAAGGGAAGCAAAATCTGAGAAAGCCATTTATTATTTGAGCAAGAAGATGGTGGGTTGTGAGGAACGCTACACGGCGTTGGAAAAGACATGTTGGGCTTTGGTATGAGCCATTAAAAAATTGAGGCACTACATACTTGCACACTCAGTGATGCTGATTTCTCGAATTGACCCACTTAAGTATCTGTTTGAGAAACCAGCACTCACTGGGAAACTAGCGAGGTGGTTGCTCTTATTGGCCGAATTCGACCTCAAATATGTAACAAGGAAGTCTGTCAAGGGGAGAGCTGTCGCAGAATTCTTAGCCGATCACCCGGTGGAAGGACGAGAAGACGCAGAGTTCAAATTTCTATATGAAGACCTCATGACACAATCAAACGATGTTTGAATTTTGTATTTTGATGGGACGTCAAACCAAAATGGGTTTGGAATTAGCATTCTGCTGATTTCACCTGACAAATCCCATGTCCCGTTATCATACAAACTGAATTTCGAAGTGACAAACAACCAAGCAGAATATGAAGCATGTGTAGTCGGGATGGAAGCAGCATTGGAATTGGGTGTAAAGAATCTGGAAGTTATCGGGGATTCGGCTTTGGTGATATCTCAAGCTAAGGGAGATTGAAAGGTAAAAGAGGAGAAGTTGATGCCTTACTTTCAATACCTGGAAGAATTGGCTTTGAAGTTCGAGATGTTGACATTCACGCATATGCCACGGCTTAAAAACCAATTCGCGGATGCACTTTCTACCTTGGCGTCAATGATAGAAATACCTCTCGTGGTAAAAATGAGACCCTTGGTAATCGAGCAACGCGATGTTCCTATATATGAGATGATCGCCACCGTTGAGGACGTGACGTTGGGATTACCGTGGTATCATGATATTTGGATCTTTGTGGAGAAAGGAGAGTACCCTGATAAAGCTAGCAAGAAAGATAAGACCGCCCTTCGAAAGCTATCAGCGAATTTCATAATCGGTAGAGGAAAGTTGTACTGGCGATCCTATGACGGTGTGCACAAGCTATGCGTTGATGAAAGGGAAAGCAAGCAAATAATGAAAGACATCCATGCCAGAGTTTGTGGTCCTCACATGAGCGGTAACATGTTGGCGAAGAAAATACCAAGGCAAGGGTACTTTTGGTCTACTATGGAGACGGGCTGTGTGGAATTTGTACGAAGGTGTCACAAGTGCCAAATTCATGCTAACCTTACGCATGTTACACCATCTGAACTCCATAATATGACCACTCCTTGGCCATTCTCAGTATGGGGCATTGATATCATTGGAGCGATCAAGCCGAAAGGGTCAAACGGGCATCAATACATTTTGGTAACTATTGATTATTTCACTAAATGAGTGGAGGCTGAGTCATATGCTACTTTGACGGCTTTTAAGGTTGCCCGTTTCATTGAACGAAACATCATCTGTCGGTATGGAGTTCCACACGAGATCGTATCCGATCAGGGCACACATTTCAAGAAAGAGGTTATGGAATTATTGGAAGATTACAAGATTCAGATTCATAACTCTTCAACTTATCGACCACAAACCAATGGGGCTGTGGAGGCTGCTAACAAGAGCATAGAAACCATCATAAGGAAGACCACCGAGAAAAGCAGGGGCTAGCCAGAACAATTACCTTTTGCTCTGTGGGGCTACCGGACATCAATCCGCACGCCGACTGGGGCAACCCCTTATGCCTTGGTGTACGGAATGGAGTCCGTTTTGCCAATCGAGCTAGAAGTGCCATCGCTAAGAGTATTAACCGAGTGCAGATTAGAAGAAACTGAATGGGTCGACGGGAGATTCGAAGAGTTAATGTTATTTGATGAACGGCGTTTGAAAGCACTGTATCAAGTTCAAGGGTATCAGCGGCGAATTGCAAGGGCGTTTAACAAGAAAGTCAAGCCGCAGAACTTGAAGAGCGGTGATTTGGTGCTCAAGGAGATCAGGGCTCCCATCCATGATCCACGTGGAAAATTCAAGCCAAATTGGGTCGGGCCTTACATCATCAAAGATATCTTGGCCGGAGGAGCAGTGCGTATAATGGATTTAGACGGCAATGAATTCAGCAATGTGACCAACTTGGACCATTTAAAGAAATACTACCCTTGAGAAAGCTCACTAGGTTAAAAACCGCAAGGGCGGGCGGCCTAGGCAAAAATTAGAGCATAAAAAAAAATATAAAAAAAACCCGCTAGGTTTGAAAACCGTCATGGGCGACCTAGGCAAAATTTAGGGTTCAAAATAAAAAAAAAGAGGGGCTCGCTAGATCTAAAACCCGAAAGGGATGTATTAGGCAAAAGGTAGAGCATAAAAACGAGAGTGTTAATACCCGAGTGAACCTAAACCTGTTTTCTTTGTTTGAGGTACGTAGGCAACCTTAGGCAAAAGGTTGCCTACGTAAAATTGTTTGGTCAAAGATTGGTCAATGGTCGTTCATTTCTCAACCTGTACCGTTAAAGAATTCATTGTACACTACTTGAAGGCTTGTGCGAAATTGGAGCAGTTGATCATGTGGAAATTATCGAGAATTGTGCAAAATGGATACTTTTCAGTACCGATTTTTTTGATGCTTGAATTCATACATAACAAGATGAAACATGCCTCTCAAACAAGAGATTCTCAAATTATTTCAAAAGAAACTAAGGAACAAGCTCTTATTCTGGTACAATGAGATAATGAAAGGTCTAGGTCCTCTTTCTTTTTATCTTGCGTTCTTTGTCTGCCCTTTCTTTTATGTCTTTGTCTAACCACTTCACATATCTTTTCTTCAAACTCGTGTCGAATACATTTTGTGCTGCTAGCTTCTGACAGAATGGCCAAGACCTTTGGTATTGTGTGAGTGTCTGTGCATTGCAAGAAGGATCAAAAAGGACCTCTAACTCTGTGGGAGGCAAGCCTTGCTCGTGACCGAACTGCCGCAGAAAACTGCGCGGGATATAGAAAGTGAAACCGATTAAGCCTGCAATTCCAACCACATGGAAGTTCATATTCTTCATAGTCATGTCAGGAGATCAATCCAATCACAGCGCCAGTTGATGTCACTTGCTTTCAATGTGCAAAACCATTGGCTCCAACCCTCTGTGGTGTTTTGATACTTGAATATTTCCCGACTCTGTAAGCATCTTGCCTCATACTTTGGAGGCCTTTCGGGTTTTGCTATGAGTTTGACCTTCTCGAAAAGCCACATCTGCAAAATTCATGTGAGTTTGAGTTTAAAAGAGAGAAAATGATTAAGTGAACCAAAGAAAGGTGATGCTTTCCTAGCTACCGGTATCCCACTTTGATAAAGCCGTTCCCTTTTTAACATTCTCGACAGCCTTTTTCTTACCCGAGCCATTTCTATTGTTGACCATCTCTTTCAAGCTATTTTCCTCTCCCATACTGTTCTCATGTTATACCCAACCATTGGTTGTCCCCTACCATTTTCTCACCCCTCATTTCTCATCCTAAACCTTGTGCTCTCTTTGTTTTTACCTCATTCAAAAAAAAAAAAAAAAAACAAAAAAAATCTTGTAGTATTTAAAAGAGAGAAAATGATTGAGTGAACCAAAGAAAGGTGATGCTTTCCTAGCTACCGGTATCCCACTTTGATAAAGCCTTTCCCTTTTTAACATTCTCGACAGCCTTTTTCTTACCCGAGCCATTTCTATTGTTGACCATCTCTTTCAAGCTATTTTCCTCTCCCATACTGTTCTCATGTTATATCCAACCATTTGTTGTCCCCTACCATTTTCTCACCCCTCATTTCTCATCCTAAACCTTGTGCTCTCTCTTTGTTTTTACCTCATTCAAAAAAAAAAAAAAAAACACAAAAAAAAATCTTGTAGTATTTACTACAACAATGTTCAAAAGGGAGATGAAGTGATACCTGAAGCAGTAAAGGACTGCCAGAAATGAAAGTCGTGCTTTGAGAATGAACCTTGTCCAAACCCAATAGTGTCTCAGCCAAAACCATAGGAATGAAATCCTTGCCCTATTTGATTTGCACAGCCACATCCACCAATTTTAGACTAACACTGCCATCACTCGAAACCAAGAGATATCGAGCCAACAAGCAAATACACATAGCAAATTGGCGTCTGCTCTGATGCTTACGGTCCGAAAGATTGCCGTCGGGTTGGAATTTGTCTATAATCCTCAAAATGTTAAGCTCATCTCCTTTCACCAAGTTAGCGGCTTCGTTTCGATTCAACCCAAGTGAATTCATGAGCAGCTTACGTGCGCTAACAAGTGGAGTAGGAATGACAACGGAGTCTCGGTTATGGCGCTGAACTCCTCTATGGTGGGGCAAAGCTCTTGGTACCCAAATCTAAAAACGTGGAGTTTGGGGTCCCAATGATCAACCGCCGCACGCAAAACTTGCAATTTGAGAGTACACGGGTGGAGAGAGAACAAGGAATTTATACCGTAATTGGCAAAGTTCAGTCGCACGACGCTCCGGAATTCGGTCATCTAGTTGTTAAGTGCGCCCAGAGAAAGATGAAAAAGCCATTGGTTTTGGTTATCTTTTCTTTTAGAGTAAAGAAGTTGTGAGAGCTTTGAAGTACTCGAAAAGATGGAAGGGGTCTGAATACACAGGAAAATGATGTTTTCTCTGTAAACTTTATCTTCAAAACGGATCCCAATGCAAAGCAAATTGACAAAAAAGCACCCGTGCAGGAGCAGTCTTGCGGATGCAAGACCATATGTGGCGGACGCAAGATAGTTGCTGGAAAAATTTTGGCAGGTTTTTGTTGCTCCCGGTCCTAGCCCGACGTCGCGACGTCTCAATTCAACAGTCAACAACAGCAGAAAAGAGCAGCAAAATGTATATTCCGACTCGCGCAAAGTCTTTCCCGTTCTAATTATCCATACACAATCAAATCCATACATAACCGAATCCATGCACAATCGAACAACCCCGCGTCGGAGTCATTTCTCATCCCGTTATCAAATCCATTCGAAGAGAATTTTTGAAATCTAAATTAAGCTCTAAAAATTTTCAGAGCAAAATAAGCATGGCTACGGTCTCCACTATTTTGATTGGCGAGTACATAATGTTTTACAAAAAAAGCTCGGATCAAAACATCATCTTTTCTAATGTCATGTACAACAAAAATGACAGGGAAAAAAAAAAGCCCAAGTGTCTAATTTCACTTCTTAGCCTTTTTCGATGGATGGTCTGTATCCGTATCCTCCTCTCCATCTTTTTCATTTTCCTCCTCGTCAGTAGTAACATCATCCTCCTCCTCTCGACTTTCATCCGTCACTATCATCTTTGTCCTCATCATTGTCACTCTCGGAGGAAACCACGGCAGAAGAAATTTTGGAACGCCGTCTAACTGTAACTTTCTTGCCACGGAACCCCGGAGCACCACATCTACAAGCTGCAGTTTTCTCACCTCGGATCTGAACCGGAAGACGCTGCATCAAAGATGAAAGGAATTGCATGAGAATAAGCATTGGAATAAGTGCAATTGAAACGCTGAAATGCAAAAAGGAAAAGTGGTACCGTAGGAGCAACAGGAGGTTCATCACTGGTTGCTGTTTTCTTCCCCTTTCGAGTCCGCGTTGGGGCACCCTGTTCAAAAGGCAGGAAAGGAAAAGGAAGGCATCAGAAACATTTCAAGTGCATATTGAATTAAATGCATATGAAATATGGAAAGGTGGAAGCAAAAGTTTTACCATTTTCTGGGGACTGGAGCCTCATGCACGGATACCGTTCGCTTTTTCTGAGCTTGTGAAAAGAAAAGGGGTATTAAATAATATTTCAATATGTATTGAGAAGTGCATAATGAAAATATTGAAAGACCAAAAAAAAAAAAAAAAACCGAGAGCACAGTTCATACCGAGGTAGAAGGAAGCTCTAGACCAGCTGTCACCATCACCGTAACCATTTGCCGGACAAGCATCTCCAAACCGCTGATGGTGACCAAAGTAGCTCCAAGATAGTCACGAGGCGCCTGAGAAAGAAAAATCGCATTATCACTTCACAAATGATGCAAAATGTAAACGAGTTCTAGAAAGTGAAATGAAGTGCGTAGTTTGAATCAAACCTGTTCAAGATCAGGTGGGAGAGGATACACGCTTTGATCAGGACAAGGAATGTCAATGAATCTTTTGCTGCCATCTTTCAGAACATAGTCCACTTGGTGAGGTAGCTCAAGCAATTTTATACCTCGAGAAGCCCGTGTTCGATCTCTCCCAATCATCATGGCCGGCTCAACTCTAGCCCTTTGTTCCATTGGAGGACTACTCTGAACTTGACTAGCACTCAAAGGCTTCATAAGCCGCAACTCCTTATACTCTGCATAGTCCCCACCATCCTCCAGAAATTCATCCGTGTCTCTACCATCAAACCACTCCATCAACTCTTTCATCTCCCCACTTCTCAAACTCAGCAAAGGGACAGATTTCGGCACTCTAAAAGCATCATACCCTAAGGATTGCCTCACCACCTTTTCCCTTAAATACCACTCCCTACAAAATGGACCATCCAATAATATCCTTCGCCCTGTGGCCAACCTACTCCTCAATAAATCCGGAGTTGCTTTTTCCTCGATCCCGGCCCATACATTCCATTTCACCTGCATTGGCATCGATTGAAAATCAAATGAGGAACAAAACAAAGGAAAAGAAAAGAACGAACTGGAAGCAACGCATGCATTGATACCTGGTTCTCTTGCAACTTGTCTAGAAAAGCCCGATACGTCTCCAAGCTCTTTCCACCCTTTTTTGTTCCCTGTGAAGCTTTCTGCCATTTCAACCCCCGAGGAATCACTGATTTGTCCTTGAAGTTATTTTAGGGACGAACATCCCTAAAAATTCGTAGCTCCAAATCTGATTTCAAAAGAGAGGGATATCAGTAAAAAAAGTAAAAGGGAAGGCAAACAAGTGAAGGAGAATGAGAAAGTGAGTACCTCCCAAACTCGCCAGTAACCCCCCATGCTTGGCTTTTTGCTCCGAGAAGCGACACTCATATGGCAGTAAAGTGTGGCAAGAGCAGCGCCTCCCCAATCATAATATTTGACGGCAGCCAAGTCTTTCATTGCTCCCAAGTAATGCAGATGCACCCGGCTGTCCTTGTTTGAGAATAGAGTAGCTCCAAACATGTACAACAAGAAAGATCGGGCCAATTGTTCGAATTCTTGCTTGGCTGCATAAACCCGTCCTGTCTTCATGTCATTTTGGAAGCACTCATAGAACCAAGTGTATTTAACAGTGCCGGCATCACTGATCTTCTTGGGAACCCGACCCAGAAAATACTCCAAGGCGCTATGTTTCTTGAAAAGCTTCATGTCATATGGGATTAATTTCCCCCCAACCCGTATTCCAGTGATCGCAGCAAAGTCCAAAGGAGTGAGTGTGGCTTCTCGGAGCAAAAAGCCAAGCATGGGGGGTTACTAGCGAGTTTGGGAGGTACTCACTTTCTCATTCTCCTTCACTTACTTGTTTGCGTTCCCTTTTACCTTTTTTACTGATGTCCTTCTCTTTTGAAATCAAATTTGGAGCTACGAATTTTTAGGGATGTTCGTCCCTAAAAATAACTTCAAGGACAAATCAGTGATTCCTCGGGGGTTGAGTTGATGGAGTGGTTTGATGGTAGAGACACGGATGAATTTCTGGAGGATGGTGGGGACTATGCGGAGTATAAGGAGTTGCGGCTTATGAAGCCTTTTGAGTGCCAGTCAAGTTCAGATCAGTCCTCCAATGGAACAAAGGGCTAGAGTTGAGCCGGCCATGATGATTGGGAGAGATCGAACATGGGCTTCTCGAGGTATAAAAGTGCCTGAGCTACCTCACCAAGTGGACTATGTTCTGAAAGATGGCAACAAAAGATTCATTGGCATTCCTTGTCCTGATCAAAGCGTGTATCCTCTCCCACCTGATCTTGAACAAGTTTGATTCAAACTACGCACCTCATTTCACTTTCTAGAACTCGTTTACATTTTGCATCATTTGTGAAGTGATAATGCGATTTTTCTTTCTTAGGCGCCTCGTGACTATCTTGAAGCTACCTTGGTCACCGTCAGCGGTTTGGAGACGCTTGTCCGGCAAATGGTTATGGTGATGGTGACAGCTGGCCTAGAGCTTCCTTCTACCTCGGTATGAACTGCACTCATATGGCCGTAAAGTGTGGCAAGAGCAGCGCCTCCCCAATCATAATCTCTGACGGCAGCCAAGTCTTTCATTGCTCCCAAGTAATGCAGATGCACCCGGCTGTCCTTGTTTGAGAATAGAGCAGCTCCAAACATGTACAACAAGAAAGATCGGGCCAATTGTTCGAATTCTTGCTTGGTTGCATAAACCCGTCCTGTCTTCATGTCATTTTGGAAGCACTCATAGAACCAAGTGTATTTAACAGTGCCGGCATCACTGATCTTCTTGGGAACCCGACCCAGAAAATACTCCAAGGCGCTATGTTTCTTGAAAAGCTTCATGTCATATGGGATTAATTTCCCCCCAACCCGTTTTCCAGTGATCGCAACAAAGTCCAAAGGAGTGAGTGTGACTTCTCCAAATGATAGGTGCAATGTATCGGTGGTGTCGCACCATCTCTGCTAAGGCTGTCAACTGCACGTGGTCATTACTCGTTTCGCCGAGTATATCTATGAACCCTTTGAAACCCGTGCCATCCACCAACTTCTTTGTCTCGGGAGGAAGAGCATTGTAAAATTCCTTCAGATTTCAGGAACCACCATATCCCCGGACGTAACTTTTTGTCTGCAAAATTCGACAAGCAACAAGCAAAGGGAGGTTAGCACAATCAGCAAAAAAGAAGTGGTCATAGTTTACATTAGGATAGTCATACATGCATGCATTGTTCCAAAAAAAAAAAAATATGAGAAAAGCAAAAAAAAAAAAAGACTCAACATAGCTCCCATGCATTAGGATAGAATTGCATCATACAATCACGCATTAAAAAGTCATAATGTTTTGAGTTGGTCGAAGGACAAGATTTATGTACATCATCAAGTCAAATGCTTTAAGAATTTGATTAGCATGATGTGTATCATTAGCATTCACCTCTCCTATATGCATTTGACTGGATCATGTCGTGAAACAATTTTTGCTGAAAAGTTGCATCTGTTCACTAAGTCGATTAATAGTCGCTCCATGTTTCATTTCCCATACCATATAAGTTCATTCATGTGTTCATTCAAAGTGTCTAAGAAGTCATTTATCTCATTGTGTTGCATGTCATTGTCAACCTAGAAGTCAAATGTCCATGTCCTTCATAGCACATCACCCTTAAGTTGCATTTATTTGGTCTAGCATAACATTCACATGTCAAAAATTCAAAAAAAAAAAGAAAGGAAAAAGAGCACTTTATGAATTTGCATTAACAAGCATTGCATTTTGAGTAAGCATAATTCATACGTGCACCCATGTCAATTCATAATTCCCACATTCATCTCATAATCCAAGGATTAGCCATCAACGCAATTTGAAATTGGAGAATTCAAGGAGTACCTCTCGGTTATAAACTGAAAGATGTTTGTTTGGCTCCCGTAAAACCACTTCGGGCTCATATGCCACATCTCCAGGATTGTAAAGTTTCAGCCCGATCGGTTCATACTGAAGCGCTGCAGGTTCATATTGGGCGGGGTCGAAATCAGAGTCAGAAGCAATGCTAGAATCGGAGTCGCTTGTAGCCATGGCTGCAGAACACAAAGAAAAGAAAAGACAATGAGAGAACGGAAAAAGGACAACAGCACCACTGCCTAAGCCATCACCCTTGTTACTAATTTCACCAAAACATCCACCATCACCCAAGCATCCACCTTCACAGCCACCCACCACCAGACACCACCAATTTTCACCAACGCCATCAATCACCCACCACCATTGTCACCAGCCATCACCCAAACCACCACCAAATACCACTGCCTCCACCGCCGCTCACCCCATTGTCAAGAACCTACACAACTATCAATCACCTTTACACCCAAAAACTCCTCACCACCACAGCCGGACCACCACAACCGAACCACCTCCTATCTCCATTATCACTCCCAAGCGACCCACACAGCCACCACCACCGTTACACTAAGCCACAAATCAAAAACCAAAAAAAAAAGTAATAATTTCAAACCCCAATTTCAAAATCCTAACCCTGAAACTCAAGATCAAAGAGGTGAGAAGACCATTACCTGTCACCGTCGCCGTGGACCGCCACCACTATCGTCAATCACCTGCCACCGCTGCTGCCGCTGTTCACCGCTGCTAATCGGTCGCCAAACAGGGAGGAATCGCCCGATTGTTTTGAGCCCTAAGTCACGAGGGGATTAGGGGGTTGTGAAGAGGAACTCGTGAAAGAGAAAGAGGGAGAGAGAGAGAGAGAGAGAGAGAGAGAGAGATTTGGCCGGAGAACGGAGAGAGAGAGGAGGGGAGTTTTCCAGTTGGTAGTGAGAAGAAAAAAAAAAAAAGCCTGGGACTTTAAGCGTGTTGTATTGTTTTATTGTTTTGTTTTCCATTTTTTTTTGTGTCAAAAAAAAAAACTAGGTATGTTTGTTTTGTTTTCAAAACATTTTTGTTTATTATCAAAAAAAAAAAAAGGGGTGTACATTTATTTCATTTCCAAAAACAAAAAAAAAAAGGGGTATAGAGTGTATGTGTTTTGATTTCAAAAATAAAATAGGTGTATTTGTCTCAAATAAAAAGAGTGCGTTGTATATTGGTTTTGCTTTCAAATTTTATGTTTGTCTTAAAAAAAAAAGTTTTTTGTTTAGAAAGAAAAATAAATATATTTCTTTTGTTGTCATGTAGGAGGTGCTTTTTGTTATTATGTTTAAAAAAAAGGGGTGTTCGTTGAATGAAGTCATTTTCAAAAAAAAAAAAACAGGCTTTTTCATTTCAAAAATAGGTGTACATTTGTTTTGTTTTTCCCCCAAAAAAAAAAAATCGTGTGCTTGTTTTCAAAATAAAGTTTTGGAAACCCTTTCTTGTAAATCCATTTTCTATCCTAGGGGCGTGGGTTTCATGTCTTACGTCCGGAAGCGATTGGGGCGAGAGGGACAAAGAGGAGCCAGAACTCGTACGCATCGTCTGTAAACATTTTCACTAGTTGGAATCTCAGTGAGTCGTACGTCTCCTTTTATTGAGAAACAGAGTCATACAGAGGAAGGAAGAATTGATTTCTCATCTGGACGCAAATTTAACCCTGCGGCACTCAAAACCCTAGGGTTTCGTCACTTGGGCCAACTTTGGGCCTCTGAAAAATTCACTCGGGCTGAGGCCCAATCTTGTTTGAATTTGAAAAATGCGCTCGGGCTGAAGCCCAATCTTGTTTGAATTTGAAAAATCCACTCGGTCTAAGGCCCAATCTTGTTTGAACCTGAAAAATTTGTTTGGGCGAAGGCCCAATCTTGTATGAATTTGAAGAATTCATTTAGGCGGAGGTCCAATTTTGTTTAAAAAATATATATTTTCGATCCACCAAAGGCCCAATAAAGCCAATGGTATTTGTATTGATGCATTTCGCCACGGACCAAGAAAACCCAAGGCGCGATTTTACCATGGACCAGAAAAATCCATGGGAAACTTTTGTAATTTTACCAACGGCCCAGTAAAGCCAATGGTGTTGAATTGAATGTTTTTGTTATGGCCAGGAAAACCCATTAGTGAATTTCATTTCGCCAAGGGCCAGGAAAACCCAAGGCTTGATTCAATGGGCCAGAAAACCCCAATGAATCATTTGATGATTTTGAATGCCCCATGTGAACTACGTTTGGTCTGATCCCTATAACGGAGTACGTAGGCAGCTTGCAAGCCCGACCACTTGTTTTGATTGATTTTACTGAGTTTTGCGCTTAGAAAACACGGATAAACAATTGGGTTTGTCTCTTTATCTTTGACATTCACTCGTATCCCGCAATGATAACTGAGTGCTGTCAAAGAGGGGCAACTGTAGACACCCCAATTTGATTATCCGTGAATCCTAAGCAAGAGTCCACGTGTATCCCCAATGATGAAAAATTACTGACGACGTCGTGAAATTTATTTTATTTAAATCAATGCTTCGATGAACTTGGATTCACCATCCGCCAAGAAAAAGACCAACAAACCCACCCAAATCAATCCATTTGGCCCATTATAAAGCCCAACAAATAAGCCCAAGTTCTAGCCCAATAAAAAGCCCAATTTCTTATCCAAAATGTCATTGTACGGACGAAATACCACAAGAGCAACCGACATACGCACGCAGGAGCATGGGCCTCCATGCTATAAAATTATGGAAGTCAAACCTTGCGGACGCAACGTCAAAAAGCCAGACAGATGCTGCAGCTTGGCATGGCTGCCCATGCTCCACTCACTCACCTCCCATCTGATTTCTGGCGGAAAATAACTCTAAGAAGCTTCCATGGTGCCTATAAAAAGGACCTTAAGCCTATCATTTGAGGACACAACAAAAATCCTCAAGAAATCCTTGCTAGAAAAACCTTTGTTCTCATTGTTTTTCCTTTGTAAACCCCTTTCTCGAACCCAAAATTCCTTTCCGAAAAGCAACCACGAAAATCCCAAAAATATTAGTCTTAAGCTTATCTTCCAAAATTACCCAAAACCTTGCCTTTAATCCAAGTTTTTCGAAGCATTAGAGCATCTCTAGTGCACTACCTAAAAAATGTTTGTTAAAGTGTACACCTAAGCACATGTGGGACCCTATTTTGTTTGCTAAGAACTTAGTTAGCTAGCTAAGGAGAAATGCACTTTAATGGAGCTCCCTAAATGTTCATTATCTTTTAGAGTGGGACCCATTTAAGTGGTGAGGGGTGCCAAGTGGACCCACAAAATTCTCCTCTCCTTCCCTTCTCTCTATCTCTCTCCTTAAGTCACTCCCCAAATTTAGGTAGTCACTTAGGGCACTTTAGGTAGTGAGGAGTGCCAGCTAGGATTTTAGGGAGCCAATTTTTGTGCACTAGTGACCATTTTTTGAGGTTTTTCTTAGCTAACTAGTTAGAGCATCTCCAATAGAGGCTCTCCTAGCTAATTTGTTGAGCCGAATTGACATATTGAGGGGAAATTTTATAATTTATGTCCCCTTTTCCTCAAAAGGTTGTACTGTTTGGAGGGACCCATCCACCTTTTTGTCACATCCACTCCTCAAATTTAATTTTGGCTCAATAAAATTGTTGAGCCGAAATTAATTTTGTTGAGTGGATGTGACAAAAAGGTGGATGGGTCCCTCCAAACAGTACAACCTTTTGAGGAAAAGGGGACATAAATTACAAAATTTTCCCTCAATATGTCAATTCGGCTCAACAAATTAGCTAGGAGAGCCTCTATTGGAGTTGCTCTTAGGGCACTTTAGGTAGTAATTTTAGGTAGTGCACTGGAGATGCCCTTAGTTAAATAAAGTGCTTTTCATGGCGAACGGAGTTATACTCGCCGAATTTGTGATTTTGAGGGGAGCATCCAGACGTTGATCAAAAGCCTTGCCTTTAATCGGTAATATTTCTTTCTATAAATCTAGCCTCATGCATTGTTAATTTTATTTATTTATTCCTTGTTCCCTTTCTCGTATTTGTTTAAATCACTTTAAATTCTCTTTTAAAATCCCATAATTATGAGTAGAGACTAATCATTTTGATTAGGCGGGATGGATGTATTTTTCAAATAAAACCTTCTCATCCTGTAACTTAGCTCCTGAACCAAGATCACTCTGGTTATGACAGACCGGTTGTCTCGAATTTTGTACGTTGAATTCGGTCTTGGTTAACCTTAAAATCAAGTGGCGACTCTAACGAACGCGATGTTCTAGTACTTTCAAGGTTTCTCACGGGGGTCGCGGGTGCCCACACCATGCCAAATATTGGAATTCATAACGAGGGTCAAGAACAAAGCCCAACATCAACAAAGCATTCACTTTCTCAAACTTCCAATATTTTTCAAATTTGCTCTTCATGGTACATGCCAAAGACTTCAAAAGAGGATCTTTTTGGCTCTCACTCAATTGAACAATTTCCAAACGAATCAACATCATATCCATAAAAAAGAATTGCAGGTCACGTTTAAAAATCCTAAAAACCGCACGGTTGCATCATGAAACAATTTAAGAATACCCACATACAACCTAACCATATCCCAATCATTGCTAGTTGGAGTCCCATAGATTTTCCTACTCCCTTTCCCTCTCCCACCATCGTCAACCCCACCATTTTCATCCAAATCGTAAACCTCATCCTCTTTAATACTCAATGGCAATAGGTTATTTTCTTCTTCGAATCGCTCAAAGGCTTTTTGATGCACTAAAGCCCTTCCAACAAGAAGTACGTGGAGTTCCATCGAGTGGGCACATCTAAACAAGGTACAAGTCTAGAAACATTACCTTCTTTCTTAACACACTCCCAAAATATTTTCATCCTACTTGGTGAAGACCTCACATACTTGGTCACATTCCGCACCCTCATAATTTATGTGTGCAAATCTTTCATGCCTTCGGTTACAATGAGATTTAAGATATGTGTACAACACCTAACATACAAAAACTTGTGCTCGAAGATGGTTGTCTTCCTATCTTTGGTCTTTTGTGCCAAGAAATTAATTAAGCAATTATTTGAGCTTGCATTGTCAACCGTGACTATCAAAATTTTATCAATACCCCACGCCACCAAACATTCCTCGACCCTTTTACTGAGCGTTTCACCCTTGTGACTACTAACTAAACAAAAATTGAGAATCTTTTTGTGTAGTTTCCAATTGAAGTCAATAAAATGAGGCATGAGACACATGTAGTTCAAATTTTGCAGTTATGTCCAATTGTCGGTGGTTAAGCAAATTCGTTGACCCTTAGTGCTCTCTTTAAATTTTTCTTCTCTTATTGAAATATGTTGATACATTCTTATGCAATCGTCACTCTAGAGGGAATTCATAACCACTTCGGTTGAAGTACACGCACAAACGCCTAAAGCCCTCACCCTCGACAAATTTGAAAGACAACTCATCAACAATAATCATCTTAACCAGGGCTTTCACACAAGCGTCCACTCTAAAGTTCACAACAGTAAGTTTTCCAGACGTTTGTAGACCATCCTTACCTTTTATGGGCTCAAATCCAAGGGTTTTTGGGCTTCTTGTCAAGATTATTTTTGCTTGACTCATACCCACGACACTGGTAGGTTAAGTGTGATCTCATGGCTGATGTTCCATTTTTAGTAGTATGACATGCATAATCTGCTGTACAATAGTTACATGCAGCCCCAGGATTAGGATCATCCTTTTCTGTAATAACTGAAAATGGTCCCATAACATAGATTGGTTAGCTCTCTTGTGCTAAGACTTTGCATTTGCATCACCCTTTTCCATAGATCCACCATCTCTAGGTTGGGTTGAACTAATTTCTTCTTCCAAGATATCATCCATCTAAGACAAGCCAAAGAATTGCTGGAGTTAAAACACCCATAAATATAATACACTCATAAAAGCAACAGTATCTTAGTTGGTCCAAAAAGATCCAAAAAAAAAAAGAGGTTGAACATACCTCAAACTGAATTAAGAACAAAAAATAACAAACAAGAAGTTAGGAACTTAAACCTGCAAACAAAACAAAATAGAAGAACATACGGTTAGGACTTAGGCCTCTCTGAACATCAAAGAAAAATAAAGTATCTGATTGGGTTTGTGTCTAAAAAAATGGAGATTGAGTTTCTCGTTGCAAACTCTACACTGTAATTTTGGTCCCCAAAAAAATACATTTGAGGATCAATATAATCACATCAAAACCATAGGAAACAAGAAGCTAGGGTTTTAAGACAGAGAAGAAATGAATAATCGACGGACTTTCTTGCAGGTGGTGGACGCTGTAGAGTGTCGAAGAAGGTTAACTGGCTAAGGGGGTTCTAGGGTTCTTTCTCCTGTCATCTTGTGAAAAAAAATGGATTGATGGAAAATGAGAAGAGAGAGACCAGAGGCAGAGAGAGCTAGATGTTTCTTTCGATCTGTTAGAGTAAGACAGAGAAAATGAACAAAATGGTGAGTGAGGCGAGTTAGAAGTTAGAAGATAGGGTTAGTAATGGACGGCTAAGATTCACCCTAATAGATATGGACGGCTGAGAAGTGAGATGGGAAATAAAAGTACTGGGGTACATAACATTTATTCGGTTCCCATTTTTTTAGTACATAAACCAGTTCGCATCGGAACAAATATTCTGAAAAAACAAAACCGAACCGGTACCTTCTACCGAACCGGTTTATTCAACCGGTTTTTCTGGCCGGTTAGGTTTTTCTGGTTAAATTTTCACCCCTAGCAAGGCCTGTCGTCCCTCAAGGGATAGTAGCGCCCCTGAGTTCCTCATCCAGGTCATTGATTCTACTTGAGTTGTTAAGTCAAACACAGAGGTTATTGGTTCTCTCCTCTAAAGTGGTACGAATTTTCCTTCTACCCTTACATGACCTGAGTCATTTCAACTTTCAAAGTCTTTCTCTTTTATTAATGTGTAGTGAGATCCTATATGTAAACCCCTCTTCCACAATAGCTTTCCACATATTAGTGGTCCACGTAGACGGCCTTAAGAATTAAACACACTGATCAATGGTGATCAATCAATAATCATTCATAAACGCATAGTACGACAGAGGCATAGAGCCATGTATGATTAAAAATTTAAGAATCAGATTTTTGTTCAATTCTAAATCGTAGTACTCTATCACAACTATTTGGTTAATTATCATTTTTCCAGATCACTTTGAAGCGAACTATGGTTTTATCAAGTGAAAGCCAAAAAAACTCCTGGTTTCACCCCTTGTTGCAAGATGAATGAATGTGTTTTCTTTGATTCGTAGTCCTACTCCCTTTGTGCATCAAGGCACAACTCGAAAAATTCGGCTTTGGGTTGATGGAGTTCATAAATACCATAGTGGAGTATTTTCATTTACATTAGGTTTAAACATTGTTGCGTTATGCCTTTAGGCATGGGCAGTTTCCTTTTGAATGTCGCGTATAGGCAACACACATCCTATTACATCCACCGGTTTAGAGCTGTCGAAGTTGGTGGCAAATCTTGGGGGAAGAAAGATCATTTGTTGAGAAACTAAAGGCTTGTCTCAAGGATCAAAGATAGAGTAGGAATGACTTGATGAATTGAAAGCTGTCTTTAGATAATCTAAGATGATGCTGATTCTTTTACTCCGTATTAAGTATGTCTTCTCTTAGGCACAACTATGGGTTCTCAGTGTCATCATCCTTGTGTACAGTGTGGCCTTCTCCAAGGCACAACATGTGGGTTCTCAGTCTTCCACGAATTGGGTGCAAGTTTTCCAATTTTATGTATGTGAAGCATGTCATCTTCTCAAGCAAGGAAAATTTATATGATCTGGGACTCTGAAATGGTACTTAAAGAGTAACAGTTGCTTGTAAAAGAAGGGGACATAGGAAAAACACCAAAATGGAAGGATTGATTTATATTTATCTACATATTTTGCCCGTATACAAGGTAGTTGAAATGGAAATACAAATAACTATATAACCTATTGGAATATAGCTTAGAGAGGGCAGCCAATCCATTCCATTATGACTCATCAAAATGACCATTATATGCTGGTAGTATGGATGACCACTGTCCACAAACATGGAACCCATCCACAAAAAAATGGTTCTTACACACAACTTTTTGTACATTCTAAGGTAAGGAAAGACCTGAGTTCTACCCTAACATCCCACATCCTTACATAAGACGGAAAACTTATTGCAAAGGAGAGAAAAATAGAAGGTGGCATTTTGACGAGCACTTCATAGACCATGGATTATAGGAGAAACCTTTTGGGTTTGAACTACATTATGGAGCAACATAGCAACAATTTTCAATTATTTCACTAACAACCAGTTCTCACGTATTGGCATAAACATGCACTTGCTGCAAATTAGAGAAATGGAAAGGAAACACAACTATAAGAGCAGGATAAGAACATGAGATGGATGGGTTTCAAAGGAAACAAAATGAATTACGAAGATACTACCATATGGTCATTCTTCTCAGGAGCTTTCAAATGTTGGATTGCAATGCAAAACATCTTTAGGATTGACCTTCCTTTATCTAGGGTAGCACAGAATGACAATGTGTGGATGCTGATCAATCTGTAAAGGAAATGCAAATGCAACTAATCCATGTTCAAAATCGAGGAAGAACTAGCTGCTGGTGAGGTTGTAAGATTTGTGTCAGTTCATGTCGATTTGTGCATAAGTCATCCAATTGCCGATAGGGTATGAGATTTATGCATCACCGCAATGATTCAACTGAAAAAGGCATTCAATGATAGAGGAAGGACGAGTGGATGCTTATTGAGTACCATGGCTTTCACACGTGATCATATTCGAAAAAATTAGACATTTACATTCATAACTGCTATTTAAATGCAAGATTACAAACAAAGAGTGTTAGAGTAGATCATTCATCCAAAAAATTCAAATTGATTAGATATGTGTAAACTTATGGTCAGATACCATTTATTAGAGGAAAATGGATGGCCAATATCATTTAGACAATAAACTGTAAGACAAGTCTCAATTGTGTGTCTATCAATGTCCAATGATTATAATTTGTTGTACACATGATGCACTCAACATTACTGAAAATATGATTGGTTCAGATCCCAAACAAAAAATTTTAGAGAGCCCACAATTTAGGGCACTAGGGGGTGTAGTGCTAGGGACCCCAAAGGCAAACAAATATAATCCCTCCCTCCCAAATTGCTCTACCATTTGGGGAATAGTGTATTTTTTCACGTAAAAATACTCCCTCCAGCTCCCTATGGGGATTTTAACTTTTTAAGAAGCCAAAATTATTGCTTTAGATTTTCCAAAATTAACCTTTGAAACTATTAAGTTTATTGAATGTATTTAAATTGCTTATATCTATAGGACAATATATCTTTCAACGTGGATCTCAAAAAACATGTAATAAATATGGATCTTGTTGTTACATTTAGATTAATTTTGAAAAATATTGTAAATTAAAATGTATAGACTATTTAAAAATGGCACGAATACCAACAGTGACAAACCAATTAAGACCAAAAGAGTACTTTTTAAGGGTAAAACTGAAAATTTAACATTAGAAATGAGACATTTAGACATCCCAAAATATAAGGAATGACACTTAAAAAATGAGCCAGTGGAGTAATACATCAGCATGAGTTTTTTTTCCATATTTTTTTACGTCAATTTAAAAATCTCTCTGTTAAGAACAAATTAATGTAAATTTTTTTCAAATACAATTAATCAAAACTTGCGTGTAAAATGCCCAGCTCATGGGAGTGAGAGAGTGTATGATAGAAAAAAAATAGTTAATTAAATAATCATCCATTTTTTGGACACCGTGTATGTTTTCATCCTTCCCACTTTTTGAGGTTATGTTTCCATCCTCTTCCTATTTGATTTACCATTATTACCCTTATACATATATCCACATACAATCGGTTCCTAATTTTTTGGGAGTGTATAGTGTGATTACCTAAAAATAGGGATTATTTGAAATTGAAAGGGATTCAAAATGAGTTAAGATCATTTGTTTCCATACATAACCGAATGTGATGGTTCCGAAATAAAAGGAGTTGAAATAGTGATAGCATTCTGGGATGATTTCCCATGCATAACCGATTTGTGCCTTAGGCCGAACAAGAAGGTGCTTTTGAAATAGTAGGTACGTGGGCTACCATTTTACCAAGAACACTAGATAATTGTACCATTGTTATTGTTATTGGCAAATTCATGAACTCTCTCTCTCTCTCTCTCTCTCTCTCTTCTCTCTCTCTCTCTCTCTCTCCAGATCTAAAATTAAGTCATGAGTTAGTGACCCACTAATCTCTCCCTCGGCATCAAACAACTGAATCACAATAGACTCTCTTCGATCAAAGCTCTAGTCTGATCACGCTCTGTGCTTGTTTCATTTTCTGGGAAAAAATGGTGAAGGATCTGTTGGTGGTTGGGCTGATGTGGCATTTTTTGCATTTTTGCCATCGCTTCTCTACTCGCCGGCGGTTGAATTTCGACAAGTTCATCATATTTTTTGCATGATTTTACTATACTTTTAGCATGATTTTTCGACAAGTTCAAGATGTTTAAAATTCACCATGTTTCTTGTATTTGTTGCCAAAATTTATCATAATTCATGTATTATATTTTTACCATATTTTTAGCAAGATTTACCATGTTTCTTATATTTATTGTTAAAATTTATCATAATTTTTTATAGTAGTTTTACCATGTTTTTAGCATGATTTTTCAACAAGTTCATGATGTTTAAAGATTCACCACGTTTCTTGTATTTGTTAACGTAATTTATCATAATTCATGTATTATATATTTACCCAATTTTTAGCACAAATTACCAAAGTTCTTGTATTAATTGTCGAAATTTATCATAATTTTTATTATATTTTTACCATGTTTTTAGCATGATTTTTCGACAAGTTCATGATGTTTGTCGAAATGTTTGGTTTACGAAAGCTACAAATTTACCATGTTTCTTGTAATTGTTGTTAAAATTTATCATAATTTATGTATAATAATTTTACCATATTTTAACATTTTCCAACAAGTTCTTGTATTTGTTGCTGGTTTGATTGATTTGCTATTAATTAATCCTATTGGTAATAAGTTTATCATATTTATGCTTTATGATATTTTTATCTCAAATTTTGATTGAAGATTTTAGAGGGGAGAGAAAATTGGAGAGAGAGATTTGAGAGATAGGAGAGAGGGAGATTGATATAAATTAGAGAAGATTATGAGAGAGAAAAAGGGTAGTTTAGGGTTTATTTGAATTTCAGGATGAAAATATAATTTTCAAAAGTGACCAAGATGAAAACATAAGTTGTACTAGGCTGGAGGACCAATATTTTAGTGCCAAAAAAAAAAAAATCTCAAAAATATTACTCCTACATTAAGCGTGCTTTTTCCCACCTCGGGTCCATCCCCACGTGGCATATCCTGATTCGAAGACGTGTCAGCGTGCTGATTGCGCTTCTTCTCTACCACAGAAAAACTCGATTCACTCACAGTGGCTTGTTATTCGATGCGAATTGCGAAGTGCCGTAGCAGTTCGAGACCTTCCTTTGCTTCATTGCTAGTAAGCTCTCTCTCTCTCTCTCTCTCTCTCTCTCTCTCAAGAGTATTGTTTGATGTTGTTCTAACTGTGTTTGAGTAAATGCCTCTTTGAGAATTCTTGTTTTGGGACACTAATTTAAAGAACGGAAATGGTAAAGTAATAAGCTTAATGACAGTATGAGGCCATCTCCAACACTTACGCATACTGTTAGTTAAACTTTGAGTGGAAACTGAGTAAATGGTTCATTTGGTATGAAGCAATGCTATTGGACTAACTCCAATCCAACAATAAACTTGGGTAAAAGCTTAATTAATGGCGAAGTTGTAAATTTGTGGGAGACAAAAGAGCATTTTGACATTTGAGTAAAGATTAGAGTCTTCTTGATTTGAGTCAAAATAGGAGAAAAACTCAATTTGGTATGTGGTGTAGGTTCGAATCGAAGGGTTTCAACTTTCAAGGATTTTTACTCATAGCTTGAGTTCGAGTAAAAATGAGTTAGGGCCAGAGACGCTCTAACACCATTACTATCCCTGGTTCAAGGGTGGTTCGAGAAGTTAGTTGAAGATGAGAAATGTGACTATGTGAGTTATGGTCTTCAATAGTCAATACCGATGAGGCTGTGATTCGATATTGACTTTGGAGATCGTTGGAATTCAACTATCAGACACCAGTGTAGCAATTTTGTTTCCATGGTAAACAATGACAAGATAATAGTGGCTTGTTCGTTTCCCAATTTAGTTTTAGTTTTGATGACATCATCATTTCCCTCATTTCTCTCTCTATCTCTCTCCACTCATTACACCTTATGACATCATCAAAACTAAACTAAACTATCTAACTAAACGCAGCCAGTAAATTTTTGAAATGAAAATTTGTCCAATTCTTTCACAAAAATGAAGTGCTTCGTCGTTATGTAGTATGCAAAAGCTTATGATGCTAAAGCAACTGTCTACTACACATAAACCATTACATAGCTACCAAACAAAACAGGAGAGTGAAAAGTGGTTAAAATACAAAGGAATTTACTGACATGCATGTAAAATGGCCTTTGAGCAAGGGGCCAAGTTATAAGCATCGGAATCCTGTATGAATTATTGGGAGTAAAATTGATTTTAGAATGCCATAAGTTCAATTCAAAGGGGACAAATTAGAATGATTTTCAACATGTATGGGTAGAAGTAGTTTTTGTAAAGTCCTGAGGGGATAGCTGCCCCAACTGACCTTGAACAGTTCCACCAATCTATGTATAATTGCTTTTCTTTTTCTTGAATAAATCCAAGATCCAAATACAGGTTGACTTTGAATCTTTTGGGATTAATTTGTTTATTATCCCCATTATTGTATGTGACAATGGATTGAGTTATAGATTCAGTTGGTTTTACGAAGAGCTTTTCGTGGTCACCAATTTCTTTTGCCCCAACAGAGAGCTTGAGTACATGTTTGTCCGGGTTGGGGTTGTTCTATCTTAGACTTCACGAGCTTTTGATGAGTCTGAGCGTGTGTTTCTTTGTGGCTTAGTGTGATGACAGCCGGAGCACGAGCCCAATTTGGGGGGGGTGGGGGGGTGTGTGTGTTTGGGTTTTGGCAAAGGCTGGTTTAGTGCCGAATAATTTTTTAGCCACACACTCAACACGTTCCTTAAAGCATTTAATGCAAGCCCGTTATCATTGAAAGTTTTTACTTTGACAAGTGTGCCTTCTGATAATCAAGTTTTTGTTTTTTTCATTATTCTTTGGCAGTAGGAGTTATTTGCCATGGAGTGTCATATAATGGAGACAATGAGGTAACATTGTTTTCTAGGCATTTCTATACCTAATAGACGAATTTTGTTATGTTTGGTCCAATTGCTGTGTTTGCATATTTTATTGATACTTTGGTATGTCATCCACCCTTAACGTGTTTCTAGCATAGTTATTAAAAGCCTACGATACGGGGTATGTATCCCACCCATATTCTCTAATTTTTCCCCCCTTTTGGTGGAAATCCCAAGATACAGTGATATACCTATGATATATATGCATGTCCTGATTTGGTCTGTATCCTATGATTACTTATTAAGAAAAAACAAGCATTATTTTAAGAAGCGACACCAATCACATTCTAAGTCAGTTTATCAATGTGGCAACACTGAAGAAAACTGAACCTCAATTCATTAGATCTTCAATAGAAGAAAGAACCATACTTTGATGGTGTTATGCATGAAGCAGATAAGGGCTTTTCCTTTCTTCCCATTTCCAAGACACTAGAAATCCTCAATTTGATAAACACCAATTGAGAAACTAGGAATTTTGCGAATTTCTTTTTTAGTTTGTTTTTAGTATAACTACTTTCTAATTACACATTAACAATTGGAACGTATCTTACAGCATGCAATAAACATTTAGTTTGTTTTTAGTGTAATTACTTTCTAATTATACATAAGCAATTGGTTACGTATCTTACAATATGTGATACGTATTCCTATACAATTCATAAAACACTAAACGGTACACGATAGGTATCCCCATTTGACAATACTGTTTCTAGTCAACCCTCTTTTGGGCAAGTAACTATACTTTTAAGCGAATACGTGAAAGATAGTCGACATAAGAATTCACTCATGCACTAACATTTCAAATTTTTTTCAACTTCATGAAAATATCTGATTGACATTGTTGTTGGTTTCAAATTTCAACTCACATGTTCAATGTCTTAAGTAAACACAATTTGCTTTAGGAACTTTTGCGAACTATGGTTGCTTCCTCTGTAATCTTTGCAGTTGTTCTCCTGACAACCACTTGTTCTTTCCGTGGCATTCGAGAAAATCAAAATTGGATAACATTTGTCGCTTTCAATGTGATGTGGCCGCATGGAAATCAAGAATGGGATCACAAAGATTCATGTATCCAAAACAAATGTCCACTGGGAGAACTTCTATGCAAGGAATTTCTTGGAGAACATTTTCCATCCCTCTGAGTCTGGAAAAGGAATCTTCATCACCGGAATCAGACAGTACTAACCATGATGAGGATGCTCCTAAGATGTCTTCCCAAGAGCTTCTTGAAAAGCCATTGAGCAGTGACGAGGTTAGCATAAGATTCACCTGTTTTGATAGTTTTCTACATCCTATGTAAACAAAACTACGGTAGTTTTCTTGCGTATTAAATTTTACTGTGAATGGTTGATGATTTGAAAATTGTTGTCCCGTTTATATTTACTTCACACCTAGGTTGTGCACTATGAAAAATAAATTTGCCAACATTCTAGAAGGGTAATAGATGGCTAAGATGGTACCAGATGCCTGAGAATGGTAACAAGCATTAATCCAAAGGGGGGTGGTTTAGTGATCAAGGCTTGAGACTTGAGGGTTAGCTACCTCCTAGGTCTCAGGTTGAAATCTCCTAGGTGCTATCAACTCTTGCGGGGCCAATTCATATGAGGCTTTGCGCTGACTTTAAATGGGTCCCCTGCAAGTGGAGGGTGGGATCAGGTATAAGTCGACGTATGACTAAGCTGGCCCAAAACTAATGGTGTCATGAATTGGCAACTGATTGGTTGCTGGAATTACCCATGCTTTCGCTACTGCATGAATATCTTGGACTGTGGTCTGCTATGTGATCTAAATTGGATTCTGAGCATCTCGATGATGCAAAGGCACAAGTTGTGAGCTACCTGTTGCCTAATGCTTGACCCAGACTTGGAATCTGAGCCTTTATATGTGGAAACGAGTCAAATGATGCTTAAAAATGCAAACTCCTGGTATGATTTTTATCGCCCGTTTAACTTTACATTGTGTATCTTGGTTATGGTTCCGGAGAACTGTAGGTAGAAATGGATTCTGGACATTTAAATGTGGCCATTTGCATTTTTGTCAATACCCTGGTGTTGGCTCTGGTATTGTGCAAATCCAAAGACCCCGTAATATCCTTGGTTAAACTCAAAATGAAATAAGTTATGTGTATGATTTGCAGATATGAATGAATTTCTTGTCCTTTGTCAGTTGCCTTGGATATTCTTTAAGCTTTACTGTTTCTTGTTTGGACACTGTGCTGCACATTCCTTCATTCCTTGTAGTGGTAAATACTCTTCGTTTAAACACAGGATTTTTAATTTTCTGCATGCTGTTTCAGCTGGAGTAGTCTTGTTCCATAAACAGCTATTTTTTAGTTGACTTGAGCCAAAGCAAATAAAGTAATTCTGTCTGCTGAGCCAAAGCAAATAAAGTAATTCTGTCTGCTGATTCTGCTTTATGTAAAGTAAAATAAGGGGCTGGTTTGAGCAAACATATTGCATTGTCTCTGACTCTCTGTTGTTAATCAACTACAGTCTCATAGCTTGAGAATGTTAGCTTTATACTTTATTTGACTGCTTTTCAATACAAAATGTCTTACATGGATTGGCGGAGACCATATCACCTTTCAAAGCTAATATCGAATATCTTTCACAGTTGAAGGCTTTGCTTGCTGATTCTGAAAGAGCAAAACTTATCAAGAAACTTAGTGAAGCCAATCAACAGAATCGATTCCTCAAGCGTCAGGTTTGTGAAAACCGTATCTTTTGTAATTGTTGGTAACAAATCTTTGTCTTTCTTACAATTGATTAACTGTATGCTCTGTATTTTCTGGACATAATAATAAGAAGTGGCATTACCTTATTGTAATGTTAAGTGGATGTGTTATATGTGCAACAAATGTTTAATGGGGTGGTGACTCCTTTTGTGGATGACCTAGTTTGTAGGTGCACACAAATTATTTCACCAACAACCTGAACGTTCTCTTCTCTCAATGAAACAGATGAAACAAAAAGAAAGCAGCCTGAGAGGTTGGCTTAAAAACTGTCTGAGTGGTGAGATAAGCGGATGCGCGATGCTTGGGAGCGGAACATAGGAGATAGAAGCTAAAGGCCACCTAGGAAAAGATGGTTGCATGTCAGATTGTCTTATCAGACGTGAAAACAAACTGTCATTAAACCCACTGATTTATAAAATTCTTGCCATATGGTTCTTTGTTAAACAATTTCTAGTTGCATCATCGTGCCTTGTTGCTTTCTCATGAAACTTTCGTATTCTTACCAAAGTCTAATGCATGAAGTTTCTTTTGTTTTGAATAGGTGATTAATAGGCATGCATAAGCTATTTGACTGTCGTAAGACTGATTAAATTGCTGCTACCATCTCTACATCGATTCTGATTCAATTGGGCCACTAGAAGCTGGACGTGCATTTTGATGTAAAAGAATAGATGGAAGTAACTTTTGGGCAGTGAGCTATTTTCGTGCCTTCAAATTGCACAGCATGTGTTGTTGTGCCTTATTGGAATGAAAGTTCTGTCCTTCCCTGAATGGCTTCATGCAATCTTAGCTGAGATTTTTAAAAAGAATCACGTTCCTATATTTGCCTCGAATTTATTCATAAAATTATCTAATTCGGTTAAATTAGAAGTACAGATTAAACTGCATAGTTTTGTATGGTAATCTGTCTTGGAAGACATCTTCTGATAACATTGTTTATTTCGTCGCTATCCACAGTTGTATATGAAGGAGGGTGCATTGGTTAACTTCAAAAGTGAACTTGCTGTATCGGAACTGGAGATTCAGGTCTGTACTCCGTAGTTACCATGGGATTGGATTCTTTTGATGATTTTAAGCTTTAATGCCGGGAACATTCAACAGATATGGTGTCTTCCAACGGTATTACTTGTATACCATGGATGACGTTCAAAATCCTAGTTACTATTTTCCGTTCATCCAGTAAAATCATGTGTAAAGTTTATAGTTTGGCTGTCTCAGATTCTTCCAAAGGAACAAGACATTTTTGGCTCTGCATGGAAGCACCACAAAAACATGTCCATATTGATTAAATGACTGTTACTGAAAGTTGCAAAAACTTGATTCCAAGTTATTACCTTATTCACTTCCCTTCTTTACCCATTTTCAAAAAAAAAAAAAATTCCAAAAGATTCTTTCTTTCCAAAAAATTTCTCTCTACTCATTACCTTATCATTTCATTTCTTCCTCTATCTCTCTCTAATCATTACTTCATTATTCTGATTTTCAAAATCCCAACCAAACACTATCTCAAAAATTCTTCTAAAAAATTTCTTTTCAAAACCCATCCAAACACAGCATTCTTTACTTTCAAAGACTGAGTCACTCAAGAATTTTAACCATTATAGTGTGCATTCCTTATGTTTTTAACTATAACGTGGCAAGAAAGTTCAGGTGCTAACACTATTCCGATAGTTCCTGATATTGTAACAAAAGTATGAACCATGGTTCTAGAAAACTATTGAAACAAAAAGTAGTGCAGATGGAGTTCAATTGGGTGAGTAGGGCATTTGTTATTTAAATGAGGATAGTATTTATGGTGAAAATTTCTTGCGAAACATGTTGCAGATATTCTTGGCAGTTCTAATTTACCTTAAAAAGTTTTCTGGAAAATTTTCCTAGGGAGTTTCCATGTAAACATTTTCTCCTCTCAAAATAACTTCCCTGAAAACATAGTCTATCCACGTTGGATGTTAGACGATCTTCCCAATAACTGCTTTGGCGCCTTCACTAATGCCACATCAGTATTAATGTAGCATATCTTCAAGCTGCAGCTCCTAGTAAGTCTGGTCATGAAATGATCAAGATACCCTCATCTAAGATCTGAATTAGGAGTGCTGGGTAAAAGATCTGGAGCATTAACAGTGATTGGAAATGGGGCGATAGTACAACGATCGACGTTCTAATTTAGCTCAAACATGGGCTTATGTTGATCATTTAATGGCCGGCCTTGTTGAGAACTAACTAGTCAACTTGTTTTCAAAGACACAGAACCAAAGTGTACTCTGTCTAGCTTCAGCTATTACTTCCTACGTTTTTGGTGAGATTCAGGTCCCCAAATGGATTCCCTAACTGTACAGCTAGGTACATGAAATTCATGTCCCATGTAATGAATGTCTGCTAAGCGTCCAACGCATATCCAATGCTGAAAAAGTAAAGAAATAATGGCATTCGAAGGATTGTCCGACACATTTTGTGGAGTGTTCGAAAGTTGTCTTGTCATGATGGACTACAACGTGGTGTTTGACACAGCATGCCACATTCTTAGAAGTATCGGCGCTTCTTTGTATGCCTTGTCAAAGAGCATGTCCCCATGAATCATTTCATGACGTTGGAAAAATTGATGGTGCAAACTGACTTCCTCCCATAGTTACTTCAGTATCTGGATATACTTGCTAAGCATGTGACCCTAATCTTGGAGAGCTACTTCCAGGGAATTTAAAATCTTAAAAATCTATTTTTTCATTTATCCACTGGAATAGTTGTAGTTAATTTTGTAGACTGTAGCTTGTCTTCTATTAAAGGACAAATCACTCAGGTTTTATTTTGATTGTTTACCTCGTTGATTTGGTTACTTTATGGCAGGCTTTGGTTGCACTGGCTGAAGAAATCACTAAATATGGCATTCCAGCAGGTTCAAGAAAGATTAATGGGAAATACATTCAGTCTCACCTTCTTTCTCGATTGAAAGGTTGGGTTCTTTTGTGTGGTTTTATTTGTTTACTCCTCTTCTGTATGATCGACCTGAGGTCCAAGGCCTATTAAGGGTAACAGTCATGGACTCGAGGGTAATTGCAGGACTTTGCAACTTATATAATATCTCATTACCCTTTCCGATGAATATAATGGGCTCTTGCATTTGTTCCTTCAGAATTGTGTGTGGTGCTTCATGCATCGAGGGTTTCTTTGGATTCACATCCCTGACCAAAATATTTTGCGTTTGATGTATTCCAGGATATTCAGAGTTTTTGGAAGTATAGTTTGGTGGTTATAAAATTGTTAATTATTAAGGCTCATCATGTTTTTACTAGTATTATTTCCTTTTGTGTAGCTTTTCATGAAAAATTGAAGGAACACATAAAGGATGTGGGGGTTGCACAATCCAAGCAGGTGCCCATGTTTTGGTGTGGCATGGCTGAGGTAAGCTAATAAGGATAAAGGTGCCAGTTTTCTTCTATGACATTTTTCTCTTAACTTATGACAATCACAGTTGGCATTGCAATGATTATGTCCTTGCAGTATTGCAGTACAATGTTCGCTTACTGCAATGCAATGGTATTGCAATACAATGGTTGCTTATTGCAATGCAATGTTTGCTGATCAATAACCTTGGTGATGTTAGAGTTTTTCCCATGTTGATTAATTGATTCCCTGCCAAACTTGTGTACAAGTCTGGAGGCCTTTCCACCCATAGCCAATAGGTTTTGAGTTGGATGCTTTAACATAGTGTCAACGCTAGGCTTTCAGATGTTTTGTGGACAAGACTCATGATTCAACCTTCTTATTTTTGCCTTAAAAATACACCTTGTTTCTTTGTGGTATCTAAGTTATGGATCTTTGTTTACCTCTCTATGTGCAAGTCAAATGTGTGGGAGAGTGTTAGACTTGAACCTTATCCCACATTGCTTAGTTATTTCCTCCCGAACTAGTATATGAGCCTGGAGGCCTCTCCATCCTAGCCAGTTGGTTTTGCATTGTATGCTTTAATAGTTGATATGTATCTTGATATCCAGCAACTTGAAACTTCTCTACAAAAATTTTAATCAACCTTACTTTGGCCTTTGCATCTAAGTCTAGACAAGGCATAACGGATTCATTACTACTATATCTTATTTCTATTTTTGTATTTTGATGACTTTTCAGTTGCCTTTGAATTCAATTTTCATTGAATCACCAAGTTCCAGTTTGTCTATTTTTCATAATAGTTTAGTTTCTTCGAGAGAAAATAATTTTACTTTTTCCGTTAGATAAATTGTATCTTTCAAACTCATTTCAAGATATTTCCGTGTTGTATAAATCAAAGGTTAAAAATTATTTTGTTTCAAAATGAAAGGAAAAATGTAGGTAAGTCTGCTTCTTATACGGTTTGCTGAAATAATGGAAATCTATTTCATTCAGTTGATGGGGAAATACCCTAGCTGAATACATTAAGAGTTATTTTTTAATATCTTGGGTTACACATTAATAGGAGATATCTTGTGATATTTTGTATCAGAGCGTGCAAGTAATGGGCACCTTTGATGGCTGGAGTCAAGGAGAGCAACTTTCACCAGAGTATACTAGTTCTTACACAAAGTTTTCTACAACGTTAATGCTCAGACCTGGAAGGTACCGCTCTATTGAGCCAGTCAAGCCTCGTCTTTTGCTTTGTCGTGCTTAACCAGCGATTGTTTTCTTCTTCTTTTCCGGTTAAGATATGAAATCAAGTTTTTGGTGGATGGAGAGTGGCACCTATCACCAGAATTCCCTACCGTGGGTGAGGGACCAATGAAAAACAACTTGTTGATTGTGGAATAGCTTTGCACTGATTATGTACAAGTTTCAGGGAAATTCATATCGCCACCCCGGTAATTTTTTTCCCCACCCGGTGTATATGTTTCTCCAAGGTTATGTTTATGTTGGAGCTGATGTACAAAAGACAACACTCAGTTTAAGGTTTCATGAACGACATTTTCCAGAAAAAATTTCGTGTTAAAAGTGGAAGCAAGGGTTATGTAGTGCCTTGCAATTTCAGGATTCCGAGAGTGACTAGTCAGTTGTGATGGCACACTGCCAAACTGTAGAAATTTGTTCCTAATGGATAGAATTAGATTACTAATACTTTTGGTAATGAAGATACTTAAAAAAATTGTTCTTCCTACTACATAATTCTCTCTTTAGCATGATCATCAACATTTTTAAATCCTGTTTAAATTCTGCGTCTGAAACTCAGCTCCAAGCTGCTTTGTGGATTTTTTTGACATGATTTGGGGGGATGATCTTATGGAAACTACTAATGAGAATCAGGTTCATAGTTTTGGAAAGTAGAACGAGTCCATGGTGGGTTAAGAACGTACGCATGGATCCTCTTCATATATGTCACTGCCGCTGCTGATGTTACGATCATCTCATATTTGCCAAATGCAGCAACAAGCATCAATCATTTAGTTGTTAACTCAAAGGTTTCATTTGAAGTGACTTTGGCAATTTTGTCTCCTATATCATGTGATTGCTGATTATCTAAACTAATGGAGAACAATGGAAAAAGAATTAAAATGTAAGTTGATACGATAGAGGTCCCCTGCATGACTAAAATAAAAAGCGAAGGCCATGTTTCTTTTCCTTCCAGTACATGCCTTGGTGGTGAGTAGATGCCGAGGGTGAATGATTTTATGATGCCTCTTGCGTAATCGAATTGGTTTTGTAGATGATCATTGAGGATAGCTGTGTAGATTTAGATATGCTTCCTAATAGAAAATAAAGAATGTTAGGAGAAAGAAAGTGTTATGATGCGTGTATATGGTCGCCTGATATGCCCTCCTCAGCTAACTAACTTCGTGTTCGGGGAGGGAGTATGCATTGACATGCCTGATATGATCCCCATGCTAACTAACATTTGGGGAAGGGATGTCCTGTGTTGTCTTCATCTGTAACAAGAAGCTGGTGTTTGGTTGTGATTTTTTTATGGTGTGGGGCAATTTGGAAGTTTTTAATTGGTAATTGGAATTTGACCAGTCATTTTACGTTGTCTTTGTTTTTTTCATGGGCTCGAGTCCCAGAAACAAACCTCTTTGCATGCACGGGTAAGGCTGCATATGCATCCCTTCCCCAGATCCGCATATGCGAGAGCACTTTGGTACGCCCAGGTGATGGTGTGAGCTTTGGAGGTGTTTATGTATCATTCCATTTATTCAGCACGTACTCTATTATTTGCAAATAATTCACAGATTCTGATATTTACCGGCCACTTGTCACGCTATGTTGTTTTGCAATGTAGTCTTCTTTGTTCGTTAATGAACTCCAAAATTTAGCTTGAAGCAGTGAAATAATTCGTCTGGCGCCTAATCTTCTTTGATGAAAGAGTCAATGACTCGAGACACGATCATACTAGCAAGTTATTCCACGCCCCACTTATCTTGATAGCAGAATGCAGCATGAATAGGTACTTCATTGTCACCCTCATATATTAGTTTCAATATCATTCTGCTTGACTCAAGACTTCAAATTTCATGATTACAGCATAAACACGCTGATGAATACGTGCTTAGTATTCCGTTTTCCTGAACCTGGTTTTAGCTTTAGATCGATGGCCAAAATGTCACCTTTGGGCGAAAATAACCTTTTCGGGTTTTTAGTGCTTGACTTGGCATGTTCAATGACCGTATCATATTTCAAATTTCTTATTAACCACGGGTTCATGTTTTGCCTCCACCTGACAATTACCGAGTTTGATATATAATAGCTGTCGCCCTGTGGGAAAAAGTCAACTCCATATTCTGTGTGCCGCCGTACTTTATTGAATGGTTTAGTATACGATTTGGTCGGTCGAAGTTCAGGAAACAGCTGTTGTGCCGGTAGTTCAAGCTACCTTAACTACCCCAAATATGGTCTTATGTTATTTTATGTTCATCTGGAGGATAGGAATTACATATACAGATACACGTATCGATTGGCCTATGTATTTTAGTAGAATGTGTTTCCGACGGATGTTGTTCACTAGACGTGAAAGGCTGAGCTATCTATCTGTTATCGCGCAGTTTTTCTATTCCGGCGGATAAGTCAACGAGATTTGAATACAACTTATTTTCTGGAGCTTGTACTGATAAGATTTTATAAAATGAACTTGTAACTAGCAGTCCCTTTGGACATTGCGCGTGTTCTGTTAGTATACTACTGAATGGACTTGGGGTAGTGATATTCGATGGTGGCTGCACTGATAAATAGCTGCTGGTTTTCCTTTTCCCAACTGAATTGGTTGTCATCTACTTGGGTTCCTTTTCCTAGTCATATTGATAATTGTTCGGAATCAAGATCTTATCATGTGATGTGATGATCCGGTTATTTTGTAAGTCTTGATGTGTATAACATCTGTGCAAAAAAAAATCAAGCCGATGCCGATAAAATAAAAAATGAAAATCAAGTCGATCAGGCATCGATATTCATCGGAACAATTATATTTTGTTTTACCATTTATTACTTTGCAACAAGTTGATTTTTTGTATGGATAGTCTGTATGATTTGTGTTTTGTAAAATGGACAACTTATGGGTTATGTCCGATGATCGGGGCAAATGTGTCATTTATGTCAGATGAGAAATCGTACGAGGTACCTTTTTTTGAACGGCATCCTACGAGGTACCTGCACGTGAGCATCCTTATTAGTCATATTTTTGTCCTTAATTGGGGGTGTATGTAACTGTATACTTTTGTCATTAATAATTCTGGGTTTACCAATTGGGTTAACCGAGATCTGATTTCTTCAGGATATACTTTTTTGGAGTATATGATGAGTAATAAACTATCCACGTGCACTGATACTAAAGGGTCAACCAATTATTCATGTAGCTCATGGAGGCCTAGGGATGACTATTTCGCCCGATTCAATCCTACCCGCTCTGCTCTGGTACCTGGGGGTGCTGGAGAGTGCTCCATGGAGATTGGCCCTGGTCTGCGGCATTAGAGCCGTCGGATGTATTTTCAACGGCTCAGATTCTAGTACCCTCCCTTCCCTATGTTTTCTGTCCCAAACGGATGGGGGATTCAGGGGCTTTTTCAGGGATTAAATAGGATTTTTTGAAAAAGTTCAGGAAATGGTTGGGGTAAGGGGTTGAATCTGTCCCCTTCTTGATCCCCGCCACGTCCCAAATCCCAGTTATACACGTATAAGTTAAGGTGTCACTCATAGTTCTGAGTTCACTACTTCATTGCTCACAGCGGCACCCCCAATTTACAAGTTCACAGGGTAATAGTTGTAATGAATTCTGGATTAATGTTTATTACTTAATTATGTTTCCTTTGGTTTGTGATGACAGATTAAAGGATAGTTTGGGTATTTTTTTGGAACTTAAGTTTGGGTAGTAGTTGCTCATATGTAGGCTTAGTTTGCAATGAATAAAAATTTATTGACGAAGTTTTTATGTTTCTTTTTCCTAAAAAAAAAAATTGTGTCGGTTCTGATACCATAGTAATGAAGTTTACTAATATTCCCGACAAAAAAATAAATAAACAAAGTTTATTATTGTCAATTTTTTTGTCGGATCCCCAATTGCGGGGATCTCCGTTTCCCTTTCGGAAGGGGATGGAGGGTAAAAAATTTTCCCCGGTGGACGGCGATTCATTGACCTCCCCTGAGGTTTCTAACAAATATCAAACCTCCTATGGGGTTTTTGAAATTACACTGACCTTTCTTACTTTATAAGATATTGTCTGGATTCTCCCATTCCATTAACTAAACACTAACGACATTAGATTTTGGTACTAATTAAGTGACTGAAATGCTCTTTGTACTCTTTTTCTTCTCTTTCTATTTTACAATTATTATATATATGTAGTATTTGTATAATTACTTACTTCTATATTTTATTAAGGGAAAATTATTGAAATGGTTCCTGTAGTTTCACCCGAGTCTCGATTTAGTCCCTCTAGTTTCAATTGCACTCCAACGAACCTTGTAGTTTCAATTTTGGTCGAATTAGGTCCAATCGATAACGGACGTTTGCGAATTAGACGGAAAACCCAATTTGGGGCATTTTTGAGGGACAAAACAGACTTTTTGCCTATCCTTCTTCTTCCCCAATCTATAACCCTAACCCCAATCCTTTCCTTTGAAAAAAAGAAAAAAACTTTGCCAAATGGGTTGAGTTGAATTAAACCCATCCATCTTTCAAAACAAAATTACCACCATCACTAAGAACAACCACCACAGAATTCGAAGCGGTGGATTTCTGATTTGTGGAACCAAATGGGGATCTGTGACTCGATGAGAAGAACTAGGTTGCCATCTATGATTTGCAGCACGGATGAGTACTAATTTGAGATGGGTTTATCCCTATTTGCTACCCAAGCTATGGTTTGAAGAGAAACTTCTTTTGTACACGATGCATATGTAGTAATTGGAGGAGTTACCTGGTTGGTACAAACCCAATTCGAAAGTTCCATTTACCGCCAGTCAAGTTTTTCTCCATAACCATATACCGCAGTAATCGTGAATCCAAAGAACACACCAACAATGTAGACAATAGACACTGGGTATTGACAAACTCAACAAAGAACCATTGATAGTACCCCACGAAACCCACTAGCAGTTTTAACTGCTTCCTTAATCACATAGAAATCGTTGATTAGCGGAATAAAAATGTCAGCCTACAAATTACAATCCCACAATGGGGTTTAATTTGTCCCACAACCAAATACCAATCGTTTAATTCCCCTAGCTGTTTTCAATTGTGATGATGCACTGGTGTCTTAATTTTACCACTTGATTTCATAATTTTCAATATACATACACGTCCATATACGTATACGCGATGAGAGAGAGAGAGAGAGAGATTTGATTCTGTACGTTCAGATCATTAGAACGAAGAATTGTTTTTGGGTCACAAAATGCAAGAGAGCTCTTTTTTTTTTTTTTTTTTTTTTCAAAGGCAAGGATTAGGGTTAGGGTTATAGATTGGGGAAGAAGAAGAATGGGAAAAAAGTCTGTTTTGTCAATCAAAAATGCCCCAAATTGGGTTTTCCGTCTAATTCGCAAACGTCCGTTATTGATTGGACCTAATTCGACCAAAATTGAAACTACAGGGTTCGTTGGAGTGCAATTGAAACTAGAGGGACTAAATCGAGACTTGGGTGAAACTACAGGGACCATTTCAATAATTTTCCCTGTTATTAATTACTATTTCGTATATAAATTATTTTCATTACGAAATTTTTACTTTATTTTTATCGCATGTATGACTATATTTTGTAATGAAATACACACTTCCTAACTCATTATAACCAAAAACTAATAGCTTATTTTGCCTATACAAGAAGTCAGCGTAATGTATCATTTGATTATTTGTTAATATTTAATGTTTCACCCGTTAGATCTTAACCGCAAATTAGACCTAATTATACATGTTTCTTCGAACTTGAATAATTTTTTATGCATTTTTCCTGTTCAAGATATATACATGAAATGAAAAAGAAGAAGATAAATGATGCAACAACAAAAAAAAAAGGTTTATGATGTTAATGTTTTTAAAAATACGATATACAAGTAGTTACCCAATTTTGAAGAAATACAATTAACTTAATTTTATTTTAACATCATAGATTCCAATTAGAAGAAAAACTAATATTCAAGAGTGTCCAATTACTTGATTAGTTATTAAACTATCTAATTACTTGATTAGTTATTTTTAACAATTATCCAATTAGTCAAACCCTTTAATTAACATTTAATGGTATTTTGGTCATTTAGAAACAAAATATAATGGCTTTAGTGTTTGGTTAACGGAATGAAAGAATCTTGACAATATTTTGTAAAATAAGAGAGGTTAGTGTAATTTCAGAAACCTCAATGGAGGTATCAGCATTTGTGTTGCGAACAAGCTAATTATTTTTCATCCCCAAAAACATGAAAAATCATTTTACTGGAAACATGTTAATTATTCTTGAAACACCAAATTTGAATGAATGAATACGTTGGTTTCAGACAGAGAAGCAGTGGTCTAATTGCAGTTTCCATGCCTATTGTATATGCATTAGGGGGAATATCACTTTGGTAGTTCTCGTTAAACCAATTTTGGCTGGCTCAGTTGATCGGGACTTCTGCATCTTACTACGGGTCTCCTTGTATCTCACCACCTGCGTGTGAGTATTATTCCCATTGTATTTGTTGGTTTATTTATCTCATTAGTGAAACTGTTAGTTGGGTTGGTCTTACAGTAACTGTGAATTTTTTTCCCCAGTTTATTGGCTATTTCTGCCTTGATGGGGCTTTAGTCGGATTGGATTCATAGTGATTGTGAACTTTGTTTCAAGTTTGACGTAATTCAGAGTTGTATTCTTCTACCGTTTGACAAATAAATAAAAAAAAAATTGAGATAAGCCAGAACTCAAACCTCAAAAGCACCCGAAATCCACCTTCTCCCAAACTAAAATTTCAAACAGCTTGTACCACTTTTTTAGAAACATAAATCTGGTAACCACTATTCGACAATAATACAATTTTTGTGAACAAATTTTAGTCTGCTATATAATTGCGCATCATATTTTTTTCAAAATATTTGAAAGAATATCAAGAATCTTCTCTCGCAGTGGCGAATGTACATAGGGCACAGGGGGGTCACGTGACCCCCCGGACTTCGAGAAACTTTTTTTTTTTTGTGTGTGTTTTTAAAATATCCGAATGACAAATGACAAAAAAAAATTGCTGAAAGAGATTGATTATTTCTCTATTATTGTTGGTTTCTTTTCTTTTTTCCAGAGGTATGTCTTACAAATATAATATCAGGGACTTAATTATAAGTTCGATTACTCTTTGATTTAGAGGTTTTGTGATCTATAAGCACATTAATTGGGTTGTGAATTTTCTTTTTCAAAGTTATGCTTAAAAAGTGACCCCCCTGTGTGGAATTCTTGGATCTGCCACTGCTATCATCATCGGACAAGGTTCACAAACCTGATCATGAGTAAATATAGGAAAATAAAAAAAACCTTATTTTTCTTTATTCCCTTTTTTTTTTTTTTTTTTTTTTCGTGTGTACAAATACAAAGTAAGAACGTTTATAGAACATAGAGTTTAGGATAGGACCCGTCTCAGCTACGGTCTGAGTTTAGGCTGTTCCTATCAATAATGACTGGTCTAGATGTGAGATATGATTGTAAGAATTTGTTTGCAAATTTGGCCCATCGAAATATTTTCGGACGACTTCGACTACATAAATTGTACTCGGCAGTCCGAAAACGGAATGCCGAGAATCGGAATATAATCTATAAAAGATGAGGAGTAGATTAAAGTCTAAACAACAAACACAGCCACATACTTCCTTAATTTCCATTTGTTGACGTAGTTGCTCACGGGCATTGACTATGACTTGGGTACATTTTACCAGTTTCCACGAAGCTTCATAAATCCTTTCAAAAAAAAAAAAAAAAACGAAGCTTCATAAATATGAAAAAAAATGCGAGTCTTATATATGGCCGTTATTTAACAGCTACAGCTTAGTATTTTAATATGATTTAATTCATTCGTACCCTTTTATTTAATTTTTTGATCAGTTATGTAACACTCCATAGTTAATTTCTTTACTGCGAAAGAAAAACTCATTTGAGTAGTGTGCAACTGTGGGATGGACCCAAGGACCCTGTCGTGAAGGGATAGTGTACCCTGCACTACATGTCATTAGGGGTGTCAACGGTCCGGTTTGGTGTGGATTGGTATGAATCCGAGGACCGAACCAAAAGTCTACGGTCCAATGTAAGGCAATCCGTGTCCAAACCAAAAGTCTACGGTCCGGTTCTGAATCAATCAAAAAAATCACGGTTCGGTTCACGATTTATCCACGGATTATTACGTTATATTCCAAATTCCACATCCACATTCACATTTTCATTGTAACTTTTGGAACCCATTCATCATTAGTAGCTTTTATGTTTTAATAAACAATACCAAGTCACCAACAACAGTGCTTCAAAATGATTCAAAAAGATTCACATTCAAGAGAGTACCACTAGTAGTAGCAAAAAGATGAAAAAACAGCATAATATAAAGCGAGTAAACAAAAGTCTTCACCACAACCATTCCAGTCCTGATACAATAAGTAGCTAATATACGTGCAAGCAAAAATAAAATTACAATTGTTAATTAAAGTTTGCACCTTTACTTTTCAGTTATAGCACATCCACCTATTTAGGGTATAAAATTAATAGTAATATGTTTAATTATAATTCTTATCCCAATATTATATATATATATATATATATATATATATATATTATTTTTTATTTTATTTATTGATTAAATTCTCACGGTCCGGTTCGGTTTATCCACGGTTCTTTTATGAAAATCCATGGACCGAACCGCGAAGCACGGTTTTCTAATTTTTCAATCCGTGTTCGGACCATTAATCCACGGACCCAATCCAAAACCTACGGTTTGATTCGGTCCGGTTCGGATTCGCGGTTTGCGGGTTTTTTTGGACAGCCCTACATGTCATGAGTCTGATTCGCTTAAAGTTCTTCCATGTGCACGTAGGTCCAATCCGTTGTGAATATTCACAGAGTCCACTACATCACATGGACCCAATATACATTCAATGACCCATATCCACTTAAAGACTAAGCCTTGTAAATGGTGAGCCATCTAATTGTATATTAAGATCCAACTCTTTTTCTATTTATCCGATGTAGGACTTATCCTTCACCCATGTTCCTAACAATCTCCCCCTCATGTGTGAACCATGCATTGGGCCTAGCTCTCCCTCGATCTGATCCACTTGACTCCCCTTAATTATTGATCTATCTCTCCAATACCGTGTCTAAACCTGGGCTTATTTACCGCACCCACTCCATCAAGAGCCACCATACTCCACGAGAGCCACCTGGTTGGGCTTATTTAATGCACCCACTCTATCAAGAGCCACTATACTCCACGAGAGCCACCTTGTTTGCCAGCCAGGTGCCACATGCACCAGGAATTTAATGCACCCACCATGCCCGACCCTGAAATTTTTGGGGCCCTAAGTGACTTCCAACAATGGGGCCTCTTAGCATTGATATAAATTTTTGTTGTACGGTTAAACACTTGAAGGTGCCTTCTGGTGTGGTGGATTGTGCTAGGAAATATATAAGAACCGAAAGGTCCAAGGTTCCATTCACGGCGGCAACATGATAAGTAACTGCGTTTTTGTACATGCTACGGTGAAGAAAGAGAATACAACAGGGTTTGAACACACAACCTACATGTTAGAACTTCGTAATCTTACCACTGAGCTACTGAGCCTCATCTGCAAATTTATTCAATCATATAATATTTATTATGATCTGGAAATTTGGGAGCCCTATTACTGGGCCCAAAACTGGGGGCCCTAAGCGGTGGCTTGGTGGGCTTGTGCCCAGGGCCAACCCTGGTTGCTGCCGGCCACCTGTCGCATGCACCAGGAATTTTCTTGCTCCATTGAGAGTTACAATAGATTTCTCCTGCTCCTCCGAGAGTCTTCATACAAGCCCCCAACCATCGATGCTTCTAGGAGAGTCCGCCTATAGATCGTCAGATCCGCCTGAGGTTCTTCTCGTGTCCGTGCGCGTAGGCCCAATTCATTGGGGAGTATCCATGGAGTCTACCACATCACATGGACCCAATATACATTGAATGACCCATATCCACTTAAAAATGCTAAGTCTTGTAAGTGATGAGCCACCCAATTGTATATTAAGGTCCAACTCTTTTTTTGTTTATCCAATGTGGGACTCAATCTTTGACACATGTTTCCAACAATCTCCCTCTCATGTGTGAACCATGCATTGGGCCTAGCTCCCCCTCGATCTAATCCACTTGATGCTCCCTTAATTCTTGATCTATCTCTCCAACATTGTGTCTGAACCCGAGCTTATATACTGCACTCACTACAACGAGAGCCACCTTGCTTGCTAGCCGTCTGTTGCACGCACTAGGAACTTTCTTGCTCCATTGAGAGTACCCACTCCATCGAGAGCCACCTTGCTGCTGGCCACTTGCTGCAAGCACGAGGAATTTTCTTGTTCGATCGGGAGTTACAATGGATTTTTCCTGCTCCTCCGAGAGTCTCCGTGCTAGTTCACGACCACCAATTCTTTCAGGAGAGTCTGCCCATAAATCGTCAGCCATCGGCTCTGATACCACTTGTAGGGAGTTTGATCCGCCTGAGGTTCTTCTCGTGTGTGCATAGACCCAATCTGTTGGGGAGTATCCATGGAGTTCACCACATCGCATGGACCCAATATACATCATGAATGACCCATATCCACTTAAAAGGCTAAGCCTTGTAAGTGGTGAGCCATCAAATTGAATATTAAGGTCCAACTCTTTTGCTATTTATCCGATGTAGGACTTATCCTTCACAGATGTTCCTAACAGTACATGGGTGTAGTGTGCAATCCGAGTATTGGTCCATACTTCAAAAAGTATTCTACTAGATCTTAAAGGACGAATACTTTTAGCAAATCTAAACCATTAAAAATACTTTTGGACGATTCAAATTGTGCACTATACTCCTGTAGTGCACCCCTGCATTATAGGGTCCTCGGTTTCATATGGTGGCCTTGGAGTGATGCTTTACCGGTATAGAATATGGTTTTGTAAGTGGACATTAACTGTATATCTCCGTGAGTTTAGAACATTGGCATGTAGGGGAGGAGAGAAGGGGTGGCAAGTCGGTTCACTTAATCCTACGGAGTTCAAAAATTCCCTTAGAATAGATATCATAATTTAGGATATTTTGTAAATTAATTTGCCCCACAAGTACTACTCTTGCCCCAGAGATCTCAAAAGATTATAACACTTGCCCTCTCTTCTCCAGAGGAACTGAACCATGAAAGCTCTGAAGGATTTGTAACTGAATTTTGAATTTGTAGGATCGATTTCTTGCTTGTATATGGACTTGCCTTCTCCCTTGTGAGTTGTTGAATATTGCCATGAAGGATGCTAATGGGAGCCAACTCCTAGTTTTCGTCTTTTTTTCCCCCCTCTGTATTTGGCGGTTCAATAAAAATAAAAGCTTTGTTATCTCTTGCTTTATGCAATTAGCCTTGCTCTTCTGAATACCCATACATCTAGCTATAAAATTGGTTAATTTTAAATATTTGACTTCCTTCTTTTAGGAATTGTAGAATAGTGTAAGTTTGAGGAACCTTAGTTGCATTCCATTCAAAAGTCAACATTGATTACGTTGTGTTTGTACCGTAAATTTTAAAATTTACACGTGGCAAAGAAATTGGTTAGGAGTCATTTTGATTTTTAATTCGGATTTTAATTAATAGCCGAATTATCTATAATTTAGGCGATAAGTTTGTTACCTAAATTATAGGAGTTGGTGTTTATCTAAAACAAGTGGTTGGGGCCGGAATTAACATGTGATTAATTACATTGAGAACATGGTTAGTTATTTTTCGGCCAAATAGGGGACACATGGCACGCCCTCATGCATTTTCAAGAGGACATGGCGTGATTATAGGAGATGATGGGCGGTTGCATTCCAGAAGTTACAAAGGAACTCAGAGGCTATAAATACAAGTCATTGTGCAACGTTGAAGGGGTTCCAACACCAACATCGCTCACAGCAGCAGATTAAATTTAGTTTTTATCTCCTAATTCCAGCAGTTAGTCGATCGATCTCTTCTAACTATGTCTATCTCCTACTTCTTCCCCGTTCTTTCTTCTCCCTCTCTCTGAAATCTTTTCTATGTAATTTTCTTCAAGTGTGGAAGTCCTTGTTCAAGGCCCCCACGAACCCTTGTAACTTTAGCTCGAGTTTCTCAATTGCTTGAAAGAAGTTGGTCAGTATATTCAGGCGCTTTTCTACATTTCTCTTGGAGATTACTTCTCCTGGCACGCCCTCGCATCTTCTACACCACTTGGTGTTGGCCACTCCCGCTTCTCCTGTACCTTGGAGAAATCGGTGGACAACACGTTGTTATATGATTCATGGTTTAAGTGAGTTGAACCTTTTGGTAAAGAATTCACCAGAGACAAGGACTCGTGGATTGATTAATTTCGGCATTTCATAGCTTTGGAAAAAATAAACCATTTGGATTGATTAATTTTGCGTTTGTTAGTTTTGCATCGATTTTGTGTGGATTATTGGTTTTTCATGACGAGAGTAATCTAAAAAGTAAAAAATTATTATAAAAATATTTAAAAAGTTCACTAAAAACAAAAATTATCCAAATTTTTGTGGATCATTGGATTATTTGTTTTTATTTACAAAATTTTTAATTTAGTTTATAATTTTTACTCTTTAAATTACTCTCATCCAGATGAACCAATAATTTACAAAAAATCGACGCACAACTAACAAATGCAAAATTTCCTTGAATAAAGACAAAAAAAAAAAAAAAAGGCTTATTTCTGCCATAGCACCTGTTAACCTTTGTTCGAGTTTTGTTCTCAAGTCTGAGTTATGTCAACTAAGCTTTTGATTCTGCTTGATGTAGGGAGTTTTGTTTGTGGATGTGTTTTGTTAATTTGGACAAACTTCGGTCTTGTTGAGGTGGGTTCACATTATAAATTTTCCATTACTATACGTTTGGAGAGAGTTATTTGCCGCGTCCGGGATTCGACCAATGGGCTTGAAAAGGGTTTTATGGCCGAGTGATCTAAGTGATATTCAATGCGCTGTGGTTTTATAAAACACAGGTTTTAGAGCCGTGACCGAGCCAGAAAAATTTGATATAAAATAACTCAAATTCGCTACTTGACATGATTTTAGGTGTGCCAAGTCACCACATGAATAAATATTTTCGAAAATGAGAAATAAATATCTCGGGTCAATAGACCCGGTTTTGCTAGATATAAATGACTCAGTTTTTATTTGGTTTGCGATTTTGGAGAAGAAAAGGTTCAGTAATTTACTGTTACATGTAGGGAAGCCGGAGCACCCTAATAAATAAGTGATTGAAGAATTGTGAGGATGGTAAATGAACATATTTGCAATGAGAAGGAAACTAATCTTTTGTCTGTAAATGTATTTTATTGCATGAGACGTTTAAAATAAAAGGGGTCTTATATACATAAGAAGGATTTGGATCTTGTCCTGGCCTCAGGGCTGCTTATGTATCTCCAGTCTCAGGAGAATCAGGTCATCACATAGTTCAAGAAGACAAAATAATTTATTGGGAAATGGGACCAAGCCCGACTTCAGGGCTACCAACTGTCGCGCCCCAATTTTTATTGGCCTCGGCCTACTCCACTTCGGTCGGCATACTGGCGACACCTTCGAAATCATGACTTTAAAATGCGACGAATGTGAATTTTGAGTTTTTCAGCTATGACTCGGGTTTTTTATTAAAATTTTGTCGTCACCACCTAACTGAGTTTGGGTGTGTTAGGTCACCCGTTAAAACTATTTAAGAAAACGGTTTCAACTCTCTTTTTTTGTTCTTCTATTTGAGAAAATTCTCCTTTCGAACGGGATTGAAATTGACTCTTTGAGGTTTGTGAAATCAGAGACGGACTTGGGGATTTTCTGCGAGTGGGAAGGTGTTAGGCATCCCACATAGTCCTTTTGGTACCTTTCTAAATTTTATGCTTTTTAATTAATTATCCTTGGCAAAAATAAGAAAAGAATGAAACGCTTGATTCGAAAGCAGGGCTCCATGGCCACAACGACCACATAACAATCTGCCCCACTTTCGGTCGCACGAATAAAAAAGATAGATGAATAGTATTAAAATATTCAATTGCAAAGGGGTGTGAGAGCCCCACAAATGAAAGTGGAATCTTTTATCACCGGAACTCGATTTATAGGCTACTTTTGAAAATCACCATCAATCGGTTCATAGGTTACTTTTAGGTTTTGTAATATATATATATATATATATATATATATATATATATATATATATATATATATATATATATATATATATATATATATATATATAGGTTTGAATATTGAAATTGAAAGGGGGGAACCCCGTGTTGGATGATTACATGATACTAACATTTGGTGGCAATTGACTTGAAATGTATAGGCTAGACGAAAATATAACTTGAAAAAATGCCGAATTCGGTTTCACTATTTTCGAGCTATATTAACGTTGTCGCGTATAAAAATACAAATTACAAGTCCCCAGTCGGACTGTGACTGAAAAAAGATGATTGGAATTTTGTGGGCCTTGAACTTAGGCAAAGGCGTTTTGTTTTTTTCTGTTTTTTTTATTATTCCCAAATTTTTACATATAAGTTTAGAAAAGCGGCATCTAATTTCCATTAAGGAATGGTCGTTTTTTTTTTTTTTTAATTATCTCTGGGTCTAGCCCAGATGTAAAGTGACATTCATGCACTCACACTTAAAAGTACTCCTATTCATGCGCGATCCACTGGTTTCGTTAGGTTTTACCTGTATTTAATGCTTGATTGATGTGACACTTAGATGTAAATAGAAATGAAAAAAAAACAATCTTACATGACTTTATAGTTGATCAATTGAATCAATCGATTAATGTTGATCAATTGAGAAGGGATGCAAATGCAGAGTGAATAGGGAGAAGAGCCGGTTTTGGAGCAGTATAAAAGGATTTATCTTATTCAGATGTTTTTTTTAGACATCATTGTCTATATTTTAAGGATTATAGGCCCATTGTGAATTTTTTTTGTGTGGAGATCACTGTGAGAAATTTTGAGGATATTAGAAATGATTATTAGTTTTGACGCATTTAGATATTCGGGTCGTCACTACTTTTCTAAGGATGCTTGAGTGTTATTGACTTCCGGTGTAGTAACTAAGTTATGAACATGCTAGAATCAAATTGATGGAGGAGTATTGACATCCTGCCATATAGTAAATAAGTGATTCGAGGGTTCTCAAATTCTGAGTTGATAGAGCAATATCGGCATATCATATAATAATTCAACTCAACAAACCCATTAACGACACATGCAATAATCCAAAGTTTATTAAAATAAATTTGTATTATTTAATTTTCTTATTAAAAGAATTTGGATTATTTAATCTATTAACGACAGTTTAGAGCTTTCTCTTATATATAGTCAAAACCATGTGACACAAAATTGCAAATGATAATAAAATGACACAAATATATCAACTTCTATAGAAGCATTCACAAGACATGAAATAGAAAAGAAACTGACTTCTTCTGCAGAAGAAAGTTTCTCTCATTCATAACCTTCAAAATTCTTAATCACGATCATCACCTCTTGATGCAGGGAAAAGTCTCCTTTTACAAAACTATTTGCAAGAATAAATTTGAACAAATTTGAATAAGACATACTCCCCCTATGAACAAATGATAATTGAGTAAATACTCAGTTTTTCATTCAATAATTAACAACCAAATTTTCATGTTACCCTACAACTTATTTTATACCAGAAACTAGGACCGAAAAGGAAACAATAAAACAGGAAGCTGAATCCTGGTTAATAAAGAAATAAAAAAAAGAAACATTAAACTAGGAAACTAATTACTCAAAGATACCTAATTTCCTAATTCGACGAATCCTAGCAAAATGTCAAAAAAAAAAAAATATTCCTAATACATTAAAACAAACTGGAAAAGTAAAATTTTAATTAAATAAAACACACCTACTAAATTACTAATATGAAATAATAAAATAAAATTTCTATATTTCTAAAATACTTCCAATATTGGTCTGCATCATTCTCCCCGGCTTGAAGAAACTCGTCCTCGAGTTTATACAGTTGAATTTGCCGAAGCTTGTCTGCATCCATCTTGTGCTTCAAATTGATTTTTTCAACCCCAAACTATAAGGAAAAGTCTCGAAGATGTGAACGAATAATTTTCATCAACAACACAAAATCAATCATCCTTCCAGATCGAAATACACTGACTATTGCATGTAGTATATTTTAAAAAATCCAAAAATGGATCAACAAATTCATTATTTTGATCAACCTTACCACCTTCATGCTTTTCAGAAAAATCAAATCTAATTGTTTCTTCGATATCACTCTCTAACAATGCCAGCTTTGGAACACCTTTTTTTTGCAATTTTTTTTTTGTTTTCTACTTATAATGTTCTCCACCGGTTCTTCATCAAAAACTGGTGGCTTACTCCAATCCACTACTGTATCTGAAATATTATTTGAAGTCAAAGGCCACTCAATGGTAGCCTCATCCACCAAATCAACCTCTAGGATTTTTTCTGGTGTCACACCTCCCTGGAACTCAGAAAAGTTAATCTTTGAACCAGATTCTCAAAGTCGCTGATCATGATTTGAATCCTTGACCGCCCTTGTCCTCCCCCTCGGCTGATAGTTACCCGCCAAAGGTTTGGTGATAGAGACGTCATCCGACACCTCCTCCTCTTTCAAAAACCGACGTATAAAAAGACGACGGCGAGGCAGATTTCCACCAACAAACAAGGTAGCAATCTCAATGGTCAGCGCTCTTAACGCCTCTTCCAATCGCTGCTCAAGTTGTTGAACCTTCCCTCTGCTCGCGTTTCTCAAGCAACCTCGTCTCGTTCATAGACATCTTCAACAAAAGTTGTACGACCACCTTGTCCAACTCGACCTCCAGCACGTCTTTCGGTCATAGTCAGGATTGAAACTTGCGCTCTGATACCAACTGATGCAGGAAAAAGCCTCCTTTTACGAAACTATTTGCAAGTGTTGGAAAATAATAATATAGGTAATACGAAATACCTATTGCAGATTACACAAAATATAAAGGATTGAATAGCTTGCTTTACGAGCCCTACGAACACGCACGTCTTGCACTATGTTAAACCTTTCATGCTGATGGAGTAGCTACTAGAGTCCTCCTCTTATCTTCACACGTTGCAAATCCCTAGGGTTCTTTAATGGTTCCCTAGAGAGAACTAGGAGAGCAAGAGATCATATGTAATAATAGATGTGTAGAAAAATATCACTGATGTCTTTTTTCTGTACAAGGCAATGGGTATTTTTATATGAGATAAGTAGGTGATAGAGATAGCACTTGCTTATCTCTATAGGACACTTATCTCTATCACTTAAGTGGTTGTGTCCACCTAGGACTTATCACCTAAAGTGGTTTAATCCACTTAGGACTTGTGTTAATTATTATCCCATGTGGACACACCCATGGACCCAATGCAACATCTCCCACTCGTACACAGTGTGCATATATTGAATCTCTCATTCAATGAATTCCTCAATCCTATTCTCAACTTCATACGAGAAAATGAAACGCGTGACCAAGCGAGAAATATACCAAAAGTAGTGTTATATTAAGCCACCATCTAACTAACATATCACCCAATATCTCATCTATACCCCAAATCATCTAATCACACCAAATCTTGCACCTCTAATCCCTCACATAGTATAACAGAGCCGTGCAAGACTTTTCAATGCATTTGTGCTCAAAGATCGTATCAACAAACTATCATTGACACAATTGCCCGGGCTATGAGCCATAAATCATTAGTGGGATATCAAATGATCTTTCCTTAGATACTCATATCAATCCATCTCACCTTAACTGCTTTCCTAGACATGCTCCGCTGGACCGTATAGCTCGTGACCCTTGGATAACATGCTAAAGTAGCAACACTAAGATTTAATTTCATGGTATAGTTCTAAGTCCCAAAGGGTATATTATATACGGACTTACAAAGTCCAAGGGCTCACACAGTGACGAAGTAGGGATCTATTCTGTCACACCCTTTTATGGTCGTCTCAAAGCACATACAGTATGACTTGTATGCTATGGTGGAGCTCCCACTAAGGTTATGTCACACTCTAACACCATACAGATCTTGGTTCAAACGCTACTCAAGCGCCTAACCTGAGTTTCTGAGACAAGTTCAACTTAAGTTCTTTCTCAAGAATCTCACTTCTTGCTTCATACAGGCTTCATAGAGGTGTGGATAAGCTCCATGTTCGACTTTTTCAGTCTCATCTTAACCCTTGCTAAGGCATCAAATAATTATCAAATTTAAATCCTTGCTCACTTTATAAGAGCCAAGGTGATCACACAAGATCAATTTGTGTCTCATCCCGCTCACAACTCAGCGCCAAGGCGATCACCCGTGTGAGAGGGTTGATCAAAAAACCTGGTGGCAAAATTTAAATATGATATGTGCACTAATTAACAATATTACTTTGATATCGGTTAACAATATTACTTTGATATCGGTTGACCATCCCAGTTGCAAAACATATGTCTGGCCGAACCTTCAATCTCGAAGCCATGACGAGGAACTGTTCCACGCTGGCTTCTTCGAATTTATGGATCTTGAGAGGCTTCTAGTGGTAAACTCTCACTCAGCGGTACACAACCACTTAGGTGAAGGATCTTTCCCACTATCTCCAGCAACTATGGGATGAGAATGCATATCCTCATCTTGCATATGAGATGGAGCTAAATCTCCTAGTGGTTCATCTAACTCATAGAGCTCGAGATTCTTCTTAACCTCACCAATGATTGGAAAATCCTCTAGGAAATCCACATTGAGTGACTAAATTTCAGTCATTCCATAACTCATATGAATCAGACACAAAATCATAAGTAGAAGAAGATGCAACAGCATAATTACTAAAATTTGAATCAAGATCCAACATGAAATCATTCTGCAAACCAATATGACCAAAAAAGTTTCTTCCAAGATAAATAGACAAACTATTATCCTTAAACTGAAAAGAAAATCCTAACTTCAATTTTGCTAAAACTGAAACTAGATTACATCGGATAGTGGGTGCATGAAATACATCATGAAGAAGTAAATTACACCCAGAATGCATCTTGAGTGGAAAGTCCTGACTTTCAAAACCTCTTCTTGCGCTCCATGGCCCATTATTACTGAGCTTCTACCTATAGTTATCCGATGATAATCAACAAATCCAGCTTGATCTCTAGCTACACATTTTGTTGCTCTCGTGTCTACAATCCAACCAAGGAGAGAATGAGTCACAAATGAATGTGAGCAAACAAAACATTGAGAGAGCTAATGTTAGGGTTTACCTCCTTGGGCTTAGAACATTCCTGACCAAAGGGACCATTTTGTCCACAATTATAGCATTTAAGTTTGGACTTATCCTATAACACCCTGATTTTCGGAAGCATTAATTAACACAACTAATTAAGATTAATTTAATAAAAAGAGTTTCCATCAGAGTACACATTGAAAAACGTGAAGTGCAGCCCATTCCAAAATACTTAGTACAGTTTGAGAAATTAATATTACAGACCCAACATTAAAATAAAGGGGTGGGTTCTACAGATTAAGGTTCAACTCTGGATTCCACGGCTCCTCCTGAGCCTGGTCTACCGAAAAACCCTCGGCTCCGAAATAACCGTCTCCTTCGACACCAACGGCACCTGCTTGATTACAGTCTAGGATAACACATTCGAGTCGCCAAGCAACATCATAGTATTATACCAGGGTCACACAAAGTGTAACACCGTGAGCAATAAATCACTCAATAGCTACTCTAACCCTCCCAACCCTTGCTTAACATACAAGTACAACATCTACGATTGAAAAGAAATAATTAAATGAATAAGTAGGTAATTAATCATAAGGCAGAAAATAAACACATAACTGATTTCATTTCTAGCCACTAACTTACATATTCATCTAAGTTCTCAACCTAGAGAACTTTCCTCCCGGTTAACCACTAAGGATTATGACCAAGCTGTGATTTACTCCCCCCTTGCTTGCCCTTCGCTCGGGGGCCCCGATGAAACGTATAAGTTACGTACTTAATCCAGCCATCAGCCACCTCGCAAGAACGAATTTTCCAGGGATGAAACTGTACCACTGGGCTACGTATGGCAACTACCAGGTCCTGTAGGTATATTGCCGAAACTGGTCTATAATACTTCCACCCTTATAACGCCTCAGAATTCAAATGAAGCAAATCACAGAGTGTCACATCCTAGGGTTTCGAAATCAAGGCAAACTGCCAAACGATCCTCTGAAACAATCACTCGGCAGAACTTCCATTCAACAACAATCTCGGGGTAACTCCCCATCAATCAATTCCAATTTACTTTTCCATTAACCTTATCGTCTATGTGATATTCACGTACAATCACCCAACCCGGGAACCTAGTTGTCCATTCCAACATTCAACATGTTTATGGAAAGTGCACTTACCAGTAGAAGCAAAGCGATAACGATATTCTAAGGCTCACAAAATCAAATAACATGATTCACAAGTTCACAAGTCATCACAATCCAAAGTAATTGAAAACAAGGGCCTTAACGTAATTAAATAAAGTATAGGGTCATAAACATAATTTATAGAAATAAGGGGTCGCCATCTAAATTTTAAGTAAGTATAAGGGTAACAAAAGTAATTTCACTGTTCTAGGGTCCTTAGCGAAATTTTACTAACTTTGGGGGCCTTTTTGTAAATAAACTTTATACAAGGGCAAAATTGTAATTTTACCACAATGAAGGGTAAACATGTAAAATACCTTATTTTAGCTAGTTATGACATAACTTGACTCAAAAAGTAATTCCTTGAATTTTAGTAAGTCCAAAACTGTTATAAGGGTGATAAATGTAATAAAGGGCAAAATGGTCATTCTAGTAAAAGTAAATTTTATTAGTTAACAAGTTTTTCTATTACGACAATATACATATATATATATTCTGATTTTTATGAACTAACATGATAGTGAGGCATAAAATAAATTTATACTAGAAATTCTAATTTAATAAAAAAAATTCTTACTATTTATTTATAACTTGTAAGTTTACTCAAAAAATTACAATCTAATAATATAATTTTTCACCAAATAAAAATGTACAGTTTACATACTTAATAATCAACTAGATAAATTTATATTCTTCTAGAAACTCAATTTCTTTCATTGCATGGGTTATATTTCTTTTCTTAGAGAAAATAATAATAATAAAAGAAGTCCTAGAAATATAAACATTTCAAATTCATCTTAATCATAGAAATATGATAAAAATTCTTTTGATATGAATGATCAAATTTTTATACCATTTAATCTAAATTTCTACCAAAAGAAATCCTATTTTTCCACTTTATTAAGCAATAAAATCAAACTGCTATAACATTTTCGTTTAAGACCGAACTAATATTAAACATAACAAAAATAATATCAAGTCAGTGGTTTCCAGATCCAAAATAATATTAGAAAGGTCATCTTCAACAAGAATAATATCAAATAAGTAGTCAGGCCTAGAAATAATATCGATTTGGTGAATCTGGCAGCGAACTCAAATTTGAGTTACGGTTTCTCTGGTCGGGCTCGTTTCATGCCCTAAGAACTACTCTAAACTACTCCAAGACTATTCTAACACATTCAAAAGCTTGGAATAGGTTGGGTACAAGTTTCTACCTTGTTTTGCGAAAGATATCGGCAAAACGAGTTTTGGCGAAAAACAGGCTGAGGGAGCTTCTTGGGCCGGCTGGGCTGGATTTGAGAGTGTGTTTATGATCGTTGGGAATAGGTTGATGTTCGTATAACTCGAATTTGGAAAGGGTGGTGAGTTCGGGTGAAACCACTTGCTTTCTCTCTCTGAAACTCCATGGTTTTGGAGCTTGGAGCTCTTTCTTTCTCTCTGGAAATTCAGTGGTGAGGGAGGGACGAATTTGATGATTATATAGAGGAGGTAGAGTGTATGAGTTGAGATGGAGTGTGGTGGTGGTGTCAATCACATGGGGGAGTAATGGGTTGACAAGAAGGGTGATGGGGGTGGGTATTGGCAGAGACAATGGGAAGAGAGGGTCAGATTTCTGGGGTGATTGGTGGTGTGTGGCAGTGGTATTAGTGGCTGGAGGAGTGGAGAGTGGGGAGGAGAGAGTGGGAGTGGTTGAATGTGTTTATATACCTATGTGTGTATATATGTACATAATATACATGTGTGTATATAGTATCCATATATGTGAGATGTAAAAAAGTTAGGGTCCGAATTGGGGTAATTAAAGAATACTAACATAATTATCCACATTAAAGGAAACAAATAATCCTAACTTTTATAATAAAAATTTGGATTATTACATATCCTTTCCATCACTTTTGCCTTTGTGACGCTTGGTTATTCTGTCTTCTTTTGGCGCTAGATTTTCACCCCTTTCTTGTCTAGCTCCTTTTTGCTATCCTTTGCACTGGGGCTTATGCCCCTTGCGCTGTCCAGCTTGAGCGACAAGTGCAGCATTGCGGTTCGCATCTACGCGTTGTGCCTCTAGCTCAAGGTGCCGAGAGATGTCATCAAAATTCTTGATCCCTTCATTGTGTATAAGCACTAGTTTCATATCTTTCCACGAAGATTCTAGAAGGAATCTGATGATAGCCAAAATCTGTTGCTCATCAGTGAGATTATTGCCAGCAGCTTGCATTTCTCTTATCATAGCTGACATCACCCTAAGGTGCTCAGCCATAGTATGCTTTGGGTCCATCACATATTGATTGAACTTTAATGTAAGGGCACGAAGCCTTGTTGCTGATGTGCCTCCATACTTTAGGCGTAATTGATCCCACATTTCTTTGGCAGTTGTGAAATTTTTAAATTCACCAAGAAGGTCATCGTGCATGCAACTGAGCAAGGTAAAGCATGCACTTTTGTCCTTCTTACGCCAATCGTCATAGGTGGGGCCATGATATTGGTCAAGTGATCAAGCAACTCTTGCTCATTGAGAAGGTACTGAACCTTCCTATGCCAGATATCATAGTTGGTTCTATTGAGTTTTTCTCTCTTATTCAGATCAGCAATGATATTCTTGGATGCCATTTAACTACATTCATTGCACAAGAAATTAATTAGGCACATATCTTAGTATTTTATTCTTAAATTTTCTAGATCATAAAATTCTTTCCTACATTACAAAATCGAAAATTTCGCGTTTTTAGGTGCTAGTAATCATCTCCCATAATGTGAGATAGAATTAAATATCTAAATAATTTAAAATAAAATATGGAGAACAAATCCCACCATCCACAATACATAAATATATATGTGTATATATGCAATAATAATTCAGATACTCAAATACTGCATAAATGAATTGAACTGATCAATTATTAGAAGGATTGTCATATAATCGAAGCAATCAATAAAAAAAAATAATAATAATATCTGATGCTGCTTCGGAAAACAAAACAAAATGTTTAGTTATTGTTATTATTTAATGTACTGGTCATTGATGTATATCCAAACACTAAGGTTTATTTATTTATTTTAATAAACAGGCCACCCAAACACTTAGTCGATGGCACCGTTTAATAATTCAATAATAAAAAAAAGACACAACACTAAAATTGATTTTTTTTTTTAAAGAAATCAATAATACTTCGAGTCGCAAGCCACAATTCAATCTGATTCCAACTACCCAAAAAACATAGTCTGCGGTTTATTTATTTATTATGTGTTAATAGAAAAACGATCTCTGAATATCACATAGATAAATTCAACGAATCAAGAGAGTACAGAAACACATGCAATACAAATAACAATGTGACATTAATATGCTCCTAAAATAAATTTAAAAGAAAAAAAGAAGAACATAAACTTTTTGCATTAAACCCAACACCTAGTTGAATTTCGACAGGCCAATTAGGAAATAGCTGGACTTCGCATGACGCAACGCGACGGGATCTACACAAAGCAGTCTGCTGCATGTTCCGAAAAAGGTACTAACATATGCTACCTATTTTTCTTTAAAACTGCCAACACATAGTTTTATTCGGTGTATTTTATTTTATTTTTATTAAAAACAAAACATAATTTGATGCATGTGCCTATGTCATGCACAAGCCCACGAAAGGCTGTACACTGCCCTTGTGAACAAACACATAATTCCGATTGTAAGTTCACAAAAAAACATAGTATAAATAATAAATCAAGCCATGAATACTATTGTTTATAAAAAAAAACAAAAGTATCACGAAATCAACAGATCAGTCAATGGAAAAATTGACGCTACAGCCTACTGTATATTTCTAATGCGCCTGTATGGCGAAAACAAGCAATAAAAGCTCTGATACCATTGTTAGAAAATAATAATATAGGTAATACAAAATACCTGTTGCAGATTACACAAAATATAAAGGATCGAATAGCTTGCTTTACGAGCCCCTTCCAACACGCACGTCCTACACTATGTTAAACCTTTCACGCTGATGGAGCGACTACTAGAGTCCTCCACTTATCTTCACACGTTGCAAATCCCTAGGGTTCTTTAATGGTGCCCTAGAGAGAACTAGGAGAGGAAGAGATCATATGTAATAATAAATGTGTAGAAAAATAAAACTGATGTCTTTTTTCTATACAAGGCAATGGGTATTTATAGATGAGATAAGTAAGTGATAGAGATAACACTTGCTTATCTCTATAGGACACTTGAACAAGTCTGAACAAGAGGTACTCCCTCTATGAACAAACGATAATTGAGTAAATACTCAGTTTTTCATTCAATAATCAAGAACCAAATTTTAATGCCGCCATACAACTTATTTTATACTAGAAACTAGGACAGAAAAGGAAAACAATAAAACATGAAGCTAAATCCCAGTTAATAAAGAAATAAAAAAAGGAAACATTAAACTAGGAAACAAATTACTCTAAGATACCTAATTTTCTAATTTGAAGAATCCTAGCAAAATATTAAAAGGGAACGGAGGGAGTATAATAAAAATACGAATGAATATTCACATAGTTTTTATTAGATTGATTGTAAAGAGGACATTGAAATTTAAATATTAAATCACATAAAGGGGGATTTTGAAATTAATAAAATTTTGGGCTGTTAACAATTTTTTCTTCGCTACAGTACTTACCTTATTTTTGTATAATTCAGGTGTCTGAATCAGCTTACGTCTACTAGCGGTGGTCCCAATTAAAGTCAGAACAAATTCTTGATGAGTTAGCCGCGAGTGAATTACTAGCGAATGAGAAGTTTCAACCTGAAACCTTAGTAGCAAGCGAAAGTCCCAAACTACCTTGTCATCCTGAAATCTATTTTCTCTCCATCCCAGACCTCATAACTATGTTATAAAGATTTACTATTTTTTAAAATCTTATTTATAACTCGATCAATTTTTCAGGAAGATCATCAAATATAACAAGCAAGGGCCTAATTAAAGCCAGTGTAAAGTGTATGAACCATAGACAAAAACTGATAGCACGAGGACTAAAAGAGTGAAACTCAAATTGATCTGATTGCTAGTGACAACCACTTTTTTTTTTAACATTTTTTTTTAAGAAGCACATCATTTATATAAAATTGAGAACGGGAGAGGAGCATCGAGAGTACTACAACATGAATCGTGTGACATTATTATGGACTCGGCCTACAAAATTAGCCTCGACCAAGTGTATAATTTCTCCATTTAATGTTATTGAATTGATCAAATCCAGTTGATCCTTCTAAATAATAATAGTAATAAAAATAATAGTAAAAAACATGAAAGTTAATTAAAATGTCAAACCATATTTTGATGCTTCAGGATATTCCTTCCGGCCAGTAAAATTGGAACAAAGAGGTGACTCATAGTCTCATACCCGATATTAAGGATTAGAAAATTAAAATTAAAGGCCTGGTCAGATTAATCACTTGATTAAATGGTGCAACGAGGACTATTTCTTGAATTATTCTAAGTAAATAGCCAACTTATTTGATTAAGTTGACCAGGCTCGATTCTCGATTTTTTATTCGACTGGTTATGTTGGCCGTTAACTTTGGTGTGTAGGCAAACTTGTGCCTAAATTAACTTTTGAAATATTTTTGTTCTTTTTGAAGTTTTGCTAGTTTTCATGAAATTATTTTGAATTGAGCATTTGTATCGAAGAGTAAAAAATTATGGCCAAAGAAATTTTTTTTTTCACTAAATACAAAAGTAATCTAAAATAGATAGAAATTTGTAAATATATATATATATATATATATATATATATATATATATATATATATATATATATATATATATATCAGGGATCCGTAGGTCCGGGACTCATAGTTCCGGATCAAATTTTCACGATCCGAACCGTCCAATTTGTTTAAAAAGTGTTTTCAAGGGTCCCTGCGAGAAATCATCCAAAAAAATTACCAGAAAGGGCTTGATCCAAGTAGTTTTTCACAAAAACTCGGGGACCCTTGAAAACACTTTTTACTATCCACACTGTTCACACTTTTCATTTCCCGATCAAATTTTGATGATCGGAACCGTCCAATGTGTTTAAAACGTGTTTTTAAGGGTCCCTAAGAGAAATCATAAAAAAAAAAAACGACCGGGAAGGGCTTCATCTGAGTAGTTTTCGATTAAATACATTTTTATCGAAAACTGCTTGGATGAAGTCCTTCTCGGTTTATTTTTTGATGATTTCTCATAAAGACCCTTAAAAACACGTTTTAAACACATTGGACGGTTCCGATCATCAAAATTTGATCGGGAAATGCCTCGTCCGGACAATCCCGGACCGTAACTATTCCGATTGGATAGTTACTCTCTCTCTCTCTCTCTCTCTCTCTCTCTCTCTCTCTATATATATATATATATATATATATATATATATATTTTTTTTTTTTTTTTTTTTCGGTCTTCAACATGTTTTTCACTATATTTATTGCTCTCGTCAAGACAAACTTAGAATAGTCAAATATTGCACTAAAAACTCAAAAAAAAATATACTGACATCAAAAATTAATTATAGTATATAAAAATCTAAAGAGAATACGAAGTTGCAACTTAAGATACAAACTGAACCAAGTGCAAGCGTTTTGTTTTTCTTTTTACCGGGGAAATACTTTACATTTTTTGCTATTTAAATCCCCGAAAATCAATGAAATTTATATAGAGATATCATATCTGACGACTAAATCTATATTCAAAAGATTTCTCTATTAAACTATGGGTGTTGATAGAAATAGTTGCCGTTCGCATTGGTTTTGAACCCATATGCGTGACGTGAACCCGGGGTAAATTCACATTGTCAAAAGAGAAATTTGTAAAAAAATTCCCGATTTAGAGTTATTCAAGCTGGATTCGCAATTTGACGATTTTGCTCACATGCGGTATCGGACAGCATATGTCACATGTCACGTTTGCTGTGCGCATGTATAAATATCCATTTATGTGATCCAACAAATCAAAAATCCTACAAAGCCAACGTAAAACATTGCTCAATCGTTTCGTATCTCTTATTTCCTCTCATTCCTTTCCCGTCACCTTTACACAGGAAAACCCGTTCTAATCGGCTCGAATTTGATGCGTTCTTCTTCCTCTTCTTCCCCAGTCCTTTTCTCTTCCTTCGGTTCGTTCAAAGAATCCTGGTACTTCCGCTGCCTTGGCCTTGATCCGTAAACTCAAATATTTCCAATACTTTGTTTTCGTTTGGTGTAACAAAAATCACTCACAAAAAGAAAGGACGAATCCAAAAAGAAGAAAAGGGAAATGAAGAGGAGCGTATCGGGGAAAATATTGTCGGAGAAGGAGAAGAAGAAGAGTGCCGAGAAGCAGGGCGCGAAGAACAACCGGTTCTTGATTACTGTCAACGTTCTGGGTAGCGCTGGACCGATGCGATTTGTGGTGAACGAGGAGGAGAATGTGAAAGGGGTGATAGGTACAGCTCTGAAATTGTATGCCCGTGAGAAGAGGCTCCCTGTTCTTGGTTCTGATGTCAGTGATTTCTTCCTTTATCCAGCCAATGCAGGATCCGAAGGTACTGATAATTGAAACATACCCATCTCTGAGTTTTGAACCTCTCTTTAATATTATTCCACTGCATTTGTGGTATTTTTGGTTCTGATAAAATTAAAACCAAAAGTTAAACAAAAATCAGGAAAGTAAAAGGCAGTGCAGTCAAAATATACTTCAAACTTCTTCAATAACTGGAAAGGATTTCGGAATTCTAAAACGCCTTGTTATTTTCGCATACTTCTTACTCTCACAACGCTGTTAAAACTACACACTTTACCACATACTTGCACACACTCACGTTCGGGTAGAGCTATAGCCCCACAGATATTAAAGTGTGTGTTGAAGTAACAAAGTAGTTCACTCTTATATGGAATTGTTTTTCAACAATATGATAACAAGTGTCGGCAAAATTGGAATTGTTTTTTCAACAATATGACAAGAAGTACCTGTATTTCCAGAATGTTATCATAATCGCCATTGCAAGAGTTTGGTATGCTTTCTAAAACATAAAGATGGAAAACATTAAACAAAAGCTAAAAATATGTTCGTTTTTTGTTTTGAGCTAGTAAGCAACATTCCAGCCTAATCTGTTTTGAAATTTTGTTTTCTTTTTTTAATTTTATTTTGCAGCTCTGAGTCTAACTGAGTCGATAGGGTCGAGTGGAGCAAGAAACTTTGTGCTGTCCAAGATCCAGAAGCAACCACAGATGACAGAAGCTAGGTCACTGATTAAAAGGAAGGGAAATGGCAGTAAATTGAAGGCATGGCTCAATAAGTCCTTTTCCTTCAATGTTTTATTATCTCCTCAAAAGTGTGGCGGTGTTCGAGGGTCTACTGATTTCTAAGGGTGACATGTTCCTTAATGTATCATACTGGTTTTATCTCATTAAAAGTGTGTTTTTGGTGCTTTTCAAAAAAAAAAAAAAAAGTGTGTTTTTGGTGTGGTTAAATGTATATATATTTGGACACTTCTATTTGATCTTTCTTATGTATGAAATATTGAGCCGAGCTCCTTTGTTTGATTACATAATAACTTTGTTGCATTCTTTGCCTTTTGTGCTAACATTGCTTTTGCAAACTATTCCATTTTGGTTTATATATGAAAACAATAACCTTTATCACCTTGAGTTGGGGTGGGTGGAGAAAAATTTGCATACCGAGAGGGTAGGGACACGACGTACCCGGCACCCCATCCAAGCCGTCCACAAACTGGGCCACCAACTACCCTTCCATCTTGGGTAGTCATTCCAACATACCCATGCGCTGGTCTGGTACCATGCATACTGAAACCTCTGGTACTGATGGAATAAAATTTGATCATGATCTGAAGGAAGGAAACGTGCTCTTATCAACTACTTCATTCTCAATGCCTAACTGAATCTTGTCCTTGTGTTTTAACCGAGATAGTTGGATACAAAGGGATGTGCTTTTTCTCAATGAAATTTTCAATACAAAGGAGCTTCGTTTTTTTGGAGCTTACAATCTCACCGTCTTATGAAATCTTGCATCCACAAGAAAAAGATAAAAAAAAGCTTGAACACAAAATTTTATATCCTTAAATGATTTAGTGAATTCTCAAGGTAGGTTATATCATTATTAATAGGTACATAAAATATAAATTGTGTTTTAGGTGGGAAGCCAGAATTTTTTTTTTTTTTTGGGCTAATTAAAAGACTATTCTCGCCAATCAGAAATTAGGTGAATAACAAAACTAAAAGGATTAGAATTAGGTGCACACGACCAACTGGGCCTGGTCAGTTGGCCACCCTTGTGCGTACTCATTTTCATTGGCAATGTCAAAGGGTCAATCTTGGTAAAAAAAACAAATATTGAATTTCAATTCTTCCGCTGAATGCGGGTCATTTCTTTAACTATTTGTTTTCTTAATTGTCTTTCAGTTGAGCTTAGTATGACTGTGGGCTTATATCTCGTTTGTTATAATTCTGATACTTGTATTCTTTAACGGCTTATAATAATAACGATAATGATAATAAAAAAAAGCATTAGGTCCGCAACGCTAACTAAACGGTAATAAAATCTTGCCAAAAGCAACGGGCATCAAAGAAAAGAACATTCTAAAACATTGAAAGTTTCCCTAATATTACAAGTTTTCGTAATGTCGAGATCTCAGTCAATGATTCTTTACTCTCTCCTGGTGCTTGTGGAATCTTTCTAGAAAATCTGTTTGGATTTGTTCTACATTGACACTTTTGACGAAAGCGTGAGGGCTTGACAAGTAAAACATTGAAAATGTAAGGGATAAAGTGACACAAAGTACATAATGCGAGGGTGGAAAATGTATTTCACCCATAATATTATACAGATATGCTTCCATAGTTTTTTGGCCAAAAGAGAGAATTTCATTTCACACGAAATGCTCTTACAAACTACCGGATAAATGTACAACAAAATAATAACAATGTATAGACGAGAAGAACATAAAATAGAAACCAAAACAAATGAAGGATATTTATCCCGTGAGAGCTTGTTTCGACTGCCAGATGTATGTGATCAATATGTTAGAGCAATAGCATTTGTCTTAGTGTATTTTTCCTATTTGCTATATTTTTCTGTTATTTTGTATTTTCTGTTATTAGTCATAGTTGGGTGTAGCTGTGCAGTTAGTTAGACATCTATTTAGGTATAAATACTCTCCTGATGTTCATTTTCTGTGCAAGACTTGACTCTCGAATACAACTCAAGATTCAGTTTCTTTCTTGTTCTCTCTAAAGTTGTTATGGTATCAGAGCATCCCGAAGACGAAAGTCATTAAGGTTCGATCTATGATTCCTTGTAAGATGAAAGTCAGGAAGTGAAAGATTCATCATCGATTGAAGGTAGAAGTTGATTTTATTCTGCAGAAAGGCTATTGAAGTTAGGTTACTGCAACTGTGAAGAATTGAGAAGAATTAGGGTTTGACGAACAACTCTCTGATCAAATTTCACGTCTTCGATCAAATTTCACAACTTCTTACCACCAGATTCATCAATGACGACTACAACGACAGAGTATTTGCCTCCTGCTCTCACTTTCTTGATCGCTAATTTCTCCTCATTTGTTGTGACAGCTTAGGACCCACGTGGATGCAACGGAGGTCTATGATATAAGAGAATAGATCATGCCTTAACTTGCACAAGGCCTTTTAAAGCCGTGCGGATGTCAAAACTCGTTGGTACTTCACAGTTAAGCGTGCTCACCCTGGAGCAATCTTGGGATGGGTGACCTTCTGGGAAGTCCAAGGAGCTTGGGCGACCAAAGCGGACAATATTGTGCAAGGCGAGGGCGGGTCGTTACAGTTGGTATCAGAGCACAACCCCGGACTATGGGGTAGGAGCCACCTCTAGAATCTGCAGGAGCCACCTCTTGAATCCCGGAATGGGAACAAAGTGCTATGCAGAACTAAGTGCTATACCTCCCGGGGGAAGGTCGCTGGGCCAATATGCAACGAGGACGTTGCATCCTAAGGTGGGGAGAATGTGACAGCTCAGGACCCACGTGGATGCAACGGAGGTCTATGATATAAGAGAATAGATCATGCCTTAACTTGCACAAGGCTTTTTAAAGCCGTGCGGATGTCAAAACTCGTTGGTACTTCACAGTTAAGCGTGCTCACCCTGGAGCAATCTTGGGATGGGTGACCTTCTGGGAAGTCCAAGGAGCTTGGGCGACCAAAGCGGACAATATTGTGCAAGGCGAGGGCGGGTCGTTACATTTGTTACGGAAAAACTTGATTCCACGAACTATTTTGCGTGGAAAACACAGGTTGAAAACGCATTACTCGCTAATTCATTGTTTGATTATGCTAAAGGCACAGTTAGGGTTCCACCTCTTGAAATTTGTGACCAAAATGGAACTTGAAACCCTAATCCAGAGTATAAGAGTTGGGAAACTATTGATCGAATGCTCATGTCTTGTATTATTGCCTCAGTTAGTTCTTCCTTGTTGCCACATTTGGTTGGATCTAAGCATACCAGTGAGGTCTGGTCAAGGTTGGAGGAGAAATTTAGTAGTCTATCCCGTACTCACATTCATGACCTTAAATGTCGCATTTACAATCTGAAGAAAACCACTACCATGGAACAGTATATTGATTCGATCAAAATCCTAGTTCAGAAGTTAGAGGCCACTGGTTCGCATATGGATGATGAGGAACTTGTATTCTATACTCTGAAAGGACTTCCTAATGAGCAATATCGCTCATTTAAACAGGCTATACGTACACGTTTTGAGACCTCCCCTATTACCTTTCATAGCCTTGCTTCTATGCTTCTAGCAGAAGATCTATATCTTGACTCAGATTCTGTGGAAACCACCACCATTCTGTTAACTCAGCACAGTGGTTGTAGTAATGCATCTAGCGTAACTTCCACTACAGGAGGATCTACTATCACGCCACAACCAAAGACTTCTCTTGCTAGTTCAGCATCAAATACATCATTTCAGTACCCTATGATGCAGTATCCACCAAACTATAGTGGTAATAACTTTGGTGGCAATCGAACTAATAGGAATGAGAATCATTATCCTAACAGGAATGGGATTAGAAATAATTTCTCATAGGGTTATAACTTTCCTGTTGGAGCATGTCAGATTTGTGGGAGAACTAATCACTAAGCCTCTACTTGCTATTATAGACAGAATCTGGCGTACAGACCTCCACAATATGGAATGCAGACACAGTTTGGTTCTCCAGGAGTTACTTAGACCTATGGTCCTCAAGGGGTTCCACAGAGTTATGGTCCTCAAGGATTCTCATAGAATTATGGTTCTGCAATGATATCATCATAGGGACAGAACTTCCAGCAATCTTCTTAGGCCCAAGCACTCATGGTTGCACCTGACTTTGGTGGGACTTATCAAGGTCAATCTCACTATCCACCACAGGGCTATTATCCACCATTTTCTACCAATCTGGTACCTTCATCTGCACCTCCACAGGCTGCCTTTCAGAGTTATTGTGTGCCTGGATCATCTAGTGGTTCAACAGCATCACATGTGCCCAATTCCCCTTCAGTTCCCTGGTTTTTTTACTCCGGTGCTTCTGCTCATGTGACCAACAGCCTGAACCAGATTCAAGTCCCTGCAAATCAAACTCCTATAGCTTTCACAGTTGGAAATGGCCAGCCTGTTCCTGTCTCTGTCTCAGGTAAAGGAATTATCTCTCTTCCTAATCACTCTTTTCTCTTAAACAATCTCCTTCATGTCCCTAAAATATCTCATAACCTTCTATCTGTTCATCAATTTGCACTTGATAACCATTGCAAAATAACTTTTGACTCTTTTGGTTATACTATTCAAGACTCTCTGACCAACCAAGTGGTTCATCAGGGGTCTTGCAATCAGGGGCTTTATCCCCTTCTTCCTTCCTCTAATCAATTGTCAGATGCCAAAGTCCTTCTTCATACTCACTCTGCCAATTCTACAGAACTTTGGCATAGGAGATTGGGACACCCTCATGCTGCTCTTCTTAATCATCTAGCTAAGCAATATCATCTCTCTATATCTTCTACTTTACCATTTACCTGTTATGCTTGTAATAAAGGAAAGAGTCATAAAATACCTTTCCCTGTTTCCACCACTCACACTAATACACCATTTGAACTTATTCATATGAATGTGTGGGGGCCAGCTCCCGTAGCTTCATTTTCTGGTTTTAGATACTATCTCCTGTTAATTGATAATTTCACTCGATATTGTTGGTTGTTTCCTCTGAAATATAAGAGTGATGTTGCTTCACATGTCAAAGCATTTCAAGTCTTTGTTTCTAATCATTTTCAGTATACTATCATGAGATTTAGGTCTGATTGGGAGTGGGAGTGGGAGTGGGAGTGGGAGGGGGGGGGGGGGGGGGGGGGGGGGGGAATTCTTGAATAAACTTATGCAGTTCTTTTTCTCTCAGTTTGGTATCACACATCAGACCACATGTCCTTACACACCTGAACAAAATGGGCTTGTAGAAAGAAAACATGGTCACATCATAGAGACAACCATTACTTTACTTCAACAAGCTCATCTTCCTATTACTTTTTGGCTTGAAGCTATCATTACTGCTCTTTATCTTCTTAATCGTCTACCACATTCCTCTCTGAAATTTGAAGTTCCCTATCACAAACTCTATAACACTCCTCCTGAATATACACACCTTAAACCTTTCGGGTGCTATTGCTTCCCTTGGCTTAGGCCATACACTTCCAACAAGTTGGAACCTAGATCAACCACTTGTGTTTTCTTGGGCTATTGTGCAAACACCAAAGGGTACAGGTGTCTAAACCCTGTGACATAGAAGGTTTACATTTCCAGACATGTCAAATTTATTGAGCATGAGTTTACTTACCTTACTCTCATTTCTTCCACCCAGCAACATAATTCTCCTCTTACTTCTAAATTACCTCCCCATTTTGTCATTCCCTCTTCTTGTTCTGTCACTGCCTCTGATTCTGCACTTCCTCACAGCCTTCCATCCTCTTCTCAGTCACCATTAGTCAGTTCCCCACCCCAGTTCTCTATTCCTCTAGCAAGTTCTTCTTCTCAAGCTACTGCTGCAATTTCTTCTCCTCTTCCACATGATATCTTTGCTGCTGTCTCTCAATCTTCATCATCCTTAAGGGCTTCTTCTCTTCATCCAATGACTACTAGATCAAAAAACGGGATTAAAGTTCCCAAACATCCTTTTTGTTTACTTGTTCATCTTTCTCCTTCTACTGAACCCACTTCCTTCAAGGAAGCTCTTTCTTTTCCAGAGTGGAGACAGGCTATGGCTGAGGAATACCAAGCTTTGATGGCACAAGGGACTTGGTCTCTTGTTCCCTTACCTCCCAATGCTCCTGTGGTTGGGTGTAAGTGGATCTTCAAGATCAAAAGAAATCCAGATGGGACTGTTTCTAGGTACAAGGCTTGTTTGGTGGCTCAAGGGTATCAACAAACCGAGGGGGTAGATTACACAGAGACTTTCAGTCCTGTGGTTAAATAGCCCACAGTTAGAGTGGTTCTCTTATTGGCCCTTCAGTTTGGATGGACAGTAAAACAGTTGGATGTTTCCAATGCATTTTTGCATGGTCATCTTCAAGAGCAGGTGTTTATTAGACATCCACAAGGTTATGTGAATGCAGATTTTCCTCATCATGTTTGCCACTTACATAAGGCTCTCTATGGTTTGAAACAAGCCCCTAGGGCTTGGTATGACATGCTATCTCAGTCCTTGCTTTCTCTTGGCTTTCAGAATAGTCTTGCAGACTCATCCTTGTTTGTGTTACACAGTGGTTCAGACATGGTTTACATATTAGTATATGTTGATGATATTCTCATTACAGGATCCAATACATATCTCATTACCTCTCTTATTATTGAGTTAAGTTCTACTTTTGCTGTCACGCCCCAAAATGGAAATGACCGGCCGTGTGCCACGGGGCAAACCCATGGGACATGAAGCCTCAAATAAAATAGATCATAAAACAGAAAATGATTGTTCTTTATTATTAAAAATAATAATTTGTCCAAACATAAGCATGGGGAAAAACCATCCCATGAACCCAACAATAAAATTGTCCACAAATGATAGCAGAAATGCAATTTACCAAAAAGGTTTAACAAAATGCGGAAGCGAATAAATAAAATTATAAAACTGTGATGCAATATCCTAAGGAGGTTGACACAATAACTCCCCGAGAAGTCGCCAGAGTCCTCACCTATCGACTCGATTGCCTGAAAATGATGGTGGATTAAATCCGTCAGCTCACAGCTCAGTGAATGGCAAATCATGTGTAATAAATAAAGTTCTAAAACAGGATACAAATATTTTAACATAAAAATATAATTTGGCATACGAGGTGTATCACAAAGCAATAAATTATATCAACAAATCTTTTTACCAACAATAAGTCTTTTTGGTGATCACAGTACGACATCCAACAAAAATGGGGAACCACAACCAATACCAAATAGTACCAAGTGCCAGTGAACATATCTCTCAAAAATTGGATCCAATATCGAAACTTAGAGTCACCACGAGTAGGCAGCCCGTGGAACTTTTCCCTAAGAACGATCCGGCGAAAGTCAGTCGTTGAGCATTAAGGTCACCGGCCAGAACACAGTCTCTTCCCTAATGGCCAGAGTCACCCGCACACAGAGGATTAATTTCCCTGGACTTTCAATAATAAATGTTCCCATCAATATCCACCAAGTTCTCACCAAAAAGAACATATTTTTTTTTATCGCATGCCAATTAAAAGATCCAACATACACAATTCATGTTTTCAATAATCAAATGATAATTTTCCCAAAAGAATAATTTAAGGGACACGATGAGTTCGAAAATACGTAACATGTTTAACCACTCACCTCGGTCCAAAATAAATGTAACTCGAACACGCTAAAAGGAAGATTAACCTGTACAAGGAAATAAAGAATACTAAATAACTAACTAATTAAAATATCGCCTATATAAGTTAAAATTGCCGTATGCTATAAAAACCCAACCAAAACCCCATTGTTCATCATGAGAACTTCAAAGTGTCAACTGCCATTTGCAATTTCCATTTACAACCCACACAATCTGACTTCACCGTGCACTTTATCAAAGCACCACAAGGCCTAAGGCCACTTGTTACCCCTATGAAACACTAACTGAAATTTCCATCACAAACATTATACTCCAAAAATTCCCAGTATTCTAAGGGAAACGATAAGCACCGCCATCTAATTGGCACCAACGTGGCACACAAGTACTCCACTGCCAATGCCACGTATAAGCCCATTACTGCTTCTCCCTATCAAACCCCATTGACCCAACTAATGGAGAGAGAGAAGAAAAATTACTTACCAATTCAACGGATGATTGAGAACCAACACCACCTTGAAGGATCGCGTTGCAGCGGCTCTCACTACCCTTCCTATCGTTAACTAATAACAAACCCTAATTAATGAATGTATTTATAATCAACTTAGAAACTGCCCACTAAGCCCCGAAGCCTAAAAAATAGCTAATTAGGAAAACAAAATGTACGAGACCAAGTGGTAGTATATAAACCTATAATCTGACCCAATTAACATTTCACACTTAACCACATACCACTAATTTGCCGAAACTCCAAAAATTACAATTGTGCCAACATAACCCATAGTGCGCTTATAAAAATTAATTAGGCCCGACAACAAAACCCAATTGTAAATAATGCTTATTAATAATAAAATAAAATTAAATTCTAGGGCGTAACATTTGCTCTCAAAGACCTGGGGACCTTACACTACTTCCTGGGTATAGAGGTTACTCCTACAACCAAGGGCTTTTTCCTTTCACAGACTAAGTATGCATTGGACTTGCTTTCTAAAGCTGGGATGCAAGATTGTCGTCCATGTGCTTCTCCTTTATCTTTGAAACCAGCTTCTCCAGATGATAACACACCCATGTCCAATCCTGAGCTGTATAGATCCTTAGTGGGGTCTTTGCAATATCTTACACTCACAAGACCAGAATTGTCCTTTGCCGTCAATTCTGTTTGTCAATACATGCATCATCCATTAGAATGTCATTACACAGTTGTTAAACGTATATGCGATATGTGAAGGGTACTTTGACTCATGGCCTTCTATTTTCTAAGAGTTCTTTGGCTCTCTCTGCCTTCTCTGATGCTGATTGGGCTGGAAATGCCACTGATAGAAGGTCAACTGGGGGATATTGTGTCTTTTTGGGATCAAGTTTAGTCTCTTGGTCTGCTAAAAAGCAAACGACAGTGGCTAGATCTTCAACTGAAGCAGAGTATAAGGCTCTAGCTAATGCAGCAGTAGAGCTCATGTGGTTACAACAGTTGTTCAAAGATCTTCAAGTCCATCATCTGATTGCACCTCCTATTCTCTGGTGTGATAATATTTCAGTCTTGTCTCTTGCTACGAATCCAGTCTTCCATGCTCGTACAAAGCATGTAGAAGTGGATTTTCACTTCGTCAGAGAGAAGATTACTCTTAAGCAACTTAGTGTGAAGCATGTGCTCTCTGAATTTCAGGTTGCTGACATTTTGACGAAACCTATCACTGTAGCTCGTTTTCTTTTTCTGCGGGACAAACTGAAGCTGTCATTTCTTCTAGCATCAGTTTGCAAGGGGCTGTTAGAGCAATAGCATTAGACTTAGTGTATTTTTCCTGTTTTCTATATTTTTCTGTTATTAGTCATAGTTGAGTGTAGCTGTGCAGTTAGTTAGACATCCGTTTAGGTATAAATACTCTCCTGATGTTCATTTTCTGTGCAGGGCTTGACTCTCGAATACAACTCAAGATTCAGTTCTTTCAGTTTCTTTCTTGTTCTCTCTAAAGTTGTTACAATATACGCTGTCAATACGCTGTTGTTTTGGTAGCTCCACGAATGATGAAGCTTCCATGCAGAAACTGTCCAATACTATTGAAATTAAGTGCGAATAAGCTCAGGGAGATCACCAAAAATGAATCAGGATTCTATGCAACAGTGTCTTCTAATTTCCACAGTTTGCGTCTCTTTCTAGCAGTTCCTCTACCAGTTTTTAGAACACTGTAGTTGGCCTTGTCCATCTAGTTGCACGATGTCTAATCGTGTCGCAGTACTATCTACCTGGGGTAAGATGTAACTTAGTTAGAACCATATAAATGCTTTATAAACAGATGATATGACCAGTCATATACGCAGTGCATGGTGATTCTACTTCGTAGTTGAAGAAACATCAAGAACCTCAGTAAGAGCATCCCAAATGAACCTCTTTAAAAGGCTAAAGTCTAAATCAATGCCCCAACAACCTCAACAAAAAGCTCTCTAGTCTACATGAATGAACAGTGCCCCTCCTAATCCCTCCCCGTTTAAAAAGCTACTTCCTCCGTCCCTTTTGTAGTGTTTAGCGTTCTATTTTGGACCGTCCCATAACAAGTGTTTGTTTTGAAAAATTAATGGGTAAAAGTTTGTGAAATTATTGTTTTGCCCTTTTGAAAAGTTAGTGGTTAGAGTTAATGAGTAAAAGTAGAAGATAATTTTGGAGAGTAGAGGTAAATGTTGATGGGAAAAGTATAAAGTGGATGTAAAGGAATAATGATGATATTTTTTTAATAAGTTAAATTTATAAAGTAACACACTTAAAAATGGACGAAGAGAGTATTGTTCACTACATCTGTCTCTGATAATCTTAAAAATAATTGACGGCAGTGCGGCAATGCCACTGACAGCATAGATTGGGGGATAGTGATGTTCTATTGTGATTCCATCAGTTGTTTTTTGGTTTCTTTCCTTTGTTGACTTCATTGCCATCTAAAAGTTTGTCGCGTGTGAAGCTGAGTTAAAATATACGTATGCATATGCATGAATCCGTTCACTTTCTTCTTCATCTTCTTCTTTTTTTAATAGATACATAAGTGTAAGTGTCAAGGTCAACTTTTTTTTTTTTTGCACGGCAAAAAAGGATTTTATTAATCAAATATCAGAGATACAAGATTAAACGGGACAAGAGAAAGACAAAAAGCCTCTCGAGACCCAAAAGATTGGAAGGCTGACAAGAAGACAACCAAACAATCAAAAAGAAAACCTTAACCCCAACACCTAAGAACCCTCAAAAACCAAGAGCAAACAGGGACAAAAGCCACAGAACACCTGAAAACCTACTAAAACTAGCCAAAGCCAAACCCAGACTCCCACCCAGAAGAAGAACGCTAAACTCTACTAAAATCCCGAAAGCAGCAACAGAACTCAACCCATGGAAGAGACCAACCCAACAAAAGAAAGGCAAAGAGAGAAATCGAACCAAGAAAGCATCAATGATGATCAACAATCCTTTCTTTGTTAAGGGCTTCCATCTCAGCTATCTTACTAATGACCTCGTTTTCATCGCCATCATAGCTAATACCGAAGAGTTTGTCTACAGCCCAGATGGCTTGAGCTTCATCTAACAAAATTCTATTTCTGTTGTTTATTGCTTCAGAAGAGATTGAAGCAGATAGAGCAGCAGAAGCTATTGCAGATCTAACAACCACGCACTTATTACTCCTCTTTCCTTTGGATTTTCCTGTTTTCAGATTGGTGTACCCCAGAATTTCATTTATGCTCTTCCTATTTCTTTTCCCTTTACTCCCTTTGATTGCTGCTTGGATAGCAATCTGATTTGCTTCAAAGTGATCAAGGAGAGGATCACTAACTAAATCCTCCTTGTTCACCTCATCATTGTTAGATCCCTCATGTGGCTCATTAAATGATCCCATGTCCAATTTATCAGGATCCAAAACAAAATCCTTCATCAATGGATCTTCACAATTCTTGCCAACAGACTCCTTTGCAATCACTAAATCATCAGCTTCAACTTTTGTTTTATCCGAACAAGTGGAAACCTTATCGTTCTCCCCGTTCACTCCCACAACTCCATCATCAAAAGCAACCTCAGCGATGGGGGGGAGAACTTGAAAATTTTCCCCCATATCAGACAAGTCATTGGTCTCAACCAAAACATCATCCACTTCAACATTCACCTCTTTTTCACCTTCAGATTTTCCTTCAGAATCTAAAGAGTACACTTGTTTAGTATTTCCAACACCATTACATTCGCAAACCGCTTTGACGAAACTAGTAACACCCACTTGATGTTCAACCACTCTAACAGGATAGACAATACCATTGAGTTCCAAATTAACAATATGGTTAATAATTTCAAAAGCATTCGTAGAAATTTTCACTTTACCAACAGCGAAAGAGGATTTATTAGAGGTTTCTTCATCAAGAGTAATGACCTCGCCCCATAATCTGCCAATATTGTAGAAAGTTTCAGCATTCCAGACATTAAGAGGGATCCCGTAACAATTAAGCCAAACTACACGTGAGTATTCCAACGTAGGTTCAAGAGCCCATTGCTTAACTTCAACAAACCAATTCATGAGCCAACATAGACCACTTCCTTCAAGCATAGAATTCATATCTTCAACAGAATCAAAAGTAAGTAAAACATAAATACCTCCCATAGGTCTAATCTGAATGTTCCAGACCCCATCCGAAATGAATGCCTCCCTGAGGGACTCCACAGACCTCTGAGATGGAAGTTTTGCAACGGCACTCCTCAAAAGCCACTGATTATCATCGATATGGACCTTAATAGAAGGTCTGATACTAGAGGCATTCTTCCCAGCAACAATATCCGCATAAGAGGGGCAGCTATCATCAACCAAATTAGTATTACCACTTCTCTTAACCTGATAGACCGAAGCTTTAGAATTCCTCCCACTGGTAATAAAAACATTAGAGGATTGTAGTAAGTTCCTGCTCCCTCTAGCCTGAGAATACCTAGCAAGATTCACCTGGATATTGAAATCTCTGATACGAATCCCATGAAGAGCCTGAACAGCCCTTAACGCCTCTTCCTTTGATTTAAATCTGACGAAACCGAACTTGGTGTTAAATCTAGAGCTACGCTTTTTCGGTATGTAAACATCGACAACCTCACCAAAACCCCTAAATAAATGACTGAGCCAGACAATGTCCATCTCAAAAGGAAGGTTATCAACATAAACAGACACAAAGGGACCAACAGACCCCATAGAAGAATGAATATAATGCCTCCTCTCCAAAAAGCACAAGGCAAAATCAGAGCATCAAAACGAAAACTGCAGCAGATTGGAGAGAGCTGTACTCCGGATTTCGCATCAGAAAACGAAACAAGAACAGCTTACCCGGTAGTCGTCACGCACTGCCGGAGAACGGGAATGGATGGAAAAGGTAGCTAGAAACTGAGATAGCTTGAACGAAACAGCGGCAAAGATGAAGCGATGCAGGGGTACTCCAATCGCGCCGAAACCAGGGTGAACGGAACACTAGAAGATGCACACAGCAAGATGAAAAAATCTGATGAGGAGTGGAGGAGAGACGGGGTAAGAGGACAAGAGGGAGAGGGGAGGAGAGGGGAGGAGAGAGAGAAGGAAGGGAGGAGATCGGCCGGCGGCGGCGGCCGCCAGAGAAGCTAGGGCTTCGTCGAACGCCCTTAGTCAAGGTCAACTTTTATATACCTTGATTAATTTTAGGGGTTCAATTTCATCGTGGACTTGCGAGAAGCCCAATTAAAATCCGAGCAAAGTGATGTATAAACTGTCCTCAAAGTATTTAATTGATAACACAAGAGGTTTCGAATATGAAACCGTAGGAGGAACCAAACCCCTAGCTCAACGGACCAAGGGGGTCATGTGGCCCACCTGGATTTTTATCCCCTATTGTTTTTATTTTTTGGATTTTGAGCCTACTAAAAAAATGTTTGAAGAATTGAAAGTTTTGGATATTGGGCCTACAGTGTGATAGGTTTCCAACCAAATCAATGAGCCCCTTCAAAAATTAAATGCTCGTTTCACCGAGGAAAGTAACGAATTGCTACTTTGTATGCATGTTTGAATCCATCCAACTTATTTTTTTGCTTCGAAGAAAATGCTGTTTCGCCTTATCCAGTTTCATCCAAAACAACTTTCTTTGATAGATCTCATGGTGCTCACTGATCAACTCGATACATTTATTTTTAGGGTAAATTTCACTTACCTCCCTTGAGGTTTCTGACAAATACAGAGACCTCCCTACTTTTTCTAAAATTCCACTGTCCTCCCTTACTTTTGAAAATAATTGTCACTTATCTCCCCTTCCGTTACTTTAAGGCTAATGGTGTCAACTTTTTGCATGAAATGACCGAAACGCCCTTAGTATATATTCTCCACTCAATTTTTTTTAAAAAAGTAGAGTTAAAAATATTTCCAACAAAATTAAATCATTTTTCATTTTGAAAAAAATAGTTTTTAAACCAAAAGTATCAAATAATTTTTTTTTTTTAATTTGAATATTTTTTGTGGGAAAAAAAACCTAGTTTTGAAAATATATGTTTTTTAAAACTTTTTCGACAAAAAAATTTCAAATAAAAAAGTAGTTTTTTTGTGAAAAAAATTCTCTTCGATACTTTTTTTCTATAAGATTTTTTAAATAATAAAAAGCGATTTAAATTTTAAGTGAAACTTTTTTAACTACTTTTTTTTTTGAAATTTTTTTGTTGACTATTTTCTAGTTAAAAAAGTACTAATTTTGAAAAAAGTTTTTCAAAATAGTTTTTGAAATGCGAAATTTTTGAAAACATTGTCTTGAATAAAAAATTAGTTTTTGGTAAACCGTTATTTTTTTAAAAATAAAAGTTTACTTTATTTTTTTAAATCTAAAAAATAAATTTTTAAAAAAAATTTTAAAAACTATTTTCAAAACTAGTTTTTTTTCCTACAAATTTGAAAAATAAAATCTTTGGTACTTTTTGTTTGAAAACTATTTTTTTCAAAATGAAAAACGATTTAATTTTGTTGGAAAAACTTTTTAACTTTACTTTTTTAAATAAAAAATGGGTGGAGAATATATACTAAGGGCGTTTCAGTCATTTCATGAAAAAAGTTAACACTGTTGGCCTTAAAGTAATGGCAGGGGAGGTAAGTGACAATTATTTTCAAAAGTAAAGGAGGGCAGTGGAATTTCAGAAAAAGTAGTGGAGGTCTCTGTATTTATCAAAAACCTTAGGGGAGGTAATTGAAATTGACCCTTATTTTTAATATGCAATCTACTGATGATTTCTCAAGAATGAAAACCTCTCAGTGTCAATTAGAAAAGTAAAAAAAATTGACAACGAATATTTAGAATATATTATGGTAACAAGCTTTTTGTGGAGAATGTTTGAATTTTTTTGCTAAGTGTTTCTTTATTTTATTTTATTGTGCATTTGTCTTTATTTTATTTTATTGTGGATTTGTTTTAGCTTATTGTTCAAAGGTGCCCTTCTACATGAAATTCCTCGGCTTCGCTACTGTCCTAACTTCCAGGCCTTAGACCACCACGCCAACCTCTTAAATTCCACATGTAATGGTGGTTATTAATAAAGGGGGCTTTAATTAGTGCTTGAAATGTGTTCTGCTTTAAAAATTCTGCCTTCTTTATTCACGAGAGGTATAAGTCTGTTTGCACGGATTTTCAACGACAGATCATGCATAAGCATCTTTGGCAGATCCATCTCAGGTCCCATAAAGATAATTTGGACCATTTATTTATTAAAAAATATTTTTTAACAGATCCCTATAAAAAATAAGTTCAATTGGATATCGTTAATGGCATTTTAAGAATTTGAAGGGCGAACCACTCTATTTCGCCCTTTGAATTATGAAAAGCCCTTCTATGTATCTGATTGAGCTGATTTTTTGTTTCTAAAAAAACTGTTAAAAATATGCCTTAAGAAAAATAAACAGATCGATTCATCTTTTCGCGACCGAAATGAGCCCCACAATGACACATGTACATGACCTGTTGTTGAAAATCTATGCTAATAGCTAGTGTGGAGAGCTGTATATGCATGCATCGAAATCAGAACAGTAGAGTTGGTTACGAAAGGAATATTAGAAAGGCACAACAAAAGTAAAAAACTCTCTATCACAGTCCAGCCATGAACAACAATGCCATAGGCACAGCCTTTCTATCACAGTCCAGCCATACCGTCTTATATAGCGTGCCACGTAAGCTGGTGGGCCCTGCCACTTCAGTCACACCACGTAGGACGATATGGCTGGGGTATGGTTGAAATGGTGTGCAGCGTGTGCTTATAGCATTGTCAGATCCCACATCAGTGTGGGTTATCACAATTGTGAGTAACATATAATGAATATCGATCAACTGTTGTATTACTTGAGATTAACCTTTTGAGTCATATGGTTAGGTTAAAAAGTTAGTAGGTCAGCTGGGGTGGGTCGTTTCAGGTGGCATCAGAGTTTGCACCAACCGAAAGTGTGAGGTAGGTCCCATAAGGAGACGTGCTTGGGGGGTTCCACCTGAGGGAAGAGTTTGACATGCTTAAGCGGGTACTTGACTCACATCGCTTGATGGGTGAAAGTGATGGACCATAGGATGCAACGGGAACGTTGCGATCTTAATTAAGTGGAGGAGATATTGTCAGTCCCACATCGGTGGGTTATCACAGTTACAAGTAATATATAACGAATATCGACCAGCTACTGTATAACTTGAGGTTAATCTTTCGAGCCACGTGGTTAGACTAAAAAGTTAGCAGGTCAGCGAGGGCAGGTTGTTTCAAGGATTTTTACGAAATGAATATGTGAGTGAGATGCGGTTGATGTAAGAGAGGATCACAATCTGTCAAGGGGCAGTTAGGAAAAGAATACTGGTTTGGCCGAGCTGGTTTGGCCGTGAGTAAGGCCAGAATGGAAGGAATAAACTAATATACCAGAATGTGCCAGCTCGGTATAAGTCATAAGGGGATGCCCCTGGTACGGCCGAGCTGGGGGAGCTACGGGTAAAGCTTGAATAACATTCTGGAATACATGGACTCAGCTCGACGTGAGTAGCTGAGTTATGTACGAGTCATGCCGAGCTACGTAGAAGCACGGCACCGCCACGGATAGGGCGGTGAGACATTCCAGAATAATCCAAGGCGGTTCCTTATGTGATAAGGAAGCAGTCCCGTGAGATAAGGGACAGATATGGGAAATCCTAATGTGATTAGGAGTACGCCCCATATAGGAAAGTCCTATTAAGAAAAGGATTCCTAAAGAGAATAGGAAACAGGGGCATGAGATGCCTAAAGTGAAGAACATCTACCCCTATAAATACAAGACGATAACCATGACAAAAGGTACGCTGTGAAACCTAATTTTCATACGCATTGTGATTTGAGTACGAGATACTAACTTAGGCATTGGAGGACCTTTGCCAACGAGAGGCAAAGGTGCTCTAACCTTTTTTCTGTCTTGCAGAGTTAGGGTTGATCTAAGGAAGCACGTGATCCAGGGTTACGTGGATTTATCCCCGTACAATTGGCGCCGTCTTTGGGAAACTCTAACAACAAAACTCGATCCCTCTCAACAGAGATCAACAATGGTACTTTCAGAACCTCTTCTATACACCCCACGACGAAGGGACGTAGAAGATGACGGTACCGCGCTTGTGTATACTACGAGAAAGAGCACAAGGGTGGACAAAACTCCTCTGATTCTAAGAGCACCACAGAAAAAGCCAGCAACAAAGAGGTTTGACATAGGGAGTATCCCTGAGATTCCAAAATTTAGGGATACACGCCTAATACGCCATGGTTCTCCAAGGCTGAGACGCTCAAAGACACCACCAGGAGGTGGGGAGGCCTCCACCCGACGAGAAAGGGAAGATAGCCTTGACAGAAAGGAACAAGAGGCAGAGGAATTGGCCCGTGAAGTCACTCGACGAGAATGAGAGATTTAGGACCTAAAAAAGCAGCTTCAGGAGAAAGAAAAAGACCTACGCTCATGGACGAGATCCGTACACCATGAGCAAGAGAGGAAAAGTCATCATCACGACGACATCTCCACCGACCGAGCAGCCTCTCCATGAAAAAGGAGATATAGGAGCATTTCTGTTGAGAAAAGAGAAAGAAGAAAGCACGCTAGGGACAGATATGAGAGGTCTGGCTCTGACGAGCATATTCCTAAGCAGCACGCAAGAAGGAGGGATGCAGGCCGATCTGATCAAGGTCCCAGAACTGCACCAGAAGCAGCTAAAGAGGCCCTAGGTCAGATCTCTAAATCACCATTGGCCCACTGGATCCGCGCGGAGAAGACGCCGAACAAAGTGAAGCATTCAGCGTTCATCCCTTACGAAACCAGCACGGATCCCGTGGCCCACATTCAGCACTATCAGCAGGCCATGTTTATGCATGAGCAGGATGATGCATTGCTGTGCAAAATGTTCCCGTCCAGCCTATGGAAAGTGGCACTGAGTTGGTACCATAAGCTCCCAGAAGGATCAATCTTATGCTAGACTCAGCTGGCCGAGGAGTTCACCGCTCGGTTCCTCACAAGCCGAGCAGCTCCAAAAACCTTTGATGCATTGACCTCTATGAGACAGAGGGATGATGAGACCCTGCGTCAGTACTCAAAAGCGCTACTGGGAAACTTTCAACGAAATCGAAAATTGTAGTGAGGAGTATGCTCTAGCAACGGTCAAAACAAGTCTGTCCATGCATAGTAAGCTACGAGAATCGCTTACCATGCACCCAGTCAAGACTGTGACCAAATTGATGGAAAGAATTCAGGAGCATGCATGGGTAGAAGATGATATCCTACAGGCTGGGGGAAAGATCGTAGCTGGGCAACCTCAGCTCCCAGAGAAAAGGACGTTGGAGCCAAAGGTATACAAGAAGGACTTCACAACGGGAAGGAAGGATTATGCACAGCAGAGGAAGGACAAAGCTGATCCAGATCCCAAGTCATATTTCAGCGTCATGGCGACTTTCAATATACCTATCTACAAAATGCTATACAGGATCAAGAATGAACAATGGTTTAGGAGACCCCCAAAGATGACTGGGAACCCGGAGAAAAGGAGGGCCACCAATCAACACTGCAGCTATCACAGGGATTGGGGGCATATGACTGAGGATTGTGTAGAGTACAAGAAGTTCCTAGATGAGAAGGTGGCAGAAGGCCATCTAAAGGAATTCTTAGCCGATAGCAAGAATGACGCCGACCTGATAGAAGAAATGGACTACGAGAAAGGTCCAATGGGAACGATCCATATGATACATGGATTGGTTGCCCCATACACAAATAATGAAATAAGGCACATCCAGAGGGTCAACGGACAAGCAAAGTAGGTCATGAAGCTCGGCACGAAAAGACCAAGGGCAGAAGGAGTCATGGAGACCCCAATCACCTTCACTGATGACGACCTGGATGGGGTATCAGTACCCCATAACGACGCATTAGTAATCACCCTACGAATAGGGGAATACGACGTGGAGAAGATTCTTGTTGATCAAGGGGCTAGCACAGAAATCTTGTATTATGACGCCTTCAAAAGAATGGAGCTCCCAACCAGCTCGTTGCAAAAGTGTCTCGTCCCCCTAGTCAGCTTCAGTGCACAGACAGTGTGGCCTATGGGAAAGGTCACACTGCCCGTCTGAGCAGGGACAGTAGTACTAAAAACAGATTTCCTCTTGGTAGACATCCCCTCCTCCTATAACGTGATTATAGGAAGAACATGGATGCACAAGATGAAGGCAGTATCTTCAACATACCACCAGAAGATCAAATACCCCGGAGCGGATGGAATAGAGTGCATCAAAGGAAACCAGAAGGTGGCTGATCAATGTTTCACCATGGTCTTGAAAAAATCCCCAAGGGCCTAGCTGGTACAAACGGTTGAAGTTCCAGACCAACCAACTTTGGAAGACGTCGGAGGCGATCCCACCAAGAAGATGGTGGAAGGACTGAAGAAAATTCAGATTCAGGAGGACGATGCAGAAAAGTACTTCCTGATCGGCGAGACCCTATCCGAGCTAGAGGAAAGAAACTTGGTCACTTTTCTTAAAGACCACATCGATGTGTTTGCTTGGACCCCCCAGGAGATGCCTGGGATAGATCCTGAAGTCATCTGCCACCACTTGAACGTGGACCCTCAGCACAAGCCAGTTGTGCAGAAGGCAAGGAGGTCGGCACCACAGCATGCGGACGCTGTAATTGAGGAGGTAGAACGGCTACTAGAAGCAGATGCCATACGAGAGGTGAATTATCCGATTGGTTGGCCAACACGGTTGTAGTCAAAAAGAAAAATGGGAAGTGGAGGGTCTGTGTGGACTTCACCAGTCTCAACAAATCATGTCCCAAGGATAGCTTCCCACTCCCCAGGATTGATCAACTTGTGGATGCTACATCAGGCTATGAGAGGATGAGCTTCCTTGACGCATATCGAGGATACCATCAAATAGCTATGTACAAACCCGATCAGGAGAAGACGTCTTTTATCTCTCCTAGAGGGCTCTACTGCTACAAGGTTATGCCGTTTGGGCTAAGGAATGCTGGAGCAACCTATCAGAGATTGGTGACTAAGATGTTCAAGGAACAGCTCGGCAAGACTATGGAGGTCTACATCGACGACATGGTAGTCAAAAGCAAGTTGAAGCCTGATCACCTTGCCGATCTAAAAATAACTTTCAACATTCTAAGAAGATACAAGCTAAAGTTAAACGCTTCCAAATGTGCTTTTGGAGTCAGCTCGGGGAAGTTCCTTGGGCACCTAGTGACTAAAAGGGGGATCGAAGCCAACCCGGACCAAATCACGGCTCTGCAAGGCCTTCAAAGCCCAAGGACCACGAAGGAGGTCCAAAGGTTAACAGGGATGGCAGCAGCTCTAAATCGCTTCATCAGTAAATCCTCCGATCGATGCAGACCTTTCTTTCAACTTCTGAAGAAGAGAGAAGGATATGAGTGGGGAGCCGAGCAGGAGCAGGCTTTCCAGGAATTGAAAAATTACTTGTCGTCATCTCCTTTACTCTCTACTCCAGAAGTTGGGGAGCGGTTGATATTATATTTAGCAGTATCTGATCACGCGGTCAGCTCGGTTCTCCTACGAATAAAGGGAACAGAGCAGGCTCCAATTTATTTTGTGAGCAAGACATTGTTAGATGCTGAGACACGTTACCTACCACTAGAGAAGTTGGTATACGCTCTCGTCATCGCATCAAGGAAATTGCCCCATTACTTCTTGCAGCATCCCATCACTGTGTTCATTGAGCATCCATTAAAGGCTTTGCTTAGGAAGGCAGATTTTTCGGGGAGGATCTCGAAGTGGTCTATAGAGCTGAGCCAATTTGACCTTGATTATCAGCCTAGAACAGCAATCAAAGGCCAAATTTTGGCTGATTTTGTAGCAGAGTTTACCCCAACAGTGGCCCCACCACCACCAGCTCTCCACGAGAAGGAGCAAGTCAACAATCCCGAGCAGCCAACGAAAATGGCCAAGTTAGATCCAGACGAATGGAGGCTTTACGTTGATGGATCAGCCTGCAACAAAGGATCTGAGGCAGGGGTTGTGCTTTTCTCTCCAGAAGGATTGGTTCTGGAGCAAGCACTACGGCTGGGGTTTAGTGCTACTAACAATGTGGCAGAATATGAAGCCCTGATCGCTGGATTAAGGAGTGCCCTGGAACTCAAGGTAAAAAAGTTAAGAATATTTTGTGACTCACAGTTAGTGGTTAACCAACTTTCAGGGGAATATGCTACGAAAAGCGAGAAGATGGCCGCATACTCAGAAGCGGCCAAAGATCTACTTGACAGACTTGATGAGGTACACATCCAGCAGATCAGCTCGGCCCAGAATGCACATGCAGACTCGCTGGCTTGTTTAGCATCAGCAGTCAGGACGGAGTATCGCCGCACGGTGGCAGTAGATTACCTGAACGAACCAAGCACTGGCCGATCTGTTGAAATCGTGATGGAAACAGAGTTTGGGCCGAGCTGGATGGACCCAATAGTGGCACACCTTCGAGATGGGACATTGCCAGAAGATAAGAGGGAAGCACACAAAATCAAAACCAAGTCAGTACGTTTTTGGCTCTCTCCAGAAGGTAAGCTTTACAGAAAGTCTTTCCTTGGTCCATACTTATTGTGCGTGCACCCGGCCCTTGTTCAAAAGTTCCTCCATGAGATCCATGCTGGAACTTGTGGGGGACACACTGGTGGCAGATCCATAGCCCACCGAGCAATATCCCAGGGATATTGGTGGCCCTACATGCAGGAGGATGCAAAGGCTTTTGTCAAGAAGTGCGAAAAGTGCTAGAGGTATTCTCCTCTTATCCGAGCTCCAGCAGAGGACTTGCTGCCGCTAACCAGTCCATGGCCATTTGCCCAATGGGGATTGGATATCGTGGGTCCTCTCCCTATGGCAACAGGGAAACGAAAATTCCTACTCATTGGCACTGACTACTTCACCAAATGGATAGAGGGGGAAGCTCTTGCCAAAATCACAGAAGCTATGGTGGAAAAATTTGTGTGGAACAAAATAATCACAAGGTTTGGAGTACCTTTCTCCATTATCTCAGATAACGGGTCCTAGTTCGGCAGGAAGTTCAAGGCCTTCTGTGCTCAGTACGGCATCAGGAATTATTATTCAACCCCCGCTTACCCGTGGAGCAACGGTTAGGCAGAGGCCTCAAACAAGACTATCCTAAAGAGTCTCAAGAAGAGATTGGAGAAGAAGAAGGGAAAGTGGCCCGATGAGCTTCCAGCCGTGCTCTGGGCATACAGGACCACCCCCCGGCGATCTACGGGAGAGACACCGTACTCCCTTGCTTATGGGACAGAGGCGGTGATTCCTTTGGAAATTGGTTTGCCAACCATTCGCACTGCCCTCGTCAAATCAGGAGGCAACGATAAAGCACTAGCCGAGCAGCTCGACCTTACTGAGGAAAGAAGAGAGCGTGCGCTCATCACCCTAGCAGCATATCAGGAACAACTACGAAAAAGCTACAACAATAAGGTGCAGCCAAGGGAATTCAAAGTTGGAGATCTGGTCCTAAGGAAAGTCTTGGCCAACACCAAAATATCCACTGATGGAAAACTTGGACCGAACTGGGAAGGCCCATACAAAATTGTGGGAATTGCTGGCATTGGGGCCTACCGTTTGGCCGACCTGGATGGAGACCCAGTTCCGCAGCCATGGAATGTCCAAAACCTTAGGAGGTTCTTCCAGTAACATGTACACGTGATTACGAATATAATCACACCTTTTTTTAGTGAGTATGAATAAGTCCGCATTTGTTCTTAGCACCTAGTTGGGATTACGAGTAAAATCACCAACATTAAGACTTCTTGATATTTCTAATGTTAATGAAATTTTGTCTTTTTTTATCATGATTCTGATTAATATGAACCGAAATTCCTACCTCAAAATTTGGATTCGTATTGGGGAGCAGGGAATACGTACATGAGCAACGAGTATTGCAATAAATCCTAAGTATGAATAAACTTAGATTTGCAACTCATTGCAAAGAAATCCTAAGTATGAATAAACTTAGATTTGCAACCAAATTTTGCAAAGAAATCCTAAGTATGAATAAACTTAGATTTGCAACTCATTGCAAAGAAATCCTAAGTATGAATAAACTTAGATTTGCAACGAGTATTGCAAAAAAATCATTGCAAAGAAATCCTAAGTATGAATAAACTTAGATTTGCAACTCATTGCAAAGAAATCCTAAGTATGAATAAACTTAGATTTGCAACGAGTATTGCAAAAAAATCCTAAGTATGAATAAACTTAGCTTTGCAACGAGTATTGCACAACAAAACAAACCCTAAGTATGAAGAAACTTAGCTTTGCAACGAGTATTGCAAAAACACTCTAAGTATGGAGACACTTAGATCTACAAACGAACACTACAGCAACATCTCTAAATATGAAGACAGAAACTTAGAGGGATCCAAAGTATGAAAATTCAAGTATGAAGACACTTGAAACACCTAGCATTAGCAAAACTGAAACGAGTAAAAGCGAAACCAATGTATCAAAAGGTCACACACGGCCAAGCAGGGTCAAGAGTTAAAACAGGCCACAGGCGACCAAACAAGCCACACAGGGCCAAATGTAGAGTTTAGATAAATGACAGACAAAAGAAATAAGAAGGCATCAAGCCTCTTCACTGAGCCCTGAGGCATCAGTGGCAGGGGTAGGATTGGGATTGTTTCCACCATCTCCTTGGACAGAAAGGTCGGCATGGGTATCTTCAGTCTGAGTTTGCTCGGAGGCAAGCTCGGTCTGGTTCTCAGGATCGTTCTGAGCCTGGGCATCTGCTTGAGCATGAGCGGCGGCCATCTCGCTCGGCAGCTCCATATCAACCCAATGAGGGGAGGACTCGTCGATGCCGAGCTTCTCAAGGCAGCGGCGCCAAGCAGCCTTCCAAATGGTATCCTGCACAGCTGGCATTTGCGCCTTGTAGTTCTCTGTGACTTCTAGGACGGCTCGGTCATACTCCGCCGATGCCTTAGCCTCTGCCGCCGTCAACTGATTACTCAGACCGAGCTCAACCTCTTCCGACCTCTTCACCAAACCGGCATTCTCTTCCCTCAGCGCTTCCATTTCCGCTCGGGCCTCCTTCAGGGACTGGGAGTACTGGGCGATCTCCTTCTCAGCCCTCTCAGCTCTCTTCTGTTCCTTCTTCAGTTCCTTCTCGGCGTCCTTGGCTCTCTCAAAGCCAACGGATGCCTTCTGAATGATCTGCAAGACACAATACAGTGCATAAGAAAGTGTGATGGTACAGCTGAATAAAACTAAGGACAACAGAGAATTTTGTACCTTAGCACTGGATTGAAAAATGGACTTCATCAGCACTTCATAGGAACTATTCTTCTCCCTCTCTATGTCATTAGGGAGAAGAGCGGCTCTGGCGACGCTGAACGCCACGTCAGTAGAAGAAATTTTATCAGTATCATTGACAGGGGTGCCGTCGGGGCGAGCAAGCGTTGGGGCCCAGGGCTGTGCCAGTGGCTGGAGCTCAGTCGGGGATAAGCTGGTATCCCCAGTTCTTCTCCTCTGAGCGGGAGGCTGGACTTGTTGGGGGCTTCCTGCCGGCCTCTTTTCCCTCTGGCGCTCGGTGAGAGATGGGGGGGATGATTGAGGGGGTTGGGTGGCTCGGCTGGCCGGGGGGGCACGGGAGGCTCCACCAAGAGTCAGTTGGTCCAGGAGATTAATCGGTTGTAGAGGCATCTCTGAACGGTCTAGAGAAGGGGAGTAGCCTAGTGAATCGTCGGAATCCGCGAGACGGTCGGATTGCTCGGCCAAAGATTGGACGAGCTCGCGATGATCAAACCCACCAACTCCTTCGTCTGCTTCTTCTTCCTCTTCCTCTTCAAACACTCTCCCAGATGTGCTGGGCTCTTGGTTGGCTCGAACGAGGATGGGGATGGCAGTTGGAATCTCTTCAATATGAGCAAATGTTACCTGCCGCTGAAGGTCTGCTTGGGTTTGAGAGCGCGTAGAGCCCCTTCTAGCTCGGCCCCTACGGGCACGATTCCTCTCTCGGTCAGATGGCCGGCCTGTAATAGTCAACGGGACGGCTGGCGGCCAGGGGTGTCTCGAACGCGGCTCGCCGTTTCTTCGAACTCCTCCCCAGTAGGATGGGGTGTAGCCGAGCAGCAGGTGAGCGGAACGGCCGAGACCAACTGGAGTTGGAGGGAAACCGTCGAAGTATAGAGCCTTGGCGATGTCCTCACAGTGGAGTCTGCCGTGTATCAGACGGCCACCGTGATTGAGGTTATCCGCTGCAAAACAATGTGATAAAGAAGTAGTCAGCTACAGTTCTTTAGAAAGACAAAGGAAAAGCCAACTAGGGAAAAAGTACTAACGTAATCCGCCTATTGCAGTGGGGCAGGCAAAGCCAATGGGCCTCCCCTCGGCATCTCTGGGCTCCCAGTTGCCGGTGACTATGAGAAAGTCATCTGCCTCTCCCTTTGAGGAATTGGGCAGATCGGTGATGAGCTTCTGGTTGGGGTCCCTGGCTTTGAAATAATAGTTATTGTCAACTGTAGGAACTACACTGTATAGGTAGTGCAAATCCAGTCGAGGTGCAAGCCGAGCAGTTGGTTTAGGGCAATTGTGCCCATGACTACCCTAACGAAATTAGGGCAGAGTTGCATGGGGTTCAGTTGGCATCTACTACAAACTTCCCTAAAAAAAGGGTGTAAAGGAAGCCTAAGGCCTCCTTCCACGATAAAGATCAGAGGGATGAGAATTTTTTGTTCATCCAATCCTACCTCTCTCAAATCATTTTGGTTGTTTAGTCTGAACTGGATGTCGGCGAGAATGTTGTACCTAGTTCGAAACTCTATTATTCTATCAAGATTACTTAAAAGGGCTCTGTGCCTCCCCATTTCTCTTCTAGGGATTTAGGGTTTCACAGTTGAAACCCAGAAAAATAGGCAGAGATGAACAGACGCTGAAGAATAGTGGAGAAGATGAAACGGGAAATAGAAATGGAAATCTAGAAGGACCACTTACGTGATAGAGATGAACCTAATAGAATGATCTCCGACGAGAACGGAGGGAGACTTTCCGACGTAAACCGGAGAAAAGACTGTGGTTGCAGAAAAGCTTGAGCGTCGTTGATGGCGGATAAGGCTTTCTCTCTCTTCTCTGCTTCTAACAAAATGAAGTGAAAGGGAGGGAAATAGGTTTTTTGACTATTAGGAAGTTTTGGGGGGAAAAGAATAATGATTATCTCGCCCGAAACCCCATAAAAGTGGGGTGTGACGTACGTGAAACGTCAGTAAAATCGTCCTTTGGGCTTGTCCGAGCCACCAAAGGGTCACTTCGCATTTAATGCGAAAGCGACGTTGCCACCCACGTGGAGGGAAGGCGTGCGAAGGGTGCATCAGGAGCCGTTGTAGCTCTGCGCACTGCTGATGAATGACAGTAGTGGCAGAGCTGGGGAGCAATTGGAGTGGGAAAAATCTAATTACCCTACTATTAGGCATAACACGTGCCTATGACAGTCACCGCGAAAAGGTGAATAGCTCGGCACCACATAGGGTATTCGTGAGCCCTGTGCCGAGCTGGTTTGGCCGTGAGTAAGGCCAGAATGGAAGGAATAAACTAATATACCAGGATGTGCCAGCTCGGTATAAGTCATAAGGGGATGCCCCTGGTACGGCCAAGCTGGGGGAGCTACGGGTAAAGCTTGAATAACATTCTGGAATACATGGACTCAGCTCGACGTGAGTAGCTGAGTTATGTACGAGTCATGCCGAGCTACGTAGAAGCACGGCACCGCCACGGATAGGGCGGTGAGACATTCCAGAATAATCCAAGGCGGTTCCTTATGTGATAAGGAAGCAGTCCCGTGAGATAAGGGACAGATATGGGAAATCCTAATGTGATTAGGAGTACGCCCCATATAGGAAAGTCCTATTAAGAAAAGGATTCCTAAAGAGAATAGGAAACAGGGGCATGAGATGCCTAAAGTGAAGAACATCTACCCCTATAAATACAAGACGATAACCATGACAAAAGGTACGCTGTGAAACCTAATTTTCATACGCATTGTGATTTGAGTACGAGATACTAACTTAGGCATCGGAGGACCTTTGCCAACGAGAGGCAAAGGTGCTCTAACCCTTTTTCTGTCTTGCAGAGTTAGGGTTGATCTAAGGAAGCACGTGATCCAGGGTTACGTGGATTTATCCCCGTACAGTTGTTGTGCAAACCCTGTAGTGCGCATTTGAATCGTTCATATCCGTAATCGATGGTTCAGATTCACAAAAGAATTCTTATATTTTCTCCTCCATAGAGCCAGCTTCTTCTCAAACTTTTCAATAACTAGAAAGGATTTACATGTTGGTTTTAGTTTTTCAGAATTCGACATGCAAGTAGTTTAGTGAAACGTTTTTTCGACAATAAAACACCTTGTTATTTTCGCATACTTCTTACTCTCACAACGCTGCTAAAACTACACACTTTACCACATACTTGCACACACTCACGTTCGGGTAGAGCTATAGCCCCACAGATATTAAAGTGTGTGTTGAAGTAACAAAGTAGTTCACTCTTATATGGAATTGTTTTTCAACAATATGATAACAAGTGTCGCCAAAATTGGAATTGTTTTTTCAACAATATGACAAGAAGTACCTGTATTTCCAGAATGTTATCATAATCGCCATTACAAGAGTTTGGTATGCTTTCTAAAACATAAAGATGGAAAACATTAAACAAAAGCTAAAAATATGTTCGTATTTTTTGTTTCGAGTAAGCGACATTCCAGCTTAATCTGTTTTGAAATTTTGTTTTCTTTTTTTAATTTTATTTTGCAGCTCTGAGTCTAACTGAGTCGATAGGGTCGAGTGGAGCAAGAAACTTTGTGCTGTCCAAGATCCAGAAGCAACCACAGATGACAGAAGCTAGGTCACTGATTAAAACGAAGGGAAATGGCAGTAAATTGAAGGCATGGCTCAATAAGTCCTTTTCCTTCAATGTTTTATTATCTCCTCAAAAGTGTGGTGGTGTTCGAGGCACTACTGATTTCTAAGGGTGACATGTTCCTCAATGTATCATAGTGGTTTTATCTCATTAAAAGTGTCTTTGTCGCCTATGCGATGCCTTTGGCGACCAATTTTTTTTTTTTGTCGCCTATGCAATGCCTTTGGCGACCAAACATCGGCTTTGGTCGTGGAGACATATGGCGACCAAAAATTTTAGTCGTCGATGGTATATTTCGATAAAATTAAATAATAAAATAAAATAAAATACTTTTCAAAAAAATATATATAATAAAATATAGTGCAATACATAATTTATGATAAATAATGTTATACATTTGGTAATGTAAAAAGGAATATACGAAAAGATAATACATATATATTGTTTCTAACAAATGGAACATAAATGCATAGGTAGCCCAGTGGTTAGGTGTTGGGTAAAGAAGTAGGAGGTCGTGGGTTCAATTCCTGGCAGGCGCATGTGGAACATTAAATTTTTTTTTTCGTATGAACTTTTGGCGACAAAATATTGGTCGCCGTATGGCTCCCCTTTGGCGACAAACGGTTTTGGTCGCCGTATGGCTCCCTTTTGGCGACAAAATTTTTGGTCGCCGTATGGCTCCCCTTTGGCGACAAAATATTTTAGTCGCCGTATGGCTCCCCTTTGGCGACCAACCTGATTTTTAGTCGGCATATACATTCCCAGACCATCTTTCGGCGACAAACTGGGCGACTAAAATATTGGTTGCCAAAATATTAGGGCGACTAAAAACAACCCTTTGACGACAAATTTTTTGGTCGCGGAAAGCGATTTCTCTTGTAGTGTTGGTGTGGCTCAATGTGTGTGTATATATATGGACTCTTCTATTTGATCTTTCTTATGTATGAAATATTGAGCCAAGCTACTTTGTTTGGTTACATAATAGCTTTGTTACGTTCTCTGCTTTTTGTCTTAACATTGTTTTTGCAAACTATTCCATTTTAGTTTATAGATGAAGATAGCCTTTATCACTTCGTGAGAATTGGGGCAGGCGGAGAAAAATTTGCATACGGAGAGGGAAGGAAACGTGCTCTTATCAACTACTTCATTCAATGCCTTACTAAATCTTGTCCTTGTTGTATTTTAACCGAGATAGTTGGATACTCAAAAATGTGCATTTTGCTAATGAAATTGTCAACACACGAAGGAGCTTAGCTTTTTGGAGCTTACAAACTCGTCGTCTTATGGAATCTTGCATCGACAAGAAAAAGGTAAAAAAAAAAAAAAAAATTGAACACAAGAAATTATATCCTTAAATGATTTAAGGAATTCTCAAGGTAGTTTATATCATTATTAATAGGTACATGAATTCTATTTTAGGTGGGAATCTGTACTCTTTTTTTTTGCTAATTAAAAGACTATTCTCGCAATCAGAAATTAGGTGAATAACAAAACAAAAAGGATTAGAATTAGGTGCACATGACCAACTGCTGGTCAGTTGGCCACCCTTGTACTCAATTCCATGGGAATGCCAAAGGGTCATTAATCTTGGTAAAAAAACAAAGATTGAATTTTAAGTCTTCCCCTCAATGCGGGTTATTTCTTTAACTATTTGTTCTCTTAATTGTCTTATAGTTGAACTTAGTATGAATGTGGGCTTATACCTCGTTTCATATAATTCAGATGCTTGTATTCTTTAACGGCTTATAATAATAACGATAATGATAATAATAAAAAGCAGTCCACAACGCAACTAAAAGGTAATAAGATCTTGTCAAAAGAAGCGGGCATCAAAGAAAAGAACATTCTAGGATATTGAAAGTTTCCCTAATATTAAAAGTTTTCATTTTTTTTTTTTTTTTTTGCAAGAAGTTTTCATAATGTATAGATCTCAGTCAATGATTCTTTACTCTCTTTGTGCTTGTAGAATCTTTCTAGAAAATCTGTTTAGATTTGTTCTATGTCAAATATATATAGCTTTTTGTTCTACGTACATTGACACTTGACGAAAGCGTGAGGGTTTGACAAGTAAAACATTGAAAATGTAAAGGACAAAGTGACACAAAGTACATAATGCGAGGGTGGAAAATGTTTTTCACCCATAATATTATACATATATGCTTCCTTACTTAGAACCATACCAGTCGTGTACGCAGTACACGGTGATTCTACTTCGTAGTTGAAGAAACGTCAAGAACCCCAGGAAGAGCATCCCCGACCAGCCTCTTTAAAAGGGGATTTTAGTCATAATAGAGAGTCAAAGTCTAAATCAATCCCCCAACAACTTCAACAAAACACTCTCTTATTCTGCATGATTGAACAGTGCCTCTTCTAATCCCTCCCCATTTAAAAAGCTACTCCCTCCGTCCCATTTGTAGTGTTTAACTTTTAATTTTGCACCGTCCCTTAACAAGTGTTTGTTTTGAAAAGCTAATGGGTAAAAGTTTGTAAAATTATTGTTTTGCCCTTTTGAAAAGTTAGCGGTTAGAGTTAATGAGTAAAAGTAGAGGATAATTTTGGGTCGTAGAAGTAAAAGTTGATGTAAAAAGTATAAAGTGGATGTAAAGGTATAATGATGATATTTTTTTTAATAAAATAAATTTACAAAGTAACACACTTAAAAAGGGACGAAGAGGTTATTGTTCACTACATCTGTCTCTGATAATCTTAAAAATAGTTGACGGCAGTGCGGCAATGCCACTGACAGCATAGATTGGGGGATAGTGATGTTCTATTGTGATTCCATCAGTTGTTTTTTGGTTTCTTTACTTTGTTGACTTCATTGCCATCTAAAAGTTTGTCGCGTGTGAAGCTGAGTTAAAATATACGTATGCAGATGCATGAATCCGTTCACTTTCTTCTTCCTCTTCTTCTTTTTTTAATAGTTATATAAGTGTAAGTGTCAAGGTCAACTTTTATATACCTTGATTAATTTTAGGGGTTCAATTTCATTGTGGACTTGCGAGAAGGCCAGTTAAAACCCGAGCAAAGTGATGTATAAACTGTCCTCAAAGTATTTAATTGATAACAAAAGAGGTTTCGAATATGAAACCGTAGAAGGAACCAAACCCCTAGCTCAACGGACCAAGGGGGTCATGTGGCCCACCTGGATTTTTATCCCCTATTGTTTTTATTTTTTGGATTTTGAGCCTACTCAAAAAATGTTCGAAGAATTGAAAGTTTTTGATATTGGGCCTATAGTGTGATAGGTTTCCAACCAAATCAATGAGCCCCTTCAAAAATTAAATGCTCGTTTCACCGAGGAAAGTAACGAATTGCTACTTGGTATGCATGTTTGAATCCATCCAACTTATTGACTATTTTGTTGACTATTTTTCTAGTTAAAAAAGTACTAATTTTGAAAAAAGTTTTTCAAAATAGTTTTTGAAATGCGAAATTTTTGAAAACATTGTCTTGAATAAAAAATTAGTTTTTGGTAAACCGTTATTTTTTTAAAAATAAAAGTTTACTTTATTTTTTTAAATCTAAAAAATAAATTTTTAAAAACCTCTTAGATTCCACATATAATGGTGGTTATTAATAAAGGGGGCTTTAATTAGGGCTTGAAATGTGTTCTGCCTTCTTTATTCACGAGCGGTATAAGTCTGTTCGCACAGATTCTCAATGACAGATCATGCATAAGCATCTTTGGCAGATTCATCTCAGGTCCCATAAAGATAATTCGGACCATTTATTTATTAAAAAATATTTTTTAATAGATCCCTATAAAAATAAGTTCAATTGGATATCGTTAATGGCTTTTTAAGAATTTGAAGGGTGAACCACTCTATTTGCCCTTTGAATTACTCTATTCGCCCTTTGAATTATGAAAAGCCCTTATATGTATCCGATTGAGCTGATTTTTTGTTTAAAAAAAAAAACTGTTAAAAATATGTTTTAAGAAAAATAAACGGATCGAATCATCTTTTCGCGACCGAAATGAGCCCCACAATGACACATGTACATGACCTGTTGTTGAAAATCTATGCTAATAGCTAGTGTGGAGAGCTGTATATGCATGCATCGAAATCAGAACAGCAGAGGTGGTTACGAAAGAAATATAAGAAAGGCACAACAAAACTAAAAAACTCTCTATCACAGTCCAGCCATGAACAACAATGCCATAGGCACAGCCATTCTATCACAGTCCAGCCATACCGTCTTATATAGCGTGCCACGTAAGCTGGTGGGCCCTACCACTTCAGTCACACCACGTAGGACGGTATGGCTGGGGTATGGTTGAAATGGTGTGCAGCGTGTGCTTATAGCATTGTCAGATCCCACATCAGTGTGGGTTATCACAATTGTGAGTAACATATAATGAATATCGATCAACTGTTGTATTACTTGAGATTAACCTTTTGAGTCCTATGGTTAGGTTAAAAAGTTAGTAAGTCAGCTGGGGTAGGTCGTTTCAGGTGGCATCAGAGTTTGCACCAACCGAAAGTGTGAGGTGGGTCCCACAAGGAGACGTGCTTGGGTGGGTTCCACCTGAGGGAGGAGTTTGACATGCTTAAGCGGGTACTTGACTCACATCGCTTGGTGGGTGAAAGTGATGGACCATAGGACGCAACGGGGACGTTGCGATCTTAATTAAGTGGAGGAGATATTGTCAGTCCCACATCGGTGGGTTATCACAGTTACAAGTAATATATAATGAATATCGACCAACTACTGTATAACTTGAGGTTAATCTTTCGAGCCACGTGGTTAGGCTAAAAAGTTAGCAGGTCAGTGAGGGCAGGTCGTTTCAAGGATTCTTACGAAATGAATATGTGAGTGAGATGCGGTTGATGTAAGAGAGGATCACAATCAGTCAAGGGACAGTTAGGAAAAGAATACTGGCAGGATAATCACGCTAATAAGGAATTACCTTCCGTTAGTAAGATTTCTTCCTCCCACGGTGGAATTAGTTCTACGAGATTAGTCGGGATGCATATAAATTGTTCCGGACATTGAGTTATCAAAAAAGAAGAGAGAGAATTCTCCCTCTATATACTACACGCCTCTTCAGAAGTGAGACTATTTTTTTAAGTTTCATAAACTGATGACCCAACAGGTGTGGTGGTAGGGACACATCAATAGTTCCTGTCACAGTCTATGATTTTAAAGAAGTTATCCCTTCTAGTTTTGGAAAGTTGATAATCATAAAAATGGTCCTTTTATATCCTAGAATGTCTAAATTGGATCATAAGCCAAGCGCAACCTGCCATCTGTGAATTAAGTTTTCCAATTTGTAGTTACTCCTATTTTATTCTGATGAAAATTCCACCTTACCCTCTCAAAATGTCGACCAAATACCATATCTCCATACATCGCATTTTAGACTGTTTAACATTTGTTTTTAAGTATTGAAGTGGTTACTCCTGATGCTAAAATCTACTCCCTCCGTCCCAAAAGGAGGATAGTAGTTTCCCACGAAAAAACATGTAATTTTCGGTCCAAAAAATATAGTACTTCCATACATAGTTTTCCGAGTTTCTTCACATCAAATCAAAGATCTCGATTCGTTTTTTTAATTTCGGCGATGAATTCCAAAAATTATGAACCGAATCACTTCATTTTTCATCTGAAAATTGGAAGTCTTTTCGAATGGGGCTATCATTTTGGAGAAACATTTGAGTGCCAAGTCGGTACGGGCACATGTGGTGCCGAGCGCCAATCTCGGCCGTCCGAAAGTGTTTTGAAAAGCCCATATTTTAAAGAGAGAAAAAGGTGAGAGAGTGAGAGAAATCTGGGCCGTCCAAAATACTTTTGAACGGCCGAGATGTACGACGGGTATTGTCACGTGGTACCCCATTCGGCACCCTAGTTTTTCTCATTATTTTGGGATGGAGGGAGTAGATTAGAACTTCTAATTCTTAAAATAACTCTTTATTTTTTAACAGCATTTGAAAATAACTCTAAACCATCACTTTCTCATTATTCTTTTTGTTATATTAAGGTCCAAGATTAATACTTTCCACGCTCTTGTGTGAAAGAGTGGAGCATTGCTCCAGTAACAACGGATAATTCTCCCTTGTGCTGTTAGAGTTGACTTCTTGTTCAATGAATAAAGAACACCTGTACTGGACAAGAGCGGAACTAATTAAGATCTTATCAGACATAATTAATAGGGGCTGTCGACCAAAAAAAAAAATTAGCAGGGGCGGTTTTGAGGCCCCCAACAACGTCCAAAAATTTGTGGGAAAAGATAAATAGGGTCCATACTAGGGAATCTGAAACGTTGTTGTGCAAACCCTATAGTGCGCATTTGAATCGTTCATATCCGTAATCGATGTTCAGATTCACAAAAGAATTCTTATCATTGATTGCCGAGATAGACGGCTCGGATTCGCACTACAGAGTTTGTAGTTCGCACTACAAGATCCCCAGGTTGGAAGTAGGTGAATAAAACCAAGTGTGTGGGCCCGAATAATCCGAAGCAGGTCTGGTGGCCCGACTTCAGAGGGAGAAACATTTGGCCCATTTGGGACTGATCCAGGCCCAAATCAAACAGTGTTGATACTCCCAAAGTAACATCCCAAACGATCTCCGACCGAAGAACCGTATCTATGACCCGAAGGCCTAAGGGCCAGGGTCATGGATATCAGGTACTTGGGCGGGGTCAGGTCCGCAAGACCCGAGGAAAGTTGGTTTTTCGTCCAACTGTTAGGCTCATCCATATAATAGAGTGGACGCGCGTCACAATGGAATTGGGCACATGTGCCCGCTGTTTGGTTCTTTTACTTCTTTGCAATGGAAAATGATTGTGTGCGAGCGTGCCAGAGAGAGTTTCAATCTCCTCCCTCAGATTAACTTTGGAAAAACCAAATCTAATCAGGCGATTGTGTTTTATTGGTTCAATTACCTCAACTAAGAGGATTTTTTCAACAAGTGAAGAAATGAAAACCAACAAACTTAGGAAATCGAAGAACAAAAAGAAACAAGATACTTCGATTAATAAATCAAAGGTAAACTTACTTCGAAATTGTCTCCAACTTCAAATACAAGAACTTTGAACAGGTGATTGTTACAGGAACAACTTTGAACAGGTGATTGTTACAAGAACAACCGAGATTAATCCTAACTACTTCCTAATCTACTTCCTAAATCTATTTCGAACTGAGTTCGAGATCCTAAACTACTTCGAACTGGGTTCGAAATCCTAAAACTACTTTGCCAATGAACTAACCAAGCATCAGTTTTTTTTGATAGCTGTTTGTTGAAGATTTGTCCGGGGGTTTTACTTCTTCAATTTCTTCTATTTATAGATGCTGCTTGCAGTTTGAACTTCCCGCTCAATAAGTTTGAATCTTGGCTTGCTTCGAACTCTAACTTCGACCTCCTTGAGTTGGCAGTTTCTTCCTTCCTCCACGTCTAAATTTGAACTCTTTAAATTCTTCCTCCAGAAGCTTTTGATTTTGAATCTGCACAGTTACTTAATCAAACTAAAATGATTACACGTTAAGGTGAATAACTGCCTTTTGAGAAGTACTCCACGTGTAATAACTGCCAATTTGCCTTGTTTCCCAAGCTCACACGTGGAGTTTATGTGTTTAGCAGTTAAAATCATGACTTCGAAGTCAATCCTTTACGGCAATAATGGTTTGTAACTACCAATAACCGCTTTTTATATTTGAACATAATACGACATCGTATTTATTCAAACATATTCTTTTAATCTAGTGTGTCTTTAACAACAAGTAATTGCCAACGTTTGGCATTTTCGATTACGTGTCAATTAATTATTGGATTTGTTAATTTTATATGTAAACACCCGCGTAATAATGCTCAGTTACGTTTATAGTGACGTCATCCTAGCGGTTACTGCGCGTAGATAGCACGGGCCCATGGAGGACAAGCGAAGCCCTGCCTATAAAAGGAAACAATATCAGCCCAAAGAGTACGCATGATCTCTCTCAAGAAACCCTCGCAGTACTTTTTCCTCTTCTTTTCTGAGAAATGACTTGATCATTTGAGTACCATTCTGGGCTCCTCGATCCGGGTTGGTGCTAACAAGTTCACTCAGTGTACAGGAGTAAAGCTCGTGAGAGGAATCAACTTCAACCCCACTACTCAATTCGAGCCGCAGAGGAACGGTGAAGAATTTCCATATAGTTCATTCACCAAGACAGTCGACGGAGGTGTTTGGGAGGCTTGAGGTCTAGCCGTTTCATCTTAGGAGAAAAACGCCGGTGCAACCTACAACACCCATGGTAGGCGGCAAATCTCTTTTAAGGAGACTGTGTCTAACACAAAACTCAGCTTGCATTTCATAAATTCTGTTTGTATCTCATTTCTGTAATCTATTCATCTTTCTACGTCTGTAATCTGTAATATGATTTATGTGTCAATGGAGTATGTTCTCTTGATTTTGTGATTCTTCTTAAAACCCGATACTAGTGCTTCGAGTAGCTTCCTTCCCTTTCCCGTGCTCTTCTTTCCCCATGCCTTGCATCACATGTGAGTCATTTGTAGAGTACATAGAGAGGCATTTCAGTAGGAAATTTTCAAAGGTTTTACTATAGCCCTTTTTTGTGTGCGTGTGTGGGGTTTGGCAGTTAGGGTGTCACATGTGCGGGGATGCACCTAGATTAATCCCTTATCCGATTTGGACTCGTGGGACTAGGAGATTCATAATGGGACTAGAAAATTCATATGAAAAACTCTTGTAGCCTGATAGTCCTGACCACAAGACATTGTCAAGTTTCGAACTCAAAATGTCGATATCTATAGCCCATCTTTATACTTGAGCCTATCTCACGGGGTTAAGGTTTCTATGGTCTAAAACATTGACCGCAGTTGACTTGAACTCCCAGTGAAAGGCGATTTCAAACCCATGATACCCTAACCCCTTTCTCTTCTCCCTATGCTGCCTCATCGGCGGCCAGAACCGACTGACCCTTCTCTTCTCGTTCCTAACCCAATCTCCCTCACTCTCTTGACCTCAGCCCTTTCTCCTCTTCGCCCCCTATACGTGCAAACCCTTTCCGTTTTTGCCTTCTGTTTGCTCATTTCTAGATCTGCGGCCATCGCAGCATCTCCTTACTAAACCTCTTACATTTTGGTTTCCCTGCACTGTGGGTTTCTTTCCCAAGTGTTGCTTCAGTCACAGCCTCAATCCTGCATTCCTATTTCTCACTGGATATTTCGGCAAACCTGGTGTTCTTCTTTCTCAAGGTGATCTCATTGGATTTTTTGGCAAATCACTGGTTGCAGTTTTTGACTTTAACTTTAGGTGATTTTTGCCGCTTCTGTGTTGCGGCTCGAGGTATTCTCTGTTGCCCTTTCTTCTTTTGGATGGCCATTTTGCTGTTGTTATCTATTTGATGGTGGAGATAGTTTGGGTTTGATCTGTTTTTGCTTTGATGGCTTCGTTAGTCACTTTATTTGTGGATAACTTTGGTCAAAGGGTTGATCATGCGTTGTTGAGACGTAAGTTTTCTGATTATGGTGTTGTAAAGGATATCTTTATTCTGATGAAAAGAGGCAAGAATTCAGGGAGAAGGTTTGGTTTTGTGCGGTTTGATTGCCCTATTTCTGCTGATATTGCTGTTGAGAAGGCTAATGGCATCTGACTGTTGGGCAATATTATTTTTGTTAAACATGCCGCTTTCAACTAACATGGATTACCTAGTAACCTGGTGTTCTTCTCTCTCAAGGTGGTAATGCTTTTAAGCCTTCTTTGTTTTGCTCTTTGTCTTTAAGAGCTAATTCTAGGATTGCGTTTGATAATAATATCGTTTTGGGGTCTTGTCCTTCGTATGCTGACGTTGTTTCTGGTAGTTATCAAAGACAGATTCCTAGGGTTCAAGCTTGTGATGAAGGTAATGAGTGGTTAAGTAGGAGCGCTATAGGGAGGTTATCTACTATGAGAGATTTGGACTCTTTGTTGGAAGTGTTCATATCAGAGGGGGTAACTAACATCCAGTTGAGGGATTTGGGAGGGACTTTGGTGCTCCATTCTTTTTGAGTCATTGGAGCATATGTCTTCTATGCTAGAAGGATCTAGTTTGTGTTGGTTGAGGAATTGGTTTGTGGAGGTAAATTAGTGGAGTCCATATTTAAAGCTTGATCTCAAGAGGGTGGTTTGGCTTAGTTGCTATGGGGTGCCTCTACACTTATGGAATGCAAACACTTTTTTTAACATTGGAAAATTATGGGGTGAATCTATCACTTTAGATGATGCTACTTCTAATGGTTCTTCTTTTTCGCTTGGAAGGGTGAAAATCCTTACCAATGTATTTGAAGCTTTCAATCTTTTGATCAATTTGGATATCAATGGTAAAATATACCCTGTTAGAGTGATTGAGGATCATTTTACTATCAATAATTTCAGTAAGGCTTCTTGTAGTTGCAAAGGATGTGGTATTGATAATGTGGTTTCTTATCCTAGGCAATATGGGGATTCAAATAGTGATACAGAGAAGGAAGATGATTTTTTTTAGGATGGTGATAAGGATCTCTCTCGTGAGGTGGCTAGTGATGGGGTCCATATTCAGATCTCTAAGGATGACGTGGAGCTTTCTTTGCATTCAATCAACAATTCTGTGATTGGGGATTCTTGCTCTCCTATGGGTGTTGATCAAGCTGGTGAAGATATTGGGATTAGAAAGTCGATATTAGACTTGGGCGAGTTTGGGCAGATAACAATCAAGGATGCAATCTTGAAGCCCGCTCAAGTTTTGGAACCTTCTGTGGAGGATTGTATGGGTCTTTCTCTTTTCCATGAGACCCATGATATTGAGCTAGTGGAGAAGTCGAAATGCCTTGAGGAGTTTTCTGAGGTCAATTCGGATGACTCTATTCAGTTAGCTAAAGAAGTTTCAGGGGGGACTTATTTTGATGCCAGTGATCTTGTCTCGAACTAACCTCTTTTTAAGTATGTGGAGCATATGTGCCAAAAGAAGTCACAGAAGCACCAAAAGAAGTCTCACATGGCCAAGAAAGGAAGCTCGTTTAAAGAAGAGGTTAGTAGCAACATTCGTCAGAGGAATTCGATTTTAGTTAAGGAAGCCCGGGAGAACATGAAGATGGGTGTTCGCTTTGGGGTAAAATTTCATGGAAGGGAGAGCTTTAACATTAAGAAGCTTTTAGAATTGCTGGGAATCGATATTTCTGAACAGGTTATTAAAGCGGAAATTAAAGCTCTCGATTTATTTGAAGGTGATGCCTCCATTTCTATGGAGTTCTAATCCGCTTCTTGTCTGGTGTTTGGAGATCTTAGATGGAGGTTTCGTCGTTTTGGAAGCTTTTGGCCTCTCTGGTTGAGTTCGTTGTTTCTGGTGTTGCTTGCTCTTGGGTGGATTAGGGGTTTGAGCTTTTAGGTCGTTTCTTTTTTTGTTGTAGTTTTTGGGGGTGGTCTCAGGTTTTTGGTTCGGGTGTTAGTTGGTAGCTTACCACCCTTCTTGTTCCTTGTTTTTCTCTTTTTTGGGCCCTTGGCATTTTCAGTCTCGGGTCCCTTTAATCTTTGTAATTCATATATAAAGATTAATAAATTCATTGCTTAGTAAAAAAAAAAGGTTTCTATGGTCTAGCAGAAGTGCATGTATACACCCACCAACAACATGCCTCTCACACTCGGATGAATGTACGTGATAAAGTGTTGCTGGGATTGTATCAAATATGTACCGAACATTTCTCATAGCAGTCTGGCTATGTGTATGGACCTATGCGTACGCAAAATACACAAATGCATATTATTCGTTTATTTCAACAAATCAAGGGTCCGAATTTTAAACACTCTTTGACCAATGAGAGTTAACTCACTCTTACCGGTCAAAGAGTAAATACTAATTCGGATTGTCAAAAATGTTTTTGAACGGTGCAAATACACCGTCCGTGTATTTGGCATACGCACGTATGCATACGCGTAGTAATTGTCGAAGCTTTATATCCATCTCAAAAGCAATTGGCAATGAGTGGAGAGGTCCCAGCATATATTAAGTGATCACCCATTACACTCTTGGGCAATGTGGAACTCTTGTCCCTTAACATCCCCCCTCATGTGTAGCCGCATTTGAGGTCTATCACATGTGACCACATTTTGGGCTCTATCATCGTGCATTCTTTTTTTTGCTAGTTTGTCATCGTGGGGTGTGGATTGTGAATTATTTTCTTTTAAATGTGAGGTGGAATGGACCCCTCTTTGATACCATGTGGAAGCTTTATATCCATCTCAAAACCAATTGGCAATGAGTGGAGAGGTCCCATCATATATTAAGTGATCAGCCATTTCACTCCTAAACAATGTGATACTCTTCTCCCTTAATATTAATTTTGTTCTCATAGTCTAGTGGTACTTTACTCATAATGTCTATGATTTGAGACTTCACCCATCAAACCAAAATTCAACTTTTTCTTGTTGGAGAAATAACGTTCCTCTAACATCAAATCCAAAAACAAACCACTTTTATAGTTAAATGAACCAGAATAATTCAAAAAAATTCGAACATGTCATTGTACAAATTAATCATCTTGCTCGTCAAAAGTCATATAATAATCAGCTCAATAAATAACAATTTTATTGTGGAATTATGCATATAGTGTTCTTGTTTGCAATTGCTTCAACTTCTTCTCAAATCAAATTGACAAGGGCCTTTGTCCGAAACTCAATGGGTCCCCCACTAGTAAATGGTGAAACTAATCTCCCAAAATTGATTGAGATGCGCGAAAGTTGTCTCAAACACTAAGAACTTTTCATTTTAAAAAACTTATTTGAAATACGGCAAGCTTCGTGTTGGTTAAATTACCATGCTAAATATCATCATTTTATTTTTTTTCAATGTTGTAACATCTTTTGAAACCGCCATGTGATACCCTATACCCTACACTACATATTAACATAAAGCCCAAGAATAAATGTCGAGGCCACGTATCAATGTGTTGTTGTAAGAGCAACAATGCTACGAACACAACTTTAAAATACAAATATTATGTTTTTGGAATCATCCGATGCACATGGTCCACATGCATCAAACGATTCTAGACACAGTTGTGACCGGAACTATATTTTAAAGTTGTGTGCAGCAGGTGTTCCGGTGATTGTAAAGACAGCTAGCTTATGACACTCCACAGATAGGAGCACTAAATAGTTACTCCCCGTACTAAGACTTCAAACCCGAAAATTTCAGAACCGGCCCGATAGTTACCCATCTACAAATTATACGATGCTGCTATATAAAGTATCACATTATATACGTTGTGTGCCGCCCCAACCACCCTACAACAAGCATTGGCACAAACTTATATGCATCTGCCCCCCAATCGTTTTCCACGCAACAAACTCTCTTTTCAAACAATTCCCCTTTCCTTCCTCTGTTTCGATACTAAATTTCTGCTCATAGCCAACCGTCAGAAATCGAACATCTCTTGAATGGTAGAAACCGACTCGAATTTCATGCTTTCTTCTTCACCTAGTCCTTCCTCCTCTGCTGCGCGTACGCTACCCGCTGCGCATCATTCGATTCTCTCCTTCCTCCTTCCTTCCTTCTCCTTCGGTTCCTCCAAAGAAGCCTGGTACTACCGCTGCCTTGGCGTCGACCCATGAACCCTTTCTCTCTTTATCTCTAAAAACCCAATTCCTACAGTCTCAAATAAAACTTTTTTAGTTAGTTTTTCGATCCCGGTATAAGAGGAAAATAAAACGCAAAAAGAGATGAAGGGAAACGTGTCTGAGAAAATGTGGGCGCAGAAGGAAAAGGAAAAGGAGAAGAAGAAGGGTACAGAGAAGCAAAGCATAAAGAAGAATCGGTTCTTGATTACGGTCAACGTTCTGGGTAGTGCTGGGCCGATTCGATTTGTGGTGAATGAGGATGATAATGTGAAGGGGGTGATAGATACAGCTCTGAAAATGTATGCACGTGAAGGGAGGCTTCCTGTTCTTGGATCTGTCGTCAGTAATTTCCTCCTCTATCCAGCCAATGCAGGATCCGACGGTACTGAAAAAAATTGAAACTTATCCCTTGTCTGGATTGCTTTGATTTTGTGGTCTTATCTTCTGAGAAAATTTTATGTTCAGCCGTGTACTGTTTAGAGTTCGTCGAAAAAAGCTCTAACTGAAAAGATCATGTTCATCGGATATCTGTCAATATTTTCGGAACACATCATATTGAGAACAAAAGATTGAGGGACTAGGGGAGGGCTGGACCCTTTCAGAAATGGGTTATTTCTAGGAAACTCTTAGAAGTTAGAACATAAATTTTGACTTTACGGCAAATAGATACATAAAACAGATTATGAAAACTGTATCCAAGTAGGGGGTTATAGTTGTGTTTTTGAGTTAGCAATATCCAAGATTTGCTGCATGCCCATCTTTGATTTTTTTTTTTCTTCCCCTAGGCATTTGCGAATTTCGAGCTTTTTTCAAATTTCAAGTTGTGGGTATTCAATTTTCTGCAGCTCTGAGTCCATCCGAGGCGATAGGATCAACCGGAGGAAGGAACTTTGTGCTGTGCAAGAAGCAGCAGCAACCACATATGACAGAGACTAGATCAGAGATGATTGCAAAGGGAAGTGGAAGTAGCTGGAAGACATGGCTCAACAAGTCCTTCAGCTTCAAAATATCATCGCATTAAAGTTATGTTCTTATTGGAAGGTTAAAAATTGATCAGCTTGTGTTTCAAACTTTCAATGACCGATAAGGCGGTCAAGCTATCTGTGCCTGTCTGTTTGATTTTATCGTATTTGGGATCATATGTGGACTTGTATTTGATCTTTGTAATTGTGTTTGTGATCATCTATGGACTTGTATTTGATCTTTTAAATGTATGAAACATTCTAATCCATGAACCAATGTATATGTAAATAGTTTGTGTCTTACATAATTTGTCATTTTTTCCAATAATGCTTTTACTTGATGGGAGTATCACTATAAATTCTGTACTCAATACTCTCGGTGAGTTGGGTTGCACATTACAACTGTTAATTATTAATGAAAACTATGTCCCGGTAGGAATTGGTGATACCCCTTAGTAAACTTATAAGTTTCGATTATGTCAAACCCTGCAGGTAGATTTTTGTATCCGACATATCGAATAAGTTAAGTGGAAAATCTCGAGGTATTTTATAACATGTTGATTGAATAAAATTATCAGTGATTTAATTTAATGAGCGAGTATCTGTAATCTTAATGTTGAGAGATATTTAAGTATGTAATTAGTAATAATGTGGAGCTCGAAATTAATTTGAGATAGGGATGAGAGCGCAATTATAATTCTGTAGTAAGATGAATTATAATTTGTGTAATAAGAAAGAATTCGTGGAGGATTAGGATTTCTTATTTGCACAAAGAGCCCGGTCTATATATGTTATGTTCTCTAGGTTTTCACATATTTTTACAACACTCAAAATGGGGCTCATGAAAGAGCGAACTTAGAGTCTGTGTTTGAAGTCCACGACGAAGGTAATCGAACGGTGTCAATCATACGTATAAAATCAGCTTACCGTTTGTGTTTACGGAAGAGAGGTAAATCCTAATTCCGCCTCGTATAATTTTACTATTTTTTGGTGTGTAATTTGTACGCATCATCAGGTCAGGTCTTGGGGGTTCGGTTTCTACCACACCCCTGATCCTCGAAACTCGAATTGAAAGAAAAACAAAAGTGCTTCGCATGTGAAAAGCATATGGTTTTGTCTTACAATAATTTGTAAGCGTAGTGGGGGATCACCTTTATTTGGCTTAATTTCCACTAAAAGCTTCTACCTTTTGAGTTTTGAATAGCTGTTTCCCTAGTCCTTTCTGATTGAACATATTCTAGTAATATTAGACACATCCAGTAGCTGGTGAAGGTGAAAGATGAAAGAGGTTTTTTTCAGGGTAACTGATTAGCTTTTGCTTGGAGAATAAGGACAAAGACTTTGCCAAAGTAGAGGCTCTTGTTTAAAGAGTGGTCTAGTCGAGGCTTATATAATATTCTGTAAGTATCAGATTTATTTGTCAATGGAATGCTTTCACTTGATTAGCTGGATACTCAGGGCAGCCTTGAGGTTTTAGTGGCTAACTGGTGAGGAGTTATTTCCTTCACTTCTTTATAATAGTACCAATTCAAGGCATCTACTTAATTGGTCAAATTTCAGGGGCGGTGGGTGAAAGGCACATCCACGTGTGATGCTCTAGGCCCCTCTATCTCTATATATCGATGTGGCTCACAAGTTAAATTATATTGAATCGAACGGTACAAAAATATTTGGTGGAAAAGGAGTCTGAAGCACCAAACACTTGGAGGTGCCTAAGGGGCAGTGAATAATCTTACTGGGGCAGTGAATAATCTTACTGGAGGGTTGACATGAGGCTCACATGAGACAGTTGACTTTTTTGAAGTAAAAGTTGATAAATATAAAGGTTTTTTTCTCATTTTTTCTTCCACTCCAGAATTGCACACCTTGTTAGTTATGGAGCCTCCCATGTCAAATATGGTTGGTGTATGGTGACTTCATTATCCATGGATAGTTAATCCATTGTTTGGAAAGAAGCAATAAATGTGGTGATAAGTTATTTTATCTTTTTTTTTTTTTTTTTTCTGATAATTGGATATCTGGGTCAACTTGCACGAAACTCGACCAATTCTATGACTCTGGAGGTAACGACTAACCATAACCCCCAGTAATCCCAAGAGTTCACTGGCAAGGGGAATCGAACCTGAAACCTTCAGTGGAAGCCAACCCTTCACATTCTGTGGCTCATTCATTCCAGCTCCTTTCCTCCCACTTATTTTCTTGCATTTTCTCTTCCAAATCAACCAAAGAACTTATATCCTTCTTGTAAATCTTACTTAACCTCTTTTTCTTTACAAAGCCAAACAGTAACCTTTTTCAAAATTTCTCTCTTAATCACATTTCCTTCTTTTCTCTTTCAAGTTTCAACTAACATACCACAAGTGATTGTTTGGATAAAGTTCCTCAATTGTCATAGGTATGGTATTCACAGGGAATATACATATTCTCTCATGGAATGACTAATCGTGGGGGAATCTTGGGGAATGACCAATGGTCGTATACAGTTTCTTTGGAGCATGAAATCTAAGTTTGGACGTACTCATGCGGACAAGAGGTTGGCCCTCGTAGTAATATAACTTCTACTAACGCCTACTATCCTATTGCATGGTTAAAAAATAGAAAAAAGACCAGTAGTGGGATTAACTTAACATATCCAAGGTACTTATGCACTCTCTTTTTGGGTGGTTTTAATTATAGTTGCAACAATTTCTATTGATCTCTCCACACTGCACCCAAAGGTTAATCGATTTACCCCTAAAAAGGTATGATTGTGCTTTTCAAAAAGGATGTTTGGATTTGGATAAGATGATTTATGCACCCACTCATAGCCTTGTTGGTGTTTAATATAATTTCTCAGGCCTCATTTTCTAACCTATTGTTAAATTATTAGTTTAAAAGAATTACAATAAGTATAGTTGTAAAACTGTTTGTTATAGTCTTTCATAAGTATAGTTGTAAAACTGTTTGATATAGTACTCTTTCATAAGTTGTAAAAAATGTTTATCATGTTTGCTTGAATAAGCTGTAAAATAACTTTTTATAAAATAAATGTCTAGATTGCCCTTAAAACTTACAAAAATGTTAAAAATTAAATGACACACCAAAAATTGAAACAATGACAGTTTTTGTAAAACTGTCATCGAAAATATGAGCGTAGAGTTTTGATATCAGTCTATCCTAAAAACTGTCATCTTTGTGATATAAGATGATGGTTTAGAATAAAAGTGACATTATTATCTCTTTTTTTAATGTCAGTTTTTGCTTAAAACCGACATTAAAAACAAGGCACTTCCAGAGCCCATATTAAAACCTTTTAATGCCAGTTTTCCTTAAAAACGACATTGAAACTAATCATTTTTAATGTCAGTTTTAATTAGAACTGACATTGAAGTTGATCATAAAAGATGACAGTCAAAAAATGTCATTAAACGTATAAGACGACCGTTTAAAACCATCATCTTATATTTTCCAAGTCCCCTAGAATTGAGTAGATTAGGATTAACGAATGCCCAAAAAAAAAAAAGGATCAGTTTAAATCCAAAACTGATATTGAAAGTGCTCAGCTTAAAATTTTTCGAAAATATAGTTAAATATTTTTGTTGGTCTTTTGTCAACAACAGGTGTGCTAGCTCAGTTGGTAATACACGCACACGAGGAACTCAAGGTCTTCAGTTTGAGTCCTAGGGCAAGTAAATATTATCTCGCCACACAAGCGTCACAAGGGTGCCACGTGAGCTCCACAGGGCGGCCACGTGAGAGTCACGTGTTCGAACTAGAATTGGGGTTTTTTTTTTTTTGGAATGGAGGATAAGATAAGATGACGGTTTAAAACCGTCATAGTTTAAATACTAAGAGTTTCTGGCTTGGTGCTGGAGTTAAACATCTCTTTTGCCTTTGTGGCATATGGTGGGACCTTAACTCGTGAGAGCCACGCATTCGAACTAGAATTGAGTTTTTTTTTTTTTTTTGGTCGGAACGGAGGATAAGATAAGATGACGGTTTAAAACCGTCATAGTTTAAATACTAAGAGTTTCTGGCTTGGTGCTGGAGTTAAACATCTCTTTCGCCCTAGTGGCATATGGTGGGACCTTAACTTTGACTTCAACATAGGTGCGATGGGATCCTGCTATTTGTTGTTGAAAACAATAATATTCCTGGAGAATACGCGGATTTGTCGGCCTTCATATCCATCTTGTGTACCAAAAAAATAGTAATATGATACTGATGATATCTCTGGAGAAATGTTAAGAGTTAAAGTTGATGATTTGACAGGGGATCTGGCACATTTATGCTTCATTTGTTCTGTCTTCCTGGAGGTTTGGAGGAAAAAATAGTGTAGTAAACATGAAGACAGAACTCGATTTTGCATTTTGTTTTCCAATACATACACTTGTATAATTGCCCCTTCAAAACTTAATGCAAATAAAAGTTTATGTAGGCAATTCAAATTGATGGGTATTAAAGGCTCGATTTGGTTTTAGTCTTTTAGAATGTGTGCTTCTGCTAGTGCACGAATACAAGATGGGAATTTGACCAGGATGCAAATAGTTTAAACATCTTTTTTGCCTTGTATGATTATTGGTTAGATGTCTTCTGTATTGAGAAACTACACGATTTTAATCAGCTCACTTAGATAAACTCATTTTTTACTTGAATCTTTCTCAAATGAAGGGTTACAAGGGTAGTTAATTTTCACTTTCATGGTGGCTCAAATAGATCGAAAATCTATCGTTTTCATTTACCAAACCTAAAATAGCTGCAACATTCATGGTGTTATAGCTTGTAGTTGGTGAACCACGGAACCCAAGAATTGTAGTCTACCTTCTTACATTTTTTTATGTCAAGCGGAAGGAGAACTTCATTAGTAGAGTTGCAATACCGATGCACATTATCAATTGTGTGAGATATGTAACAACTAAATTAAGCAAAATATATGACAATCCAAGAAATACCCTATAGAAGGAAGCAATAAGATAACAATGGAAAACTCTTATACCAGAGTAATAGTCAATTTTTGCCTTATTTAATCCTTCAGATCGGAAATGTGAACATCAATACTTGAATCAACCAGTGCTCTAGTTTCTCAGTTGAGGGTATATTAGGCTTTATCCGAATAACTTAAGTAGCGGGCCGTGGCTTCGGCAAGGGGGGCGCTGGGTGGCCCCATCTAGTATTTAACTTGAGTTGGGCTAGTGGGTTTGGCAAATAACGATTATCTTTTTCAGAAAACTGGGCTAAGGTCCAAAAGAAGGGGTCCAATAAGACATTTAGTCTAGCCCAAGTCTTTATGAGATGTATGATCCATCAATGGTTTTTTTAGAGTCAAAGGTTCAGGAATTGACAAAAATACCGTCTTCTATCACGTGCGCCTCTCTCTCCCTCTCCAGTGACGACGACGATATTATTTGTAAGAAATTGATCATGGATGCCTCAATAATTCTAGGAGAGAGAGAGAGAGGGTCTAAGGGTCCAACAGCCTAGGTATATGTATGTTTTGAGCTATAATGGAGAACATTTTTCATGTAAAGCACTGCAACACAGCCACAACAAAAAGGCTCAGTATTCTATTTGGTGCTACAGTACCTCACCTCTTTCCCCGAGTTACTGTTCGCCGCCTCTCATTATTTTGTTCATTTTACTCTCTCCCCCCTCTCTCTCTCTCTCTCCCCCCTGTTCTTGTTCTCTGTGGCTGCGTCATGGTTTGGGCTTCATCTTCAAGACAAAGTGGAGGGGGGCTATGAGAACAGCTGCAGAGAGGACAATGTCAGTGGTGGAGATGTGGTGCTTTCGAGCTATTAGGGACTTTCTAGATCTAAAGGTCACTCGAGGGGATGGGGACCGAGTGGCCTTGGACCTCATTTATGATATATGTAACGCCCCACATTTTGGGATACGTTAATTATTATTACAACCGAATAACTTAAACAGAAATAATAATAATAATATAGAGTTTAATGTGAATAATCTGTCCTCCGCAGACTACAAAAAGGCAGACCGGGTAAGTTCTACGGCTCTGCAAATTCCTCCGCCTGGTTGATCTCCATCTCGGCAGCTCCTCCGGCTCTGTGTTCTCCGTAGAGGTCCTCCTGTCCATCGTGATAATCTAGCATAATACGTCAGAGTCGCGAAGCAACATCGTGGTATTATGCCAGGGTCGCACAAATGCAACACCGTGAGTGTGGACGCTCAATAGATACCCTACCCCAATCTTAAACTAGCAATTCTAGAACAATATTGTAGGTGGCAGGTAAATAGTTTGCAAATCATTTATCAAAACAGTAAGTTCATGCGTGTGAATGCATCAGTATCAAATCAGAGTGCAGCTTTAATAAAATCAGTATCCTGTTTCTTTTCAAAAATCAAAGTGCAGTATCAGTATCTCATATCACTTTCTTTTAACAGCATTCTTCTTCAAATTTCAACCATGTCAACATCTCACATCACTCGAAAGTTATTGGCCCATTTGATAATCCGATCTAACGGTCACCAACCTTTCCGTTCGAAGGGTCGGCCACCCATAAACTGACTCCTGCAGTATGAGGTCCGCTAACTCCGCGTCACACATGACATAGTCCCGGCTACCCATATCACTGAATCCCCACCAGTTTGTTTTTGAAGTCCGTTCACTATGTGTTGTACTGAGTAAGTTCTGACCGTCAAATTCACCCGCGGAATTTGAGGAGAAACTATAAACAGTACTACCGTATAGTTCCATTGAGCTTCGACCATCAGTTCACCCCGGGGAACTAAGACAAGACTCCAATGGCAGCATCGTCTCAATTTCATCACATCATCATTTTTATTCTTATCTCTATCTCTTCTTGTGAAAACAATCGATCATTTTCTCAAAAAACGTGTCGTGTTGTATCATCTCGAAAAATGTGCATATGCCATAATTTCATAGAAATCCTCCGTTTAAAATCGTTTCCCGATAATCTTCCCGTTTGAAAATCATTTCACGAAACCGTGTTACTTAAAGACAAAAATTCTTTCTTCCGAGAATTTAAAACAACATTAAAAGTTATGCTCACTTTTGGATTTCTGTTGGCGTATTTTAAGACCCGTTCGTCGAGTCGCCACTTGGTTTTGGCTAAACCAAGAAAGAAAACCCTACTAGAAAACTCTAGTAGTTGAATCCGTTTGGCGTGTTTTAAGATCCGTTCTTCGGATCGCCACTTGGTTTGGGCTAAACCAAGAAAAAGCCTGACTAGACATGCTAGTCATAGATTCTATTTGTCAGTCTAAATAGATTAAAAGTATTTATTCAGTAATTCCAGAAATCTCGTTTCACTTGAAAAGCTCTTTTGTTCAGAAAATCAATCGGGCATTATAACTGCGTAAATTTGAAAAGTCGATTTTTATTCGGGCATTATAACTGGATAATTTAGGTTTTCCAAAGTCAATCGGGCATTATAACAATGCATTTTGATAAGTCAATCTCAAATCATGCATAGTAACGACTAAGTGTGTTTTTCAAAGTCTAATTATTCATAAAATCACTAATCACAAACATAATCACGTTTAATCATAATTAAGCACGTTTAAGCATAATAATAACATTATTAATATGAACTAGTAAATACTAATCTAAAGTTAAGATAAAGTATCTACCTTAATTCCGATGATTAGTCGGAAGCCGATAAGCTAATTGGATTCCGGCGGAGTAACGGCTATTCGAACGCTATCTTGCAAACTTATGCTACTCTTCTAAGATCTAGGGGTGGTCGAGAGTGGTGGAGTGGGGTGGTTTAGGATGAGTTTCAAGAAGAACTCATTGAGTTTTTCTATTTGGAAAGCTAGTTTACTACAAAGGTGGTGAGGAGAATTTTGAGTGTGAGAATGAACTAATGTGAGAGGCTATTTATAGTGAAGCAAGAGAGCTCCCTCTCCCTCAAAAATGACCAGCCATACACTCCTCCCACAAATGTCCAAACAACCTTTTGTAAAAGTGAAATTGTAGGCTTTTAAGGGCTAGTTTTAGGATATGGATAATTTCCCCATTAGATCAAGGCTTGGGGTCCAAGTATGGGCTTCTAGATACTTAGGATAAGACATAATATGTCTAGGTTCGTTATAGTGGCGCGTAGTTGGGTAGTTTTGGGTACTAGTTATACACACGAAACTAGCCACGAGGTACAATACATATATATATCTACACATATATACATAACTACTTTATAGTAAAAGTAAACCTATGAATAGTAGCCTTATAAGGCTAGTAATAATAGGATAAGATAAGTTTCCCCATTAATTGGGAGATATTTTCCCCACCGTTGGGATGAAAAATACTCCGAACAGTTGGTTTTGTGCGCGAAAAATACAAACTAGTGTACTGCAAATAATAATTAAAGAACTACTAGTTTTAAGAAAATAAATATGTATGATAGGAAATTCCTAGATAGTCTTAAGAGAATCCAAAAATATAATGCTACGGAATTTAGAACAAAAACGGAGCCGAAACGTGCGCAAAAATGCGTACGGATACTTGTCCGTAAAATTCTACGGCGAGGGAAAGAATTTTTCACCCCTCTCCTCCCCAAACCGCCCTCTCCCTCTCTAGCTCTCATTAATTCACAAAACTCCAAATTAGATTTAGTAAAAGTAAAGTCAAAATTGGTAGAAAAGTCAAAATTGAGTATATGCCAATTTAGGGTTTTTCCAAAAATAGAAATAGGCCTATTTTAGGTTAAGGTAGGATAAGGCTAGTCATAATAGGACGAAATAGGAGTTGGGGGAATTAGTAGGGCCTCCGGACGCGATGTGGTGAAATACCCGGTGTACACGCGTTGATTTACGGCGCGTAACAAATTAAATCTAAATCGTTCAAATTAATTAAACCAAATTATAAATTATATTTATTTAGCGATATTAAAAATAAATAATCGAATTAATAAATTGAAATTTTTATTTACGAAATTTCGGGTTATTACAATATACGTGAAATTCGAAATTCAAGAACAAAAGAAAAGGGTTTTGGATCTTCTGATTCAATAGTGAATAGGTAAAATAGATAGTGTTATTTGAGTGTTGCAAGATATGTGAGTAGATAAACTGAAAAAAAAATGCATTGTTCACTATCATTTTTTGCCCAAATTTTGCCTGTTCTGTTGGGTTTTGCTCTGATGAACCAAAACAAGGAGCGGGGTGTGTGTAGTGCATGCCTGGGGGGCCCACTCTGGGTCCCGCTGTTTGTTTCAAACCGTTTTTTTTTTTGTTCATCTGTCGAGTATGTAGACAACATAGAAATTCATGTTGATTTGACATTGGTAACTATGTTTTCCAATTGCATTTTTTTTGCAGAACAAGTAGCGGCCCAATTCTATGATCAGTTGGACCGGTCGAAGCCCTAAAAGCCCAAACAACTTTTAATTGAAAATTGCCAAATTCGGCAATTTATTGACGAGCCTGGAATCGACCCAAACTTGGTGGGCTGAAGCAAAATCGTGATGCGGTCAATATTCACAACTGTTGACATCATTACAATTGAGGTGGCATAATCAACTATCTGGGTGGCTAGAAAGCTTAATACTTGAAGAGACGGACCAAACGAAGTTGGGATTACCTCACGTCGTATGTGAGTACAAAGATGTATTTCCCGAATAATTATCTAGTTTACCACTGCGTAGAAAGTTGGATTTCACTATCGAACTACAACTTGGTAGTGCATCAATCTCTGTGGCACCTTTACGCATGGCATGCAGAGTTGAAAGAGTTGGAAATCCAGTTACAAGAACGGTTAGACAAGGGATTCATCCGACTAAGCACGTCACCATGGGGAGCACCCACTCTATTTGTCAAGAAGAAGGAACCCTATGCCTTTGCATAGACTACTGCCAACTCAATCGCATAACGATCAAGAACCACTATCCTCTACCGAGAATAGACGACTTGTTCAATCAATTAAGGGGATCGATCTTCGAGAACGAAAATCGATCTTAGATCCGGATATCACCAACTCCATGTTAGAGATAGTGATTCCAAAGACCGCATTTCATTGTAGTATTCATTGACGACATTTTGACGTACTTGCCCGATGAACAAGAGCATGAGCAGCATCTGAGGATCATACTGCAAACCCTTCGAGACAATCAACTCTATGCCAAGTTCAGTAAATGGCGAATTTTGGATGAAGGAGGTCAAATTCTTAGGACACGTTGTATCAAAGGAAGGGATATCCGTAGACAACAGCAAGGTGGAAGCTGTTATGGATTGGAAGCAACCGAAAATAGTCTTTGAAATAAGAAGCTTCCTAGGACTTGTAGGATACTGTCGGAGGTTCATTTAGGATTTCTTTGCCCTGGACAAGCCAATGACTCGTTTAACTTAGAAGGGAGTCAAATTTGTATGGAATGAGGCTTGTGAAAAATCATTCCAAGAACTCAAGAACAGGTTGACCGGCTCACCGATATTGATCATGCCTGAAAGGAATGTGGGGTATACCGTCTATTGTGACACATCAAAGGAAGGACTTGGTTGCATACTGATGCAGAATGGGAAAGTCATCGCTTATGGATCACAGCACTTGAGGCCCCACGAGAAGAATTATCCAGCACATGACTTGGAGCTTGCAGCCGTAGTCTATGCCTTGAAAAAGTGGCGATACTATTTGTATGGAGAACAGTTCGAGGTGTTCACCGATCACAAAAGCCTCAAGTACTTATTCACCCAGAAGGAGCTAAATGTGAGACAAAGAAGGTGGATGGAGTATTTGGATGACTATCAATTTACCATGTCATACCATCCGGGTAGGGCAAATGTCTTGGCTAATGCATTAAGCTGGAAGACCAGAGGACAGGTGGCAAGATTGGCTATAAGAGAATGGAAAATGATGGAGACTATCAACGAGTTCAATAAGAAGCCTTCAACCAATAATGGAGGAGCTTGCCTCTTTGCCTTGATCGCCACACCTACCTTACACCAAGAAATTCATTTGGCTCAAACGTTCAACCAAGAGTGTGACTTCATTAAGTGTCAGCTGTCAACTAGAAAAGCATCTACAGGATGGGCAATTCACTCAGACGAAAGTCTCCATTTCCAAGAACGAATTTTCGTACCTGATATTGGTAAACTTCGGGAAGCGATTCTAAAGGAGTTTCACTTTTCTAGTTTCGCCGTGCACCCAGGGAGTAACAAAATGTATCAAGATCTTTGTCGACAATACTGGTGGAGTGGAATTAAGAAGGATGTGTGTAACGCCCCATATAGACCACTAGCCCAGTACCTTGATTTGATCCACAAACCACACCACATGACCCAAAATGCTTAAACCCAAGGTACTAGTAGTCTCTTGCATGGATTGTTATATGTACAAGATCACTCATGTAAACAACCGTTGTGGGACTAAACACCATCTACCTCCAAACCTGGGGTATTACCATCTGGCAGAATTTGTATCCAAATGCTTGACTTGTCAGCATGTGAAGGCCGAGCGCCAGAAACCTGGAGGGACCCTTCAACCCATACCGATCCCGGGGTGGAAGTGGGAACACATCACGATGGACTTTGTGATAGGATTGCCTATGTCACCTCATTCTAACACCGCCATTTGGGTGATCGTTGATCCGTTAACTAAATTAGCACATTTCCTTCTAGTGAAGATGACAGACACAATGGAGTCTTTTAGCAAGCTTTACATCAAGGAGATTGTATGATTACATGGAATGCATCTTTCCATTGTATCTAACCACGACCTACGCTTCATTTCAAAATTTTGTCAAAGCCTACAACGAGCTATGAGAATCAACCTCCATCTAAGCATTGCTTTTCATCAATAGACTGACGGACAATCTGAAAGGACGATTCAGACTCTTGAGGATATGCTCCGAGCTTGTGCTCTAGATTTCAAAGGAAATTGGGAGCGACACTTGTCGCTGGTCGAGTTTGCTTACAACAACAGCTATTAGACTAGTATTGAGATGGCCCCATACGAAGCACTGTACGAACGACCTTGCAGATACCGGGAAGGGCTTGATCCGAGCAGTTTTCACAAAATTGTACATATAGCAGTTTTTTGTACAGTTTTGTGATAACTGCTCGGATCAAGCCCTTCCCGGTATTTGTTTTTGCTGATTTCTCGCGGGGGCCCTAAAAAACACCTTTTAAACACATTGGACCGTTCGGATCATCAAAATTAGATCGGGATCAATGAGGTCCGGATTTTATTAAAATCCAGGAGTTTGGATTGGAAGTTTGGTGTATCTCATGAATTTAAATGTGTCAGTGTCAAATCAGAAAGAGTATATCGTGCACAAGTAAACAGTGTCTCGTATTATCCAATAGTGTTAGCATTCTTCTTCAAATTTATCAAGTTAGGCACTTTTCCGACCACCGAACCACAGTCCAGTTCACTCGAAAGTTATTGGCCCGTTCTACTTCCCCTTTCTAAAGGTCACCAACCTTTGTGTTCGAGGTCCCGGCTGCCTTGTATCACAGACGCAACATCATGATACAAAGTCCGTTCACCCCGTGACACACACGAACATAGCTTCGATCGTATGGTATCACAGATGCAACATCATGATACTACCTGACCACCTTGTATCACGGACGCAATATCATGATACAAAGCTTTATCCACTATTCTGTTGTACATGCTTAGCCCTAACCACATCATGGACTCAACATCATGAAGGACGGCGCTAAAGCTGCACTACCGTTTTCATTTCCATTTATTTAATCCATCCATTCTCATTCTCATCTTTTTTCTCATCAACGACAATTCATTCATTTTGTCGTAAATCGTGTCATGTCAATATCGTATTGTGATGTGAAAATGCAGCATGATATATAAACTCATTTCGTGTCAATGCATCATTTCTCAAAAACGTGTCTCATAAAATAACAACTTTCATGTTCGTTATCTTTCTCAAACCAGTCTAGGGTTAACAGAAAAATAGTACTGATGGATTATGAAGTCGTTTATAAAATCTATTTTCTTTTGCGACCTTGTCTAGACAATGAAATAACCAGGAGAGTCCTAGATCGGATGGTCGGACGAGTCCAGTTAGAATCACCATTCATTTCGTAGACAACGCGAAGCTTGTCTTCTTGACAAACCCTCAAGAGTATTAGCCTTGAGTTATCTCACAGTCCAAATATAGTCAAAACATTTACTTTAAAGAAATTACTTTAAGAAAAGTTTATTCGGTTACTCTTTCCAAAAATCAGTCGGGCATTATGACGGTGTAATTTCGAAAAGTCAATTTTCATTTGGGCATTATAATGACTACGTGAGATTTGAAAAAATGTTTCGTTCAATCACCACTAACTTTTACCATACACGTTTTAGAACAAGAACTAACTTTCCGGAAAAATGCAAAGTAACTTTAAGGAAAAACTAGAATTAACACAAGCATTATAACGTTATGGAAATTGACTAATTAAAACTTGGTTAGAAAAGCTACCTTAATTTCCGGTTGTTAATCGGAAGCCGAAAAGCTAGGTTGGTTTTCGGGTTAGAACTACTGTAAGTACGAACAACTTTCTATCAACTTGACTTCTACTTTTTGGATTGGAGGGTGGCTTTGAGTGGCGGAGGGTGGTGGTTGTAGCTTGAATATGGAAGAACAAGTTGAGTTTCCAAGAGAAAACTTAAGAGAAATGTGAGAGCTTCTCTCTCTAGAAAGCTACTAAAAGACTACAAAGGAGGAAGAGGTTTTGGTGTGAAGAAACAAGTCAGAGCATGACTCTATTTATTGGCAAATATTGGGCTCCTCCATCTTAGGGTTTTATGAAGGAAATCTAGGGTTTTAATAAAATGCACTTTCTAGGAAATTTCCTTGGTTCTAGGTAGTGTAAAATTTTGCATGGTTCTAGGTATCGTAGAATTTTGCATGGCCACCTTTGTTTTAAGGAGTTTTGGGTACTAGTTATTTCCGACTAAGTCACATGCCTAATAAAGGCTACTAAATCTTAGGCAAATCCAGGGTGTTAATTAGAGAATAAGAATATATTCTCTTATTAATGAGGGAATATATTCCTCCAATAATTAGGAGAGAAAAACCCTACTAAATAGAGTTTTCGGTGCTAGTTATACAAACAAGTGTACACAAAATAGGCATAAGCCTAATAGGCTAGGAAAATCTAAGGAAATCTTAGGTTTATTCCCTAAATTAATGAGGGAATCCTAGGTTTAACTTTAAAGAATTCTTGGGCATTACATATACATGTATTTTTTTTTTTTGACAAGGAAAATGTAGATATTCCATTATCACAAATCAGGTTACAATAACAGATTACACATCAGACAACCAAGATAAACTTGGACTACGATGTGCGAATAACGCACAAACCCAATCCGACAATGGACCGACGCGATGCCAACCAGCGAGGAAAACCATGAGCCGACCCGGGGATGTTGCCATTTCTGGACATTACAATCCCCACCAACACGGCCGTGGTCGGCAAGCGCACAACGAACGATCTACATCTCCGGCAGCGGAGAAACAACTCCAGTCAGTCACAACAACAACTAAAATGAAAAAACACATTATTGCCCACCGTCCCACCCATCGGATCCGAGAAAACCGGACCGGGACCAAAACCAAAAGGAAAACTAAACACCTCACCCGTTATTTGCCTCACCGACAGCCGCCTAGCACCGGACCACCAAGCTTCGTCTTCACTTTACCGGACTGAACCCCCGAAGCTGGAACAACACCTCTGCCGAAAACTAGCAAAAGGGACCAAACACCAAACCATCCAGATCAAAAAACGTGAACAAATAGTGTTGAGGGGTGGAGGACACACTGACAAGAGGAAGGGAAGAAGGGGAGGGAGAGAAGAGAGGGAGGGGGGGGGGGGGGGGGGAGCCGCCCACCCCAGATCTAGCACTGTTTGGGGGAGGAGAAGTTTCGCGAGAGAGAAAGAGGAAAGGTAGAGAGAGAAACGAGTCGATTTTCTTAAGTTTTACACTCAACACTAGTTTATTTCATTACATATACATGTATAATGTGTTTAATTCTTAGTGGCTAAGCAATTAGGAAGCTTCCAAGGAAATTACCAAGCAACTTCCTCTCAATCTTTCTATAATGGATAGAATCCTAGAAAATCTAGGGCAAAATCTAGGAATTAATGGGAGTAAAATCTAGCAGTATAAATATACTAGTATACTAGTACAAATATAATTTAAGTAAAAGTAAAATCAATTTAATAAACTAAATTTTATTTTTAAAAAAATTAGGGTCATTACACTAGCATTTACATTGAGAGTGTACTTGGGCTCCAAGGAAACTCATGTCGAGCTTGTCCGCTTAATGACGTCACTCGTCACCATTTTTCAAATGACGCCATTCGTGAAGATTGCCAGATGGTACATAGGCGGACGCCACGTAACTGAGTCCCGCCACTAGGTGCCAACATGGCTCCATTCTCTCAGATTTGTTGATCCACCGGACCAGACTCAACATGACGTTCCCCACATGGCTCCATTCTCTTAGATTTGCTACAACTTGCTTAAAATGTATAAAATTCTCAAATTTTTTCTTCTTTTCGAGAGTGGATGTATTACAAATGAGGCTATCGTATATTATTTCTAAAATATAATAATTCATTGTGACCAATTATAAAGCAAAAGTACATGTATCACTGTATATCACTGTATATCTACGCTATCGTTAACCTCTTAATTTAGTTATTTCTTTACATGATCAAATAAAAAAATAACTTGCATATAGATCTAATTTTTTACTCCACTAACATAAAATCCTAACTCCGGTCCGGTCTCCGCACCACTTTGTTCTGCCTACCTTTCCACAGGTCGTGAGTAATGAGTATCCATCCGATCTGGCTCTTCAACTCGTTTAGCTGTGAACCTACGTTATGAGGTGGGGTGCAAGAAAATATTTTTGTTGGCACCCCTAAGAAGGCCCAACCCAACCTAAATATTCAATGGAGAACTAAACTTATATTGGGCTGATCTTTTATGTTCTAATGCAATAGGTAGGGCTTTATACTCTTTCAAGACAAGTGGGCCGGCTTTATTCACAAAAATAAAATTAAAAGAGAAGTGATTAGGATTTCGTTCATTGTTTTCTAAATCATTATCAAAGATTTTTATATCTTCAGAGTACCTTATTTAACCTCCAAACTTTATATCTATTCCTTCTCATTTTCTGTGTACTGATTAGTTAAACTCTTTTTCGTTCTAATTATTTTGTAGTTAATATTCTGTTGTGTAAACCAAAAACCTCGTAGTTTTTTTTTTTTCTCCACAAAAGCGGAGATTGAAAAAATTACTTATTACTTTTACGTAAAGACAACTTAACTCAAATATATAACATGACATTTATGTCATATTTTTGTGTGCAACGTTAGTTTTACTTTATTTCTTCTGCTTGAATTCTTAGATTTCGACATCTTATAAATTTTGGATCTGTCACGGCATCCGTTTCCGTCGGCTGCCCGAGTGCCCGAGCTAACAATTCTTTCCCAGCATGTGGGCATGGGTCTTTGAAAAGGGACATACCTCTCCTCTTCCAAAGAAAAGCCATATCTCCTTTACTTGGGTGGATGGAAAAATTAACTGACAGTCATGATAAAGTTCATGTGCTTCTTGTCTTAAATATAATATCAATTTCTTGAGAAAAACAAAAATCTTCAAAGAAATAATTTTAAACGGTGGTGATGACCCAGAAGAGAGAGCATTCCCATTGCTAGGAAAAAGTGTAATCTTATCTTAGACCACCTTTCTTCTTGGTTTTTGTGGATATATGATTTGTTGATGATTGACACCTGGCTAATTACTTCTCCCAAAAAAAAAAAAAAAGTCACTTGCAGTGGCGTAGCCAGAATATTGTACAAGTGAGGACACAATACAAAAACTCCAGTACTTTCGTTATTTAAAAAATAAAATCCCTCTTCTTTAAGAATCTAATACATCTTGATTTTCAATTGAACTTTTCTTCAAGATATATTCCTACTTGAATAGTGCTTATCTATATTACATTTAGGGGTGCTAACGGTCTGGATTGGCATGAATCCAATCCTAATCCGCGAGTCACGGTTTTTTGAAAATAAAATCTGTGTCTGATCCAAAAGTACTCTCACGGTTCGATTCTAATCCGATCCACAAGTTATAGATCAGTTTCAGATTTGTCCACGGATTTTCAACTTATACTAAAAAAAATCATCAACTCATTCAAAAATCCAAACTCAACATTGAAACAAATACTTCAGTAGTATAGTTATTAGATGAGAATATAAAGTATCAAGAAGAACAAAGAAAGAGCAATCATTAGACAGAAATAATGAAAGCTTATTAAACATTCCAACAAATTAATTGAACAAATCTAAACTTGAACATTACGGAATCAAAATAGATAGTAAAAACAAAACCTAAAATTCGTTTTGGAATTTCAAACATAGTAGGCTATAAATATGAGTTTGAGCATTGTAGAGTGTAAACATCGAACTTGTTAAACATGTCAACACACACATCTAAATAGATACACAAGCACAAAAACCCAGATATCATTTTAGTATTCCAAACAAAGTAGGCTACAAAAGTGGTAAAATTATTTATCTATACATATATATTATTTTATCTTAAAAATTATATATGATAAAAATCTCACGGTCTAGATCGGTTAATCCACGGTTTTAAAATCAAAATCTGTGTCCGGACTGTGAGTCATGGTTTTTTATTTTTTGAATCCGTGTCCGGACTATTAATTCACGGTTAAAATTCAAAAGGTACGGATCAGTTCGGTCCGGACCGAATTCACGGGTCACCGGTTTTTTTTTTTAACAGTCCTAAACATCATCTTCAACACAAAGGAAAGAAGAGTTATTGATAGATTTAAGAATAGAAATAAGAGAGATTGTAAAAAGAAGTCTCGTTTGACTTACATTTTATGCTAATATGGTAATTACAATTCTGAACAAGAAACAGTTTCGAAGCAAAAATTCAGGGAATTGAAGCTTAGTTGTGAGTCATTAATTATTCAGTGGTCTTGAGGTATCGCCACCTGGCGCCCTGACACCACTCTCCATGACTTTTTTTTATCAGTCTTCATCATCACATATTAGATGAAACTCATGTATTTAGTTTTGAGTCCCACATAAATATGTACAGGAAAATAATGTGACAACACCATGTGGTTGCACTTCAAGCGCACTCATTCATTTTATTTTATTTTAATAAAAAAGGTGATATAATAATGATACTTCTAACATATTTTTCTACAAAAAAAAAATGAAAAAAAAAGTGAAACACAAGAATCCAGTGAGGGTCTGGTCTCCAAGTGGCTTCGCCGCTGGTTACCTGGCTAGCTAATTACGCTCTTTTTGGAGGCGTAAGAACAATACTTTCTTTTTTCATATAAGTCTTATACACCTTGTTTCCTTTGAACAACCAAGAAAATTTCATTAATCATAAAATGAAGACATGAAATCAATACAATAAAAAAAGAAATGCATTGATAGAGTTTTTAAAAAGAACAAATACTCTTTGACTATTGCTAGTTGCTACTCGCAAAAACAAAAGTTACATCTAGGCCACTCGAAGTTTTCTTTGAAAGAAAAGACAAAAAAAGGTTGGCAAGACGAAAAAAAAGGATGACCAAAACAAAATAAATTGGTCAGATGATTCCCAGCTTCCTAAGATCTGAGCACTAACGAAAACAAAAAATACCTTGGTTTTTGGGGTCATTCTAATCCCTTTATTTACTTGGGAAGAATGGACCTCCATTGGTTTGTCAAATCTTGTTCACGTGGGCTTGAGCCAATGGTGGTGTGACAATCACGAAAAATATTTCATGTTTGTTCGCATGCATGTGGAACGGTCACCAACAACAATGCATGTCATTAGTATGTATTAAGAATTTATAATTAAGGGGTAAATATGTTGAAGATATGTCTTGAATTCAAGACATTTGAAAAAAGGTACAAAATTCGGTGTGAAAAGATATTCGCAGCTTCGTTGGTTCGGACCTTGGTGTCCATGGTCCGGACCTTGAGTTATTTAAGCTTTGAAAGGTTGCAGCTACGTTGGTCCGGACGAATGGTGCTGAATGTGCGCGGCTGCGCAATTTTTAAGAGGATTTTAACATAATTTTTGGTACTTTCTTATAAATAAAGGCCTTGAGGGCTATTAGGGTTGGACTTCTTGAGTGAATCCCTTTGAGGAAACCCCCATGGAGTTCCCCGTAGTGTATTAGAATTTCTCAATTGTTCCATTGGTTTAGTCTTAAGTTGGGATTTGAGATATCTAGGATTTGTGTGTGTCTCTATAGTGTGTGGGACGTTTGATGCTCTGTAGATCACGCTTAGAGATTTGTTCCTAGAAATTGTGTGGATGCTTCAAGTGAGAGTTACGGGTATAGCCGACTTTGTGTATTTCTCCCCGTTTTTAGTGAATCCTCTTGCTCTTTCCCCGTGGACGTACCTCTAGAGGTTCGTGCTTTGGGGGGAACCATGTAAATCCTTATCTCTTATTTTCTTGTTAGTGTGTTTACATTTTGAACTTTGGGTTTCGACACAACAAAATAAATTTAAGCTGATCTAAAACCAAGTTGTTTAAGCACAATATGATCTACTTTTATTCGACTTTTCTCTTCTGGTCAGGAATTAAGAAAGTCGGTTGCCGAATCGATCGAGTTCTACCATCTCTCCTGAAAAATATTTGGTGCTAGAAAAGAGTTAAAAGACTTAATTTGGGTGTTAGGAAAGGTTAATCAAGTCTCTTTAGGGCATTGCATCCGCACGTCCATATTCAAAGAGAGATTGCAGAGAGCAGCATTATATTGCCAACCATCGCTCTATCAATGTAACGCTCCTGTGATTCGAACTTTTTAACCACCTACCTTACCTCTGGTTACCAATGGTTCCCATATTTCAGACTGAGTTCTACGTACTCTCTTTGCAAAATAAATTGGTAATTGCAATCAAATATTTCACTTAAATCATTTATGGCATTGAATATTGCACCGGTAGACTTTGTTTTAGAACCAGCACAGGGTGCTGTGTTCCTTACAAAAGTAATCAGTGTGCCATATAGTTCCTCGATTGGCAGATTGTGACCCTCACGTGTTATCCAAGAACAGCATATGGTGATCATTTTATCACTCAATGCTCTCACATTCACTTCTGGAAGATTCTAATTTGGCAGTTCATAGAAGTGTTATAATATGGAGTAGTTTAATTTGAAATGTGTCGGATATATACCTCTTGAAATATATAAAAATATATTGTAACCTCGATTTGTATATTCGCTGTTGTTTTAATTTAGCATTTTATATCCATGTATTATCATTTGATTCGTCATTGATGACTTTATCATCACCTCTAGGTGATGTTATCAAGACTCCAATTGTGAGTAATCCCCAAGGTTTGGTGGGATACCTAGAGTTTGTTGAAAAACCACTTTGACTCATTTTCTCCTAATTTTTCTCCACATAATGAGAACTTCCCAAACCAACTAACATATACTTCTGTTGTTTATAAACTAACGTTGGTTGTTTCCTATTTTTTCTCCACAATATTAGAAGAGAGCCGGATTTTCTCTAACTGATTAACGTTAGTCTTTTGTGCCTATATATACATGTTATACTACGTTTGGTTTTTCATTCAACCTACTGCCATCTATAGAAAACAAAACCAAAAGTCTGATTCTTATACTTCTTTCGTCATCACTATATTCCTACTTCACTTGTTGATATTTTGATCAGTTGCTACACACACACACACACACACACACACACACACACATATATTGCTACTGATTTCATAAGGATTTCGAGTGTTAGAAAACAATTTCAATCGTGAGTTTACTTTGCTGCACAGAAGGAGACTCAGAGGTTGTATCTTGGGGAAGGAGCGGCATTCAACCCAATGCAGAAGGGGGTATATCTTTTCCAAGGAGAGTGCTATTCGCGAGCCTTGACTATCCCAGAGGCTATTCCAATATTTTCTCTACTAATATTGATTTGCTAGTTTGGTTGTTTATTATTTATTGGCATTTAAATTCAACAGATTATCCTAATTTTATAATTACTCCAACAATGTTAAGAAATATATTTGTTAGAGTTTTTTATTAGAGTTGATTTGCCTAACTGTTGAGTATCATTACTATTAAAAAAAATGGCATTTGACGAGTCGAATTCTTGCAAGCCAGAGAAGTTCAATGGCCAAAATTTAGATGTTGGCAACAACAAATGACATTTTGGCTAAGCACTTTGGGTTAATATTCTGTGATTCACAAAGGATTTGGCTTCAAAAGAAAAAGAAAAAAAGTGAAACTTCTAAGGCTATTGAAATTGTTGAAACTGGCATGGATACGACCCCGTCGAAAAAAACATCTACCGATGATGATGGTTTTGATAAGAAATATTATTTGTCAAGGTCGAATTTTGAGTGCATTGTCCACTAATAATTTTTTTTGCACTACTAGAACATCCATTGAGTTGTGGGAAGCACTTGAATTAAATATGGGTCAGAAGATGCTTGTCTTAAACGGTATTAAGTGGAAAAAAATTTGGACTTCCAAATGGTTGATAGAAAGTCAGTAATTGAACAAGCCCATGATTTTCAAATATTCTCTATGATCTAAGGAGAAAAGGAATGAACTTGACTAATACTTTTTTTGTTGCTTCCCTCATTAAAAATTGCCTCCTAAATGGTAAATGGTCTGAATTTGGAAGGGAACTAAAGCAAAAATCCGATGATTATAATTTTGATGATCTAATAGTGTCTCTATATATTGAGGAGAAACATTGAGAAGAGTAGTTGATACTCTTGTTTCGGAATTTCTGGTTAAAGCACTCACAATAGAAAATCTTCGTAAGCCTAAGCATCAAAATTTTAGGAAGACTAATTTTATTAAAAAATTTGGGAGCCACTACAACTATAATAATAAACCAAAAGGCAAAAATATTATTCAGGGAAAGTTAGTGTCTTGTTGGGTGTGTGGGTTGTCTAATCACAAAGCCAAGGATTGCTATTATCACAAAGGTCAACCTTCTAAGGCTCATGGTCTTTATGTTGCTCCTAAACCTCAAGCTAATGTTGTCACTGTGGGGTCCAGCTCCCGTATTCCTACTAACAGGTACTTTCTTAGTAGCCTTGAGTTAAAAATTGTTTTCAACTCAAATGATTGGTTCATAGACTCGGGTGCTAACGTTCATGTGTGCGCTAATAAAAAATATTTTTTCATCTTATTATCAGCACAAGAACTGTAAGTATAAAAAATGGGAGCATGGACAAGGTACTAGGAGAAGGAAAAATTAGTTTGAAGTTGACCTCGGGTAAAGTCATTACCTTAGATGGATTTTTGCATCTTCCAGATGAAAAAACCGAAATCGGATCGCCTCTTGATTTACTGTTATGGTGAATATATTAATTAAACCGATTAATATAATAAAACCTTAATCAATGCGATTATGCAAGATAATATACGTAATAAGTAAACAGCAAGCATAACACATAGATATACGTGGAAAAACCCCAGGGCGGGGAAAAAAACCACGGGAGAGAAGAGAGCTGTAACACTCCGATTTTTGGAAGCATTATTAAGCATTAAAAACACATTTTCAAAATGATTTCATTTGTAGAGACATTTAACAATTTAAAGCCCTTTCAATTTTAATCACATTTCAACATTTAAAATTCCACTGTAACTTTACCAAGTAACCTTACAGTATGATTTCAAAATACTTAATTAAAATACAGAGCAAGTGAGGGTAGAAGCATCCATCAGCAGTCGGCAATTCCTTCTTATTCTTGGAATGGCCATTTCGTTCCGTCTTCAATATCTGGCATGAAAAGCCAGGTACGAATACCGTGAGCGAATGACGCTCAGCAGCTAAAGCCTACTCGAAACCCTTACTTAGCAAGTAATACACAGTTTGATATAAAGGAAGCATAACATTAAAGAACAAATAATTTGATTCAATACCAAGCACCAACATAGTGAAAACTACGTTGCATCAATGTCTCTCTCTAAAATTGAAAAACAGTTGCATCAACTTGATCTCCTGAGTGAACAAAGGCAGCTTGCTCATGATGAAAAATTGCTAAAATAAAAAACAAGGTTAGAATTCTGGAAGTATTAAAAAATGATGGAATCTCTTTGGAGGCAAAAATCAAGAATCTCATGGCTTAGGCTTGGAGACAAGAACACCAAATACTTTCAAATCATTGCCAATAACAGATTCAGGAGGAATCTTATTAGCTCCATCAGAACCAATGGGGGGTTGCTTGAATCTCCTTCCCTCATCAAGCAAGTAGCCAAGGATCATTTCTGTAACATCTTCAAGGAAAGCCACAAGATCAAATCTTCTCTCCATGGCCATTTCCCCAGGAAGTTATCAACATTAGAGGCCAGTTCTCTTGAAAGACCTTTTGATTTGGCTGAAATAGAGGCAGCTCTTAAAGATTGCAGCAGCTCAAAGGCCCCAGGCCCAGATGGTTTTAATTTCTCCTTTGTCAAAAAGGCTTGGAGTTTCAGATGATGCTTCAAGTTTCTCAGAGTTCAGACCTATTAGCATGGTGGGTTGTATATATAAACTGCTTTCTAAAGTCCTAGCCAACAGATTCATATTGGTTTTGCCTTCCATCATTGGTGAGGCACAATCTGCTTTCATCAGTGACATACAGATTCTAGATGGTGTGCTTATAGCTAATGAAGTTATCCACCATTGGAAAACCTACAATTCAAGAGGTCTAATCATCAAAATTGACAGTGTTAACTGGCTGTTTCTCATTGATATGCTCAGCAAACTTGGCTGTGGTCATAAATGGTGCTCATGTATTCTGGAATGCATCTCTTCAACCTATCTCTCCATTCTCATTAATGGATCTTCCAGTGAGTATTTCCAACCTCAAAGGGGTCTTAGACAAGGAGATCCCCTGTCTCCTTTTCTTTTCAATGTAGCTGTGGAAGCTATGAATCTTATGTTTGAAAGAGCAAAAGAAAGAGGGCTTATCTCTGGGGTTCAAGTGGGAAACAATGGCATCAACCTCACTCACTTACAGTTTGCTGATGACACACTCATCCTAGGCAACAATAATCATGAGGAGCTCATGGAGATTAAAAGAATTCTCAGATTCTTCCAAGTCATGTCAGGGCTTAAGATTAATTTTGATAAGAGTATGATCTATGGCATTAAAATCCCCGAGGCTGATGTTCTCATTTCTGCTCAATCTTTTGGCTGCAAGCAAGGTTCATTACCCATCAAATATTTGGGCCTCCCTCTTGGGGCTAACCCCAAGAAAGCATCCACTGGGCAGCTCATAGTGGATAGAATCAAGAAAATGCTATCCCTATGGAAGAAAATACATCTTTCCATTGGTGGTCGTTGGGCTTTAATCAAATCAACACTGGGTAATCTTCCCATTTACTATATGTCCATCAAATCACAAGGAGCAATTAATTTGGTGGACTTGGAATTAAAAGACTCTTGGAACACAACACAACCCTACTTGCTAAATGGTGGTGGAGATTCAACAAAGACAAGGATGCTCTTTGGGTCAGAACAATCTTAGGAAACTACAATCAACAAAACTCTTGGTGGCCATCAACTTATAATCAAAGAAGGACCTCAACTCTATGGAAGAACATTTGTGAAATTGCCAATCTTGATTCTGCTATTAGGAATATTATACAGAGAGGTTTCAGAATTAAAGTTCACTCAGGAAACGTAACAAACTTCTGGAGTCATACTTGGCTAGGGGATTCACCCCTAATGCATGTTTTTCACAGGTTATATCTCATATCCACGCAGAAAGACTCTTTGGTAAGTGATGTTTTCGATTCAACTAATCATGTCTAGAACTTGCAATTCAGAAGAAATCTCTTTGACTAGGAGCTAGATCTATTGGCTTCTTTGAAGCATCAATTGAATTCCTATAATATTGACAATTCAAGAGATGATTGTCTCACCTGGTCGTGGAGCTCCAACTTGCTCTTCTTAGTCACTTCCGTCTACGCTGAATGGGAAAAACAAGATTTTCAGGAAAACTCCAATCTGCTCAACTTCTAGAAGAATCTTTGTCCTTCAAGGATTGAAATTTTTGCTTGGCTAGCTCTACGAAATAAAATCTCCTCCAGATCTACCCTCGCCAGATGCAAGATCATGACTTTCAGTCAAGACCTCTGCCCTCTTTGTGTGTCTCCTGGAGAATCACCTAATCACCTTCTTCTGCTGTGCAATTTTGCCTGGAATGTATGGTCCGCAATTATCAGATGGTGGAAAATGGTTTGGGTCTGTCCCCAAACTTATCATCTCTCTCCCAGATTTGGTTTGCCATCCCTTTCAAAAACATGGAAAGAAATGTTGGAACTGTTGTTTCTTCTCGGTTATTTGGTCAATCTGGAAATCTCGGAATGACCTCATCTTCAACAACAAGATCTCTTTTTTTTTTTGCACGGCAAAAAAGGATTTTATTAATCTTTGAAAACAAATTACAAAGATTAAAAGGACCCAAACACAACGCGACTGAGCACGAGCAGCGAAATGCCCGAACAACAACAATCTTGCTGGTAAGATTGTGCAGAACTGGTGAAAATAAGGGTTGCTCTTTGGATCAAAGGTCTCAATAACTTGAGCTCATATTCTGTGGAAGACTTTATTGGCAATCTCGATGCCATTAGGAGCATCAGAATTTAGTTTTCCCCCTTTGCAATTGCTTTTTGCTTATTCCTTTTCGTTTTCTTCTATTTTTCCTCTGCTTTTGGGCTTTCAACATTTTGAAAAACATAGTGAAAGCTACCTCGAAAAATAAAACTCCACTAATCATAGTATTCAGCTTTCCATCATTTTAAGAGTTTTATTTTCACGGAGTTCCATTTTTGTTCATCACGAGTTTCAAATTTCAACCATCACAAGGATCGATTTCAATCAACATAGCATTCAGCTTTCCATCATTTCAAGATTCACTTCCCCCCTTGAGAATCTACATACAGCGCATTCTTCAAGATGCACATACAGCGCATAAGGATGTACATTCAGCACATATCCTTGAGACATACATATAGCAGTGAGGTTGTACATACAGCACATTGCCTCGGGATGCACATACAGCACATAGGTATATCCAATATCGCATAATTCCTCAATTCCATTATCTCGGGCTAACTGTCAATCATAAAACTTAGACTCTACGGGATGGCCTCCCCAACTGTTATCAACCACGTCCACCGTTTATTCTCCTAATCGAATACCACTCATGAATCTAATGTCCGTCTAAGTTAATAGGTAACCACCAGGGAACAACAACTATATTAATAACAACATCTTAACCAATACAAGAGGGATTCATGTGATAATGATAATAAAGAGTCATGGAATTAATATGTTAGGAGTCTGATCCGCCTGAGGTTCTTCCCGTGTGCGCAGGCCCGATCCGTTGGGGAGTATCCATGGAGTCCACCACATTCGTTGGGCCCAATATACATTAAATGACCCATATCCACTTAAAAGGCTAAGCCTTGTAAGTGGTGAGTCATCCAATTGTATATTAAGGTCCAACTCTTTTTCTATTTATCCGATGTGGGACTCATCCTTCACACATGTTCCTAACAATCTCCCCCTCATGTGTGAACCATACATTGGGCCTAGCTCCCCCTCAATCTGATCCACTTGACTCCCCCTTAATTCTTGATCTCTCTCTCCAACACTGTGTCCAAACCAGGGCTTGTTTACCGCACTCACTCCATCATGAGCCACCATACTCCACGAGAGCCACCTTTGCTTGCCAGTCAGGTGCCACACGCACTAGGAATTTTTCCTGCTCCATCGAGAGTACCCACTCCACCGAGAGCCATGCACCTTGCTGCCAACCACCTACTGCACGCACCAGGAATTTTTCTTGCTCCATCGAGAGTTACAATGGATTTTTCCTGCTCCTCCGAGAGTCTCCGTGCAAGCCCACAACCACCGATGCTTCCAGGAGAGTCCGCCCATAGATCGTCAGCCATCGGCTCTGATACCACTTGTTAGGAGTCTGATCCGCCTGAGGTTCTTCCCGTGTGCGCAGGCCCGATCCGTTGGGGAGTATCCATGGAGTCCACCACATTCGTTGGGCCCAATATACATTAAATGACCCATATCCACTTAAAAGGCTAAGCCTTTTAAGTGGTGAGTCATCCAATTGTATATTAAGGTCCAACTCTTTTTCTATTTATCCGATGTGGGACTCATCCTTCACACATGTTCCTAACATAATAGTGGAAACGTGTAAGCAACACAACAACCTGTTGTAAACAAATTTACTCAATGCATAAAGAGCTCAAGTGAACAATATTAACGCAATTCAAGAAATATCTTTAGTATTCCACACCATACATTCATATAGCACATACACACAACATTTAAACACAATATTATCCAATTATAGGTACATTCAAATATATTTAGGAAGATAGGCTTACCTACCTCGGATTTGTAGTCGAAGCGCGTCACGACACCTTTGCTAAATACGCAAGCTAAGGGTCTTTGAACTCCGGACCTAATATTAATAAATCCAATTCTCAGTACTTGACGCAAGAACCACTACTAAAAGTAATACTCTCAACTCATGTGACCAAAATGTTCGTGGATACGAGGCTCGGTTAGTCTAGGTTACCTCATCGGTTCATACAACCAAGAACACAGCAACATCTCCATTGTTTGAAAATCCATATAAAATAGAAAATAGAATTTATAAACTTATCCTTCACACCAGTTATGCAAAATTCCTTTAGGAGGACAACGGTACTCTCGGATTTCCAAATGGACATCTATATTATCAGTTTTTAAGAGAAACATCAGTGCTGGTCCAGAACTGACCAGCTGTAAAAAAAACAGTCATAACTCACTCGAAACTTCATCAAATCAGACGAGACCAGTTGGGTTTGAAAGATAAGACATTTGTGGAGAAAAACAGTCATAACTCACTCAAAACTTCATCAAATCAAAAAATATGATTTGTGGAGAAAATGGGCTTGTTTAAAAGTTGACAGCTGCCATGGAGGAAAACAGGCATCCGAAACATGTTGCATTTGATCCATTACTTTCAAAGAATCCATGTCCATAAAAAATCACACTTATACAAGTCACCAAGGAGAGTAATCATTCCAAAAATTAGAACATTTGAAGGCCATATGATACCCTTAAAAATTTGTACAAAACACGGGTCTACAGAAAACGAGTGAACACAAAACAACCTGACTTCGAAAAATAACCATAAATCGAGTTCTTAATATTTTGGAGTGATTCTAGTGCCAAATGTTCCGTAGAAAAACGAAGTTCAAAAGCTATGAAGGGGTTAAAGTCAACTCAAAAGGTGAGAAAACAAGAAAATACATAGGCTACACGAATCTGTCTCAGAATAGATTTTCAGATTTCAGACTAGATTTCAAAAATTGATAATAAATCTAATTCTCAATGGATTTGAGTGATTCCAGTAGCAAACGAAAGTGCTCTGAGTGAACTTTAAATCATAAGAAGGGATCAAAATCTAATTAGCAGTGTATGAAGTCTGTAGTGTATATAAGTATAGATACACAAATATTTTCGATTAAAATTGATAAAAACGAGGGAGATGAGAGTTATACTTGCAGAGATCAAGTTGGGATGTGGAGATTGTGGCCAGACATGGCGGTGGAGGTCGCCGGAGGTGGAGGCAGCCGTGGCTTCTCCCTTTCTTTCTTCCCCTTTCTCCTTCTTTCCTTCTCTTCTTCTCTTCTCTCTCTCTGATTTTTGCCGAAACTAATGGTGAACGGGAATGGGTTTTATTGGTTAGGCCAAAATCTAGTGGTTAATGGAGTGTGTGAGCATGGGTTATTATTCAAGGGTTAAGGGAAAGTAATTTGGGGGTGTGTAAAGATCTAATTGGCTAGGGGAAAGAAAGACCAAAAATGGTTAAACATTTTTTATGGTTTAAATGATGGGTTGATGGAATGATAGGAGGGTTTAGTCAGGGTAATTGGACTAGATTTGGCAAGGAGGGAAGGAGATATATATATATATGCATCAGTATATGTATAAGTTCATATGCGTGTGTAATAATATAATTTAGGGAAAAACATGAGGATTTAAAACAATTAAGATATTAGTCTAATAATAACAAAATAAAACAAAATAAACTTTAGTAGAATTTTAATAACATAATTTTATCTGAAAAATAATGTAGGCTAAAAATTCGGATCGTTACAATCTATCCCCCTTAAAATAAATTCGTCCTCGAAATTAGGGCATTCCTTCTATTATGAATACTTGCTAACGATCGACGTTTGCTGCCTTCACATGAATCTTCTTTTCCTGGTGCCACTAGAGGGTTTTGGATTAATCGAATAGTCTTGCGCCTCCTTTTTCTCTCACCACGATCTTAGATTGAGACTCAATCGCCATTTGATAATTCTTCTAGTTACTTTATACTTGTATGGTTACCAATGGGGGCGCGTCTATCCTCCGTAAAATTTGAAGCACATTCCATCTAAAGATTGGGCCATCACTATCTTTTGATAGCATTCTATGACAGCAAGGTGGGTGGATGGGCAATCCTTACCCAAATGACGTTGTAGCTGATATTTCTAAGACTCGGAGTCAAGGTCAAAGGGTAGACTTAAAGACTTCCAGTTCGCACGTTTTACATGCTAGACTTACGAAAATCTTAATCCTTGTGGTTCTGTGGCTAGTCTTAGCGATTTTATTCACGTAGCATGCATGCGAAATACTCTAGAATAAAGCTTCTACATTGATATGTTTAAAGAACATAAGTTCACCTCAAGTTGTGAAGGGGTTGAGGTTATCTTCTGCTCCTTGAAAGGAAATCATCTAGCCTTCCATCATCTCGGTTTGTTGTTGATCTCCATATGCAGCATTTCTGAATCCAAATGGCCGAGGACACTTGAGTTTAAAATGGCCAATCTGACCGCAGTTGTAGCACTTTATTGTTTCCACGTCCTTCGTTAGTGTCGGCTGCTGAGGTTTTTGGTCATTCTGATTGTAGGGTCTACGTGTGACAAACTTCTTTTTGTCAGTCCGAATTGGTCCTCCAGCTGATGGACTGTCTGTACCTTGATTGTCCTCCTTGGTCTCAGAGTCAGAAGCTTCACGCTCCATCATGAGTGCATTGCTAACCACTTGAGCATATGTCTAAAAGTTATGAGACATCACAATTCCGCGAATAGTGAGATCGAGTCCCCACTCAAATCATCTAGCTTTAGCATCGTCAGGAGGCACTACTGTGTCAGCATGTCAAGCTAATTTTTCAAATCGTGTAGCGTACTGAGTAACACTAGAGGTTCCTTGTTTAAGGTCAAGAAATTCTTGAATCATATAGCCTGCTTCACAGGTGCTGGGAAGTATTTGTCATTGGAAACATCCTCAAATTGCTTCCACGTCATTGTCTTAATGTTATGGCTTGATTACGTCCCACCAATGATCAACTTCTCCTTGCATTTGGTATGAGGCTAAAGTGATGTGGTTCTCAGCGTTCGAGATGTCAAGTACATATAGCAGCTTGGTGATCTGCTTGAACCATGTTCTGTAGTGGATGGGTTTGGATCTCCATAGAAGACTGGAGGGCATCGCTTGTAAAATGTGTATATAAGTTGGCTCCGACTTATTGTACCTCTGGGTGGGTGTTGAGCTTGTTGTTGCTGGGGCATGGCAATAGCCATTGCTTGAAAGAATTGAGCGAAGTCAGCCATCCCAAGGGATTCGTTGCCATTAGGGTTGCCATTAGGTTGAGCATTGATGTCGATGTTATGCTCGTTTTGGGTTTCGTTGTCATTGTTAGCATTTGTTAATGCAAACACAGAGTCAACACTAGAAACAATTATGGTAGAAACTAAAGTGTTCTAATTGAATTGTCTAAATTAGAGGCTATTACACCGAGGCTATCTGGATTTTACACTAATTCATGAAGGGGTCGAAATAGGTTAAATATGATCAACATGTACTACACGTTACTAATTGTGTGAAAGCTAAATAAACTGGAATGGTGGCTATCGACCTATCTACCCCCCTAAAAGATGGTGTTGTTCTTTTAAAGAATAACTCGTCTTTTCTATGAGAACAGTTGATGCATGAAGATTTCAATGCGATAGTAAATCGAAGACTCCTAGATCCAGCTCACGCATAAGCTCCAGTTGAATTTGCCCACCAATAATGAAACGACGTTCATAGTCGCCCTTGAACGGTACTGAATCTAATGGAATATACAATTTTCAGTCCCCTTGACCCTTACTAATGTCTTCAGGTTGTAGCTCGATAAATACTCAAGTATAGACTTATAAGATATATATCAAAAGGGAATCTAGATAGTGGACTAGATAATAATTGTACCATATAAAATAAAATAAATATGTATATATATGTTTTACTTAAAAATAACAAGTAGTATTACTTAAGATATAATACTTATACTTGACACGTAGCAGAAATCACTCAACCCATTACCCACGGTCTCGAGGTAAATGCAAACCTAGGCTCTGATAACAAGTTGTAATGCCCCGAAAATTGGGTATGTTAATAAATAAATTTTATAATTTAATTAAATAAAAATGCCCACATCATTAAAATTCCAAAGAAAAACTTAATAATTTTTTTGCGAAAACTAAAAGTAAACTAACTTATTACAAGTGAAATAAATTGAATTCTAACATTGTCTAAAAAATTTAAACATTCATTTAGAATCCAACTGAAATACACGATAGAGCCATCTAGCTAAAATCTACTGATAAATCCACGGCTCCGCCACTTCATACCATCTAGCTGCTCCATCACCTCGAAATCTCCTTCTGTACCTGGCGTTGGGGACACCAGTGCCACAAAAAGTAGCACCGTGAGTGATAAAATTACACTCAGTAGGGCACCCAGAGGTTCCCTGTTACTAAAGTATGCTCATTTAACATTTCACAGCATGTATAACACATAACAAGGAAATTTCATAATACAAATAGTAGGTGTTCAACAGGAAATACTTTAATAATTCAATAGTCGTGTACTCAATTTCCATTGAAACTCACAACCCTTATCAATTCTGTTGATCAAGAATTGATATCATTTTTCATCTTTCGATTTATACTTTTATTTTCCTCAATCACACACTATCCATCACTGGCTTCCACCCACAGTATACCTCAAGGTGCCCGATCACACAGCAAAGCTACCTCGGGGTATATTGCGCATGGCTCACACTCAGTCACAACATCACCATTAATTTTTATCCGACATCGATTCCCACCCACAGTATACTTCCGGCGCCCGATCACACAGCAAAGCCACCAAAAAGTATAAACTGCGCATGGCTCAAGACCCATACTAGACACGTCCAAACCCCAAGTTTCCCGATTAAATTCGTTTATCCTTATACATTAAACATTTTCAACCAAAACATGCTTAACAATTGGATTCATGCATAACGTGGGTCATTGTTCACATAAGTCCAACGTGACAAGAAATAATTACAATCACAAAGTTAAAGAAAAACTTAACATGGCATGTAAAATGAACAACTTACTCAATTTACTAAAAATAGCAAACCAATTCTATAAATCCCGAGTTTTAACAAAAGTACATGCTTTCACATTAGGAACAAATTTTGTGTTTTACTCGAATTCTAATTCCTTCATTAAAGAGGTTGAAAACGGATTTAAAACAGTTCGTAAATCTGTCTCGAGTTTCGACTTACTATCATAACGATTCGAATGCCTTTGTTATCATAACGATTCGACTTACTATCATATTTACATATTATTCATGTCACATATATCCTTACACATTTATGAATGCATGAATTAACATGTAAGCAGCAAAACCAAAGTAAACGTTAAGCTCTCGAAACCCTACCTCTCCTTTGATGTTTTAGCACAATAAAACTGGTGATGAACTCGAGGATTGCTGGTTGATCAATGACCAAACATAACAGGAATTGACAGCTGAAATTTTGAGTGTGTGAGAGAGAGAGAGAGAGAGATTGATTTAACGTTGAAAGTGAGAGAAAGAGATGTGGATGTGGGAAATATATCGTAAGAGAGTTTTGTAAAAGTGGAAAACTAAATAGGAGAGTTTTAAAGTGCATGGGATAAGTGGAGAGATAAACTAGGAGTTAAAAATTAAAACTAAAAGGATAATGAGGTGCAACAAATAAAGAGAATAAATAAGAGAGAGGGAGATAATTGTTGGGGAGAATAAATAGGAGAGATAAGAGAGAGATATATACATAAAGAGAAGATAATATGGATTTTGTTTTCCTTTAAAACAATAAAATCAAATCCAAACAAAACGTCTTTATCTATTTTTTTACTACATATTTATCTAGTTGTTAGAGAAATACAAAATACAAATTTATGTATAGATATTCACTAATAGATAATCATCTAGTAGGATGTCTCCTATAGTTTTGAGCAAACGTTATGGCATAACTTACCGTTCATGTAGAGGTGAAAGATGTGCTTGCGCAATGTGGGTACGCGATTATCGTTTTGAAGACTGATTAAATGTTCAAGCAAAGAAAGCGATCGAGATAACCATAAGCCGAGTCAATAGGGATAATGCCAATAGTACCGAGGAAGAAAGCGAGCGTCAGTACTACAAAGTCTTCAGAAAAATTTCCAACCTTACCAACGCGTCAACATAATTTGCGAGTGATCAAGCAATATACCAACTGTTGAGGAACGAAGCGTTGTGCTGCCCTTCACTGGTTTGGACACCTTGCCGCTTCAAACGTTACAAGCCAAGTGTTTACGATAGCTCTAACGAATACAAGGAACTGGATCCGGAAGATCAACTCGATTATGATCCGAAAGAGCTTGAGGAGGAATAGAGTGCTAAAAAAAAATTATTAGGAGTTAAGCATAGGAGGACAATGGAAATAAAATGTTTGGATTTTATTTTATTTGTTTACTTCAGATTAATTTTAGTATATAATGGTTTACGCTATCAGTTGGACTAATTGTTGACTTTTCATTGTCATTATTAATAATAAGATTTCAATTTTCTTAGATTATTAAGTTGTGGTGAGAATTTATAATGTTATGGAATTATTTATTTATTCATTTATTTATTTATTTATTTATTTTTATTCAATGAATGACATATAATACTAATTATTGCATTGATTATTCCTCAAACATTTAAACTTGACCCTGAAGATGGTCATGACTACTTGTTCTGGCCCTGTTAATGGAGACCCAAGTGGTAATGGAACCCAGCAACAGCAGCAGCAACCGGCAGCAGGAGGCAGGGTGTTTGCTCTTCAGGAGGAAGAAGACACTGACCCATCTGCAATACAAGGTACTCTCATACTTTTCAGTTCGTGCATTGTTCGACACTAGGGCTTCGCATTCGTTTGTATCTTCTTCGTGTGTTAAATCATTGGGATTGGTGACTGAATGCTTAGCGAAAATTTTTAGTATAGCATAACCTTTGGGTTGACAGGTACCAGTGGTTTTGGTTTGAGGTCTTGTGATCTTGAGGTGTCTAGAATACGCTTGACCTGTGACCTTCGGGTTTTAGACATGACTGATTTCGATATTATCCTGGGCATGGATTGGTTATCCGTCCATCGAGCGGTGATCGATTGTGTTAGGAAGGAGGTGACCGCGCACTCTTCTAATGGTACACGTTTCAAGTTTAAGGGGGATAGGAAAGACTTTTCATCGGCTTATCCAAAATCGAAGTGGCATCGTAACCTGACGGGATGGCTAGCGAGCCTTACACTTGGGGAGGAGGACTGTATGGAGTTGGACCCTCCACGGGTGGTATGTGAGTATGCAGACATTTTTCCAGAGGAGTTGCCTGGGCTAGCTCCTCATCGGGAGGTAGATTTCACCATTGAGTTACAACCAGGGACTGCTCCTATCTCAATGGTGCCGCACCGAGGTACCGCTTTAATTTCGGGGACGAAATTTTGTTTGAGGGGGGTAGATTGTAACGGAATGTTTTTTTTATATATTTATATTTATATACATGATCAATCCCGTTCTACTAAGGACTCCCTCAAACTCCCAATTCGCGGACCTCATGGATCAGGGTCGAATCTCGACGATCTGAACCGCTCAATGTGTTTAAAACGTGTTTTTAAGAGTCTTTGCGAGGATTCGTCCAAAAAAAATACCCAGAAGGGCTTCATTCGAGCTTTTTTTGATAAACTATATATGTACGGTTATTATGAAAAACTGCTCGGATGAAGTCCTTTCGGGTTTTTTTTTTTTTTTGTGATTCCTCGCATTAGCCATGGAAAACATGTTTTAAACACATTGAGCGGTTCGGATCGTCGAAATTTGGTCAGGAAAATCAGAAAAGGGGTGGTTCTCACGGAGAAGATCTATGATGTAATACCCGTGAATTTTAATTGCATTTATAAGTTAATTAAGTGTCGAATTTTAGTTAACCCCATAGATTTCTAGATTAATTAGTCTAGTTAAATTGTGTGATTTTATATATGTCTTTGCATGTGCTTAGTTGGAGTAATATGAGACGCATGGAAGTTGGGTACACAATAGAGGAGAGGACATGACCACACCGAATAATTTTCTTATAAGCCTAATAAGACAACGTAGTTTTTCTACGTCTTCCTTCATCCTCATCAGTACCACCGCTTAGAGAGAGAGGGAGAGTTCGGCTAAGAAGGGAGCAGGAAGAGAAGAGGGGAAACATCAAGAGAAATCTGGGTTTCTTAAAATTGAAGTTATACTTGGTAATTACATGTCTTCTTCCACTTGATTTCATAAGTTTTCATGTTAAATTCATGTTCTATTGGAGGGGTTTATACTTAGAGACCATAGAAACCCTTGATTATGGAGTTTTGAAGGAGTTCTTGGTGACTTTTAGGTGAATTCATTCAATTCTTGCATCTCTTGTAAATCTACAGATTCTAGGTCTTATTGTTAACTGATTTTTGAGGATTTTATTGACTAGGTTTCACAACTCATAAATTTCTGAAAATTTTACTGGGAGTTCCTCTATGGGTTTTCTTTGTTGAGTTAAAATTTCGGACTTCGATTCCATGTATAAAGTTCTGTAGAAAATTTGGAAGTTGCTGCTGTCAATTCGCGTTTATGCAGACTGCACTGACACACTTTGGGAAAACAGTCATAACTTTTAGCACGGATATCGAAATCGCCCACCATTTGATTTTTCCGAAACTAGACTCGTGTATCTTTCTGTCCATATAAGATTTGTACCTTAAATTTGACTGTGAAAATGCAGTTTTTGAGTTAAAGTTTGGACACATGCAGTTTCTGCAATTCTATTTTTCTTCTCTCTTTAAATAGGTGTACAAGTCTTGTCCGAACTCCGTTTTTTGCCCATGACGTATCGATTCAAAGATTATGAAGTCTAGTTTGTGTTGGTATGCGTTCCGTACCCAGAAATTGACAGGATACAATATTTTTCTTGGTTCATAAGTATTGACCTAGCTCTAATTGAATTATATCATATTGTTATAGTTGCTGAGAATACTTAAGAAGTTCCTTTAGTGATTGGAACTACTTGGATAGTACCTAATACGTGTTTATATTACTTGTTTACTCTAGGAAGTTCGAGCGGACACGTGGACCGAGGTGAGTGATTATTACCCAAACTATACGGTTTTTGACGTGTTTTGCTACCGAACTTGGAAGCAGTGTTTTGTTACATGATTTTCTTAATATTATGAACTCCATGGACTTGAAATGAAAAGTGGACACTTTTATTATCTATTAATGGCATCCCTTACGTCCCAACTTGCTAGGGGACAGTGCTAAAAGGCTAGCAAGATGTGTTTGTGTATGCTGTGGGATAATGCGATAGACGTCTAGCTTATCCGCACCGGGGACGCCTGGTGAAGCGTTGTGAATATTGTGCGGGATGTGCATTATAAATTATATTGTGAATTGTGAATTCCTTTTGGAATATATGAAGTTGAATTGGAGTACCTTAAAGGCAAGTTTTTTATATAGTCCAAGGAAAGCGTGTGACTTGTGTAATAATTATTCATACGAGCTTTAGCTTATGTAAATGTTTTTTTCACCTTTCAGGTAGCGAAGAGTAGGGTGCCGTAGCATAATCTGTGTGGAGCTATGGCTTGTGGATATGTTGTAGATAGGACATAGACAGGATGTTGTACTTATCTACTCTTTTGGCTTGTAAATATGTGTATTTAGCTGTAAATCTTGTAAAATAAGCACAGCTCTAGGATGTACTTTGAGTTGAGATCCTGTTGTATAGACTTGTTATGGTTTTTGAATGTTAATACAGGCTTGAGTTCCGCTGCATAACTCTTTGAGTCCCCTATTGGTCATTTGCTTATCGATTGTTTAATGCTATGTTGTGGCCTAAGTGATGATTTCACTGGCACTTTGTTATGATTAAGCCTATAGGGACGGGTCAAGGTCGTGATATATGAGGGAGTCCTTAATAGAACATCTTCCTATATGTGATATATATAAATATGAATAGTTATAGGGTTAATTATCCTAACTATGAGATTATTATCTTATTGAGAGATATTTATTTACATACATAAATATTAGTGTGTAAAAAATATATTTATTTTTTTAAACCAACCTAATTATCCTAGCCTAACTACCCTATCATTATCCTTGTATCACTTATCATTCCGCTCTCCTACTTCTCCCTAAATTCCTCTATCATCATTATCACTAATATTTTTAATCTAATTGAAACTCCTAATTTCCTCCACAACATCTATTATTAATCCTCTTATTTATACTAAATCTCATTCTCTGCCTTACTCTCTCTTTCGGCATTCTCTCATTCCTAGGTAACATATTTTATTTTATTTTTCTTCTTTTCCTTCTTTTGGGTTCTTTCACTCATTTTTCTCTCATACAAATTCACTCCTTTAGATTACATCTCCTATGCCATTGAGAAGTTTCTCTCTTCTCTCGCGGAGTATATTTTTCTTTTACTCACACGGATATTTAATTATCATTTTTACAGATTTTTCACTATAACAAAAAATGTCTAAAGTGAGGATTGAGTTTCCTCCCCAAAGCACCAAATTTCCTCGCTAAAGGAATTGGCGAGGAAAAATTTTCTCGCCAGGTTTCGTCACCAAAAGGTCATCGCAGAAGGTATTCTAGCGAGAAAAAATAGATTTCTAGAACCATTGACAAGGAAATTTTGTTTTCCTCGCCTATTCTGACCAATTGGCTAGGAAATGTTTCCTCTCCGATTCTGGTCAATTGGCAAGGAAATTTTTCCTTGCTAAAACTCCTGAAACTAAAAAAAAATGATTTCAACCCCCAGCTCCTCCGCCTCTGTTGGGAATCAAACCAGCAACCTCTCCTCTAGCAACACACGACACATCCACCACACCAACTTCCTTTCCAATGCAAAGTGCTACAACTTTTAATATATAAACCTTTTGTAGTCCTTTTTACCTCACTAAAATTTTTTTAAATCTTTTTTTTTTTTGGGTCTAATTTTAGTCTCTTTGTAGTGTTTCTTAAATCTTTTAATGTTATTTGCTTTTACTGAAGTTTTTATGGGCTTTTTGCACATCGAGAAAACGTGATACTATTTTGATAGTAGACCAAACGGTGAGCTTTCTCTTCTTTCAACTTCAAGAAAACTCACCCGCCGATTATGCCCACCTATTCGCGATTTTCTTTGTCTCTCATCATCTTCGCAATCATCTTTGCCCTCTCCTTCTCTCTCAGCGTTCGATCAGAGTACTATGATTTTTCTATCATTCAATTACCCGTTGACGATTCTTCTTACAAAATCAGACTCGATTCTTATAACAATGATCACTAGCAAATTTTTTGGGTTAAGTTTTGAGCCCAAACATGGGAAGATATGCTAACAATGGATCACACCCCCGTCAAATGGGAAGCATTCCTATTTATTCCTATGTATTACTCTTGTGATACCCTTGACCCTTAATCGCGCTTATAATTTAATTATGTGTCAGGTTGATTAGCTTAACTTAATTTTGTGTTTAATTGTGCATATGTGTTCTTGAATCATTGGTTAGTTTAGTAGTTATGAGTGAGAGCACATGGGAACACATGGTCACATGCATACACTATAATTTTCCTTAGTGTCTAACAAGACAAGAGGGGAGCACAAAGGGCTTGGATGCACCGAATAATTTTCTTATAAGCCTGATAAAACAACGTAGCTTTCTATGTTTTCCTTCTTCCTGATCAACGCCACCGCTTGGAGAGAGAGAGACAGAGAGTTCGGCTAAGAAGGAAGAAGAAGAAGAGGAGAAAAGAATGGGAAAATCAAGAGAAGGTCTAGGGTTATTAGACTTGAAGTTTTTACTTGGTAATTTATGCTTTTCTTCACTTGATTTCATCAATTTTCACGTTCAATTCATGTTTTGTTGCTGGGTTTTTTATTAGACACCATAGAAACCCTTGATTGTGGAGTTTTGTAAGAGTTCTTGGTGAATTTTTGATGAATCAACTCAATTCTTGCATCTCTTGTAAATCTGCAGATTTTGGGTCTTGTTTCTAAGTGATTTTTGGGGATTTTATTGACATGATTGCATAGCTCATTATTTTCTGAAAATTTTACTGAGAGTTCCTCTATCGGTTCTCTTTGTTGGGTCAAAATTTCGAACCTTGAATCCATGTATAGAGCTCTGTAGAAATTCGTGACGTTGCTGCTGTCAATTCGGATCTGTGTAGACTGCAGTGACACGTTTTGAGAAAACAGTCATAACTTTAAGCACGGGTATCGAAATCGCACACCGTTTGATTTTTCCGAAACTAGACTCGTGTATCTTTCTGTCCATGTAAGAGTTGTACCTTGGTTTTGGCCACGCAAAATCAGTTTTTGCATTGAAGTTTAGACAGAGGTGCAGTTTCTGAAATTCTGTTTTTAGCCTTCTTTAAATTGGTGTGCAAAGCTCATTCGAACTCCGTTTTCGACATATGACCTATCGATGCGAAACTTATGATGTATATTTTGTGTTGGTTTGGATTTTGTACCTAGGAGTTGGCAGGATACGGTATTTTTGTGTCCCTAGGTATTGACCTAATTTTATATTTGGTCCCAAAACATTGTTTAGGATACTTAGAACATTTAAGAGGTTCATTTAGAGTTTGTGATTACATGAATGACATCTAACATGTGTTTATGTTACTTGTTTAATCTAGGAAGTTCGAGTGATTGCGTGGATCGAGGTGAGTGATTAATTCCCAAGCTATACGGTTTTAAAAGCATTTTATCTGTCAACCGTGAAAGTTATGCTTTTCATTGTGAATTCAATGATACGAACTCCATGGACTTGAAATGAAAGGTGGACACTTTTATTATGTATTAATGGCATCCCTTACGTCCCAGCTTGCTAGGGGACAGTGCTAAAAGCCTAGCAAGATGTGTTTGTGTATATTGTGGGATAATGCAATAGACATGTCTAGCTTATCCACACCAAGGACTCTTGGTGCGATGTGAATTGTGGTAGGATGTGCATTATAAATTATGTTGTGAATTGTGGATTCCTTTTGGAATATGTGAAGCTGGGTTTTGGTTACCTTTAAAGCATGTTTTTATATAGTCCGTGGAAAGCGTGTGGCCTTTGCATTAATCATTCATACGAGCTTCGGCTTATGTAAATGTTTTCCCACCTTTCAAGCAATGGCAAATAGGAGTGTGGCATGGACCTCTTTTTGTTGATGGGCTGTACATGTGGAGATGTAGATAGGAAGTTGTATTGACATGTGTAAATTTGTAGAAAGGTTGTGAGTTGGTATTGTAAGCACTACTCTGGGATGTACTTTGAGTTTAAGATCCTAATGTAAGGGCACGTTTTGGTTTGTGAATGTTAACACAGGTGTCATTTCCGCTGCTTAACTCTCAAGTCCCTTTTGGTCATTCGCTTATGAGATACTTAATACCATGTTATGGCCTTGGTGATGGTTTCACCGGCACTTTGTTATGATTTAAGCCTATAGGGACGGGTTGGGGTCGTGACAACTCTATTGTTTATATTTTAGAAAAATTAATAATACCCAATTTTGAATCATCTTTCACAAGACCATGTAGACAGATCAAAGCTAATCACTAATTATAATTTTATATTTTTCTATATCCTTTTATAAGTCTTTATATCTTTCTAATTTAATATTTTTTTATACTTTAACATTTGTGACAATTTAATATTTTTCTATACCCTTTTATAAGTCTTTATACCTTTATATTTTTTTCCTAATTCAAAGGAGAGTACTACTTTCTCTTGTATGCAAAATCCACTGATCGCTTAGGTTTAATAATTTGCTAGAATTTTTATCTTTATAAAAAACATCAATCAATATATAAACCAATCACAAACAAAAAGTAATTAAACAGATGAACAGTAGATATATGTGAAAAACCCCAACACGGGTAAAAATGATGGGAAGGAAAGATAATTTCATCGCCAATCTAAGCTTTTTAGTGAGGAAAGTAAATTTCGTCGCCAAATGGGTGCCCTTTAGCAAGGAAATACTCATTTCCTCGCCAAATCTTTATTTTTTGGTGTGGAAATATAATTTCATCGTCAAATGGGTACCCTTTGGTGATGAAATTAAATTTCCTCGCCAATTGTAGCTTTTTGGCTAGGAAAGTTAATTTCGTTGCCAAATGGGTGCCCTTTTCGACGAGGAAATATAATTTCATCGACATAGAGTACCCTTTGCCGACGAAATCGATTTCCTCACTATAAAGACCCATTTGGCGAGGAAATTTGAATTTCGTCGCCATAGGTAGTTTTTGTTGTAGTGTTTCTCCGGAGTCGTGATCCTTCGATCTTAACGTTTCGTTAGCGCGTGCCTAACCGTTACTTTAGTTTACTATTTTTATAATTAGTGTGTATGTGGGAGAAGTGTAGAAAATTAGTACACCGAAAACTAGACCATTATCGAATGGGTAGTGAAAGTTTGATGTTGAAAAATCGGGTTTTCGTGTACTGTATTTTGTTCGTCAGTTTACGGCCTTTTTAGAGTTGATTAAAAAAAAAACTCAAAACTGAAAACTAAAAAGTTGTAGAGCTTGAAAATTTAAGCAACTTTGATATAGAACTCGTCTCAATCCGAGTTACATAGAATTTTATATGATTTTTCCAAGTTTCTGATGTAGTGAAACACGAGACAAATTACAAATTATTTTTAAAATCCAATTTTGACCTCTTTAATGAAGGATTTAGAATCCGAGTAAAACACAAAATCTGCTCGTAGTATAAAGTTTAATGTTTCTGTAAAATCTCGTGATTTGTGGAGATAATTTGCTATTTTTAGTAAATTGATAATACTTCTCGTTTTACTTGTTATGTTAAATTTTTCTTTAAGTTTGTGATTATTTTATTTTCTTGTTATGTTGGACTTTTGTGAATAATGACCCACGTGATGCATGAACCCAGTTGTTAAGTACGTATTGATCGAAATGTTTAAAGTATAAGGATGAATGAATTTAATCGCGATATTTGGGATTGGGATGTGTCCAGTATGGGTCTTGAGCCATGCGCAGTTTATACTTTTAGGTAGCTTTGCTGTGTGATCGGGCGCCGGAAGTATACTATGGTTTGGAATCGATGCCGGATAAAAATTAGTGGTGACCGGTATGGGTTTTGAGCCATTCGCAGCATACCCAAGGTAGTTTTGCTGTGTGATCGGGCACCTGGGTATACTATAGAAGGAAGCCGATGATGGAAAGTATATGTACAAAGTTGGAATGAGATAAATAAAATTTTGTGAATCCTTTGTGTTAAGGAATGATGTGAAAAATTGAGTATTTCATACGAAATAAAATATCAGTTATGTGTGTAATTGTTGCATGAGTAACTTTAGTAAAGGGGTGGCTTAGGGCGCCCTATTGAGTGTAATTTTACCACTCACGCTGCTACTTTTTATGGCCTTGGCATCCCCAACGCTAGGTACAGAAGGAGATGAGGAGCCGCCCACTAATTATGAGGTGGTGGAGCAGCTGGATGCGAACCAGGTAGCGGACCCATGGCTTTATCAGTAGAATATAGTGTGGACGCACCTCCGGAGGGATCCTCGAATTGATTCGGAGTCGCCACCCGGGTTTTAGCGGATTGTCCCCGAGGAACCGAACTCGATTGACTCGTGCCTCATTCAATGGATAAGGAATACTGTCCCGTCATCACCATACTGTCTTAGGTTCGGGAGCTCAGTTACGAGAGGGGAAGGGTTTTACGGCACCCCCCTCGCCCGGTTTGAAGACCGGTCTCTACTTGACTTTTGTGGGATTATACAAGAGATGTATGCAACTCAACTTTGAACAAGTACGGGGAATGGGGAATGGGGGCCACATAACGATGATAAACATGTCCATGGATTATGGTGTATACATGTGCATTGTGATCTACATGAGTGATAATAATATGCAAGCATGAGCAAACGGGAATATCAAACAACAAGTAACCACATTAGAATATACAGAATGCTAACAGAGTGATCAAGCATAACACCACAAACCACCACAAGACTAAACCAATCTGATTCTCTATTGAGGGATTGAGCACTCAAAGAGATGGTTTGAGCGCTCAAGGCTTCCTCAACCCAAACATGCTTCTGATGCTTCTAATGATTCTGATTTGATGAAAACATGTTTTAATCACCATTGTTTATCCAAAAACAACATTTGAATCTCTGAGCAAAATGGCATAATCACATAATCATAGGTTTAAACTCATCCATGGACCAAAATGAGGCAAACAGTAGAGAAGGAATGAAGACTCAATGCTTTGAAGCTTTGCAGAACACTCAAAAAGCCAAAAACAAGCTGAAATGAGAGAATGATTTGATTGGACCAGAAGACAGTTTGAGCACTCGAAGGGATTCATTGAGCGCTCAAGCCATCTCCTGGATTTGAATGTTTCTACAGCATTCTGCCCTCATCTGAACCACAAACTAGTTCAACATGATATATGATGATGCATAATGTATTGAAATTCCAACAACATGAATAAAATAAACTTGAGGTGTCCACATGAGTGGAGAGTAAGCATTGGACCACACATAAGCATGATTAGAGTGAGGGAGAGAAGAGCTCAGGTTGGCCTAGCCAAACATCAACACACACACACACTTTGAGATTAGTTTGGCTTAGCCAAACATCAACACACACACACACACACACAACTCATAAACTGGAAACAGAACACATAACTAGAGTAAATGAGATTGAAGTGCCAAAAAACTGAGCAAGGCTTGAGCGCTCATAGCCCTAGCATTGAGCCCTCAAGCCCCATTCAAGGGCTCTGAGTTTCTGTGATTTCTGACCATTCTTTGATTTTGATATGAACTTGAAACTTTCTGATCATTGTTAAAAGGGGTGAGATGCACTGTTTGCTTCATGAAATAGGATCGTCCATGGCTTGATGATGATGAAACATCACTTTTATGTCTTTTGGGGTTCATTGATCAATGATCAAAGGCAAAATAAACTGATTCAAGATTTGTTGAACCACCAAAAAGCCATAATAATGATGTTACCAATATAAGATATGATCAGAAACCACAAAACATAAAGAGGTGCTCAAACAGTTTGAGCGCTCATAGTGATGGTTTTGAGCGCTCGATCTGTTCAAGGCTCGGGTTTTCAAAAAGGTCATTTTCTTGTATATTTAAGGCCTCGTGAGTCCATTAGAGGTATAGAGGACCTCCATGAACCCACTGGTCTCCCTCAGGAGTACCAACCCGTAACTTTCACATGGATTTCTACCTTTTGGTTTTGATTTGAGCTTGGACTTGTGGTTTTGCTAGATGGAGGAGTGTTGGATGGGTTTGTTGACACAATGTGGGTAGATTAGGACAAATTATGTTGGGTGTGGGCTGGCTTGAGCTGATTTTGAGTAGGTGATGGTGTATTCTAGTGAGAGACTTTGATGATCGAGTGGTTTTGGTGGATGAAAGGGGGATTAAATTTCAAGTGATGGACAAAAAAAAAATGGGTTGATGGTTTGCTGGAAATGTAGTTTTTAGAGGGAGAGAGTAATAGCTAAGAATATAAGAGTGTGTCTAACCTCTCTAAATGGTGTAGAAGAGTGGCTTTTATAGAGTGAAAATGGGAGGAAAGTGGGTTTACTTGAAGTGGGGGGTCTAATGAAGTGATATAGACTCACCCTGGAGTCTATTGCACTCATTCGTGCAGCAGAAAAACGGCTGGGTGGCTGCCATTCAATTGGAATCTCATCATTAGATGCTCTGCCACCGATAGACTGGATAGAGCTTGAGCGCTCAATTGGGGGGTTTGAGCGCTCAAACCATTTTGAGCACAGGGGTTGGTTCTAGTTTATTTTGGTATTTTGAAGGGTATTTTGGTCACTTGGGTTGGTTTAGGTTATTTAGGAATGTTTTAGGTCATTTGAGGGAAATTCAAGCCCTCTTCTTAACCTTAAGGTGTTCACGGATGGTTTTCTCATCATCGGGAGTGCTTGGCAAGTATCCCGGGTCAAAATTGGGGTGTCTACATATAGCTAGATTGCTCTATCATTTATTTCAGTTAGATTTATAAATAAATTTTTATGTTTTTCAGACAGTGTTCGAATTCAATTCATTTCAGTTGTAATAAGTTAGTTTACTTTTAATTTTTCGCAAAAAATTATTAAGTATTTTTTGAATTTTTAATGAAGTTTGTATATTATTTAAATAAATTTTGCAATTTATTTATTAACGTACCCTTTTTTTGGGGCGTTAGAAGAGCACTATACGCAAAATGTGGAAACAAAGTTTCTTACAACCACGCTATGAACTCCTTCAATATTGGCTAAGAATTTCTTTGCTGACTCCTCATGAACCGCTCTAATAGAAGGTCCTTCGGATGCGACTCCTCAAATCTTTGATCTACGTAGGACACCTCCTTGAGACCAATCTCCAATTGCCTTTAAGCTCCATCATAGATCATCAGACCTCATCAATTCTCTCAAGGAAATAACCCACAAGTGTTTCTCTCTCTCTCTCTCTCTCTCTCTCTCTCTCTACACATTGTGGCTGCTAGCCTCTTTCGATCAAAATAGCCGCTTTATATAGACTTTTCTGACCTAGCATGGCTTTCTCAAACGGTCTCTCCAGGTAGCTTGAATGATGAAAATGTTGCGGCTGTTGTAGAAACCTCGATTTTGACCCGAGAAACTTGTCAAACATCTCCGATGATGAAAATGCCCGATAAGACAAGCGGAGCTTGATTGTGAACTTGAAAACCCCTCCTAAACCTCTCCAAAATAAACCCAATCTTGAACCACCTTCTAGTACATTCAAAACCCTCATTTTTTATATATAATATGTCCCAATCCATTTTGAAATGAGGGAGATGTGCACGTTTTACCAAAACGATTCATTTTTCCGACCTTCTGAGGGTAAAATGGTCACATATTTTGATGTAAAAATCATCTTGGGTTCAAACCACTTGGGTTAGAAAGTAGACTTGATAAGCTTTCCAACGCTTTAAACCATGCACAAAACGGAGTTTGGTAGCACCCGGAATGGCCCCGCGAAGTTTTATATGTTGTGTTGTCTCCTAATCCAAGAGCCTGGATTCCCCTATTCCAGGCGCCCGGACTCAATCTAGGCGCCTGGATTTCCCAATTCCAGGCGCCCGAATTCACTCCAGATACTTGCATCCCAAGGTCAAGTTAGTGGGGAGGAGCGTCTTGGGGGATTCTTTGGGGATTTTCTGCAGAAAAATAGTGGAGGGAATATAGAGTACCCTATTGCCCTTAACCTTGACCCCTAAGCCAACTTAATGGCCCTTTCTGAACCCTCCTTTGCCTATATAAAGCCCCTCATCTCTCTCATTTGAAACGACCAGCTCTCCACCCTCTTTTCTAACTGTTATGCTGCTAGAAATTTTCCAGAAACTCCGTCCTAGTTAATCCCTCTCTAATTCCTTTATTTTCAAGCATAAAACCCACTTTTTACTACACTAAATCCATGTATCTTCATCATCCATAATCAAATCCCAACCATTCTACTTACAATCAATCTAGTACACTTCCAAGAGCCAAAATCCAGTCCATTCAACCACCAATAGCCTTCCAAAAATCAAACCCAAGTTCATCAATCAAAGCTTTGCAAGGTAGTTCATCTACCAAAGTGTTCAAAAAGGCCCTGAGGCGGACTCAACCAAGTTCTTACTAGTCATCTATACAAGTGGAGGACTTGGAAGAGGTTTGAATCATACAAGAAAGAAATCTATTTTGTGCACTAGTACTCAATCCAGGCGCCTGGATCATCTCTTTCCAGACACCTGCATCGAATCCAGGCAATGGATTCCCTCAATGTAGGCGCCTGGATTCCTTTCTCCCTTGTCATATTTTTCTGCTTTACTTACATTCTTATCACCCATGAAATCATTTAGCATCATTTTAAACAAGTATGAAGGAGCATAGAGTATTACACTTGGGGTATATTGAGGACAATGAGCTTTTGAATTTGCTGTCTGTGGGCCATGCAGGCGCCTGGATTGGCCTATTCCAGGCACCTGCATTCAATCCAGGCCCCTAGATCTGCTTAATCCAGGTGCCTAGATTGCCATCCAGGTGTGACATGTTTGATGCTTGTGATCATTTTCCGAAACTTATCAGGGCAGTTTGGGTGAAATTTAGCATAGTTTCAGCACTGAATACACTTGTATTATCCACACATAGCATTTTGCACAAGCATCCACATACATTCCATTGATCTTTTTGATACATTTTCATGTTTTCACATAAATATGTGTTCAAAGTCCATTCAAACGACATTTTCAAAATCCCTAAAGCATTGAGTAGAGACTGGCAATCGTGCCAGGCGAGAGGGGTGATTTGAATTCCTTCCCGTCTCGTAACCTAGCTCCCGGACCCGAGAAATCTCAATAAAAGCAGACCAGTGAAATATTTTCTATTCCAAGGGCAAAAGAGTCATTTTTCAAATAGTTTCTCAGGTACAGTCCTTAAACTCAGGTGGCGACTCCATTCAACCAATCAAACCATTTTACAAACTTTAAAACTGTGGGCATACCCCAGCGGGGTGTTCACAAGCTGGCGACTCCGCTGGGGACTCTGGTTAATACATGTTTTAGTATTTTTACACTTATGTGTGATTTTATTAAAATGTGTATTAATCATCGAGAGCTAAGCTTGAAAAATGTTCAAGGGATTTTGAAAATGTTGTTTTATGGACTTTTGCATTGCACGTGCATGGTTACCAGCCTCTCGCTGACGTGTTTCGGCAATCCCGCCCGGCTTGCTGGTGACGGGGAATCCCAAAATGCTCAGCACCCCCCGACCGTGATAAGTCACAATTGTCGCTATTACCATCGCCTTGCGGGATCCTTGGTGGTGGGAGACAGCTTTGGCTTTGAGTCTGGGGTACCCCTCTCAAACCAAAACCAGCCTTTGCATGTAGATAACCATAAAACCCCACATTAAGGGACCAATCCCTGTGCTAGGATTTTGTGCTCCGTCCTGTTATGTGCTACGTGTTACCGCCTTCCTCAGCATGCCATACTGCATACATGCATGCATTTGCATCTGTACATAGAGTCGTCCATGTCTCGTGCGCCGTTAGTTTAACATATGCTAGGTTTCCGGCAGCAAGTAGAAGGTTGCCTTGGCCCGATGATGAGTCGTGCATCCCGTATGCGCGTTGTTCTTGCAAGTTAGCCTTTAGGACGACCGGACGTGGGAAAATTTGAATGATCAGATTTTTGACAATAATCTAGACGGGTTTACGGGCCATTAGCCCGAGAAGGGTCAATCGCTCTTAGATATTCGAATTTAGATTATTGCCAAAATTTGTGTAAATCATGGTTTCCCAAATCCACCCGTCCAATGTCAAGGACCTGTTACTTAAAAGAAAACTTGAGGATTGGGACAACCTTCTGAAACAGTCAATTTCAGTCTAGGAGACTTAAAATCCATGGAGTTTAAGATACCTCCGGTGTCTGCCGTGCCCGAACGGCTGCCCGTGTTTCGGGCTAGCCTTAAGTGCATTCGTATCCGGATTTCAACAACCTTATTGCTCTGTCTCGGATGGTCTATAAGGGGATTGGCTCTGATTCCACGACGATTAGAATTTAACCTGCCTGTCACGACTTACCCGTGGTTGTTGTTTCGCACATCCGTGCAATGCCTTAAATGAGATCAAAATCGGTAGCAGAGTCCTTAGGATAGGATCCAGTCTAGGAGACTTAAAATCCATGGAGTTTGAGATACCTCTGGTGTCTGCCGTGCCCGAACGGCTACCCGTGTTTCGAACTAGCCTTTGAGTCGTTAGTATCTGGATTACAGCACCTTATTGCTTTGTCTCGAATGGTCAAGAAAAGTTAAGGGTTACGGTCCCAACATTTTAGGCTTTAGATTGGTAAACCGTACCTACTGAGTAATGGCCTACCCGTGGTGTTGTTAAATCTTCTGTGCAACGGCTCCAAGTGAGATTTGAAACCGGTAGACTAACCACAATCTGTAAGAACAGATGTCAGTCTAGGAGACTTAAAATCCATGGAGTTTGAGATACCTCCAGTGTCTGCCGTGCCCGAACGGCTTCCCGTGTTTCGGGCTAGCCTTAAGTGCATTCGTATCCGGATTTCAACAACCTTATTGCTCTGTCTCGGATGGTCTATAAGGAGATTGGCTCTGATTCCACGACAATTGAAATTTAACCTGCCTGTCACGACTTACCCGTGGTTGTTGTTCCGAACATCCGTGCAATGTCTTAAGTGAGACCGAGACCGGTAGTCTAGATCTTAGGACGACACGACGACAACAATGCATGTGCAACATTTCCTTCAATAAAACCAGGGGCACAATCTGAGTTTGACTTTTTGCTTTACTGTCAGTCCTGAACCATTGGGCTTGCAAAGAAGAAGACCTTACTCGTTTGGACTTGACCTCCTGGACAAAGATTATCTCGACCCTCATCACCAGTGTCTGAAACAAGTATTTTGGCAAATCAGGAACAAGATCCCCCAAACGAGATAGAGCGACTGAGGAAGGAAATGCAAGATGAGAGGGCCCGGAGTGACGCCCGAATCACCCAACTCATGGCGATTATGGTAAATATCCAAAGCCGGTTGCCTCCGCCTCAGCTGCAAATACCCTACGATGGGGCTCGAAATCATGAGATTCCTAATGATGAGCATCTGGAATAGCCTCCTCCCCCCAAAAATCCTCAATTGGCTGAGATGTTAGCCAAAATTGCTAGACTTGAAGAATCTGTGACCAAGAGTGAGAAGCGGGCCATCACCGGGTTCGACATGGACAAACTTTGCATTTTTCCGAGTGCCAAACTCCCTAAGAAATTCAAACATGTGGACTTTGAGAAGTTTGATGGGACCGGAGATCCAAGGGGACACATTCAGGCATACGTGAGCTCCCTTTCATTGCAAGATGTTGATGAGCCCACTATGGCCCAATGTTCCATGAAACTCTCACAGGGCCCGCACTTCAATGGCTCTTGCCTCTTGACATCTCAAGGAGGCAAACTTGGGAAGAAATGGCAGCTGCTTTCATAAAGCAGTATGAGTACAATGTGCAGCTCAAGGTCACTACTCGTGAGCTTGAAAGTTTCAAAATGAAAGAGAAAGAGTCCTTTGCGGAGTTTGTGAAAAGATGGAGGGCGAAGGCCGCACAAATGACTGATCGCCCTAGTGATAAGGACCAGATGCGCATCATAACCAAAAATCTGCAGCCCGACTTGGCCCAATATATGGTGATGGCCCAAACACATAACTTCGAGACCTACTTTGAGACAGGTCTGTCGATTGCGGAAGCCCTACAAAGCGGGATTTTGAAGAAAGGTGATTCGATCCCCAAGCCCAAACAATACTACATTGAAAACACCTCATCCCTATATGCAAACACCTCATCCAGCTCTACAAAACACAACTCTAACCAAGCAGCACCCATCAACAAAGTCACAATCCAAACCAACCACTCTAAAAAACCACAAAGAACCCTCTCACAGTTCTCCACACCTCTATCCTTGGTGTATAAAGAACTCCACGAAGCCGGTCTTCTCAAACCACTCCCCCCCAACCCCTCTACCTCAAAAGCTCCCAACCTACCACAACTCAAATGCCTTCTGTGCCTTCCATCAAATGCATGGTCATGCTACCGATGAGTGTCATCGCCTCCGCCACAAGATTCAAGATCTCATTGACAATGGATCCATCTCTGCTCCACTGGCGAAACTGAACACCTTGTCGAACCAATGAACCATCGATGGCCATGCAATAATTCAATCTTCCACGAGTCTTGGAAGTTTTCAAGTGTCAAGTCAAGTTTTCTCTTCTGATCAAGTCAGTTTGTATTTTGAGTTTGTTTATATTTTTGCTTTCCTCGTCTATGTGTTTTCATCTTCGAGTATGTAATCTCTTATCGTTGTTGTAAAAAATAAAAAGAAAAGACCAAAAATAGAGTCAACTTTGTCGTCCCGAACTACGCATGACCTGATTCCTTGCAAAGGGATACGTAGGCAACCCTTAGTGGTTCGGTCGCAACCATAAAAAAATAAACGTCATGCTGTTGTATCGAAATTGTTAATCATAAACTTGGGTTTTTGCAATAATCTCTCAACTTGGAATTGTTTTACACCATCATTTGAGAAACTAATAATCACTTCGAAACACGAGATGAATTTTGATTGAACCCTTGTCCCGCAGAAGGAGGATTTCCAGTGGACCATTCCCCGATGTCATCAAAAGGCGATACTTTGACACAAGAAAAGCCTGCTAGGTCGAAAACCCGCAAGGGCGGCCTAGGCAAAAAGCTCGCTAGATCAAATTTCAAAATGAGATCTAGGCAAAAGTTAGAGCAAGCATAAGTTCTCCCTATCAAGTTGTGCAATTTAAGATGAAGAAAGGCATTATTTGTTTGATTCCGCACATAAATATCCATTGCAAGCCCCTTTGAGCCTAAATCAATTTCTTTGGAAAAGAACCCAGCTAGGCAGCTATCCCCCACACTGGGGCAAAAAGAAAAGAATGAAAATTGTTAAAGATGTAGGCGTGTGAAAATTTGAAGCATCTCAAGAATGAAAGTGCCAAGCTGATAAACGTGTGAAAACACCAAACAAGTGGGCGCAACAAGATGAGAAGCGTCGAGGAAATAAAACAGAAACAATCAAATGGAAAGAAAGTGCCAATCAAAAATAGGCACAAAAGAAGAAAAAAAGAAGAAGAAGCATCCATCAAAAAGCAAAAAGGGCACAGATAAAGTCTGAGATAGCTGCTAGCTATGATAACCCAACGAAAAAGAAATTTTTGAGCCTTCTTCCCTTTCTTTGTTGAGCCCAAGCCTTGGCCCCATTACAGCCTAGATAAAGTCCTTTCAGATTGAAAAGTGCAACTTGATAGTGAGAATTCAAGTCAAAAGAGAATAGTTTAATCTCTCTTAAAAAGTCAAAGCATTGTGCAAACGCTGGCGTCATACAAAGCAAAAATCCAAACTGGGGCATATCAACGAGTCTTCATCAGCAGCCCTCTAAACTGGGGCATTTTTGAAGGAAAATCCATGAGGCATCATCAGCAATCTGGGGCATGGGTTCATGATAAGAAATCTTGTGCTTTGATAAGTAGATTTGAAAGAACATCACTTGATGGAGTGAAACAATCACAAAACCAAAATCCAATTTTATCATGACAATCTTGACATCAATGGTGAGGCATGTTTGCCATCATTCAAAACTTCAGGTCAATGTAATCTTCCATATCCTTCAAGTCGGCACGTTCTTCCTTTGCCCACTCGGGGCACCCCAGTCAAGTCATTCACATAGTTGCCCTTATCTGTCAAGTCAACATGGTCAATCAAATCCCTCACGCCTTGTCTGTCAAAATCCACCCCCTTGTCAAAAAGGCCAATCAAATCCTTTGGCCTTGTCGGTCTCATCAATGTCCATCCTTTTGTCCAAAAGGCCGATCAAATTCCTCGGCCTTGTAAAAATCCACCTCTTTGTCAAGCAGTCAATCATGTAGTCTTAGTCTTGTCTATCCTTGACTCGTGGAAATGATTTCAATGCATCAAAGAACCCATGTTTGGGTACATGGTCAATTGGTTGTCCAAACCATCAGCAGAGCCGAGAAAGAAAATCAGAATTGAGGATCATCATCTGTGGGGGCATGTCAGCCTAATGCCATTTATGGGGGAAAGCATACACCCAAATCCAAGACTAGGGCATAGGAGCCTAAAAGTCAAAAACTAATCCAAAACTCAAAGTCTTGCCAAGCTCAAACCCAAACCTTAGTCAAAAGGGAAAGACAGTAAAGTAAAAGAGCCACCCCATTGAGCCTCCTTTTTAAAGAAGGAATGTTGTCGTTATTGTCATCGAGTGTCGATGCACGAGTCGCATGCAATCGTCCTGCGGGACAGTTTTCAATCAATCATCCTGAGGGACAACTTTTAAATCAATCATCCTGAGGGACAAACTTTTGAATCAATCGTCCTGCGGGACAAACTTTTGAATCAATCGTCCTGCGGAACAGTTTTTCAATCAATCGTCCTGAGGGACAACTTTTAAATCAAGCGTTCTGAGGGACTAACTTTTAAATCAATCGTCCTGAGGGACAAACTATCAATTTCAAGACTAGAAATGGTCACCTTCAAAATTAATTTCAAGACCAGAGATGGTCACTTCAATTTCAATCAAATTCAATTTAAAGACCAGAAATGGTCACATTTTCAATAGTGTCATTTAGGAGAATCTTTACATTCAATTTAAAAATAGATTCATTACATGACGTAGCCACCAAGCTGGTGCATTCAATCATTCGAGCCGCCTAGCTGGCGCACCCCAATCGTTTTAGCCACCTAGCTGGTGCATCAATCATATCAAGTTGTTAGTTCTCTTAATCACTCAGTTAGTTCTTTTAATCAGTTGTTCTGAGTATTTGTTGTTGATAAAACGTCGTGTCGCTAAGTCCATCACATAATGTGTTTGGTTCAGTAGCGTATTGATTGCCTCTATGCTCAGTAAGCAATCACATTTCCTCTATTGTCTCGTTGCTCAGTAGACAATCATCTTATCATTGGCCATCTTGTTGCTCAAGGGATAGCCACCGTCAGATTTAGCCTCCCCGTTGCTCAGAGGGTGGCTCCATTTAATCATGTCACAGCATGAATCATTTTAGCCACCAAGCTGGTGCATTCAATCATTCAAAAGCCGCCTAGCTGGCGCATCCAATCATTCAATCATCATTCAAAAGCTGCCTAGCTGGCGCATCCAATCAGTCATCACTCATTCTTTCAATCAATCATTACTCATCAATCATTCAATCAATCACCCATCAATCATCAATCATCTATTGTGTGCATCATCATTCGTCGTTCATTGTCAAATGAATCATCGATCAATTCCTTTGCCCCCAAGAACTACGCTGGTCTGATCCCTACAATGGGGTACGTAGGCAGCCAGAGTGGCGCGACCGTGATTTTAATGTTTTCCTTTGCAGCTTGAAAAAAGCTCAGGGAATGAATCGGGATGTCTCTGTCTTAGATGTAACTCATATCAAGCAATGATACAGAGTTCCATCCAAGAGGGGCAACTGTAGACACCCCAATTTTGACCCCAGAAACTTGTCAAGCATGCCCGATGATGAAAATGCCAGATAAAACACGCGGAGCTTGATTGTGAACTTGAAAACCCCTCCTAAAACTTTTCAAAATAAACCCAATCTTGCACCACCTTCTAGTACATTCAAAACCCTCTTTTTTGATATATAATATGTCCCAATCCATTTTGAAATGAGGGAGATGTGCACGTTTTACCAAAATGATTCATTTTTTCGACCTTCTAAGGGTAAAATGGTCACATATTTTGATGTACAAATCATCTTGGGTTCAAACCACTTGGGTTAGAAATTAGACTTGATAAGCTTTCCAACGCTTCAAACCATGCACAAAACGGAGTTTGGTAGCACCCGGAATGTGTCCTAATCCAGGCGCCTTGATTCACCTATTCCAGGCGCCCGGACTCAATCCAGGTGCCTGGATTCCCCAATTCCAGGGCCCGGATTCACTCCAGATACTTGCATCCCAAGGTCAAGTTAGTGGGGAGGAGCGTCTTGGGGGATTCTTTGGGGATTTTCCGCAGAAAAATAGTGGAGGGAATATAGAGTACCCTATTGCCCCCTAACCTTGACCCCTAAGCCAACTTAATGGCCCATTTTGAACCCTCCTTTGTCTATATAAAGCCCCTCATCTCTCTCATTTGAAACGACCAGCTCTCCACCCTCTTTTCTAACTGTTATGCTGCTGGAAATTTTCCAGAAACTCCATCCTAGTTAATCCCTCTCTAATTCCTTTATTTTCAAGCATAAAACCCACTTTTTACTACACCAAATCCATGTATCTTCATCATCCATAATCAAATCCCAACCATTCTACCTACAATCAATCTAGTACACTTCCAAGAGCCAAAATCCAGTCCATTCAACCACCAATAGCCTTCCAAAAATCAAACCCAAGTTCATCAATCAAAGCTTTGTAAGGTAGTTCATCTACCAAAGTGTTCAAAAAGGCCCTAAGGGGGACTCAACCAAGTTCTTACTAGTCATCTATACTAGTGGAGGACTTGGAAGAGGTTTGAATCATACAAGAAAGAAATCTATTTTGTGCACTAGTACTCAGTCCAGGCGCCTGGATCATCTCTTTCCAGGCGCCTGCATCGAATCCAGGCACCTAGATTTCCTCAATGTAGGCGCCTGGATTCCTTTCTCCCTTGTCATATTTTCTGCTTTACTTACATTCTTATCACCCATGAAGTCATTTAGCATCATTTTGAACAAGTATGAAGGAGCATAGAGTATTACACTTGGGGTATATTGAGGACAATGAGCTTTTGAATTTGTTGTCTGTGGGCCATGCAGGCGCCTGGATTGGCCTATTCCAGGCGCCTGCATTCAATCCAGGCGCCTGGATCTGCTTAATCCAGGTGCCTAGATTGCCATCCAGGTGTGACATGTTTGATGCTTGTGATCATTTTCTGAAACTTATCAGGGCAGTTTGGGTGAAATTTAGCATAGTTTCAGCACTGAATACACTTGTATTATCCACACATAGCATTTTGCACAAGCATCCACATACATTCCATTGATCTTTTTGATACATTTTCGTGTTTTCACATAAATATGTGTTCAAAGTCCATTCAAACGACATTTTCAAAATCCCTAAAGCATTGAGTAGAGACTGGCAATCGTGCCAGGCGAGAGGGGTGCTTTGAATTCCTTCCCCTCTCGTAACCTAGCTCCCGGACCCGAGAAATCTCAATAAAAGCAGACCTGTGAAATATTTTCTCTTCCAAGGGCAAAAGAGTCATTTTTCAAATGGTTTCTTGGGTACAGTCCTTAAACTCGGGTGGCGACTCCTTTCAACCAATCAAACCGTTTTACAAACTTTAATTCCATGGGCATACCCCAGCGGGGTGTTCACAGCTGCTGGGGTTACTAAAAAGAATGAAACACACGCTTTATATATACTTTTCTGACCTAGCATGGCTTGCTCAAGCAATCTCTCCAGGTGGCTCAAGCGACCGATTAAACAATGATGTATCGTCCGAATTCCCTTCACGTATTATATCTTCTAGTTCGCTCGAGCGGTCTCTCTAGGTGGCTCGAGCGACCTATTTAACCTTGTTGTATCCAGATTTCATGTGCATTATGAATCTTCAATTCAATGACTGAGGCGCTGAATACTAGCTTTGACTGAGGTGCTGATTACTACCTAGACTCCAACTTACCACTCAAACAACTCACTAGAATTTACAAAGGATTTCAATTACATGAAAACGTCATGGAATTAACCAATCACAAATAAGGAACTTACACCAGACATTAAGAAAATCTAGTTAGTGCATCTTTATTTGTTCGTCATGGTTTTAAGATTATTTTGGAGTAGAATAAAGTTGTATTTACTGAGAACGGTAGTTTTATTGGTAAAGGTTATTTAGTTGTTAGTTTGTTTAGTCTTAATGTTGTGAATTTTGATTCGAGTAAAATTCCTTGTTTTTCATCGATAGATGTTTCTGTTTCTAATGTTGAATATTGTGAAACTTGGCATGGGAGACTCGAACACGTCAATTTTTTTTTTTATCAGTCGAACACGTCAATTTGAAAACCATTAAAAGGATGATGATCTTAGAACTTATTCCAAAATCTATGATTAATATGAAGGAAAAATGCTAAGTTTGCGTACAAGCTAAAATAGCTAAGAAACCTTATAAATCAATTGTAAGAGACACAAATTTATTAGAGTTTGTACAAAGTGACACTTGTGACCTAAATAACATGCTAACCTGTGGCGACCAAAGATAGTTTATAACCTTTATTGATGACTTTTCCAAATATTGCCATGTATATTTAATCTAATTGAAAAGTGAGCTATTTGACAAGTTTAAAATATTTAAGGCACGAGTAGAAAATCAGTTGGAAAAGAAAATAAAAATATTAAGGTTGGATAGAGGGGACGAATTTGCACCCACTGAAATGGGAGATTTTTGTGAAACACATGGTATAATTAATCAACGAACTCCTCCTTATTCACCTCAATCCAATGGAGTAGCGGAACGTAAAAACAAAACTTTAGTAGATATGGTAAATGCAATGTTCGCTAGTTCTGGTTTACCGAACAACTTGTGGGGTGAAGCATTATATTGTGCTTGTCGTATTTTGAATAAAGTGCCTTATAAAGATTCTGATAAAACTCCTTATGAACTTTGGAAAAATCAAAAGCCTAGCTTAAAATATTTTAAAGTGTGGGGGTGTTTGGCTAAGGTATTAGTACCATCTCCAAAGAAAAGAACATTTTGGGTGAGAGTATTTCTCAATATAAATATTCTCAAATAATTGGATCTTTGATGTATCTATCTAATTGCACAAGGCCTGATATTTCTTATGTTGTTTGTAAGTTAAGCCATTATACTTGTAATCCTAGCTTAGAACACTGGAACGCAATAGAAGAATTTTTAGATACCTTAGAGGTAGAATAAATTATGGTGTTAGCTATTGTAGATCTCATAGTGTTTTAGAAGGATTCACATATGCCAATTGGATTAGTGATTCAGATGAAACGAAGGCAACTAGTGATTATATTTCAACACTAGGCGCTGGTGCAATAACTTGGAAATCATCTAAGCAAACTATTACATCCAGATCCACGGTGGAAGCTGAATTTATTGCGTTGGATTTGACTTGTGCCGAAGCCGAATGGCTAAGGAACTTATTGATTGATTTGCCTTTATCTGATAGTCTAATTCCTACAGTTTCTATACATTGTGACAATCAAGCGGCAATTGCCAAGGCTAAAAATGCAAATTTTAAGGAGAAAAAGGAACATCAGAATAAGACACAATTCTATTAAACAATTGTTGTCTCAAGGAGGGGTTGCACTCGATTTTGTGAGGTTTGAAAAGAACATAGCAAACCCTTTTACTAAAGGCTTAGCACAAAGGCTAGTCTTTGAATCATCGAGGGGAATGGGACAGAAGCCTATAAGTTAGTCACCTCAACGGACACCTAGCCTTTGTGATTGGATATCCCATGAATAAGGTTAAAAACAACTAAGTTGAATGGTGAATAGGAGGAGTACTGGAAATATTAGAGGGGAATCCCTGGTCCTATTCCTATGGTGATAGTGCTCATATTATGTGACAATTGGTAGAGCTTAGCTCTGAATGTGTCCAAGGTAGGATTTTTACAGTGTGTTGGTCACAAACTACCCTTGGTGGGCACACCTATATGAGTGTGAAGTGGGCTCGCTGATATGGGAAATTAGGCTATTCTCTAAAGACACTCATAGAGATGAGATACATTCGCATGACCGTCTAATACGTAAAACTGTTCTACAACCATAATGTAGGTTTGAAATCAAGGGCCAAGTTCAAGAATTTATTCATTGCAGTTCTTCAAACTAAAAGTTGCTACCATTAAGTGTAGGTTCAAGTCTGGAAGACACCTATACCCATTATGCAATAAAAGCACTCTTGTAAAATTTTTAAGTATGTGGGGGCTTGTTGTTTTAACTTAATATTTTACATCAATGTATTGTTATTTGATTTGTCATTGGTGACATTATTATCACCTCTAGGTGATGTTATCACGACTCCTATTGTGAGTAATCCCCAAGTTTCGGTGGGATACCTAGAGTTTGTGGAAAAGCCACTGTGACTCATTTTCTCCTAATTGTTCTCCACATAATCAGAACTTCCCAAACCAACCAACGTATACTTCTGTTGTTTATAAACTAACGTTGGGTGCTTCCTATTTTTTCTCCACAATATTAGAAGATAGTGGATTTTCTCTAACTAATAAACATTAGTCTTCTGTGCCTATATATAAATGTTATACTATGTTTGGTTTTTCATTCAACCTACTGCCATCTATAGAAAACAAAACCAAAAATTTGATTCTTATCCTTCTATCAACCAAAAGTAGTATAACATGTATGTATAGGCACGAAAGACTAATGTTTCTCAGTTAGAGAAAATCCAGCTATCTTCTAATATTGTGGAGAAAAAATAGGAAGCACCCAACGTTAGTTTATAAACAACAAAGTATACATTGGTTGGTTTGGGGAGTTCTGATTATGTGGAGAAAAATTGCGACAAAATGAGTCAGAGTGGCTTTTCAACGAACTCTAGGTATCCCACCAAAACTTGGGGATTACTCACAATAGGAGTCTTGATAACATCAGCTAGAGCTGATAATAAAGTCACCAATGACAAATCAAATAACAATACATTGATAGAAAATATTAAATTAAAACAAGAAGCTCCCACATAATTTAAAATTTTACAAGAGTGCTTTTACTGCACAATGGGTATAGGTGTCTTCCGAACTTGAACCTATACTTAATGTTAGCAAGTTTTAGTTTGAAGAACCGTAATGAATAAATTATTGAACTTGGCCCTTGATTTTAAACCTACATTATGGTTCTTGAACAGTTTTGCATGTTAGACAGTCATGCGCACATTTCTCATTTCAATGATTGTCTTTAGAGGATAGCCTAATTTCCCATAACAACGACCCCACTGCCACTCTCATATAGGTGTGTCGTCCAAGGGTAGTTTGTGACCAACACCCCGTAGAAACCCTACCTTGGACACATTCAGAGCTAAGCTCTTCCTATTGTCACATAACATGCACATAACCTGAGCACTAACACGAGCACTATAACCATAGTCCCCTTCCCATCCAAACCCTTAAAATGCGGACTTTAGCCGCACCTCATAGATCCCGATCAAATTTTCATGATCCGAACTGTCCAATGTGTTTAAAAGGTGTATTTAAGGGTTTCCACGAGAAATCAACCAAAAAATTAAAAATACTAGGAAGTGCTTGATTCGAGCAGTTTTTCATAAAACTACACATATACAATTTGTATTAAAAATTGCTCGGATCAAGCCCTTCCCGATATTTTTTTTGGCTGATTTCTTGTAAAGACCCTTAAAAACACCTTTTAAACACATTGGATGGTTCGTATCATCGAAATTCGATCGAGATCTATGAGGTGTGGACGAATTCCGTATTTTAAGGGTTTTGATGGAAAGTTTATTGTGTGATTGTGTGTGTGTGTGTAATTGCTACTGATTTCATACGAATTTCAAGTGTCGGAAAATAATTTGGTTCATGAGTTTACTTCGCTGCGCAATCTTGGAAAAGGAGCGTCTTTCAACCCAGAAGGGGGTGTATTTTTCCTAAGGAGAGTGCTATATATTTGTGTGCCTTGACCATCACCCCACAGGCTATTCTAATCTTTTCTCTACTAATATTAATTTGCTAGTTTGATTGTTTATTATTTGTTGCCATTTAAATTCAACAGATTATCCTGATTTTATAATTACTCCAACAATATTATCATAAGTTGATGCTAGAATTTGTTAGAGTTCATCCACAATGCTTACATAAGGCACCTAAGCTTAGTTAATATATTCTAGAGACTGCTCAACTTATTGCAAGTCTTGTATATTATTGCAGGATGACTTTTCGTGAAGAGGCCTATAGTTGCGACAAGTGGCATGAATTGATTAGATTGTCATTGAAATTTGTACTAGCACCGGTGTCATTAGCACCCTAAAATTTGTCCATCCATAAGTTATGTAATTCAAAAGTTTACCTTGATATTTTTCTACCATACCCATAAGAGGAGATTGGGATTACCATAATTTGATATTTGATTTCATAATCATTGAAGTATATTCTCATACTGTTATACATAAAAAAAAATAATGATTTTGATCTATAAAACTTGCAATTCGAAATTGAGTAGAGATATCCTTTCCAAATGAATTTATATCAATCGAACAAAGAAAGTAGCAACCCAACTTTCAATTTGGTAATTTGACCTATAAATACCAGTTGCATGATTAAGGAAATGTAAATTGTTTTAGGTGTGAATACATGTGATATATTCTTATTAATTAACGATACATACCAATGCCTATCCGTATTAAAAACTAAGTATACCAAACATATTGTTTTGAGTTTAGCAATTAAGCGTGGATTATGAATATGTGTGGTCACATAAATGGGAAAGTTTTGCTTAGATTTTATGAGTGATCTCAGCCTTCCCAAAGTTTGGGCTACTGCTAAGATGGTATTATTCTAATTTGAAATTTCTTTCCATGCCATATCTCTTATTATTAAATTTGTTTTATTTTTTCTCCTATATGCGAGGACTTAATAATTTGTCAACCATTTTGAGAACGAGAGAACAACTAAATAAAAATCAACTTCGTTCAATGACACAAAGTGATAAACTGGGTCCCAAAAATTATGTGTTAGAGAGTAGAAAATTTGGTCCATTTGATATTGTTAGGAATATTTTTAGTGTTACTTAAAGTTGAAAAAACATTAAAACTGGGACTCATACTACCGAGAGAGGAGAGATAAAAAGGGAGTATGGGTCCCATTTTTAATGTTTTTTCAACTTTAATTCGATACTACCGAACCCGTTACATCAAAACCGTTACCGTTACATGTCGCAAAACCGGTATTTAAAACCTTGCTCTTCTCTTCCCTCTTCTCTCTCTTCCTTTCTCGATCTCTATTGTCCATCTGACCCAACCTCTGTCACATCCCTCTCTCTCTTTTCTCCCGTGCATTACCTCCCTCTCCACAGCTGCAAATAGTCCTAAAATCGAAAAGAGTTGTTCTTCGTAATGAACACTCTAAAGTGGTCAAATGGAGTGCAAAAAAGTGCAAAAAAATTGCTGCTGTGTTAGATGAACGGTGCCTTTCACCCTATCCTGAGTAATATCTATGCCCAAAATCATACGTGACTCACCGAGGTGCTTCTTCTTGAATTCCTGATTTAGCAGAATTTTCAACCTGTCTACCTCCACCTGACTCTTACGTGCAATTAGAATATCATCCACATACAAGAGTAAATAAATAAGGACTTATCCGTCTAAAATACACACAGTGATCATACTGGCTTCTTGTGTACTTTTGACCCAACAGGAAGCTATCAAAATGCCTATACCACTAACGTGGCGACTGCTTTAACTTGTAGAGAGATTTATGTAATCGACAAACCAGATTATTGTTACCAGCAACTCTAAAACCATCAGGTTGAGACATATAAATCTCTTCCTCCAAATCACCATGTAGGACCGCAGTTTTAACATCTAACTGTACCAACTCCAAATCAAACTGAGCTACCATGGTTAACAGAATATGAATAGAGAAATACCTCATTGTAATTGATACCCTCCTTTTGTGCTTAGCCCTTAGCCACCAGCCTAACCTCGTAGCGAATGCCATTCTTCTGATTGAATCCTCCTTCTTGGTGTAGACCCACTTGCAACCAATCTCTTTCTTGCCTTTCAGAAGTGATACCAAATCTCAAGTCCGATTCTTGTGAAGAGAAGTTATCTCCTCGCCCATAGCCACTTTCCAGTCTTCAATCTCTAGATTAACAATAGCTTATTTGAAAATGGCTGGGATATCAGCTGCTATAACTAGTAATGCATAGGCAACCATATCAACATACCTCACGAGTACTCGAATGGTTTGTTTGGGCTAAGATGTTGCAATAGACTATGTCTGCTACTACTATAAAGAACTATCAACTCGACTATCACCCAAATTTTCACCTTCAACCGTACCACTATCATCTCACTCAACCTCACTATCTTCTTCCACTAACTAAATCAAAAATTGAGGAGCCACTGAAGTGTCAAACTCCACCTATTTCTGAGCACCCTTGTCACCCATAAACTACACTGGTGCTTGATCATTTCTGATTCATTAAAGGTCACATTGCGGCTAGTGATCGCCTTCTTTGAATCAAGAGACCATAACTTGTACCCCTTAACACCTTCTACAAAGCCTAAGAACAACACTTTCTTGGCGCGCGGATCCAGTTTTGATTCCCTAACATGATAATAAATAGGGCAACCAAAAATATGCAAGGAATAATAATCTGATGTAGGTTTATCTGACCGTACCTCCAATGTCGTTTTACCCTCAAGTGCAATGGATGGCAAACGGTTGACCAAATGACACGCATACATCACTGCTTCAGCCTAAATTTGTCTCCTAAACCAAAAGTTGATAACAAAAACCGCACCTTGTCCAGTAAGGTACGATTGATCCTTTCTACCACACCATTTTTTATGGTGTGCCTCTCACCGTAAAGGGTGCACTATACCATATTCCTTATAAATATCGAAGAGAGGATCGGATCAATACTCTCCCCAATTGTCTTACCTGAGTGCTTGATCTTTTTACCAGTTCGATTCTCGATCAGTTTTTTCCAATTAAAGAAAACATTATGCACCTCATCTTTATGTTTCATGGTATAAATCCACGCACGGCGAGAGAAATCGTCAACAAATGAAAGAAAATAGTACTTACCACCATTAGAAGCAACTCTAGTAGGACCCCACACATCTGAGTGGACGTAGTCAAGCGTACCCTTTGTTTGGTGAATAACAGTGCCGAACTTGACCCAAGTTTGCTTCCCCAGAACACAATGTTCACAGAACCATCTTGTAAATTTTGGGCCCTTTCAACAAATCCTGTTTTAGTAGGCCTTGCATGGCCTTCTGGCCAGTATGACCTATATGAAATTGCCAAACTCTAGAAATGTCTGAATCATCCACACCGACGTTGCTACTGGCAATGGTTGACCCACCTACAACTGTACTACCCTGCAGGAAATACAAGTTATTCAGCTGTATACCACTCATCATGACCATAGCACCATTAACAACCATTAGAACTCCAATGTCAATGGTAATCCGATAACCTTTGGAGTTTAAAGGACACAGTGAAATCAGATTCTTCTTCAAGTTTGAACTGTTTAAGAACGACCTTAATAAAATTTGAACTGTTTCTCCAACACTTGCCAACTAATAAAATTTGAATTTTGCTATTTTATATACGATGCGTAGCGTAGATACATTGCCAAGGCTCTAATACTTTTCACTAAAGAATACTACCCTACTAATTGCTCAACTACTTTTAAGGAAATTTTTGGATAAAATTTTCGCAGCATCAGTGTACGAATTGAAATAGAAATAGGGCAACTGTACTGTACCTTGGACTTGCAACTTGCAAGCTAGCTACTTTATCAGTTATGTTGCTATTTGCCCTTTTTAGAAGTATTTAAGGTAAGACTGATTCCCCACGTGTCAGTTTGAGATACGGGGCGGCGCCATCAAAGAATTGGATTCATCAATATTAAAAGTGTCAATTTGCCCCTCGATTTCTTCACTGTTAAAGTCCATTTTCTGAGTTTTGAAGTTCAAAAACCACTCTCTTTTAGCTGCTTTAGATTAAAAATATTCACCCTCATGTTGATAAGTGGAAATGTGGAATCTTGTATCCCTCAGTGACACTTCTTTGTTTATAAAAAGGCCTTGACTTGAACCTAAAAGAAATGCTTTCAGAAAAATACTCATACATTCCATTTCAGATCTGACGTTCCATGTAAGCTATCGTTGATTTGGATCTTCTTTCATTTCTAGTTTATGTGTTTAATTTATGTGTGTCTTCCGTTTGTTATTATATAGTTCAAATGTTGGTAATAAAATGATAATTGCAGAAACCCTAATCTGGAAAGTGAGAATGGGGAGAGGGAAGATTGTGATAAGGAGGATCGATAACACGACGAGCAGACAAGTGACTTTTTCCAAGCGAAGGAATGGACTTTTGAAGAAGGCGAAGGAGTTAGGGATCTTGTGTGATGCAGAAGTAGGTCTGATCATCGTCTCCAGCACTGGCAAGTTGTATGAATATTCAAGCACCAGGTTTGACAAGTTTTCACCATGTGTGTGTACCATAAGTTTCTCTTAAAGTTTTATGTTTGTTCTCAGTTTTGTGTTTCATAGCCTTAGAAAGAAACTATTTCGAATATAGCCCTCTATTCGCCGTAGTTTTGTCTTTTAGATTTATTATATACTGCAACATTTCACTTGAATATATCATCCAAAGATGCATACAAGTATAAATCGATGAATCTAAGATCTTTAAAATAGTTGCGAATTTATCTCAACTGTGATCAATAATTGTTGAAAATTTTTGTTAGAAAGTACACATATTTTCTAACAATAATCCCACATGATAAAATTCAAAGATTAGCTTTTTGGTGGATTAATTAAACATGTTTGATTCGAGATGAATTTGAGTAGCTCAACCTTTTAATTACTTTTATAGCGCCTGTAAGTTTATCAATCAAGATAGCTAGCATAGCATACTGTCATAATGACATAGCTAATCAAAGCCAGGCTTTGTCGATCGTTATATAACAATTTAATGTTGAAAGAGTTATCAGGGAGTTATCAAACACCGGTCAAGCTCGAGTAACTTGTTCTGTAAACGAGTATATTCAGCCTTAATTTAACTTCTAATCGTAACCAAAAAACTAGTCGAGTGGCAAGTCTTTTGATCAAGGAGTTCCATGAGAAGGAAATGCATGATTTTGTGGATAAAAAATTTGTAAGTTTCATTTCTCTCCCCTTGGAGTCACTTTAGATTACATGGAACGAAACCATATACATATATATATGTATATATATATATATATATATATATATATATATGTATATAGATATATCTATATATGTATATATATACGTATACATACATATACATATACATACATATACATATATATATACATATATATATATATATACACATATACATACATATACATATATATACACATATACATACATATACATATATATATATGTATATGTATATATATGTATATACATATATATATGTATATATATATGTATATACATATATATACATATACATATATATGTATATAGATATATCTATATATGTATATATATACGTATACATACATATACATATACGTATACATACATATACATATACATACATATACGTATACATACATATACATATACATACATATATACCTATACATACATATACATATACATATATACCTATACATACATATATATATATATACATATATATACATATATACATATATATATATATATACATATATATACATATATATACATATATACATATATATATATATATATATATATATATATATATATATATATATATATATATATATATATATACTTGGATCTTGGAGTATTTGTGTTTTGATTCATTTTCTAGGTAGCTTTTATTTCAAATTTTTCCCGTCTACTAGACTCAGGGGTAGCTCCAGGATTGTAATTGAGCGGTGAAGAAATCGCATAAATTTTTTTTAATGCAAAACTCTATCTAAAATGAAAATTTTTAATTGGTTTAAAATTTAGAATGCCTGGGTTATATTGTTTTGTTGGATATACTATCTATCTACTCACAAATTGAATAGATTTTCATTTACATTGGCTACGTACGAATGACCTAGTACAGACAATAGCAAGAAAAAAAATCAAATTAAATACAAAATTTTAGTACGCTTTTTGAAGCCAGAGAGTTCGCTTGAACCCCCTCAATCACTAGGAAAACTGACCCTGTTGTACTTGATGAAGGTGGAGGTTAAGACTTAAGAATAGCAAGCTTGTTCCCCTTTTATTGCCCTTACACAACTCAATAGGGTTTGGAAGTACCGTGTATTCAAGGTTATGCTCTTGTGAAGAGATGAGAGAAACTGTAATTGAAGCTAAATAGATACTTATAAAAAGTGAATAATAGGGCGACCAATCTGTAACAAATATCTTTCTTGATGATCAGGGTATCTGAGACTTCTGTACTGGATAGGCCATCAATTATCATATTGGCCGTTACGTAACGAGATTTTAGACCTCCGTACCGTTATTTACCTACTTATGCCGGCCAGTATATGACCATATCACTGATACCCTTACGTTTTTTATACCACAATTTAAACCTTGGTTCCAAGACCGGCCCTGACATAAGCTCACTAGGCCACCGCTTAGGGCCCCTACCTTTTGGTCCAATAATAGAGCCCCAGATTGTAAAATATAAAAAATGTATATTTTGCATGTCTTGTGTTCGGTGGTAAGAATTATATCATTAAGTTATAGCCAACAGGTCTTGTGTTCAATGCTTCCCATCTTCATTTTTTACACCAATATATTTCAAACATGTATCTACTGCTAACTAGTTCATATGTAACACATTGTCTTACATGTATTCGATATTTAAAGGGCATAATCGTGAGAGTGGTTGGATGTTATTAAGGCTACTTTTCGTATTTTTCATAACATCGGAGACTAAACATTGTAATGGTAAGGGATATTCCATCAATTTCTGGTGTGACACCATACGTAACCTAGCTAGGTTTTTGTCTTCCATGGTATTGTAGAAATGTAATTTAAACTAGGTTTTCGTCTGTCCAGAAAAAAAGACAATTGCACACACACATCCCAAGTTTGGTTCATATAATTCTTCAAACATATGTTATGATGTGAAATAGTACACTGCACCGTCCCATATTGAGGGGTGTGTGGGTATTCCTTGAATTAAATAGAAATTCACAATACTGCATGCCGTAGAAAACTCAGAATATCAAATCTTGAATTCTTAATATCTATGTTAGTACAAGTTTTTGTACCCATCAAAAAGTTAGAAGGTTTGTGTCAATCATTTTTTTGCATGAACAGAATATGAATCTACCTAACAACACGAAAGTAAACAAGACGAATAAGTGTTTAACTCGCGTAACTTGATAAAGGCGTGCATAACCCTCTTTTTTTTTTTGTGTGTGTGTGTGTGCGCGCGCGCGCGCACGTCAACCTAAAAATAACATGACACGATGTTGTGACACCAACTATAATCCATGATTTATTGATTTAGGCCTTGTTTTTCAAACCCCAACAATAGGCCTTGTTTCCCAAATGATATAATCGGGATAACACCAAGATTTGATAAAATTAACACTTGATTTTATCAAATAAGGAAAAGGTTTGATAAAATCTAAGATTTTTAATGGATTAAACAAGTTCTTCATTAATTTATAACATTGTAATATAATTTTTGCAGTTTTTCTAGCAAAAAATTAGCTTAAATTAAAAGAATTTGACCTCGAATTAGAGTCATCAGAAGCCCGTTTCCAACCAACTGCACAATTTCTATGAATTTTCGCCTATTGGGCAGTCTGCTAAGAATTTTGTCACGGCTCTTCCTTTGAGGGATTTACGTGTCATATGTTGGAGATCAAACCTGGCTAGAACCAACAGCCGAAAAAGCCTAGAAATTACACAGTCGATTGGAAGCGGGCTTCTGACGACTCTAACTAGAGATCAAATTCTTTCCAAGTAGGGGAGGATGAGGTGGAGCGATTCATGTCCACGTTTGGATTAATAGGTTCAACCTGATCTTCAAACAATTAAGCAATTAAACTTTTAGTTAACAGATATATTGACATGAATCCAAATAACAGAAGACGACACAACGCTCACCCTAGGTTAAGTTACCACGAAAGATCGAATATGTACATTCAGACATTCTATATGCATACAAACAATCACATTGAACTTAGCAGGAGATGTAGCCAGGGTGTTTGCGGGTTTGTGTTCGGATTTGGGGTTTGTGGTATTTCTTAGCAGGAGCGTGGGTGTTCCTTGTATTTTTGTATCTTGCTTCGGTTTGAGCCTCGTTTGCTTTTGGCAGCTGTTGATGTTTTGTTGGGCTTCATGGCTCGGAGATGTTTGGTTATTTTGGGTTAGGGTGTTTTTCTTTCCTTCGGTTCTTGTTGCTCTGGTTGGCTTCTTGTCTTCCTTGTCTCTAGGTCTAGGGTGGCGTTTTGTAAGCTGCCCTTGGTCTAATTAATCTTTGTTTTTCTTTTCAAAAAGTTACATTGAACTTAGTTTCCCTTAAAATAAAAGAAGCCAAGTTTCAGACTCAGGCCACAGCATTAGGATCTTCACCATTGAATTCTCAATGAACAAGTTTTATCTTGAGCAAGCTGAAAACAAAAAAAATACACTTGCCGTATGGTTTGCCAATAGTTTTCTCCTCCGGGGAGGATCGATAGAGAAAACAAACAAAGGCAACAACAACAAAATAAATGAGGGCAATTCGGCTTGTCTACAAAGGCGGATCCATGGTTCTTTATCGTATTCCAGGACTTCATCAGATGTGAAATAGCAATTGAATCAAATGTGAAATTAATAGCAAGAACAATAATTGAAGACTAATTAATAAAAAGACACTTCCATTAATCTTCGATATTTTTAAAGAATAATCAACGGCACAAAGCAGGACACCTATTTTGAAGAATAAAATCGATACATAGGATTCTGAGTTAATCTACTCCTACTCCTAAATATAACCCAATAGTTGGGTTGATTCCATCCTGTGCCCAAGTTAAAAGAAGACCACAATTTATTTGATTTGTTGAAAAAACTTTACAATGAAGCCTAAAGAGGTTTTTTCTGTGAGTGGGTTGTAAATTGTTAGAGTCAAAATGGTTCTATAAGTAGTATTTTTGGTTTTTTTATAGAAAACAAAAATGGGTAGGAAATAACTTTCCTAAACTACTTTTCATTTTCTTCAATCCATGTGCCTTCATGTGTCCAAATAACTTCTCTTCAACTTCCGTGTGTCATTTTAACCCTTAAGTGAATTGGGTTCAGCCCAGTATCCTGCACATCTAATAGCAATAATAACAATAACCGACAATCATAATCACAATAATATTAATATCAATATAGATAGCATTCCCGCCATGACGCCTTTTTTCGATATCAATATATGGTTATCTTACGGACTAAACACATACAATATACTACCTTTATTCAATAAGAAGAGGGCAACATATCTTTGTAATTTGTTTTCAAAGATTAATAAATTTTTTGCCAATTAAAAAAAAAAAACCATAACTTTTGAGTAATGTCTCAAGTAGATGTCTGGTTAGTAACTTGTTGGAGCCTACCAACATGTCCAAAAATGGGTAAAAAACCGTAAGTTTTAGCCTACCAAAATTAGTTGTAGCTTATGTGGTTCGTAACATACCGAGAATCATCTATGTAGACTTCTCAGGTAGAATGAGGTGTTACCTTGTTAGCCTCATTTGTGAAGCCTGTTGGAGTTGCTCTTAACTAGAATGGAATTTTTATAAACTAGGGTGCTCCTCTTAGATACTTTTGAGATTTCACCTCCACCTCATCTGAAAACAATAAATTAACGATACTATACACATGAGAGTTGTAATTTAGGGGTAGAGATATCCAGCTTTTTCACATGGGTCAGAAGTACAGTACGTAAAAATGAAGAGGGACGCCACAACACTTTGTACAACAATATGCACAACACTTTTAGATGGCACCGTATTATTGAGCAATGGATGGTAGCAATAGTACATAGTACACTTAATTTGTACTGCACAACATTCTTAGGTGACACTATATCATTGGGCAATGGATGGATGCCATTATACATTACCCACTGATACAGTGCCACGTAAACATGTTGTGTATATTGTTGTGGTGTGTATTGTTGTGTAAAGTGTTTAATAGACTTTCCCCTTTAACTGAAATCTCCTTAGTGAAAGAAAGCATGAAAATATTTCGAATTTTTGCATGTGCTAACGTGAGTAGTTTTTTATATTTTGGATGCGATTCTATAGACAAAATTAAATATCCATCGAATATATAATCCCACAAAGTGCGAATTATCTATCATGCGTAATCCAATACAATATTTATACATAATATCACATGATACATATAATTCAGTATAATATACTGAGAGTGGTATAATTGTTTTTTTTTTTCGGCGGTCAGGGTATCTAGTCCAGCTTACACGCACCTCGACTAATACCCTCCTTAGTTCGGTCAAAGGCAGGCCATCCACTCCGAGGCTAGAGGATTTAGAATTACTTTCTTGTAGCCTGACTCTGAGAATCGAATCCTAGTCAATAGTGTGTGGAGCAATCCACCAATCAACCAGACTAACTCTTGAGGTGTGTGTTATTATTGTTCTCACTCCCATGAAACTATATATCTAAGAAAACTTATGTACTCTTTCACTACTCCCCTACAAACCCACAAATCACAATGCGCTGCACATGACTAGGCTAGGACTTCATAATGGCAGAAAGCCCTTCAAAGGGACATTAAGTTGTCCGGGCTCTGGTCAACTAAGCTGGCTTCATTAGTTTCCGAGTGTTCGATACCGAATCCCATTATTTTTGGAAAACATCTAAGGTATGTGGGAGGCACAAAAGAAAAACATTATTTACGCGTAAATTGATGCTGCCTTATGAAAAGGAATATTCAATATGGAACACCATTGACAGCAGAAAATGACTTCCAAAAAACCACATTTGGGTTCAAGTATTCTGGTTTGAACCAAAATCTGAACCATTTCATGTACTACACAACCTGAAGAGAAACAACTACTATTCCAGAAAGGCAGAAAAACCAACTTGGTTTATGGAGCTATTTGCTGTTCCACTCTGTATATATGCCTCTTGTTTGCTTGTCCAGCAATATTCCTCCTTTTATGCGTCGGGGGGGGGGGGGGGGGGGGGGGGCGGAGGGAATGGTTGCTTTGTGGCGTGATACCGTTTATCTTTATGCGTGCTCATTGCTCAGCATTATGCCGTTCCTTGTGTATAAAAGACCATAGAATTACTGAAAATAATCTAATCATGTTCTTGGCTCTACTCTTGTCAGCATGAAGTCAGTAATTGAAAGATACAACAAGTCCAAAGAGGAACATCATCAACTACATAATCAAGCATCAGAAGTCAAGGTAAACTTTCTTTACCCACTTGATACCCTATCCTAGTTCTCCAGGAGATATTAATGCTTTTTTTGCGGGAAAAAAATTATCTTTGGTCTTTAAAGCGTCAGTGTTAAAAATTTATTATACATACCAACATGCCTAGTGCCACCACAAAAAAATGTAACACTTTATATTATAATAGGACTGCATATAAAATATCAGAGCCACACCTTTATCTGTAGTTTCACAGGATAGTAGACACCGTGACCATGTGAAATGAAGGCCAATAGCTACACAAGTGAAGAATCCGCATTAAGGATACAACTCGAAGGGTAGGTCCAAAACCAATGTGATAGCCTTTGGGGTACAACCTTTTCGTTTTCCGTTCACCTTTGTCCCACAAACCCAACCATAACACACAAAGAAGTGGGAATCACATTGTTCGAAAATCCTGTTTCTCCAGAAGATATTAATGCTTTTTTTGCGGGAAAAAAATTATCTTTGGTCTTTAAAGCGTCATGGTTAAAAATTGATTATACATACCAACATGCCTAGTGCCACCACAAAAAAATGTAACACTTTATATTATAATAGGACTGCATATAAAATATCAGAGCCACACCTTTATCTGTAGTTCCACAGGATAGTAGACACCGTGACCATGTGAAATGAAGGCCAATAGCTACACAAGTGAAGAATCCGCATTAAGGATACAACTCGAAGGGTAGGTCCAAAACCAATGCGATAGCCTTTGGGGTACAACCTTTTGTTTTCCGTTCACCTTTGTCCCACAAACCCAACCATAACACACAAAGAAGTGGGAATCACATTGTTCGAAAATCTTGCTCGGCCAAGATAAACAAATTATCTTTTAACGGAGATATGTCTCCTCGAAACTCTTGGTCGTGTCCTAGCTTTGTGTAATTCCTATTATCCAAACATTCTAGTGAGCTATGTTATGACAATTAGCTCACACTTCTTGTTGCATCTCACTTTAAGATGCAAGTGGAAAGTGGCAGAGCTCAAGAATGACCATAAAATTATGAGATAAGGATTACCATTTACTAGTATATGTTGGAAAACTTCAAGTTTCACAGTAATCCAATTCAATATATAGCACAATGAGTACAGAGACATGATAGTAGATTGAAGGTTCTGTTCAAGGAATTGAAAGTCCATACCCTACGCATTAACATCTAAAGATTTAAGCATTCAACATGGTATCTTGACCATATCTAAGCTAATTATGCACGAGTGTAGTCAATATAATTCTGTACCTCCAAACGTTGCCTCAAATAAGTTTAACACCTAATTGTTCGCAACTGCAAGTACCGTATATGGACAATCTGCACAGTTCTTGCTGCAAAAAGCCTATGAATGACTACAAAATTGCTGACATAGATCCATTAAAAGATATATAGTTTGTCTTGACCGAATCGAATTCCTAGAATAAATAAACACCCTACTACAGTTCTCGATGTGCCTGCAAGATTACTTCTCAAGATGAAACATATAACTATATCAGCAACTTGTGGATCCTATATGTATGGTGCTCAAATTTGTTTGATTTAGTCTTGTGTTCATCTGGTCAATTCTCCACGTATGAGAATCACACGACAGGTCACAGGAGTGTTGGTGTTTGGTAAGCAGAGCTTAATATACATGCAACTAAATATATACATATCATATGTTGTTGAAACCACTTCCTTTTTGACGAAGCATTGCCACGCTTGAGTTATGAATTAATTGATTGGGAAAAGAGCAGTAAATCAAAGTTCAAGCAGAAGGGATGAATTGAAATCTGTAGAGGACTCGTAATGTAGTTGAAGAAAGAAAAACTACTCGAAAAAGCGCAACAGAGTTACAATCTTATCTCGACGGAATGAGCATCAAGATTGATGCTACTAAACCCTTACAGGGAAAACTCTGTACTTTCAATTATACTAAAAAGATCATAAGAAGTAAAGAAAATTGTATGTCAGTCAATGCAAGTAAGGTCAGTTTAGATTGAGTGGGTAGTATCCCCCCAGCGATTGAAGGTCCAGTACTGGTAGTACTACTCACAATTGGTAGAAGTATTGTTTGATTAAATCACAAAATAAAAGAAAAACTATTGTTCCAGATTTTGACAGGGTAAGGTGCATCACTGAACTAAGCCACAAAATTCTTTCCAATCCTCACTCCCCCCAAATTCATCAAATTTGGATCCTCAAACATGATTTCAAAAGAAAACGAATTGCCAATTTTTTTATTGATTTCAGTGAACCAAGTGACAGAAGGATTCTAAACCTATTAATTTAAAAGTCTAATTACACTTGAGAGTGCATTGCTCTACTCACTTGGCTTATTTCTTCCATAAGCACATCCCGTCCTACCATCTTACTCTTTTTCTCCATTTCAGTGTCGTGTTACATGCATATAGCGAAATTCTAAACACTTTAATAGAAGTCATATGATGCTGTAGAGTATCTAATTATTTTGTATGTACTTTTACTTAATATGTGCCACCATATGTGCTAGTTTTGGCAAAGGGAAGCAGCAATCTTGAGGCAACAGTTACACAACTTGCAAGAAAATCATCGGTAAATCCTTCACCTTTAGCTGGGAAATACTTGATTTTAGTCTTTTAGAATGACAAGGTAAGTAAACTGCAAATAGCACTAGTTCAATAGAAGAGTTGGACAAGACAATAGTACGACTTTATAATTTCTCTCTCTACTATCTATCTCCGTCATCTGAGACAATTATCACAGAAGATAATGAAGAAAAAACAACTGCAGCAGACTCTCAGTTTCATTGATAAAGTACTTAAACAACAGAAAATAACTGCAACCTTTGCACAGTGATTAAGGTGGTCCAACTAGTCAACACATTGATGGGTCCATTTAGCTAATCGCATTACTACTGTAGACAGGTTTATCTAATAGCCTTACTTTCGGTAACATACTTGATCACCAGTAACCCTTAGCTTACAAAGGAATGGTCCAATGGTTATTGAATGTTAAATACGATTCAGTGGAACCAATGAGAAGTTTTGGCACAACAAAATGGATAAAAACAAAGCTGGAAACAAATAGGACAACAAACAAATCTTAATATCTCAAGAGACTTCAAGTCAGAAAACAGTGATTTGGTTACATCATAAGTATTACGACAGGTTCAAAGTTAAAGGACATGAAATAAGGTCATGCTGATTCTTTTAAAGAACTGTTCATATTTTTTGCATTGTTTTTTTTCTACTTAAGATTAGTGACACCATACTTCTATCGTTAAGAAAATAACAGCAGGACAAAAAAAAAAATTTCACCCATTTATTCAGCAATGCCAACATACACTATCAAACACCTTACTGATCTACTCTAGTTTAAACTTTAAAGCGCCATTTAACCAAAAATGGAAAGTATAAGTAGTTAAGCACTATGCAAGTTAGACTTCAAGGTAAATATGTAGATAAGCTTAAATACTCGTACCTTTTTTTACATCTGATGAGACAAAGAGCCTTTCATTGTCACGACAACTTCTTACAATACTGTGCATGGTAATCAACCTCTTTTGTTTTCCACATTTTCCATGTCCTCATCAGCTAGTAATAGCGCCACTTCAGCTCCTGTTATGTAACTTACGCCAAACATTCCTAAGAGCAAACATAAAAGCTTTGGCTGTGACTAGCTAACAAGATCATCTAACAAACTTTCAGTAATTCAAGATGCAGCAACTATATTTTTTGCTATAATCTCAGAGGCACGAATACAAAAACACTGACACGACATGGTTACGCGAACACGTTTTTTCCTAAATATTAAGACACCAACACATTGGGAGCAGTTGACTTCAACTATATTTTAGATTCATATTAATTACGATTAAAAACACAAATATTGTTAGCATCATGAAAATATAAAAGCCACTAAATAAGTAGTCATTAGTTAAGAACCAACGTCAATTTTGACCTTGGCCCAACTTTTCAAAATAACATTATAAGATCCCGATGCGTCCCCAACACATCCTAGCGCATCCCAAACTTTTCCGATTAAAAAGAAAAAATTGGACAAGTACTTGAGCATATTTGGCTCTTGTCCAGAGCATTCTGCGTCGTGACCATGTCCAACACGTGTTAGACACTCATACCTAAAGCCGGTAAACATGTCCATGCTTCTCAGGATATAATCATAATTCTGCCCACAGTTTTTCTAAGGTTTTTCCCTAAACATTGTCTTCATTATTTATGGCACTTTGAATAGCTATTCTTTTGTACCTATCTTGTGGAATAGTTTCCTCTTAAACTGGAAAACAAAAGTACTCCGTATGATTAACAACCAATATGATAAACCAAAAGAAAAGAGCTCGAAGATTCCTAGACTTCTCTAGATGAATGATGAAAAAATGCTTCTGTGTCTCTCAAGACACCTGAGACTTCTCATGTACTGGGTTATAGATGTGGCCTGATAGTAAAAAAAAGATTGTCATTTTGGTGAAACAGCCAACTGATGGGAGAAGAGCTTTATGGTTTGACTGTCAAAGATTTAGAAAATCTAGAGAGCCAACTGGAGATGAGTTTGCGAGGTGTCCGCGTGAAAAAGGTCAGAAATCCTGTATTCAATCTAGTGACCATTTTTTAATGGCCTTAATACTTATTTTTGGTTTTCTAACTTCAACAGGACAAGATTCTAACTGATGAGATACAAGAGCTAAACCGAAAGGTCCCTCCAACTGATATCTGTTATGCAACCGTTCTTGTTCAAGTATAGTGTGAGTTGTATAAGCTAATCTTCGTCTGATACATTACAGGGACACCTTATAAATCAAGAAAATGCTGAACTTTACAAGAAGGTAAACCTCATTCGTCAAGAAAACATGGAATTGTATAAAAAGGTACTTGGTTAATCTACAAACCCGATATTCTACATTACTTGACTAAACTCATACCAGTGCATGCACAGCATGTAAACTTAGTTCCTGAATAAAGAAAGGCTTCTTGGGGCAGATTTATGGAGCAAGCAATTTGATAGCAATTTCTGCAAACACACAAAATCCTTATGGTTTCAGCATTACAGAGGACTCAAATGTGCCCATCCATCTCCAGCTTAGTCAACCTCAGCAACAAAGTCATGAGGGTTTCCCAAGGGCAACAAGATCAGGGTAAAGTTCTCTATTTCTCTCGAGTCTTAATACCCTTGAAAAGTAATTCACTAACGAAAAGAGTCTCATGCAGTCTTCGATCCAAATTATTTTTTCCAACAACTGAAGATAGCAATGGCACTAAAGTATCACTTCATGTAGGGCCCTTCTAATAGATATTTTCTCTGAAAATGAGGATTATAATGTTTGTATTGCACAGTTCACACTAGCCTGCGCCATTTATTTGGTATATTGTCTTAATGTACTCTACTCCTCACTAGAAATTCAGCGGAAAACACAAACCATTGATTACCAGGAATATTGTTCGATAATTCCATTATTCAATTGAGATATCATAATAGTTTCCTTGCTCACAGGTGAACATGCTTTGTTGCGAATGAAGTCTCCAAGATCCAACGCCAATCAGATTAACATTTGGCACCACCTCTGGAAGAGTGAGCAGATATTGTGTGGAAAGGTTTCTAAGGTTGCTTGCCATTTTTATGTATTATTGTACCAAACTCAAACTCAAAAATAAAATCATAATTACTGATGCTACCCACATAGTAAATTGCAACGAGTGTGTTGCGATTCTTGCTAATAACAGCTGGGATCATCCACTTTACATTTACAATACAAGGGTCACGTCTGTATAAAAATAACCCTCCCGGCATCCTCAAGTAACAAGGACAAAAACCACACAATAACCATATCTTATGCTGCAGATAACTGAGCAGCATTTTAATCTAGTGTATCAATCGTACAGAAGTCCAGAAACAGAACAAAGAAAATATGAGAGTTGGAGATGTTACCATTGACACAGGAATTGAGTAAAAGAATTACCTAGTGTATACTCCAAAAACATAAAAATAAAAAATAATAATAACATAGGAGGACCATGAACACGAGGGACTATTCACAGGGTGGAAGGAACTGAAATTTAAAGAAGTAGAAGCAAAAATTATTTATCTAGAAAGGGAGAAACTGGAATATTGCCAGTTAGTTAAGCTGCCCCCTTTCCCTTTCTCTCCTATGCCAGCATCTGGAAGGAGAGTTTTGTAGGTCTATTGCAGGAAGATAATAACTGAAAAACAATGTTCGCCTAGAATACATTCTAAATTAAAGTACGTCTATATTCAGCATTTTACAGCAGATTTCCTGTATGTTCTCGAAGTGGAATGCCTTACACCGACTATTCTTAATTAGGCAACCACTAGATGTTCAGGAGTAAAATAGAAAAGTTATGACATTTATATGCAACAGAGAAAGGAGAGTCATTAGGATTTGAAACTAAGATAAAACTACAAATACTGAAAAGAATTAGTGGAACAAGAGTCCCTCCAGAAAAAGAAGATAGAAACAACCTACATTGAAACAACCTACTCTATTGGAAGGGCTGTGAAATATGTTTTTCAAGCATGTATTCAGCATTGTTCCTTGTCAAACTCATGCCCACGAGGGGGAGGATGGAGGTCATATTATTTTTGCATGGAAAGTAAATATATAGTGAAGCCTGTGGTTCGGATGAGCAACCTGAATCCTACACAAATTATTTGTATTCTCGAAACCAATAATAACAGCACAATACCAATCAGGCAAACATCAATTCAAAGCAGGAACATTAAGCCTACCCCTTTATCTACTCAGCTTTGCCAAAATTGGCACATTCCTTTCTAGGCTTTTTATATTGTATAGGCTTTTGTCTCTTTTTGGTTCATTTCTTGTACAAGCTTATGCCTTAGTTTTTTGTTCCACTGTGAATTCTTTTTCTGGTTTCTAATACATCGGTTAATTACCAAAAAAAAACTAGCACCAAAAGTCACACAACTAAAACAATTGCATATTTGAAGAAAACAAAAGATCGCTCGGTTAGGTCCTAAAGTCGCCTGAGGATAGTTTGGCAATTTGATAAACGTAATTGAGACTTGGTCCTCTTCATTGAATTGGGTAGCTTAGATCTTGGAAAAGTCCATTCATTGAATTTTCAATCAAATCCCACGGCAAGACGTAAGATTCATGCAAGCCACCCAGCGTCACAAAAAGTCCAATGCTGAAATCATCTTCATCAATCTTAACTGAAGTCCTATGGTGGATTCTAGACTCCAATCAACATAGAGGTTATGTGTTAGAGCCCACCTTGCCTATTACGGGGCATTTGGCTTATTAATTTGATTTTGGGTGTATTTGTAATGAGGGTGAGCCCACCTCCTAAGAAGGGTGGATTTGTAATGAGGTGTTTGAATGATTTTTGAGAAGGGGGGTTAAGAGGGTGGATATGATAGGATAAGAGGAAAAATGACCAAATTGCCCCTAGTTTATTAATTTTATTATAAATAGAATAAATACAGAATAATTAGAATAAATACACAATAACTACATAAATATATTTATACTATATTAGATGTTAAAAAATAATATTTCCGGAAAAAAAATTTGATAAAACATTAGTAATATATTTACGAAATTTTAATAAAAAAATTAAACACAAAACCAAAAAAAGTTCAAAAAAGATTAAAAAAAAACAGTAAGCTAGTAATATTTTCAATTTATTTCAAAAGTTATATAATGTTTGTTTATTTTTTTAAGAATACACTCCTATAACTAACAAGCTCACAAAATACTTGTACCAGTTTTCAGTATCCAATTGAGCTGATTTTATTCAAGTGTGTTTATTTAATATTTTGAATGTCCATGTAAAAAATCAGCTCAATTGGCCATCAATAGGAGTGTCCATCAATAGGAGTGTTTTTTAATAGCTTGACACTTACAAGTGTGGGTACTATTAACAAACTCACAAAATACTTCTACCGGTTTTCGGAATCCGATTGAGTTGATTTTTATTCGATTATATTTATTTAATATTTTGAACGTCCATGTAAAAAATCAGCTCAATCGGGTATCAATAGGGGGGTTTTTTAACGGCCTAACACATACAAATGAGAGGTATTTTTGGCAAAAGCAAGTCCAGCTGCCTAAATGGCTAATCCTAGGGCTAATCCCCCAGACAAACATGGCCTGAAAGTCCCACGTCGGGAATTTGAAAAAGTAGATGGGGTATATAAACGTATCGCCTCCACTACTATATAACTTGAGGTTAAGCTTTTGAGCCACGTGGTTAATGTAGTGGGCCGAAATATTACGGTCAGGCAGATCACAATTGGCCTAGACCAAAGGCCTAAGTCCCAAACAGAGCAAAATCCATTTGAGGCATTTACAGGCCGCTCCACTTTTGTGGAGGCCTGCTCAGCCCACTCCAAATCTTTGGAGAAAAAGCTCCACGAGCTCCAAACCTTTGTGGAGGCCTGTTCAACATTTTTAGTGGGCTATTCCGTCTCTCTCACTCTACATTACTCTCTCTCTCTCTCTCTCTCTCTCTCTCTCTCTCTCTCTCTCTCTCTCTCTCTCTCTCTCTCTCTCTCTCTCTCTCTCTCCCCACCCCACCTAAATCCCAGGATACCCTATGGAAGTGTCTAAACCTAAACTCTAAAGTATCCTATGAAAGTGCCTAAAAAATCTTAGGGTACCCTATGAAAGTGCTAAATTTTAAATTCTTAAATGTATGGTGTAAATTTTAAATATACGATCTAAATTCTAAAAGTACGGTCTAAATTCCAACTGTACAGTCTAAATTCTAAAGATACGGTCTAAATTCTAAAATGTACACTCTAAATGTACGGTCTAAATTCTAAATGTACAGTCTAAATTCTAAATGTACGGTCTAAATTCTAAAATATGCATTCTAAATGTACGGTCTAAATTCTAAATGTACATTCTAAATTCTAAATGTACGGTCAAAATTCTAAAATGTACATTCTAAATTTAGGGTACCCTATGAAAGTGCCTAAACCTAAAACTTAGCGTACCCTATGAAAGTGCCTAACATTCTAGGGTACCCTATGAAAGTGTCTAAACCACTAAAAACCCTATAATAGGAAAGTGCACCCTAAGTGCCTAAGCCCCAAAAAAGAGTGATTGACCTTAATGGAGTTAGTGGTAATTAAAAAGAATGATTGGAGTTAGTGGTAATAAATATTTATTTTTTGTACCGGCCTGTAATAAAACCAATCCATTTCTGAGCCTAAATGGGCCGAGTCGGTATCCGAGCCAAATATGACCGCTCCAAGACGGTATGAATCGGCACAATCCGGCATCCTGGCCGAAACGGCATTGATTCGGACGAGTCACCCGAGCCGGGTAAACCCGAAGTGACTCGCGAGGACTACAGGAGGCAGTTCGTGTCTGACATCATGGATGATGTCATCTGAGACTGTCAACACTCGTGACTGGCTCGTGATGAACCATGTGCACATAACAGATTACCCTTCGTCACCATGAGCCATTATGACACGCATCAAGCCATGATTTGAGGCACTCCCATGCAATGATAACAGATTTAGCTCGTGACGTGCTATGACGTCATCCAAGCCAAATGATTGATTTACTCCTGAGCTTGGAGCACAAGTCAGGAGAGTCTATATAAAGGAAGAGAAGTAACCCTAAAAGGTACACAATTCACTCTTACTCAACTCATACTATGCTCATTGGTACTTCTCTCTTCAAGGATTCTTACTTTAACCATCAGAGTGCCTAAGACAACAGTCACGGTCAATTGCCAATCACCAACTGCCAACTGAAAAGCCTATCTTTAGTAGATAGTATGCTCCAAAAAAACAGCCAAATAATGAAGGCCCACCTGGGAATATGATGAGTAAACCAAACACATTTGGCCCATGGGACAACTACGTGCACTTAAACCAAAGACATTTGGCCCATGGGACAACTGGGTGCACTTTCCTGAGAGCCTCCCATGCAGACCTTGTCGTGTACACACCAAAAGCTGTCAACAACCATCACATAGAATCTGGATTGGAGACATTAGGCACCTAATTTGGATCTGTACTAGCCACAATTACTCTAGTAATAGCACTCCTTGGCTGAGGACATTTCCACCCATCATTGTGAATGATAGAAGCCACTTTAGAACACCAATGAACCCCAAATTATCGCCAAACCACTTGTAAAGAAACTGGCCACAGATGATGAATCATTGAAGCCTTATTCCACGACCAACAAACTTTATTTATTCCCCTGGTGTTAGTTATTAGCGCAATTTGTAATTGTGCTTTGTGGGATTTTTTTTCCCCCTTCATGTTACACTGAATCCTCTTTTTTTTTCGTGTAAATATTTTTTACATTGCAACAATATTACATAGGTGCATTCTTTGAAAGGAAGTAACTTCACAATAGCTACATCGAGACAATTGTCCCTTTGAGACTGCCCTTGCAAGCAGTCCTAAACTTTCCTCTGCACCCATTTCATATCCATAATAGCTTCATAGGAGCTGCACGGGTGCTGAGATCATTGGATCGGATCCCGCGTAACTCGCAGATAAGGGTGCACAAACACCGAGCCGGGCTTATACTAGATAATAACGAGATTTATCCATTCCCAAGCCCGACCCATTAATAATCGAGCTTCATTTAATATGCCCAAACCCAACCCAATTAGAATTTTAATTTCTCAAGCCCGTCCAACAAGCCCATTTATTTTTTAAAGCATGGCATCACAAACATCAATTAATCAACCATAACAATCACAATAATAATTCACAACCGTAATAATATACTTAAAGTTCTAAGTTCTTCCTAAAAATTAAAAACAAACCATAAATTAAAGTGCTCTAAAAGATGGAACTCTAACTTATAAAAACGTCTCTCGAGTATCTCTCCTTTAAACTCACACTTCTTCACAGCAGATCTTTTAGAAAACAATAAAAAAATAAAAGGAAGAAAAAACTATGGGTTATTATTATAAGACAATAGTCTATAGTTTAAGGGGAAAAGAAAAAAAAAAAAAAACTTCAAAGTTTTCTTAACAAATGCTATTACTTCAAAGGTATTCTCTACATAGGTAGTACCTAGCATTCGTTTTCATCAATGTCAATTTCATCAAGATAAACAAACCCTAAGTAGTTAGGTTCTAGCGATAACATATCTATATATACATATAGTATTAAAATAAAATTATTATTTAAATCGGGCCGGGCCGGGCCAGGCCTTAGAGGAATTTCCCAAGCCAGGCCCAATTAGTAAACAGGCTTAAAATTTCAACCCAGCCTGGCTCTATGGGTCTAAATATTTTTCCTTAACCCTAAAAAAACTGGGCTGGGTTGGGCGGGCTACCCAAGGTTGTGAATCTCGTACCGTACCGGCCGGTACGTACCGGATTCGTGCAAAACCGGTAACCTAGCCTTCTAATTCCGTTCCGGTGTAAATACCGAAGGATACCGGAGTATACCGGACTTTCCGGCAAATACCGGCCGAAATGATGGTACCGGAGATTTCGTCCGAGATTTTACAGGTCACTTCTCCAGCTGTGCGACAACCCATATCGGCCGATCGGAGCTCTATCGTTCAGAGCCATGTCCTCCTGATCTGTCTCCGACAACCTCACAGTGAATACTACTCTGCTGATATGCTCTTCATCGGGGAAGAAACCAGCAGCGAATACTGCTCTGTTGCGGCAGTTTGTTGATTTATGAGGCTTGGTTTTGGCCGCCATGAGAGAGAGAGAGAGAGAGAGAGAGAGAGAGAGAGAGAGAGAGAGAGAGAGAGAAAGGGGTGAAAGATCTGGGTTTTCGACCTTGGAATTGGGTTCTGGGTTGTTGAGAGAAGTGAAGTGGAGAAAAGAATAGGACAAAGAGTGAAAGAGAGAGTAATGATAGTACCAGTAAAATTGATTGAAAAGATGACTTTTTTTTTTATTATTGAATTAAGTAAAGAGAGGAAAATGTAAATTGCCTTTATGCTTTGGTCCAAGGCTATATGCTATATAAAATATGTTTTTCATAAAATATGCTATAAAAATATAAAAAATATAGTTTGTGTATAAAATATGCTATAAAATATATTTATAATGAAAATAGCGCTAAATCCGAAACGGTACCGGTACTAGTCCGGTACCGATACCATACCGTACCAGTAAGAAAATCGGTACCCTGTCCGGTACGAGATTCAGAACCTTGGGGCTACTAGTCCGGTGTGCACCCCTAGTCGCAGAGGAAGGGTGAATGGAAATTTTAAAACCCTCTCCGTATACCCAGGCCCTATCTTCTTTTGGAGGGGGGGGGGGGGGGGGGGGGGGGGGTTCTCTCTTATTATGGATCATAGCATCGCTCAACCCGACGGCTTAGACTTATAGAACGCGTCTTCTCTATAAACCAGATCCGACGAACGGAGTGAAACTAACCCATTGAAAGTTGGCTCCTAACCCACGTGTGTTATCTATAACCCAGATCTAGAAAACTTTTTGTCGCAAACACTCATATTTTTAAGTAGGTAGAGCCATTTTGAATAGCGCATTTCTGAATCGCGCTATTTGAAATTTTGGACCGAAGGGGAAAAGAATTTGAAAAGCTTTGAAGTGGGCTAAATGACCAAACCACCTATTTATAGCAAATAGGTAGTGCAAATCGAGATTGCGTTATGGCCTCAATATATGACCAAAAGGAATAAAAGTACGGATAAAGCGCAGTTAGCAATTGCGCAATAATAAAAATGCAATTTAAAAAGGCGCTATCAGTAGACGCAATTGACCATTGCACTTTCAATGCTGCTATTTGATTTCCTCCATAGCATAGCAATGACACCAATCTAGAAACAAGAAATGGCATCATATTCAATGAGTCTACGAATCAATGGGAAAATCATGGGTCCACGAAGGAGATCAATTCTATTATCCCCTAAATCTGTGTCTATGTAGGTCAAACAATGCAATTATCACAATGCATCAGGAGTAGGCTTACTGACTAACAAGAGTACCTTTGCTACTCGAATATTGCCGAACATGGAATGCCAGGATCCCTAAACAGTTGGTAATGAAAATGCCAACACCCACAATTGTTGCTAAAAGCAATTAACTGATAAGCCCCAAATGTTGTATATATCCGGGCTTATCTCACTCGTTTTGATCACACACACGTGCATTTTGTGCCTTTATATGATTGATTTTGTGCGAGTTGTGTTTTTCATGAGTTTCAGAAAATCGGAGCTAAAAGGTGTGTCCAAAACTCCAAATAATCTCCGGTTGTATCCGGAAGTACCCAAGGTCCCGCAATGCCGTGGAGGATAATCGCCGAAGCTTAGAAGTCGATTCAAGAAGCTTTGAAGGTTCAAGGAAGGTCCGGAACAAAAGAACAAGAAATTTGGAGTTCTGAGCCTCGAAAAAATCTGACCATCTGATAGAAAAAGGCTCATTACTTTCAAGATAAAAAGGATATGAATATGAGGTCAATTGGTTGGAAAGTAGACTCATAGAGCTTTCCAACGGTTCAAGAATCGCCTCATTCCGAGTTCGGATGAAGCCGGGGCGTGCCCGCGAAGTTGGGTCAAAAATCTGCCTGAACAGACGAATCTGGATCGATCAAGAATCATTGTGGATCGATCCACTTTGCACCAAAACTTCAACAGATGAATCTGGATCGACCCAAACCTAAAGTGGATCGATCCAAAACACTCCGGGCAGCATTTTTTGTGCTCTTTTTATACCTTCCTTTTATGGAATGTTTTTACATTATGTGACAGCTTTATGTAACTTTATGGGGGAGAGGAATTGGATGATATAATACACTCTCCTCTCTCCTTCTCTATGACTTTCTCTCTTATTTTCTTAGTTAGTTTTTGCTCTCACCTCTCTCCTCCATTGGAGAGAGTTTAAGGTCTCTCTCTCTAGAATACTCGAGTAAGCTTTCATTTTCCGTTTATTTACCGTGTATTAAACTTGTTCCTCTCGTCTAGATCGTTCTATAAATCTTGTTTGTTTTCGTTTTCATCAAGTATTTAGTTTTTGTGTTGTTCTAGCTATTTCTCTTGGAAACCTTATTTTCTAGTTGTTGTTTGTGATTTTCTCTAGTGTTAATGTTGTAAGTAGACTTAAGATCTTCATAAAAATCAGTGTTTAGAGTTATTAAACATGTTTTTGGTTTTCTACAATTCCTAGGCTTTATTCTTGCATAATGTGTGAGTAGTTAAATAGGCTAAGTCATGGGGTGATTAACACTCCATGACTTGGGATTAATCCGTCCATCTCGACAAATAGCATACACCTCTTGCTTATCAAATATTTGGGGTTGCACTTTTATGTACCAAAGAGTGGGTTTGTTAATCTCTTTGATCACACGTAGCCAAGAGCTTGACTACTTGGCATATGTGATGCTTTGGGCGATGTCAACCCATCCGTTTGCAAAATGTACCAAAAAACTCCTAATCTTTGGTAAACACATTTTCTTGTAAATGGTTTTAAAATCTAAATCTTCCGTTCGGGGGCATTTAACGATGCCCCGAGCTAGTTATCAAGAGGGGATGGATTAACCCAAGTCATGGTAGTTAAATACCCCTAGACTTTGCCTTAGTTTAATTAGTCTTTAAATCTTCCGAGTTGTTCTCAAAGTCGAGAGAATTCCACCCCCAAAATCACAAACTAAGTTTGCCGCTTCAAGGCCGAAAATCTACACTTGCAAGACAACTCTCATGCTGGGTGCGTTCGGTCCTTGTGGATTCGACCCGGTCTTACCGGTTATTATGCTACCGCCGATCTAGCCCTACGCTTGGGGCGACACCATCTACGATACAATCTAAGGTCGCAAGCATGAACCGCGTGCGAGAGAAGTGCAATCGAATGACTATGAGGCTGAAAAGATTGGAATGGAGGCATGAAGTGGCTAACTATGCATCAGAGGGATTCATTGAAGATGCACAAAGGTATCTAAGTTGGAGCAATGAACAAAAACTTCAATTCGATGTTGATATGTCTGACGAAGAAAATATGTAAACAAAGGAAGCAAAGTACTTCGTGTTTGTGTATTGTCATTAATGAATTGAACTATTATCTTTCCTAAGACCTAGTTTATTAAACATGCAAAAACTTATTGAAATACAACGAAAGCCTAGACTAAGATGTAAACATATTGGAATACAGCAAACATGACATCTCTCCTAGACTCAAAAGACGATGTTACAAGCCTTCACTAGGCATCCCCATCAGACATTTCACAGTTAGAGATATAGTTGATGTTCGCCAACACATTGCTGTGCTCGCGTGCCGTAAGTTCCCTTCCACTTGCCTCCGCAACCTCCCTAACAAGCTGAAGCAGGTAGTACCTACGTCAATGCAACAACATTCTATTATTCTTTCTCTTAATTAATTTCAATGCTCGTTCATAATTAATTTCACTGCTCGTTCATAATCAGTCCTACATTTAAGCTTTGTTTGTATGGCTCGCTGAGGGGGTATCGCCGATCCTAATTCTATTAGAGCATTGTACAATTGTTGTTACTTTTCCACCTTAAATTACCCATTCCTGTCGAAGACCAATGTAATAATCTTTTAGACTAGATTGTCTCTCTCTCCAGTATGGTTCCAAAATATTGCAAGTATCCATTGACTACCACAACCACCGTCATAGGTCATTTTATCGTGAACCGTTGATGATACTTAGCCAGGGCATGAGTATAAATAGTAACCAAAATTCATAGCATAAAGTGCAATATCTATTTGCACTATTAGGGTTAGCTTCAAAGCGCGATATAGAATTGCGCCATTAGGGTTACGTACAATTGGTGCATTTATAAACGTGCTTTTGGTGATGTAAATTATTATTTTATTTTATTTTTGGAAAAGATTTTCACACCCCCCAAAAAAAAATCCCCCAAATACTCGTTTTTTGCCTGTATTCACCTTGGAATTACCGAATTGGCCTTACCTCTCAGTCACTTTTTCCATATGAAGGGCAATTTAGTACTTTCAATTTACTAAAGACAAAAGAAAAAAGAGTGTTTGGGGTAAAAGGGGGGTGTAAAAAAATCATTTTCCTTTTTTATATGAAAATTTTAAAGAGCACGAAATTAAAAATACAACATTACTCAGTTAATTGAAGGTACAACTTCATTAAAAGAGCAAGCTTCGTTGGAAATAGAAGTTGACTTGGTACATTGTAGACACCCCGATTTTGACCCAGAAATATACTCGAGCATTCCCAATGATGAAATGGACCAACGATGCGTACTTCGAGGCACGGAAAAGGGCTTGGACTTTCCAAACCCTTTTTAAAACAACCTTGAACCTACCAAAGTACCCAAAGCAACCCTAAAGTACCAAAACAAACCAAGCCAACCAAAAGTGCAAAAGAGCCTTTAAGCACTCAAAGGGGGCTTTGAGTGCTCAAAGCGTCACAGAACCCTTTGAGTGCTCAAAGGGTACCTCTGAATGCTCAAACCCCTCCCCAATCAACTTTTTTTGCAGAATATATAATCATGAGACTCTTTTGATTTGGGAGCATATATCCTCCAAGATACCGTCTCCTACACGTCTTAACCCCTAAATTGGCCCCTATTAAGCCTAATTTAATTTTAAAAATAAAAACTCACCAATTTTCCTCCCATTTTCTCACTATTTAAGCCATACACACCACTCTCACACTCCAGAAAACTGCTCTCAAGCTTTCTCACTCTTAAATCCTCATCAAATCCATTCAATCATCCAAAAAATCCCATCACCTCAAGCTAGAACCTACTCTTTATGTAAAAAAAACCATACAACACTCTCAATATTCATGTAACTAGTCCTTAATACACACTTACACACCCCAAACACTCCACCAACAGTCCATAAATCAAGCCTCAAACTCCCAATCAACTAAAAATTTGAGGTTCAAACCTTGATCATAGCCAAAAGGTAGAAAACATCATCAACGTCCAACAGTTGTTTGGTCTTTTTGAGGAAAGCCAGTGAGTCCATGCAGTTCTGTATACGTGTAATGGCCTCACAAAGGCTTAAAAACCACCCAATAATATAAAAACCATGCAAACTAGAACATGGTTTGAGCGCTCAAACTGTTTTTTTGGCTCTTAGCAAGTTTTATCCTTTTTCATGTTTTGTTCATTGCTTCAGCATTTTAGATGGTTATTTGGGATCCTTGTGTTCATTAATGATTTTGTTTATTCTGGATTAACCCTCACGAGGATTCCAAAAGGCTATCCAAGTGTTAAATCCATTCCTTAAATAAGCAATAAAGTTTACTATGGCACAATAAGAGCTGTTATAGTCTTTTTCTTCATAAATCAGTGATCAATAGACAAGGAAAAGAGCAAATAAAGCATTGAAGCTCACAAACCAGGAGATGGTTTGAGCGCTCAAACCATAGGCTTTGAGCGCTCAAACTATCCTCCGACCATTTTCAAGGATCCATTATTTTGCACTCTTCCCGTGATCTCAATCACCTTGGATGGATTCTATGGTTGATATATCCTCAAACCAGCTTGTTTCTTCCTTGATTATTAACTAAATCATCTTAGAAGCTATCCAAATGAGGATTTTCTCTTCAAATAAGAAATGAGATCATGGTTTGAAAGATAAAAATGGTATTTTTGAAGTTTTTTCTCAAAGATCAGAAGTTCGGAGGGATGGAAAAGGGTTTTATAAAGCATGGAAGAGAATAAACCAAGAATGGGTTTGAGCACTCAAACCATCCTCTTTGAACTCTCAAGCTGGTTTCTGTTATGTTTTGGATCTTTGTATATTCTTGCTATTTATCATGGTTTAATCATCTTTAGTAGTCCTTATGTCTGTTTTACACCATTATCAGTTAGATTATCTCATGTTGATCTCTCAAGTATCACCAAACATGATTCTTAGTTTATCATTTGCTTATGAAAGCTCTTAAAGTCATGTTTCTGGCTAGATAAAGGTAAATGTGGCATTAAATACTGATTTGGGTTTACAAGTGGTCTGAAGGAGATATGAAACAGCTCAGAAGCAAACAAACCAAGAAATTGGTTTGAGCGCTCAAACTATCCGCTTTGAGCGCTCAAACCCATTTCTGGTCCATTATTGGTTTTTGGTCTCTTTATCCACTGATCATCTTTTGAAATACTTTGAATAACTCTCTGAGTTCATTTTGCTTATCCATCAGATCTGTTTATCTCTCTTTGGTTCAATAATAAATCTCAAATCAATGATTAGATGGACATTTTGCCTTAAATAAGATGCACAGTTTTGGTTTTCAGAAGTATAGATGTGTTCTGATCAATCTGGTCTTTGCTTTAAAACAGTTCGTGTCATTTTGTACCATTTTTGTTGTCTTCTTGTTTTGTGTGCTTGTTAATCTATGTCTACGTATCATCATCACTCATATAGTTTACGAGGCACAAAGGCCATAAAACCCTTCCCTACTCGTAACCAAGCTCCCGAACTTAAGATAATATGGTGAAGACAGACTAGTTCAAAACCTTATGCAAAATAAGGCACAAGTAGTCATTTAATTCGGTTCCTCGGGAACAATCCGCTAAAACCCAGGTGGCGACTCCGAATCGAATTCCTCGGAGGGGTGTCCACATACACACTACAAACTTCATAAATTTCAAAATATAATGCACATAACGGAGCACATATTAAAATGCAAACATAATCCATACATATGAGCGAGCAAATTGAAAACATAAAATCACACATTACTCGTTCATTAGTGCTGAAGATGACGCTTCTCCTCTTTTCAATGGACATGTTTGTCGATTATGCCCTACTTGACCATAAATTTTGCATGACTGCTTTTGAGACAGTTGAGATTCAAGAAAGTCATCCATCTTATTTCTGATTCTATTAACTCTAGGCGACCTTTGCCCCGCAGACGACCTTTGTCAGGAAGAATTGTATCTCCAAAGTAGTTAGGCCAGTAAGCTTCGTCATGAATAGGTCAAAATGGCAATGTCGTGTACATGGCAATGTTTGACTTAAGCTTCCAATAGTCACTGAAGTACTAAAGCAGGTTCAGGTTGTGGTAGCTGCATATTGGAATGCATGGGAGCACGACATCTTCCACTGTTGCAGCTTATTGCAAGTGCACATCCGATCATTCAAATTTATTATGTGCAAGTGATTTCCTTTATATGGGTTGGTCTGATTGATCGCGGATGCACCGAGTAGATACCCACAACTATATCAAACTCAATGACCTGATGTTGTCATTACCTACGAAGTAATCAATAGTAAACAAAGGTACGGGAGATGGCGAATACAATTTCTAACAAAATTTTGGCAGAGTCTCCTTTGTTTTTGGCTAATCCCGACAAACGCCTCAGTGAAAAGTGCAAACAACCCTAGTGATGAAGCAATTCTCGTCACTCCTCGATCAATGACCTACAAAACGAAATAAGAACTAGGGCACTGGTGTGGTACCGGCCGAATGGCCTCCGATGCCTAAGTCAGTCATTTTTTAGATTGTAGGATTGGGTAGAGAATACTGAATGGGTTGTGTTACGTACCTCGCTGAGATCTCATTAGTCGCTTTATAGGCAACCGGAGTTGTAGAGTCCTTTCGGAATAGGGAACCATAATTCCCGTTTGATAAGGTTTATCTCTTGGAGTTATAATGCCTAAAGGACTCTTATTTGAGATATGTCCCGCTATTCAGATCTGGATAAATTCCCATAATCCCCTTGGGGTTAGCTATGGAGTGTGGAACCTTCTGGATTAGGTTCGAGGAGACTCACGATTCTCAGTCGAGAAGCTCGGCCTCCTTGCAAGTGAGCTCCGTTATTACGCCGAGCCGACCTGGCGGATTGGACTGAGGAAGAGATCAGCTCAGACCCAACAGCTAGTGATATAACAATTGCAACATATAACCCAAAAACCCACCACCAGGTCCACCACCTGACCGCTCAAAAGGAGCTGTTGGAAATTCGAGTAAAAATTTTTGTGTCTCTTTAATTTGGGTAAGATTTGAGTAAAAACGAAATTTGATATGAATTTGATTCTAGTAAGGAGGTGAGTTTCGGGTGTTTTTACCCATACTTCAAAAATTTTGGTTTACTGCAAATGTGCCGAATATGGGTTTATGGACGCTATAGAAGTAGACGATCTGAAGCAAAGGCCAAAAATGAATTTCACTAGCACAAGCAATCGCTCACCAATTAAGAGCACTCCGTTGCTCGGAGCTCTCTTCCTGCTAATGGCGACCCGCGTTTGTTTCTCTCGCTCTATCCAATTCCCACTCCACCCTGTCTGCTTACTACGCCCTCTTCCTCCTCCTCCCCGCTTTACCCCCACCCATTTACCCAAATCCCGTCCCTGTCCCCTCTGGTCCCCTTCCTTCTCTCTCTGCCTCCGTCTCCACACCCTCCGCCACAAGTCAACCGCACCTCACCCTCCTCGCACCACCACCCGTTCATTCGCCACCGCAGCATCGATGGCAACGGCGGCAGTGGAGGAAGGCAATCCTTTGCTGAAGGACTTCGAGTTCCCGCCATTTGATGCCGTCCAGGCCGAGCACGTCCGGCCGGGGATTCGTGCCTTGTTGAAGAAACTCGTATGTATTGTTATGTGTTTTGCCACACAGGCATGTTGGGCTTATGTGATATTACCTCGTTGATAGTTGAAAACTAGCAATCCATCCAGTTGCCACTGAAACACTGCATATATGGCATGTGCGAAATGTTGTGCATGTTTTTTTGGTACTAAAGTTTATGATTTCTATAGGGGTGTGTATTTACAGTGAGGTGTTTCGGCTGTGTTTGGTGATGGATTTTGTGTTTGTGTTTTTTGTTTTGGTAGGAGAGTGAAATTGTGGAATTGGAGAAGACGGTTGAACCAACGTGGCCGAAGCTTGTTGAGCCGTTGGAGAAGATTATGGATCGGCTAGTGGTAGTTTGGGGAGCCGTGAATCATCTTAAGGCTGTTAAAGATACTCCCGAACTACGTTCCGCCATTGAAGAAGTTCAGGTACTGGTTTTCTTTCTTTCTTTCTATGTTTTTTTTCTTAAGATAGATGTTAGCATGTTAGTAGAGTTAGATTACTAGAAATGCCAACGTCACACACTGACAACCTGAAATATCACACACTGACAACTAAGGATCCACTCAGGACCGCTTGAGCTAGAGCTCAGGGGCTCTTTCTTTCCATGTTCAGGATGTTTCTTAAATCTGTCGATCAGTGGACGCAATCGAATAAATGTTGACCATGGTTAATGTGTTATGATATGAGAGAGTATGAACAATAAGCATCGGCAATCAGGTGTTGAGCTAGGAAGTCTTTTAGGTAGTTGAAATGGAAAAAAAGAGTTTATGTTCAACCATTGCGCCCTGCGCATATGGTTAAGAATCTGGCATTGCTATCATTCTATTGGTCAACATACTTTCGCCTATTGGACAGTTGGTTCGGGCAAAAGACTAACCTGCAGTTGATTTGCTACTTTTTGATTTGCATTGAGTGCATGGATTTGCTCGTTAGATTTGCGTTTGGCATTCAGTTGGTATTGGAATGATTGGTTCTTTTAGTTGAAGAGGGATTGTTATTTGTAATTGAGAATAGCATTTGTTAGTTGTTAATGGAGTGATTGTTCCCTTTAGACGAAGAGTGACTGTCTTATTTGACTGAGATGGCATTTGTTCTTGAATGTGGGAATAAATTTGTGCCTATGTAGAATTGCAACTTCGTTGGAGGTCATGTACTGGTGTTGCCTATTGCATATGCTTCAAACACCAAAAACCTCGTGACGCATGTTTGAAACTCAAATCCAAAGTTTCTTATTTATTCTTAACGTTTTCCATTTGGACACTATGGGGACACCATGAAAAAATGCTCTAGACGCTCGTTACGTTTCCAAAATAACTCGGAAATGGTAAATGAAACAGTAGATTGAAAATGAAACTTAGGAAACTTCTGACGGATGATGGTTATTGATTATGAAAACAAGTGAATGATGAGAAGCATTTTTGTTGATATAATTGTGTGAATGATTTAATGATTAATTATATATGATTTAAAGTATATTTGTATATGTGGTTTTATATATTTATAATTAGGGCCTTATTTTTTAATATAATTATTCATATAGTAGAATGCATAAATGTATATTCAAAAGGGTCGCCCAACTTGTTGTGTCTCCCAATTTTCTTAAAACTTACGTCTCGAAGTGTAGTGTCGTGTCTTGTCCTATCTTGCACTTGTGTCTTGTAGCGCACCATGTCAGTCATTCATTGATTTGCACATAATGAATCTTGGAGTCTTCTGATGTTTATTTGATTAAGTTTGGGGTTTGCAGCCAGAAAAAGTTGAGTTGGAGCTTAAGTTGGGGCAGAGTAAACCACTTTATAACGCATTTAAAGCTATCAGAGAATCTTCTGACTGGGAAGCCCTGAGTGATGCTCATAAACGTATAGTTGAAGGTAAGTATCTTATTTTGAACTCGCTCTTTCTTCATTTGAGATTTCCTCATTTACTTGATAAAATTTATTTAGTATTCTTTCTCTTGCTATGCGCTCAAAATGTGCGTACATAGACTGTTGGCTTAGTATCATTTAGACTCTTACTTACTCCCTTCAATTTCCAATCATGCCTCATCAATAATCATGGCCACTGAGACCATGCAATAATACAGGTATCAAGTCTTCTAGCTTCTTGGTAATCAATGTGTCTTGGCGCCCTTATACGTTGACTTGATTGTGATAAGGGGCGCCCCTGTAATTTCCTCTTTCCCTTGTGATTAATTAAATTTGTACAATAGAGAATTTTACATATGCATCAGAATAAAGAGGTTTTGCCTCCTGTAGTTATTTTGTATGTTGTTATCTTTGCGTTTGTATCCTCGAATCAAAAGTTTGTGGATTATAAGTTGCAGTGTCAAAAATTTGTTTTAGAATAAGGTTGTGACTTCCTATTGCAAGTACCTTAACACCCTTTACCTACTTATTGTGGCAGCTCATGCTATATGAATCCTGTGCAAGTAACTGTATCTGAACCGTTATGTGAACGGCTGAGTTTTGATATTATGAGAATATTTTGTGCCCTTGCAGCTCAATTGAAGGTGGCGATTCTTAATGGTGTCTCTCTTGAAGATGATAAAAGAGAGCGATTTAACAAAATTGAACAGGTATGCTTCCATGTTGTTGAACGAGATGAATGGGAAAATTTTCATGTGCTATTATGAACATGCTATACATCCATCTGACGTTAACTAATAATTCCACGTGGCAGCACTTATTTACTTTGATGTTAGTTGTTTCTTTTTGCACCATTTACGTCACTTTTACAATGATGAAATTGCCCATGACATTATTGCCATCCATCACGAAACACATTTTGCAAGTGTGTGGAGTGTTGGTCATCGGTTGGAAAAAGAAATGGCCTAAGACCTAAGCAAGAAAACATCATTTGTGTTGCCATCTAGCGTGTGTATCTATCATGTTATGTCTCATATTTGAACTCTTTTGCTACTTGTGGTCTTCCGTGTGATGTCTTTGAAACCTATTACAAGAATGGCAGACGGGAAAGGGCATGTGTTAACCAAATTTAATACAAAAGCAATAACTCACATTTTGATGATTACGGTCTTTGAAGCACCGACTTTTTCGTGGAGGCGGCATGTTGTGGCAGAGACCGACACTTCTTTGACACTCCTAAAAGTATATGCAATACTTCTGCAATATGTTTAATAAAAATTCAAATCATAATATCTACTCCCTCCGTCCCATTTTGATAGTCTAGTTCGGTCTCCAATGCAATTTTTAAATTGTTAATATCTTTCAATCTATAATGAACTTTATGTGCAATATGGATCTCATAGGATAGATCTCAATTAGTTCTATTATAAAAAAAATTTAAGATTTTTATGTGCAATATGGATCTCATATGATAGATCTCAATTAGTTCTATTATAAATTTTTTTTTTTTAATTTTTAAAAATATTGTAGATTGAAAGATATTAACAATTTAAAAATTGCATTGGAGACCAAACTGGACTATGACTATCAAAATGGGATGGAGGGAGTAACTCTTTGCCGCCTCTGTGGATTTCTTAGTGACTGTATTTGAACCCGCCAACAGAGTCTAGCTAAAGTCTCCTCATAGTATCAATAAAAAAAATTATAAAAGATTACGATTCAGCAATTGTTTTGCACTTCGTTGAGCATGAAATGGCTAATGTGGAATTTTTGTACAACGATATCTGGATGTTTCAGTAATAGAATTTTTGGCCTTTTAATCTTGATTATTGTTGTTATGTTGCTATTTCTGAATGCCGTGGAATAAACTACTGACAAATTAAGTCCCAGGCATGACATGTAATGCAACTTTTAAATCCACTATGTTGGCGTGCTTGTGTTGTGTCTGACGCGGCACTGCTAAGAATTATGGGAAGAAAGAGCAAGAACTTTATTTTGTTTCTTTTTAATCCTCATTTATCTCTGAAGAAGTGTTTACAATCAGACTTTCTCCAACTCTCTCTTTTCTTCCTTCTTCTTTTTTGAAGGTTGGGGATACCTTATTTAATGTTTGCCTTAGAGGGTTAAATAACTGCTTTGACCAAATAAAGTTGTATGATTTTCTTCTTCTGGTATTTGGTTCCATTTCACCATGCGCCAATTTGCAGGAGTTGGCAAGGCTATCTAAAAAATTTGGGGAGAATGTTTTGGATGCCACAAAAAGGTTTGAACAAGTAATAGTAGACAAGAAAGAGATTGAAGGACTCCCAGCTACTGCTCTGGGATTGGCTGCTCAAACTGCTGTATCAAAGGTATTTAACATTGATTCTGTTGTAAATATTTTGTAGCTACTCTTCTGGAGCATTTAGCTTTCGTCTTTCATATGATCATTTCATGCATGTCCATCAACTATTCCAGGGCCATGAAAATGCTACAGCTGAAAATGGGCCATGGGTGATAACATTGGATGCTCCAAGTTTCATGGCTGTGATGCAACATGCTCAAAACCGAACTTTGCGCGAGGAACTCTATCGTGCTTACTTAACCCGTGCTTCTAGTGGAGATCTAGACAATACTGCAATTATTGACCAAATTTTGAAGCTTAGGTTGGAAAAGGCTAACCTTCTTGGATACAAAAGTTACGCTGAGGTATGACTCCTGATTTGTTTACTATGCTTCTTTTCCATAGGCTTACTATGGTATTATCAGGTGAGCATGGCCACCAAAATGGCCACCGTTGACAAAGCAGAAGAGCTCCTAGAAAAGCTTCGAAGTGCTTCGTGGAATGCAGCTGTCCAAGGTAATCTGTTCGGTACAATTTCAATGAACTAAATGAGCGGTGAGAAACATAGAATTTGAATTGCACCTACATGATATTTTGTTATTTACAGCTTTAAATTTAGTTTTATGGCAGGATTTCATTTGCCTCACAGAATAATATTCTGATGGCGATTTTTAGAATAAAGTTCCGTATTCAGCATTTTGAGAACACCAAAAACTTTTCTTAGTAACTACTAACGTACGGCGGCACACACTTTCCGTTACATTCTTGAAGTTGACTGTTAGTTCACTGATTGTTGTGTTATTTTCTCAGATCTCATTTTACTGAGTTATGCAATAAGAGGTAATCATTTCATAGTTTAACATGTAATCAATTACGTTGGCATGCCTGGGGGTACAAATGTGAACACTAAGGTTGTCTTCGGTTACCCACCAATGTTTTACTTTTGTTACTGCCTTCTGGCAAGTCGAAGAGTATACTCTGTTTTATCTGGAGTTTTCTTTTTTAAATAGCTGCTTGTTCTTTTAATTTCTCATAGAACTGTTTTGAAGCATAATTCTATTAAGTGTGCAAACATTTTTTAGCCTGATCAGGGTTTGCTAACATTTTTGAGCCTGATCTGGGTTTTATTTTTGTAGATATGGAAGATCTCAAACAGTTCTGCCAAACTCAAGGTGCCCCTGAAGCTAATGATTTGAGTCATTGGGATATTACCTTTTGGAGTGAGAGGCTTCGTGAGTCAAAGTACGAAATAAATGAGGTTCGGACTCATTTTCTTTTCCTTATGCAATTCCATACTAAGTTGAAATTCGTCTTTTACAAGTTTGATCATGTTAGAGCTTGTCCCACATTGGTTAATTATAACCTCCAAAGCTAGTATATGAACCTGGGCAGGCTCTCCACTCATTGCCAATTGGTTTTGAGTTGGATGCTTTAACTTGGTATCAGAGCTTGGCTTCCAAGGGGTTTTGGACAAGACTCTATATCGTTGATGGTTGGTTCCACATTTGTCTTTCGTTGATAGTTGATTGTTGGCGTATGTGTTGAATCATTTGTTTACCTCACCACGTGCGAGTCAGGGGTAGCACCTGCGGGAAAGTGTTAGAGCTTGTCCCACATTGGTTAATTATAACCTCCAAAGCTAGTACATGAACTTGGGTGGCCTCTCCACTCATTGCCAATTGGTTTTGAGTTGGATGCTTTAAAAGATCTGACAGGTGCCATTGTGAGATGTTATAATTCATTTATGTTTCCTTTTAATACAACCCTATTAACATACTGCTTCAAAGATTTAATAATATTCCAGAACATCAAACCCAGCTCCATGATTTTAAATGAGGTGCATGTATTTGTTAATGTATCTCCGTGTATCTATTGTAATCTTCTATTCTAGGGCAGATTGCGTTGACCATATAGTATCGTGATCTTGCCTTGTAATCGTTGCCATTTTAGGCCATTGTAATCTTTTCCTTCCTAGCTTTATATTTTTCCTTTTTAGTGTTAGGTTTTCTCCTATTTAAACCATGTAATAGTCTAGGTTTATTCATTCAGAAATACAGACCTCTGTTATTCGTATCATGGTATCACGGAGATACATTAACAGTATTTGCGCTGGATTTTGTCCAAATCACCCAACGAAGAAATCATAAACAAAAAAATGCTTGCCGTTATTTTTCATTTTGTCTTCTGGATGAAAGTAAGAATCATGATGTCAAAAGGCACTAAGTTAGAATAATGATATCAAAGGGCACTGCCAATATTTTATAGGTATAGTAGGTAAGATGAAATACTTTGCTATGCTGATGTTTTTTATGCTTTATAGTACATATTTAGGAGGTAAAATATGGAAGGGGGAAAAAAAGTACTAGAAACGTCATTGTATTGGAAATTTGGAAGAAGATCAGTTTGAACCGTATTTTGTTTTACTCCCTTTTTCTGTTTGATCTATTCGTATTCAGGAATTATTATTGTTAAGAAGTCCGAGTCTTGAGTTAGCAAAACTATTACTGATTAATTGATTATTGAAGCCCAATAACAGGAGATTTAATGTGCATTTGTGGACAACAGTTAAATTGTACCCTCCATTTCATCTCATTGAAAACTAGTTCTTTAACCACTAGTTGATAAATAAGATGGTATTTGCATAGTTAGATTTTGATGTGTTAACTAGTTTTAAGTGGATTAATTAGCTTAATCATCTTAATCAATGTCAGACTGACGAGTCACTAGGTGGAAGATGTTTTGTGGCACACGTCCTATAAAAGCCCACGAGGATCCTTAGCTAAAAAGCGAGCAAATGTGGGCCAGATCTCTATGGCAGATAAACATTATTTGCCTTCCCTAATTTGACGCCATGCTTGGATCCTGATTAATTACTGCTTGCTTCGTAATCTGTCACTGAGTCATCAGCTGCTCGCCTTTGTTAGTCTCAAATTTCAACCAATGCGCATTTTCTCTGCCTCTTTAAGTGTAACTGCATTGAGCCACATCCCTTTTGAGCTCCAACCAGCATGAACTGTTTGAGAACCCATCCTTGATCTTCCTTATTACTACCACGTGCTCCACTCCCGAGCCAGGCTATATTTGCTGAGGTTGAGACTTAATTTTGACTGAGTTTCCGCCTCCATTTGGAAGGCCTCCCTCCCCCTTAAAAGCACGCAGTGTTCCAAAAGAAGGTCTGGAATGCTGAGTACTCGCCGCCTAAGCACTAGAAGGCCCCTCGCCAACTAGCCCGAGTAGCCGAACTACACCAACTAGCCCGACTAATTGCCCAACTAGGCGCCGAGTACTCGGTCCTGCAACCTAGAAGGTTCCCAGCCACCTTGGGAGCGCCTAGTGAGTTTTAGAACCTTGGAAGCACCTATTGCCACTATCATGTACAGATGTTGTGCGTCTGTCACTTGCTACCCCTTCTCCACCTTCGTCTTTGTCATTGGCAAGCACAAATTTTTTATCCCTACTAGCTTATTAAATTGCTATTTTCTGGATGATGGTAGTATATTGATATCAAATTGTTTACCGATAAACAATGTCTTGGTAGAATAGCTGCTTTTGGTTTGAGTTAAGGACAAAAGTTTTACTGTATTTGTACATGGTTAGCACACTTTGGAACACAGTACAGTTTACTTAGCAATAAATTAAGATAATTTTTTCGTTATCTTTCTTGTTCCATGCGCGTAATCTTGGGCTTGTTACTTATTAAAAAAGAAAAGTAAAGAAGTAATCTTGGGCTTGTTCGATAGGTCTCTAAATACTGTTTTGTGAGTCTTTGATACTTTGACCAGCATATGCCTACACTATCGGTCCTCTGTGCATGACTTACCTGCAGTTTATCTTGAGATAGTAGATGTTTTCAATTTGAATCTTAACTGCACAAAGTTTTACATGGATATGAATTGCATCTCTTTCCAATGGTTGGCATGTGTTGAACAGGAGCTACTGGTTGGCTAAAATCTGATCCTGGGGTTGGAAATTTTGCTGTATTTGTTTGAATCTTGAATATGATGTATGTTTTTCTCCCGTTCCTTGCTTGTAGGAGTCTAAGTGTTGCATGAAGGATCTTATGATTCTCTGGTTAAAATTACACAGGAAGAGTTGCGCCCGTATTTCTCATTGCCTAAAGTTATGGATGGGCTTTTCAGCCTTGCAAAGATGCTTTTTGGGATTGAAATCGAACCAGCTGATGGTTTAGCTCCGGTAGTAAATTTCTCTTTTTTTCTCATTCCTGTTTTCTTAATATATAATCAATTTTCCGTAATCTGATTCTACAATGTTAGCATTGTTTAGGTTTGGAACAAGGATGTCAGATTCTACTGTATCAAGGATTCTACTGGTAGTCCGACTGCGTACTTCTATTTTGATCCATACTCTCGTCCATCTGAAAAAAGGGGAGGTGCTTGGATGGATGAGGTTGTTGCTCGAAGTCGTGTGCTTTCACGGGATGATGGCTCTCCTAGGTTGCCTGTTGCTCACATGGTGTGCAATCAAATGCCACCAGTAGGGGACAAACCAAGCCTTATGACTTTTTATGAGGTAAGTGTGGTAGCTTTTACCTAAAGTCGTTGGAAGTGTGGTTCTTAACAATTATTGGAAAACATTTGGAGCAGCAAGCAAAAGCTTTAGCTTCTTAGCGGAAGTCTTCTCCAGGCCCCCAATTTAGAGTCATTTGAGTTAGAGGAAGTCTTCTCCAGGCCCCCAATTTAGAGTCATTTGAGTTAGACTAAACTAAAAGTACTGCATACATTTCAATTTGCTGCTTGAAAATGAAATTTCTACCTTCCGAATTCTGTATCCCTGTGGATTCAATATCTGGGACTGAATACTCAAACGACAATTGTTTCTTTTGATATGTTGTCCAAAACATTTTTAACCTAGGGAGGCTGTATTTGTTTTCCGTTATTGTGTGTGGTCATTCGGACAGGGAAGATGTGGTAGGATCTGATTTATTGGCACCCTAAAGATCGAAGGGAATAGATCTGGGCTAACCAATCTCGTGGTCTCATTTGTGAGAAGTGGTTATCATCTTTCTAAACAATGAAGTTGGTTTTTGGATATTGCGTCCTGGACATTGTCATTGACTTGATCTCATTACAAGTATGTTCTTCCCCCTTTTGTAGCTGGGCTGCGTTGTTAGTCTGTGTAATTTCAAATTCAATTAAATTAGCACTATGTGATGCTAAGATGTACTTAGTTTTTTCTCTCGTCTTTCATTTCATTTTCATAATTTCTCTACCGAGGCTTAATTTTTGCATGAATGCTAATAGCAAATGCATTACAGTACTGCTATCATAAGTAAAAAAATTTAAATTGCTAAATGTAATTGTTGTTTTGTAGGTTGAGACGGTCTTCCATGAGTTTGGTCATGCACTTCAGCATATGCTGACTAAGCAGGATGAGGGTCTGGTTGCTGGTATTCGAGGTATAGAGTGGGATGCTGTTGAATTACCTTCTCAATTCATGGAAAATTGGTGTTATCATAGGTAATGTTGCTTCACTGCAATCTGATTTGAGGTTGTTAGCTATCTTTTGCTTTCTTCTACTTCTGTGTGTTAGAACTGAGTTAACAATGAGCGTGAAGGTTAATTATCCATGAACTGAGGAAATTATTTACTCATTGGCACTAAGTAAACTTCAAACTATTGGGTGGTTAGTGGTAATGTGGTATAGAGCAGCTGTTTATAGAATTTGTTGGTGATTTTAGAACTACTGGAAGCTGAACATGTGCAAAGCTGTGTTTGTGGGAAATGGGAATATCTTTCTTTGGAGCACGTGGGAATTTCGTTCTTGCATTTGGTCATTGATGTCTATAGGACTGTTAACACGTTTTCCACTCGCGGTGGTATATTATCAGGGTCTTAGTGATAACAACATTTAGTAAAGTAATTTTGACGTATTGAGAAGTGGGAAGGCATCTTCCTTTTCCAATCTTGTAAAGCACAACTGCTGCAAATGCATGTTGGATTATCTCTCTCTCAATAAGCTTCCTTACCAAGTGCTACAGGGATACTTTGATGGGCATTGCAAAGCACTATGAAACTGGAGAAAGTCTCCCTGAAGATATCTATAATAAGCTCCTTGCAGCTCGAACTTATCGCGCAGGTTCCCAAAGTCTTCGTCAGGTCAGTGCAACAAGTTACTTTGTCCTTAATTTCTTTTTTTAGGTCTGCCTTTCCATTTTGGATCCAACACTAGATTTTCACATGATCTTCATGTTACCTGTATTATAAGGAAGAACCTATGCATGGTCACACAATACGAGCTATTATAGTGAATGTTGAGAATATAAATAATATAGTTACCCCTCTCTCTAACAGCTTAAGCTTTTAGATGAGTTGGTGGTTAACAATTTAATATGGTATCAGAGCTAGGTCTTGGGTGGCCTCATCTCACGTGGTCAATTCTCTCCTTTTCCCTAGTCAAAATCTCTTAGTTTTCTCAATTCGTACCTCCACGTGCATCTGGGCTACACGTGAGGGGGAGTGTTAAATTATCCCACATTGCTCATCTAAGCCACCCAAGCCTAGTTAATAAATTCTTGAGGTTACTCCACCAATAGCCAATTGGTTTTAGGTTGGAACTCTCCAAGAAATTTAACATGGTATCAAAGCCAGGTTTCAGAGGATTTTGGACAAGACTCTCTTGGTTATTGCCCCATTGTTTGTGCCATAAGTACACCATGTTTCGTTATGATCCCAATGTTGTGGATCCATTGTTTGCCTCTCCACGTGCGGGTCAAGGGTCGCACGTGGAGGGTAGTGTTAGAGTTTGTCCCGCATTGGTTAACTATAACCTCCAAAGCTAGTATATGATCCCGGGCGGCCTCTCCACTAATTGCCAATTGGTTAACAATTTAATATGGTATCAGAGCTAGGTCTTGGGTGGCCTCATCTCACGTGGTCAATTCTCCTTTGCCCGAGTCAAAATCTCCTAGTCTTCTCAATTCGTACCTCCACGTGCATCCGGGCTGCATGTGAGGGGGAGTGTTAAATTATCCCACATTGCTCATCTAAGCCACCCAAACCTGGTTAATAAATTCTTGAGGTTACTCCACCAATAGCCAATTGGTTTTAGGTTGGAACCCTCCAAGAAATTTAACAGTGAACATAGGTAAATCTTCTTTTGTGCTAGTGAAGCGTTTCTATTGGGTTAGAAATTTGTTGCAATAGTTTAGAAGGATCTTTCCAATGTCATTGTCATGTTGCTGAGAACTGTGAGTGCTGTAATTGTGGGGAGCTTACTAAAGATTTTTGTATATATGAGGGTAGACATTCTTATACGAACTATTAAACCAAAGATTTGCTAATCTTCGATTATAGATTGGTCAAGTGAGAGACTATGGTTCGGGAGAACGCCTGCCCCCGTGCAAGTAGGCACATGATTATTCAGTACCTTGTTAGATTGGTTAATGGTGGCGTTTGTCAGTTTGTGCTTAATTCTTATCAGGAGGTAGGAAAAAAATAGAAACTGGCTTAGATGTCGAATGTCTCATCCAACTTTCAGACCATATTACATGACATTTAATCAAGTGAGGAGTCCTCGTTAATTGATTCACATGGCTGTTGAGCTAAACTAGTTGTCCATTGTGAAATTCTAGAGTGAGAGAGAGTAAGAGACATATTATGAAAATGTGTGAGGTGTTAGGGCTCTCCCTTTCTTGTTTCTATATATAATGAACAAAGATACATGTACTACACATAACAAATAAACCCAACTTATCATCCATATGTGTTGAGTTTCACCGGGAATGATGCATGTCAATGATTATTTCTTCTCTATTCACTTGTACTTCTCTCTCTTGCAATTGTAGCAAAACTTGCAGTGAGCTCTGTTGTAGGATGTTCTCACTTTAGTCACGCCAGATCTTGTATTTCTAAGTTGAATGTCATTGTTGTAAGTGTCATGTTTTAGTCGGTTGACACTTGACTGCATGTCATTGCAAAAGAGGCTGATAATTCAAAAGTAATTGCACTGAATTTAGTATTTCATTTTATTGTGTTTTGTAGTTGAGATTCTCATTTCTTGATTTGGAGTTGCATACCAAGTATGTTCCTGGTGGATCAGAATCAATATATGATGTTGATCAGAGGGTCAGTAGAAGAACACAATTGATCCCTCCATTGCCAGAAGACAGATTTCTTTGCAGTTTTCAACATATATTTGCAGGTTTGCTCTCCCAAGTAATTTCACTTTTGGTCTAAGAAATTCTGTTGTTTTTCAGCTGCAATCTCATCTCCATCTCATGATGATAGATATATGGGTTGATTTTAGGGGAACTTAAATAGAGGTCCTTTATCATAGACTTAATTAGGTCCCCCTCCTAGTGGGTTTGAAACCTTAATTTCTCATCCTGAAATTTTAAAAAACCCAGCAAACCCTTAATTATATAAAACACAATTTCCTATTAAACGTAATTTCAAAATCCTTAAACCCACTGTCTGTCCTCTCCCCATCAATCTCTACGGACTCTGTCTCTACACCCATCTACGAGTTCCCATTTCAAAAGTGAAGGGTTTAAAAATATGATAGATTTCTGCAATTTTCCATGAAACTTGTAAGCAACTCTATCGACTAATATACCATCTATTTCATGAAATATTTCTTTAATCATCCATTAAAGCAACATTTCAAGAACACTAGTATACCATGAAAAATCATGATAAAATCATGAATTTGCAGCATTTTTGTCGGACCCAAGATCATGATAAAATTTTCGAACAATTGTGGTAAACATAATAAATTAGTTTACCATTATTTTTGTTATACGTAATTGTATCATGAATTAGGTTAGGTAAATAATGAATCCTTGGGCTCAATAACATGAGAATTCAAAATAAACCATGTTCACTATACGATTCACCTAACATGGTAAACAAATTAACCAGGACTCGTGCGTGGAAAATCATGAGTAACAGAGGAAGAGAAATCTGGATCAAGCAAAAAAAAAAAACAAACAGATAAACAAACGGATTTGTGACTAAACCATTTTCGCTAGACGAATCACCTACCATGATAAACAAACTAATCATCTAGGAAGAACGAGTAGGAGCAGACAAAGATGCATCACGCCTTTCAAACCCCAGCCGCCACCCATGTTTTTCGTGGATCGAAGACACAACCCAAAAATTTACATTTACAAGCTGACGATCAAGTTGAAGTAGAAGGGAAAAAGAAATGGTGGTGATGGTTGAACGTGGAACAAAAGTAGAGAAAATAAAACACACCAAAGAGCCAAAGCTTGTCTTCCATAGAAAAGCTCTTGTGAGGGGAACCCACCAACACAAACCCATGTGGCACATATTCTTCTACCAGAAGATCCGATCGAATGAGGTCAGATGACTCAGATCCACAAAATGATTGCAGTGGTTAACCTGGTCCCTCTTTCCTCGTTTCCTTCAAACCCCAGCAGCCATTGCGCCCCCGCTCCAGATCCGTCCAATTGTTTCGCGCATGTCCCGAATCTATAATCCTCCCCGGTTAATCGGTGACTGTGGTGGCGGCAGCGCTCCGTCCCTGTCTTCTCCGGGTCACCATCTCGATCCAGAGAGAGAGAGAGAGAGGTTTTAGGGTCTCCATACAGAGAAAGAGAGAGGAGAGAGAGTGGTTTTAGGGTAAATTGAAAACACCGGTTATTAATTAGCAATTAGGGAAAATGGGTTTTAAGAGAAAATGGTTTAGTGGGGGCATTCAACCAATTTCGGAATGAGAACGTAAATATTCAAACCCATTAGGATGGGGAGTAGGATCCCCAAACAACATGGCTATTTAATTTTCTCGTGATTTTGTTTTCCTAACTTGTTCCTTTGGAGCGTGTGTCTTCTCCATTTCAGCTGGATATGCTGCTGGATACTACAGTTACAAGGTATTTGTTTTTATATGTTTATTTTGTATATTTGGGTTCCTTCTGTTTTCTTTTTACTTTTTTTTTTTTTATTTCTGTTGTGGAAGGTTGAAGAAGATTTTGATTATTTTTATTCCATTTTACCCTCCCTCCCTTAGATTGGTTTTTCATTGCTTACTTATGTTACAAGTTCTGGCTTTATGCTTGTGATGTTTTTTTTTTTTTTTTTTTTTTAATTTTTTATATCATAGCAATCATCATATTTTGCAGTGGGCAGAGGTGTTGTCCGCGGATGCTTTCTCGGCATTTGAGGATGTTGGATTAAATGACGATAAGGTACAACGGGGAAGGCAGTTAATTGCTTTTTGGATCCTTAAAATGCTGAAATCGACACAGAGACAAATTATTGAAATTGCTGTTTAGATCATGGTTATACGTTATTGTTCCATCAATATCCATGGCTTTTATGTTGCAAATGGATTGTTTCGTGGTTTAGCATATGTCTCTGTATTCTTCCATCACTGAATGTTGGGCAAGGACGTCCTGAATTAGTGGCTTTCTTGAGTTGGAGATTAAACCTCACTGGGGATATTGGAATTTACATTAATCCGTTCACATAATTGACCTCTAATTATTTTAGCAGTTGTGGAGATGTGAAAGTTAAGAGGGAAAGTAGGAAAGGTGAGCGATGGCTAATTTGGCAATGGGTCCTACTAGTTTGGATGGGTGGAGGGTGAAGTTTAGGCATGATGTTAGGGTAGGGTACTGGGAATGTCCCGGACACAGTCTCCTCCCTTGTATTTGTAGAGCTAGGGTTAAAGATTCGACACTGGCTTATGGCAATTGGAAAGTTCAATTTGGGAGTTTGGTTCATGAATGGGTACATTGAGGAGGTGCACTAATATTTCGAAACAAGCTCATAGTTTGGCTGGAGCAGATGAGATAAGGTCGGTAGCCACTATCTTGTGTTATTCTCATGGAATGCAGGTGCAAAGATTGTGTGGTACAAGAAGAAGGTGGTTTGTTTTCGTGTCTTAATCCATTAAGATCTGGCACACAAGAACGGAACACTAAGAATGCATTCTGCATTTTTGCTGGGAGTTGCTGGTTATGCACTTAGTTAATTAACGTCAAATATGCTGTTAGTTAAATCTGTAAACAGTTTTTGAATCTTGTTATGGCTCTGGTCAGCAGCTCTGGTTTACTTGTTTTGCAAGATTTTGAATTGTCCATGTTACCAAAGGATAGTTCACAAATGATAAGTAAATGGAATATTGCGTGTCTTGCAACAGGCTGTCCAAGAAACAGGGAAAAGGTTCCGGGAAACAATACTTGCTCTTGGAGGTGGAAAAGCACCATTGGAGGTTAGATACGATAATCTCACTCCCTTTTTTCCCCGTCAAAGTTCTATATTAATTTGCTCAATGGGATAAATTTCCATTGGGCCAAACTCTCTACTGATGCTTCTATCAAGGTTTGAATCTTGTACCGTTCCAGCCGGTACCTATTGGATTTGGGTGAAACGGTATTGAGAACCTACCCAAGCCAATACGATATTGAGAACCTTGGCTGTTATTGCCCCATTGATCTTCGCACTGTTCTTTTCTAAACTTTTGTTAGCCACATAGCCTGTTGTTCATAACTAACATGCATATTTTGTCTAGGTGTTTGTGGAATTCCGAGGGCGTGAACCTTCTCCAGAGGCACTGCTCAGACACAATGGGTTATTGTCGGTCTCAGCCTCTGCTTGAAATGCTGATGTTTGTCGGTCTCTGCCTCAGCCTCTGCTCAGGCATAGTCGACATGGAGGCTTTCGGCATGCTATTCGTCTCACACTCTCACTTACAATTTACTCCGGTAGAGATAGGGCCCTACATCCATTGTTATAAATGTTTTCTATGCCTTTAGTGCACAAAATATAAACTTTGTCGCTGGCCTTATTTTCTTGACTGGTGGCTTCTTTTTTACTAATTCTTTCTTCTTCTTCTTCTTCTTCTTCTTCTTCTTCTTCTTCTTTTTACTTCCAAAAAAAAAAAGACTTGGTTAATTGTTCAATGTAGTTCCATGATTCCATCATTTTAGGCAACAAGAGTTTCAAAAACTTCGGATATCAGCTTTCCAATTTGAGGAACGGTTTCAAATTCTTTGACAAAGTTGGGCAGTAAAATTGCTGGTGTGGCTATCGTAAGGCGCATGCGTGTGCGTGAGTGGGAGTGTAAGCCCAAGGGTGGAAGCGCATCAAAACACCTCAAATTACTAAAATTCGTTGAAGCGAGGACTTTGAGCACAAAATGAGTATTGAGAGCGGGAGTTTAGAGTCCTACTAAAAGATTATATGTAACTAAGGAGATTTGTTTTTTTTTTTTTGATGCGGCGGAAACTTTGTAACTAGGTTGTGGTAACACAATGATATATGCATGTGGTACTCTCTATTAATATCGATTTTGTGTGCATTGATTCCACCATTAAATTGTATCATTTTTTATCCGAAAATGCCATTTAAGTGCCCTGAGTTAGAATTTTCGTTTGTCATCAATCAACCTAGAATTTCTAATTTCCTGGAATTTTGTTTTTAAAAATAAATGAATAAATAAATAACAGAGAGAGAACTTGGGGAGGAAGCTTGAGACTTTGAGAGAGATTCAGATTCCTGAAACATGGGAAGTGGGAATGTGGGTATTTTATGTTTTTGTAAGTTTAAATTAGATTGAATTAATTTTACTTTTTTTTTATAATTTTTTTAAATTTTAATTAGGCATCCTATACAAATATTATCATTATGATTCCATCTTATGAGATTTGAATCTTTATGATTCCATCTTAAAATTGGTTGAGTGTCCTAGTATACGCTTATCAAATGCAACAATACCTCAATATTTAGATCATCAAGATTCCCGAAATTGGTGGGCTTGATTACACATCCCATTTTAATGGGAATACAGTTTCCATATTAATATAGATTTCAATACTTAGATAATTTAGAATCCCTTAATTAGTGGCCTATTTTAATGGGAATACAGTTTCCATTACTAATAAGATTTTGGATTTGATTACTCATTGGTCAGTTCCCACACAACTTTCGCCGTCCACCCGATCGTCTTCCACCATTGTCGCCCTCCGCCGTCCAACAAATCGTACATCCTCTCACTCATCTGAAAATTGTAAACCCACTACGGTGAATAACCACTGCGACGCGGCATCGCTTGGATCGGTGGATGTAACCGATTTGTATGGCCTCCAAATTTTGGCAGAAGGAATCGAAGGCAATTCAAGCAACGCCTCCGCCCACCAATTGGATACCCTCCGCATGTCATCCACCGCCATAGGTTGCAACTCTGTATTTGTTACTTATGATTTCCAAACAATAATCTGGTTAATTCGTTTACCATGTTAGGTAATTTGTACAATGGACATGGATTTGTTACCTAATCAATCCCAAAGCTGGCACGTGGTTTTATGGTGCATTAATCAACCATGTTTTTTCATGGTTTTTGCTTGGGTTGTGATTTTATGATGCATTAATCTACCATATGTTTCTTGTTTTTTTTTTTTGGTTTTTTTGTGGTGCATTAATCTACCATATTTTTTTGACTTTTTGTATATACAATCTGTCTCTTGGATTACATATACCTATTTTTATGGTGCATTAATGTATCACATATCTTAGTTCATTTATTTACACTTGTATTTTGTTGTGAAATGTATCATGTTTTCCATAGTTAATTTGGTCACGGAAATCGTGAAATGATTTTCATGGCACATAAATCTATCATGGTAAAAAACATCGATGTCTCATGACTCGTATTTTTAGGACAAAATATCATGATTATTTATTTTCAATTTTTTTTAATGAGATTTTAGGTGTGAGAATATTAGGAGAAAGAATTATAAGATTAGGAAGAAGAGATTTTTATATAGGAGAGAGAGAGAGATAGAGAGAGAGATTGAGATAAATTAGGAAAGATTAGGAGAGAGATATGTTAGGAAATTAGAAGAGAGAATTATTAGGAAAAGCAGGAGAGAAATATTAGGAAAATTAGGAGAGAGAAAGGGTGTTTTGGAGTTTATTTGAATTTCAGGATGGAATCATAAGTATTCAAATCTCATAGGATGGAATCATAATGATCTTTTTTGTACAGGATGCCTAATTAACTCTCCCTTTTTTAATTTGTAATTGTGTATTGTTGATGTATCTTTTCCCTTGAGTAGAATAGGATTATAGATCTGCGAAAATTGCTTTGATGAGTCATAAATCATAATATAAGGGAAGTGTTATTGACACTCCTTTTATTGTCTTTAGTATGTATTACTCTTGCACTTTACATATAGAGAGAGAAAAATGAAGTGCCAATAACAATTCCCTAATATAATAAGGATAAAAAAAAAGTCACAATATGATCAAGATGTTTGGGGGAAAAAATAAAAAACGGAATTGAAGAAGGAAAATAGTAAGTTAAATTCTACTCTTTTGTTTCTCAAGTGATAAAATCAACGTATGGGCTGGTCCTATTGACCAGCGGATGCACTGAGTAGATACCCGCAACTCCATCAAACTCAATGACCCGGTGTTGTCATTACCTACGAAGTAATCAATAGTAAGCAAAGGTACGGGAGATGGCGAATACAATTTCTAACAAAAATTTGGCAGAGTCTCCTTTGTTTTGACTAATCCCGACGCCAAAATGCCTCAGTGAAAAGTGCAAACAACTCTAGTGATATAACAATTATAACATATAACCCAAAAAACCACCACCACCATCACAGGCGGTTCCACATTATGCTTTGGGTTGTCACTTGACCACCCAAAAAATTTTTTTTGTTTAAAATGCATGTAATATTTTTTGTTTTCTGTGAGTTTAGGCCTTTTTGAACACCCAACCTAAACATATTTGAACACCTTATGCATAAATATTTGAACACCTAACCCAAAAAATTTGAACAACTAGCCCAAAAAAATCAACCCACAAACCACTCGAAGATGGACAATCAAATTAAAAGCTATAAGCAACTCCATAGCTTCTCATAGATGTAAATTGAACAACCTATACTCTTTTCTATTTTATATTACATGTAATAATTTTATCTCATGCTTGTTTGAGCACTTAGTCCTACATGGTGAACATCTATCAATCTAGGAAATTCACAATTTAACACATGCATTGTATAAAACATCAAACCAAAGTACACACTCTTAATGATAAAAAAAAAAAAAAAAAATTAGAGACAAAAAAGTAGCTATTGGTATCAATATCGTGCTCTGCCTTTTCTCGAAACAATAATCAATTCTATATCTCAAAAAATAAGAGCATATGTCAAAAAAAAAAAAATTCTAGGGAACCTATTCGCCAAACAACTTTCTACAAAAAAGTTATTTGTCAATTTAATTTTGCTCCTAAAATATAGAACTCGTCGAGAAAACATGCGATTGTGACATCTTACATATTATTTGGTCCCATTATTCACACCAATATACTCTATAAAAATTTGTGTATGTATGACTAGTTAAGTAGTTAATAGACCAAGTAGGATTAAGGTAATTTTTGGACAACACGTTTAAAACTCCTGCAGCGCCAGTTTCCTGTTTCCACTGCCGCCTATCACGACCGTTGACCACTCAAAAGGAGCCGTTGGGAAATTTGAGTAGACCATCTGAAGCACTGCCAAAAATGAATTTCACTAGCACAAGCAATCGCTCACCAATAAAGAGCACTCCGTTACTCGGACCTCTCTTCATTCTAATGGCGACCCGCGTTTGTTTCTCTCGCTCTATCAAATTCCCACTCCACCCTGTCTGCTTACTGCGCCATCTTCCTCGTCCTCCCCGCTTTATCCCCACCCATGTCCCCAAATCCCGTCCCTGTCCCCTCTGGTCCCCTTCCCTCTCTCTCTGCCTCCGTCTCCACACCCTCCGCCACAAGTCAACCGCACCTTACCCTCCTCGCACCACCACCCGTTCATTCCCCACCGCAGCATCGATGGCATCGGCGGCAGTGGAGGAAGGCAATCCTCTGTTGATCCACACCCTCCGCCACAAGTCAACCGCAGCTCACCCTCCTCGCACCATCACCCGTTCATTCCCCACCGCAGCATCCATGGCAACGGCGGCAGTGGAGGAAGGCAACCCCCTGTTGACGGACTTCGAGTTCCCGCCATTTGATGCCATCCAGGCCGAGCACATCCGGCCGGGGATTCGTGCCTTGTTGAAGAAACTCGTATGTATTGTTATGTGTTTTTCCACATATGCATTGCCAATGAAACACTGCATCTATGGCATGTGCGAAATGTTGTGCATGTTTTTTTGGTCCTAGAGTTTATGATTTCTATAGGGATGTGTATTGACAATGAGGTGTTTCGGCTGTGTTTGGTGATGAATTTTGGGTTTGTGTTTTTTGTTTGGTAGGAGAGTGAACTTGTGGAATTGGAGAAGACGGTGGAGCCAACGTGGCCGAAGCTTGTTGAGCCGTTGGAGAAGATTAGGGATCGGCTAGTGGTAGTTTGGGGAGCCGTGAATCATCTTAAGCTTGTTAAAGATGCTCCCGAACTACGTTCCGCCATTGAAGAAGTTCAGGTACTGGTTTTCTTTCTTTCTTTCTATGTTTTTTTCTTAAGATAGATGTTAGCATGCTAATAGAGTTAGATTACTAGAAATGCCAACGTCGTGCCACCTACTTGAATCTGAAATATCACACACTGACAACTAAGGATCCACTCATGATCGCTTGAGCTAGAGTTCGGGGGCTCTTTCTTTCCATGTTCAGGATGTTTCTTAAATCTATCAGTAGATGCAATCGAATAAATGCTGACCATGGTTAACGTGTTACGATATGAGGACGGTCGGTTCGGGCAAAAGACTAACCTGCAGTTGATTGGCTACTTTTTGATTCGCATTGAGTGAATGGATTTGCTCATTAGATTTGCGTTTGGCATTCAGTTGGTATTGGAATGATTGTTTCCTTTAGTTGAAGAGGGATTGTTATTTGTAATTGAGAATAGCATTTGTTAGTTGTTAATGGAGTGATTGTTCCCTTTAGACGAAGAGTGACTGTCTTATTTGACTGAGATAGCATTTGTTCTTGAATGTGGTAATAAATTTGTGCCTATGTAGAATTGCAACTTCGTCAGAGGTCATGTACTAGTGTTGCCTGTTGGACATGCTTCGAGCACTGAAAACCTCTTGACGCATGTTAGAAACTCAAATCCATAGTTTCTTATTTATTCTCAACGTTTTCCATTTGGACACTATGGGGACACCATGAAAAAATGCTCTAGACACTCTCGTTACGTTTCCAAAATAATTCGGAAATGGTAAATGGAACGGTAGATTGAAATTGAAATTTAGGAAACTTGTGACGGATTATGGTTATTGATTATAAAGACATGTGAATGATGAGAAGCATTTTTGTTGTTATAATTGTGTGAATGATTCAATCATTAATTGTATATGATTTAAAGTATATCTGTATATGTGGTTTTATATATTTATAATTAGGGCCTTATTTTTTATATATTTATTTACTTAGTAGAATGCATAAATATAATTTCAAAAGTGTCGCCCAATTTTCTTAAAATCTACGTCTCGAAGTGCAGTGTTGTGTCCTGTCCTATCCTGCATTTTTGTCTTGGAGCGCATCCATGTCGGTGATCCATAGATTTGCACATAATGAATCTTGGAGTCTTCTGATGTTTATTTGATTAAGTTTGGGGTTTGCAGCCAGAAAAAGTTGAGTTGGAGCTTAAGTTGGGGCAGAGTAAACCACTTTATAATGCATTTAAAGCTATCAGAGAATCTTCTGACTGGGAAGCCCTGAGTGATGCTCGTAAACGTATAGTTGAAGGTAGGTATCTTATTTGAACTCGCTCTTTCTTCATTTGAGATTTTCTCATTCACTTGATAAAATCTATTGAGTATTCTTTCTCTTTCTATTTAGGATTTGCCTCTTGTAGTTAATTTTTTATGTCGTTATCTTTGCGTTTGTATCCTCGAATCAAAAGTTTGTGGATTATAAGTTGCAGTGTCAAAAATTAGTTTTAGAATAAGGTTGTGACTTCCTATTGCAAGTACCTTAACACCCTTTACCTACTTAATGTGGCAGCTCATGCAATATGAATCCAGTGCATTTTATTTGTTTTCAGTTTATTTGCTTGTAAGTTGAGTTTGATATGGTAAGTAACTGTATCTGAACCATTAAGTGAACGGCTTAGTTTTGATATTATGAGAATGTTATGTGCCCTTGCAGGTCAATTGAAGGTGGCGATTCTTAATGGTGTCTCTCTTGAAGATGATAAAAGAGAGCGATTTAAAAAAATTGAACAGGTATGCTTCCATGTTGTTGAACGAGATGAATGGGACAATTTTCATGTGCTATTATGAACACGCTATACATCCATCTGACTGTAACTTATAGTTTCACGTAGCAGCACTTATTCACTTTGATGTTAGTTGTTTCTTTTTGCACCTTTTATGTCACTTTTACAATGATGAAATTGCTCATGCCATTATTGCCATCCATCACGCAACACATTTTGCAAGTGTGTGGAGTGTTTGTCGTAGGTTGGAAAAAGAAATGGCCTAAGACCTAAGCAAGAAAACATCATTTGTGGAGGCGGCATGTTGTGGCAGAGACCGACACTTTTTTGACACTCCTAAAAGTATATGCAATATGTTTAAATAAACATTAAAACCATAATATCTACTGCCTCTGTCCCATTTTGATAGTCTAGTTCGGTCTCTAATGCAATTTTAAATTGTTAATATCTTTCAATCTATAAAGAATTTTATGTGCAATATAGATCTCATATGATAGATCGCAATTAGTTCTATTACAAAAAAAATTTAAAATTTTTATGTGCAATATGGATCTCATATATGATGGATCTCAATTAGTTCTATTATTAAAAAAAATTAAAAATTTTAAAAATATTGTAGATTGAAGGATATTAACAATTTAAAAATCGCTTTGGAGACCGAACTGGACTATCAAAATGGGATGAAGGAAGTAACTATTTGCCACTGATACAAATCAAAGCAAAGAGAATCAAGGGGGAGAGAGAGAGAGAGCCGGACTACCCAAAGGGACTACATTGCATCTATCAGATGATTTGATTACAAGGAGGACCAAGCTTAAATAGAAAACCTAAGAAACCCTAATAATACAAAAAGACTAAACTACCCTAAACATAAAAGATAATAATGAAACCTTAGCGAAACCCTAATAACATAGGATAATGATACGGGTACAGAAAAAAGGGCACCGAAAATGTACCGATCGAGTTCGGGGACCCACTTTTGGGTCCCACACGAGTGATCCGAACCGTTCATTGTTCTTAAAACATTTTTCCGAGGGGCCCCACAAAATTTCAGCTCAATCAGACGGTTGGAAGTGCTAGAACCAAAGTCTCACCGTTTGAATAAAAAAAAATCTCGATTCAAACGGTGAGACTTTGGTTCGAACATTTCCAACCGTCCGATTGAGTTGAAATTTGTGGGACCCCTCGAAAAAATGTTTTAAGAACAATGAACGGTTCGGATCACTCGTGTGGGACCCAAAAGTGGGTCCCCGAACTCGTTCGGTACATTTTCTGTGCTCCCCGTTCTGTACGGGTAGCACTGTCCAATAACATAAAAGGACTAAGTTACCTCTAACATAAAAGATAAATAACCATTTAACGGAAATCTTAACAATGAAACCCTAATTATTGCTAACCCGAAATTATACTTCACAACCCTATGATGCAAAGCCGGATAGCATTGTGAGTTTGCCAAGACAATAACGAAGTCAAACAGGGTAATAGGGGCCGAACCATTGCCAATGCCGATACCAATATGTTAAGTTAGGGGTTTACTTGTTTGTTTTATTTCTTCCTAAGGGTATTATTGTACATGTACCTTTGTCCATATATATATATATACAGTGAAATGAGAAGGGGTAGCCCTAACACCTCACAAATTTACAACGTTCTCTCTCTCTATGCTAACTTACATGGTATTAGAGCATTCATCATGAACTGGCCTTCATAGAGAGCTTTACGTTTGTAACTTGTATACACGATCGATCATCTGGGTGTGTTCCCCTCCTTAATCGATCGAGTGAGCTGCTGTGTTCCCTCTTTAATCGATCGTGTGGGTGTATACACGAACAACAGTGCATTACGCTGCTTCAAGAGCCCTTGTTCACTGTTGATTCACTAGATCCTTCACTCAGACGACTCCAACCACCTCCGGCGACCATCGCCTGAAGCCAGCAACCTCCGGCGAGACTCGCCTGACGTCGCCTGATGTCGCCAACCTCCGACGAAAACTATTCGACCTGTAACTTGCTGGATCTTGCTCGAAAACTGCTGGAACTTGTTGGGTCTTGCTCGAAAACTGTTGTTCTACCTCCAGCGACCACCATACACCCTCCGGCGAGGCTCAATGATGTCCATATAGGTGCCTTGTTGGGTTTCTTTGATTGATCTGGGTAATGGTTACATTGTTGTACTCAGAACTGGTCTGGTCACACTTTTAACCTCTGTTTATGATCAGTAACCTTTGTTAGAGATCATAATTAACTAACTATGCTCCTGTAGGGTGTCTCAGACCTCACTTGAGGGAGTTTTACCTGTTTTTCCCATTGTGAGGTATGGTAGAGACACCCAAAGAGGCCTCTGGCAGTACAAAGAATGAAGGGAGTCAATTTTTGACTCAAACTAATGCTCCACTAAATATTTGCCCTATTAAGTTGGATGGTTCCAACTATTTGCTTTGGTCTCGGAGTTTTACTTTGGCCATCATTGCCAATGGTCTGTTGAAATTCATCACAGCGCCTGTTCCATCACCAGCAACTACTAGTCCAGACTTTGTGACATGGACTACTCAAAATGCTCAAGTCCTTACATGGTTATTCTACCCTGTGATATCCACCATTAGCCATAACTACTTGTTCCTTGAAACTTCACATAAGGTGTGGACCTCTGTGGCCCAAACCTACTCTCGAAAGGGTATTGATGCTCGAGTGTTTGATTTGAGAGGGAGACTTCGGGGATTGGACCAAAACCATAGGTCCTTAGCCGAGTACTATGCAGATTTGAATGGAATCTGGCAATAACTTGATTACTATAAGAGTTTTCACCCTACTTGTACTGTTGATGCCACTGCATATCAACAAATGGTTGAGAAAGACCGTCTTTATGATTTCTTGGCGGGTCTTGATGTGGAGTATGATCCTATTCGAGTGCAAGTATTAGGCCGGGTTCCTTTTCCCTCTTTAGTAGAGGCATATGCCTATGTTCAGGAGGAGGAGATTCGACGGAGTGCTATGGTACCTGTTTCCATTCCAGATCGCTCGGCTCAGGTTGGGGATAAGAGCAGTTCTGTTGATCGCGATTTGCTTTAGTGTGACTATTGTCACAAGACTCGACACACCCGGGAGTTTTGCTAGAAGCTCCATGGGCGTCCCTCTCGAGGACGGGGTGGTAATCGAGGTGGTGGTCGAAGTTCTCATGCACATGTCTTGGAGTCTATTGTGGAGACCTTGTCAGATTCTAGTGGAGGTCGGTCACATCCTTCAGATAGTTCTCATGGTGGTGCCCTTTCTCAGGGGGAGTTACAGACTCTATAGACTCTTAGGCGCCTTATGACGAGGCTTGACTCTCCATCTACTACAGCTTCTACTTCCATGACTTCTTCCCACTGTGCTCACACAGGTATTCAGGCTAGTGCCTTTACTACTTCATCCTCACTTCCTTGGATAATAGATTCTAGCGCTACTGATCATATGACAGGTTGTTCATCCTTCTTTGACTCCTATTCTCCATGTTCTAGTAAGGATAAGGTCAGAATAGCAGATGGATCCTTATCTTCAATTTCAGGGAAAGGTTCTATAAATTATTCTCCAACCATGTCACTTTCTTCAGTATTTCATGTCCCAAGTTTTTCCACCAGTTTTCTCTCTGTTAGCAGTCGTACTCATTCTTTAAACTGTTCAGTGACATTTTTTCCTACTCATTGTGTCTTTCAGGAACTGTATACGAGGAGAATGATTAGTAGTGGTAAAGCTTATGGAGGACTATACTTTTTGGAGCCTGCACCTAATCTAGTCAGTCCACCTATGTCATGTGGCCAAGCTCTTGAAGCAGATGTGGGCTCAACTCTTCCTTTACTGCATCAGTGGCACCGTAGATTAGGCCACCCATCTTTTGGGATTTTGGAAAAACTTTTTCCTAGTTTAGTTAAGCACTGTACTTGGAGTAAGTTTTTTTGTGAAACGTGTAAACTTGCAAAACGCGAACGCTCATTTTATGCTCCTGTTAATCAAAGAAGTGATTCTCCTTTTATGGTTATTCATTCTGATGTTTGGGGTCCCTCCCTTGTTACCTCTCTTTTAGGCCAGCGTTGGTTTTTTACCTTTATTGATTGTCATTCCCATGTCACTTGGGTGTACTTACTTAAGGCAAAAAATGAAGTTTTTTCGTGCTTTCAATCTTTTCACAAAATGGTGCGTACTCAATTTGATGCTAACATTAAAGTGCTCCGTAGTGACAATGGGACTGAGTATATTGATGGGAATTTTCGGGGATATCTGAATGACTCTTTTTCAGACTTCTTGTGTTGGTACTCCACAAAAAAATGGAGTTGCTGAATGCAAGAATCGTCATTTTGCTGAGGTAGCCCGTTCACTCTTGTTTACCATGAATGTTCCTAAACATTTTTGGGGTGAGGCTATTCTTACTGCAGCTTTTCTTATCAATCGCATGCCATCCAGTGTTCTTAAGTTCCAAACTCCTCTTAAGTTTCTCCCTGGCTGTTCTCGGGTCTCATCTCTTCCACCCAAGGTTTTTGGTTGTGTGTGTTTTGTCCATGCTCCTAAGCACCCTGGTGGGAAACTTGATCCCAAAGCCCGTAAGTGCATCTTTCTTGGCTATTCTCCTACTCAGAAGGGTTATAAATGTTATAACCCACACTCTCGCAAAACATATGTTTCCATGGATGCCACTTTTTGGGAAACAGAATCCTTTTATCCTCTGTCCACTTCATCTCTTCAGGGGGAGAATGATAGACAGGAAGAGATATTGACATATTATACTTCTGAGTAGTGAGGGGAAGAAAGAACCTTTATCTACAGAAAGAGTGGAGCATGATGTTCGGGAAAGAAAGCAAGCCTACATGTGCGGTACCACTTTGCCAATCTTCATCCCCTACTCTAGTTCCTGACTCATCTGGTAATGATCCTTTCCCTACTGTTGTTGATGATCTTGATGCTCCTATTTCTCAATTTGTTTCATATTCCCGTTTATCTTCTTCGTATCGTGCTTTTGTCTCTTCTCTTTCTTCTATATCTATCCCACAGGATTGGAAAGAAGCTATCATAATACCTGAGTGGAAAAAAGCTATGGTAGATGAGATGACAGCCTTGAAAAAGAATGGCACCTGGGAATTAGTGACTCTTCCAAATGAAAAGAAACCAGTGGGATGTAAATGGGTGTTCACCGTAAAGCACAAGGCAGATGGAATGGTTGAGAGATATAAGGCCAAGCTTGTTGCTAAACGTTATACTCAAACCTACGGTATTGACTATGAGGAGACATTTGCTCCTGTGGCCAAGATGAACTTTGTTCGGAATCTACTCTCTTGTGCTGCTACTTTGGATTGGCCTCTTCAACAGTTTGATGTGAAGAATGCATTTCTCCATGGTGACGTAGAGGAGAAAGTGTTCATGGACATACCACCAAGTTTTTCCTCTTTTGCTACAGAAGGAAAGGTGTGTAGGCTGAGAAAGGCCCTCTATGGATTGAAGCAATCTCCCAGAGCATGGTTTGACAGGTTCCTCAAAGCCATGTTGAGATTTGGATACAATCAGAGTCATGCTGACCATACTATGTTCATCAAGAGGTGTAATGGTAAGATTGCCATACTTATCGTTTATGTGGATAACATAATAATGACAAATGACAATGTGGATGAGATTGTTAGCCTTAGGGCTCTTCTTGCTCAAGAGTTTACGATTAAGGATTTGGGGTCTATGAAGTACTTCCTTGGAATGGAGGTGGCTAGATCTGACAAAGGGATTTTTATCTCTTAAAGGAAGTACATCCTTAATCTATTAGAAGAAACTGGTATGTTGGACTAGTTATTGCAAAGTCACAAGATTGCCACCTATATTGACTGGTTATTGCACATTTATAGGTGGCAATCTTGTGACATGGAAAAATAAGAAACAGTTAGTTGTAGCACATTCTAGTGCCGAAGCAGAGTATAGAGCAATGGCTCATACCACTTGTGAGTTGACTTGGTTGCGTACACTTCTACATGAGTTTGGGATTACAATACATGGTCCAACTCCCTTATATTGTGATAATCAGGCTGTTATCCACATTGCTAATAATCCAGTATTCCACGAGAGGACCAAACACATTGAAGTTGATTGTCATTTCATTTCATTCGGTCAAAAGTGGAGTCCAAAGAGATCAACAAGCCTTTTGTTCCTTCAGGCTCTCAACTTGCTGATATTTTCACGAAGGCTCTTCCCAGGGCTTCCATTGATTCTATTTGTCGCAAGCTTGGAGTGTACGATGTATACGCTCCAACTTGAGGGGGAGTGTTGAAAAGGAAAGAAGTATTGTAATACACATGTTGTAATCAATTTGGCAATTAGGCAATTAGGAAGATTGTAATTAGTCTAATTAGGTAGGTAGCAATTTCCTTATTATTTCCTTTCCTAAATTATCTTGTACACAGTCTATATATTGTGCCTCCTAGTGAGAAGAACATATATCGATTATAATCTTTCAACAGGATGTAAGCCGGCCGACTCTCCCATTGAAGCCAATCATCATCTTGGTAGCAATGTGGGAGAGCATACAGATAAGGAGAGATATCAGAGACTTGTGGGTCGCCTGATATACTTATCTCACACCAGACCAGATATTTCCTATGCTGTGGGGGTTGTTAGCCAGCTTATGCATGAACCTCGTACTGTGCATCTTGATGCGGTTTATCGCATCTTGAGGTACCTCAAATCTTCCCCGGGTAAAGGAATTTTGTTCTCCAATCATGGTCACTTAAAATTGGAAGCCTTTACCGATGCAGACTGGGCAAGTTCTATTGATGATAGGAGATCTACCTCTGGTTATTGCACCTTTTTTGGAGGAAATTTGATTACTTGGAGGAGTAAGAAGCAGTCGGTGGTTGCTAGATCCAGTGCAGAGGCTGAATACAGAGCAATGGCTCATGGTGTTTGCTAACTTTTATGGCTCCAAACCTTTTTACATGATTTGGGATTTCCTGATGCTGGTCCTATGAAGCTCTATTGTGATAATAAGGTTGCCATAAACATTGCCCATAATCCTGTCCAACATGATTGAACGAAGCATATTGAAATTGACAGGCACTTTATCAAAGAGAAGCTGAGCAACGGTTTAATTTGCATGCTTTTTGTGAGATCAGAAGACTAGTTAGCTGATGTATTTACTAAGGGTCTTAGTAGTAGAAGTTTTCACCCCATTGTGTTCAAGTTGGGCTTGATAGATAGCTTTGCACCAACTTGAGGGGGAGTGTTAAGTTAGGGGTTTACTTGTTTGTTTTATTTCTTCCTATGGGTTTTATTGTACATGTACCTTTGTCCATATATATACAGTGAAATGAGAAGGGGTAGCCCTAACACCTCACAAATACAACGTTCTCTCTCTCTCTATGCTAACTTACACAATAAAATACTGTAAATCATACTATGAATCATCTCGGAGTGTAGAGGAGTGTCAAAAGTACAAAATAAATGGTTCAATTCCAGAAACTAGACCAAAACAGCCAAAAAAAAACTGCCCAAAAGAGTCATCAGAGGCTGCTGGAGCTCCGGTGAGGGTTGCAAGAGTCAGATGAAGCTCCGGTGGGGGTCGCCGGAGCAAGGTGAAGGTCCGGCAAGGGTTGCTACTACTGCTGCTCTTGCGACCTAGCTTTGTATCGTAATAGTGTTGTCCCAAGCGTAGGACTAGGTCAGTTGTAGCATAGTAGCCTGGTAAGATCGGGGTCGATTTCCACAGGGACCAAATGCAACCAGCATGAAATTTGACTTGCGATGAGTTTTCGGTGTTAAGACGGCCAACTTTTGAGTGGATTTGTTTATGGGATTCTCTCTCTACCTCTAAGTGACTAAAAAATGAAGTTTTTACTCAATTTCAAATGAGTGAAATCTAGGGGTTCAACCCACCCTTGCCTTAGGCAATTAACACTTCTCGCTGATAACTCAAGTGGAGCTCGAAGACATTCGATTCCACTCAGAAGATTTAACAATAAAAACCGATTTAACACATGAAAAATGGGTTTTTTATAGAAAGAATCTCACTTAGTCATTTTATCGAACACAAAGAGTGCCATTGTTCTCTATGCATTGTGTGTGCCAAAAGATTTGTTGACATCCAATCAAAGAGATTAACAAAACTAAGTTTAGACCGAAAACAAGAGATTTCTATCTATCCACAAACCTGTAATTACGCTCTATATGTGAGATTCACCCCATGACTTCACCAAAGTTACTACTCAATCATACTTAAAGCAAAGATGAAAGGAAAAATGAAGGAAACATGAAGCATGACGAAAATGAAAATAAACTTGAGATTTTGATAGCTAATGAGTAGCACAACAACATTAATGAAAGCAAAATACCTTGAATCTAAGTAGATAGGCTTGGATCTTAGAGAGAAGTTGGAGCAAAACCTAAGGGAAATGGACGGGAGGTAGAGAGAAGGTGAAAATGAAGATAACCCTAAAAATCTAGGGTTGGGGACCTTATATAGGTCCCAATATGCCAAGTTATTACAAAAATGCCACTTGATATTTCTCAGTCGGGCCCAAAAAATCTGGAAATTTGCAAGGGATACCGGTAGTGCATTTTTGGGCTACCAGCATCTACATCAACTTATGCCTTCTGTTCCTCGGATACCAGTAGTGGATTTTTGGGCTACCGGTATTGCCTTCTATTCCTCAGATACCGGTAGTGGATTTTTGGGCTACCGGTATCTACAACTACTTGTGCCTTCTGTTCCTCGGATACAGGTAGTGGATTTTCTGGCTACCGGTATCTCCTGGGCAGCCTTCCTTCCTTGTTCCGTTTGACCATCTCTTGGCTTTTGGGTCTTTCCAGGCCTTGTCCGGTACTTCATTCTTGGCTCTCGGAGTTCAATGATGGGGTGCCACGAGGCCTTGGGTACTCGAGTACCCCTTTGGTCAAACCAAGGCGTCAAAACAAGTCTTGTTCTCTTGATTAGCCTGTAACTAACAAAAATCACCCACGCACAATATCAATCGAATAAAAACCGAAATATGCGTGCGTGTGTGACAAAAAGGAGAGAGATAAGCCCCATTATTTACACAAGTGGGGGCTTATCAACTGCGTTATGCTGTGTGATGTTGCTGCTGGGATGTTGAGGACCCATGGCTGTTGTTGCAGTGCTACTGCTGCTGATTGGTTCTACTGCTGCGTTGCAACTGCTACTACTTCTGATTGCTACCCAAAGAGACAGACAGAGGGAAAACCCACTCTGATACCATGATACAAATCAAACCAAAGAGAAAGGGGAGAGAGAGAGAGAGAGAGAGAGAGAGAGAGAGAGAGAGAGAGAGAGAGCCGGACTGCCCAAAGAGACTACATTGTATATATCAAACGATTTGATTACAAGAAGAACCAATGCTTAAATAGAAAACTAAGAAACCCTAACAATACAAAAAGACTAAACTACCCTAATCATAAAAGATAAATGTCGAAACCTTAGCGAAACCCTATTAACATAAAAGGACTAAGTTACCTCTAACATAAAAGATAAATAACAATTCAACGGAAACCCTAACAATGAAACCCTAATTAAAGCTATCCCTAAATTATACTTCCCAGCCGCCCGTGTGGATTTCTTAGCGACTGTATTTTAACCCGCCAATAGAGTCTAGGTAAAGAACCTCCTTGTAGTATCAATAAAAAGTTATAAATGATTACAATTCAGCAATTGTTTTGCACTTCGTTGAGCATGAAATGGCCAGTTTGGAATTTTTTTTTTTTTGTACAACAATATCTAGATGTTTCAGTAATCGAATTTTTGGCCTTTTAATCTTGATTAGTGTTGTTATGTTGCTATTTCTAAATGTCGTGGAATAAACTACTGACAAATTAAATGTGATTTTTTCCCGAGTCCCAGGCATGACATGTAATGCAACTTTTTAAATCCACTATGTTGGCGTGTTTGTGTTGTGTCTGATGCGACACTACCAAGATCTATGCGAAGAAAGAACAAGAAACTGTATTTTGTTTCTTTTTAATCCTCATTCATCTCTGAAGAAGTGTTTACAATCAGACTTTCTCCAACTCTCTCTCTCTCTCTTTTCGTCCTTCCTTCCTTCCTTCTTCTTTGAAGGTGGGGCATGCCTTATTTAATGTTTGCCTTAGAGGGTTGAATAACTGCTTTGACCAAATAAAGTTGTATGATTTTCTTCTTCTGGTATTTGGTTCCATTTCACCATGCGCCAATTTGCAGGAGTTGGCAAGGCTGTCTCAAAAATTTGGGGAGAATGTTTTGGATGCCACAAAAAGGTTTGAAAAACTAATAGTAGACAAGAAAGAGATTGAAGGACTCCCAGCTACTGCTCTGGGATTGGCTGCTCAAACTGCTGTATCAAAGGTATTTAACATTGATTCTGATGTAAATATTTTGTAGCTACTCTTCTGGAGCATTTAGCTTTCATATTTCATGTGATCACTTCATGCATCTCCATCCACTATTCCAGGGCCATGAAAATGCTACAGCTGAAAATGGGCCATGGGTGATAACATTGGATGATCCAAGTTTCTTGGCAGTGATACAACATGCTCAAAACCGAACTTTGCGCGATGAACTCTATCGTGCTTACTTAACCCGTGCTTCTAGTGGAGATCTAGACAATACTGCAATTATTGACCAAATTTTGAAGCTTAGGTTGGAAAAGGCTAACCTTCTTGGATACAAAAGTTACGCTGAGGTATGACTCCTGATTTGTTTACTATGCTTCTTTTTCATAGGCTTACCATGGTATTATCAGGTGAGCATGGCCACCAAAATGGCCACCGTTGACAAAGCAGAAGAGCTCCTAGAAAAGCTTCGAAGTGCTTCGTGGAATGCAGCTGTCCAAGGTAATCTGTTCGGTACAATTTCAATGAACTAAATGAGCGGTGAGAAACATAGAATTTAAATTGCACCTACATTTACAGCTTTAAATTTAGTTTTATGTCAGGATTTCAACATTTTGAGAACACCAAAAACTTTTCTTAGTTACTACTAATGTATGGCGGCACATACTTTCCGTTTCATTATTGAAGTTGACTGTTAGTTCACTGATTATTGTGTTATTTTCTCAAATCTCATTTTATTGAGTTATAGAATAGGAGGTAATCATTTGATAGTTTAAGATGTAATCAATTACGTTGGCATGCCTGGGGGTACAAATGTGAACACTAAGGTTGTCTTCGGTTACCCAACAATGTTTTACTTTTGTTTCTGCCTTCTGGCAAGTCGAAGAGTATACTCTGTTTTATCTGGAGTTTTCGTTTTTAGATAGCTGCTTATTATTTTAATTTCTCATAGAACTGTTTTGAAGCATAATTCTATTAAGTTTGCAAACATTTTTTAGCCTGATCTGGGTTTTATTTTTGTAGATATGAAAGATCTCAAACAGTTCTGCCAAACTCAAGGTGCCCCTGAAGCTAATGATTTGAGTCATTGGGATATTCCCTTTTGGAGTGAGAGGCTTCGTGAGTCGAAGTACGAAATAAATGAGGTTCGGTCTCATTTTCTTTTCCTATCTACGCAATTCCATACTAAGTTGAAATCCGTCTTTTACAAGTTTGATCTTGTTAGATCTTGTCCCACATTGGTTAATTATAACCTCCAAAGCTAGTATATGAACGCGGCCCCTCCACTCATTGCCAATTGATTTTGAGTTGGATGCTTTAACTTGGTATGGCTTTTCCAGAGGCTTTTGGACAAGACTCTATGTCGTTGATGGTTGGTTCCCCCTTTGTCTGTCGTTGATAGTTGGCGTATGTGTTGAATCGTTTGTTTACCTCACCACGTGCAAGTTAGGGGTAGCACGTATGGGAAGTATTAGAGCTTGTCAACCTCCAAAGCTAGTATATGAACTTGGGCGGTGCCTGTTTTGAGTTGGATACTTCAACAGATCTGACACGTGCCATTCCGAGATGTTATAATTCATTTATGTGTCCTTTTAATACAACCCTATTAACATATTGCTTCAAATATTTAATAATATTCCAAAACAAACTTGAGTGAAACCCTACTATATGGTAAGATGAAATACTATGCTATACTGATGTTTTGCATGCTTTATAATACATATTTAGGAGGTAAAATCTGGAGGGAGAAAAAAAAAAGTACCAGAAACATCTTTGTATTGGAAGAAAATCAGTTTGAACCGTATTTTCTGTTACTCCCTTTTTCCGTTTGATCTGTTCTTATTTAGGAATTATTAATATTGTTAAGAAGTCCGAGTCTTGAGTTAGCAAAACTATTACTGTTTAGTTGATTATTGAAGCCGAATAACTGGAGATTTAATGTGCATTTGTGGACAACAGTTAAATTGTACCCTCTGTTTCATCTCATTGAAAACTAGTTCTTTAACCACTAGTTGATGAATAAGATGGTATTTGCATAGTTAGATTTTGATGTGTTAACTAGTTTTAAGTGGATTAATTAGCTTAATCATCTTAATCAATGTCAGACTGACGAGTCACTAGTTGGAAGATGTTTTGTGGCACACGTCCTATGAAAGCCCACAAGGATCCTTAGCTAAAAAGCAAGCAAACGTGGGCCAGATCTCTATGGCAGCTTGCCTTTGTTAATCTCAACTTTCAACCAATGCACATTTCCTCTGCCTCTTTAAGCTTAACTGCATTGAGTCGCATCCCTTTTGAACTCCAACCAGCATGAGGAAGATCAAGGATCAATCCTTGATCTTCCCCATTACTGCCACGTGCTCCACTCCCCAGCCAGGCTATATTTGCTGAGGTTGAGACTTAATTTTGACTGAGATTCCACCTCCATTTGGAAGGCCTCCCTCCTCCTTGGAAGCACCTATTGCCACTACCATATACAGACGTTGCGCGTCTCTCACTTGCTACCCCTTCTCCACCTTCATCTTTGTCATTGGCAACCACAAACTTATCATCCCTACTAGCTTATTAAATTGCTATTTTCTGGATGCTGGTAGTATATTGATATCAAATTGTTAACATACACAATGTCTTGGTAGAATAGCTGCTTTTGTTTCCAGTTAAGGACAACAGTTTTACTGTATCTGCACATGGTTAGCACACTTTGGATCACAGTACAGTTCACTTAGCAAAAAATTAAGATAATTTTTTCGTTATCTTTCTTGTTCCATGCTTGTAATCTTAGGCTTGTTACTTATTTAAAAAAAAAGAAAGAAAGAAAAGAAGTAATCTAGGCTTGTTGGATAGGTCTCTAAATACTGTTTTGTGAGTCTTTGATACTTTGACCAGCATATGACTACACTGTCGGTCCTCTGTGCATGACTTACCTGCAGTTTATTTTGAGATATTAGATGTTTTCAATTTGAAGCTTAACTGCACAAAGTTTTACACGGATTTGAATTGCATCTCTTTCCAATGGTTGGCATGTGTTGAATAGGAGCTACTGGTTGGCTAAAATCTGTTCCCGGGGTTGGAAATTTTACTGTATTTATTTGAATCTTGAATATGATGTATGTTTTTCTCCTGCTCCTTGCTTGTAGGAGTCTAAGTGTCGCATGAAGGATCTTATGATTCTCTGGTTAAAATTACGCAGGAAGAGTTGCGCCCATATTTCTCATTGCCTAAAGTTATGGATGGGCTTTTCAACCTTGCAAAGATGCTTTTTGGGATTGAAATCGAACCAGCTGATGGTTTAGCTCCGGTAGTAAATTTCTCTCTTTTTTCTCATTCCTGTTTTCTTAATATATAATCAATTTTCCATAATCTGATTCTACAATGTTCGCATTGTTTAGGTTTGGAACAAGGACGTCAGATTCTACTGTATCAAAGATTCTACTGGTAGTCCGACTGCGTACTTCTATTTTGATCCATACTCTCGTCCATCTGAAAAAAGGGGAGGTGCTTGGATGGATGAGGTTGTTGGTCGAAGTCGTGTGCTTTCACGGGATGATGGCTCTCCTAGGTTGCCTGTTGCTCACATAGTGTGCAATCAAATGCCACCAGTAGGGGACAAACCAAGCCTTATGACTTTTTATGAGGTAAGTGTGGTAGCTTTTACCTAAAGTCGTTGGAAGTGTGTTTCTTAACAATTATTGGAAAACATTTGGAGCAGCAAGCAAAAGCTTTAGCTTCTTAGCGGAAGTCTTCTCCAGGCCCCCAATTTAGAGTCATTTGAGTTAGGCTAAACGAAAAGTACTGCATACATTTCAATTTACTGCTTGAATATGAAATTTCTACCTTCTGAATTCGGTATCCCTGTGGATTCAATATCCGGGACTGAATACTCAAACGATGATTGTTTCTTTTGATATGTTGTCCAAAACATTTTTAACCTAGGGAGGCTGTATTTGTTTTCCTTTATTGTGTGTGGTCATTCGGACAGGAAAGATGTGGTAGGTTCTGATTTGTTGGCACCCTAAAGATCGAAGGGAATAAATCTGGGCCTACCAATCTCATGGTCTCATTTGTGAGAAGTGGTTATCATCTTTCTGAACAATGAAGTTGGTTTTTGGATATTGCGTCCTGGACATTGTCATTGACTTGATCTCATTACAAGTATGTTCTTCCCCCTTTTGTAGCTGGCCTGTGTTGTTAGTCTGTGTGCTTTCAAATTCAATTAAATTAGCACAATGTGACGCTAAGATGTATTTAGTTTTTTCTCTTTTCTTTCATTTCATTTTCATAATTTCTCTACCGAGGCTTAATTTTTGCATGAATGCTAACAGCAAATGCATTACAGTACTGCTATCATAAGTAAAAAAATTTAAATTGCTAATTGTAGTTGTTGTTTTGTAGGTTAAGGTGGTCTTCCATGAGTTTGGTCATGCACTTCAGCATATGCTGACTAAGCAGGATGAGGGTCTGGTTGCTGGTTTTCGAGGTATAGAGTGGGATGCTGTTGAATTACCTTCCCAATTCATGGAAAATTGGTGTTATCATAGGTAATGTTGCTTCACTGCAATCTCATTTGAGGATTTTAGCTATCTTTTGCTTTCTTCTACTTCTCTGCGTTAAAACTGAGTTTCTAATGAGCGTGAAGGTAAATTATCCATGGACTGATGAAATGATTTACTCATTGGCAATTAGTAAACTTCAAACTATTGGGTGGTTGGTGGTAATGTGGTACAGAGCAGCTGTTTATAGAATTTGTTGGTGATTTTAGAACTACCGGAAGCTGAACTGAACTACTGGAAGCTGAACATGTGCAAAGATGTGTTTGTGGGAAATGGGAATATCTTTCTTTGGAGCACGTGGGAACTTTGTTCTTGCATTTGGTCATTGATGTCTTTAGGACTGTAACACGTTTTCCACCCGCGGTGGTATATTATCAGGGTCTTAGTGATAACAACGTTTAGTAAAGTAATTTTTACTTATTGAGAAGTGAGAAGGTATCTTTCTTTTCCAATCTTGTAAAGCAAAACTGCCGCAAATGCATGTTGGATTATTTTTCCCTCAATAAGCTTCCTTACCAAGTGCTACAGGGATACTTTGATGGGCATTGCAAAGCACTATGAAACTGGAGAAAGTCTCCCTGAAGATATCTATAATAAGCTCCTTGCAGCTCGAACTTATTGTGGAGGTTCGGATAATCTTTGTCAGGTCAGTGCAACAAGTTACTTTGTCCTTAATTTCTTTTTTTATGTCTGCCTTTGCATTTTGGATCCAATGCTAGATTTTCATGTGATCTTCATTTGACCTGTATTATAAGGAAAAACCTATGCATGGTCACACAATACGAGCTATTATAGTGCACTTATGTAAATCTTCTTTTGTGCTAGTGAAGCGTTTCTATTGGGTAAGAAATTTGTTGCAATAGTTTAGAAGGATCTTTCCAATATCATTGTCATGTTACTGAGAACTGTGAGTGACGACTGTAATTGTGGGAGAGCTTACTAAAGATTTTTGCATATATGAGGGTAGACATTCTTATACGAACTATTAAACCAAAGATTTGCTAATCTTCTAGTATTATAGATTGGTCAAGTGAGAGACTCTGGTTCGGGAGAATGCCTGCCCCCGTGCAAGTAATCACAGGATTATTCAGTACCTTGTTAGATTGGTTAATGGTGGCATTTGTCAGTTTGTGCTTAATTCTTATCTGGAGGTAGGAAAAAGTGAGGAGTTTAATTGATTCACATGACTGTTGAGTTAAACTAGTTGTCCATTGTGAAATTATTGAGTGAGAGAGAGCAAGAGACGTATTGTGAAAATGTGTGAGGTGTTAGGGCTCTCCCTTTCTCATTCTTACATATAATGAACAAAGATAAATGTACTAAACTACCCTAGGTAACAATACACATAACAAATAAACCCAACTTAACATCCATTTATGTGTTGAGTGGTACATATTTGTTGAGTTTCACTGGGAATGATGCATGTCAATGATTATTTCTTCTCTATTCCCTTGTACTTCTCTCTCTTGCAAAAGTAGCCAAACTTGCATTGAGCTCTGTTGTAGGATGTTCTCACTTTAGTCACGCCAGATCTTGTATTTCTAAGTTGAACGTCATTGTTGTAAGTGTCATGTTTTAGTCGATTGACCGCATGTCGTTGCAAAAGAGGCTTCAAAAGTAATTGCACCGAATTTAGTATTTCCTTTTATTGTGTTTTGTAGTTGAGATTCTCATTTCTTGATTTGGAGTTGCATACCAAGTATGTTCCTGGTGGATCAGAATCAATATATGATGTTGATCAGAGGGTCAGTAAAAGAACACAAGTGATCCCTCCATTGCCAGAGGATAGATTTCTTTGCAGTTTTCAACATATATTTGCAGGTTTGCTCTCCCAAGTAATTTTAATTTTGGTCTGAGAAATTCTCTTGTTTTTCAGCTGCAATCTCATCTCCATCTCATGATGGTAGATATATGGGTTGGGTTGATTTTAGGAGAACTTAAATAGAGGTCCTTTATCATAGACTTAATTAGGTCCCCCTCCTAGTGGGTTTGAAAACTTAATTTCTCATCCTGAAATTTTAAAAAACTCAACAATACCCTTATTTATACAAAACACAATTTCCTATTAAACATAATTTCACAATCCTTAAACCCACTCTCTCTCCTCTCCCCCTCAATCTCTACGGACTGTCTCTCTTACCCATCTACGAGCTCCCATTTAGACTGTGAAGGGTTTAAAAATATGATAGATTTCTGTAATTTTCCATGAAACTTGTAACAACTCTAACCGAGCCAAACCAAATCGAGCCTTAAGTCCCAATTAATTGGGGTCGGCTACATAAATCTTGTTTTTCCATTGAGCTCCATCAAGGGCTACATGTTCACATAGATTTAGAGTACTCATATCCCTGCGGACTAGATCATCTAATGTCAATCTAGGTCTTCCTCTCCTCATAGCATTACTACCTAAATTTATTCTATCAACTCTCCTAACTCTTCTAGCAACTCCATCGACCAATATACCATCTATTTCACGAAATATTTCTTTAACCATCCATTAAGTCAACATTTCAACAGTACTAATATACCATGAAAAATCATGATAAAATCATGAATTTGAAGCATTTTTGTCAGACCCAAATTCATGATAAAATTTTCGAACAATTGTGGTAAACATAATAAATTAGTTTACCATTTATTTTTTTATACGTAATTGTATCATGAATTAAGTTAGATAAATCATGAATCTTTGGGCTGAATAACATGAGAATTCAAAATAAACCACGTTCATTATATAATTCACCTCTCATGGTAAATAAATTAACCATGAATCTTGTGTGGAAAATCACAAGTAACAAAGGAAGGGAAATCTGGATCAAGCCAAAAAAAAAAAAAAAAACAAAAAACAGAGATAAAAACAAATTTGTGACTAAACCATCTTTACGAATCACCTACCATGATAAACAAATTAATCATCTAGGAAGAATGAGTAGGAGCAGATGAAGAACCACCACCCATGTTTTTCGTGGACCGAAAACATAACTCAAAAATTTACATTACAAGATGAAGATCAAGTTGAAGAAGAAGGAAAAAAAATGGTGGTGATGGTTGAACATGGAACAACAGTAGAAAAAATAAAGCACACCAAAGAGCCGAAACTTATCTTCAATAGAAAGCTCTAGCGAGGGGAACCCACCAACACAAACCTATGTGGCACATATTCTTCTACTAGAAGATCCGATCAAAAAGGTCAGGTCCGCAAAATGATTGCAATAGTTGACCTGATCCGTCTTTCTCTTTTCCTTCAAACCCCAGCCGTCGTCACGCCCCCGCTCCAATCCATCCAGTTATTTCGCGCATATCCCAAATCTATAATCCTCTCCGGTTGATCGCCGACTGTGGTGGTGGTGGTGGTTCTCCATCCCCATCTTCTCCAGGTCACCATCTAGCTCCAGAGGGAGAAAGGAGAGAGAGGGAGATGGAGAGAGAGGTTTTTGGGTTTCCATACAGAGAAAGAGAGAGTGGTTTTAGGGTAATTTGAAAACACTGGTTATTAATTAGCAATTATAGGGAAAATGGGTTTTAAGAGAATATGATATAATGGGGCATTCAACCCATTGATGAGGATAGGAATTTGGGTACTTGCAACGATCCCAATCAAAGGGCAGCATGGTTTGTTCAAAGATTTGTCATTCGAGGGTCATCCATGGTAGTTGGAAGGTCACGGGTCATCATGAATCTAGTGTTTGCATTAATATCCATCTAGATACATTAAACACATTATGTTGATTCATTGCATGTAGTCATTGTTGGATTCTGTATATGCATTTATATCTAGGTCTATTTAATATCTTTTTTAATGTTTTCTTTGATTACGTTCATGTCATTGAGAATTCTAGGAATTAAAAGGGTCTTTCCATGTATTATAAATTAGGTTGTAATATTTCATTTTGGAACCGAGTTGATTAATGAATTGAGTTCACAAGACTGAGGCCATTGTGATTGAGGTTTGGGCTACGGTCCTTCCTTGCAGAAACTGCGTGACCCTTGCAAGGGTAAAGCACCTCTATCTCTCTTTCCCTCTCTTCTTCTTCTCATTCTTTCCTGTCCTCTTCTTTGCCCGCTTTCTCCGAAGTACTAGAGCATCCTAAAACGGTCCTACATCACCAATTTCGGAATGAGAACGTAAATATTCAAACCCACTATGATGGGGACTTAAGTAGGACCCCCAAACAGAATGGCTATTTAATTTTCTTGTGATTTTATTTTCCTAACTTGTTCCTTTGGAGCGTGTGTCTTCTCCATTTCAGGTGGATATGCTGCTGGATACTACAGTTACAAGGTATTTGTTTTTATACATTTATTTTGTATATTTGGGTTCCTCTTTGTTCCTTTTGTTCTCTGTTTTGTTTTTTTTTTTTCCCTGTTCAGTGGAAGGTTGAAGAAGATTTTGATTGTTTTTATTCCATATTACCCTCCCTCAGATAGGTTTTTCATTGCTTACCGATGTTACCATTTCTGGTTATGTTTTTTTGATAGCAATCATCATATTTTGCAGTGGGCAGAGGTGTTGTCTGCGGATGCTTTCTCGGCATTTGAGGAGGTTGGATTAAATGACAAAAAGGTACAACCGGAAAGGCAGTTAATTGCTGCTTAGATCCTTGAAATGCTGAAACGACCACAGAGACAAATTATTCCAATAGCTGTTTAGATCATAGTTATAAGTTATTCAAGTTAACTGATTGTTCCATCAATATCCACGGCCTTTGTGCTGCAATTTTGATGGACTTTTTTGTCGTTTGGGCGAGGACGTCCTGAATTAGTGGCTTTCTCAAGTTGGAGATCAAAACTCACCGGGGATATTGGAGTTTAAATGAATCCGCTTACATTATTGATCGACCTCTAACTGTTTTAGCAGTTGTGGAGATGTGAAGGTTAACAGGGAAAGTAGGAAAGGTGAGTGATGGCTAATTTAGCAATGGGTCCTACTAGTTTGGATGGGTGGAGGGTAGAGGTGAAAAAAAAACCGATGGCCCCGAACCGACCGAAAAAACCGACCGGTTTTTTCAGTTTTCGGTCGGTTTTGTATTGGTTTCGGTCGGTTTCGGTTTTTATCAGGAAAAATTAAAATTTCGGTTCGGTTTTCGGGTGCCTACAATTTAGACCGAACCGAACCGAAATATAGACCGAAACGAACCGAAATAGGACCGAACCGAACCGAAATAGTAAAACCCCTTCTTTTATCTAGACCGTCGATCTCTATTTGTTTTAAGACTCCAAAGATTTCATTTTGGCAGATCCTCCTCAAGGACAACAAGGTGTGGTCCATTTACTCACCCTTTGCAATTTGCATAATGCTCGTAAGTTAGCATGGCCCATTTTGAGAAACCGAAAAAAACCGTCCGAACTGACACCACCCCGAACCGAACCGAAACCGATTTCAAAACGGTCGGGATCGGTTCCCAAACATCATAAACCGAACCGATTCGGTTTTGTTACAAATCGGACCGAACCGACCGAAACCGAACCGATTTCACCCCTAGTGGAGGGTGAAGTTTAGGCATGATTTTAGGTGAGGGTATTGTGAATGTCCAAGACAGTCTCCTCCCTTCTACTTGTATAGCTAGGGTTAAAGATGTGACACTGGCTTATGGAAATTGGGGAATTCAATTTCGGAGTTTGGTTCATGAATGGGGTACGTTGAGGAGGTGCACTAATATTTCGAAACGAGCTCATAGTTTGGCAGGAGCAGATGAGATGAGGTCGGTAACCACTATCTTGTGTTATTATGATGGAATGCAGGTGCAAAGATTGTGTGGCACAAAAAGTTGGTGGTTTGTTTTCGTGTCTTAATCCATTAAGATCTGGCACAAGAAAAGTGCATTCTGCATTTTCGCTGGGAGTTGCTGATTAGGCACTTAGTCAATTAACATCAAATATGCTGTTAGTTGAACCATCCATAGTTGTCAAATCGTGAATCGAATCGAGAATCGGATTAACCCTTTTCTGAATCGTGAATCAAATCGAATCGTGAATCGTAATGATTCAGCCTAAGTTTCAAAAATACTTAGAAAATGTGTCTAAGCATTTGCATAATAAAGATACATTGTAAAATTGACAAATTTAAGCTTAAATCAGTAGTGAAGTTTTTTCCTAACATAAACTGAAGATTACATGGTCTAATAGGAAAGAATCGATATTTGTACATGAAACTAAATACTACAATAAAATGGACATATGCATATAGACATAAATATTCATTTTAAAATAAGCTGTTTATTTTGACTTATTCTATATTTTTGAAAAAATTTAAGAGTTTCGGTCAAAATTTTTTACTTTTCCGATTCCTCTCGTCGAGACGGATCAATAGGTCGCAAAAGTTTGGCGCAAAACTAAAAAAAAAAAAAAAATGAATAAGGACAAACAAAAGGAATAGTAAAAAGTTGTTTTACTACTTAGGCCAAACCACAAGTACAAAACTAGTTTATAACTTTATATGGCAAAATTAAGGTAAAACCACTAAAGTGATTTTACATTAGTCGAATGTAATAATTGTGGGAAACCTTGATTCGCATATAGATTCGTATCGTTTTTGCATGAATCGTGAATCGAATTTTGAATCTAATCGCGAATCGTATGATTCACTACCGATTCTAGATAAACCTTGATTCACCTATAGATTCGTATCATTTTTATTTGAATCGTGAATCGAATCGCGAATCGAATTGTGAATCGTGCGGTTCTGACAACTATGGAATCATCTGTAAACAGTTTTTGAATCTTGTTATGGCTCTGGTCAGCAGCTCTTGTTTACTTGTTTCGCAAACGATTAGTAAATGGAATCTTACGTGCCTTGCAACAGGCTGTCCAAGAAACAGGGAAAAGGTTCCGGGAAACAATACTTGGTCTCGGAGGTGGAAAAGCACCATTGGAGGTTAGATACAATAATCTCACTCCCTTTTTCCCCCCTCAAAGTTCTATATTAATTTGCTCAATGGAATAAATTTCCATTGGGCCGAGCACTCGACTGATGCTGATATCAAGGTTTTGAATCTCGTAGCATTCCGGTCAATACCTATTGGATTTGGGTGAAACGGTATTGAGAACCTACCCAAGCCAATACGATATTGAGAGCCTTGGCTGCTATGCCCCATTGATCTTCTCGCTGTTCTTTTCTAAACTTTTGTTAGCCACATAGCCTGTTGTTCATAACTAACATGCATATTTTGTCTAGGTGTTTGTGGAATTCCGAGGGCGTGAACCTTCTCCAGAGGCACTGTTCAGACACAATGGGTTATTGTCGGTCTCAGCCTTTGCTTGAAATGCCGGTTTTGTCGGTCTCTGCCTTAGCCTCTGCTCAGGCACATTCGACATGGAGGCTTTTGGCATGCATTCGTCTCACACTCTTCACAATTTACTCCAGTAGAGATAGGGCCCTACCAGAGTCGGCTCAAAGATTTCGGGGTCTAAAAACGAACTTATTAATTGAGGCCCATTTTATATTTGTATACAAAGGTTTATCTATAGGGAGTCTTCATAAAACCAGTACAAAATATAAATGTATTGCTATCTAAAAATAGATAATCAATCAAATATTTTAAAATCTATCATTTATTGTAGAAGGCTTAGATAAACACTATTAGAGCCTCATACATAAATATAGGGGTCCTAACAAATTTGGAGGCCCCTAATTTTTAACATTTTTTTGTGGGCCTGAAGCCTAGGCTTTGCCCTTGAGCCGGGTCTGGGCCCTACGTCCATTGTTATAAATGTTTTTTATGCCTTTAGTGCACAAAATGTAAACTTTATCGCTGGCATTATTTTATGTATGCATTGATTCAACCATTAAATTTTATCGTTTGTTATCCGAAAATGCCATTTAAGTGCACTGAGTTAGCATTTTCTTTTGTTATCAATCAACCTAGAATTTCTAATTTCCTAGAATTTTGTTTTTTGTTTTTAAATAACACACAGAGAACATGGGGAGGGGGTTAGAGATCTTGAGAGAGATTCCTGAAACATGGGAAGTGGGAATATGGGTATTCTATGTTTTTGTAATTTTAAATTAGATTGAATTAATTTTACTGTTGATATTTCTTCCCTTGCATAGAATATTCTGCAAAAATTGCTTTGATGAGTCATAAATCATAATATAAGGGAAGTGTTATTGGCAATCCCCTTTTTCTCTATGGTACTCCCTTTTTTCTTTTTCTTTTTTGTCTTTATTAGGTATTACTCTTGCACTTTACATATAGAGAGAAAAAAAAAATGTGTCAATAGAGAAAAGAGTAGTGCCAATATCAATTCCCTAATATAATAATGGATAAAAAAAAGTCAAAATATAATAAAGATGTTTGGGAAAAAAAAACGGAATTTTTTTTTTTGGGTAAAAAAATAAAAAATCGGAATTGAAGAAGGAAAATACTACTACTACTAGTAAGTTAAATTCTACTCTTTTGTTTCCCAAATGATAAAATCAACATATTTACTAAAATTAACCTTGATTTTAGCAAATTATAGCTTCAATTTGCTAAAATTAACCGAATTTTTAGCAAATGACGAACTTTGCTAAAATCAACCAAGCAAATGATGAACTCACATTTGCTAAAACAATAATGATACATATACAACAAAAGTCTCCAACAAGTCTCCAACACACTCATATGTAGCCCACACACTAGAGCTCATACACACTTCACACTCAAGTATGTGTGGACTCCACACATCATGTGAGTATGTTGGAGATTTGTTGGAGTTGGTTGTTGTATCTGTATCATTTTTGTTGCTCAAATCACCTTATTTTAGCAAATAAGGTGAATTTATCACTTGGGTACAGGTCAAGATCTAGCTAAAGATAAACAATAGTGGCAATTGGCGGCCAGGGTTACCCCTGTTTAGGTGCAGAGGGAGAGCAGGGATAGGGTGAGCCCTGGCTACCCCACACTTTTTTCAAAAATAGTATATATAATTTTTGTCAGCTAAGATTCCCGTGCTCCCAGGTAGGTATGATAATTCAACCCGCTCCGCTCTGAACTTGCCCTGCCCTGGCTCAATATGGTAGGGTTTTTTTTTTCTATTTTTTTTAGGTAACGGTTAGGGGCAAGGGATGATTTTGAAAAACCTGCCACGGTTAGGGTAGGGGTAGGAGTACGATCACCACGCCCCAATACCTGCCCCAATGTGTGTGTGTGTGTGTGTGTGTGTGTGTGTGTGTGTGTATGTATAATTATATTTATAGGATCAACTTCCAATGAGGGATCCCTCATTTTAAATTTCACGAGGACCAAGCAATTTTTCCATTTTCCGAACTGAATTTAGCCGATCCAAACTGTTGGATGTGTTTAAAATGTGTTTTTAAGGTCCGCCACGAGGATTCACTCAAAAAAAAAAATCCAGAAGGGCTTCATCCGATTAATTTTTGTTAAAAACACTATATATATAGGATGCGACATCATTATTCTGTAAGAGAAAACTAAATACCCAGAATGGCTTCATTCTCTTACATTATTATCATCCGATTAGTTTTCTCTTACCCTGTCAAAATCATTATTCTCATTTCTCTCTCTATCTCTTTTAATTTTATCAATTGATTGACATCCTTGTCGAGATAAGGAGATCAATAACTGAACATCAAGGTCACTGATCATGTTGTTTCCGTATCAAAAATATTTTATAAAACGAAACAATTACTACTACTCAAATGAATAGTGGTAAATATTCCGAGTATCGCTCCTCAGGGATTAAAAGGCTAAATTGCAATTGGTTCAATCGATTTCTAAATTAATTCGATAAAAAGATGTTTTGGTTTGATTTCCTAAAATTACAAAAGCTAAATTAAAATTAGGCAATTAAAAATTGGAGAGATTCAATGAGAGAAAAGTCTAGGGTTTCGAATCCACTTGACCCTTCATAACTTAGATTTATTGCAATTGAGGATTTCTTATTCGGATTCACCGGACAACGTTTGGGTTCGCGGGCCCTTACGAAATCTCCTAAAAATATTTGTGAATCGTCAAGCGGCATAGATTATCTCCGCCTTGCACAAATCGTCTTACTAGTACGATCCGTCTCTATGGCACGGACCTTCTAATAGCACGACGCGTCTTACGATAGTTTAATCTATCACAGTCAATTATCACAAATTCAATTAAAACCGTTGTATGAAAAAGTATTTAAAACCGCGGACATCAAACACATAACTATATGGGAAAAATTAAATCAATTTCATAACATGAAATCATCTAGTTCACACAACCGAATCCGAAAAATTAATCCAGCAAAAGCAATAAAATCTACGTTCCTCGGAGTACAAGCTTCATCTACGCCCTAGAGTAGAGCTTTAGCCGGCCATCGGAGTGGTCGACATCGAGATGCTGATGGACAGAAACATGGATCGACTGGCCGCTGTTTATTTTTCTTCCTCGGTTCTGTGATGCTCTCTGCCAAGGCTACTGCCTTGTTTATATAGATTAAAATCTGCCGCCCTTGTTCCTTATTTGTGCACCGAAGTCTTGCTTTCCAAAGGAAAGAATTCCCTTTGTAATCTCAATGGTTCTAAGTCTGGGCTCCACTAGTACACCGGATGTGAATTATTTCGTTCCAAAATTGGCTTTGATTTTCTTTTCCTATACTGACCATGATTCCCTTGCCATTTTCTTGCAACCTTGATTGCCACGTTGAACCCAAATAGAAGTATACAATGCCATATATTAATGGTGATTCTTTAAAAGTAGCTTGCCTTCTTTTGATTACCAAAACAAATCCCTTGGTAATCCTATCAAATATGACAACTTTGCACAGACCACGTGCTAATGTGGGATTAACATTGGGTGTTGATTGTCCGAATAGCTCCCATGCACCACTTGATTTAATTTGTCCATTGGCTGTGTGCTTCCACACCGAGTAAAATTCGACGTTTGCACATATTTTATATAAAGCCTCCAAATACCTACAATACAAAAATAGAGCTTTAAACTCCAAGTAACAAAATAAATGGACTTAGCAATGATAAATTAGAGGGCGCTAATGTGAACATTTTGCGCACCTATCAGTCACTTTGCTCACTCTCTACTAATTCCAGAACCCTAAATTAATGCGGAACAAAATCCATGCCATATCGCGGTTATTTACTTTCTCGTACCCAATTGGCTAAGCCCTGCTTGAAAAACTGTTGGGAGGCATCACAAAACCAATTCAGCGTCAGGGGCAGGGGGAATAACGAACGCAGCAAACGCGGGGATAGCAGTGCAATCAATCAGATTGGGAGAATCGTGATTTCATATATCTCACTCTCACATCTCCCTCGATGTCTTCGACTTCCTCCTCCAATTCGGTACACCGTCCAATTCCACTCCCCTATTTTTTTCCCCACTCAGATATTGTTCTTGTCTTGCAATTTCAATAGCATAATGGATCGTACTTGTCTTCATCGTTGTTGGTGGCGGCAGTGCCAGCCCTGACATTTGGGTTGCCGAAGCCTGACCTTAGCTTGGTTGTCCACTTAGTATTAAGTTATAAAAAATTGCAAGACACATAATCAAATAACAAAACAAGAGCAAAAACAAGGTTACATTATGCTTTTAACTTGAATTACATCAAAATTCAAATCAACATGCAACCCCGGTAATAGTGTTTTATGATTAGCACGATCCATTCAAAGAAAACAACTTCTTCTTGCATTTTTTGAAGCAAAATCTTCAATTAAACCATCGTAATTTAACTTATCCAAATATTCATTTTCGATTGAAATCATAGCCAATCCAGTTAACCTCTCTTGTGACATGGTATTCCGAAGGTTTTATCAATTTCAACTTCGAAAAGCTTCTCTCCGCCGAAGCAACTGTGACCGGAATAGTCAACAAAATTCGATAAGCAACCCAAACCATTTGGAAACCACCATCTTTCCAATAAGACCTTATAAAATCAAGGATGTCGATCGATTTTGTTTTCTCTCGGCAATATTGTTTTCAAATGTCTAAGTTCTTGGAATAACTCCTCCCCATGAATATCACAATGCTGTTTGCATTCCAAGAAACTCTCTAGTTTAGTGCAATGCTCCATCAATTGCTCTTCACTAACACTATTGAATTTTGCGTTGAGCAAAAATCCTTAAAGTTCAAATTGCTCAAACCGATCCTTAAGTGATGTAAGAGCTTGATCTATGATGTGAAGGAAATAAGTAACTGTAAAATGATCTTCCGGTGATTGACTTCCATTGGCATCATCTTCCACATCCTCATCAAATTGCTTCTTTTTTTGAACAACTCTTTTCTTTGCAAATGCCTGTTCAATACCAACTTCATAAGCAAGTTCTTTGGCTTCCTCCATCAAGTCTTCAAAACCATTTCCTCTAAGCTCTTGAAAAAATAAAATCAACTCCTTTGTCCTTGTAATTGCATCATCAATATCCATCTCTTCTCGTTGAAGAATTTCGCTAGTTTGATTAACTTTGTCTATTTGCCCTCCTAATTTTTTCAAGAGCTGTAATTTTTGAAAGAGGGCGAAAAAAAAAAACTATACATATTACTATTTTTTTTTCGGTTCAAATTAAAATTAAATTTTTTTTGGATGGAACATGCCCCTAATTTTTGTATTTGTTGGGTAGATATTTTTTTTATTACATATTTAATTTTCTTTTTTGTTGCCCCATGGCGGGGGTTGCCCGAGCCCACGGGCTTGCGGGGCTTACCCCCTGGCCGGCCCTGGGTGGCGGACGCAAAACTCATACTTAATGGGTCCCAAACTACATTCCAAACTACAAAGTGCTCCAAGAGAAAAAAAAAATTGTTTAATCCGAGACCCAATCCAAAGATTGGTAAGAAGCCAATTGATGGAACCCCTTGGGACAAGCCCACACCCCTATGGTCCATAATATATATTGGGGCTTAGCGCCGGCCAGTCCACTTGTTTTTGCCAATACATCGCCAACTCCACCCCAATTTTCAAAATGCACCGAAAACTCCAAGAAGCATAGAAAATGTGACGGCTGTTCCGACTCTCTCTCTCTCTCTCTCTCTCTCTACCCATTCCACATGGGCACAATCTCTCTCTCTGCTCAACTTCCCAAACCATATGAAAGTGCCTAAATTCTAGGGTACCCTATCAAAGTGCCTAAAATCCTAAGGTACCCTATGAAAGTGTTTAAACCACTAAAAACCCTATAATAGAAAAAGCACCTTAAAGTTAAAACCCAGGGTACCCTATCAAAGTGCCTAAAATCCTAAGGTACCCTATGAAAGTGTTTAAACCACTAAAAACCCTATAATAGAAAGAGCACCTTAAAGTTAAAACCCAGGGTACCCTATGAAAGTGCCTAAAATCCTAGAGTACACTATGAAAGTGCCTAAATCACTAAAACCCTATAATAAGAAAGTGCACCCTAAACATAAACCTAAAAAAAGAGAGTAATTGACCTTAATGGTGATAAATATTTGTTTTCTAACCTCAATGATAAATTTTAAATTCTTAAATGTACGGTCTAAATTCTAAATGTACAGTCTAAATTCTAAATGTACGGTCTAAATTCTAAAATGTACATTCGGTCTAAATTCTAAAATGTACATTCTGAATGTATGGTCTAAATTCTGAATGTACAGTCTAAATTCTAAATGTACGGTTTAAATTCTAAAATGTACATTCTAAATGTACGGTCTAAATTCTAAATGTACAGTCTAAATTCTAAATGTACGGTCTAAATTCTGAATGTACATTCTAAATTCTAAATGTACGGTCTAAATTCTAAAATGTACATTCTAAATTTAGGGTACCCTATGAAAGTGCCTAAACCTAAACCTTAGGGTACCCTATAAAAGTGCCTAACATATATCCTAGGGTACTCTATGAAAGTGTCTAAACCACTAAAAACCCTATAATAAAAAGTGCACCCTAAGTGTCTAACCCCAAAAAAGAGTGATTGACCTTAATGGAGTTAGTGGTAATTAAAAAGAATGATTGGAGTTGTGGTAATAAATATTTGTTTTTTGTATTGGCCCGTAATAAACTCTATATATTGCTACTTGCTACTTTTGAGAAGGCTACGGACCTATCATTTAATTTCATGTCCATGACAAAAAATAGTTGAAAACTTGAAATTTTAGGGGATTTTTTCACAGCTATACAGGAACTTTATGAATTTATTTTTTCATTCAAAGAACTTGCAGGGCCGATTATATAGAACTTTTCCAAATTAATGTGAAAAACGAGTATATCTAGTGAGAATATTTGAGGTTGTGCAGGGGCCCGGGCACCCCTTGCATCCCATTGGGTCCGCCCCTACTTGTTGTTAAAGGAATTACTGTTCATTCACTATCTACCATTTTACGGCCACACACAAGGTCCAAACTAGTATTCTTTGCAAAGCAGAGATCCGATGCAAGTAATGTTTAGTTGAAGGTCCAAATAAGAAAAATAAACATAAATCTCGTGTGAGAAGGGACATGATTTTACTTGAAAATGTCCAACGCACATTAAGTTTGAAGTCAGTTGATCTTCGTTTCTCCGGAAGGTAACTGAGCGTCTATTATCAGCTGATAAGCAAGTTTTATGGTAGTTCATTAAGTTTGAAGTCAGTTGATCTTTGAAGTCAGTTGTTCTTGTTTAATCAAATAAATTGGTCATACATATCTAGTTTTGGTTACTGACCAGGGTTTTAAAAAGCTGGCATTAGTACATTACGTAACGAGTGTTAGGGTGACCGTTTTGGTTACAGGTTAATAATAATGGTGGTACGAAAAAATCACAACCGTATCGACCAATGAGCCTGTTACGTATCACGATTCACGTATTGGCCCGTAACGGCTGTTATAGACCTTTACACCTACAGATTCCTCAGAAACAGCTTTTCTCCAAAAGAAATTCCCTTTTCAGACCCTCCATGTTCTTGTACAGTGCATCTGTTGTATCTTTATGATGATAGAAATAAAATGAATAGTGGTTGGATAGTAATGCAAAATTATCAACATTTTACTTCGCTAGAATGCTAGTAATTAGTGGGGTAATGGTAATACTTTAGTGTCGTCGTAGTAGGTGTAATTGTGCAATTGTTATGGTATTTTCATCATGTAACAATTGATTTTAGTATTTCCTTTCTTATATCCTATTACAAACCCTATTTTATTAGATAGTGAGTTCCATCCCCGATGAAAACTACTTCTAAAAGTCGGATATTTGCTAAAAATCTCTAAGCGAGATTAAATTTTGTCATCAATAAGGTTAGAACTTAGAACCTGTGTACAATGCATTTTTTAACATTTTCTTGTGCTTGAAAAAAAAAAAAAATCATGAGTACGGTATCCGATTCCCGTTACACAATGAATGATACTCTCAATATCCGTTACTCATGATTGCGACCGTTAAAATCATGGTTGATTTTAGCAACCCAGTTGCTAAAATCAAACAAAAAACTCAGCCTAAAACCATGCTGCTGAGAGTTCATATTCATAACAAGCTACCGTAACTCATTTTCCTTTATTAGGTTGATGTCAAGGAGCTCAGATTCCCTTCACTTAGAATGCTGCAAAACCTCATTTACCAATTTATGTGCCTGCTTCAGTGAAGGAGCTTTAATATTGACTTCACCCTACCATCTCTTAGGGTTTTTGCCATGAATATCATTTGAGCATTTCTTCCGAAAATAATGTTTGAATTTAAGATGCTATATTTGCATCATCTTTTATGATGCTAATGATACTACATTTTCACTATCTGTTTATCCATTCCTGGATTGAACTCTAGTAAGTACACTATTTGAAAACAAATTTTTCCCTCGTTGTTGACCTTACGACATATGACGCCTTGGGTTTTTGGCATAGATCTTGCTAACATCATCTCACCTGGATGTCCAATTGCTGGTGACGGCAATTGTTGAGGCACCAGTTTGAGTAATCTCTCCAATTTTCGATAATAATGACAAGAATGTTATGCAGGACTTGCCTAAACGTATCTGGTAGTTCATGGCCGTTGCTGGAGTCCATCTGGTTTTAAAAAAAATGGAATTGACATCAAGTGGCATTAGCAATAGAGGGATCAACCTCACTTTCTGTCATAATTGATATGCCTGAACTAATCGTCTGATGCAACTAAAGGAAATCTCATCTACCCAAAGAATTATCTTGGTTGTGGAGGAGCAAGTTGTGAAGGGTAAGGGGATTCCTCTGTTGGTGTTGTAGTAGGTGGATGGACTATTTGCCTCTCTATGGAGAAGCAATTAGATACTCCAAAGCTTAAGGACTTCATGAAATCAGATGCGTTGTTCTCTATAATCAATGCATCCTCCAGCTCTCGGACAATGTCAACCATGCATGGTCTATTGGCAGACAAGTTCTCAATACATGCTAGTGCCACCTCCACCACTCTCCACAGGGCCTCTGCGTGGTACCCTCCCTTTATGCTGTGATCCACGATTTCATCAATTCTTGAGTTTCTTATAAATGGTTTTGCCTGTATGCAGAAGGAGCTTCATTAGTATTTGTATTCTTCTTAAGAGATTCAAAAACTAAATTTTGTTTATGCACAATTTTCCAGGAGAAAATATAAATTGTAAATTCCAAGAATGAGTAGCTTGTAGAGACATGTTAGGACTTAGTTTCCTTAAATATATCCACACGTAGTTTCTACTGAGTATTTTGTCAGCTTAATTGCATGCTAGGCCAGGACCGGAGTTGGAGGAAGTGTTGGATGTAAGTAACTGAACCTTGCGTCCTTGCCTACATTATAGTGTGAAATACTGACTTGCTTCAACTTAATTTTCCTGGACAAATATCAGTGTTTTTTTCTCTAGGAGATGAACCGGTGAGAATTGGTTATGCATGTCCTACCGGCTAACCAATTATGCATTGACTTTTTATGTGTTGACAAAGCCCTTAGTTCATGCCCTCTAAGGACATGAGGAAATTATGCAGCAAAAATTCTAGTGTACAAAAACTTGGATTAAGGTGTGGAAGAATGCATGCTTCAGGGGTCTTTAGGTGTGGCATGTAAAGGGAAACATTTTGAGTGGAAACTGCGTAATAGGTAGACCTTTGTAGCATAAACTAATCCATACCCATTCAACCATGCTCCACTCGTCCCGTGGCCTGTGGATGCTGAGAGGCTCTCTTCCGGTTATCATTTCAAGCAGAACAATACCAAAGCTGAAGACGTCACTCTTTGCAGATAAATGATGGGTAGAATAGTACCTGTACAATTTTTAGCGGACAACATATAAAGCAATGGTTAGTATTTTTTGTGGTTAAACTAGTAAATCCACATCCTGTTTAGTCAATAAGAGGTAAGGTATGGTATGGAAGTTGAAATGATGTATCTAAGAAGGCATCCATACTCGGGATCCAAGTATCCGGCTGTCCCTCTTACTTCCAGAGAAACACCACTGTCCCCTTCTTGAGGAGCATATTTTGAAAAACCAAAGTCTGCCACTTTGGCGCACATGCTATGATCTAGGAGTATGTTACTTGATTTCACATCCCGATGTATAACACAGCGCCCAGCAAACGTGTGGAGATACGTCAAACCTGAAAAGTGGAACTGCTTAGAAGAAGAAATCGATAGCGATTCAATTTTTGTGACATTGATCAAAAGAGTTATCCGGTGAGTTGATTGAGTGAGGAATTTTGTTAAACTGGAGAAGTTGAATTAATGAAAGACTAGGTGGGCTGGACTCTTGGTCCATGATTGAGCAGCACTACCTGCATATGAATTTCTTAGATTCACGTCCATGCTATATCTTCCCTTATCTTTCTAAAGGTGGCTCAGATGTAACTTGTCATTTTTGTAGAATGGTACCAAAGTTTTCATTCTCAAACTGTACTGGTACGAAAATGGAACACACAACTAGGCATTCCGTACTACTCTCAATACTGGGCTGTTCCTGTCAATACCAGCCGTACTGGCATGTTCTGGGGTATTTCGGGCTTCACAGAAATTAAAACATGGGAGCCCATCTATAAACTTTATCATATCCTTCCCTATAGAGAATGCGTTCATTTAGCCCTATAATCACTAGTCAATGAGAAAGCATTCGTGGGTTCTCTGGTCATGGGAAGCATTCCTGGTTGAAGTTCCTTCTCCTTCTCTCTCTCTCTCTCTCTCTCTCTCTCTCTCTCTCTCTCTCTCTCTCTTCGCTTCCCATGAGTGGTCTAAGTACTGTTAACACTTTGTTTTGGCTCTAAACTAGTCAATTAGATGGGTATTTGGGGACCCTGTAGTGCCCAATCAGAGCCGTCCAAAAGTGTTTTCAATAGTCTACATTTCAAATATTATCCTACATGTAAGACGCTTACCTTACATGTAAAATAATCTTGACCATTGATTGCCAAACGGATGGCTTAGATTGGGCACTATAGGGGTGTAGTGCCCAAATAATGCCTTTGGGCATTACAAGATCCCTGGTCCCGATGGATAGATAGTTGATGTTTTATAGTTTTGAACTCCGATTAATACCGTGTTTATTGCTCTGAGCACATATGTTTGGAAACATTAAATTGCTTAAACTAGTTTTATTGTTCTACTTCAAGTTTTGCAACTCAGTATAAATATTTGAAACCTATATTATATAACATGTTTATTGCGGTAAATCCGAGATGGTACTGAGATATGTCAGTACCAGAACATACCATCCCATAAGAGAAAATGGTACGCTGACTGGTACAGAATTAAAAACATTGGATGGTACTGTGGGATCACCCGTCAGTTTTGGGTTGATGGGTATTCTAAACAAACTTCAGTTGCCACTTGAAACTCATCTCCACATTTTCCTTCTGTCAGTATATCTGTATATGTCTTATTGGTTCAGGACTTCAGCCGCCGTCGTGCAACACTACAAATAGTGCTGATTGCTGACACCTTCATCCACTCTTATAAATACTTGTTCTCTTGCCACAATCTGTGCCACTGATGAATCCTAAGTGCTAGATGTGCTATTCTCATTGCCCAAGTACCACAAAAGTGCTATTTCCTTCCTAACAATGAGTTCAATGTTAAAGACTTCTGTTTGCCTGTTCACATTGACAGTTGAGCAGGATTTCTCTACTAACATCACGGTTTCATGAAACATGAGAAGCCACAAAGGGTAGCTTTGTCAATCTGTATATGCACGCCACTCTTAGAATTTTCTTTTCCTTTACCATAGATACTTTGTATAGATGGATGTCGGGGAAATCTCAATCTCTCCTTATCTCTCAAATTCCACAGATGATGGATCTTGTTGTCTGGCTTAAAAATCAGACAAGGTAGATTAAGAGGTTATCAGCTTTCTCTTTTAAATTGAGTACCAATGTTGGATATGAGGTTTTTTCATCAGTTCTTACACTTATTCTCTGCAACCTTTTGAGTCCTCTCTATTTCCCGTCCCATCCTCTTGGTATTGTCTTCCTTCATCTTATGATTCTTCCTTGATATCATCTAAACTTCTGTTTTAATTTCTCACTATTTCTATCTGATTTGGTAGAAGAGTGGCGTGTAGATGTCTTTGTCCTTGCTCAGTTCAATAGTTAATGTCTACATACTAGGGGATCTGAGATGCGTGTGCGTAGGCACTTGTATAGTTCCCTGATAGGCCCACCTGTAGCTGTATATTATGTATCAAAGAAAGCATAATATATTACATGGAATTAGATTAAGATATGTTCTTAATCGATCTGGATAAGACTATAAGTTGTCCACTAAAGGCACAATAGAGTTCATGGCTTAAATTTTGCAATGAATTCTTGAATGTGGCTGAAGTCCCTGAAGAAGAGAGTGTCTTTGCCTTGAAGACTACGAAAACTACACACTTTGGGCAGAAATACTGACTCCATTAGTATTAGGCAAGAAATGCTCTAACAGTACGTATAGGTCATGGTTTGACATTTGCATATTTATCTTTCCTCTCTTTGGTGGGCATTTTGCACAGTTGCATTTTCTGTTAGTATGATTACATGTAACTTTTCTCTTTAAGTCTTTGTTGCTTTGATAGATTCACTTCGCACATCCGTCAATGGTTTTCAGATGATTTTTCTGCTGGTAATCTTGTTAAATTATATTCTTCCTCCTTTTGGTTCATGTTTTCTGTTTTTCATTGTTTGGGACATTAGGTTTTCTCTTGCTTCCAAAAAAATATGGATAGCAAATATAAGGAACGCTAGTCGCTGCTATATCCATTCCTACTGTATTAACCTCAGATTGACCAAATGTAACAAAGACAAAAATGCTACAAACTCCCTGTTACTTGCCTCGAGCTGCACCAAGAGCAATAGAAAGTCTAGTTGGCCAGTCCAGAGTTTGTCGTTTTGCTGCTTCTCCTGTTAAAAGATTGGTGAAGGATAAGTAAATAGCGTTAAGAAGTAAGTACGTACTTAGATGAACTATCGATTTAGACTAGTACCATAAAGGCAATCCTGTAGGGAGCCGTTCGACATAAAGGGGTACACAAGAATTTGTTGGTCATTTTCGCAACAGTAGCCCAGGAGTGGAACCAAATTTTCATGCTGAATTGCTGATAGAAGATTTAGCTGTAGAGAGTATCGGTAACAAGTTAGTTACTGTCAATTGGCTTGCATGCGGAACAGGTAGAACTCGTCACATATGTTGGTTTAACTGATTGTAATCGTGGAAATAAGCTCCTAATTAGGAAAAAGTACAAAGAACAGTTACACTTATTTCAAGTGGATTAAAAACCCAATACTATTGATGGACTAGTGAACAAAGGAAAGAAAAATGATAAAAACATGGTTAGCCATTAAATAGCTGATTCTGCTGTTGGAATGTTGGGTTGGAACTGATCATGGAACAGTTGATTACATAAAAGACTATTGGTTCAGATACCAGAAAAAATCTACTCCACTCTTGCAGTGGGATAGGTCTGGTCTCGGACCTACACTCGTTTTGGGTATGGAGTAGATTTTTGGGTACACAATTTCAGTATCCCTAACATTTCCCCATGTAAAATATCCGGGAGCTTGACATATCGGTAAACCATGGGAAAATGTCTGTTTGGATCTTTTTACAATAAATTGTAGATTGGTGAGGCTAAATATTGGAGTGACAACCGTAAAAAGCTGTTATCTTACTACTTTACCTCATTATCGAATTCCCGTGTTCCTTGAGTTGAAGTGGCTGAACGGACCTTCACTGCCACTTCCTGACCATCACGTAGAGTACCTCGATAGACAGATCCAAAACCTCCTTCACCTATTAAAGTTTTGTAGTTTTGGGTGGCAGCTTCTATAGATTCCAGAGTGAAGTTCTCTATGGATATTGACTTCAGAATCATATCATCAATGCTGGGCAAGGAAAATATAAAATCTGCAATTTAGGAGAAGTTCATTGAGAGACCATTTTCCCCATTGAGTTAATAGACGAGAAAAATAAATGAACTCACAGAATTGTCAGAACCCGATGACTAAGTAAGCTAACAATAAGCAAGGTATTCGGTCAATTGTTGATGGGATTACAGTTTTGAGATCGTCAACCACCAATAAGATAACTAAGAATTTGAGACGAAGTCACTCTAAAGCGAAGTTCCACGTCGCCTGGGTACCAAAGTAATATGAAATATATAAGCGTGAGGGCACCCTCACTTCATGAGCTAGCTTTTGGGGTTGAGTTCTACCCAAGACTGTGTAACATGGTATCGGAGCTGGGTTCAGAGATGGGTATGGTGTCTGTCTCTGGCCTGCACGTGACAGGTGCTGCCGAGTGAGCACCCATGCGCGTGAGGGAGGGTGTAAAGCGAAGTCCCACATTGCCTCGGTACCAAAGTAATATGCGATATATAAGCGTGAGGGCACCCTCACTTAATGAGCTAGCTTTTGGGGTTGAGTTATACCCTAGACCTTGTAACGGTCACAATGGATATGATTTGTCTTAAGACCCACGTATTATATTTATGAAATTCTGGAGGGAAGGAGAAACTGGTGCACTCACCCTTAGGCATTGGATGTCTGTTTCTGTCAAATTTTCTCTTTTTGTATAAGCAAACAACGAATATTGCAACTGCAATAGTGAGTAATAAACATCCAACTGCAACTGTGTCAATGACTATCTGATGTACTGAATGTGAGGATCCTTGACCAACACATATTCCGTCACTGAAACAAACAACACAACAACAACAACAAAAATAACGACAATAATAGCAACTACAATAATAGTAAGAGTGGTAGTAATAACAACAATAATAATAAGCTTAAATTTCATACTCTGTGGTAAGTCTTGAACTGTTAAGGTTGGCAGGAAGCTCTTGACTAAAATGAGAATTGCATCCAAAATACCTGAGGAAGCCAATAGATATTAAGTTTGGTAGTATGGCTGTTAAGTTCTGCTAGTTTATATATAACGACAAAAAATCAATGCAATTTTCTTACAGCGTTGTCAAATATGGAAGGGAGATAAGAGATTCAGGTATACTCCCCATAAGATCATTGTGGCTTAGGTCCCTGATACACAATGCAGAAGAAGCAACAATCATGAATTTAACTTATGTACACTACTTATATCATGTATTTAATCATGATGTAGGTGGAAAATAGTATGCATATGTTGGTAACTTGGGTTGTGACAGATTGCATATGTTGGTGCACTTATATTGCAGAGATTTTTGTCTGCGATATTGAATTTGGCTACTCCTATACTAAAATGTAAGGATGGCTTTGGCTTTTTGCTTATATAGATTTTTTAGGATTGATGCAGAACAAGTAGCAGCCCAGTTCTATGATCAGTTGGACCGATCGAAGCCTAGGAGGCCCAAACAATTCTTAATTGAAAATTGCCAATTTCGGCAATTTATCGACGAGCCCGGCATAGGCCCAAACTTGGTGGACTGAAGCAAAATCGCGCTGCGAATCCTGCGATCAATAGTCACCACCCTAATCATGACTGATGGTGGAATTCGGCCAAATTCATTCGTTTAGGCCTTCAATTTAGTAATTTTGTTATTTTAGGTAATAATTAGATTACGAATTACTCTTAGCATGTAATTCCGTTTACTTTGTTTCCAATTAGGAATTTCTTATTTTTCTTTCTAGTTTTCAATTTTGAGAGTTTCCCCAATTATCGGGATACTTTATTTTTTGGTAAGTTTTTGCCAGGGTTTGCTAGTTTTTCCTGTAAAAAGGCATGTAACCTCTATTATTATTCAGCTTTTAATCAATTATAAATCATAGTTATTCTCTTTCTTCTTGTGGATTCAAGAACTCTCGTGGATTCGAGACCAATCATCGTTTGAACTAGTACGCTAACTAGTTTCTCGTGAATTCCGATGCGTCAATGCTGATTGATTTTATGCACTTCTTCAATTATGTAATGTCTACAGGCAGGGCATTGCCGAATGTCATGTTATAAACCCTAGCACTACAAAGGCTTTAGAAGTTGTCTAGTTGAGAGTTATCTAACGGAGCTCATTAAGGTTTGCATGGTAGATGGTGCTGTTCATTGGGAGGATATTAACGGAGGAATAAGGCAACCAGAACATTTGGTCTGCTTTGTTGGAATGAAATTAAAGCAGCAATAAGGAAAACTTGAACTATTTAATTCTACATTTAAATGTGGTAGCCAAATCAAAATGCCTTTTACCCAATAGATCGGGTAAAAATAAAACTTAACGGGAGAAAAACTTTGTTTTTGTTTAGCTGTCACATGGTAGTATCACGTAAATGTTGTCTATTTCACACAAGAACTTGAAAGGCCTCGTTCGTTTTGAGTTAGGGAGAGCAGATTACACTGATGTCAGCACCGAAAAAACTGGAAATGCAGGAATGGTGCCAGTGAAGCCGTTGTTGCTCAAGTTCCTGCATTCCATAAGCAAATACATAGCTACATACACTTCTTTACATCATGGTCAATTCAACAAAAAATAGAGTTGAGAGTCATACAGTTCCTTTAGGTTGGTCAGCTCAGTCATATTGGGGGGCAGTGGTCCTTCGAATTTACTGAAAGAAATATTCCTGTAAAAAAGTTTTGGCAAGCTCTGTTGCTAATTATTACTGTCATCGGGTCAAGTTATAATATATATGAAAAAGACACCGCGGCCATGCGGGATTGTGATAGTGTTTTTTCGGAGAAACGGTGTACGAGTTAAAAGGAATACTTATTCCTTATAGTTCGACCTGCTAGAGGAATTGCAACTTACAGTTTAGTGATGACTAAGGAATCATTGATGGCCTCGCAGTATAGACCTTGCCAATGAAGACACGGATCTCCAAACCAGGTGTTCAAGACCTCATTGTTTTGGTTATGCCCCATCAACTCATTCCTGACTTCCTTAATCACATCCACTGTAGAGAGAGAGAGAGAGAGAGAGAGAGAGAGAGAGAGAGAAATGATTTTATTCAGGGCCCGGATGCTGAAAATGGACAAACAAAATGGGACGGAGGGAGGATATTATAAATCCTGGTGTGAGAAGTGATGGTACCATCTTCTTGGGCGGTCCGTTGAACCAATGTGTTAACCTGCAACAGCTTGTATGCAGTAATAATGGGCCCCAACTGTGATCCCTTCGATGCCTTGACCAAGGTCATATTAAGAAATCCCTCTGCTTTGAAGTTCAACAGTGATGGCAAACTACCATCTTTTTGGGCACTCCCTGGAACCGATGTGTGCACCTGCAAGATCTCGTATGCACTAATAATGGGCCCTAACTGTGATCCCTTTGATGCCTTGACCAAGGTCAGATTAAGAAATCCATTTGCATTGAAATTCAAAACAGCTGCTTTGTAATTGGAACTCCCAGCCAATATATCAAACTTCTCCCGTCTTTTCTCGTCGTTGATGTATATATCGAACACCCTTTGTCCCATTTGAACGGAGTTATTGAGCTCGAGAAAGTACAGGTGGAGATCGTAATTGTGGTTCCCGGTAACAAGGTCAGTGTGCAGGAACACTAAACGAACTGGATGTGTTAGAGCTGTTTGTAGCACTTGGATAGGAGGCGCTGTGGTTGCAGTGGTGTTAATATGGGCAGTGGATGATGATGTATGGTTGGCTTCTTGGTTGGGATGCGACTCCTTTCTCCATATTCGATCATACCGGTCGTATGGATACCTGAGATTTCAAATGGTAAACATGCATAAGCGGAGAATACTTAGGGTGTGCGTCTGTTAATGTTTTTGTTTTATGTTTTTCGTTTATAAAATTTGAAAACAGAGTAATGTTTATTTTTAATAACAGAAAACAGAAAACATGTCTAGTGATATAATTTTTATAAACATTCAAAAATTAAAACAACATAAAAATATACACGGCAATATAATTAAAATGTCATGCATGAAAATATTCATTTTTAAAAGAATAATGCGATTGTAAAAGGGAGAAACAATATATGGCGAACGAAGAGGCCGTTTGGCCGCTTGTTTTTCAGTTTTTCAATTTCTCTTTTTCGCATTCTGGGTGTTTGGCCGACACACCCAGAAGTTGTTTTACCAAAAACTGTTTTTCCGTTTTTGAAGATAGAAGCCAGAAATCAAAAATAGGTTTGGAGCTCTTTTTTGATTTCTACTTCTCATTTTCCCTCTCCAAAACACATTCTGCACATTTCTCCCAAACACTCCTCCAACATCCAAAACTCATTCTGACCAAAAGCCAAAAAACCAAAAAACCAAAAAGTCAAAAATCAAAAGCTAAAAAGTAGGCTCCCAAACACCCCCGAAGTAAGTTTACATGCCAGATGTCGAGTGTGTGTATAGATATACTTAGATAAAAAAAAAAAAACATGTATACATACATTAACAGCTATCTATAGTGAATTTTGATGAAATGTTTTATGGAAAGCAGTAACGCAACAACTGGTAATAAATAACTTCCAAAGGCTCTCGGTGATGGAACACGATACCATAGTGATATAACTTCACGTGTGTTTTGAAGTTATAACTGTGCCGGTGCAAAAAATCTACCCGACGGCCCCGTTTAAAAACAGGGGAAAACACCTTTTGCATGTTTTGAAAATTTATAAAAATTTTGTGAACGTTTATAAAAAATAAAAAACAAAAGCAAATTACAAAACACGTTTTTCTTATATGTTTTGGAAAAAAGTAAAAACAAAAACGAAAAAGAGAGAACAAAAAACAAAAACGTTAACAGACACACCCTTAGTTACCCTTAGTTTTTACTGTGTTTGGAAATATGGAAAACCTTGGTATGGTTCAAAGCAACTTGTGTTACTGCTGTATTTATTTTGGAATAATGGTGGTGGGAGTTTAAGAAGTACGCAAACGTTTCTGACCTTAGGTGAAACATCTTGATCTTGATCTTTCTCTAGTGGTGGAGTTAAAAATGTGTTGTTATATGACACAAAAGTGTAAAAAGTGGGTCTCATTTATGTGTTGTTATGTGTTGTTATAACAAAATATGTTGTTAAGTTAATGAGTGTTGTAGTGGTATTGTTAAAGTTTTGTTAAAATGTAAAAAATACACAAATATATTTATATATACACATGTGGCATCTTTCTCTCTCTTACTTTTTTCCTTTTGATCCATTCTCTCTCCTAGTTTTTTCTTTAATGACTAGATATCATGAAGTTCCAACGGATGGGAGACTTTTGCAACGGCTTTTTCTCCTTTTCCGAAATTTTTTTCACTTTTTCAAATGGTGAAGCCCACTTGACTCCTACTCCTGCTGGAGTGGCAGTTCAGACCTGCTGTAACATTTTTTGATCTTTGACCCAAACTAACTACACACTAACTACACCATTATGGGTCAAAAAAAGAAAGTGTTAGTTAACTGTGGTAATTACTAACTAATTCTTCCATTTAACTCCACCACTAGAGATGGTCTTAGTTTGTGTTCGTTTGCTTAATTACTAAAGTACTGAAGGATAGTTTGTTTCTTCTGTTCTTGCTTTTGTCACAAGGAAGGTATTTTCGGACTTTTGGTATGTTGTCATGTGAATTTTTTGGCAATTGACAGAGCTAGAAGGAGAGAATGGAGGAAACCCTTGGCAGCAGTGGGGTTCATAGCGATGGTGTGGACCGTGAGAGGTTGTAAACGTGCGTGTGCTAAGAATGGTCATAGTATTACGGTCGGTACGATACCTGGCACAAACACAAATGATCAAAGTCATCTGCCCCTAAATTTCACCCATGAACAAATTAAAGAGATAAGACAGGCATCGACTAATTCTACCTGATCGTCAGCTCGTTGCTTCCTACATCAACTCTCTTAATCAGCGTCAGAACATTGGAGGGCTCTTGCGTTAGATAATCCGAATTACCCAAAGGCCTCAGTTCAAGCTTCGAAATGTAAGGATCTCCCTCCTCTTTCACGTCCTTCTCTAAACAAAAATGTATGTAGTCCCCGGTACCCTTGAAGACTCCTTCCACTTCCGTATCAAATGAAGAGTTCACTGTTCCTATCGGCGTAGTACCAATCAAAACATTGAACATGAAGGACTTGGAAGGTGTCCCTTCTCGATCTTTGGAAATGAATGTTCCCCGTAGCAAGTAATCTTGATTCTTCACCGTCGTAAAGTTATAACACCATTTGTTTCCAATCTCTGAACTGAAAAATCGAACTCTACCATATCCTGTGTCATTTTGCACTGCCCTGGCTACGTCTTGGCAATTCTGTCTATCCGAATACCATTCACTATCTGTTATCCAACTTATATTGGTAATGGGATCAGGAACATTTGAATCCGCACAACACCTTATACTGACAAAATCTGCAGAAAGTTACATAGTTAATATTAGGAATTCACATTTTGGAGTTAATAAAACCAATCTTGGCATGGATGCAAGTACTCTCTAGGCATATTATTTCATCAGTTACTTAATCATAGTTATTACACAGGATATGCTCATCACTTATGTTACATGGACTTTGTACCAGTGTCGGGTACGGTATAGTTAAAAACCTGTGACACGGGATACGTATCCTACGTTTCATATTGTCTCCTTTCAAAAACTATGCCTTCCACCCGGTATCCATTTATTTATTTTTTACTAGAAATTCAACGATAAGATAACGTATTCTACGAGATATTTTGTGTCTCCCGATTTCGTACGTATCCTACAATTACTTATTAAAAAAAAAGTCGAACCATATTTTAAGAAGTGGATCCTCTAAATGTATTTTATATCGTTCGATCTAGTTATGGCAAGCAAAGCTCAATCCATTGAAGTTCTAATAGAAGAAAGAACATGTGTTGATCATGTTTTCTGTGAATCACATAAAAGCTCTTCTTCTATTTCATTGACCACGGGACCAGAAAGCCTCACTGTGATAGACCCCACCATGGACACTTGAAAATTTTCATTTTAACACTTACTGTTAAAATATCACTTATTTCCCATATATACAGCTGATTTTTAGATTGTAATTAGGTATAACTAACTTTTACTTGTATATTAGCTTTTGTTATTTTATCTTACAATTAGCGATACGTATTCCGATAAGATTTACATAGTGAAAAATGGGATACACGATATGTATTCTGATTTGAGAACACCTGTTCGGATATTTGTTTATATAGGATTCATCTAATGCACTTCTCAAGGTAGGATAAATGGTATTTCATAGTTCCCATGGGGCTCTCGATGCATTTTATCGGATTCCGATGCATAGTTCAGGCCTCAGGGTAAATTTGAAATCCAAAGTATGTTTGCCTTGTGAATGTCCAACTAAACAACGTCAGAAACAAATCACATACCCCTATTAGCGTGTCGAGTGGTGGACACAAATGCTTTAAACGATTAGAAGGGTCTGCGTTAACTCGCCCGTCATTAAACACTATAATCATGAGATAGATCAAGATAATCTGTACAAGTTGAGCTGAGGCAAATATAGGATCATATACCTCTATGAACTGAATTACATAACCTACTTAACGGAAATGTTATCCCTTCATTCGAAATCCTAATACGTGGACTGATCTAACTAGTCGTAAACTTGACAATCATTTTACCAAATAAAAGGAAACCTTGAATATCATTCTTATTAATTCCTCAATCGATGACCTGAACATAGTATGTCTGCAGAGGAATTTCATATCATCGAATTGCTATAAGGACAAGTGATTCTTATTCCAGATTATCTGACCTTCAAATTTATGACTAGTATCCATTATTACTGAGACAAGTGGTGCATCAAATATTTACAATCATGAAATATAAGCAGCAAAACTGTTGTTCAAATACTAACCTTCTTGTGCACAAGCTGATTTGAAAGATATTAGGAGGCAGATGATGAAACAGTTAACCAATCTTGAATTGCAGATAACCGATCCCTCCATCATCGTATGATCCAACACAGAAATCGATCCATTGAGTGATCAAACTTATAAGCTACTTTTTTAACTCATCAACTTCCCCCCATCACCCAACTGGCTATTCGAAATCCTATCAACAAGATCATATCTGCTTTCGATCAAGAAAGGAAAGTCCTTCGGTTCTTATGTCTAATCTATATCGAAAACAAATTAAACTTCTTGATATACAAGTCAAATTTCAAGCTTGTAAGAGTCTTCTATGAAGCCTTCAATTGGTGACATAAGAGCATCTTAAGAGAGACAGAATGAAGAGAATGCTAAAACTATGTTTGACTTCAAGTGTAGGTATTGCAGAAGCAATGTGTGCGTGAGAGAGGGAGAGAAGGGTTGAATTAAAATGATTATCATCATCACCATCATCATCCATAATACTTAATTGACTTCTCCAAATATTAACATTTGTTTTTGTGAGGGTGTTTTGTTTTTAATTTTGATTTTTTTTTTTTTTTTTTTTTTTTGGTAAAATAATCGGGCAGCGTAACCATTTATAGTCGTCTCTCTTCTTGTTTCTTACCCTTTATGCAGTTTTGTGGAAATAGGATTAGGCTTCCAAAATATGCCTCCCAGTAATAACTACTATTACTCATATTATTTACCCTGATTGTGATTATTTGATATCTCATCTTCCTTTCACCATATGGATTACTCCATGTCCCCAAATAATAGTCGAGTGTTCCATTTTGGATTGTCCCTTAATAAGTGTGTTTTGAAAAGTTAATGGATAAAAGTTTGTACAATTATTATTTTGCCCTTTTGAAAAGTTAATGAATAAATAGTTAATGGGTAAAAGTGGAGGATATATAATTTTGAAAAGTGGAGGTAAAAGTTGATGTGAAAGGTTTCAAATGGAATAAAAGTTGACGTGAAATTTCTAATAATGATGTCACTTTAATAAGTTGGATTTACGGAGTAACACACTTAAATGGACGATGGAGCACTTGTGTTCGACTTGTTAAAAGCCCTTCTCATGTGCAGCCCTAGTGAAGCTTTCAAGCTTCAAACTTATCTCAAGTCCTAACGCCAAAACATACTGTGGAGGTGATTTTTTTTTTTTTTTTTTCCTTTTGCCCTTTTCGTGTGAGGTCGCGTTTTGGAGGACTTGATTGGCCATCCTCAAATATCACTATTACAAAATTGTGCCTATCTTCAAAAATCTACGCGCAGATTTGAGATTTTAGCTTTTAAGAAAAGCAGTTGTTACTATTTGTCAAAAATTCTTACCAAAAGGTTTTAAGGTTCTATTGCCAAGTTAGACTGAAATGATTATCATCGTCTCGAGAATAATTAGGCGGAAGAAGATGAAAAACGGTATAAAATATTAGGCGGACGAAGATGAAAAAGGGTATAAAATACGCTTTAGAAAAGTAGGGTTCAGTTTTGGGACTTGATTTCACTCACAATTGTGAGTCTATAGATTATACAGCTCAACAACATAAAATAAACTAACCCTAATACGTTTTTAACTAAAATAATTATCTCTACTTTACCGCTGAATAAAAATCTTAGAGCTATCAAGACTGGTTACTGCTAATCTTGTAGTGAATCTTGTTTTCGTATATACAAGTGTATGTGGTGTTTGCTGTACACGTTCTATTACCGTGTTGTGATGTCCGTATTTAGTTAATATTTGTATTATAATAAGGTTGACCTTAGGGGTTTGCTCCCTCCTTCGGTCTCAAGTTCGAAACCTCTCAGAGTCTCAGGTGTTATCAATTCTTTTGGGAGCCAGTTCATATGTAGTTTTGTTCCGGTTTTGAATGGCTCCACAAATAGAACCCTAACATTACTTGTAGTGAGGGATGGATCCAAAAATCAAATCCAGGGGAACACTTTATCAATCATAATCCTACAACTTTATTTTCCTATTCAACCCACGAAGATCATACTAAATTACCACATGCATTACTTAACTACAAAAGTTTAAAATGCATACTTTTCTACAAAAGTATCTAGTAATGAGTATCAAATTTTTAGACATAATATTTAGAGTTGTATGTTTTACAGAGACTTCAACAAGTTTTTAGAATGACAGATGTGGTTTTCTTGATAGCTTTCTTTTAAAATACTTCTTTCATGGCAGTTAAAATAAATAGAATCAAGAAATAAATGTTTCAAATAGACGAACACTTTGTAAACCAATAATTAAAAATCAAGTGTACATGTATGCTAAATATTATCTGACACTTATATAATTACGCTAAGGGTGGTGCTAATGCCAAAACCGTTTTTGTTTGTGCCAAAATTGTAGTGCTTAAAAACTTTGTACCATGTGCAAAGTACAAGCGTTATATACACTACAGTTTTGGAACAAACAAAAATAGTTTTGGTATTATCATTTCCCTTATACTAAAATATAAGAATATTAGTGGCCTTGTTCGTTTCATTGTTTTAGTTTTGTTTTGTAATCATTCATGTATAATTTCTTAGTCATGAGTGGGGCACGTGACCCCACGTGCCACAGTTGGATCTGTCCTTAGTTATGATACGCGTAAACTTTTTCGAACATCTAAGTTATAAAAAATAATACTACGATAAAGGTTGAGTTGGAATGGCTTAGCTTTGGTTGAAAGTAACTGGATGACTGTTGATGACAGATTGGAAAGATGGGGATATATTTTCCTGGCATTTGGATATTACTCGGTCAATGCCTAGAGCTTGAAGCATTGTCATGGTCTGGAATCTTTTTGTCACACTTGGTAAAAAATAATTTAACAAAACCCAAAATTAATTTAGAAAGAGACTGAGTCGTTTCGAGTCGCAGTATTGTTGGAACTTCTAAGTTCTTTTCACACAGAGTCAAAATTAACTTAAGAAGATCCAAAAGTAATTTAATTACCAAGATGAAACTGAGTCGTTCGAGTAATGGTATGGGGAAGCAATGACGTTGCCGCCATGGTAGAATTGGTATTTCAAGTTGATGCAACCACCGTGGGATTGGTATTTCAGCTTGATGCAGATCTTAATTCTCTCCAGAATTCAATGTTGAGTAAATTTGTTACTTTTTCACTATTGTTAGTTTTTCGCCTCTTGTTTTATTTTTATTTTTTATAATTTGTTAAGTTCATAGTAAGCATTTGAGCTTCTTGTTTATTTTGTTTGTTGTTTTCATGATTATTTTACTGTTTCAAGCCTTTGGACCGTGTATTATGCTACTATTTTGTTTTTGCTTTTTTTTCTAGAATTTTCATTTTTCTTTTTGGCAATGAAGGGTGTCACGGACCAAATTTGGAAATACATCAGACCAATTTCTACAGCTTTTTCCATGCTTATACATGAGGTAAGCTGGCTCTAAGAGTTGCTGCCAATGAGAATCGAGCCTGAAAACCTCTAAATCTCAAGCCAAGACCACCAAACTAACCCCTGGATTCCGCCTCAAGAGACAAGATTATAGTAACTTCTGACTTAGATCTCGCAGTCTTCTTTGCTCTTTGTTTGTTTTTTTGTTTTTTTCCTTCTTGTTACTGGGTTTGTAATGATCATTAGAACATTTGATAAGTTTTTTTTCTCATTGTTTTTTCTAGAGTTTGAATGAAAAGCCAATGACGGATTTTCTACAATAGTAAGGGTAAAATTGTCATATCTCAGAGGTTACTAACAAAACTTTCACAACAAAACTTCTGATTAGGAGTTGAGATACTAAAATTGTATGTGATCCTTCGACGGTACAAAAGGTCAAAGAGTGTGTCTATCGGATGAGGTATTCCTTTAGCGTCGTGCAAAATTATATAAGAGAAAAGACAGAGGCACTAACACTTGTATGCACAAATATACACTGTCAAAGTTCTCGAAAAAAAAAAGTACATATATTTCTAAAGTAATTTTAAAATTTCAATTAGGCGGTCGTCCTGGAATATTCGCTTCTTAATCCATCCTTATTCGCATCTGGTGATTTTTCTTTAGTTTTTTTCCTCTAGTCGTATGTATCATTAGATCAAATTCATGAAAGAAAGCTTATTCCCACATAGAAAAATGGTGATTGAAATTAGAGGTGCTAATCAAGCTAAACAATACAGCATTGCTCAGGCTTGACTTAATTACTTCTTATACGCGTTCAAATTCGGCTCGAGCTTGAGAGTATTTGAAGACTAATTGTTCAAGCTCGACTCACATTTGATGTTTTGTGATCGTGATATAAGCTTGGTTTGGCTCTTGAAATATACAAGTCAATCTCGAGCTTTCAAGCATGTGCTTAAGCTCGTGAAATTTGGAGCTATCAAGTCTGAGCTTAAACTCCTAACGTTCCAAAAAGACAAAAATTGGAGGAAAAAATATTGAATGTTCAGCCTTTCACTGTAACTTGTCAATATTAGAAGAAAAAAAAACGCAATTTTTGTCTTCTACACGCTTAATTCATTTTTTCATGTATTACATGAGAAGTGAAAAGAACTTGAGCTAACAATATAATTGTTGTGATCTACTGCCAAGTTCCACGCTTTCTCACTAAATAGTACTATGATTTGTTACAAGAAAGAATTTTATAGGGTTTGATGATGCCCTAAATTTGTATCTCACTTAAGAAGTTATTAATCCGGACGCAAAAGATATTCGAAAAGTACTGGTGCTGTACAAAAGTAATGGTGCTTGGTGAAAAGATGTATAAATGAAAGGGAAGCTCTCACATATTTTAGGTAATTGTTAATTTTATTTACGAAATGATATCTGTTCACGAGCTTATCAAGCCAAGCATAATATTTATATGCTAATGCTTGGCTTGAATTTACGAATAAATAATAAAGAAGTGACTGAGCTGGAGTTATACTTTGTTTAAACGAGTTTGAACAAGCCAAAAATCGTGTGAGAGCCCAGGCTAGTAGAGTCTCATATTGGCAAGATGCGGCATATGAATGAGATATGTAACAACGCTCTACGAGCTACTGTATAACTCTGAGCCGCACACATTACGCTTTCTACTTCTCTCATCTCACTTTCTTTTTCTCGCTCCACCCTTTCACCTCCCAATAATACGTCTTTACTGTCGATCCATTCTCTTGTCTCACCCCTTTTTCTTCTTCAACCACTCCACTTCCTCAAAATCACTTATTTGTTGGCTTATTAATCTTTTTAATCATCCGATAATTCTAACTATTTGTTTTTACTTGGAAGACTCCCCAATATATCACAATAGAAGCTTTTTTCCCAAATTGATTATGTTCAATTTTTACAATCAGAGCATGTTTATGATAGAGTATTGTTTTCGTACCTACGTTCTTTTTTTTTTAACATATTTTTTGTGGTTTTTGATTGTTAGAAGTACTATCTAATAATCAAAAACACAAAACGAAATCAAAAAATCAAATAGAGTTTACTTGTTGGTTAGTGATTTTTTCACTCCCTTTTTACCAACTAGTACTTCTTTTGTTTTTATCATGTGAAATTTGCCACCTTACCCTTTCATTAGTTCATTTTTTCACTTATCAGGGTCAACGTAGTAAAACTTCACACGAATACAACAAAAAGCGAGTGTAAATGCTAAAAAAAGGAGTACGAAAATCAATTGCCTTGTTAAAAAAAAAAAGATCCCATGTCATTTGGTGACGTGTGCCAACCACTTAAAAATGGGCACGTAACAAAAAAATGTCACATCACCTTAAGGATTTGACTTCTCTCCCCCTCGCCCTTTATTTTTATCTAATGTCAGTTGTCCCAGTTCAGCTTACACGCACCTCGAACTAATTCCTACAACATCTCTCATAGCCCCATCTATACTTAATACGTGAGGTGAGGTGGCCTTGAGAATTGCTCACAAGTGTAATAAAAAATGAGACCTTAAAGAAGAAGCAAATTTCTAAGTGTTAGGCCAGGACTACCAGGCCATCCCCTTGATTAGCTCTCTCCCCCCTTTCTCTCCTCTTGACAAACGATGGAAAGATGTGATTTGTTAAAGAACAGAGTTCTGTGAGCCAATAATTTATCAGAAATAGAGCTGACACCTCTCTCTGTAACAATTGACTTCAAAGAATTTTGAAATTTAGTTGTTTCAAGACCTGTAATTAGGGGGGGGGGGGGGGGGGGGGGGGGGGGGGCTGTAGTGCTCACTATAGGCGTGTAGTGAATAAAGTTGCGAACAAGTTAGGCCCTCATTGCTTCAACCGGATGCTCCTTGAGTCACACGTACCATGAAGGGAATAAAGTTGCGGACAAGCTAGCGAACATTGGAGTGGAACAAGACCACAAATGGGTTTCCCACATCACGCCACCATTTGATATCACCCCCCTCCTGGAAGCTGATATGTGGGGGTGGCCTATGAAAGGGTGTAGTTTTTTTTTTTTTTTATTATTAACTTTCCTATGTACCAAAAAAAAATAGGCGCGTAGTGAATAATCCTAACCGTTCTTCTCTTTCCCGAAAAAGTTTTCTTTAAAATCAAAACCTTCCAAAAACAGAGCGAACAGTTGTGATAGCTCACTATATGCCTGTAGTGAGCAAGTTCTTACAGACTCCGGGTCTCGGAATAGGGAAAAAAAAAACTATCATATGTTGATTTTACGGAGTAATAGTTTCTATATCCCACAAACCCAGAGTCACATTTTGCATTACTCACAACTCTCGTGAATTACCTATTTTGCACTAACCATTAAACTGTGTAATATTGAAACGCCTTGTTTGGCGACCGGAGTAGGAGCCGGATTTGGGGCTCGCCCGGATTTGTAATCCTGGGCCCACCCCAGACCTGCGTTTGGGAAGGCGTTTTTATACCTTGATATAAATCACTGTTGGGAGATGGACTCCCCCTTCACCCTCGTTAGCCAACGCTGGCCTCTACCCCGTCGGTGGCAAATCCACCCCGATTTTGTATTTTCTCTCCCTCTTTTACCCCTCCAAATCCAGGTGAAAGGGGTGGGGTCGTGAATCACCGTCTCACATCTCTCACTCGTTTCTGGGCCGACGAAACAGAAGAGAGAGAAGAGGAGGGTTTTCGATCGTTTTGACTCCATTCTTGATCGCGTTTAAAGCTTTTGCAACCCACGGTATGGTTAAATCAAATTTATGCCGAAAATTGGTGGCTTTTGTTAATGGTTTTGAAGCCCTAACTTGTAAACTGATTTCATTTTCGGCCGACCGCCATGGTTGTGACAGATTGTTTCCTAGTTTGATGTCTTTTTGGCTTGTTTGTGACAGATTTTGCCCTAAGTTGTGAATCTGGTTTATTTTTCACCGGGTTTGTGACAGATTGTGCCCTAATTTGTGAGGGATTGTGCCGTAATCTGAATCTACTTTCACTTTCGAGTTGTTTATGACAGATTTGTGAGAGATTGTGCCCTAATTTTTGAGGGATTGTGCCCTAATCTGAATCTAGTTTCTCTTTCGCGCTGTTTGTGACAGATTTGTGAGATATTGTGCCCTAATTTGTGAGGTGTTTGGCCTGTTTGTGATGGATTGTGCCCTAACTTGTGAATCCAGTTTCACCCTAATTTTGACAGATTGAAGCCCTAAATTGTGAGGTGTTTATGCCCTAATTTCAGCAATGTTTGTGACATTTCATTGTGGCGTAATATTTCCCTAATATCACAGCTTTCATTTGTCTCAATTCGATACATGAAAGTGCCCTAGCTTTGCGTAATTTCATCCAATTATTATGGACCTTGTAGTTTATGATTTTGCCCTAGAGAGTTAGAGTTTGACCACAGCCTGTTGACCACATTATTTCAAACGAATTCGTCTGAGGTTGCCTAATTTGGAAGGAATTTTTGTTTTGCAAAAAGATGGCAAGACTAACGGTTCGTGAACGATGGAGGAAGTTAATGCGTAAGGCTGTGGTAGCAATGTTATGTATCATGAGAGTAGTGAATACTACTCTCATGCTTTACATGTTAATTAATGACTTGATGAGGGTTCGATGAAGGCCCTGTATTCGTGCGAACCCTAATGTTTACCAAAACCAAGTTGACGCACTGAATAGGTTAGTACGTGGTGATGACAAAAATTGCCACGACCAATTGAGAGTAAATAAGCATACATTTATGAGGTTGTGCCATTTACTAGAAGAAAGCGGTTTACAAAACTCTAGGGACGTCACACTTGTGGAAAAAGTGGCTATATTTTTGTGGATCCTCGGGCACCATAACAAGAATAGGCCAACCACGTTCCATTTTGTGAGGTCCGGGGAAACAGTTAGTAGACATTTCAACGCAGTTTTGTTGGCGGTGCTGCGACTATACAACCAATTGTGGTATCATCCCCAACCTGTTCCTGCTAACGAGCCAGACCGTAGGTGGAAGTGGTTTGAGGTAAAATCACATTCCCAATTATGGTTTGAATGTTTCCCCTTTACTTTTATCTCAATTCTTTTCAACTTAGTACTAAAATTTGTGTCTAACAGAATTGCCTAGGGGCGCTAGACAGTACCTTTGTACCGGTCCTCCCCCCCACCGAAGACAGGGCACGCTATAGGTCAAGGAAGGGTGACTATGCAACGAATGTATTAGGAGTTTGTAGTCGAAACCTACGATTCATATATGCATTGTCTGGTTGGAAAGGGTCGGCCACAGACTCGAGAGTGCTTCGAAATGCGTTGGTGAGGCCTCATGGGTTGAGAATTCCATAGGGTATGTCACTGTAATAAATTTGGCCTATTTGCAAATAGCTCCACACTTGTGTCAGCGTAATCACATACAAGTCAATGCGTTTTGTAGGTTGTTACTACCTCGTGGATGCCGGTTACACTAATGGGCCAGGATTGTTAGCCCCTTATAGGGGTCAACGATACCACATTAACATTTGGAGGCAAGGACATCAACCCCAAAGCCGGGAAGAGTATTTTAACATGAAACACTCAAGCGCTCGAAATGTGGTTGAAAGATGCTTCGGGGTATTGAAGATGAGATTTGCAATTTTGAGATCTTGCTCTTACTATCCCATTAGAACTCAATGTCGCATAATCACTGCTTGTTGCCTTCTCCACAACCTTATTAAGCGAGAAATGGTAGTGGATCCGGTTGAACAAAAGTACACTGCTTGGGAGCAAGCGAACGTGCATATAGTCCCACCAGATGACTATATTGACACCATCGAGCCCACCACACAATGGACCAAAATGAGAGATAATTTGGCAACTCAAATGTACAACGATTGGTTAGCTCATGGTCCCGCCGCGGCGTAGTTAATCATTTAACCAATTTTTCCCGAGGTTGTAATATTTTTCTTCTACTTGTTGTCCCATTTCAAACAATTTATTCAGTTCAAACAATATATTCATGTAATGACTCGTTTGCTAAATTTGGTGATGTTCATTGAGTTTTCATATTGTGTTATGCCATTATCAATGTTTTTTCTACACTTGTTTTACATGAATGAATATTAACAAATGAATGAATATCAGTCGGTTGTTCTCTGAATGGATTCTCAACAAAGTACTCAATCGAAGCCATCAAAGGGCAAGGGAAAGGGTAATGGCAAGGACAAGGCCAACGAAAAGGATAAACAACCCCGGAGGCTATAGACTGCTAGGGAAGAGGAAGGCCTCCTAACATGCATGCTTGAAGAATTTAATGATGGGTCCAAATGGAGAGTTGAGAATGGCTTTAAGTCAGGTTTCTTTGGGGCTGTGGAGATCCTTCTCCACAAGATGTTCCCCAGGACAACGATAAGAGCCAATCCAAATATTGAGTCCAAGGTAAAAAATTGAAAAGAGAAGTATGGTTTGCTTGCCGATATGCGAAGGCTAAGCGGTTTTAGTTGGAACCATGACACTCATTCCATCATAGTGGATTCGGAGGATGTGTGGGAGGATTACGTGAAGGTAACATACTCCCCCATTTATAATTTTAACATACTCCCCCATTTACAATTTTAACTTAGGCGCTGATAATCGTCCTTCTAATGTTAAATTTTGCATTTCATCATGTGCAGTTCCATCCCAAAGCGAGTGGGATGAATGGGAAGGCATTTCCCATGTATCGAAGTTGGGAAATATTATTTGGGAAGGATAAAGCTACAGGTGAATTGGCGGAGGATCCCCCTGAAATTCGGGACGAGGTTCGGACGAAGAAATTGTTCAACCCGTCCACGAGGAATCCTTCATTGGCACCAATGATTGCTACACTCCTAGGTATGCCGATGGTGGCTTGTGTATGGAGATTTCGCTTTTATAGACCTATCCACCGGTGGTTCTCAAGCGGCAAATCCCTCCACTCCCACGAGCAATGCCAATGCCACCACTCCCACAAGCAATGCCAATGCGAATGCCAATGCATCGAAAACCAATCCCCCGGCTAAAAAGGCTAAGAAGTTGACAACGGCCGAGGCAAAACAAGCGCCACTTAATGAGAGAATTGGGAGTTACATGGATGAGACGAAGGAGGTTATGATGGAGTTGGTGCATGCGGTAGGGTTTGACCAAAGATTTTTCGACAAAAGACAAAGGGTGTTCGGAGAGCTAGAGAAGCTTCACCTAGAGATGGAGGATATGTTGACCGCCAATGCCATGATTTTGGCGACAGAACAAAAGGTGGATGAGTTCTATAGCATACCGGAATGGTACAGACAGCATTGGGTGGGGATGTTGTTGCAAGGGAAGCTTAACCAACATTCCATGTAGGCTCTTGCTTATGACAAAAATTGGATTACGACCTTAAAAAACTTGTTGGCCCTTTTGGATGAATGTATTAACTTAACAATTGTCTTTACATTTGGCCTTCATGGCAGCTACGTACTAATTTGGATGTTTTGTTGGCCTTCATGGCAACTACGTACTAATTTGGATGTTTTTTTGGCCTTCATGGCAACTATGTACTAATTTGGATGTTATTAATGCCAAGAAATTGTTATGTGCAAAGCGTGATGTAGTATTTTTCACCCAATGTTGCAGGTTAATTGGCTATGATGAAATTAGGGCACACGTTGTAAGGCGACGCACTAGCTTTCGGAAGATTTCTTATGACGGCCAATGGCTTAACAACCATTTGGCAACATAAGATGTCACAAAGTGGTGCATTGTGAGCATCACATACTAATATCTGAGCCAAGAAGTTGGTCATTGTGTGTGTGTGTGTTGTTGCTATTACTTAATCAAATTAGGGCACAATCTTATCACAAACATGGACAAATCTGGCTATGATGTGCACAATTCCTGATCCAATGTGGCAATTCGTGGCAGTTTATTCTTGATCCTATGATGGATGTTTGTTCTTAGTTATTGTGCGAGTTTATGCGTGATATGTGGGGTTAAAAAAAGCAGTTTTCTGGTCCTGTGAGATAGCAGTTTTTTGGCCTTGTGAAATGCCATTGAGGATTTGGTGAAGTTTATTGAGGATTTGGTGAAGTTTATTGAGGATTTAGTGATCAAGAAAGTGGCAAGCTGGACTGGGAGATTTACAAATCATGTGGGTAAGGAGATTTTAGCTAAACACGTCTTGCTTGCTTTACCTATCTACGCCATGGCCTGTGTCAAACTCCCAGTTGGTCTCTGTAAGAAACTCAATTCGTTGATTGCAAAGTTTTTTTGGAGTGGGGTGGACGATGGCAGGAAGATGCATTGGTTAAGCTGGGAGAAGATGACGCAAGTTAAGGGCTTGGGAGGCTTAGGTTTTCGGGATATGGAAGCCTTTAATCTAGCTATGTTAGCTAAACAAGGATGGAGACTAACGATTGAGGATGACTCCTTGTTTTTTAAAGTGTTTAAATCCAAATACTTTCTAAATTCCTCTTTTCTTAACGCACAGTCGAAACCGATGGCATCATGGGCGTGGCAAAGTATCTTAGCAAGTAAGGATGTTATTATGAAGGGTTGGAGATGGAGAGTGGGCAATGGAGAGAGGGTGAAGATCTGGGATGAACCGTGGTTGAGCGATGAACATTTTTCGAAAATTTTAACCCGAAAAGCTGGTAGTAATCTGATGAAGGTTAGTGAGTTGATTGATCCGACTAGTATGGTGTGGAAGGAACCATTAATTAACCAATCTTTTGTGGAGCGAGATGTGGGACAGATTCTGGGTATTCCTTTGAGCAAAATCGGGGCAGCAGATAAGATGATTTGGTGAGGAACGACATCGGGACAATTCTCAGTAAAATCTGCATATACCATTGCTAAGGAGTTAATACAAAGTAGGACGGTGGTGAACCATGGAAGAGGTCAGGTTAGCGGGGATGGTGATGACGAAGGTGGCTGGAAACGGGTTTGGCACATGAAGGCTCCGATGAAAACGAAGTTGTTCCTTTGGCGCTGTTTACATGGGATTATACCGGTTAATATGGCTCTAGTACAGCGAAAGGTTGACGTGGACCCAATTTGCTCTCTTTGCAGTTTAGAGGAAGAAACACCCTCCCATATGTTCTTTAATTGTGTTAGAGCAACAAAAGTTTGGTTGTTATCTCCCTTTAGGTATCGACCGGAAACCACAAGTTCTGCACAAGTGAAGGATTTATGGAAGTAGTTGGGAATTAAAACTAAGGATGTAGAACAAATGGAGGCTACGGGACTTTTCGCAAGTATTGGTTGGCACATTTGGATTGCAACAGCTGGGTTTTTAAACAACAGTGGATATCAGAAACTGAAATTCTTAAGCGTGCTTTGGATGATCATCAAACTTTCTTACAAGCGGTTCGTCAAGAGCGGAGTAACGAGCAAGAGGTTAGCATTATTGAGGACCCAAGGTGACAGCCACCTGAGGTTGGGTTGCTGAAAGTAAACGTTGATGGGGCCTTTGATGAGGGCAAACGCAGAGGGGGTGTGGGAGTTGTGGTCCGGGATCAGATTGGTAATATATTAGGTGCTGCAGCCTTGCCAATTGCATGTAGCTTGTCAGCAGAAATGGTAAAGGCTGATGGTTTTCGGTGTGCGTTAAAATCCGCTCTTTGCTCTATGGATAAATGTTACGTGATGGAAGGGGATGCTCAGACAGTGATTAAGATGATTCAAGGCCAATCTCCTGTCAAGGCGTGCTTGGATATCATCATTGAGGACACATGTGTGTTAGCTAATAAGTTTATTTCTTGTTCTTTTAATTTTGTTCCGCGTACTTGTAATAGGGTGGCTAATGCGATCGCCAAATTTGCCCTATCTTTGGATGACCCTATACTCTGGCAGGAGAATGTTCCGAACTGGATTTATAGGGAAGCACTTCTTGATGTTTCCTCTATTTAGTGAAGTTGAATAAATTCATTACCGATTGACAAAAAAAAATTGCAATTTTCTGGGGTTTGTAAGATCTAGTTTTCTAGGTTTCTGAGATGCAGTTTTCTGGCCTTGTAAACTGCAGTTTTCTGGGCTTCTAAAATGCCATTTTCAATGTTTGAATGAACCAGTTTTCTGGGTTTTAGAGATCCAGTTTTCTGGGCTTCTAAATTGCCATTTTCTGTATTTGAATGATCCAGTTTTCTGGGTTTTAGAGATGCAGTTTTCTGGGCTTCGAAAATGCCATTTTATGTGTTTCAATGATCCAATATTTTGGGTTTTAGAGATGCAGTTTTCTGGGCTTCTAAATTGCCATTTTCTGTGTTTGAATGATCCAGTTTTCTGGGTTTTAGAGATGCAGTTTTTCTGGGGTTTGCAAGATCCAGTTTTCTGGGTTTTTGAGATGCAGTTTTCTGGGCTTGTAATTTGGATGTTTCTGGGGCTTGTATGATCCAGTTTTCTGGGTTTTTGAAATGCAGTTTTCTGGGCTTCTAAACTGCAGTTTTCTAGGGTTCGTATGATCTAGTTTTCTGGGTTTCTGAGATGCAGTTTTCTGGGCTTGTAAACAGCAGTTTTCTAGGGGGTTTTAACATCTAGTTTTCTGGGTTTTTGAGATGTAGTTTTCTGGGCTTCTAAATGCAGTTTTCTAGGGTTTGTGAGATGCAATTTTGTGGGTTTGTGAGATCCAGTTTTGTGGGTTTAAAGCATGCAGTTTTGTGGGTTTGTGAGATGCAGTTTTGTGGGTTTAAAGCATGCAGTTTTGTGAAGAAGAAAACATGCAGTTTTGTGAATGGTCTTCGCTATGATGAATTATGGGAGAACAATGAACGCGACCCTTTTGCTTTGGCAGGACTACTTATGATGGCTAAAAGCCTTAAAACCTGTTGGCAACATAAGTTGTAGCCAACCGATGGTTTGTGAGCGGAGAAACATATTTCTGAGCGAAGATTTTGTGTGTGTGTGTGTGTGTGTGTGTGTGTGTGTGTGTGTGTGTGACTGCAAATGTGGTGCCTTTAAGGCACCATTTGCCTTTTGCTATAAAACCCAGAAAACTGCATCTTTGTTTACTATCTAATTATGGTTTGACTGACATTAAGGAGGGGCAACATTTGAAGGTCAAATGGCAACAAATGTTGCCGCCTTACGTGTTTTGAGTTCGAAGTTATGAAGGTGAAATGGCTATGATGATATTTTTAGACATAGGCAAAGCACTCGTCTTCGCAAACAAATTGTGAGGGCCAATGGTTGATTCACCATTTGGCAACATAATTTGTAGATCACCGTGTGCAATGTGTGCCGGTGCCATTCAATATCTGAGCCAAACACGTTTTGACTATTTCTTCCCATTATTATGTGATCACTACTTCTTTTCGAATATTTTATAGAATGACAGGTCAAAATAGAGATTCGTATTGGGTGAAAGACTTGCAACCAGCACAAAGGAAAGTAGACGGGGCTTCGACATATGCAAGTGACAATAAAATGTCCTTCATTGTAATTTTCTTATTAGGTTTTCTAGCTTGTATTTTGTTGGCAATTTTTTTTTATTCCGAATGAACTTGTACGTATGTTAATTATGTCAATGGGTTGGATTTATTCAAACGATGACTTTATTATTAAGGGTAACGTCATTTATGGCATTAGCAAATGGATGGACCTACACAAAAACAAAACACATATTGATATTTTTGTATCATGCTCTTAACTATGAAATTTCCCTCTTTTTCCAAAAAAAAAAAAAAAACCCAAAACCAAAAACAAAAACATATATTATCATCAAATAAATTAATTACGAGACTTAAATACGCAAACAATTTAACCAAGAAAAATAATTAAATCATGTTTTACCCACCATTCAAATGAAGGATAAAATTTGTTAGTTATTATTTTATCACATGTTCACTTCCAAATTAATTAATTTTTCATATTTTCACTTTGTAATTATTTTTTTTCAGGAATTTTTTCTTCCAAAACATGGTTGTAATATTTTTATTTTATTTAATGTGTATTTTCGTAATTATTATATAATTATTATCTATTTATTTTTATTATAATCGATTTAATCCATTTATAGTTTATTAAAATATTCGGTCCGGTGGCAAATGGGTCATTTGCTCTCTTATCCTACCAAATCTACCTTCTAAATCCCCCTTCTCAAAATACAATCCAAACACCTCACTAACAAATCCACCATTCTTATAAGGTGGGGTCACCCTCATTACAAATCCACTCAAATTCATCTCCGGTCGCCAAACGGGGTGAAAGTGTGTGTGTGTGTGTGTGTGAGAGAGAGAGAGAGAGAGAGAGAGAGAGAATTTTAGTTTTCGTATAAAATTTTTTGTTTAACAGAACGTAGGAAATTTTTTTTTTTTCCCTTCACCAATCACCATACCTTTAATTTTCTTGAAAATGTATTTGTCGTGTATGGTCTCTGAAACTGAAATGAGCCCCAGAAAAAAGGGTTTAAGATGGGGTTTAACTTAAAACGACATCGTTAGGTGCTACTACTCCTCTATCTATGAGTTTATTATCCACAAAATCGCTTCTGCAATTCTGCGACTCTGTCTCTCTCTCTCTCTGAATTCTAACATGGGATTCGAAGCATCGGTCTACGCCACCAACCCATCTCTCTTCAATCTCACCCTCTTCAATTTCAGTGCTGAATTATACACAATTTCCAAAATCCCAACCACATCCCCTTCACATCTCAACTTATCCTCTAAACCAAGAAACTCACCACCAACAGTTGCAGGCAATTTCATTTCTAACCCCATCCTCCAAAAAACCCGTAAGTTCTTTATGCTATTTCCCCATAAATTTTTGTAAATATTGAATCTACGCCATACGTTTCACTTTCTTGATAAATTACTGGGTAGAAATTTGGGGTACCTAGAATTGTTGATTTGTAATATTGGGTACCTGCAAATGGGTACCGAGTAGCTCGAGACTAGGCTTTTGAGTCGAGCTCGAGTTTTAAGCTCGCTTGGTAAACGACCTGAGCTCAAGTTAGTTAGAACTCTGCTCGGTTATAAAAGTTGCCCCGTTTGTAGAGACTCGGCTCACGTGTAGTAAACGAACCGAGCTTGAACACCTCAATGATAAACGTGCCGAGAAAGAACTCGGTTATTTGAGATCAACTCCTCTGGCTAGACTAGTTTGAACGATCCGAGCTCAAACTAAACTAGTTTTGAACGAGGCTCATTTGCAAGCCTACCTGGAAGCAGTGGCGGCTCGAGAAATTTTTAAGAGAGTGTTCAACTAGTTACATATACACAAATTTTCATATATTAGTGTGAATAATGCGACTAAATAATACGAAAACATATAAGATGTTACAATTGCATGGTCTTGGCGAATTTTTATATCTTTGGGCTAACAAAAATTAAACCGGCGCATAAATACACTAGTAATTATTGCAGGAAATTGTATGACGAATAGGTCCACACTCATCTTTTTGACATATGCGCTTGTTTTTTGAGATATATAGGGTTGATATTATTCATAGTGAAGCCACAGCACGATATCGCTACAAATAGAAATTTGTTCTCTCTACAATTTTCTATTTTTCCCTTAAAATTGTGTACTTTGTTTTAAGCTAATGTATTAGGTGTTAAATAGTGAATTATGTGTATTGGTGGGGCTTCGTGGTATAAGATAAGTGTTCAAACGAAACCTAAGATAAAATTAATACATGTAACATAAAAAGTAAAAGGCTTGAGGTGTTCAATTGACCATTTATGGAAAGCTATGGAGCCGCCTATGGAGTTCAATTGGGTTGTTTATATAATATTGGTTTGTGGGCTAGGTGTTCAATTTTTTGAGTTGGGTGGTCAAATATTTATAGTTAAGGTGTTCAAATATTTTTGGGTTGGGTATTCAAGGACTAAACTAAAATAAAATTTAAAAATATTACATATATTATTAGTAAATTTTTTTGGGGGAGTGTTCAAGTGAACACCCTCTCTATAATGTAGCTGCATATGCCACGAAGTATCGATTACCGTGTTTGTTATGTCCATAAAATTTGGAATTTTTTTTGTTATATTGGTAAGATTTGGTTATGTTTCTGGCCTTTCGGCTCTTCAAGAAAGAAGAGGAGCTAGAGGGGGGCTAAAAAGCTTTCTATTAATTAAGTTGTCTGATTATTTTTGGTGGGTTTTGGCTAAAAGGCCAAAAGCCTGGCTCTTTTTAGCCATGGTAAATGCAGCCGAAGTGCATGTAATTTGTGGACTAGAATCTTCAAGTTGGGTTTTCTGGTGTGTTTTCGAATAGGATAACTGTTTCTTTCGGGTATTTTTCAATTGGTGTGACTTTGAAAATATGTTCTTCAGAAATCCGAGCGAGTAGTGTGGCTAATGCACAGATTGAGGAGGAGCAGGTCGAGACTAAAGTGGAGGAGCAAGTGGAGGCTGAAGTAGCTAAAGGGTATACCATTACTCAGTTTTGTGACAAGGTTATTGATTTGTTCTTGTATGAGAAACCCAAGTCAAAAGAGTGGAGGAAGTACTTGGTGTTTAGGGAGGAATGGAAGAGATACAGGGATAGCTTCTATAAGCGCTGTCAATCACGTGCTGAAACTGAGAATGATTCCCAAATGAAGCAGAAATTAAAAGCACTATCAAGGAAAGTAAAGAAGGTATGAGTCGTATCACATTGCTTTATTCCGGTATATACTGTGCATATTTGTGTAAAGAAGCAACAGCAATAATCAATAACTGGTGTCCTTCTAATACCTCCTTCCTGTACGCATTGCAGATTGATGATGAAATGGAGAGACATTCTGAACTTCTTAAAGAGGTACAGAACAACCCTACAGACGTTAATGCAATAGTTACAAGGCGGCGCAAAGACTTCACTGATGAATTTTTCTGTTACCTCACGCTACTTTCAGAGACGGATGATAGCTTGGAGGGCCGTGATGGTAATTAACTAAACAGCTGGTCTTTTGACATTTTTATTCATGCTAATTTGATTTGGCAATTGGAATAGATAATCACCAACAAGTCTAATTCAAATTCTTCTGTTGATAACGGCCTTTTGATGCAAGGACAATTTTTTGAAGTATTGTGATTGCAATCTATTGACTAAGAATTAGTAAAGGTGTCTCACATTTTGGTGACTGGATAGTTAGTATTCAATTTGAAGAATAATGGAAGATGCATTAGAGGTACTCATGACTCTACATAAGTTGGTAGTTCATGATACTTTTGGTAGGTCTTTTGTTATTCTCGGTTGATTTTTGTAACACAGGATTGTAACATTTAAGACCATATGATCCAAACATCTTAAACTGCACATTCTTCGTGATTGCTGAGATACAGCATGTTTGAGAATCATGTAATCAGAAACATGCTCAACTCTCTAGCGATATTCTGAAAGGACCGAAACAGAATCTTTACTCGTTTCAGTGTGTGTGTGTGTGTGTCTGTGTGTGTGTGTGTGTGTATTTTAATTTAATTCTATGCAACAAAGTTAGTTAGGAATTCTAGATCAAGAAATGTGTCACATCCTTGACGCCTAAAGAATCTGAATTTCTGGACATGCAGTTTAGCATCCAGACCGCTAAGATTATTTCCTATCATTAAGTTGATTTTGTTCCATTAATCTATTCTGATTGTAAGGGCTTCAAGCTAGGGCCTAGGAGGCATCTATTTCAATATCTTGACCTATAGCCATTAATGAACTCGCTTTCAAGTTGCAAGTGACGCAATGTTTTGCATCACTTGGGGGAAAGTTGTTCGACATATGAAGTCTTAAGCTCTTTTAACTCATATTCTTTGATGTGCTTTGTTTGTACGAGACAATGAAAAGTACTCTCAAATGCAACAGAAAACATTTTTCTTGGGCTAAAGTTTGTTTTAGGAACTAAGGTGTATCAGAAATGCATCTTTAGATTTTAGAACAACTTTTCTGTTGCCTATTTTCTAGTGATTTCACGCCATCATGTCTCTCTTTTTCATCCATCCTTTTTTCCCCCCAAAAGAAATGGAATACCAGAGCTTAATTCCTTGGCTAACAGAAAACATTTTTCTTGGGCTAAAGTTTGTTTTAGGAACTAAGGTGTATCAGAAATGCATCTTTAGATTTTAGAACAACTTTTCTGTTGCCTATTTTCTAGTGATTTCACCCCATCATGTCTCTCTTTTTCATCCATCCTTTTTTCCCCCCAAAAGAAATGGAATACCAGAGCTTAATTCCTTGGCTTTTTATTGATTGATTTGCAGTGCATTTTGCTAATTTTTCGTATTGGCACTTCTCTGTGGTTCATAGTTTCCTTTCTCCTTTGCCTTGAATCTTTTAGGTTCTTTATCTGAACTCATAGATCAGTGATTTTTTCTATATGATATATGTATCTTTTTCTCATTTAGAAATGAAATCTACTGAAACCAAAAGAGAATAGAAGAATCTAAAAAGATTAACCCATGTTTCCTGATTCTCTCTTGGAAAAAGGCCAGTTTGTAAATTGCAACCAGAAAGAAGAACTGATAAGGCCCCCATGAAAGAAAGGATGGAAATGCATCAATTTAGCTAGCTAATACTACTGTTGCACCATTTGTTTTGGCAGGGGTGGCCAGGCTTGGGGCTAGATGCTTGTCTGCAGTCTCTGCATTTGATAATACACTGGAAATTGTTGACACATTAGATACCGCCCAATCCAAATTTGATGACATCCTAAACTCTCCATCCGTGGATGTGGCATGTGACAAGATTAAAAGTCTTGCCAAGGCAAAGGCACTTGACTCCTCTCTGATATTGTTGATAAATAGTGCTTGGGCTTCAGCAAAGGAGTCCTCCACCATGAAGAATGAGGTATGTATGACACAGTCTGTTCACTCTGGGTTGACCACATATTTTTCCTTTAACAGTATAGATTCATGCATTGCAATATGCATGAACAAGATATGAATTCAATGTGCAAGATTAAGTGGATCTTTTTTCACATGAATTTCACTTGTTCTGCCTAATAGTAAATCGCCCTTAAAATCCTTCTTTTTGTTACTTTTTTTTTTTTGAGAAAATTGTGTCTACTTAATAGTATTACTTTCCATGTAATAGTTTCTAATTCCTCAATATGGCCTTTTCCCCATGCTTTTGCACTCATGGCCTCAATACGGACATTCTATGCCCGGGAATGGCATTAAAATCATTTTAGAGGCTGTGTAAGAGTCAACGGAATGTGATGGTAACATTCTGTTCTTTCATATCAGATGGAATGGAACAAATATTGAAGCATATATGCCACTTCATGTAACGATTACCAAGATGGGAAATTTGAGTCCTACTGAACATATTTGATTTTGCCCCTCCCCTGCTAAACCGTGTGACATATTAATTTGAGATCTGGCATTCTTATTGCCTTAGTTTGCTCTTCATAAGGCTTATGCTTTGTCTTTTGTTTATCCTCGAGCTTTGACCTTCATGTGCAGGTCAAAGACATAATGTATCGGTTGTACCAAGCTACAAAGAGCAGTCTAAGGAGCATGGCGCCCAAAGAGATAAAGCTACTGAAGTACTTGCTGAACATCATCGATCCTGAAGAGAGATTCTCGGCAATGGCTACTGCTTTCTCCCCTGGAGATGAACATGATGTCAAGGACAAAAATTTTACATACACGTAAGAAAGCTTCATGCATCACCCTCCATCTTGCCTTCTGATCGACACAAGTAATGATTTGGAATGCGGTTATTATTATGTTGTCATTTATGTTCCTGTTTTGTGGTGGAGCAGAACTCCTAAGGAGCTGCACAAGTGGGTTAAGATCATGCTTGATGCGTACCATCTCAATAAAGAAGAGACTGATATCAGGGAAGCCAAGCGGATGTCCCCACCTATTGTTATCCAAAGGCTCTTTATCATCAAGGAAACAATTGAAGAGGAGTACTTGGAAAAAGGCGTTAAAACAGAAGATGACTCAGTGTCCGAGGAATTGTAAGGTACAGATGTCAGTAATCTATCTGTCTCATTCACAGTCGCTATGTACTAGGGGTAGACTTAAAATTTTAGGACGAAGCCATAAATTGTGAAGTGTGAAGCCCTTGACCAAAAGGGATCTATGTCCTAAGCTGCGAAGGCAGTCCTTTACCCACTATGAACAGTGAGTAGAAATCATTAGTATCTGTATTGGGATGGCATGGCATGGTATGGCGTATCCTTACCATTTCCATCTTTTTATGCCATTAAGGCGGCATTGCCGTCCAGTCCATACAGTTTTTGGGTCAATAGAGTGCCATGACACTTAATAATCAGAAGAAGAGTATGACACATTACTGTTGGGTTCGATTGGTTGTGGACCTGTGGTGTATGTGGTTTCAGCAAGGGAGCTTAGTCCACATGTAAGAGTCAAAATTAGGTTTTGCGATCTTGACCATTAAGTCCAGTACTCATGCTTCACAAAACCCAACAAGCTCGTATAATTAGTTAAATCCCCAATTTCATCTTTCCCTTCCCCCTCCCCTTACTAGACTAGAGCCTAGAGTATACTTACCAGTTTTGAGAGGGTTAATGAAGCAAGAAGACTTGAATGTACCTGTACTGCGATGAAATGAAGTTGATCCCTTTGGATCATTTGTTATGTGCTGGTCTGCAGTTGCATATTCAATTTTGGTACTTTATCTGATATGGCTGTCACTGGAAATGCATCTCTCTGCTTCATCTTCCCTGTATATCTGGGGGTTCAACTGATTCTGAGTTGCGAAAAACACTACTATTACGTGCGAACAAGTATGTCTCAATGTGTAACTTATTATTTAGGTAAATGTAAAATATATTTAGCTTATATTCTGCGGCAAGTTAAAAAAATGACGTCCATGAGAATAATGTGCCGATAAAATATATTTAGCTTATACTGGTTGATCGATTATTTTCACAGAGAATTGTCCATGAGAATAATTTGTCGATAAAATTTTTGCAATTTGAAGGTTTTTTTCGTGTCTGGATACTTTAGTTTTAAGAAGACTAAGGTCATTCTTCATTATGGATTGAGATATGTTAGGGAACTGCAAATGTGTGCCAAAAATCACTTGTACTCACAATGGGTTAGGGTTTCGCATCAAGTTTTGTGAGGGACCGTTCCATGGTGAGTATGAACTTGTGTTTTTTTTTTTTTCGGTTTTTGTATTTGTAGCAGCCCTATTCTGGATATAATTACTCGTGGTATATCTGGAATCAATTCAAAAATTCAATGTTCTCTTTCGTTTTCCTTTCCATAGGGAGGATTCTGAATCATAGCTACCGCGGAATTCTGGTCAAGAGGGGCTTGTTTTGGGGGCAGACACGGGGCTTGCAGCTCCGACCTTACGGGTCTCATCGCAAGCTCAAAAACATGACTCGATCCGTTCCATTTGGAGAGCATGACATATTTTACCAGGCTATTAAGCTGACTGGACATCTGTATAAATCACGTTTTTATTCAGAGAATTGAACAGTAAACAGGATAAAAAAAAATATTTACACAAGCAGAAATATTTTGGTTCGTTTACAATCAAGGACCATATGGGCGGCAGTGGCACTGAGGGATGGCAATTGATCCCGCCCGGGCTTGGACCAGCTCCAATGGATTCCGTCCCAATTGGGGCGGGTTTTCGTCAATTTTTTTGGTTCGGGGAAAAATAGAAAAACCTGGTCAGGGTTGTTGCCCCACCCCGAGCCCGCCCGAAAATACTTTTACATGTTTACCTAACATTTTTATGATTTTACTAGAAAATTACATTTGTGCCCTAATGTTTTTGCCATTATATTAAAAAAACCATGTTCTCTTATATTTTCCCATGAAACTAAAATACATCCTTATATGTCTCTAATTCCTTCTTTTTGGCTTGTAAACGAATTACTTGGGCGGGTTTGGGGAGTGACAGTACCGTGCTCTTTTCGGGTAGGCGGTCATAAAACCCGCCCGCCCTGTTGCCATCCCTAGCGTCACAACAGAGTCCCTTTTCTGGTGGTGGATATTTTCTCAACATCACAAAGAAAACAAAATAATTAATCAGAATAACTGTTGATAGATAAATATTTTTTACACCTTTTATCCGGTGCAGAAAAACTATTGAGTTTCGAATAACTTAAAAATGTTACAAAAGCTCCCCATAACACGTTTATCATAACTCTTACCATTTTGGGAAGCAAGAAAGACATTTGTTGCAGTGATAAATTACACGTATGGTCTCTCTTTTTTTCTTTTTTCAGTTATAACGTTTTTGGTCATTTTCGTGCACACAAGAAAAGGCCAAACATTGTAACGTGATCCACTGCTAGAACCCGTGTCGTTTACTCCTATTCTTTCACAATGATTTACTTCACTTTAGGGTTGGCCATTTCATCCACTCCGTCCGAATCCGATCCGATCCGATCCCCGATCCGAACGGATCGGCAATATGAAGATCTGTTTGGAAATTGGATAGGATATGGGGATTTTTTTTGAAAATGTTTGGAGATTGGATAGGGGGTGGAGATAGGCATGTCCCCGCCCCGAATCCGCTCTGGATCCGTTCCCCGCTCCGTCCCCGCCCCGCTCCGCCCCCGCCCCGCTCCGCCCCGTCCCCGAATCCCCAAAATATAGGGGTCTATTCATGAATTATGAAACTTTGGGGTCTCACTGAATTTTCTTCAAATATATGGGGTTGCACCAAAATTTCTCCAAACACATGGGTCTCACTGTAATTATTGTTCAGGGCTTAAATTATTGTTCTAGTTCCTTCCTTGTTTCTTGGGTTCCTTAAATCTACACCAGCATGAAATGAACACTGAGTGGTAAAATTAGGCTAATGGATGTTGAATGTTCTGTTAATATTTCGTGAGCCGGTGCAAGTTGTATGTAACTTACCTTAGGAAAGGATAAAAGAACGGATTTTGCGAGTTTCATTGATTTTCAGCCAAACTAATGTCGGGCTGCAGGACTCTATGGAGTTGTGTGCATTTGTGTGGCTTTAGCAAGTGGAATGAGTTTTAGCGTGACATGTATTTCCCAATCATTAGAAACATGTTTTTCTAATAATTTTTGGTTTTTTTCTTCGCTTAGGTATATATTTTCCTATGAGTGGAACCTAATTAATTCCATCAAGTAAAAGCCAATTGAAACAAGTCAAAGTACATATCAATAGATGTGGCCCATTTAGTTTCCATCTTCGCGAACATCTCATTTTAAAAAATTTGGAGGGTTTTGAGAATGTAAACATAATGGAAAACATAGCCTTCAACTGGTGGGAGTTCGGAATTCACAATGTTATATGTTGGACTGCCTGTTATTTTGTTCAAAATTCACACTTGATTTTAGAGAAAATGATTTGTAATTGGGCTTCTATAACTATTTACTTGTTACTCTAGGGAAAATTATTGGATCTCCGAAATCCCGTGGGGATCCCCGTTCCCCATTTGGAGCGGGGATGGAGGACAAAAATAAATCCCCATTGGAGATTGGATAGGGGATGCATATGAGTAAGGGGTTTGGGGATTGGGGGTGGAGATAGTAGTCTCCGTCCCCATGCCCATCCCTACTTCACTCAGGGAGTGTTCCACTAACAATGAATCTCGGACGTTGGGCTCTAACTAATAAAGTAATCTCACATCTCACATAAAAATCGATGGAAACCAGGCTATCCAAAAGTGTATTGAACGGCTGAGATTAAAATTTTCTTTCTCTTCACTCTCTCTCCTCTTTCTCTCTCCAAATCTAGACTGCCCAAAGTCAAAATGGATAGCCTAGATCCGCTAAGGGGGTACCAATACCACGTGGTACCCTATCGGTACTGAAAAATTGCTCAGATCGATCAAGTATAGTCCCGTTCTATTGCACATAAATGATGAGAAACGATAGAAAAAAATAACTTTAAAAATTGTAGAACCCCACAACTTCAACTTTCCCGTTGAAAAATATTTTCCTGCCAATACAGTCGGCTGAAAAGGAAGAATTCTAATTTTCTTGTAAAAATTTTTTCCAAAAGAACGCATCCAAGATGTTCAAAAAAAAAAAAGAATGCATCCGAGAAAATAAATTTATTTTTTCTTTATAATTCACGTCACTTTACTTTCACTTCACTTTTTCCGAGAATACATTTCGATCGAAGCCGTGGCTAGGGGCGGATGATTGAAGGGCACAGGCGGTCACGTGACCCCCCTTACATTCCAGATTTTTTTTTTTTTTTGGAGTTAAAAATCTAGAGTTATAGATGTGCAATTTCAAAAACTTAATGCTCATTTCACCGAGGCAAATAGTGAGTTGTTATTTTGTGTGGTATGTTTAAACTCATCCAACTCTTTCTCTTGTTTTGCAAAGGAGAAATTGATTTGTCTTGCCGAGTTTATTCAAAAGAGTTTTCTCAGGTAGAGCTCATGGTACTTTCTGATCAACTTGATTCATATATTTTTGACGTGCAATCAAATGATACTTTTTTCGAGCTTGAATGGACTTAGTGGTCTTTCTAAGAAAATGGTAGAGACCGGGAGAGATAAACTATATCCTTTAGTTTATTTGCTCTTGACTTTAGCATTGATTTTACCGGTTGCGACTATTATTGTTGAAAGAGTATTTTTTGCGATGGCCATTGTGAAGAATCGACTGTGGAACCGAATGAATGATTCATGATTGAACAATTATTTGGTGGTGTACATAGAAAGAGATGTTTTTGCTGACATTGACAATGATACAACTTTCAGAAGATGAAAACCCGCAGGGGTTAATTATAAAAAGTTTTAGGAAGGAATCTATAATTTTGTGCGCTTATTTTTTAAATCTTTTAGAATGTCTTAACTTTGACCTACTATATGCTTAATGAAGAATGTTTAAATATTTTTTCTTCTCGTTATATTGAATTGGATTGTGATTCTTTTTTCCCCGGTTGTGCTTGAAAGGTAACTCCCCTAAATGAAATTCCTGGATCCGTCACTGACCGAAGATAGGTGAACAAAACGGGACGAGGTGCAGGTGCTACTTGGCCAACAATCGAACTGGGAACGGAGTAACCGGTAACGGACTAGTGTCGTACTTGCACCATTGCATGGAGTACTGCACCAATGCGTACTACACAAAAATAAAGTTGGCCCCCCTTGTAGGCTTGTACCAGTAAGAAGTTATATAGCTCTTTTTAATACGATAAAAACTTGGGTGCGTGTAGGGTACGGCTACGTGGTGTCTGACCACGCATTTCGGCCGTCTAAAAAGAGAAAGAAGTGGGAGAAAAAGGAAAGTATGGAATAAATCTAAGCCGTCCAAAATACTTTTAGACGGTCGAGATGCACGATCAGGCACCACGTAATCATACCCTACACGCACCCGAGTTTTTTTTTCTCCATTAATACTACTAGTAAATCAGTTTCGTACAGCACACAAAAAGGCCAACCAGTGATGCACTAATCTGTTGTAACCTTTCATCAAAAACCGGAAAAAAGAAAAATCAGTTGTAACCACTACCCCATTCACAGAATAAAGACAGCAGTGTGATGTTTAATCTGTTGTAACCACAGCTGGCTCCCAGCCCCAGGATAACTAACTATTCAGTGCTTTTGGATTAATGTTTTAGGGTTCTTAATTTCTTCCAACTTCAAAATTGTACAAGGCATCTTTAAACGGCAGGGCCCTAGAACTCGGTGGTGTGAACAAATTGGCTCGGACAGTCACGCTAAGCTCGTACTTTTAAAAAGCTTAGATTGTACTACTATTCGAACTAAAATAAGAGGTTTCCTTCTTCCTAAAGTCTCAAGTTCTAATCTTAACGACAACTTTCAATAAGTTGATCAAAAGCTAATTTTAATTCGATTGATAGCTCTAAAACAACTATCATATCGTCCATGACCTCAAAGTTCGTCAAGGGCAAGAGTGGTTAATAAGTGTTCTTTTACCACCGTCACGTGATTCTAGTTACAAGAGTCCTTCACCACACTTATTGTGGTGGAGCTTAAAGAGAGCGGTGACCACCACTATAGCTTACGATAAATCCCATTGTCATTATCAAGGATTTGCGGGGAATTCCGGATCGAAGAAGAAGAAAGGAAAGCAGGGACAGATTGGAATGGATTAGGTAGCTCTTTTTCTTGGATGTGGGATTATATCATTTATCAATGACAAAAATATCCCTTCGAAAATACATTTGCATATGCTTTCCGCCCGTGAAATTAAAATATCGATCGTGTATATGGCTTGATATGTAGTCGAGGTTTTCCTTGCAAATATTGAGGTCTTATTTAACCTAACTTATTTTTTCTAAAGACAATGAGTAATAATTTATTGTTTTATTTTTTCATCAAAAGTTGTGTAATTAGTCATTGGTCTCCATGAGAAGAATCGAAAAAGTATAAAAATATAATCGAAGTTGAAAAAATGCTCAAATAAGATGAACATAATAATAATAATAATAATAATAATAATAATAATAATAATAATAATAAAGACTTTTAAATTATTGTTGTTTCGAATTTATTTAGCGGTTACCGAACTATATGAGATTTTGTTGTCATAGTTTTTTATTTTCAGATTAAGTTCATCTAGACGAATGATTAATTTAAAATTTTTAATCCGAATCTAATAAAAATCCACAAAAAAAAAAAATTTAAAAAAACATTTAACAATAATACCCACGCGTCTAGTCGGAACATGCCTTGTACTTGGTCGAAAGTCACTGTTGGACCCAAAACACAATTGCCACGAAAGCACAAGGAATGTAAAAAAATGTCAAAGTTCCTTTACGGGTGCTTTGGCAAAAATGAAAAAATTGGTTTTTTGGTTTTTTCTTTATTCATTTTTTTTTTATAGTTGTTAGATTTGCGTTAAATTTTCGTGGTTTATGAATTCGTCTTGACGAAACGAATCCGAAGAGTATAAAATTATGGTCAAAACTAATTTTTTTGAATAAAGCCAAAATTAAACCAATAAACTGGTTTATTTTGGTTTATTTCCGGCTTTATTCAAAAAAATATTACTTTTGACCATAATTTTATAATCGTTTGATTCGTCTTGTTGAGACAAATCCATAAACCACAAAAAAACTTGACGTAAAACTAACAAATGCCAAAAAACTAGTTTTTCTCTTTTTTGCCAAAGCACCCGGTGTCATGTCTTCCAACAAACTTCATAGTTGTAGAGGGTTCCCCTTAAATGTTTCGTACGTTTGTACTCCTTTTTTGAATTTTTGTTAGATTTAGGTTGTATTTTTTGACTTAATCATCCGTCTTGAGACTCTTAACGAAAGGAAAAAGTACACAAATTAAGACAAAAAATGTAAAAAAATTCACTGAAGAAAAAAATATCAAACAACTGACATATTTTTCCTACAGTGCCTTCTTATATGATTTCGGGTCAACAAGGATTTATTTTTTTAGCTTTTATTCCATTCCAAAAATTTGCGTCTTTTTTAAATCTAAAAATAATTAAATTTTTTCACTAATTTACAGTTATTTAATCAGTAAAAATATCTAGAATTCATTTTTAAAAAATGCCTTTTTAATTTCCAAAAACACGTTTTTTCATATACGCGCCTGAGCTTTTTATTTCGCGCGTGATGTGAGAAGGAAGAATATCGTGCGTGACTTTCTGGCGCTGCACATCATGTAAAATCGATGAGGGGGATTTGGATGGAAAAAGATACGTGCACCCCACATATGCGTACCCCAAATGTATACCAGCACGGACGGCCTTTCGACGGTTTGGATTTTAAATAAATTGTTCATGCGAACAATTTGTTTGTTTGCGCGAACAAATTCTTTAAAATACGGACCATTGATTCTTGAAATGGATGATCGGGATGTACAGGTGTGTATTTGGGGTGCGCATATGTAGTGTGCGGGTAGAATTGTTCGATTTGGATCGTACTCGTATTTTGCTCCGTGCGACACTATAAATACAGGGACGACCAAATCAAAGCCCCATAAAACACAGAGAGGGGGAGAGAGAGAGAGAGAGAGAGAGGTAGAAGAAAGAATTGAAATTGAAGTGTCAAAGAATTTGATCGAACAACTACGCGTTGTTGTGGCCGGAGAATTTTTCGCCGGCGTCGCTCCACGGTGTATCAGAAACTCTAGACTTCATCTCTTCTGGTACTAGCAGTGCTTTTATCTAATTTAGCTAAAATTGGCAATTGCGTAATTTAACTTTGTTTTTGCATTTACCAAAAGAAGCAAGAACTTTGTTGTTGTATTATCTTGATGAATCGTTAAAGCTCTTGTTTTTTTTTTTTCCCCCCAATTTTCTCTGACAAATTTGGCTGTTTTCGTTTTACGTTGTTGATTTGAAATTGGAACTCATAGTTCATAGTCAAACGAACGGTTGTTCAATTTTACAGTATTAGAATCTGTATATTTTGCAGCATTTGCGTTGAGTATTGATTAACAATTGTTTGTACATGGCTGAAGAATATCAACTCTCTACCTAAGTTCTTCCTAGATTTTTGCCTGGTACTTTCTTGGGTGTTATTCACTTTTCGTAATTTTTTTAGCTTTGTCGTAATATTTTGAATCAATTATTCATCTTGAGAAGAGGAATCGAAAATGTTTAAAACTGTAGACCGAAGTTCAAATTTTTTTTAGCACAACACTCGTTTGGTATTTTTTCCATCTTTAGCGAATTTTTTATTTTTTGGTCGTAATTTTTACTTTTTGGACTCTTCTTGCCAAGATGAATGACCAATCTTACGGTGAATCCAACAGAAATGCAGATGAAATTAGTACCAAAACAAAACTTTGGAAGAACGGGCCTTATTTTGTCATTTTGAAATTCTGAGCAAATTAGCTGCTGATATTTGATTAATTTGCAAAACTCTAGGAAAATTTGGTGCAGCACTGCAGCTTGTTTCTGTATCCCAGCACTACCTTCTTTGTTCTTTTTGTATATGTAAAAATATAAATGAGTTTGATTAGAGGAAGTGTTTTGTAGGTGAGAATAGCGAATGGAGAAGGAACAAGAATTAGAGTGGGCAGAGGCCCAGAAGATTGGGATAAGCATAGACCTGGTTGCTGCAGCCAAACAGCAGCTAAAATTTCTTGCTGCTGTTGACAGGAGCCGGTGGCTTTATGAAGGGCCCGCTCTAGAAAGAGCCATCTATAGGTAACTTAATTTAGTAGCTTCGTAGATCTTTTGGAGTTGCCTATGGTAAATTTTGAGAAAATTAGTTTGTGGCTTTTAGTTAATCTCATGCAGTGCTAGTGTAGTAGGATGCTAGTCATGGGTTTTCTCAATGATTTGTGACCCTTGTAGCTTGATATCAAGTAGTGTTAACGAAGATATACTACATTAGTACTTGTTTCATGTGCCTTCCAATGAGAGCTTTTTCTCATAGTGTAATGGGTAAAATTTCCAAAAATTCCGATTTCAGGTACAATGCTTGTTGGCTGCCACTGCTTGCAAAACATTCTGAGGCTCAGATCATCGAAGGACCTTTGGTTGTTCCTCTTGATTGTGAATGGGTTTGGCATTGCCACAGGCTAAATCCGGTGAGTTTTCGCCGTGGAATATACGAATGTTACCAACATCCTCATATGTGTTGTTCGTACCTGTAAATCCACATATTGGAGGGGAGATTTATAAGATGTGTTTCTGACTTTAATTCAGGTTAGATACAAGTCCGACTGTGTGGGATTTTATGGAAGGATTCTTGACAACCACAATGTTGTTTCTTCTATTCAAGGGTCTTCAAAAAGGGAAACTGAACAGACTTGGAATGAACTATACCCCAATGAACCCTATGATTTTCCTAAGAAGATACAAAGGTCTTCAAAAGGGGACAGTGAACAGAGTTGGAAGGAACTGTACCCCAATGAACCCAGTGATTTTTGTTTGGCCGAAGGTTTCTTTGAAAAAGTATCTGGAGATGGAAAGTACACACAATATGATTTGCTTTCAGCTGTTCAAAGGCAGGTTCCATTCTTTTACCAAGTAAGTGACAAAGCGGTCATGCTTAATTTCCTTTATACGAAAACGCAGGAGATCTGAAAGTATCCATGGAATCAAATAATTTAAGTCGTATTCTGTTCTTTATCGTATCACATTCGTATTTTAAGTAGATGACAGGGATGAATGATAACCTACACACTTACTTGGTCTTAGTTAAGTACAGTTCCTTTACTTTGGTGTTGCTCTAATCCAAAATTACCATGTCTAGGGATAATACTTTGGTTATTCTCCGTCAAACAATGGAGTCAAGAGAAATCATTGCAAGGATTTTACTGCTGGAAACTCCTAGATTAAATCTTGTTCTTTGTGCTGAGTTTAGCTCCTACCTGCCATTCATCTGGTTCCACGTGCATGTAAAAGTTTGGATACAGAATTCTCAAGCTAAATCACTGTTCTGGACATAAGCTTAAACACTAGAGTATTTTTTTTTTCCCTGGGTCGTCAACTTAAGTAGTATCCACCACCCTAAACTTAATTTAACTGTAGTTATCAACTTAACCTGTTTCCATACATCTTATCCTTTTGGACATAGAACATTGGAATTTGGAAGTATCCACTATCATAAAAAATCTTGTTCCTTTTTTTCATTTTCTGTCTTCTTATTCCTATGTGGAACAGGTTTCCAGACCCCATATGGACAATGATCTCTTTCTTGAATCAGCTGTGGCTAGATACAAAGGGTTTCTGCATCTAATCAAGAGAAACAGGGAGCGATCTTTAAATCGCTTTTGTGTTCCAACATATGACGTTGACCTTATCTGGCACTCTCATCAGTTACAACCTGCTTCTTACTGCAAAGACCTCAACGAATTACTTGGAAAGGTTCTCGAACATGATGACACAGATTCAGACAGATCAAAAGGGAAGAAGCTGGATTCTGGATTCTCTGATACTACCAAGCAGTGGGAGGATACATTTGGCACAAGGTATTGGAAAGCAGGGGCAATGTATAGAGGTTCTGCTCCATCTCCTATCACATCACCCCCTTGTTCTTCATATATCGTGGCCGAGAAGGTGATTGCATCCAATGAGCATAAGGAAGCTATAAGTCTTCCTCAGGTGAAGGCTGTGGAGGTAATTCCAAAGTCTTTGTATACACATCTTCGAATTGTATCCATCTTTTTATTAGGTGTTATTTACATGCTATTTGCTAATTCTCGATTACCTCATCACTTTTAAAGAAGTGGTAGTTTTTGGTCTGTGATATTTTCGTACTTGATACTCTTTATGTACTACAGTATCATGGGTCCACATTCTTCATATTGAAATTACTCCAGATTTAGTACACAATTGCTTTTTCTATTTTCAGTACTTCCTTTCACTGTTCATTGCACAACAATGGTGACCATTAACATATGGTTTATGGTTGCACTCGATTAGTTTTAAATATCTGCCTAATTTGTCAGGGTCATTAGTTCTTCAATGAACCTTAGTCAAGTATCAACAACTATCCCATAAACCCCACGACCCGGCATAGTTGCACCTGGGAAATATTGTAGCGTCATGCAATGGCTGAGCCAAGATTCTGCTTCGAAGGGGCCGGATGAAGAGATGATATTTTCTGAAAAAAATTTACTCTTTGATTTGAATAGATTTTAGTGTTCTAGTATTATACCCCATATAATTCGATAATGTTGGCCCAATGTATCAATAATAATGTAAATTGTTACACTTTTTCGTTTGTAATTGAAGCACACATGCACATACTTCTTGTCTATAAGAGTAAACCAAACCAAGCTTTATGTCCCAATCAATTGGGTCGTAGCTTGTTACACTTTTTCGTTTGTAATTGAAGCACACATGCACATACTTCTTGTCTATAAGAGTAAACCAAACCAAGCTTTATGTCCCAATCAATTGGGTCGGCTACATGAATCCTCTTTTTCCTGTTAGAATTCATGTCATAAGGATCTCATAGCTACCTAATGCATAACCCTCCTCTTTTATCTGGGCTTGGGACCGGCTAGGAAAAAGATGCTTTAAGCATGTCCCAGGTGCAGTTACTTTTTGTCTATAAGAGCAATCCACAAAATTCTGTGACGTGATTTTAAATTATTTGAATTTAACTTAGATTAAACTAATGAATAAAAGATACTAATGTACAAATTCATACATATAAAACATAAGAATTATACCTCAATACTAATTTTTAAATTAATGGTGGGGCTGGGGGACCCTCCGGTCCCACTACAGTTCCGCCGCTGGCATCATGAGTCACCCATTGATTAGTTGGAAGAGTGTGTATGCATTTGTGAAAATTTAGCTTGGCTCCAAACTTTGCTGTTAACTTCCTTCTTTTATGTTGGTTCTTGATTTTAACCAGATTGACTTAGACACCTAAGTATTTTAATTTTTTGCCGTCAGTTAAGTCTTGACTGAAGGAAGTTATAATGCTGCTTGCTTACAGTTCAATAGTCTGTGTTATTGAATTGTGAATGGGTTGTAGGCTGACTCATTGTATCTTCCTACCACAATTTTTCCAGGTCATGTTGGAATTTGTTGGTGTCAGAAACTTACCAGAAAACCACAAGGGAAGTCTCTCTGTCATATTTTCTAAATCACAGCCTGATACAATCTGCAATGGCTCGAGGAGACTTAGTATTTTATCCGAGTCTGGGGAGAAACAGGTTGCTTCTTTCAGTTGTCAGTCTAATGGATATCTGCTGTTTGAACTTGTCTCCCACTCTCCTTCCAACTTGAAAATATCAAGCCCAGATAAAACTTTGGGTTCCACTGTTTTCTCTCTGGAGGATTTCCTGAACCCTGTTTCCACCCTCTCCATGGAGAAGTGGTTGGAGTTGACGCCGAGTTCTTGCACAGTGGACTCAAAGCCAATCAGTCTAAGGGTTGCTCTCTCATTTTCCATTCCATTCCCAGCACCACATGTGCTTCACATGGTTCGTTCTTACGAGTTCTCAAAGTGGTCTTCTTTTTGTCCACTTCCTGGAATGTTGCAATTCACTAAGAGTTGGACGCGTGTTATTGATGAAAGTGGCAATGAGGTCATCACCCTCCAGATGAGGTATGTCCCTTTTAGTCACTTCAGCATGCAAATGAGTTAGCTTGCATTTTGGTTTGGATGGTTTAAACTGATTTCTTAGTTAGGTCTGTATTTTCGTAGAGTATCACTTATATCATCATGGAAAGGTGTCTCGGTACAGAGAAAAATTGTGGATTGTAATTTTGAAATGTTTTCTCCTTTAGTGATCTGTGTAGAATTTATCTTAATCCTCACCCCTCTTTAACAACACAGGACTTGGAATTTGTTGAGCGTGGTATATAGCATCAGAACAAAGAAAGTTTTTTTGCTTAAGAAACCTCCTGTCAATTACAATATGCTCACCAGTTCACGATATTTCAGATTTGTCTCTCGTGTAGGAGTTTATCTACAGTAACAAGAAATTACTAGGTTCTGTTGGCTTCATATTTTAGACGAGTTTGCTCCTTGGCCCTTGCTATTATATTGAGAAGATTCGATTTTAATATAAATACACAAATAATTTGTGTAATTACTATTTCCGAGGGTAGCTGACCCCAATTAATTTGGACCCAAGGCTTGGTTTGGTTTCCTATTTCAGAGTATAAAATTCTCTCTGTATTTGTTAATCCAATAAAATGATCCATTAATCACTGGATAAATCCAAACTTTGGAGAGGTCCCTCGTGTATATTACATTATCTTTCATTTGGGCAGCATTTAGCAGCTCAACGTAGTGGCTTGTACCTTTCGTCACTCCGTTCATTTTCTAACCCTGTGAATGACGAACATTACAACAACGAGATTACATGGATGAACTTTTCAATGGTGGAATTTACCAAATATCTTGTCCCTTAGTACAAGTACTGAGTATCTTGTGCGTATTAGGATACCTATATACTTGGAAAAAAAATTCTCTGGTTATAACGCAATTATATGTAGGTTATGGTAAGGTACAATGATTTGCATTTAACTGTAAGAACATAGCAAAGTTGATGTTGAAGTTATATCTTCCCTACAGTGAGGAAGTTAGTCGTCATCTCTTGCTATTTTTGTTGTTAAGTAGCATAAAGTACTCACTGGTAAGAAGGAAATCAGAGTATACTGCTGATATTCGAAGTTTTTGTGGAAGGAGCAGGAACAACTCTAAATCTAAATTGAAGAAAGAGGTGATTGGCATTGGAAAATATGGTGAAGTACGTACTCTTGCCGAATTTGTTGGGGCAGAATGGTCTTTGATAGATTCTTCCCCATGGTCTCTTGACCTCCAGAAAAGACCTGATAAAGATGGTGACCTTTTTGCGCTCACAGGCCTTCGTAAGGTAAGATATTTACTTTCCAGGTGATTCATTTTCAGTCCATATTACATCAGATAATGCACTTGTTTTTTTGGTTTTGCTATCTTGTTTTCATATTTGACACTTGCTGCTAACTGAAGGGGAAATCTTTATCAAATGTATTCCCAAACACTTGGTTTTCTGCATATAAGATGCTGTGGCAGAAGTTTGAACTTATGACCTTTAGTGTTTTAGGCTTCTCCTGCCAGTTGTTGTGTTGTTTGTGTTTTACCCTCTTCCTGAGCACAGGTCCTAAACCTTTTTTTTTTTGCATCATTACAAGTCATCTATGTTGAGACTCCATCTAGTGTGTACCCAGGATCACGCCAGTGGTACTGGATTGTTTTCTTTATTCCTCTATCTAAGATGACTGCTAATAGAGATCATGCATTCACATAGTACAAGTCATATCAGTGACTTGGAAATGCATACACTTGAAAAAACAAGAAAGAAAAGATGATGAGCGGTTAAAGAGGCAAGAGATGCCTGCAAATTTGTCACACAACATGTTTTAGTGCAGACCTGTGGTAGCTTTATAACAGTGTTTTTCCAACTACTAAACAAGTATGACTTGTATGAATTCTTGATACAGGTAAAACTGTTCCCTGGTAGAAAGCTGGAATATGAACCCAAGCAATGTGAGAAGCATAGAAGTGAACGCGACTTCGTGACCTTAGTAGAATTCTCAGCAGAAGATCCATATGGCAGGGCAATCACATTGTTTGACTTCAAATCTGGGATTTTCAAGGTACATTTTTCGTTCTTCACTCAAGTCCTTTGGACAGATGAAGATTTTATTTTGCCCATGAAGGTACATTTGGTTTTTGTTTTGATGTGAATAGCTCAAAATTTAGACAAAATAGTAAGCATATGGATTACAACATTAAGATTGAAGCTTTAGCATGATGGATTTGATATCATTATTTAATATATAGTTGATTTAACTTACTGCATGTTAAAGATTCTAGTTATGCAAAGATGCCATGAAATGCTAGTACATCACTACATCTTATACCTCTAATTCCTTTACCACTCTGGTTTCACAGCCACCTATAGCTTCTTCTTCTTTTTTTTTTTTTTTCTATGGCTAATGAAGTCTTCTTGTCCTAACTGGCCGGGTCTGGTTTTTTTTATTTTTTTTATTTTTTATTTTTACAACAGGTAAAAGAAGAATGGATGGTATTGCCTGGAATCATATTGGCATTCATCCTTTCAGACACATTGAGAGAGAAGGGATATAAAGGTCTAGAAAATTGTGAATTTGGAAACAAATTGATCGCAAAAAAGGACGTGGCCTTGAATGTGGAGACGGCTAACAGAAAGAGAGTGACCCCAGAAAAAGCCACTGCTACTACCGAAGGGCGTGATAGTGAGTGTAAAAATGCATTACTGAGCGGAGGTGGAACTGCACTGAAAAGCGCTGGGTGTGGTGGTGGTGGTTGTGGAGGTGGATGTGGAAATATGGTGAAGAGCGGCGGATGTGGTAGTGGTTGTGGCGGCAAATGTGGAAACATGGTTAACAGTGGTGGCTGTGGCAGTGGTTGTGGAGGTGGTTGTGGAAATACGGTGAACAACAGTGGCTGTGAGGGTGGTAAATGTGGAAAAATGGTGGACAGTGGCGGCGGGTGTGGCAGTGGTTGTGGAAGCGGATGTGGAAACATGGTGAAGAGTGGTGGCTGCGGTAGTGGCTGTGGCGGAAATTGTGGGAACAAGGTGAATAGTGGTGGATGCGGTAGTGGCTGTGGCGGGGGTGGTTGTGGTGGTAAAGCATCTGGAAACAGTACTGCCAATCCCTCAGGAAACCCAAATTAAGCTCGTATCCAAGCAAATAAAACAGTACTGGTTTCCTTCTTGTTTTCTCTTCCAGGAAATCGGTCCCAAAAGTATTTTCTTTCTGTTGAAGCTTTCTGGTTCCAACTTCGTTGACGCCAAAAGCCTTTATACCATCGTATATAGAGTCCTGTTCTTGAATAAAGCAATTTGATGGCCAATTCTCAGGTTGTCTGTTGGTTCAAATCCATCGACAAGAGTTTGTTCAGCTGTTCAGTGTTTGTAAGATTACTAAAGACAATTCTACTATATGTTACTGCACTACATTTTATCTTCATATTTGACTTTTGCAACGGATGGATGGAGGAGAGTAGAACGGCAAGCTGCAGCTCTTAACAATAAGACTCGCTAACAGATGTCAAATGTGATTAGAAGTCTTGATTATATTAAACGACTGACATATGTCGCATGTAATCGAGGACGGACCGAGGGGCAAATGAGTTTGGGTGACCACCCTGCCATGCTTAATATTTTTATTTAGATCATTAGTAGTTTTACCATTCCAAAAATGGTATTTAAAAAAAAAAAACTGTTTTCGCACATTAGTTAACCTTAAAACCTAATAACTTCTCTGTCAAAATGGTAAAACCAAAACCAAACCATGTACTATGTACTAGTTGCAGTTACCAATCTCTTAAACAAAGCAGTTAATTTAGCTCCAGTACTGTTGAGTATTATTTGATTTGTCTTTAATTTAGCTCCAGTACTAGTTGCAGTTACCAATCTCTTAAAAAGCCAACTTAACTCATTTTTTTGTCTTTATTTGATTTGTTTTTTTACGTTTGTTAGTTTTGCATCAATTTTTTGAGTATTATTGGTTCGTCTTGGTGAGAGGAATCTAAAAAGGTAAAAGATTATGACTAGAACTCTCAATTTTTTGAATAAGATCGAAAAAAGTGTAAAAAATTGACTTTTTGTCTTTTTTTTGTCTTTATTTAAAAAAATTTATGATAAGATCATATTTTTCTTTATTTTTTTGATTCCTCTCACTGATACGAACCAATAATACACAAAAAGTTGATGTAAAACAAAAAAATAAGAAAAAAAAATCAAATAGAGACGAAAAAATAAGTCAGCTAACTTTTTAGGCCAAAACACATTGAATCTTTGATATGTTACTCTGGGCGTGATTCCACCGCCACGCTTGAATCAAATTCGATTAGACACATTGTTATATTTTTCTCCAAGATGAGAATAAGTCCTTGGTAAATGGCCCATAGTCCACTTTCAAAATTAGTTTCACTAAAAAGGCTTATCAATTAGGTGTTTTTTTTATTATATACGGAAAATGCTACAATACATCCCCTTATTTAGGTGTGTATCATACACACTCCTATAAAAATTAAGAATTTTTTGTAAAAGTTACGAATTTTTTTGTAAAAGTTACGAGACAAACCAAAATGTTACGAATCATATTGCTGAAAAATTACGAAAAACTAAAAAATGTTATGATTGCCGATGAGGTGGCACAATCTGGACCATACAATAGGTGCATATGGTACACCCAAATAAGGGGTGTGTATTATAGCCATTTCCTTATTATACATCGGTAAAAATGCCGTTTAGACATCTGAACAAACCATTTTTCTTGATACTAATGTGCCGTGCCCCGATTTTTACCGGTCGCTCACCTGCTCCACTTCGGTTGGCATATTGGCGACGCTTTCAAAATCTTGACTTTTAAATGCGACGATCGTGAATTATGAGGTTTGCAGTTGTGACTCGAGCTGTTATTGAAATTTCAGAGTCGCCACCTAAAATTGAATTCGGTTGTGTCAGGTCACCTATTAAAACTATTTTCCAAAGACGAACTTTAAAAAAAAAAGGGTTTTAACTCTTTTTTTTTTTCCATTTGAGCAAATTCTTCTATCAAACGGGCTTGAAATTGACTCTCTTTTTAGGTTTGCGAAATCAGAGATAGGCTCAGGGATTTTCTGTGAGTGGGGAAGGTGTTAGGCACCCCACGTCGTCCGTTAGACACTTTTCTCAATTTTAGTCTTTTTCAATTAATTATCCTTGGCAGAAATTAAATTAAAAAAAGAAGCTAAATTACTTTGAAAATTCATATGTCGGAATCTAAAGGTCAGAGCATGTTTCGGGTGTTTTCCCACCTTCTGCGTCTCGCGTTTTCGGATTTCGACGTATGAATTATCATTGCATTGATTTTGTCTTTTTCCTAGAATTGAGATTTGCCAGGGGAAAACCGACCAATTGCAAATCTTACTTCTTACTTCTGACTTTTAATGAAGCGGAATCCTTTATCGTCGGGACTCGATTTATAGGCTACTTTGAAAATCGTCATCAATTGGTCATAGGCTACTTTTAGGTTCCGTAAACAATATATATATATATATATATATATATATATATATATATATATATATATATATATATATATATATACCTCAAGCTTCCAGTCAGGGATCCCTGACTAACAATTGTTTTTGCAAAATCCGAGCTGTCCAATGTGTTTAAAACGTGTTTTTAAGGGTCCTCGCGAGAAATCATCAAAAGAAATTACCGGGAAGACTTTGATCCGAGCAATTTTTCACAAAAACTGTACATATACAGTTTTGTGAAAAACTGTTTGAATCAAGCCCTTCCCGGTATTTTTTTTAATGATTTTTCGCAGGGACCCTTAAAAACAAGTTTTAAACACATTGGACGGTTCGGATCATAAAAAAAATACCGGAAACGTGGAGTCCCGGATCCCAGACTAGAAGCTTGCCCTAATATATATATTGAATGACTTGTATTGAATATTGAAATTGAAAGGGGGGAACGCTCCCTGTGCCGGATTATATGGTGCTCACATTGGGTGATAATTGACTTGAAATGTATAGGCTAGACGAAAATATAATTTGAAAAAGTGCCGAATTCGGTTTCACTATTTTCGAGCTATATTAACGTTGTCGCGTATAAAAATACAAATTACAAGACCTTGGTCGGACTGTAATTGAAAAGAGATGACTGAATTTTTGTGGACTTTGGACTTGGGCAAAGGCTTTGTGAATTTTTTTTTTTTATGTGCAAGAAGCAGAGACTTTTTTTTGTTGAGCTTGAAGCTCTAGTTTTTCTGGACCGGTGAATGAGAGATTTGCTCTCGGCTTTTAGGCTGGGGGTTGAGGTTTTTTCCTCTATGTGGAGTCAGAGAGACAGAGAGGTGAGAGCTCTTCTTTTTCCTTTCGATCCTCCCAAACGCAACAAAGCTGCTGCATTTTAAAGGCATGTGAAAGTGTCGGCAGAGAAGGATATTGATCCGGTGCAGTGCGCACATGGGATGAGCTAAGAAGTGAATCAGCGGCTGAGATCAAAACAGGAGATAATCGGATTGCCAACAGCCAACACGTGGCCTAAAGGAACCTCACTTATTCTACCAACAGGAGATAATCGGATTGCCAACAGCCAACACGGCCAGAGCATGTGACAGTTGCATAAAAAAGCACGCCAGATGGTACTGCGATGCCGACGATGCTTTTTGGTGCCAATCTTGCGACTCTTCTGTCCACTCGGTTAATCCTTTGGCTCATAGACACCAAAGGATTCGGCTCAAAACTGCGTCCTCTTCGGAGAATCTCGCTCCGAGTTGGCACAAGGGGTTCACCAAAAAAGCTCGAACGCCACGAAAAGGAAAGAAGACCACTAGTCGTATACATAGTATGACCAAAATTAATATCGCCTTCTATATGTTATAGTTCTTTTATAATGTTCGTCCATCTAACTTTCAATTAATGCGTCCAATATCCCTGCATGTCATTAGAAGTGTTAATTAATTATAAAGTCAATCAACGAAATCGGATGGCCAATTGAAAACCCAGATCATAAATTGTCACTGTAAAACACAAAGGTCATAAACATCTCACATCAAGGATCATAAAGAGATACAAGTGTCTCACGGACGAGGCCCTTACATTCCATTCCAAGTGGAATGGTCACACACGTGAACATTATTGAGTTTCAGAGACCACAGGGTACACCAAGCACAACAAGAAGAAGGGATCAGCTGAGCCAGCCGAAGGTGAGAACGACCCAGCAGCAGTGACCTATGGCACAGCAGCAGTGACCTATCTGGTACACGCGACACGTTGTCTTGAGACTGCAAAGCAAAACATGAACAATCCAACCAATTAAGAGAGAGAGAGAGAGAGAGAGAGGAATTCACGTTCAATCAACCTAATGGATCTAGTTCATGGGCAGTTGGGAAAACCGTTCATATCCCAGCAGCTATGATATAGCTGTATCAACAGTTCACGATTTGAAGACAAAAGAGACACACGCAAATGCGATTTTTTCAAATCACTGAGGTCCATTTTGTCTTCCACAAAATGTGAAGTATGGATATAGCTAGCTATTTTTTGTAGGAGGGTCAAGCTACAATGTGCACCCCCCGCATATGAGATTTTGTGGCACCAAATATGAGAGAATATGAGATTTTGTGGCACCAAATATGAGATTTTGTGGCTCCAAATATGATATGGCACATGGTATGCACCCCATACGGAAATATGAGATTTTGTGGCTCCAAATATGAGATTTTGTGGCACCAAATATGAGATTTTGTGACTCAAAATATATGAGAGTTTGTGGCACCAAATATGAGATTTTGTCAATTTGTGGCACCAACTATGAGATTTTGTGGCTCAAAATATGAGACTTTGTGGCACCAAATATGAGAATATATGAGATTTTGTGGCTCCAAATATGAGATCGCGTACTGTAGCGTTACTGTAGCAGTTACTGTAGCAATCCGAATGGGTCCAAATATGAGATTGTGTGGCTCCAAATATGAGATTTTCTGAAAATATATGAGATTTTGTGACTATTCATATGAAGTGGCATACCATATGCACTTCATGTCTCCAGCCACAAAATCTCATATTTAGAGCCACAAAATCTCATATTTTGAGTCAAAAAATCTCATATGGAGAGTGGCACATTGTAGCAACACTCTTTGTAGGAACATAATTCTTTATTATGAACGCTTTCGCGATCACTATTGTGTGCCCGGAATGGGTCCCACAACCGTCCAATGGTGGATCAAACTGAAGGATTGGCTAACTAGATGATAGCTTGGTCCGAGGAATTACCAGCGCATACAGCGACCTTCGCCACCCGGATCACCAGCACTTGGTGCTTGAGGAGCATCCCTTGTCGGAGGTTCAACTTGCAGAGGTGCCACTGTTGATGAGAGAGAGAGAGAGAGAGAGATAGAGAGAGAGAATCAAAAGCCAAATACAGTGGTAGAAAGAAAACAAAAGGGAAAATAAATAGAGAGAGGATTATGGTGACCTCATATAGTCTAACACACAGGCCCACATAACTTTAATTTTAAAAAAATGATGGAACATATGGAAAGAATGAGAAAGGAAGAAAATAATTAATAAAAAGGAAAATTGAACATACTCTTCTCTTTCTCTACAAACTAAACATTCTTTTCTATTTATTTCCTCAAGTTCCAAACACACCCAAATGAGAAGAAAAAAAAAAAAAAGATGCAGCAAAAAAGAAGAATGGGTAAAATAGAGAAGGTAATCATCCAATTGCAAGAGTTGTAGAAGAATTTTAAGTGAATAAAAAAGAAGTTAGACAAATTTCATAAAAGTTTTGCCTAATGACTTTTTTCCCATATTATAAAATTTTCGTCATTTTTTTTTGGAGATTAATCTTTTTTTTTGTTATTTTAAGCATTTTTTCTAGTATTTTATGCATTTTCTGCTTACCACGTAAGCATTTTCCATCACTAATTTGACGGAAGGGCAAAATCAAAATTTTTCTGAAACTATAAAGATGAAATTGACACAAAATATTTTGTAATGAGGAAATTGAAAGTTGGTGTATTTTGTAGGTACTACGATAGTAGATAAGCCAAATTTGAACTAATTTGGAACCTTGAATACATGCAACATACGAGTGAAAACCCAAAAACTAGCTAGGACTCTAAAATTGTTTGTGAAAAAACATGACATAGGGAAAAAAGAGGCTGCGCAGAGTGTACTAGTTTGAGGAGCGTCGTAGGGAGGGGCACGATTTGGGTCAGCCATCTCTGCTAACCAAATTAGAGGGGAGAGAGAGAGAGAGAGAGAGAGAGAGAGAGATTGTTAAGAGTGGGAAGTTATTTTTTGGGGGGAATTGTTGTGTATTTATACTACAACAGTGCATATATGTCTGGAATTCCCCCTTCTCTTTTTATGCGTCAGGAAATTAGATAGGCATAGTAAGGAGGGCGTACAATAGGTTTTTACGTCATAATTAGGGGGAATTATGAGACCGGCTAAAATGTTAAGAGGAACCAGTCGCGTTAACGTGTATGACGACTTTGAAAAATACTTAGAGCATCATTAGTGGTATACTCAAACACAAAAATACTCAAAGATGAGTATTTTGATACACAAAAGAGGCTCACAATGGTATTTGGATAAGTACTCAAAGTTAACAACATTTGTTACAAATACTCAACTTTTGGCATTTGGATACTCAAAACTACGAATCTTTCAGGGCGTGTATAAATACACACCAAAATAAGGGGTGCGTATTGTAGCATTTTCCTTTAAGTTGAACTAATGTAATCCAAAGCCTAATCCACCAACCTTAGGCAAATGTTAATGCCAAAACTACCCTCTTATTAGATCAGATTCAAGCAGTCTGACATGGCATTAGATTTATGTTTGGTTGGCGGTCCCGTACCTCTACATAATTATTTTTTGGAGAATAATTAATTGGTATAAATTGCTAAAAACAACCTACTTATTATTTTGTCATTAAAGTTTAAAAAGTATATTGAAATTGATGAAAATTGCATAAAACATGGTGTCATTTTGGCATTTGCTGTCTCCCTAATTCAACCAATTAAGTGGACTGTTTACGAATATTGTTAAGTATTTATCACTTACGTCGCTTTCTTTTTCATCATGAAATGCAATTCGAACTTCCAAGCACTTGAGGAATGGAATGATCAAGTTATATAACTTTCTAACAACCTATACCTCCCTTCACTTGTCGGAAATATGGTTCGAAAAATGTATTCTCAAGAAAAATGAAGTGAAGTAAATAAAAAAAAAAATTTCAAATTTGTTTTTCCGTAAGGAAAAGAAGAATTCTCCCCTTTTAGCATGATTTTTCCGCAAAGTGTTCCCACAACTTTAATTGGTAATTGAAAACAAAACAAAACAAAAAAATTACAGAAAAGTTAATTTTTCCACCCTTTTTCCATCCTTTCCTTTACCTTTTAAACAAATAGGTAATTAAAATAGTTGATGATGCAATAGTATGTTATCTTACCCAGAGTGACATATTTGATTCCATCGACAATGAAACTATGATCACAAAAAGCTTTCAAGATCTTTCCTAGCTATATACAATCATGTATCCATATATACATACATGTTTGTATTCATATCTAGAGAGAGAGAGAGAGAGAGAGAGGGCGGGACCTGTAGGAGGTAGTGAGGTGGTGGAGGAGGATGAGCATCTCGAGTTTAGCCAGCTCACTGCCAGGACAAGAGGGGACACCATTCCCAAATGGCATGTACGTGTTTGGTCTCGGTGGCACCGTCCTCCACCCATCATCACACACATACATGACATAACAGCTCACGGGATCTGATACGATTCACTTTGTTCCTCTGTTTGAACATTCTCATGATTTGCAATTTTGCCATTGATTTATGGGGATCAGAAAGGTTCTGGGTACAAACCTATATGCACACGAATGATCCAAACGTTCATTAACTTTAAAATAGTTTTTCAAGTTACCACGAAAGAAATAATTTCAATCGAATAACTGTAAGTGTTTTAATCCAATAGTCTAAATTTTTCTCAAAATTTAGAATCCTAAATTCTAAGTGAACAATTGAACGATTGAACCAAAGACTTACAATTATTTGATTGAGCTGATTTTTTAGAGAGACAACTTGAATTTTTTTTTAAAAAAATTTAATGAATAATTTGGATCGTTTACATGGGACCCTAAAATAAACCCCATACGGCGATTTATGTACTGTGCATATATGTGTTTAAGAACACATATATGCACAGCTTGGGATAAGGGAAGTGGTTGGCAAGGAGAAACTTTAGGTACCATACAAGGTCACTAAATTCAAAAAAAAATGATGATGAATGAGAAACTCACATGATTGCAGGGGCTAAAGTGGGCACATGATTGCAGGGCAGCAGGGCACACATATTAAAAGGACTTTAGAACAAATAAAACATACTCACTGCAATTTATTTCATCGTTATTACTTTGATTACCACAAAAAAAAATAGTTCAAGACTTTCAAGTAACAAAGTTCCTCAAAAAAAAAAAAAAAAAAGTAAGAACAAAACCTAGATTTGCCAATGTAAAAGTGCACACTTTGAGGGTACTCACAAGTCACACCCGACACCCAACCCACAATAATTTCACTTCCCATCTCTCCAAATAAAACTCAAACCCTACTTTTCATCTAAAACCATTTTCCTAATCCCTTTCTCAATATCTTTGATTTGATTGTCATGTGTTCGTGTATGTTGTATAGGTCTACCTTTATTGATTGAAAATAGACAAATTTTATTCAAAGCAAGCTATAGCGTATTTCGAATTTCTTGCTTCAATTCAAGTCTTCATTTTTTTCCCCCATGGTTTCAAACAAAAAATTGGCCAACGCCGTTGGGGGGGAAAAACGCCACAAAATGGAAAGAAGACCACTAGTCTTATACAGTACATAGTATGACCAAAATTAATATCGCCTTCTATATGTTATAATTCTTTTATAATGTTTGTCCATCTAACTTCTAATTAATGCGTCCAATATCCTTGCATGTCATTAGAAGTGTTAATTAATTATAAAGTCAGTCAACGAAATCGGATGGCCAATTAAAAACCCAGATCATATATAAATTGTGACTGTAGCACACAAAGATCATAAACATCTCACATCAAGGATCATAAAGAGATACAAGGATCTCGCAGATGAGGCCCTTACATTCCAAGTGGAATGGTCACACAGATGAACATTATTGAGTTTTAGAGACCACAGGGTACACCATGCACAACAAGAAGAAGGGATCAGAATATCAGATCCAGCCAGGGGCGGATGGAGATTTTATTTTGCCCATGAAGGTACATTTGGTTTTTGTTTTTATGTGAATAGCTCAAAATTTAGACAAAATAGTAAGCATATGGATTACAACAATAAGATTGAAGCTTTAGCATGATGGATTTGACATCATTATTTAATATATATAGTTGATTTAACGTACTGCATGTTAAAGATTCTAGTTATGCGAAGATGCCATGAAATGCTAGTACATCTTAGACCTCTAATTCTTATAGGTTTCACAGCCACCTATAGCTTCTTTTTCTTTTTTTTATTATGGCTAATGAAGTCTTCTTGTCCTAACTGGCCGTGTTTGCCTTTCCTTTTTTTCATTTTTTTTTTTCAACAGGTAAAAGAAGAATGGATGTTATTGCCTGGAATCATATTGGCATTCATCCTTTCAGACACATTGAGAGAGAAGGGATATAAAAGGTCTAGAAAATTGTGAATTTGGAAATAAATTGATCGCAAAAAAGGACGTGGCCTTGAATGTGGAGACGGCTAACAGAAAGAGAGTGACACCAGAAAAAGCCACAGCTACTACCGACCGGCGTGATAGCGAGTGTAAAAATGCATTACTGAGCGGAGGTGGAACTGCACTGAAAAGCGCTGGGTGTGGTGGTGGTGGTTGTGGAGGTGGATGTGGAAAATTGCAGGGACGGAGCCAGGAAATTTTGGCAAAACGCGCTGGGTGTGAACAGTGGTGGCTGTGGATGTGGAAAAAAGCGCTGGGTGTGAACAGTGGTGGCTGTGGCAGTGGTTGTGGAGGTGGTTGTGGAAATACGGTGAACAACAGTGGCTGTGAGGGTGGTAAATGTGGAAAAATGGTGGACAGTAGCGGCGGGTGTGGCAGTGGTTAAGCGGATGTGGAAACATGGTGAAGAGTGGTGGCTGTGGTAGTGGCTGTGGCGGAAATTGTGGGAACAAGGTGAATAGTGGTGGATGCGGTAGTGGCTGTGGCGGGGGTGGTTGTGGTGGCAAAGCATCTGGAAACAGTACTGCCAATCCCTCAGGAAACGCAAATTAAGCTCGTATCCAGGCAAATAAAACAGTACTGGTGTCCTTCGTGTTCTCTCTTCCAGGAAATTGGTCCCGAAAGTATTTTCTTTCTGTTGAAGGCTTGAAGCTTTCTGGTTCGTACTTCGTTGACGCCAAAAGCCTTATACCATCGTATATAGAGTCCTGTTCTTGAATAAAGCAATTTGATGGCCAATTCTCAGGTTGTCTGTTGGTTCAAATCCATCAACAAGAGTTTGTTGAGCTGTTCAGTGTTTGTAAGAGTACTTAAGACAATTCTACTATATGTTACTGCACTACATTTTATCTTCATATTTGACTTTTGCAACGGATGGAGGAGAGTAGAACGGCAAGCTGCAGCTCGTAACAATGAGACATATGTCGCATGCAATCAAGGACGGATCAAGGGGCGAATGAGTTCGGGTGACCACCCTGTCATGCTTAATATTTTTATTTAGATCATTAGTAGTTTTACCATTCCAAAAATGGTATTAAAAAAAAAAAACTGTTTTTGCACATTAATTAACCTTAAAAGCTAATAACTTTTCTGTCAAAATGGTAAAACCAAAACCAAACCATGTACTATGTACTAGTTGCAGTTACCAACCTCTTAAACAAAGTTAGTTTCAAAGTTATATTTTTCGATAGACACATTGTTATATTTTTCTCCAAGATGAGAGTAAGTCCTCTGTATATAGCCCGCAGTCCACTTTCAAAGTTAGTTTCACTAAAAAGATTTATCAATTAGGTGTTTTTTATTACATCGGTAAAAATGCTGTTAAGACATCTGAATAAACCATTTGTCTTGATACTAATGAAAGAATGATTAACCTTTTATGCATCAAAGATGTTCAGTGGTATCTGCATAGATATAATTATACGCACATAAGGTTAATTCAAGTTGCATTCAAACCATTAACCTTGCCAGGATTAAATTCTAGTATTCAAGCAAATCTTAGAGATGCTAGATGTGACGACTGGAAATCATCCCTTATGGGAATTGTTGAGACCAGTTTATGTCATGGACCAGTATATTTTAATGTTTGTCCAAATCTTACTCTATCGTTGACTAATAAAAATTTATTTGAAGCTGTATCTCTACATATTCAAACACAGGGCTATAATTTCTTGCCTAGATCAAAGACAGTTGCTGTTATCTATCGCATCCATTACAAGGTTTTAAACACTATGAAAAGTTGCAGTACCAATAGTCTCGAAAAGTTGTTCCAAGGTTTCAGGAGTTTCAAATTAGCCTGTTCTGGAACTTCAGAGACTGAATGTCTGAAGTGATTGGCTGGGATATCCGATAGAAGGTATCAGAATCTCTAAACAGCAAATTCTGCATGAATCTATACCAGTAAGAAGGGTGAATTGTGAACAGTATCTGAAATGGGTTTTAATCCATAGAGTTTTTTTATGGATTGTACACCCAACTCTCCAATTAGAAAACTTATTAGTAATGAGTTTATGGATTGGTATTTTGTCAAATTTGACAAAGCAGAACTTGAGTTTATAAAAGATCAATTTTATAAAGATCTTAAAAGTCGTCAAACTGCATGTACTACCTTTTAAATTGATTTATAGATTGGTATCACAATTAGCTGTTTTTCAGGGTTATCAGAAGACTTGGACAAAAGTTGATGGTGCCACTGTTAAATCGGTTCATCCTCCTTCTGACCCCTTAAAAATGAAGAAATCTCATAACATTTTAAAAGCCATTCCCTTCGTCCTTTTTTAAGTGTGCTACTTCGTAAATTCAACTTATTAAAGAAACATCATCATTACACTTTTCACATCAACTTTTTCCCGACACTTTACACTTTTCACATACCTCCATTTTCTAAAACTATCCTCTGTTTTTACCTATTAACTCTTTACTCACTAACTTTTTAAAAGAGCAAAATAATAATTGTACAAACTTTTACCCATTACCTTTTCAAACCACACACTTATTAAGGGACATCCCAAAATGAAAATGTCTACACTGTAAAAGGGACGGAGGGAGACCTACTTCTGAGGATTTGGGTTCATCATCCCAAACTTTTAGTATCGAATGTGGTCATATCATTAAGCAGCATAATATTACCAATTTGTATCTTCAGACTAATCACTTAACTAGAATTGAGAATGATATTCAAACAATCATTAAAAATCAGAAAACCATAACACAAATTTTGACACACAATGTACTCCACCTTGTGTGGAACCTATTTTGGAGTCTCACGCAAATGATCAAAACTATTAAAACATGTTTTTAAGAGTTGTCATAGAAAAACAACTCATTTCGGATATCAGTAAGGGCTTGATCGATATTTGTCCGTGAATTTGATAGGATAAAAAACTGAATGAATTGATCAATCCCTTACCGATATTTGAATAAGTTGATTTTTTACGGGAACTCTTCAAAATATATTTTAAACAAAACGAACGGCTCTGATTATTTGCACTTCTTATGCTTAATTAGTATGAGAAAAATTAATATGGCCTTCTATATGTTATAATTGTTTTATAATGTTCGTCCATCTAACATTCAATTGTTGCGTCCAATATCCCTGCATGCATGTCATTAGAAGTGTTAATTAATTATAAAGTCAGTCAACGAAATCGGATGCCAATTGAAAATCCAGATCATAAATTGTTGATTGTAACACACACAGGACAGAAAGTTATTTATTCGAAACATAAACATCTCACATCAAAGATCATAAAGAGATACAAGGGTCTCACAGACAAGGCCCATACATTCCAAGTGGAATGGTCACACCCATGAACATTATATATTGAGTTTTAGAGAACCCACATTAACCAAATAATATACTCAATAAAACGAGTATTTGTAACTGGAACAAACAATCGTTTGCATCGAAAATATCGGCTAAACAGCAGGAAATTATATTGAAATCAAAAACAGAAGCAGGAGGTAATGACCACGCCGCATTTAGCCACCTCGATCAAGCAGCATATTGTCTTGCAACTGCAAAACAAAACATGAACAATCCAACCAATTACCAGCTATTGGTCCAAAGTGTTGGGAAAACCGTTCATATCCCAGCAGCTATGATATAGCTCTATCAAAAGTTCACGATTTGAAGACAAAAGAGACACACACAAACGCGATTTTTTCAAATCTCTGAGGTCCATTTTGTCTTCCACAAAATGTTAAGTATTTATATAGCTAGCTATTGATGTCTGACTAGCTATTTTTTGTAGGAACACATATAATTCTTTATGAAGCTTAAGATATGAACGCTTTCGCGATCACCATTTTGTGTCTGGAATGGGTCCCACAGCCGTCCAATGGTGGATCGAACTGAAGGGTTGGCTAACTAGATGATAGCTTGGTCCGAGGAATTACCAGCAATCACTATCATTTTCTGGCTGAGGAGCATCCTTTGTCGGAGGTGCAACTTCCAGAGGTGCCACTATTGATGAGAGAGAGAGAGAGAGAGAATCAAAAGCCAAATACAGTGGTAGAAAGAAAATAAAAGGGAAAAAAAAAGCAGAGAGGATTCTGGCGACCTCATATAGTCTAACACACAGACCCACATAACTTTTATGATATGAGTCTAGGACTCTAAAATTGTTTGTGAAAAAACATGTGAAAAAGGAAAAAAGAGGCAGGGGAGTGTACCGTTAGGTTGAGGAGCGTTGTAGGAAGGAGGAGGATAGCCGTAGGGAACATTGGTGTAGGAAGGAGTGTAGCCGTAGGGAGTATAGTTTGGGTCAGCCATCTCTGCTAACCAGTTAGAGAGAGAGAGAGAGAGAGAGAGAGAGAGTTAAGATTAAGAGGAAGAGTGGAAATTTTTTTTATTTTTATTTTTTTGGGTAAGCGAAGAGTGGGAATTGTTGTGTATTTATACTACAACTGTGCATATATGTCTGGAATTCCCCCTTCATTTTATGCCTAGCTCAGAAAATTAGATGGGCATTTTAGTGAGGTGGACATACTATAGGTTTTTACGTCATAATTAGGACATTAACTTTTTCTGTACAAGAGTCAAGAGGGAATTAACGTGTGAGTTGACGCTGCCTAAAATGTTAGACGAACTAGTCGCGTTAAAGTGTACAACGACTTTAAAAAATACCCTTAGGGAGGGAATTCATCGTGTATCTTTTTGTATGAACTGGAATGTGAGTGTCCCCCAGCCGCGACGTTGATGTGCTGGAACGACACTGGAAAAATTGCCTGTGATCAACGTTGAACGACTTGCTTGTGAGTCGTCGACGGCTAAAATGTTAGGCAAACCCGTCACGTGGACTTGCTGGAAGGACTTTGAAAAATATCCTCAACAAGACAAAACTTGGCCCGCGACGTTGACGTGCTCTTGCTGGAAGGACTTTGAAAAATATCCTCAACAAGACAAAACTTGGCCCGCGACGTTGACGTGCTGGAACGACTTTGAACGACTCGCCTATGATCGACTTAGGAGTTAGGACCACTCCCAAAACAAAACTTGGCTTTGTAAAAGCCGCTGCAACTTGGTGTGAGGAGTTCGCGTGGTCTCAGATGCACATATTGACAAACAATTTCATTCAAATAGATTTATAAAAATGATACATACACAACAGGATCAAAACGATGTAGTTTTGTTCCCCCCCCCCCCCCCCCCCCCCCCCCCCCCCCCCCCCCCAAACAGGACCAAAATGACATCGTTTTGGTCCCCACCCACAAAAAAAAAAATCCAAAAGGAGATGTTCAAATTTCCCCTCTCTTTCTTCAATTGTAAAACCCAAAACTGAGCATTCTTATGATTCCATCTTTGGCGAAACCCAGATGCTAAAAGTGAACAAAGATCATAGAAATCGTAACATTCAAAATGATGAACAGAGGAGGAATTGATGATGGAAACTTTGGTATTAGGGAAAAAAAAGAAAGTGAAACCCAGATGCCAAAATTAAGCAAAAATACAGATAAGTCAAAACATTTACATTACCGATTTTCTATTGCTTCAAACAGGAGAACTCATTAATGCCCATGTCCAAGTAAAATCGCGCACGCGAGAGAGAGAGACAGAGAGAGATTGGTGGTGGCTGGTAGGTATGTCGTAATCGAACCCAAACCTGATGAAATTGCACGACAGTGGTGGCGTTCGGCGGTAGTCGAGGGCCAGTGGTCGCGTTTGTTGGAAAAATTACAGTGGCAATCGCTAAATTCCAAAGAACAATTTATTGATCACAGTACATACAGATTACATGAACAAAAATGTAACAAAATTACAGAAATTGAAACGTGATACAAACAGTAGATTGGCCGAGTCGTGTGAAACCACACTCTTCTTAACAAAGATGTGCCGCCTACCCTTAACAAAGATGCGCCGCCTACCGTAGGTGTTATAGGATGAACCGACGTCTTCGTCCCAGGATACAACGGCTTGAACCACGGCCGACAGAACACCGCTATCAACTGCCTTGGCAATCTGAAACTTACGTCTACCTCTCTCTCTCAAAGACGAATTCTGGAGTATATGTGTTGCACAGAAAATCTGATGATAAACCAAAGGCCAAAGCTGGCTTTATATAGCTGGAAAATAGAGCTGAAACTTGAATACGGGATTAATGGGGGAGCCTCCCCATTCATTACGAATTCAAATGCTGCAGAATCAAAACTCCCACGTAATAATGTTGCATTTGAATTTTGGAAGAAAACTGTCACGGAAATGAATGCCTTCAAACCTCATCATGGAGGGGTGTAATTGGTGCATTAACCAACGATTTTATCACACGTATCTTCCACTTCGGGGGTCCCTTCGATTGCCTCGTAAGACCGTCCAAATGCCCCGTTTCATTCACACCGAATTTCCAACAGCGTTCGCCGGGCTTGAGTCGGTGGTGGAGTCGTTGTTCATCCCCAGAAGTCTCTCTCTCTGACTCTCTGTTACGACTGAAGAAGAGAAAGATGGGAAATCTGAAAATTTTGTTTTGCGTTTTTATTTTTATTTATTTATTATTTATTTAGTTTTGTGGGGAACAAAATTACGTGTTGTGGCCTTTTTGTTGTGGCCTCCGGTTGTGTATCTATCATTTCTGATAGATTTACAACTTGGGCTTTGACCTTGTAAACAAAATATAAAAAAGGTCAATTAACAAGCCAATCGGAATTCACTTTCTACAGGCAAAACTATCACTGTTTGTGAAATCGGGGTCTTGGGGCATCGCCAAGTGGTGCCCCAACACCTTTGTCCATAGTCTTGAGGTACAATGTGTTGTGGATAAGGGTGTTGGGCACCATGTGGCAAAGCCCAAGACCATGGATAAACGGTCGAAAATCGAACTCCAATTTGGACAGTGTTAATGAGAATCAAATGTTTCTCTAATGCAAGTAGTAACCAAATTGGTAAGCCCCATATACCCCTATACGCAAGACTGAAAAATCTCACTAACAAGGGTTAAATATCTACTTACCCCTTAAACTATCAAATTTTTATTTTTTACTTCACCCTTTAACTACCAATTGAACTCCCTTCCCCCTTCAACTATCATTTTCTTCTTTCCTAAGGACAAATCACAATTTCCATCCAAAATTTGTGACGGAAACGGTTAAACCTTTTTTTTTTTTTTTTAGCTAATGAAAAAAGAGAGAGAGTAATATGGACATTTCGTACACCTACAACAATGAAGCTAACTAAGGGTTTCAATCTGTCGATCAAGCCAAAGCTTTCCTGAAGAGTTTTCAACTCCATTGTGGATCTTAAGGGTATCAAGAAAACTCTAGCTTTCTCGATACCCATTTTTGTGGATAAAAGAGCAGCACCAGATAATCATGTAGTGGCGGGTAGAACGGATTGCTTACGATTGTCACACGCCTGCGTTTTGAAGTTAAACAGTCACTGTGTTTGGGCTTAAAAACTTGGGGGGCTTTTTTGATTTTAAACCCATTGGGTCTTTTATGTTGTTAAACAGTCACCGTGTTTGGTTTTCACTTCCATGGTGGACATGAAGGGTTTTCATCAATAAAGCTAGGGTTTTAAGGATGGTATGGATCTTGAGGACTCCTACTGAAAGAAAACTAACCTGTAAGTATCGAGCAAGACATTTTTATTTCAAAAAACCCTCTTTTTCAGGGTTGAAGGAGTTGAATTTGAGTTATTTTATACTGCAATTGACCTACTTTATATATAATAATCCACTTTGTATATAATAATCTTACCATTTTGTTCTGATAATGGTGATAATGTGTGGTTTTCATATAATTAGAGGCTGAGGCAAACTCGATGCATGTGCAAGTTGACATCTTTTTAAAAAAGATTGGCACAAAAGCTACTGGCTTATTTTTTTAATTGCATGGGCATCGCATAAATTTTTTGGCAAACAAACAACAGTAAACATCACCCAGTGAAAAATAATGCAATGCATACACGATTCAACAATAAGCCATTAGCTTTTGTGCCATTTTTTTTTTTTGTTGTCACAAGCCGACTTGCATACGCATCCCATGTGCGTCTAGTTGATAATTAGGCAAACTCGATGCATGTGTAAGTCGACATCTTTTTAAAAAAGATTGGCACAAAAGCTACTGGCTTATTTTTTTAATTGCATGTTCATCGCATAAATTTTTGGCAAACAAACAACAGTAAACATCTCCCAGTGAAAAATAATGCGCACACGATTCAACAATAAGCCATTAGCTTTTGTGCCATTTTATTTTTTATTTTTTGTCACAAGCCGACTTGCATACGCATCCCATGTGCGTCTAGTTGATAATTAGGAAAAAAATCAACTATGTGGATAGTACGTAAAGGGTAAAATTTATTGTGTATTAGGTTCCACTGCAAAGGAATTAATTCACTGTATTGGTGCCCACTTCGAAGAAAGAAATTGACAATGAAAAATATTCACCGAAGGTTACCACGTTAAAGAAAAAAATTCACTTTGTTATAGGTTCCCACTTGAAATTTTGCTCACACCTCTGTGATTTTTTTTTTTCTTTAAGCAGAAAGTTTGATGTTTGTGGATACCCTGCCGAAATTCACAAAATGGTTTAGAAAACGGTTTGATTGATTGGATGGAGTCGCCACCCGGATTTGAGGACCGTACCCGAGAAATCTGTTAAAAATGACTCTTTTGCCCTTTACACAAGAAATATTACACCGATCTTCTTTTATTGAGATTTCTCAGGTCCGGGAGCTAGGTTACCAGAGGGGAAGGAATTTAAAGCACCCCTCTCGCCCGGCACAATCACCAATCTCTATTGAATGCTCAAGGAATTTGAAAACCTCGTTTAAACAGACTTATTTCACAAAGTTATGCAAGAGCACGTAAATCCATCAAGTGACGAGCGTGGATACATGTGTTATGTGTCATGTATGCATAGTGAGAGGTGATAACATATAGTACACTAAACAACACTCAAAACGCGACAAACAACACTCAAAACGCGACAAACAACACTCAAAACCCTCAAAACAGTCTCACAAACATCACATGACTTGCACCCGGACTGTAATATGGACACCCACTGTCCACAAGTCTAGGCGCTTGGGGTCAGTTCCAGCGCCCATGGTTGCCAAGTCCAGGCGCCTGGACACAGTGTAGGCGCCAGGAATGAGCAAGTCCAGGCGCCTGGAGTGTGTAAGGAGGGAACTTTTCCTCAATCTGGGTATTCACGTAAGCAACAAATCAGGCTCTGTTATGCTTTCTGTCATGCATAATATGATGTTTTCTAATTTCTTGACTCTGATAAACTCTGAAAGGACCTTACGTATGCAATGATTGAAGCCTAGGAAGATGATTTTGGCATGTTTTGAGTGAAAGATAAAGGGATAAAGGATGAGCCCTGGTATGAAATAAACTCGTCACACACTTGATCTAGGCAGAGTATTTATGACTATAAGGGATAGTAAATGACATGAAATCTAAATGGATTCTTTGTGAATATAATGAAACTGAACATAAATAGCATAATGATCTTTCCACCAAATACTCCCTCCGTTCCTTTTTGTTTGTCCCACGCTCTCTCTCTTGCCTTTTTTCAAATCAAAAAATTAAGTGCTTCCGTGTATCATTTTTCAAATTTTTTCGCACCAAATTAAAGTACACAACGAGTACTTTAATTCAGTGTAAAAAAATTTGAAAAATGATACACGAAAACACTTTATTTTTTCGTTTGAAAAATGGCACAACTTTTCATAGTGGACAAACAAATAGGAACGGAGGGAGTACTAAAATGCTCTTAAATATGCATAAAGTTAACAATATATCACATGCAATGAACGTGTTGTTCTTGGATCATCTCAAAAGCCATGATTTTCCTCCCCTGTTATGCACTTTATGAGCTAACCTAAATGACTTTCTATGTCATGATCATGACTTCCAACCTCAAACCACACATGGATGATTCAAATATGCATAAGATAATGTATAAAGAAGAGAAAACACAGAGATTGGACAGGAGTCTAGGCGCCCATACTTGGAGAGTATGGGCGCCCACACTTGATGTGGGTGCCAAAGTTTTGCTCCCTTTTTAAGCACTTTCAACTTCCCAAACTCTTATCTAGTATGAAAAACTAGCAAAAGTCAGGTGATTTTCCCTCAGGAGCATATTTGAGCAATCTTGGTAGATGAACTACCTTAAAAGACTTGATTGATGAACTTTTGAGACTAATTTGAGTAGTGTTTGGGGTACTTTGTGACCAGACTTTTGTTCTAGAGTTGTGGATGCTTGATGGTTATAGGAACTAAGAGGATTTGGTCTTGATTGTGAGAGAATGTGTGATCAAAGTATGGAAATGAGTGGATTTGTGGTTTGTAGAAGATGAAACAGAGGGATGGTGATTGGGGATGAAGCTTTCTAGAACAACTTGGACAGAGTAACAATATATGAAGGGTGAGAGAGTGATCATCCTCCAAAATGGAGGAGATGGGGTGTATAAATAGGCTTGAAAGAGGTCAAAAGGACTATTAGGGGGTAGGAATAGGGTGTCACCAGGGGTAATCGTCCTTCTCCCACTAACCAACGAAAATCTCTGGAAAATATCCCCCAAAATGATCTTCCCGCCCATTATCACCTTCAAACACACACAATCTAGGTAGAAGTCTGGGCGCCCATACTGTTCAAGTCCAGGCGCCTGGACTGAGTCAGTCTGGGCGCCTAGAATTGGCAAGTCCGGGTGCCTATGGGGGAAGTATGGGTGCTCTTGTTTTGGGGTTTTGCGTTGTTCCTAGGGTTTCTAGAGGCTTTTGGATATGTTTATGGAAGGTTTTTGGTGGATCCTCAAGTTCCCAACCAAGCCTCATATGTTCAAGTCGGGCATTTTCATCCTTGGGAAGGCCGTGGAATTCAGTGACCCGGATTGGGGTGTCTACAATGTTGATTTTGTTTTTTGGTAACCATCCACAGCAAGGAAAAAAATGGCAGTTTAAACAGTGTCAACAGGAAAGAAACAATTGTGAATGAGGAACTGCTGATTTCTAGTTTTGATCTAAGAATCTATGCTCACGACCCTATTAGTTTAGGCTTTTCCAATCCTTTCAAGGCCAAGACATAGGGGAACAAAGAAATAGGATAAGAAGTAAAGTGTTTGGGGTTTGTATGAGCTCTGGAGGAAGTGACCCTATTCAGACCTCAATTCTTTCGGGCAAGGCAAATTGGGATCTTGAATTTCAATCAAAAAATGGCGATGATTGCCAGTCCTTAGATCTTATTTCGGCTGACCCTCTAATAAATTATGTGGATCTCAAGTGCCAAAAGAAGAAAAGACGGACCAAACAAGGGGGATGAAGGAAATTTATTTCCTCATGGAGGCATAATCCTTTGAAAGCAACTCTTTTTTCCAAGTCATATAGCTTGGATAAAAAAAGAGAATTATTTAAGGAGGTTAAAGCAGGATTCAAAGAAAATAAGAAGATCTAATAAGTCTTTTCTTAGCCTTGGATCTCTTTCTTTGGGGGAAATCTGACACTCTGAGTCTGGGCCCATGCAAATGAATCAAGAGGAAGTTAGTAGCATAGAGAAAAGGATGGAGGAAGATTATATAGCATTAATGACCACTGGGAGAACTCTTGAAGTAAATGTTCGTCCAGAGGATGAAATAATTTTAAAGGAAATGATCAAAGATGATTTCAAAGCATACTCTCAAATGGTTAAGAAATGGAAGGAAATCTATTGAGAGAAAAGGATCCTTTTGAATATTGATGGTGCGATGTATTGGCTTGGTGGGATGCGGCGATGTGTTGGGATGCGGCGATGTATTGCCATTTGGATGTTAGCGTCCATTGGAAGTGGCTTGTTTTGGGCTGTCGTGAGCAGGCTTAGAGGGGCTAATCTTCGTGTGGCTCTTGAGGTGGTTGTTTTGGTTTTAGCTCCTTTTTCGGATGCTATTTTGGAGTCTTTTGTTTTGGATGTTTCATTTGCTTTCTTTTTCTTTCATTCAACCTCGGTTGGATGTTCCCTCCCCCTCCTCGATATACCCTTATCAAGTTTCTTTTATAAAATTTCTTATTCCGATAAAAAAAAAAAAGAAGTAATATTTGATATTCATTTCTTTGGCTCTTAACAAATATTTGATCTAAACACTGCCACACCGAATAAAAATTCCATCTTTATTAACCGTACTCCACTTCATTCACTTCATTGTAACAACAAAAAAAGGCAGAGGTCCCATTTTTGTTCCATTAACCCTCTTCTTCGCTCCAACTGTGACGACAATTTTTTATCAACGACGACAGCAGTGGATAATCAACGGCAACGGCTTTAGATCAACAGCTTCCGTTTGACGGTTGATTAGACGATGACTACAAATCATCCGCCATTTTTGGCAGTGAGGTGAGTGCCGGAGCCAACTGGCTTGTAAATGGGAAGGAGGATCTGGGAAGGGGCTAGGGTAGGGTGGTAATTTTGGCCGGATAGGGAGGCCAAACTAAATATAAGCACCCCCTGTTTTTATTTAGTTCGGGTTCTCCCGGATTATATGGCTGGCAGCTATTTAGCCGGAGTGGGTTTTTTTGTTCCCAAACCATGGCCTAAATGTCCAATCACCTCCTCATCCGGCCGGATTCCTTCATCCCTCTTCTTAGTACTGCATCCAAACGAGCTCTATGTGTCCTAATGCTATCCCTCGGAAGTTTGAATTATTTGATTTATCTCGCTATTAACGATTGGCGTTGGTTCTATAGCATTCTGAATGGTCCAAGAGGTAGGAAAGGTAACCTCTAACCACCTAATAAGTCCAAGAGGTAGGAAAGGTAACCTCTTCCCACTTAATAAGTCTTGTGGGAAAGACTATTGTGGTTCAGAGTAATCTCTTGACTACTAATGTAGCAGTACCAATCGTAGTCTCGAAAGGTTGTTTCAAGGTTTCAGGAGTTTCAAATTAGCCTGTTCTGGAACTTCAGAGACGAATGTCTAGAAGTGAGTGGATGGGATATCCTATAGAAGGTATCAGCATCTCTGAACAACAAATTCCGCATGAATCTATACCAGTAAGAAGCGTGATTCGCGAACAGTATCTGAAATGGGTTTTAATTCATAGAGTTTTTTTTTATGGAGTATGCACCCAACTCTCCAATTAGAAAACTTATTACCAATGAGTTTATGTCTCCCTAAAACAAAGAATTTACGGATTGGTACTTTGCCAAATTTGACAAAGCAGAACTTGAGTTTATAATTGATCATTTTTATAGAGATCTTGAAAGTCGTCAAACTGTACTACCTTTTAAAATGATTTCAATATTGGTATCAAAATTAGTATCACATAACTGTTATTCAGGATTATCAGAAAACTTGGACAAAAATTGATGGTACAACTGTTAAATCGGTTCATCCTCCTTCTGACCCCTTAAAAATGAAGAAATATTCTCAGAATATTTTAGAAGCTACTCCCTCCGTCCCTTTTTAAGTGTCTTACTTCGTAAATCCAATTAGTTATTAAAGAAACATCATTATTACCAGGGACGGATTCAGGACTACACCCCAGTGGGGGCACCTTATAAACTATAATCGTGAAATTTTTTCTTAGTAAATGATCTTGCTAAATTAAGACATTCATTATGGGCTACAGTTTATAATGCATACTTTTTATATAAAAAAAAAAATCAAAAAATGAGCACACGATCTTTGACAAAACAACTCGCCCGTACAGCCAGCGGGGAGGATGGCACTACTAGCAAAGACCGTCTGGCGAAAACGCCGAGGCGCGAAGCGTGGTAGGCCTTCGCCGGGGGAGCATAGCATAGGGAGGAAAGGGAGCCCGAACGGTGGAAGAGCTAGGGGAGGCCAATAATTATAAATGAACCACTCAACGAAAGTTGAAACACAAAATTAACTCTACATTTTTAATTTTGAGATATATATGAGTATGTTGCTAAATATAGCATTATATTACATAATTAAGCTAAAAGTATATATAATAATTTTTTTAAAGTTTTGAGCGAAGTCAGGGGGGGAGCAGGGTCAGCGGGGGCACATGACCCCCTAGGCCCCCCCTTGTATCCGTCCCTGATTATTACACCTTTCACATCAACTTTTTCCTCTACTTTACACTTTTCACATCAACTTTTACCTCTATTTTCCAAAATTATCCTCCACTTTTACCCATAAACTTTTTACCCACTAACTTTTTAAAAGGGCAAAATAATAATTGTATAAACTTTTACTCATTAACTTTTCAAACTACACACTTATTAAGGGACATCCCAAAATGAAAATGTGTACACCAAAAAAGGGACGAAGCTAGGGAGTACTACTTCTGAGGATCTGGGTTCATCGATCCCAAACTTCTAGTATCGAATGTGGTCATATGACTCATATCATTAAGCAGCATAATATTACCAATTTGTATCTTCAGACTATTGGTAATCACTTACCTAGAATTGAGAATGATATTCAAACAATCATTAAAACTCAGAAAACCATAACACAAATTTTGACACACAATGTACTCCACCTTGTGTGAAACCTATTTTGGAGTCTCACGCAAATGATCGAAGTTGTTAAAACATGTTTTTAAGAGTTGTCATAGAAAAACAACTCATTTTGGATATCGGTAAGGGCTTGATCGATATTTGTCCGTAAATTTGATAGGATAAAAAACTAAATGAATCGATCAAGCCCTTACCGATATTCGAATAAGTTGATTTTTTATGGGAACTCTTAAAAATATATTGTAAAATATAAATCGAACGGCTCTGATTATTTGCGGTTCTTATACTTGGAAGTGTTAATATCGCCTTCTATATGTTATAATTCTTTTATAATGTTTGTCCATCTAACTTTCAATTAATGCGTTCAATATCCCTGCATGTCATTGGAAGTGTTAATTAATTATAATTTATAAAGTCAGTCAACGAAATCGGATTGCCAATTGAAAACCGAGATCATAAATTGTGATTGCAACACACACGATCGAAAGTTATTTACTCGAAACACAAACATCTCACATAAAAGATCACATAGACACACAAGGGTCACATAGATTACATTCAAAGTGAAATGGTCACACACATTCCAAGTCTAAACAGGAGGGAATTTTGAAATCGAGGACCACGGGGTGCATCATGCGCAACATGAAGATGGGATCAGCAGGACAAGCACTCGAGCATGCAACTGCAACATTGATATATCTGGTGCAAGAGAAGCACTTTCTTTATACTGCAAAATAAAACATGATCAGAAAATCCAATCAATTAAGAGGTATTCACGTTCAATCAGCCTAGTGGGTCTAGTTCTGGGCAGCTATTGGTCCAAAGTGTTGGAAAACCGTTCATATCCCAGCAGCTATGATATAGCTCTATCAACAGTTCACGATTTGAAGACAAAAGAGACACACAAATGAGATTTTTTCAAATCTCTGAGGTCCATTTTGTCTTCCACAAAATGTTAAGTATTGACATAGCTAGCTATTGATGTCTGACTAGCTATTTTTTGTAGGAACATAATTCTTTATTATGAAGCTTAAGATATGAACGCCTTCGCGATCACCATTGTGTGCCCAGAATGGGTCCCACAACCGTCCAATGGTGGATCAAACTGAAGGATTGGCTAACTAGATGATAGCTTGGTCTGAGGAATTACCAGCCGCATATATCGCTATCCAAATCACCACGACTTTTTGGCTGAGGAGCATTCTTTGTTGGTGCCACTATTGATGAGAGAGAGAGAGAGAGAGAGAGAGAGAGAGAGAGAATCAAAAGCCAAATACAGTGGTAGAAAGAAAATAAAAGGGAAAAAAAAAACAGAGAGGATTATGGCGACCTCGTATAGTCTAACAGACTAACACACAGACCCACATAACTTTAATTTAATAGGTGTGTTTGGAACTTATGGAAAGAATGAGAAACGAAGAGAAAAAATAATGAAAAGGAAAATTAAACTTACTCTTCTCTTTCTCCACAAACTAAACATTGTTTTCCATTTATTTCTTCAAGTTCCAAACACACCCAAATTTCAGCCCAAATGGGGAAAAAAAAGATTCTCCCAAAAATAATGGATAAAAATAGAGAAGTTAATCATCCAATTCCAAGAGTTGTAGAAGAATTTTAAGCGAATAAAAATTTGAACTAATTTGGAACTTGGAATACATACAACATAGGAGTGAAAACCCAAAAATTAACTAGGAGTCTAGGACTCTAAAATTGTTTGTGAAAAAACATGTGAAAAAGGAAAAAAGAGGCAGGGGAGTGTACCGTTAGGTTGAGGAGCATTGTAGGAAGGAGGAGGATAGCCTAAGGGAACATTGGTGTAGGAAGGAGTGTAGCCGTAGGGAGTATAGTTTGGGTCAGCCATCTCTGCTAACCAGTTAGAGAGAGAGAGAGAGAGAGAGAGAGAGAGAGAGAGAGAGAGTTAAGAGGAAGAGTGGGAATTTTTTTTATTTTTATTTTTTTGGGTAAGCGAAGAGTGGGAATTTGTTGTGTATTTATACTACAACTCTGCATCTATGTCTGGAATTCCCCCTTCATTTTATGCCTCAGAAAATTAGATGGGCATTTTAGTGAGGTGGACATACTATACGTTTTTACGTCATAATTAGGACATTAACTTTTTCTGTACAACTTGCTTGTGAGTCGTCGGCGGCTAAAATATTAGGCAAACCCGTCACGTGGACTTGCTGGAAGGACTTTGAAGCCGCCACGCTGACGTTGACGTGCTGGGACGACTTTGAAGCCGCCTGTGATCGACTTAGGAAGAGTTAGGACCACTCCCAAAACAAAACTTGGCTTTGTAAAAGCCGCTGCAACTTGGTGTGAAGAGTTCACGTGGTCTCTCTGTACATGGAACGGAAAGATGCACATATTGACAAACAATTTCATTGAGCTCGATCGAAAACACCCGCAAAAAGAATCCAAGAAGTAAAACTTTTAAACTGGTTTAGTCCAAAAAGGAGGTGGCCGCCCGATGGTGACCCAGAGGTCCAATTAAAGAATTATTCCTTCCATTCTCTTATGAGTTTAGAATAAAATAGACGTACCAAACAAAGAAACGCTCAAGAAACTAGTAAACTGTTAGATGGGCACTTTCTAAGCAAATACTTAACTGTAGACATCCCAATTTGTCTTTGCAAGCAACTAGGCTTCCCGCCTTGGGTAATTCCCGAAGATGAAACGGTATTCCATATGCCTTGATGAATTGTGGAAAGCCCGATGAACTTTGTGGCACTCTTAGGGAATGAAGGAACAACTTAGAACTGGCCTGGTAGGAGAGTGTCAAATGACACTTAGAGTGAATGGACATGTGTCTTGGCCATCGTGGCACCAACGTTCTTCAATTAAGCTTTTTTTTTATTACATTAGTAAAAATGCTGTTAAGACATCTGCCTTATGTTATGGCCGCCCCCGACTTACGGTCTGAACAAACCATTTATTTAGCGGTATCTGGATAAATATAAGTATATGCATTTAGGGTTAATCCTTTTTTCTTTCTTTTTTTTTGGTGGTAAATTAACTTGAAATATAAAATGGGTTAAGTGAATATACTATGTTTACAAGGGGCATATCCTCAAACAAAAAAAAAAAAAAAAAAAGAAAATTTGATGCTTCCCTACACAACCCGCAGGCATGGGATAATTGCAAAACCATACATAACCCGCATGGCAAGGCATAATGGGAATTCATGATGCACCATTAATTTGGATAATACGCTATGCATATTCAATACTCATGAGTGTAGGCGTCTTACCCATGCTGGATTAACTTTCAACAAAGCCAGACTAGCTATTTTAAAGCCACATACAATTCATCTCTCTCCATGAACACAAAACGTCCTTACAAAAGCATGTGACCAGCAGGCAGTTCTGATACAAACCAACAGCATACTAACTATTTTTACTATTTTTCTTGCCCTCTCTGTTTATTGGATGACACCCTTCTCTATTACATTTTTTCTTATCGGCTTTCATCACATATTCAGGTAAAACTCATAAATTTAGTCTTGAGTCTCACATAAATATGCGCAGGAGAATAACATTATAACACCAAGTAATGATGCCCCAAGAGCACTAATTAGTTTTTTGTATATATGAAAAAAGTGATGTATATTTTTCTAAAAAATGCAAAAAAAAAAAATTCCTATCAAAAATCCAGTGCATGCATGTAGCTCTGCCACTGCAGCCCTCGATCTGATAGTAGAGATCATTATAACACCAAGTAATGATGCCCCAAGAACACTAATTATTTTTTGTATATATGAAAAAAGTGATGTATATTTTTCTAAAAAAAAAATGCCTTTCAAAAATCCAGTGTGGGCCCACACTGGCATGCATGTAGCTCCACCACTGCAACCCTCGATCTGATAGTAGAGATCCCGAAGGAAAATAACTCAAACCCTAACACTAAGCACAAGATAACTCAACCCTCGATCTGAAGCGACGGTGGGGAAGAAGGCCGTGGCAGAGGGGTGGCAAGGTGGCGGCATTGCGGAGGTAGAAAATCTGTCATGCGGTGGATCAAAAAGCGGCGTGGTGGTGAGGATAGGGTGGGGTAGGTGGGCTGAGAGGCGGAGCAAAACCAATCTGTGGAGTAGAGAGAGGGAGGACGGATAGAGGCCAAGAGGTGGTGGATGGTGGTGGATAAACTCTCTATTGCAGAGAGAGGGGGGATGATTAAGAAGTCCCCTTAGAATTGTTAATTAATTATTATAAATTCAGACAACGAAATCGGAATGCCAATTGAAAATCCAGATCATAAATTGTGATTGTAACACACATAGAAAGTTAGTTCTTCGGAACACAAACATCTCACACCAAAAATCATAAAGAGATACAAGGGAGCTAGGCCCTTATATTCCAAGTTGAAGGGTCACACAAATGAACCACTGAGTTTTCGAGAACCCATGCACACATTAACCAGATAATATTCAATACAACGAGAGTATTTGTAATGGCTACAAATAATCGTTTGTTTCCAAAATATCGGCTAATCAAGGTTATCGAAATCTAAACAGCAGGAAATTATATTGAAATCAAAGACCACAGGGTACACCATGCATAACAAGAAGAAGGGATCAGTTGAGACTTGAGATAGAGGCAGGCGAACGCGGCCACACAGCAGGAACATATCTTGTAGAAGCAACGCATTGTCTTGAGACTGCAAAACAAAACATGAACAATCCAACCAATTAAGCGAGAGAGAGAGAGAGAGAGAGAGAGAGAGGTATTCACGTTCAATCAGCCTAGTGGGTCTAGTTCATGGGCAGTTATTGGTCCAAAGGGTTGGAAAAACCGTTCATATCCCAGCAGCTATGTATTTCTTTTGATTCGTTTTTTTTTTTTTTTTGAAAGAGAGAGAGAGAGAGAGTTTGAACAAAAAAAAAAAAGAAAATAAGCTTGTAAAATATTTTATATGATTAATAAAGTTTGAATCAAAATTCAAACATGAAAAAAAAATGTATACCACACATATACATTGCCTTTTATCTAATAAAGATTTTGAAAAAAAAATATCATTTTCTTTTGGTGAAAAAAAAATTATATATATATATATATATATATATATATATATATATATATATATATATATATATATATATATATATATATATATATAGGATCATGATCTCCTAAGGGATCCCTTATTAAAAATTTGGTGTGGACCTATATATAGGATCATGATCTCCTAAGGGATCCCTTATTAAAAATTTGGTGTGGACCTATATATAGGATTATGATTTCCTAAGGGATCCCTTATTAAAAATTTGGTGCGGACCTAGCCTTTTTTCAACTTTCCGGATCAAATTTTGACAATCCGAACCGCTCAATATTTTTAAAATGTGTTTTCCAAGGTCCTCGCTGGAAATCTTCAAAAAAAAATACCCGGAAGGGCTTGATCCTAACAGTTTTCGATAAAACTGTATGTATAGTTTTATTGAAAACTGTTAGGATCAAGCCCTTCCGGGTATTTTTTTTTTACGAATCTTCACGTAGACCCTTAAAAATGCATTTTAAAAACATTGAGCGGTTCGGATCATCAAAATTTGATCCGGAAAGGTGAGGTCCGCACCAAATTTTAATAAGGGATCCCTTAGGAGATCATGATCCTATATATATATAAATTAAAGTCAAGTCACAAACAACATAATTAAAAAAAAAAGAAACAAAAGGGAAAAATAAGTTACAATTTTTTATTTTATTTTACTTAGAGAGAGAGAGAGAGAGAGAGAGAGAGAGAGAGGAGGGTTTGATATATTGATATTATACTCATATACATTGCATATTATGAGTTTATCTAAAAGGCAATGTATATGAAGTTATGAATTATGAAGGATCCCGCATGGTGTAAAAATTCAGACCTCAAACTCCAATTTTCGGAGAAAATTTTGACGATCTGAACCGTTAGATGTGTTTAAAACATGTTTTTAAGGTCCTTCGAAAAGATTTGGCAAAAAATACTACCCGGAAGGGCTTGATTGGAGCATTTTCACATAAAATTGCTATATGAAAAATTGCTCCGATCAAGCCCTTCTGGGTAGTTTTTTTTTGCCAAATCATTTTGTAGGACCTTATAGTCACGTTTTAATTAAACACATCTACCAGTTCAGATTTTCAAGAAATAGATTAGATGGCCTTGAATTGGTGCATTATAGTGTCCAAATGCCACTGGAAGCACTGAATGTGTTCTGATCGTGTGGTTACCGACATCAGATGATCATCAATTTCGGGATATCCCCAGTCATGCACCTTAGGTAAGATTCCAAGCATCTGTTAACCACCTTGGAATCTTACCTAAGGTGCATGACTGGGGATAGGCCAAAGGCTTGGACACATTGGCTTCCTCTGGCTGAATGGTGGTATAATACCACTTATCATGCCTCCACAAACATGACTCCATATCAGATTGTTTATGGGCAATTACCTCCTTCCCACATTCAGTATATTGCAGGGTCCTCATCAGTCGCAGCTGTGGATCAATGGGGCATGGATAGGGAATCCACTCTCAAATTGGTTAAGGACCATTTGGTCCAATCACAAAACCGAATGAAACAATTGGCAGATTTGCATCGAACTGAGAGAGAGTTTGCAGTATCTGATTGGGTCTACCTCCGATTGCAACCTTACAGACAAGCCACAATTCAATCTAGATCTAACCAAAAACTGGCGCCTAAGTTCTATGGTCCCTACCAAGTGTTGCAAAGGGTTGGCCCAGTGGCTTACAAGCTAGCATTACCACTGACTTCCAAAATCCATCCGGTGTTCCATGTGTCCCTACTCAAAAAGAAGTTGGGCCAGCATACTATGTCTCAGGCCACTCTGCCTGCAATTTCTGATTCTGGGGTTATTGAATCACGTCCTGCAGCTATTTTGGACAGAAGATTGGTTAAGCTTAAGGGTCATCCTGCTACTCAACTCTTGGTCCATTGGGAGGGCTCTTTCCCAGAGGATGCTACCTGGGAAGACTATGTCAAGTTTCAAAGCAAGTTTCCTAGTTTTTTGCCTTGAGGACAAGGCTTACTTCAAGAGGTGGGGAGTGATACAACCCAACAGGACACGTCATCGATTCTTCTTTCCATTTTTTCTTGTTTTCTGTTATTTCCTCTGTTCTTTTCCCTTGTGAGCCAAGAACGTGTAAGTAACACTTCTGGCGGGAAATTATGTTCCATTCTGTTACGTCTTTCTGTTATTGCAGTGGTGGAGGGGTGTATAAGGAGTTGTGGTGTAGAATGAGCAGTTATCGATTAGCATTTCCAAAGATAAGTCTTGTGAGAATTGTGAATTGGAAACGAGAGATTTCCTGCAATTTTCCCAACCTGTAAACCCATTCTTGAATACAGAAAAGTTCCATTCCTTCATTTGAATTCATCTTTTTTCCATCACTATCCCCCAATTCCCTTGTTTTACGTGAGGATCTATCAGCAATTGAAGGTGTAAACTGGCCGATTAATCAATAACCATAATTAATCGGCCAGTTTTCATATCGAAAACTTTGTGCCGCTGTAAAATACTAATGTTTTGATGTACATGAAATATCCCGTGGTAGCTGAGTTCTACGAAGCTTATAAATCTAGCTTGCTTTTGTAGCACCGAAAATATTTTGAACATCAATTACCTTTCTAAAATAATGAAAAACATTGTTATAATCAATTTAAAAATAATACGAACATAAAAAAATAGACAAATAAATGAACTAGAGGAGGGCGTAAGTTGGGGGCCTATAGGGAGTAAACTCACTACACTCTTTTTTTTGCTAGGCAAAAGAAATTTATTAATCCTTGAGGAGATACAAAGATTAAAAGGACCAAGGGCATAACGGCGAAACACCACACACCCGAGACCCAAGAGAAGCAACGGAAGGCAAGAAGCCAACCAAACCCAAAGATAAAAAGAAAAAACACTACCCAAACAACTACAAAAACTAAACACCTAGATCGGCCAAGATAAAAAAACCCGAAGAACAAGCTCAAAAATCAATTACTAGAACCAAGCCAAGCCCTAAACCCCTGCTACAACAAACCAAACCATCAAACAACAAAAGACACCATAGCAGACCAAAAACCAAAACAGCCACACCAAAGGAAATATAAGATCAAAACTCCAAAGAAAGAGAACCACCATCCTTCGACTCTGAAATAACCCCATCCTCTGTATCATCAAAGACCCCAATTTCTTTCTCGGCAATATTATCGGCTTGCAACTCAATATATTTCTTCAAAATAAAATCTCTCCCACCATGAAATTTTACACCCAAAGTCGCTCCAATATCCATCGCATTCTGAGCTCGTTGAAGTAAAATGGAATTCATGTTATGAATATCAAAAGAGGATAGAGAATATGAGGAGTAGTGAGCAATTACGACAATCACCAGTCCCGAGTAAATGCAATTATCTTAAATGTATGAGACTTATCTTTTATGTATGATAATACGGACCATTAATTACCAAACGAACAACCATGATTAATCACTACAAGAGTATAATGAGCTTATTCACTACAGACCCCCCAATCCACAGAGTAACACCGCGAGCGTGGTCCTGCAATCTCTTTCTTTCTTTCTTTACCTTTTACTCTAATTTCAACCTTCTTTGCTTTCGGTTGTTGTCTTGTTCGTTTTGTGCACATTCCGTAGTCCGGTTGCAGTACTACAGCTTCCGGGATATATGGCCCTTTAACGCACACTGTCTACGCATGTCTTTTGTCGTTAATTGCCTCTTTCTTTCAAGACTTTCTCACGCATCCCCCAGTAACGCTCAGAGAGAGAGAGAGAGAGAGAGAGAGAGAGAGTCTGCAAACTGCAAACTATCCTCCACATACCGAAAAGAAGAAGACGTAACGCTCACCTTTGCTTTCTTCTTTCTTTCTCAGATAAGGATCTCTAAAATGTGGTCCAATGTCAACCATTAATGATATGAATTCACCATCCATCCATACTCCAAATGCACACCAACATATCCCGTTGTTCAAAAGCATTTTTAGACATTTTGGATTTGAAAAAACTTTGACCGGTAAGAATTCATATCAAAATCTGGACTATTAACTTTGATGATCGAAATGTATTAGTGTGCATTTGGAATGCGCGTGTGTAGTATATATCCATAGCATTGTTGAAAATCAACCAAGTTTTACGGTTCAGACGTTCAGTCCCCACACCATTTCAGTCTAACCTTGCGTAGCTCCTACTTTATTTATTTATTATCGGATAATAGCTCCGACTTTAACAAACGCAAGCAAATTGAGATAATATAATTTCAAAGTAAATCTACTATTTTCGTTAGCTTATAGTGAAAAGGCCAAGCTAGATATCCAATAAGATTATAATTAATTGCCGACCAATTTCTTTGGAGAGATTCTAAATATTGGGGAAGTCAATTTTAAGATCCATTATTCTGACCAATTTGTTACACAACAATAAAAATAAAAAAAAACAAATTCTAAGGTAGAAAACATCTTTTTAGTGCTCGGTTAATCTCATTGTGATAGTAATAGCTTTACCTTCTCAATCATGATTCTAAGAACGTGTTCAAGAAAAATTCTACGAGCAGATTCTAAAATCCATCTATACTATAAGGCAAGAGTTTGCTTTTACTTTTCACTGAAGGACGAAGGTTTGGCTCTTGGCAAAAGGTCAATTTTGCCCTACGTACGTTCGATTCCTTATTTGGCCTTGTTCTCCAATAGATTTTAGATACATAAAATCTCACATTTTATGACACTCCAATCTCAACACATAAAAATGTAAAAGTGATTTTATGAGATTCTCATAAAATCATCCTAAAATCTATAGGAAAACCACTACATTTTATCAATTGGAAAAACAACTTCATTTTATCACCCTTCCATAAAATGCTCATTTATGAGATTTTCATAAAATCTACCTGAAATCTATTGGAGAACAAGGCCTAACTATTTCAACAAATTAGACTAATTTTCACTATTTGCTTAAGGATAATGCAAAACAAAATGCCCACTAAACTGTTGTTAAGATTGAAAAAATGTGTTGAAATATATCAAAACTTATGAAAAAGTTTTAAAACTGTATCAGAGTATGCGTTGTTTTTGTCATTTAGTTAGCGTACTCACTTTTCATTTAAATGAAGTACTACAAGCATTGTTTTCGCCTCCCAACTTCACATTTGTAGAGGCAATTAGTTTTTTGAACCAAAACTAGCAAATGAATTGATAATCAAGTAAGTACGCCGAATGGCTTATCTGTGGAGGGCCATAGATGTTTACTTTTTGTAAATTGGCACCCAAAGGGTGAGACATGCAACATGGTAATGCAATGATGCATGGAGAATTATTTTAGAGAATGTGATTGGCTTATACGGCGGCACGAGATAAGACCTGATATGACATGTTGCAATTCAGTCAATACTACTCCTATCCATAGTGGGTATTTACTGAAACTTTTTCTTTTTATAACCAGATGACCTGGTTAATTGCACGAATCTTAATTAATTTCTTTACACGTAGGATCATTGCACAAGTTGGCACAAGTTGGTGGTGCATGGGTCATTACGTATAAGCAAAATTGGTCAATTATTGGTAGCAAAGGTCCAACAAACTCTGCAATCTTGAAGAGAATGGTAGCAAAGAAGGTAGTTGAAATGCTGACTGGTAATTGATAAATTTCTGAAATCAGCTTTTAGCACAGTGATGTGAACACAGCAACTCGATCAGAGTCTGATCGGATAAAAAATTTAATAAATACTATTTCCTCCGTTCCAATTTTATAGTCTCTCGTTCTATCCTAACCGGATAAAAAAACGATTATATCTTTCAATCGGTAATACATTTTGTATGTAATATGGATTTTGTTTGATAGATCTTGATTTAATCTAATAAACAAAGTGCATGTTTAAAATCACCTAAAACATTGTAGATTATAACATATAACATTTTGAAAAGTGGCAGGAACTCCCAAAAGAGACTATAAAATTGGGACGGATGGAGTACTTGTTTTTTCACTTCTTAGCCAATTCCAATGCCTTACACCTTGTTCGGGTGGGTTTTCAAAACCTAGTCCTCAATTCAAAACTAGTGGGCGCCTCTGAAAATTAGGACATTTTCTCTCTCCTTCTCATTTCGGAAAACACTCTCCTAGCGCACAAATTTTGCACAAATGAGTCGGTGCGGTCTACTTTGGAGTCTCATACAAATGATCAAAGTCATTCATCAACTTTAAAATAATTTTTCGATTAGCCTACGAGAAAATTAGTTCAATCTAAAAACTTTAAATATTTAATCCAATCTTTCAATTTTCATTCAAAATTTAGAATCTTGAAACATGAAGAAATTTTAAATAAAAGTTAACTAATCGGATCAAGTAGTTATAAAAATTTGATTGAGCTAAATTTTTTCAAAGTGACTTCAAAAATTATTTTAAAGTTGATGAACGGCTTGGATCATTTATATGAGACTCCGAAATGGACCCCACCGACTTGTTTGTGCACAATTTGTACACTAGGAGAGTGTTTCTCGAAATAGGGAGGAGAGAGAAAATGTCCCAATTTTCAGAGGGTCCCACTTGTTTTGAATTGGGGACTGGATTTTTGAAACCCATCCGAACAAGCCTAAGGCATTGGAATTGGCTAAAGAGTGAAAAAAACAACGTGTCACACGAGGGCTCAACGTGTAGCCCGTGACACCTAGGCGTGTATTTATTCATTACTCCTTCAAAACTTGAGCTTCACGTAAAAGCATATAGACATCTCCTCACTCAGCAATTGTCAGAACTAGCTACCTAATTTTCTCCTTGTAAGGTAAGTTTCAGCAATTTTTTTTTCTCGCGATGATATCTAGTTCAGTAATATTATTCTTAAAAACCAGCTCGGTTGGTATATCTGAAATAGTTTTATTATTATTATTATTATTATTATTATTATTATTATTATTATTAAAAAATAAAAAGAAAGTGGAACTAGTGTGTTTCTTTTTTTTTTTTTTTTTGGGATAAATCGGAATTTCGAACTAGTGTGTTTCACTCATTCTCACTCAACACATTCTGCAAAAAGTTGTCCACTATCATTATGTGGAAAGACCAAGCTTTTCAGCCAACAGAAATGAGCACTGCCTATTACAGCCCACCTTTTTGGAGCTGTATGGAAATGATAATCACTTAGAGGTGAGATTTGGCCTAAAAAGCCAACTTAATTTATTTTTTCGCCTTTATTTGATTTTTCTTTTTGCGTTTGTTAGTTTTGCATCGATTTTTTTAGTATTATTGGTTCATCTCGACGAGAGGAATTCAAAAAGGTAAAAAATTATGACTAGAACTCTCAATTTTTTTGAATAAGATCGAAAAAAGTGTAAAAAGTTGATTTTTTGACTTATTTTTGTCTTTATTAAAAAATTATGATTCAAGCATAATTTTTTACTTTTTTTATTCTTCTCGCCGAGACGAACCAATAATACACAAAAAGTTGACATAAAACTAAAAAACGCAAAAAAAAATCAAATAAAGACGAAAAATAAGCGGATGCCATGCAGCACAGGGCTCGTTCGCTAAAAGTAAGGAAACAAGAATGTTTAGTATGAAATAATTTTCTTAATGCTTATTAAAGAAAGCCAGCGAACGAAAAATTGGAGGATTTTTCTTAGTCTTCGTACTGTTTATTGCTTGTCTATGGCTCCGTTTGTTAACACTTATAATCTAACTTATTTACCTTATTTGTTTAGAAAAAGCTAATGAATGGTGTTTAGAAAAAGCTAATGACTGTTTGTTAACGGTTATGAATAATCACTTATTTGGCTTTTCTAGCTTATTTAAACCAAAATAACTAGATTATTTTGAGCTACAATTTGAAGTTTTTTCGCTTATTTAAGTTGCCAAAACATGAATGGACAGAATCTTCGTGTGAATAAGTTACTCTTCCATACGTTTAAGGAGAATCCAGACATTTAGTTTATAAAAAGCGATTTGACAACTTATTCAAGCAAAAATGTTCAACCTTTTTTATGACTTATAAAAAGCTACTACTGCTAACAGTTTTACAACTTATTTTAAATTTTTTAAGCCAATAATCCAAAAATCTATAATCTGAAAAATTATTTATTAGAAACAAGATATGCGATCCAAACGAGTGCATAATGTCCACATGCAAAACTTGAGGGGCTCTTTGTTCAAGGACAATCATGGACCCTCATTTTTTTGGCCGAGTACAGCACGACATGACACCAACACAGCTAAGTTTTTTTTGTTGATAACTACTCCTTTGGGTAAAAAACCGGTTTTTGGTTTTTTGGTTTTTTCATTTGTCCTTATTTGGTTTGACCATAAATTTATACTTGTTAGATTCGTCTCGTCGAGAGGAATCCAAAAATCACAAAATCTTGATGCAAAACTAACGAATGCAAAAAAAATTTGAAAAATAATCCACCTATTTGGGCTTTATTCAAAAAAATATTTGGTTTGACCATAAATTTATACTTGTTAGATTCGTCTCGTCGAGAGGAATCCAAAAACCGGTTGTTTTCCCAAAGGCTTGATTGTCTGAGTATTTTCGGGGGAAAACCTAAAACCTAAAATATGTTGATGAAACTTATAGGTGAAGTTTCAAATCAATTTGGAAGCTATTTTAGTTGCAGCACTTTAAATGGAGAGGAGGCTGGCTAAAAACCCAAAGACCTTAAAGTCTTCTAATCCTGACAGTTTGTTGGACTCCATTTTTTCGTGGTACATGAAAATCTTGTGTTTCTTTTGTATAGATAAAAAAATTAAAAATATTTTAAATATTGTGTGATTATCAGTATCTAAATTTGGATGTGTATCCACGAATCTCCCATTTTCAGGCTTGAGGTGCCTGACCATTAGATCATACACCCATATCTAATTTTAGTATGTACCGTTATCCGCAATCATGTAGATTGTAGAACAACCTAAACTTATGATTGAATCTTAAGTTTCGGTTGACTATGTATTGATAACTGCTTATTTATTTAGATGTCATTTCAATTTTAGACATGGATTTTTGTCAACTAAAATCATCATCAATACAGATATCTATTCAAGCAATTTTTTGAAGAAAAATTAGATATAATGGCAAGCGAGTTGCGGACCCTGCTGACTCAGCGTACAGGTCCACAGGATCAAGTTTCTTGAAAGCCTGCTTCAACACTACAAATACATTTCTTGGTAACCATTGATCCCAACACACATGTATCTATCTGTGTACGCATGGCTATGCCCAAAAGCTCTTAAATTATTGCATTGGTTAATTTTCCAGGAATTTGTCTTCTTACTGTTCCTTATGCCCTCTCAAGTGGTGGCTGGTTGAGCTTACTCCTATTTTTCCTAGTTGCTGCCATAGCATTTTACACTGGACTATTACTGAAGACCTGTTTGGATGTTGATCCGTCTATCAAAAGCTACCTCGACATTTCTGAGCGTGCGTTTGGTAAAAGAGGCCGACTCATAGTCTCAATTATCATGAGCTCAGAGTTGTACCTTGTAGCAATAGGACTTCTGATACTAGAAGGGGACAACTTACACAAACTCTTCCCAAAATTCTTGATCAAAATTGGAACACTAAGTATTCATGGATTGCAGTCGTTCATCATAATAACTGCGCTTGTGATTTCGCCATCGATGCTCTTAACTGATCTGGGCATACTCTCCTATGTATCTGCCACGGGGGTGTTTTCATGCATGTCTTATTATTCTCGTGTCTATTGTTTGTGTTGGTGCAGTCAACGGTGTTGGTTTCAATGCAAAAGGAAAATTGTTAAATGTTGGTGGGATTCATACAGCAGTCAGCTTGTACATTGTTTGCTTTGCTGGGCATCCTGTTGTCCCTTCTGTGTATACTTCCATGCAAGATCCGCATCAGTTTAGTAAGGTAAACAACTGCAGCTATATTAACATATAAACCTTTTCACAATACCTTCTTACTAGTAGTAGCAAAGATGTGTAAAATAGGATATAGGAGTCAATAATGTAGTTTGACAGAAAACAAGGACAAAATATACTAATAGCGCTCAATGTATGAGTTGTGTTGATTCCTTGTTCTATTCTGTCAAGTTGTAATTGAAATGGGAAAATTATTAAGGAACCAAGGGTCTTTTGGGAACATGGGGACCAAAAAGTACCTCCAATTGCAAATTCGGGGGTATTATTGCAACATGCTTTTTGTATGAGGGTGAGGTACTTCTTCCACAAACGCCCCTCACTCTTTGTTGAATTTTAACAGCATTACACAAAGGGATACCTGAAAGGATTTAAATATTAGCAACCAATACCCCACAGCGCCTATTTTGAGGACCTTAAGCATATTTAATCCTTATAAGAATTAGAAACCTCACAATTTGTTCATTTTACTCTTCCAGGTCTGGTTCTCTGGCTTTACCGTCACAATAATCACTTACTTGTCAATGGCCATAGTGGGGTATCTCATGTATGGGGACACTGTTGAATCAGAAATCACCTTGAATCTGCCAACAGGGAAGGCCAGTGCAAAAGTAGCAATTTACACTACTTTACTCATTCCAATTACCCGGTATGCATTAATGTTGACACCGGTGGCAAATGGCATAGAAAGTGGGCTATCGGCAAATTACAAGAACCGGAGATCTGTTAAGATACTTACCAGAATGGCACTGCTACTTAGCACAGTAGTTCTGGCTTGTACATTTCCACATTTTGAGTCACTAATGACCATTGTTGGATCAATCTCTATTGTTCTGGTTTCCTTCATACTTCCATGCCTTTTCTACCTGAAGATTTCTGATTCTTATCACCAGGGTTGGAGTTACAAGACAACTGGTTCCATCGGGATAATCATATTTGGAATCGTCGCTGGAATTTCCGGGACATGGTTTTCTATTGCTCAACTTGCAGACGATACTTGATTCAGGGCAGGTTAAACAAGGAAATGCAACTTGTTGCAAGGGTGTGGGATAATTCCTCTTTCACTAGGTGTATTGAATATCTTTGCAGAGGGAGCAGATGGATATAAAATGCTCCAAAAAGGCAACATTTAGAATAATCTTGGGTTTACCATCTCATCTTTCCTCATATTCCTGTAATTGTTGACAATTGCACTTCTTTCGTGTTACCTGGGTGCAGTGGTTGAATGGAGCAGTAAGTTTTGCGGATTTATTAATTTCTCAAGAGGATCGGCTTTCTTTAACAAGGTCAAACTCCTCTGCGATGCGCTATGACGTGGGGGCAGAAAATTTGTACTCCTATGTCTTTAGTCTCAACAATTCTTAAGTACTTGTATTTCTATTTGACAAGATCCAGATACATTTTGGATATTGCTGCTACATTTAGTTCTCCATCATCAATATCCTTCTAAAGTGCAGCTTAATCTACTGTCTACCTCTAATAAAGCAAATGCTACTTGTTTCAGCCCTTTTAAGGGTAGTGTGGGATTGGTCAACCGAGGTGCACGTAAGCTAGCATGTGCATGAGTTATCGCTAAAAAAAACAAAACCCAACTCGTCGTGCTTCCTTGCAAAAATAAGGTACCATAATTCAAGCTCCTCTACGTACTTATCCAAGAAATAAACAAATTCCATTTCAAACACAAACGAAAAAAACTAATTCCAAATGAAATGAGGAAATTGAACCCAATATTAGCTTTAAAACATGTTGGAATTTGGGCCGGGTCCGGGACCAAATCGGGATCACCCATGTGGGCATGACCCAGTGACCCATTTATTATAGAGTCCTATCCTATCTTGGAGATAAGATAGAAGAAGTTGAAGTGATCCTATTCTCTTAGGATTGTAAGACTTCTAAAGCATCTAGGATGCTCACTCTATATATTTTCTTGTAGCATATTCATAATGGAGATATATATAAGATGATCAGTCATTAAGTTCTACGAAACTCTCTCCCTAGTTTCTCTCTCTGCCATTAAGAGCGATTCAAAGCTTTTGCACCATGGAACTTGTTCAAACAGACGGATTAGGAACGTTAGAGCCCTTCTTTTTGTTAATGTTATGTTACAACATTAACAAAAAGAACAAATAGTAACCCAAACTTAAGAGGCCCCGCAAGAATACCAACCTTTGTTTGGTTTCCCCTTTCCATCCCCCAACGTGATGTACCATTGTCAAGTTTCTTTAGTAAATCTGTTGCTGTTTGATAAAAAAAAAATTCCCATCTTTCTTGTCTTTCAATTCCTCACAACGCTTAGACATATGATAAAGTCCATAATAGAGTAGTCTCTTATATTTCCCCGGTTGCCTGCAATGACCAATCTCTATCCAAACCGAAGGAGACTCTCTATGAGAGGGTTTTCTGAAATCGTGCATGTCAATTTGGCAATTTCAGGCGAATTTGCCCATCAATTGGAAATCTGGGCAATTGCATTACCTGGTATTATGTGTTTTGAGCGTGGGCAATTCCGTCTTTACGTTATGTTTGCTACAATTACCAAAAAGGCCTTTGGGAATCTTGTGAAAACTCCCATTGTGTCCCTTATTGTCTGAGTGTAGTGAATAGAAAATCTTCCTGGGTACCGAGTGGTACTATTTCCGGACGCGTTTTCCAACTGTTCCGTGGGTCCCAGTTTTGATACAGCAACTCTGTCCCCTCTCTCTCTCTCTCTCTCCCTCTCTCTTGCATCTCTTCTCCGTGCAGCTGCCTCTCTGTCGTTTCCCCCCAATCTGCTCTACCACTGCGCAAAAACCTGCCGATGACCGATCTACTCCACCTCGCAAGATCGATCGACTCCACTGGCGGGCATGTTGTTTCTTCTTCTCAGCTTTTTCGCCTTGCCGAGCGGGGCTGTTCAGCTGTGGAGTGGGTGGTGTTACTTTGTTACAGAGGTATGTTTTTTCTTGTTTTAGCTTTGTCTCATATATATACACGCATATATAACAGACGATTGTATCTGATACTATCAATTGGTTTCGGTTTCGGTTTCAATTTGGATGGTTTGATCGACATATCTGATTGGGAATATATTTTAGATGTGCTTCTGATCCTATTTTCTGAAAGGAAATGGTCATTTTTAGTTTATCAGTTTAGCATTTCCTGTTTAAGTATGTTTGTGATGTATTTTCTGCAAATTCCGTAGTGATATGTAATTGATTATTGGGCCTACGGAATTTACCATTGGATAATTGTTGCTCTTATTCTGAAATGTCTAACTGAACTTCTAATTTCATATGGAAAAAGTGGAAACCTCACAATTGATTGTAGTTAATGTGAAGCTATCCAGTTTTATCTCTTTAACGATTTTCCTTGGTTCTAGGCGGAGACTTTCTTCTTGATGCTTTAAGCTCTGTTCATCCTACCCTGATGCTGACACAGCTTTTAAATCTATTTCATCTGTGATTGTCCTACATGTATATTTGTTGGTTAATACTGTAATAATCTTCAAGTTGTTTCTTGCTTGTCTTTCAAACGTAAACCACCTTTTACCTGTTATGAGTTATTTAAGTTAGTTCGCCATGGCTTGATTAGGTAATTAAATGTTGCTTTAGTATATATTTCTAATTGAGGAAACTATGTATCATGTTTTTTTTTTTTTGTAAATCTTTGGTTTTAGTATTCTTTTGTATTCTAGGGACTAGCAAAAATTGATTTTGTATCAGAAGAGTGACGTTTAATTATTGAGGGGAGTGAACCACTTTTAGATCACCGAGTATTCTAATTGCTCAAGTAATAGGAAACGGTTCGACAATGCATGTCAAACGTCCAACACCCGGTCTTACGTGACACTCATTTGTAACCTTGTATTGCTTGTGAAGACGCAAACGTGAGAGTACATATGGAGAAGCAAAATACAAACAGGTAGCAAATGCTAACTGAGAAACTTAAACCCAAGACCTATCCTAACCTAAGCTCTGATGCTATTTACATCACTTATTGTCCCAAAAGATTAAGCAGTTAGGAGATTTAGTCAACAATACATATCGAGCCAATCAGCAATACTCATACCTTGTCATTTAAATATGATATTCAACCTTTTCTAATTCGTTATTTTCTTCTTTCCGTGTCTCAAACTTTTTGGGATATTCACATAATTTTTTGTTACGGACTTGTCATGAAGTAGATTCTTCACATAGTTAGGTGTGAGTCGGGTGATATTTGTTGTTGATATTTCTGCAACCAATTAGGTAAATTGAGTTGTCAGAAAAAATGTCAAGGGACACATGTCTAATTAAGTTTTAAAGGTTTGGATGGGAAAAGGTTGGTGTAAGTGGACTCTGCATTGGAATATAAAAGTGGATGCCGGATGTCTACAAAGGATAAAGTGATCGTGTATTGGAGTAGAGGAAGGGAATGCAGAATTTATATATGCATATACACACATGGGAATGGGATATATACAATGAGGAGAATGTATATAAGAGCACTTCTAGCAACTCTTTTCGATTTGGAGTTTCACTCTCACATGGATTTAATAGGAGTCTTGCATTCACATTAGTAAAATTCAGATGTGAATGTTTCAGAGTGGTAAAGGAGCAGCAGGAGTTTGAAAGAGTGGGTTAATGGTAGTAGATTGGTTGGTTGAGGGAGCCTTCTTCGGGGGATCAACTGTAGCTTTATTACTTCCTTAGATCGATGCTGGAGACCGTGAAGTGGAGACTGTGAAGGGGAGACTATACCTTCATCAGCTGAGGGGCTATAGCTGTCTTCGGGAAGTGGATACATTTGTTTAATTTAACTATAAGCTATAGCCTCAGAGGTTGTCAATTGTGACACGTGTTTAATTTAACTATAAGCTATAGCCTCAGAAGTTGTCAATTGTGCCCGACTGCTATGACATCTTGGGAAATATACAGTAATTGAAAAAGCTAGCCACTAATTAGGTCATATAGCTGATGTTGTTCTGGAAGCCATGCCCTATCTCGTAGATTTTGTGCTTGTTCAACATAATTAACAGTGGCATGCACCCTACAACATAAATGCTATAGCTAGCCAAAAAGAAGGGGACAAAAAAAAGAAGCTTGATTTTTATGTTAGGCACCAAACGTCATGTGCTTTGGCATCCTTGTGAACTTGTCATGGTGTTACTCTTCTTTGGAACTAAACAAGCTTGATTTTCACTTTCACATCCAATTTTAGTTCTTAGAATGATAATTGAACAGGATTTCATTACTTTATTCGGTTGTGTATCTTTTTTATTTCTTATTTTTTTAATCTTTGCAACAGATTACAAAAATTAAAGAGATCCAAAGAAATGGGCATCATGATAGAGAATGTGCACATTTTGTTGTATATAATTGTCTACTTGATCACTATGAAAGCATTGTTGCCAGATTTTAAAAAACGTGGATTGGTGGTTTATCCGCATCTGTTTGTGTGCTTGCTAGAGGATTTCTTTTTGAGACCTACTGTGATTGTGGTTATTGATGTAGCTGCGGAGAGGGAAAAATGCTTACAGGGTTGCAAGGGAACTCGTAAAGAGGCAGCTCACTATAATGGGTTAAGTTGATAATAGTCAATCTTTGTTCCATGACCTTGGTTTACGTAACTAACAAATTGAAGGAAGATAACTTAGAGATCTCACCTGGTATTTATGTCTCATCAAATGCAAGGCTGGACTCACCTTGGCCTAAGGTAAGAAGGCAAAGATTGATGTATGTAATACCACCGGAATTGGTCAATCTTTTGCTAACAAGTGGATTCAAAATTAGCATGCAGGTGATAGACTATTGCTGTAATGACTAAGCAGGAAAGAATTCTTTATCCTCATTTCCACAATAATAAACTGGATCGAATTAGTCAATTTTTTTTTTAGTAGTATTGTCAATAACTAATGATTGGTGCTTAAGACTTCACTATTATCGCCTGCCTTCATTCCCATTTCAGCAGAACACACTCACACAACACACATGCCATATTCACATCCCACTTGTCAATATGCTTACCTTAACACATGCCTATCAAATCTCTCTTCTACAAAATAACCATCTTTGACTTCTAAATTCGCTATTTAAGATTTCTAAACCTTGCCTTTTGTACTCCACCAAGATGAATACCATACATTAATATGCATCCCACCACAGCCATTGTCATTTCCTCAAAGTATAAAACAACCTCCATTTCAACACATTTTACGTCTATTACCATCAAAGTACAAAAACAAAACCTCCATTTCAACACATTTTTCGTCTATTCACGTAATAAATCACAAAAGCATAGAACACAACGGAAAACAACACACGGGCATCACACTCGTGCTATGCACGAAGCCGTAGAACTAGTATTTACATAGCTCAAACACCTCTGTCTCATTAATTTGCATTAGCTGCGTTAAAAATGACTTCATCTATGCATAGCCAAGCACTCCACGAAACTACATAGAAGATTGTTCCCCAATTGATTTTTTCAGTCCTCTAAGTTTGATATATGAAATTTGCATATACTCTCTTTCTGTTTAATTTCCTTCTTGAGAAACTGGGGATATTTGTGTTTGGTCTTTTCTTGAATTTCAAACTTATATAAACGAATTTTGTCAAACATTCACTAGAATTGAAACTGGGGATAAGGATAAAGTAGAGGGTCTATAGTGGATTGGAGGTATTGGAAGGGGTGTTAGAAGAGATATTATTGATTGATAGGATCTGGATCTGGGGGCAGTCCATAATTACCACCCGGGGTATTAATTAATCCAACGAGTTCTTGTGCAAAATTGTTCCAAACCATGGATAAGGTATGAGCTACCCGGGATTAGTCATCCAGGCTCACAAATAATACCCCTTTTAATATCTCATTCAAACGGGCCGCAAAGATGTTCGGGTCAACTTATGTGCAACTCACCAAGTCTCAAAAAAATATGAGCAAGATGGAGAGAGATTGAGACTTATGGAAAAAAGTAGCAATCTCCCAAAAGTGTCTTGTTTCAATTTAGTGGGAAGAAACTGATGAATGAGGAGAAAATTTTCGGTGCCGAGCAATTACCACATGACGGTATTCGGCACACATCTCGGCAGTCCAAAATATTTTGGACGGTCTGGATTTTAATAAACTTTTGCAGGGAAGAGTTAAACTCTTTACTGAAAGAGTCGATTTAAAACCAAGACCATTAATTACTGAGATCAACGATTGTGACGGAATGCTACGTGTACCACATCAAACACGACACGGCACAGTACCCGCTGATTACTGAAAAATTCCTCATGAATGGGAGAGATAAGAGAGTGATTGGATCAATGACTCATTCAGATCCAGAGCTATAGAAGGGCCCTACAAGAAATCCTCAAGGGGTGTTCCACTAAGGTGGTTTTTTAAAAAAATTGGTTTTTCACAGTTTTTTATGTGATATATTATGAGAGAATAATCTGTCTCGATTTTTGGAAAAAACAGTTTTTTGTTAATGGAACACTCCCTCAATTAGAAAGCAATTGATTAGAAAGGTAGTCAATCAATGACTCATTCAGATCCAGAGGTATAGAAGGGCCGTACGAGAAATTCCTCATTAGAAAGCAATTGATTAGAAAGGTAGGCAATCACAATTCACACAACAAAAGTCAGGATAGGGCCTCCAGTGGGTCCCAAAAGCGCAATCCTTTCCTTCTCTACTCAAAACACTTACACTTTTCACTTTTCTCTTGTCTTCGTCTTGATTAGTTAGAAGTGATTTATGTTGGAAAATATGTTTACTTTTTGTGATAAAATCAGAAATATGAATGCAATAAAATCGGAATGCAAAACCTGAAAATCGATGAAATGAAATGATGATCAAGGCGAGTGTATAACACTCTGTACTTAAGACAGATTTACCCCTGCTACGGTGCTTACGGTTTGCATGGACGTCTATCTCCCAGTACTACTTGATCTTCACCGAACGGAAGTAGCACTCCAATCTGTTCGGTAGGCGAACCAAACTTGTGTCTGTACTCTCTCCAATGAAAAGACTCTCAATGAAAGTGTAGAAAAATAACAACTTCAAAATGAATGAAAGATGCTATATATATAGGCAAAATAGTGACTCTACGAATAGTCACCAGGGTGAAGAGACACATCTGTTCACGAAAGGACGCGTCCGTCCATAGCGAACAGGTGTCACTGAAAAGACACAACTCTAAATCAATTCAATTTTCATTCACACTTTAAATAAAATATTATATTCAAAATATTTTTTCCAACAATCCCCCACATGAATGAAATTGACTCGATAACAAATGCAAAAACAATGCAAACAACAGAGAGAGTACATATGGAAATTTCCTGCATAGGGTTAGGTAGCTTTTGGCTTTGAACCTCGCCTTGTGAATAACTATCGGACTTACTAGCTAACCAGTGAACGCGATGTCTTGAACTGTTCAGCCGTTTGTGTAAGCCAAGACAATAGTCAACACACAGAATCTTTCCGAACACAGTTGGTTCTTACGGTTGTGCCCATTTTGGCCCTGGAACACGCGACTGGTTTCAGAGAGTGCTTTTTAAAGAATTCAGCCTTGAAATTCTCATAGAAGCGGCCCACTTCACACTCACATAGGTGATATCTTATTAAGAGTATCCTGCTATACCCCACTTGGATTTACCAAGGTATAAGAATCATTAAAAGTTAAAACTTAACCTAAATCGCTGCAGGTATCACTGTTTCACCATAGGAATAAGTTGGAGAGAGATATCTCCTCAGTAACACTCCTAAGTCTCATATAACTCGGTTGTCCCGTTGAACCTAGATCTTGGGATCTCTAGTCAGCTAGGTTGGGTTGCCGTTATAGAGCCTTTTAATTGGTAGGCTTTAAACCCATTCCCCTCGATGATCATTTGTTCTCTGGTCAAAATCATTTAGTTAACGGATCCGTATTTCATTATTGACCTTCAATGGTGCTAATTTCAATTGAGAACAAAGTGTTGTATGGTATTGTGTCTGCAATTATCACGTCAGGACTTATCATACTATCATGTGCCTTTCTAACGTTGAGTGTCAAACTTATGAACACCAATCAAAGAAAGATCTGCAATTTTTTTGCACAGAATTAAGTTACTCGTATGAGTAATTTTCAAAAAAACATGTATGAGTTACTTGCAAAAACTGAGTTATTTGCAAAATGCACCACTTCCCCCACAATTATGTGATAATCTAGAATATTCACATAATCACCTATAGTTCGACATGATTGTTTTAAGTCCGAACTAGTATCAATGTCACAACTATTAACTCATACTTGTATTTTACTCAAACATACTTGTGACCAAAAAATGTCACTACATTTATTTCCTTAACTCATTCTTCAGTGAAAACAAATGTTTAACGGTGCATGTCTACAATATCGAGACTTACCGTTCTTCGTGTTCCTCTATGCCTTACCAACTACTGATGGCCATTGTATTATAAATTTTGGCACAGAATTAACCACATTGGAACATCCTCTAAGAGATGGCTTAACCACTCTACTTATTAGCTTTTTGTCTATCACAATGAGTTGATCAGACTCCATCGTAGACCATGCTACACACACATGCGGATTTCCAAAACACTGTTGCACTCCAAATGTAAAATTAAATCCACTCTTGGATTCTAAAACTTTAATTAGATTTTGATACTCATATCATAATACTTTACTATTCAAGTATAGTTGGACATCTCCAACAGTGCAACAAATAGTTTCACTTTGTGAAAATAATTTATGAAAATTATACATAACACTTCCCCCACAATTCTGAAATCAATTCAGAATTTAACAAAATGACTTCCATAGTTTATGACATGATACATGCAAATGTCAAAACTCTCTTTTCATCTCTTGTGTTTCAAGAGACGTCGGCAAGAACATCAAGGATCTCGTTCAATATTAAGTATCTCTATACTCATATTTTCATGATTTTATGTTGAATGCAACATGCAATTATTTAGATACCAAACTATTCCAAGTAAAGGTGGCCCTTTTAACCAACCCATTACCTGGAGTTAAAACAAATGATTCACCACAAGTTTGTCCTTGCATTAAATCCTAAACGTGGAGTCATTTCCAAATCAGTAGCCCTAGCCATTAAGTTGACTTTTTGGACTTTGGATTGGCGCGGGAAAAATAATACAACTGTAGGAAGTGGTCTTAGACAAATAGACGCCACTGTCTGAATTAGTGTAAACGGAAGCAACCCATCATTTTCCCTCTTGAGTTCTGATGCCACTGCTATTGAGCATTGCAACAGGAACTCTTATTTTATTTTTATTTTGCCACTTATTGGTTTATGAACCAATTCCAACACAAGTTTCATTAAAAACCCTTTGAGAGGGAATTATTGAAAACCTAATGACAGGAAGTAAATCCTTCAATTTCCAAACACTAAAATTTATTTATTTATCCAATATAGGACAAAAAATACAACCAATCAAATGGTTAATTTTGGAGACAATTTTCAATTCACCCATAAAACTGATTGCACAAACTATTTCAATAGGCAATAAAACTTAGGTCAAAAAACTCTTTGGACAAAAATTAGCTGACCACAAGAAATAGACCCTTCGCCTTGCGGGGAATATGTGGTCCTCCGCCGGTAATCGACCATCGTATTCCTTAGTTGAACCTAAGGGTCAAATCTTTTGATACAAATCCAATGGTCACACCTTTTGGTTATATTTCAAAGGTCACATCTTCGTATACAAAACATGGCGACAATTTTTTTCCTTTTTTTCCCTTTAAGGTCACACCTTTCCGAGACCGAATATAGAGGCACAAGCGCTGATAAAAATCTAACCGTTAGTATGGCTTTTGGAAAAACGCTAACTGGAAGTTACCATTTCAAAATCTAATCGGTATAAAGAACAAACACAAACATTGTTAACACCATAAAGAGCAAGTCAAACCAATGCACCAATTACAACAAATGAACAATACGCGCGGGTGTCAACGAGTTTGTCTACTAAATCAATTAAAATAGGCATGAACCAAATGGTGGGAATACACTTACCAGAGCACAAACAGTTACAAAACATCCACAACCGCCCAAGAAGAAATATAACACAACGGTGACCGCCAACGGTTGTCTTTCTTGATCGGAGCATACATGCACGACTGCATTTTTTTTTTTAATGTATTTATGTACCAAATACACGCAAGCACTAATCGCGGAAGCCGTATCTAATTACAAATAGAGATGCAACAAAACTTGTAGGCAACATGGATTTATCTACCAAGTGATTTCATGCAAAAGAAAGTTACATATCATGTCAGCATCATTATCCATGTGATGTGATGTGAACTACACTAGACAAAACACAAAGTATACTTCGGGCACCAGATCGGAAAGATATGAGACAGAGAGACGCGACTTGTTCGGAACCGACCGGACGCAACTCGTCGGTAACAGTCATGTCCGATGAAAACAACGCGATACTGTTTAAAAAAAACAGTACAAACAGAGTAGAAAATGTGCCTCTAATTAAATAAACAATCTACAAAACCGAATGTAACTAATTGAATTTTCAAAACAAATCAGAAAACGGCATATGAAGAATAGAAAGCTATTTGACGAGTAGAATTACTAAGGCCTAGTAGACTATCAATATGACATCCACTCAAAGTACCAGACGGTGCATCTCCAAATGATACAAAGACATCCCTTTAGTCCCCATAATTAATGGTACCCATTCAACTAATAGCCACGTCCCTTTTTGTAAAAGGCACACCCTTTGGTTTCAATAACCACATCTAATTAATGTAATATTAATAGACACAACAAATTAACAAAAAATAAAGGAAATCAAAGGTCGGTTCCAGAAACTCTAGCAATGAACTATACATGAAAACCATGTAGCCACAGGGGATGTTCTAGACAACACAAGTGGACTCATTCAACCAAAGATTTCACACTCATACACATCCGATCAAAATCCGAATAACTTCTACCAGCACCAACAAGAAATTAATATTCTGTTCATATTCAAACGGTTCGGCCTATTCCAATATTAGTTTATTGTTTTTCATATCCAATTATGACTATAAACACCACATGCAAGCACATCAACAAACAATGACAATCAATTATCTACTTATACTCATAGGCAGAATAAACACAAAAAGTAACGGAATCTGTCTTAAGATTGTTGGAAAATATGTTTACTTTTTGTGATAAAACCAGAAATATGAATGCAATAAAATCGGAATGCAAAACCTGAAAATCGATGAAATGAAATGATGATCAAGGCGAGTGTATAACACTCTGTACTTAAGACAGATTTACCCCCGCTACGGTGCTTACGGTTTGCATGGACGTCTATCTCCCAGTACTACTTGATCTTCACCGAACGGAAGTAGCACTCCAATCTGTTCGGTAGGCGAACCAAACTTGTGTCTGTACCAGTGGTGCATTTTGCAAATAACTCAGTTTTTGCAAGTAACTCATACATGTTTTTTGAAAATTACTCATACGAGTAACTTAATTCTGTGCAAAAAAATTGCAGATCTTTCTTTGATTGGTGTTCATAAGTTTGACACTCAGCGTTAGAAAGGCACAGGATAGTATGATAAGTCCTGACGTGATAATTGCAGACACAATACCATACAACACTTTGTTCTCAATTGAAATTAGCACCATTGAAGGTCAATAATGAAATACGGATCCGTTAACTAAATGATTTTGACCAGAGAACAAATGATCATCGAGGGGAATGGGTTTAAAGCCTACCAATTAAAAGGCTCTATAACGGCAACCCAACCTAGCTGACTGGAGATCCCAAGATCTAGGTTCAACGGGACAACCGAGTTATATGAGACTTAGGAGTGTTACTGAGGAGATATCTCTCTCCAACTTATTCCTATGGTGAAACAGTGATGCCTGCAGCGATTTAGGTTAAGTTTTAACTTTTAATGATTCTTATACCTTGGTAAATCCAAGTGGGGTATAGCAGGATACTCTTAATAAGATATCACCTATGTGAGTGTGAAGTGGGCCGCTTCTATGAGAATTTCAAGGCTGAATTCTTTAAAGAGCACACTCTGAAACCAGTCGCGTGTTCCGGGGCCAAAATGGGCACAACCGTAAGAACCAACTGTGTTCGGAAAGATTCTGTGTGTTGACTATTGTCTTGGCTTACACAAACGGCTGAACAGTTCAAGACATCGCGTTCACTGGTTAGCTAGTAAGTCCGATAGTTATTCACAAGGTGAGGTTCAAAGCCAAAAGCTACCTAACCCTATGCAGGAAATTTCCATATGTACTCTCTCTGTTGTTTGCATTGTTTTTGCATTTGTTATCGAGTCAATTTCATTCATGTGGGGGATTGTTGGAAAAAATATTTTGAATATAATATTTTATTTAAAGTGTGAATGAAAATTGAATTGATTTAGAGTTGTGTCTTTTCAGTGACACCTGTTCGCTATGGACGGACGCGTCCTTTCGTGAACAGATGTGTCTCTTCACCCTGGTGACTATTCGTAGAGTCACTATTTTGCCTATATATATAGCATCTTTCATTCATTTTGAAGTTGTTATTTTTCTACACTTTCATTGAGAGTCTTTTCATTGGAGAGAGTACAGACACAAGTTTGGTTCGCCTACCGAACAGATTGGAGTGCTACTTCCGTTCGGTGAAGATCAAGTAGTACTGGGAGATAGACGTCCATGCAAACCGTAAGCACCGTAGCGGGGGTAAATCTGTCTTAAGTACAGAGTGTTATACACTAGCCTTAATCATCATTTCATTTCATTGATTTTCAGGTTTTGCATTCCGATTTTATTGCATTCATATTTCTGGTTTTATCACAAAAAGTAAACATATTTTCCAACAGATTTATACTCCGAAAACTTATTAATTGTAGGGATATATAGGGTGTTGTAGGGCACTCCTGTAGTGCGGCATTCAAGTCGTTGACCTCGATAATCAACGGCTCGAATTTCATCTTGGCAATAGACGACTCGGATTTGTAAAATGCCGAATTTAAATCAAAACCATTGAAAACACATCTAACGGCTCGGATGCCATTATTGAAATCAAAACATTAAGGAATATATATATTTTTTTAAAGAAAACAAAACGAAGAGGAAGTACCGGGGTTTTTTTTGTTTTTTTTTAAATAAGTGGATGGTGTTGTGTTTGTAGGAATGGTGATAATAAACAATCATAAATCATTCTTCTTACTAATTTGTTTAGCAATTTGTTGGGTCCAAGTAAATTTTATTTTAAATTCGCAGTAATAACGTAATTATAAAATGGGCCGGGCAGAAAATCACGATGCATGTGAAAGTATGAAGAAAAAAATTGAAAAGATTTAAGTTGAGGACAATGGCATATTTAAATTGCCATTATTTTTTATATATTTTGAATTGCTGAAAATTTATTCAAATTGCCTTTAGATTAGTCGATTGGTGCAGAAAAAAACATAGGGTTATGAATAATAGTTTTGGTTTTTTTTTTTTTTTTATAAAATTTTATGCTAATCTCCACAAGTACTCTCCAAAATAAAAAATAAAAAAACATTTTATACAAGTGGTTTCAAATATGCATGTAAAGAAATTTATTTTTTTATGAAGTTTCAAAAAATGTATGTAATAAATATATACCAATATATACACTATTTGGGTACCTAAACTAAATTCTAGGAATTGGGATTCTATACATAATTCAAAGACACATAAGAATATATATTTATATATAAATGTTAATAAATATAGAAGTAAACATACATATACATGTATAAAGGTGCATAGGGGAGGTATCTGTTATATTTAAAAACCTTAGGGGAGGTCAATGAAAGGAATATATATTTATATATAAATGTTAATAAATATAGAAGTAAACATACATATACATGTATAAAGGTGCAGAGGGGAGGTATCTGTTATATTTAAAAACCTTAGGGGAGGTCAATGAAAGGACAATACCGTACATTCACATATACCATTAACAGAAGTCAGCCGACAAATTTGACAGGGGAGGTCAGTGCAATTTCAGAAAGCTGTGGGTAGGTATCTATTGTTGTCAGAAACCTCAGGGGAGGTAAGTGAAATTTACCCTATTCTCTATTACAATACTCCCTCAATCCCAATTTGTATAGAGTTATATCTTTCGATTTATAATATTTTTTAAAATTTTAAAAGTTTTGTATTATAGAACTAATCAAGAAGGGAAGTGTTATTGGCACTCTCATTTTCTCTATTGGTCTTTTTTTTGTCTTTATTAGGTAAACTTAGATGTTTGGTAAAACTAAAAACTGAAAGCTGAAAGCTAAAAAATTAAGTACTGAAAACTGAATGCTGAATTTTTTAAGTTGAAAAATTGTTTGATAAAACATATCAAGTACTTAACTCAAAAATTAAAAAAAAAAATTTGTTCTAATTGTCTCTTAATTTTACTAATGGCCATCATGTATTTGTGGTAGTGGTGGAATGGTGATTGGGAGGTGGTGGGGGTGTAACAATGGCAGTGGAGTAATGGTGATGCTGGAATGATGGTGAGTTGTGGCGGCAGCGGAGTAATTGTGGTGCAATGGTGGCGGTGTAGCTGTGGTAATGTGATGGTTGTGGCGTGGTAGTGGTGGTGGTGGGCTAGGTGGAGTATTAGTGGTGGTGGTGGTATATGGGTAATGGCGGCGGCGGTGGTGGTAGTGATCGTGGTGGTGTGACGGTAGTAGTGGTGGGTTGTGGTGGTAGCGGCGTGGCGACCGCAGTGGTGCAATGGTGGTGGTTGTGGTGGCGGCGGTAGCGTGGCAGTGGTGGGGGTGGTGGAATGGTGTCGGCGGCAATGGTGGTGGAGTGTGGCTTGGTAGTTTGTTGTGGTGGTGGTGGTGGCAACAGTGACAGCGACGTGGCGGCGGTATGATGGTTGATTGTAAGTACATTAGAATTCAGCCAGAATTAAGTAGCTCAAAGCTACTTAATTTTTATCAACTTTTTAACCTACATTTTAAGTGGCACTTAATCTGTTAAGTAATATAAAAGGTAGTTATCAAGTCTACTTAATCACTTATTATTTAATTGATTCAGTTTTAAGTGTTGAATCTGTGTTACTCTTACACTTTTGATGTAAAAAAAAAAAGCGTCAATAGAGAAAAGAGGAGTGTCAATATCAATTCTCATCTAGAACTATTAATAAACAATATCCATATTGGATATTTATTGAGATTCATATTGAAATAAATAATGAATTGAAAATTGGCACGATAACCGAAAATGGATAAACAAATTGGGACGAAATGTTTTATCTTCATATTTGACTTTTCCAATGGATGGATAAGAGTCATAAGACTCAAGGATAACAGATGTCACCTGTAATTAGAAGTCGTAGTACTTATAAAAGCTGAATATCAAAATTAGAAATGCCAATTGAAAATCTAGATCATTATTTCATTATTTGTGACTAACAAACACACGATAGATAAGGTTATTGAAAGTGGAAACGCAAACATATCGTTTCCAAGATCATAATAAGGAAATAAGAGTCCCAGAGGCACATACAATGTTCAATTGGAGTGATCACACATTAAGGAAATCAGAAAAAGGGGGGAGTTAAAAGTAGAAGGCAAAGACAAATGGGGCACCATTAAAGGAAGGGATCAGCTCATGAAGATGATGGAAGGATCACAGCAACACTCATCTATGAGGCAACAGCAGCACAAAGCAGCCAGACTGCAAAACAAAGATTGATCAAATTCTACCAATTATGATCCTCTGGTTAATTTAGTCTAGTTTTGGGTTGTTATGGTTCCATGATACTAAACTCAAACTGTAATCGTTCCACGGTAAGGGTTGTGTGGTCACAACCGTCCATTTTGTAGCCGTTGTAGAGAAGTATGTCTATGCAAAAAATAATTTAAATCTCACATTGATATCTATATCAACGGTTCACATTTGTGTCTCTGCGGTCTATTTCATCTTTCACAAATGTGAACCGTTGATATAGCTATGCTAATGTGTTTTTTTGTTTACAGGGAAATACTTCTCCGCAACGTTTAAGATATGAACAATTTGATTCCAAAAAAAAAGATATGAACGGTTTCGATCAGGTCCACGACGGCCCAAAACAGGATCGAATTGAGGATAGGGTGACTCGACGGGAGCTTGGCAAGAGGAACTACCATCCCTCAAGGAAACCAGGTTCTCTTCTGGGAGGCGGAGCAGCATAATATTGTGGAGGTGCCACCACCGGAGGGCCTTGGTAGTAACCTGATGAAGAGCAAGAGAGAGTGTGTTTATTAATTCTCTCTATTTGAAAAGAGGAGATTTTTATTAATCTTTAAAATAACGTTTATAAGGGTCTGTTTGGAACTTAGGAAATGAAGCGGAATGGGGGAGGAAATAAAAAAGTTTTTCCTTCTCCCTTGTTTGATTCCTAACGTTCAAAGAGGAAGGAAAAAGAAGTGAAAATTAAGTAACTTCCCTTGTTACTCTTCTTTTCTCTCACAATTTCATAAAAAAAATTCAGAAAGGTGACGTGCACCCCCGGCCGTCCGACCGTGTTTTGGACGGCCCGGATCTTTTTTGATTTTTTACCGGTAAAAATAAATTAAAATTGAAGAATGCATCCAGACTGTCCAAAACACGATCGGACGGGCCGAGGGGTGCACCCAAAAAAAAAAAAAAAAAAAGCTCTCTTCCACAAAATCAAACGCAAGAAAGCAAAACGATTTCCTTTATCATTTCTCCTTTATTTTCTCTTCTATTTCTCCTATCTTCCTTTAATTAAGTTCTTCCAAAGAGACCTTGAATGGATCGATCGAGAGTGTGACAGCATCACAATAAAGAGAACCAGATGACAAAGTTACAAAATATATCACCAAGACCCTGATCCCAACACTAAACAGATTATTGATGATACTCATAAATGATAATTAATTAAGGTATCGAATTGGTGAATCTTGATTTAATAAAGCTACCCCAAGGGAGAAAAGAAGAGAAGTCAAATAATCAATTTCTGGCGAACGAAAAAAATACTTAAAACAACTTGAATGAAAATTGGAACTAAGAGGGAGCTTTGAGTACATAAGAATGAAAAAACGTACCTTGAGAAGGGTAGGGATAAGCTTGAGCAGGGTAGGGATACCCATACTTTGGGTCAGCCATCTCTGCCAACAAAAACAGAATTAAGAGAGAGAGAGAGAGAGAGAGAGAACTTTAAGTAGAATTTAAGTACTGGAAGAAGAGGAATAGGGGGTCATTTGTTGTTGTCTTTACAAACGTACACATATGTCTCATGAGGGAGTTGGTGTGGAAATAAGTGGAATTGAACCCTTTATGCGTCATGAAAATAAGACCTATATTAAAGGGTTTTTTTTGGTAATGCAGCGTGTCTTCGGTCGGATAAAAAAAAAAAAAAAAGGAATGTCTTCGATTGCCTGCGTGCTCCTCAAACTAATTCATGCAGCCCTCCGTTTGTTTTGGATTTCTGGGGTTTTTAAGGATTTCGGTAATAAGTTATTTTCTCTTTAAAAGTCTCTATTTTCCATTTTCCTATATTTTGCCTCCATGTTTGGCCTGTATGAGAGGAAAACAAATTAGGAACATAAAAAAAAAAAAAAGGTAAAATGAGTTCGTGGGTTCAAGTTTTATGATATGGAGTTGATATCCTTGTTGGATTGAGCTGAGTTGAATTTGGATTAGGCTAATGAAAATTATTCTTATAAATCATATACTAATAATTAAAGTATCCATACATCAAGCCTATATTTTTACGTCGCTAAGACCATGTTTGGATTTACTATTTGCCTGGATTAATTAATCCCGTCATTGGTAGGCATAAACACTTGAACTATTTAATCACGGGGACTATTTAGTCCCCCTACAGTAGGATTATTTATGGGTATCCTGAACCCTGTCCATAATTATTCCCCTTCCCCAATTACTCATTTATCTCTTCCCACCTTCAAACATGGGTATGAAAATGAATTTTGAAGGGTAAGCAAGCAACTTGTTACCTTTTTTCATTATCCAAATAATTTTATCCACTCATACAAACTACCATCCAAACCAAGTACGAAATTATCTCCCCTTCTTAATTAATCCCTACTCCTCTAATCCGCCTTTCTTATTTAAGCCCCAAAGCAAATCCAAGTAATGAATGTGAATAGGAAAAAAAAAACCAATGTGAATAATACCTTAGAAATTAGAAACAAGGACTCAATAACTTGTTTCTAAGGTAATTCACCGCATAGAGCTCGTCGAGTTCTACATGTGTATCAAAAATCAATTTGATCGAATATCGATAAGTGTCTCATCGGAAAGCATAAAACTTGTTGCACTGGTTTTGATCAAATGTTTTGGATCCATTTGGAATCATTCTTTTTGTTCCAATGAGGCACCTAACGATATTCAATCGAACTATTTTTTGGTACGCTTCTAATACTTGATGAGCTCTACGCGGTAAAAGTCTCTGATCATTGAACCGACACCGGTACGGCGGCGCCGGCCATCGCATAGCACACTGCTGTGCAGCACCCACCCCTAGGTCCTTCAACTTTTATGCTTGGATTAGGTCAGAATCTTATCGAAGAAATAATTTTTCGAGCCTTTAATTAAGGGGGGCAAAATCGGGCGGAATGGATAAGTGTAATGGGCCGGAGTCCCAGAATCGGGTTGGAATTCCGTTAATTAGGGGGACAGCTCATGTGCTCAACAGATCTCCTTGTTTAGGGGCCCAGTCTTCGGCACACTTTTTCTAATGCTTTGGGTAAAAAATCAAAAACTAAAAACCAAAAAACCACTTTTGTCTTTATTCAATTTTTTTTTGCATTCGTTTGTTTTGCATTAAGATTTTGTGGTTTCTGGATTCCTCTCGACGAGACGAATCTAACAAGTATAAAATTATGGTCAAAACGCAAATTTTTTTGAATAAAGCCAAAATAGGTGGATTATTGGCCAATAATCCACCTATTTTGGCTTTATTCAAAAAAATTTAAATTTTTTGAATAATTTTATACTTGTTAGATTCGTCTCGTCGAGAGGAACCCAGAAACCACAAAATCTTGATGCAAAACAAACGAATGCAAAAAAAAATTGAATAAGGACAAAAGTGGTTTTTTGGTTTTTTGGTTTTTGGTTTTTTACCCAAAGCACCCAAGCGTTGGTCTTCCACTATCTATAAATTCCATTTTTTTATGGTGTCACTCCTAATAAGTCAAGAGTCAAGAAGGAAGTTACATAACGTGCATGTGCATGCATCCCGGGAGCGTTAAAGAGTTTTTCACAAATATTTAAAAAAATTTAAATTTAGGAGAGCGAGAATTAAAAGTGCAATCTTAAAAAAATAGCGCGAATGAGGAGCTATACTGGAGCATTATTAATGACTACTTTCTTGATTTTTGCTCTTTCTAGGAGCAATTGTCAATTTTCCAAGTTATCTTCATCAACCAACTAGGGTTAACTCTGTTGACTAGGGCTTTTACATCTTATTAGGAGGTTAGGAATTTGAATCTCTTTACTTGCGTGCAGGGGCTTTTCCTTTATTTGAGAGCAATTTTGTTCACCTTCGTTAAAAGAGGGTGAACAAAACTCTCTCTTATTGGTTGAAACAAGTGGATCCCACCACAAATTGATGTCATGCTTACCAAAAAGTATATTGCAGAGGTAAGCATGATATCATTTTGTGGTGGGACCCATATCAATTCAACCAATAGGAGAGAGAGTTTTGTTCATATTTTTTTAAGGAGGGTGAACAAAATTGCACTCCCTTTATTTGCTTCTACCTTATAACGGACTTATTTCTTATATTGGTTAAGTTGTTGGGCTTGGTTTTCTCGTGGGACTCGTATAATTGATGTAATACTTCATATGTGATGTAATTGATCTCTTCTATCGATTAAAAAAAAAGTAATCTTTATCAGCAAATTTTTTATTTGACAATTTATAAACATCTTATATGCACTTTTTGAAGGCAAATAAAAATTTGGAGCTCTATTACTGTAACAACCAGATCCGACTGACCATGGACCCCCTGAAAAGGAATTGGGGGATGGTGTTGTCCCCAAAGGGACAACATGCATGCAGTCCCCATCCGAGCCGTTGATGCTCGACAATCAACGGCCCAGATATGTTTAAACTCAAACAGAACTGCATCGTTGATCGCCGAGCTAATCTGGGCCGTTGATCGCCGAGCATCAACGACTCGGATGGGGACTGCATGCAGCATGCACCCCGGATCCCCTGAAAAGGCACACCTAAGAATGTACCATGTACCTAAGAATGCACCAGGCAAGAACATATTTTACCCTTAACAACTTGACAAAAAGCTCCCAATATTTCTCTCCTAGCCATATCAGCAAGTCCCAAGTCCATAAATGCCACTTGGAGTTTTCATAGTGAGCCAAGTCATTCCCTTTGTGAACTCAATTGTGGGTTCTTTAAAATTTTTAATTGGGATCAAAATCGTTCATTTTTTCAAGAATGTTGAACATATTATAGGTACAAAAAATTATGATCATCAGAGATAGACACACAATTGAGTCAAATTTGTCTTGTTGTGTATTCTTCAAATGATATTGGTCATCTATGTAAATGGTATCTGAACATATGACTACCAATACCCATTAATTTAAATTTTTACATGAATGATCTACTCAACATTCTTAATAAATTGTACGGTTCCGATCCCAAATACAGATTATAGAGGGCCCACAATTTAGGTCACTAAGGGGATGTAGTAACTTCGGTCACTACGGGTATCCCAAATCCGATTTTCCGGTACTTTTAGACTAGAAGTTTTCAAATAAGAGTCATTCTCCTCATAGACATGAACTAATTTGACAAATTGTAATCCAAAAAATATTAGAAAGCGGAAACTTTCTGTGTAAACCCTGAAACAATTCACAATGATTGAAAGTCATGTGCTGGAAAATACAGGAGGGGTACTGAATAATTTACTCATGCTAGTCGAGTGGTTAACAACTAGACAAAAAAGCTCCCAATATTTCTATCCAAGCCATGTCAGGAAGTCCCAAGTCCATAAATGAAGCCAAACAAATGGTTACAGTTTGAATTACACAAAGGAATTACACAAAGGGGACGAGGATGGGTCCTTTAACGAGTGCACAACATTGGACTTTGAAGTCACAACTAGGGCTGCTGGGCCCGTTTCTCATCATATAGTTTCATTGACACTTGTGGCCTGTGGGGTGTTCCACTAAGGTAGTTTATTGGCTTTTTTATTTTTTGCGATTTTTTATGTGATCTATTGTGAGAAAGTGACTACCTTAATTGTCGTAATAAGCTGGTTTTCTGTCTTTTCTATCATCTTTTGCAATTTTCTGATTTTAGAGTCTTTCTTCGACAATGACATGGTATAAGAGTTAATCATGAAAAGAGGACACAAACTAATTTCTTAATGCCAAAAGGACAAATCACCTACATATTCCAAAAATGCTCCCGCTAGACAATGAAAGTGTCTAAACCCCCCAAACCCTACGAAAGTGCCTAAACCTAAACCCTAGGGTACCATATGAAAGTGCCTAAAACCTAAGGTACCCTATGAAAGTGCTTAAACCACTAAAACCCTATAATTGAAAAGTGCACCCTAAGTGCCTAAATTCAAAATACCTAAACCCACTATACCCTATCCCAAAGAACCCAAACCCTCTAAAATTGAACCCCAAAATTGAGCCAAACCCCAAAATTAAAGAGAGAGAATTAATTTTGTCTCACCCATGCATGAGAGAGAGAGAAAGTGACGGGTGGGAGAGGGAGAGGGACAGAGAAAGAGAGAGAGAGAGAGGGAAAGTGACGTGCATGAGTCAGACTTCGACACTTTCATGGGTCACTTTCAATGATCACAGTCGATCAGCGAGGAAAAGTGGCCGGCTTCTTTTTTATTTTTTTTTATCATTAAGGGTATTTTTTGTCTTATATTGTCCTTGAATCCTCAAAAATTTCACATCAATGTATTAGAGACTTTAAAATAAGTTAGGCTAGATTAAACACCTTTTAAAGCCCCAAACTTGGCCTTTAGGCCAATTTTCTGATTTTACATCTAGTACTATATAAGTCCGTTAAAAATTTCATCCTAATTTAACTGAACTCCATAAATAGTAAACTTAGAAAATAACTTCATAACGAGAGAAAAATTACTAAATTGGAGCAACTAATTAAGATTGAAGCCGATGAAAAAAAAGTGAGATTGGAGAAGAAATCATAGATTATTGTCTTTGATTAAACTTGACCAACCCTGTTACAAGGGATTAGAGTCCAAATCAGAAGAGGAGGATGCACTTCAAAAAATAGACTAGATTGTCCAATTCGTTTGTTTGTGGGCACTTCTCGAGCCCATTTTGATGATTCAAACCTTTTACATTTTAAAGCTCGTCGAAAACATTTGTCACGCCAAAACTTATATCGATCATGTACCAATTGATATAATTTTGGAATGCATTTGTCTTGAGATAAATGGGTTAAATGGGTTCCAATTTGATATTGTAATGTTGTTATGTTTTGAGCTAAATATGCTTCGAAATCATATCAAATGATATCCAATTGATCTATAGTTTTAGTGTGGTTTATGTTCTCAATGAGCTTTAAATGAACGATTTTTATCATCAAATTAGACTCAGAAGTTAGAAATGACCCACAAACGTGCAAATTAAACTATTCCGTCAATTTTCATTGGGCGAAGAGGAGCTCATCCCAAAACAAAAGCCTTGATATCATCATACAAGGCTTGAGCCAGTGTGAGGTTCATCTCTACACCATGGGACCCACGCACGTGCCTCCAACATCTCCGCAAGCGCCTTTTGCCTGTCAATAGGTGGGTCACCACCCCACCCTCTGATCAAACACTTAGGCAGCCGTCTGATCTTCCCATCATGGGTCCCACAAATCAAGGAATTACAATACTTATGTTCACGATCAGCGCCCTTAGGCAATGCAAGGGCCCACATCAAATCAGTGAAAACCAACGACAGGATTTGATCGTTGATCAGCCTCATTTTAGATTCTGTCCTCTGGACTCCAAAAAAAATGGCATGTTCAATACAAGCCCAGCAATTTTTAATGGTGAGAGGTCAAGATCAAGTGCTCGTAGACAGGTGTTGTAGGCTATATTTTCCTAGCGCTACCACCCATCAAGAAACACTTGGAAAAATCCGCCAACTCTTTCAACCACTCATCACAAAGGTTGATATCCAAGGCTTGCTTCCGGACCCACTCCACGGCGGCGACAGCGTCGTTGTATGCCACCGGGAGGCGGTGCTCCGGAGCAAGACGGTATTTGGGGGCCACGATTAAAGCTGGGAATTGAGCCGCCATTTCGCTAGATGAATCATGATTGAATTTGTGTTTTGGACCGAAGAAACAGAACCGCTGCCATGAAACTTAATGAGGAGAGGGATTTCAGTACCGGAGGGACGGCGATGGCGGGGTCGGAATAGGCTGAGATAGGTGTGTTGAATAATAGGGATGTGGCTCCCATTCCTCCATTGACAATTGTTTTAACTCCATGGTATGGAGTCTGCAGGCTAAAAAAGATGGGCCTTGGTATTGCTCCTCAATTGGATGGGTTTCCATACCCATGGGTAATTGCTTTGTCTGCCTTTGTATGGCTATAAAGAGAAGCCTCTGTTTTGTATTTGAGTACTACCAGAGAGAGTAGTCTAGGATCTCCCCGAGAGGGAGACTTGTGTCTCCAGTGTGTAGGACACTTGTGAGGATTGTTTGAGCAATGTAAAATCAGAGTGTAGTGAGAGAGTGTCACTTGTAAAGCTCGTGGTTTTCCGGTTAATGAATTGTTGCTCTGGTTATCTCCGTGGACGTACCCGATTTTGGGGAACCACGTAAAATATTCTGTGTTTGATGTGTGTGTGTTCTTTGTTTGTGTGTTGGCTTGATCCTTATGGCACAACAAGGTGGTGGTGACAGTACTAGTGGAGTTAAGTGGTATGTCTTTAGAGAGGGAAAGGTGGTTGGAGTTGCAATCAACAGTGGGGAATGAGTCTGAGATGAGCCTGGTGAGTGAGCCATCTACGTTTTGGACGATTTTGAGGTGCTTGTAAGCATCGATGGGGTTGGACATTGCTGGTTGGAGAGAAAGAGAAAAAGAGAGAGAGAGAGAGAGAGAGAGAGAGAGAGCAAGGAATATAGTTGCAATTTCTGCTGATCAGGTTTTCTTCTTCTGTTGGATAGTGATCAACTCTAAGAGGCACCAGATAAATTACTATATTACTAGTCAACTATTCTATTTTGAAATGTTTGAATACGTTTGTCCTCTTTGAATAGTAGTTGCAATGTCCTAGTCCTTGAATATTCTGCCTTTGTACGAACCGTAGTGGAAGTTCATAATTTACTCTGTCCCAATTTGTTTGCTTATTACGAATATCCGTGCCATTTTTAAACGTTTATAACTTTTTATTTGCTTGCAGTGTTTTTAAAATTTTTGAAAATTGTCTTATCAAACTAATTGAGATCAATTAAATAAAATCTATATTGCATATAAAATACATTATAGATTGAAATCTATAAAAGTTTTAAAAACGCACACATAACAGTAGTGAACAACCAAATTGGGGTGGAGGGAGTAGAAACAAGCAATTGGCTGTTATGGGGGGTGAATCAAAACAACTAAAGGTGCACTTTTTCCCGCGGTTTACAGCTGTCTCCAGCCAACTGTCCATTTGATTTGTGATTTAGTCCAAAAGCACTCGGAAAAAATGATGGTTCAACTGTTGCAAGAACTTTTACCTTCATAGTGAGTCAGTGACATAATGGTGCATGATCCAAGGACTAGTATTGAACTGCAAATTCAAGCAGTTGGTTGAAAATTGATTCAAACCAACTTTATTATCTCTCAATAGAAACAATATGCTCTAAATTCAACAACATCAGAGTATGATCGCCCAGAGGCAATACTCTTTTTCCAAGCTCATTTACAATGCTAAGATGTTCACAAGGATCAACCATGATTCTTGTTTCAGTAGACCCGTAAGAAACCGTATGTACCCGATCGAACCCAATCAGTTGTCTCTCTGGAGCACCTTTGAAGTTCTTCGGCACTCTAGAAAACAACATCACAACGTGGCTTCCATCCATGTCGCCCTTATTCGTCACCAAGACCTGTACGTGGAATATCAACGAACCACAGAACTCCACATCATCGATGTGAATATAATCGAGCTCGTCATATCCGTTTTTATGTTGCATGTTGTTTTCAGATCCAGCCTTGATAGATCCCAATAAGCTCAGTTTGCTTGGAGCTGATAAGAGGTTGTAAGTGTAATTTGTGTAGCTTAAGCCTTGTCCAAAATCATAGATTCTAGGTCCAGTGTAGAATCTGTAAGTTCTTCCTGGGTAACCTCGAGAAGGATCAGCACGCATGTTCATGTCGGTCATTGGTATGCGGGTGAATGACTCGGGATACCAGGTCACCGGCAGTCTTCCACCTGTTTTGTTCCAGAAAATAAAGCAATTTGTGGCATTAAAATTGAGAGTGATATCTTCTAAATGTAAAAATTAGACCACCCCCTTCTGTTGTTACTTAGAGAACCCACATTTCTTGGTAAATTATCAACTAAAGTCCTTTCCAGATCATGTTAGGCTGTCCTTGGAACATGGATATGGGGAGGGATTTATGGATGGAAAATGAAAAGGGTGATCGTAACTTAGAAGAAGATAATCAAGTGAAAAAGCTAGATTTATTCACTTTGATTGCTATTGTCAAAGCATCTAACTCAAAATCAATTGGCAATGAGTGGAGAGGCTGCCGAGGCTCATATACTAGCTTTGAAGGTTATAATTAACCAATGCGGGACAAACTCTAACACTCTCTTGCACGTGAGACCCCTGACCTGCACGAGAAGAGGTAGATAACGGATCCACAACATTGAGGTTATAATGAAACATGGTGCACTTACGACTCAAATAACAGGGCAATAACCAAGGACTTGTCCAAAGTCCTCCGAAAGCCTAGCTCTAATACCATGTTAAAGTATTCAACTCAAAACCAATTGGTAATGAGTGGAGAGGCCGCCCAGACTCATATACTAGCTTTGAAGGTTATAATTAACCAATGTGGGACAAACTCTAACGACCACCATTTACCTTTCCGTCATAAATTCTTCCATGAATCCATGATCCAAACGTAGCCACAGGGTTTCGAGGATATAAGATAGCACTAATCAGGAATTGTTTCTCAACACAAATACTCCCTTAGGTTTTCATACTCCCACCAAACAGGCTTGATTGCCCCCTCGTAATGCGTATGCTGATCCATACCATTCTGGAAAAAGTTTTACGCGTACTATGAGGGGAAAAAGTGAGGTGATTACTCTTTCATGCATAGTTTGTAACACCTTAATTCTTGCTGACGAATTCAACACTAATTTATACCAACCTGGATTGTAATCTCCAAAGATGACCTCTGCAAGCGCCTTTCCACCAGCCTCTCCAGGGTACCCAATCCAAAGAATACTGGCAATTCGCGGGTCCCCCTCAGCAAATGATACGTCTAGGGGCCCACCACCAGTGAGAACTAGAACCAATGGTTTTTCACTCACAGCGGCAATGGTGGTAACAAGAGCCTTCTGAAAACCAGGCAAGAGGAGACTGTAGCGGTCACGATCTTCAGTCTCTTGGGACAAATCCAGACCAGCTACTATGATAACAAAATCAGCTTCTTTAGCAATAGAAACAGCCTCCATAAATCCAGCATTGGAAGTGCAAGGTACACCATCAAGGCAGCCAGCCGCATGTGATGTTTTCTTTGCATAAGCTGAAAATGCATCAAAAATGCTATTTGGGCTGCATGGAACTCCTAAAATCAAGAAATCCCAAAACGTCATCAGCAAAGCATTAAAGTGATTCTCTAATGCGCATGTAGTGACGTACTTAAGCACTAAAGAGAATCAGAAGCTAACAGTAATGGCATATTTAAGAAAACCATACAGAGTGTGTTTCGGACTTGACGAAAGGAAGAAAAATAACAGGGGAGTCATAATTTCCCCTCCTTTCCTTGATTTCCCTCCAACTTGAGGAAAAAGAGACATGAACTCATGGAAGAATAAAAAAAACAAGTTAGTAATTCCCACTTACACTACGTCTTGTTGTTAGTTTCAGTTACCTTATAATTGTTTCTTTTATTTTCCTTTGAAATCAAATAACGGAAAGTTGTTTCCCTCCCTATTGTCCTTTCTTTGTCTTTGCAGCATGGAGGAAAAAGAAAAGAAGCTACTTCCCACTAAAGAAATTGGATAATTAGCTGTTTTTCACAAGTTTCTCTCCTACTTTCTCTTGCTTTCTATTTCTCTTCCAAAAGTTCCAAAGAATCCAAACGGAGCTTTACACAGATAGAATTCTGAAGGTTGAAGATTTGGGAGGGGGAATTTCACCAATTCTTCACTACATATGTTCATGCTACCACCTTGTAACTAATTCGCTGTCAGTTTGGATCAAAGACTGCGTAATAAACTTTCAATCGTAGACTAATTAGTTTGATAGTTTCCACAAGCAAGGACTTATATGCAAGAGAAGATATTAGATGAGCCTATAAAGTGCAGATTGTACATGGAAAAGTAAATAAACCTGAGTAGCCACCACCCAATGCAGTTGTGTTTGCCATTGGGCCAACAATAGCCAAGGAAGAAACTCTATGCTTGTTCAAAGGCAGAAACTTCCTATCGTTCTTTAGAAGCACAATGCCCTGACGTGCTGCTTCAAGTGCCAGTTTCTTGTGCTCAGAAGTGCAAACATCTTGAGGTCCTAACATCCCAAACTGCCCCTTTATAGGATCTCCATCAAAAAGCCCAAGACGAATTTGAACGGAAAACAAATTTAAAAGAGCTCTATCAATGTCTTCTTCTTGCACCTTCCCCTGGTTTATTGCAGATTGAATGTGCCGATTTAGATATGATCCGCAGTTAATATCCATCCCTAAAAAACACAAGAAGTTCTATCAACTCTTTGGTAAATTTTACAGTTTCGAACTTGAAGATGCAACAGAGTTAAACTGACTACAAAACCTGCTTTAAGAGCAACAGCCACAGCATCTTCAGGAGTTTTCGTGTAATTCTGATCTTCAAATATTGTGGCCACAGCATCACAGTCAGAGGTGATATATCTGTAATTGTGCCATTGAGAGGATAACATATGAGTCGTCACTTGCATTGGAATACTGTTTTTTGTTTCAATTTGCATTAAATAGCAAGGTTGCTGAATATTTCACCCTTTGAACCCCCAATCATTTCGAGCTTGTTGCAAGAGATCTCCTTGGGCACATGCCGGTACCCCATTCACCGCATTGTATGAACACATTAAGCAGCTCGCTTTACCTTGTTGTATACAACTCCTAAATGGTGGCTGATATGTGTCCTGCATATCCTGCTCAGTAACCTGGAGATAGATATAGAGAGCTTAATAAGCTTCAAATACAACTTCAAAATCTAAGTAAATTAAAACACCATAGCCATCTATGTTAATCCTTTCTTTTGTTCTGATCAACGACAAAGAATGCCTTACATCCACCTGTTGGCCATTTAAGAATCTGATCATATCAAGTTAGATTCCTCTTTCAAACTCTCCTAGTAGATCCAACCCAATTGAATTATTGATATTACAGCTATTTCTGCATTCCATAGTCATTGTGGAAATCACTAAGCTAAATCTCGGTAGTCGGTATGTAGTATGCATGAAAATTTTGGCTGTTCCTAACATGTTGAAACTTATTGCAGTAACAGTGATCCCATGTTGCGTTTGATGTCAAATTGGCTGGAATTTACACGTGGTAGACATGAAATTTATCGTCATGGTTTCATAAGTCATATCTATGCCTATTGCAATTATAGTTCAATGTCCAAACTCCAATGTTATCAAGAAATTAAACCAACATAAAAGTTCCACGTCGTAGAATAACAAAAAATGAAGCCAAATGACGTTTTTCATCTAGAAAAAATAGACGTAACAAGTACACCTACAATTGTTGTTAACAACCTACATACTTGACCTTTTTCTTTCACCAGGCATGTGCATTTCACGACTCGAACTCGAAATATGAAAGCGTTTATAGGATCTACTATGGAGGAGACAAGAGGAAGGTGAAGACATCCATATGAATTATTCTGATACTAGCAAGTAGCGTAGTATTACTCCCACGCCGTTTGTTTGCCCGAACATGAGCTTCAGCTTAGACTGTCTATTCAAGCAGACTACATATCCAGTGTTCGGTTAAATTAAACGTTCATTAGATAAATCCCACGGACCCACAAAGATGGATCACGCATCGTATGGGATTATGTATACTTCACTATAACATAAGTAACGTCACCCGAGCAAAAGTGACAGTATAGAAAATAGTCAAAGAAACAAAGAATGAAGAAATATGCTAACAGTGGATAATGGGTAAACAGTGTATCGATATCCGAAAAAATTGCATTGATATCCACGATTTGTCTATTAAAATCCGAACAAGTTTAGCATTATATGCATATTATCCAACACCTAACGGGTCCGTGGGTGGGGGTTAGCAAGACAAATAGTAGAATAAAAGGTGGAATGTAAGAGTAACTCACCACAGCATTGAAGTTATACCTGGTGAAACCTCCCCAACTCTCCAAATCATAAGCAGTGTAATGCTTACAACAAGCAGACAACATCATCCCATCCCCATCACCAGCACCCATCAACATTCTCTTCCCCCCAACAGCCCCACCCCTTCTCCGCTCCCCAACCTCCTGAAACCCCTCCACAAACTCCACCGCAAACGCCGCCGTCACAACCGGATCCTCCCCGGGCGTCTCCTGCCCTCTCCCCCACCTAGGATCCCTAAACACGTTTATATTCGGTGCCCAAAACGTCAACCCGGCCTGTCTCACATTGTACATGGCCCGGCCCTCCACCGCGATCGCTGCCGCCACCGACCTCCACAGGCTCCGGTTAAAACCTGCCGCGGTGAGAATGACCTGGGGGAAGTTGGTGGCGGCGGGAATCGGCCCGAGGAAATTGACGCCGGGGCCATTGGCGTTGATGCCGTGGAGGGACTCGGACCACCAGTAGTACGGGGGGATGCCGAGGCGGGGGACGGCGGAGGCGTTGGTGCCGAGCTGGAGGAGCTTTTCTGGGAGGGTGAGGAGAGAGATTAGGGTTTGGGCGCGGAGGGAGGTGGGGAGGGAGGTGTTGCAGAAGGGGTAGAGGCTATGGTGGGGTGGGGTGCAGGGGAAGAGTGGGTGTGGGCGTGAATGTGATGATGTGATTGGTTGAGAAGTTGATGTGGGTAGGATTGGGTGGAGGAGGAAGAAGAAGAAGAAGAAGAGGAGGAATTTGAAGTTGCATAGGTAGTGTGTAATTGCAGACATCTGGTGGTGGGTTTTTGGTTCTTGATCTGTTTCAGACTGGTGTGGTGGTTTTGCAGAGGTGAGATGTGAGACTGGTGGTTCAAAAAGTGGTTGGGTTGAAGGATAATTAACTCCATCCGTCTCAATTTTATAGTCCCTTTTAGGAGTTCGTGTCACTTTTCAAAGTGTTATATCTTATAATTTATAATGTTTAAGTGATTTTGAACACTTTGTTTATTAGATTAAATCAAGATCTATCAAACAAGATCCATATTACATATAAAATGTATTACCGATCAAAAGATATAATCGTTTTTTTATCCGGTTAGAATAGAACGATGACTATAAAATTGGGACGGAGGGAGTACAAGAGAGGTGGATATATAACTTTCTATCTGAACTCAACTTTTTGATTTAAAAATATATAAAATCAACGAAAATAGCGTAGGACATGGAAAGTTTTCCGGAATAGTCCAGAAAAGAAAAAATAATGGTCCAAATGCAATGATTGTGAATTTGAATAATCGATTTTTCTTTTCTGGACCATTTCGGAAAAACTTTGATTGTTCTCTAATCCTCCTCTAAAATCAACTCAAGTAGATAATCGTAAATTCTTCATCTAGTTGTCTAATTTTTGTTTCAGAATTTATAATCCATCTCCATATACAAAGGATGCAAAAGGGTTCGTAGGAGTCTAGGACTCAAGATGGTAACCAACGCAATTGTGACGTTGAAGGATTTCGAATTCTAAATAAAAAAGCGAATGATTAGAACTTGCGCTATCTAATTACGTTGATTTTTTACTACGCAAAAGAGACCTTATCCCAAGCTCAATGTGTACTTAGTATCCCTCTATTTTTATTCATTTAAAGATAATCTCCTTTTCTAAACATTTTTTTAAAAAAAAATTGCTCTTTTTTCTTTTTCTTCACCAATCCTTGCCCTGTTTCATGCGCCCATACTCTAGTTCAGTAGTTTGTTCAAGAGCCGAAAGCTACTTTCTAACAGAAAAACGCTTTCGGCCGAAACGAGATTGGGCCAAAGCCATGGGTACGGAAATTGGACTCTCTTGGACTTTCATTTCGTGAGGGCTCTGGAAACAACTCTTGTATTGGGCTTCTTTCTCACAAAACAAAAGGTCCAATGAAAAAGTTTCATTTACATGGATAAGAAGACCGTTGGGATCATTCTTTCAAGTTCTCCACAAAATTTTCTCGTCTCTGTCGATATTTGCTTGCCTCCCAAGGCTTCCTCTGACCAGTCTTCAAGCTCTCTCACAGTCACAGAAGAAGTAAATCTCACGAATAAGACAAAGGTTCACGAGAATGGGTAAGATTATTCGAACACAATTTCTGCAAGTTTGAGTTGGGATTTTTCATTGATCTTCGGATCTTTGGTAGTTTAATTTGGGATTGTCTGGTTTATTGTTTTTTTAAGTATTACGTGAGGTTAATAACTGATGTTATCAAGTAATTCATTTTATTTTGCTTGTTTGACAGAACTTTTAACAGAATATTTACGCCTATTAGGTGTTCGACGAAATGCCTACATCTTTCTTTTTTCCATTTTGTATTGGCTCTCACGTTGTTGCCATCTTTTTGTGGCTTTTTGATATTTGTATAAAAGAGGAAGAACTGAAAGTGTGGAGTTGAATGAAGGAATGACTGATAATAACATGGAGGAAGAAATTTTTTTAGAAGAGAATAATGACAGTGAGATATATGATGAGAGAGAGGGAGGAATTTGGGATTTGCTGGGTTCTTTGGATTTGAATAAACGGTGGGGCTCAGGAGCTTAGGTGGTGGTGCCACCTGCGTATGTTGTAAACTTGGTTGTAAAGTTGGAGTGATAATGGACTTTGCCATGTTCTATTTTTGGTTCACATGTCGAATGTCTGAAACGTTGGCTTTTTATGATTACCACTAGATATATTATTTTACTTGGTTATTCTACTAAAAAAAGAAAAGAAAAATATTGACACTTTGATAGTTTAAATTCCTTTACGAATTCAATGTTGGTGAATTCAATTTGAGAATGTGTGTTCACATTCAAGGAATGAATGTTTTGACTTTGCTGGAGATGGGTTTCACGTTTTTTTAAAACCTTTCAAAAGCTCTAAATTTGTCTACACAAAATAAGGCCTATGCTCTTTCCGGCTTGAGCCGCATCACCCAATTTGTAAATTGATGTTGAAAATGTTTTGAGAAAGAGGACAGTGGTTCAATGTTTTTAGCAAAAACTGGACAAAATAGTGAAGTAATTATGCAATTGAAACATGTGATGACTGATGGTGAGGCTTTGTGGGGAATGGCTTTTCTTTAAGGTCAGTGGTTCACAACCACCTTGCGCAAGAGTTCCATCCTTGCCATTCAATAGCTAATTGACTTCCAAAATCTTGGAGTTTTGGGGAGTTTCACACAAAGGTTAATTTGGGGCTTTTAAAAGGATGGGTTGGTGATAGAATGTTTTCACAAACATGGAAATCTTGGAAGCTATAAAGGGAATTTTTTTTTGAGTCTAAGAATGCCAAATCATCTCACATGAGAAGCTCCCATCCGTAAACTTAATCTCTCATCCTTTTTTTTTGGCATTGGATTATATACTGCAGTGATGATTGATGCACATATAAGTAAGGTTAAGTGTTTAGTGTTGTCTATGGAATAGGCAGAAACACTTGGAATCTTGCTTAAAATTTAAATATGAGAGCAGAAATGGCAATTGATTTTGAAAAAGGCAATGACTAGATCCAAATATTATCGTAGTACAGCTGAATTTGAGTTTAAAATCCTTTGTAAATTGTTATATGCTGTTATAATACGCTCATTTCATTCTTGTTGGAAGATATGCTATGGGTAGCTATTCCATGTAAGTTTCATTTGATAAAAGCGATTATGAGAAAGGTACTGTTCATTCGGACATGTTGTCTCTTGATCATAGGTAGGACTTTGGAGTGGAACAAGCCCTATCTGGTTTCTAAGCTGTAGCCACATCTCCTTCTTGAGTTTGTAAGTTGGAAGCAAACTTATGATATGCATGTTATCATTTCGACCAGGTGCATGGTTTTTTTGGTTATGACCACCCGTTACAGAGTAACCATGTTGCTCTTCTGGGGCTGTCTTCTTCCTTTCTTTCATTTTTACCCCCTGTATTTTGGTCCACATATTTCTATGTAACTCGACTTGATCCCAACTAATTGTTTATAGTATTACAGTATATATCAAGTCATGCCTCAATGTATATATTGTAACTGTAAGACTAAATATATATATTGTTGACATATGCTTGCACTTTAAAATAGCTCAGCAGTCTTCTGATAAGGTACTCAAGAGGGTTCGGCTTTTTCGTCATATATCTTGGTGCTTAATCACAGAGAGAACAACTTCTGATCTGAGTTAGATGTCATTATTGTTGGGAAACATCGTTATGTACTGATGTGTTAGTTTAGGAATTCTTCTAAAGTATAATTGCTCCCTGTAAAAGAAACCACAGTATAATTGCTCATCGACTCATAGTGGATTTTTACACATGCAATTCTAGCTTCGGCATTTAACTTCAAGCAAAGACATTTTTTCCTTCAAGTTTCTTGGAGTTTTTGGTTTTCATTTGCAACTTCAAAAACTATGCACACAAATTTTATTATGGTGGGCAAAGTGTCGTATCCGCGGGCCTTGCCCATGTCCCTCTCTAAAGTCTCTTTATATAAAGTTAGGGTGCATGGCGATCTAACAATGTTTGATTTTTTGGTCAGCTATGATGCACATCCTGAACGAAAACAAATGAAAAGCAAAGATAGTGACGTAGTGTGTCCAACTAGACGCACCTAATTAGCCAGACGTGAAACCAAGCTATTGCACGGAGCCGTTGACTCGATCACATCTCCCTCAGCCGAGTACAAAGCACTTTCTTTGTCTTTGGTGCTTCGGAAATAACAATAGAAAGCAGTTTCAACACCAAGACAAGTGCAGAAAATAAAATGGCTATAGTCTCCACCTCGTTGTCCACTTTCCTCAATCTCAACACCTCTTTCTCCCCCATTCAAAGATGCCACTTTCCAAGACAAGCACTATGTTCTCTACCGCAGTCTCTGCTGTCTTCATCCCGGTATCGATGCCGTTGTCTCACCCGCAAGCCCATCCTTTCATCTCTCAAGGTGCACAGAAATAGCCTTTGTAAAAAGTGCGCCAAATGTTTCTTGATATGCTCATCTGCCTACTTTATTTCTTCACTTTTGTTTTTGCTTCTTGTTCGTGCAGGAAGATTTACATAAGGTTACCAAGGTTTGGGGTGATTTTACCAGCTTAAACTACTGGGTTATTAGGGACTATTATCGACTCGTGAAACTTGTCAATTCCCTGGAGCCGTATATTCAGAAATTGTCTGATGAACAGGTTTGTTTATGGGCTTGACTTTATAGTGGGAACAGTTATGCTGGTTTTGTTTTTAGGCTGTTGGATTATGGGTGTACTTACATTTGGGGTTATTGGTTTCTAGCTGACTGAAAAAACAAGGGAGTTTCGAGACCGGCTGAGACAAGGGGAGACACTAGCCGACGTTCAAGCTGGTTCAAAAAACTGCCATCTATTATTCTTCATTGAAAATTCATATTATCATGGGCTGTTTTGTATGAACATTTTTTGGAGGGATTTAATCGGGGAAAAGGAAATGTAAGGAATTTCGCCCCCCCCAAATTCAAGGCTTCTTTTGGACTTGGGGTGGCCAACGTGTATAACTTGCATTACTAATACTACTACAACAACAAGGGCTTTTGATGAATATAAGGTGGTGGTCACTCGGGCAGATCCCATTTGGTCCATCCTTGCCCTCAAGAAATCCCTCCTTGGATCCTTTTGTGAACACAACCTTAAAGATAGTTTTTTTAATTTAATATAGTTGTTTTGATTTTGATCCCAGAGGCATTTTCGGTTGTTCGAGAAGCTGCGAGGAGGAAGCTTGGAATGCGTCATTTTGATGTGCAGGTTTGTCATTTTCTAATTGTCTTTAGGTGTTGACATGTAGTATAGTATTTGAATCAAATGCCAATTTGAATGGTAGATAATCGGTGGAGCGGTGCTTCATGATGGGTCAATTGCTGAAATGAAGACGGGTGAGGGAAAAACATTGGTTTCAACGTTAGCCGCATATCTTAATGCCCTGACTGGTGAGGGAGTTCATGGTAAGTTCTTCCAAGTATGGTTACTTTTGGATAGCTTTATATGCAATGTTAGTCTCATTTCTTAACAGCTTAAATTTTTGGGGTGATTGTTGACTTAAAATGGTTTAGAGCTTTGGTTCTAAGAGGTCATGGGTTGTTGCCCTTGCCCATTTGTATTTTGCTTTTCCCTTTGCTTTCTGTTTTGCTCTTTGTATAAATGTGGACGTGAAAGACGGGCTTACACATGAGGGTGTTGTATAGCTTGATTTAAATTATTGGGCCCCATTTCATAAAACTTAAGCTTTTGGGTCAACTAGCGAGCGGCGACTTTACAGTTACTACGTCTACAAATGACCTTTTTTTTTTTTTTCCTAGGAACTTTTTTTTTTGGAAATCCTCATTGAACTTGGTTGTTTTGCATAGTCATCTGAATTAGAATTCTGTAGCTGAACTTAGTTGTTTTGCATGGGTATTTTATCATGAGGCTCCATTTATTGCCATTGTGAATCCTTCAAGCGGTAGGTAGACTACCAATTTATTTTTACCCTTTTTATCTGGAAAACATAGCGGAAGGACACTAAAAAAAACCACTCAGAATAGTGCTAAAAGCGGTAAACTGTGTTCAATTCTACTTCTTTTTGTCCACTTTTAACACTTGTAGCTAAAATTCTTATGAAGATTAAGATAGAACACAAAAAATTGGAAAATGATTAAGTGAAACAACTGTCTTTTGCATGCCGGTAAATTGATTCCTTAGCTTCTTTTAGTGGTAACTTGAAAGGGAATACTGCGGTGGTATGAATTTCTCTAACTCGTCTCTTCAACTCGGATCGAATGGGTGGTTGTTTCTGGAATGAATCTTCTCATGAGCTTCACTCCTACACACTGAGCAAACTCGTTAGTACTAGACCGGACCGTGGAATCTGGAATGGTGTTCCGACGATCAAGTCAGTAATTGGAGAGGAAGGAAAGTAGTACTCAGATCTAGGGTTTAGAGTGAGATTGTGCGTACCTCTTTGGGATGATCAAGATTACCTTTTATAGGTGAATTCCTGGCTTGCCCTCCAAGTACATGCATGGTAACTGCTCGGGTGACGTCACTGTACAAAACCGAGCATCATTACGTTCAGCACATGCAGCTAGTCTTATCATGACGATGTCCCAACTATTTGAGGGATGTAGCTTGTGATATTGAGCAAGTTGGCCATGCATGTGAGTGAGAACTGCATTCCTTGGGTCATGCGGACCTGACCCGTACCCGAGCAACCGGTACCTGTGACCCTGGCCTATAAGCATTCGGATCACGGGTGCAGGCAAGGAACCTATGAAATAACTTTTACAGTTGGTGGTACAACTCCCACTAGAGTGTCGTATCCAATACAAAAATCATCAAATTGAAAGCAAAGCCTTTGAATAACTACAGTTGTCAAACTGTGAATTGAATTGAAACTTCGATTCGGTCATGCTTTCTAGAATATGTTGAAATATGTATTTATGCCTTTGGATGTCATGGATAATATATACCATTATTGGCATTGAAGTCCATTACAGTACGCCGTTTGAGAAATTACAAGAACAGAAGCCTTGAGAAAAGTACCCAATTTTAGGAAATGATTTAGAGTGACTTATGCAAGTTCTTGATGGACCTACCCTTTTGAAGTTTTCTTTACCAACATTGAGTTCTACTTATTGCATGTTTTCTAATAATAAAAAGTAGCAACTATCTGTTGGAAGTAGGATTCTGTAATCTAAGGTATCATTTTAATGTATTTTTTTCTCGTTTTTACTGCATCCATGAAATATGGGACGAAATCATTCTCTTGCAAATCATTTGGGCTTGAGTTCCACCAAACTTCCGAGCTAAGGAACCTATGCCACAACTCTGGCAATTGGTACTGTAACAACCACTGGAGCCATATTAACGACAAAATTCAAAAATTGAGAACAAAGCCTTTGAATAACCAAGGTTGTCAAACTGGGAATTGAACTAGAACTCCACTTTGGTCATGTTTTGTGCTGTTTGGTTGAAATATTATATGTCGTTGGATGACAAAGATTAAAATTATTAATTTAGGCCTAAATTAATAAGTTACTTGTCCGAAGTGATGAATTGAGGATAACGTGGTTCAGTAAGAAAGAAGATTGGTCATATTGCAAGAGACGTGGGCTTGATGAATGCTAGTTTTGGCTCCTATAAAACAAACTGGGAATTGAACTAGAACTCCGCTTCGGTCGTGTTTTGTGCTGTTTGTTTGAAATATTATATGCTTTTGGATGACAAAGATTTGAACTTATTAATTTAGGCCTAAATTAATTAGTTACTTGTCCAAAGTGATGAATTGAGGATAAGGTGGTTTAGTAAGGAAGAAGATTGGTCATATTGCAAGAGACTTGGGCTTGATAAAAGCTATTTTTTGCTCCTTTTTATAGTAGGGATACCAACGACAATTTTAAGGTCTTTAGGATTATGTCATCTCTTATCTCTCCTCTACTTTACTATTTTAATTTTCCATGATTATTGATCCATATTCCTGACATGTGAATTTATGGACACTAGAGTCTATCTGAACATCATACGAGAAGATAAAAAAAAGTGATATCTTAAATCAATTTGAGAGAAATGTGATAAAAGCTATCCAACGTCATAAATCTCGCTAAAAACATTTGTATTTTGTACCAAAGGTAAAGTCTATCTATACTTGTGGAAAAGAAGACATTCCGAATGAATAATTTGAGAAAATTACTATGAAACTCCATGTTTTTATTCTTTTTATCTTAATCAAATGGGTGAATAATAGAACACCTACGCTTACTCTCCTCAAAAGGCTTTCAACACTTTTAGCCTTTTTGCCTGATCCATGTGAAAACTAAATAGAGGTCTAGTCATGGGTGCAAAGATTGGTAATGGCGGTGTTAACATAAGGGTTTAACCTGTTTAAAACCGTTTTGCCTCTATACATCTGCTATTGTTATGATATTTTGATGGCTATTGCCGTTTGAACAAAAAAGGCTTTCAATAACCAAAATCCTAGGGTTTTTCAAACATCTCACTTGATGAGTTTAAATTGTTCCATTTGCACCTGAAACATGTTGATTAAGTGAATGTTTTTTTGTGTGTAGTGAATCACTGAATCGCACCGCATGATGCGTAGTGTTAATTGCAAAAGTTTCGTTTTCCAGCGACTCACCTGCAGTACATTAATAGCTTGGTGTATTAACCTGAATAGTACGATAAGTATTGTAAATTGTATGGTTTTAATAACTGACTTAAATGTGAATAATGCACAATGGAAGCTTGAAATGAAGAGAGAGTTATGGCAAAAATCATCAAGCTGCGGAGTAGGTTTATAATAGTTTTGAAGTCCAATGCTATCCAATAATTTGAAATTAGGGGAGCATTCGTGATATAAAATTGTTATTGGGGAAAAGTGTACAGGGTTTGAGTGATCCTAATCCACAAGTAGATCAAGCCCTTTTCGGTCATTTTTTTTATGATTCATTGCACGGACATTTAAAAACACATTCTAAACACATTGAACGGTTCGGATCGTCGAATTTTGATCAGGAAAGGTGAGTCTCACACTTTAGCAAAGTGTGGGATCCCTCATAGGAGGGGCCTCTATATATATTGTGAGAGTACAAAATACCCTCTCACTAATACTTCACAACTCCTAACACTCTTCCTCAAGCTGAAGAATAAATATCATTAAGTCTCTGCTTGTTATACAATAACTCTAATCATGGTTTGAACAATGATTTAGTAAATATGCGAGCTAATTGGGCAACTGTAGAACACAAAGGGAGTAGCTTTCACTTCACTAGCTTACTTCTCTCGAATGAGGTGACAATCAACTTCAACACGTATGGTCCTCCAACAGAAAACTGGATTCGGTGCAATGTCAAATTCATAGGCAATTGCACACTGAACCCCATCTCAAAAAAGAGCATGACCATACAATCTCACACTTATTATGAGCCACGGCTCTATACTATGCTTTTGCACTAATCGTGCATCCATTGTTTGCTTCTTATTTTTCCAATGATAATGTTTTCACCAAGGTAGACACAATATCCTTTTCTCTCCCGTCAAATGGTCTTCCTGCCTAATCAGAATTGGTAAAACTCTCAACATGCAAATGTCCACTAGCTTTGTAAAACATACCACGTCCTAGATGAGCCTTGAGGTGCTTCGCAATTCTAAGAACAACTTACCAATGTGGAAGATGATGAGCAGACACAAACTGACTCACCAAACTAACTATAAATGAGATATCTACCAACCAAGCAATGAAACTCCCCCTGATCAATAGAAATTTTGACATTGGGATCTATGGGAGTCCCAACAGGCCTAGTTCCCAACAATCTAGTGTCCTTTAGAATATCTGACAGATACTTCCTCTGAGAAAAGTGAATACCACCTTTGGAACGCACCACCTCAATACACAAGAAGTATCACAATTTCCCAATTGGTTTCTTGTTTTTTTTCCTTATTTTGTAAAACTTCCAGGCTCCAAAAAGTGGGTTTGTGTGGGGAGTGGTGGAAATATATAGCGAAAGAATTGGGAAGGTGTCCATCGTGCATTGTTTTGGTCCCTTGAAAGGAAAATAATGGTAGAACTCTTGGCTTTGTGGTCTGCCTTGTGAAAAAAGTTGATGAGAATAGTTATGTTCTTGGAGTTAGACAATGGAACTATGGAAGTCGGAACTGTTGATCCTTTTTTGAATCTTTCTGTTGACGTCTCAGATTGAATTGTGTTTTACGGTGAGGCGCGGTTAATGCATTCCTGGGTTTTCCCTTTTGACTTGTAGATTTTTTTTTTATTTGGCGTTGGATTTAGTCATAAAGGTTGCCTCTATGGATTAATACACTAATGCTGTTTGCTGATTGTACTCCATTTTTTTTTTCACAGTGGTAACAGTGAATGACTACCTAGCTGAACGAGATGCTGATTGGATGGGACGTGTTCATCGATTCCTAGGTCTTTCCGTGGGTCTTATCAAAGTAAGTTTTTGTTTGTAAACTGCTGAAAGGACTAAAATATGTTGTACCGTCTGCCTCCTGCCTTTGGATGCTTTAGGTGGACAAGAATAGGGGTGTCAATAGGTCGGATTCGGACAACATATTGCTAGATCCATTTTAATTCAAATTATACATGGGAGATCACGGTTTGAATCTGAATCCTACGACTGGGTTTAGTTTGTAATCTGCAATTCTGACTTTGATCCGAATCTGCAACAAATAGTGAAAACAAGGGTTTTGACGGGAATGTGTCATTATGCAATGTTTGAAAAGAAAACTACAATCAGACACAATTATCAGTGAGCTCGAATTTCCACAGCACTGAGTAAAATGCTATAATAGTGTGGATCAAAATTTACCTTGTAAACCTACCAAATCTGGTCCTGATGGCAGTCTGAGTGGCATCTATAGGTCAGAACTTTCCTGCTCATGATTTTATACTGGGACATGAGTTACTGAGGCTGGTTCCATATAATGCGGGATCATCACTGATTTGTCAAACAAATGTAGTTCTGCATCTTCTTATAGCTCTGAGTCTTTGGTTGTAAATATACAGAGGGGGATGACTGCTGATGAAAGAAGATCCAACTACAGATGTGATATTACTTACACCAACAATTCGGTAAGTCAGATCCAATATCATGTCGTTCCCTGTTGATTTTTTGGTGCTAGTTTTTGCAATTGGACTTGTGATAATTACTTGGCAGCATGGGTGATATTGCCTTGTGCCTTTTTGGTTGACCAATTGATACTGCATCTGCTGTTTTGATTGGTCAGGAACTTGGTTTTGATTATCTCCGGGATAATCTTGCTGGAAGCAGTGGACAACCAGTGATGAGATGGTAAAACCTCGGATCGTGTTTCAAAGATTAATAAATTTCTTTTGCCGACGAAAAAAAAAAAAACTCAGATTGAGTGTGGAGTTTGTTTTTTTGTTCTATTGTTCGATCTACTACAAACTTTGTGTCTAGTTATTTTGATCTAGTATTGGTGCAATTTCTAACAACAGGCCCAGGCCATTTCATTTTGCTATCGTAGATGAAGTTGATTCGGTCCTCATTGATGAAGGCAGAAGTCCTTTATTAATAAGCGGTGAGGTAATTTGCAATTTCTTCTTGCATTTATAGATCTGAAGTATGGAAATCACCATGATGGTGTACAAGTGTGAGAGAAGCAGTGTAAAAGTAATCTTTTTCAGCGGCAGTTTACCATTTTAGAAACTATATATCAGGCAAGCAAAGATGCTGCAAGATATCCAGTTGCTGCAAAAGTTGCTGAGCTGCTTGTACGGGAACTTGTGAGTGCAATTTTCTTCCTTTTCATTCTGTTGACTTTAATCTTCTATTCAGTTATTAACAGGTCGGTTCGTTCAAGGTTTTATGACACCACACCCAAATCAAAATGTTTACTTGCACCCAAACCCTTTCCGATACTGATGGATATGTTTTTCAGAGTATTATAACCCAAGGGTTTGAATCCCGCATCATACAGGCTGGTACGTACCAGATTTGTATGAAAACGGTGACTGAACCCTCAAATACTGTCCCGGCTACAATACCGGTGGTTACCAGCGGGTACTGGAGATTCTGGCCGATCTTGGGTGAGATGACGATAACTTTGATTCCGGCCTGTACTTGGAATGCGTCTCTTCACTCCCGATCTGTGCCTCACCGTGTAATCTTTCCCGATCTGTGCCTCACCGTGTAATCTTTCCCGATCTGTGCCTCAACTCTCATCAATGGAGGTCTTCTTGTCTCTGTGAATACTCTTTTTCTCCGGCAACTCTACCTTAATGTCCTTCATGAAAGTCTTCCTCTCTTAACCTCTGTTTTTCTTCTTCCTAGGAATATGACTGGTCACTGGATGTGAGAAATAGGAGGGAAAGTGGAAATTGTAGGGTGCTCTGATTTTGTCTTTTGCCATGAGAAGACTAAAAAGAGATACAGAGAGATGAGAGAGAGAAAAAGGTCCAACTCTTTAAAATTCACATTGTGATATAAAAGTTGCGTATATTTTACTCAACTTACAGGTGAGTGGTCTAACGCTAGGGATATGCATGGCATGATTTTTAAATATTTAATTGTGTGATTTTTGTGTATTTTAGTTATTGATTTATATAATGGATTTATAACTCTATATTATGGTAGTAGCGCTAAATCCGAATCGTACCCAGTATTCAACCAGTACCGGTACGTACTGTACCATTAGAAAAACAAGTACCGAAGCCAGTACGATATTCAGAACCTTGTTATAGGAGGTTGTGATTGTGTGCTTCCTATACATAGCAATCAATCAATGGTTTCAAAGTTTTAATACTGAGATTGTCAAGATACTTGAGAGGGATGAGGAGAGGAAGCGTCTATAGAAACTAGAAACGTGAATTACAATGTTGGGTATGTATATAGATGTATAGGTTAATTTTAGGCTTGGTAATTAAGAAGCCATAAGGGACTATTCAATATGGTTTTGGGTTAGGTTTGTGCTTGGATATGGTTCGGTGCGAGTATTTCCTTATACCAAACTCAATCAAAAATTACCCGCTCATTTCGATTTTAAAACCAATACCACCCTGCGGAAACAGCATTCTATCCAACTAGACTAGTTTGCTTTGCTTTTCAATTGCTCAATAGTCTTACATCATTCTATGCAACAAGGCTGATCTACTTTGTGTTTTCAATAATGATAATAGCATTACACTGTGGAGATCAAGGATAATTCAGTGGAGTTGACTGAACAAGGAATTGCGTTGGCAGAGATAGCTCTAGAGACAACTGATCTATGGGATGAAAATGATCCTTGGGCTAGGTGAATTTCGGTTTCCTATTTTTGTTATTGTGTAGTAATATTGTTAGTGGTGATTGACATATTTATGAGACTGGTCAACAATTATCTGCATCTTTCCTCAAATTATCTTCCCTTTTTGCCATGTTACTTTTCATAATGTTCCTTCAAGCACCATCAGTTAGGTTACCCCTGCTCTTCCTCCTTGTTCCCGTTGTCATCATTTCGGCAATCTCTACTACTTTTCTTTTCTGTTTACCATTGATAAACGGTCTGTGTGCATTGAGCACATATCTGCTATTGCTTTTAGGGTATTGAACTTCAGTCCCCATAAAAATTTCATTTCCAGACCTTGTTGTTTCATTTTTATTTGTTAGCCTTCCAAATTTATTAGTTGCTCTAAAATATTGCAGATTTGTTATGAATGCTTTGAAGGCTAAAGAGTTCTATCGGCGGGATGTGGAATATATTGTGAGAAATGGGAAGGCTCTCATTATAAATGAGGTATTATGAGAATTTCATATGGTTTTCCCTTGATATTGCTTTAATCTTGGAACACTTGATTTCTTTTTATTTTCATGTGTATCACTTTCTATTGGAAAAGAATGAATGAATCATACTTTCCACAACAAAAAAGTGCTTTTCCATAGCAGCGTGCTTTATATGTACTAGTACTTTCCTAATCTCGGAAAAGTGTGTTTTTTTAAAGAACTAATGTCTCATCTGGTCTCAATCTAGCAAGGTCTAAGGCATTTGCTAAGGTGGTGGTGCCGTGAGACCCCTCAATTTGTGGATAGCAACTATAGGTACCTGAAAATCCAATTCAAGTCTCCTTCCTCCTTGGGCTAGTAATAGCACCTCCTTAACAATACAAAGCAAAACAATATAAAAATAAATAATAAAAAAAGGTAGGTGGTTGTAATCTAGTAGTTGGACCGTAGTGATTTAGAAGTGGTCTAAAAGTCGGCCTAAGTGGTGACCAGCCGACTTGATTAATGGTCTTGGCATTGAATTAGGCGCTGGGAGGATTAGTCGGCCACTAGGTGGGATTATTCGGTGACTAATCGCCTAGGTGCTAGGTGGATTAGGCGGCTAGGCTGGATTAATCAGATGATTAGGTGGCTAGGTGGAATTAATCGGGGTTAAATGCATAATTTTGAAAATTCAAGGGGTTTAAATTGTGTTTTGTGGGCTGTGTGATTTATAGATTCTTGTTGGCGCTTGGCCTATCAAAAAGGACAAACTTAAAAGATAATATTGTGACAACAAATGGAAAAAAGACTGAATTGCATTACTGAACGATAATCAAAAGGTTACAATACTCAAGCTTAAATAGAGAAAATCTAGAAATCTATACCTAAACTAGAAGATTACAAAGTGATAGGATTACGCCTAATCTATGCCTTAAATAGAAGATACAAAAAGAGATATGATTATGCCTAATCTAAGATACACAAAGATACATTCACAAATATGACTGCAATAACTTGCCGCAGTTGACTGGGAGAGTTGAAGAGAAAAGGAGATGGTCTGGGGGAATTCATCAGGCTGTGGAGGCTAAGGAAGGTCTCAAAATTGAGGTATAGTTTTTTTTTTTTTAGGGTTTATTCGTTTATATTACACCCTCCGTCCCAAATTTCTTGTCCAGTTGCACTATTCACAGCACCTCAAAAAATTGTTTATATTTTCAAATGTATAATGTTATATATATTGAATATGGATCTTGTTTGATAGCTCTCGATGGGTTCCATTAAACAAAGTTTTCAAAATTGTAAAAAACATTATAGATTGAAAGATATAAGCAATTGAAAAATGGCACGCATGCCCGTAAATGGACAACAAATTTGGGACGGAGGGAGTAAACTATTGGCTACTGGTTTAAAAATCCAGAGAGAGAAATTATATCATATGTTTACTTTGTAGGCTGATTCAGTTGTTGTGGCACAAATCACATATCAATCGCTATTTAAGCTTTATCCAAAGCTATCAGGGATGACTGGGACTGCAAAAACTGAAGTATGGAAGACTGTTGATTCTGAAATGATGTTTAACTAAATTAGTAATTGTGTTGGCTTACTCAGTCATTTCTGCATTCCCGTTGTTGTAGGAGAAAGAGTTCTTGAAAATGTTTCAGATCCCAGTTATTGAAGTGCCAACAAATCTGCCAAATATTCGTAATGATTTACCCACCCTAGCTTTTGCGGTAAGAGTGCATTATTTAACTTTGTCAGAACTTAATGACTATATATTCCTTTAATATAAGTTCTTCTGACCTGGTATGTACTTTGGGATCTGTACCGACTTAGTCTGCACGAGGGAAATGGGAACATGTTCGTGAAGAAGTTGAGAGCATGTTTGAACTAGGGCGTCCTGTTTTAGTCGGTTCCACTAGGTATTTTTTCTTCCTGTTCTTTTAAATTTGATAATTTGCTTGAAAACCTTTCGCTGGGGTTTTTGATTGGTTTGCATGTGCTTGTTCCAGTCCATTCAGTTATTTGCATCCAAAACTTTCACTGGTCTTCGTTATTGGTTTGATCAGCTTCCCTGTATCTGTATCCTTACATTTCAGATAAATTGCGTGCCTGTGTATGTGCGCGTGTGTTCAATTTTCTTCTTCTTGATAACTATACCTTAAAAAAAAAAATTATACTATTTTGGACCTAATAAGTACCGATTCATTGGGCGGGAGCACCTCGAGGGCATAAATACATGTACATGATGTGAAGTAATGCAGTTTTATGCATCTAAAGAAAGTACATGTGTTTTCTACTGCTGCAGAAATTAGAATACAGAATTTGAAATCATGAATTGGGTGCCCAACAAAGAACTAAAATCAGGCATTTGGTAGAACCCTTGAGGTTATGTGGACTATTTTGAATCATCTAATTACATTTACGGTGTGGGACAAGTATGCTATTCTTCCAACATGTCTACAGATTTTTAGAAACGGCACCTCTTTTTTGTTTTACCTTTATGGGAACATTAATGATCGAAGAATGGAGGGTACTGGCATCTAACAACACTCTCCGGGTTAACAAATCACGTGTGGCCACTTTTTGGGTCCTATCATCATGCAACCTTTTTTTGCTGGTCTGTCATCTTGGGGCATGGATTGTGATTTTTTTTTTTAAATGTGGGGTGGAATTGGCCCTGCTCTGATACCATGCTAGATTTCTTGGAGGGGTCCAACCTAAAACCAATTGGCAATAGGTGGAGCAGCCTCTAGAATTTATTAACCAAGCTTGGGTGGCCTAGCCAGGCAATGTGGGACAAGTCTTTAACAACTTTATATCCAATTCAAAGCCAATTGGCAATGAGAGGAGAGGTCCCTCATGTTATTATGTGATCACTCATTCCATCCTCAAGCAATGTGGGACTAAATTACTTAACATCCCCGTCACGTTCAACCGCATTTGAGGTCTGTCACATGTAGCCTCTTTTTGGGTCTATCATTGTGCAGCCTTTGCTGGTTTGTTATCATGGGGTGTGGATTGCAAATTTTTAAAATGTGATGTATGGGTCCCACTCTGATACTATGTGAAAACTTTATATCCAACTCAAAGTCTGATACCACTTGTTGAACCGCTTTTCCACCATCTCTCCTAAAATCAATTGGCAATGAGTGGTCCCAAATTTTATTAAGTGATCTCCTATTCCATGCCCAAGCAATGTGGGACAAAAGCTCTAACAATTTTTACCTAGGTTTATTGATTATTGGTGTCCCCTTATTTGGTTATATCACTGTACTCTTTAGATTTGCAAACTTATGTTCACTGGATTTGTTAAGTGACTAAAAATAAGCAAACTAATAGGTATGATACTATCACTGTTTCTTTTTTGGATTAATTGACACTATCACTTTCTTAATGCAGCGTTGAGAATTCTGAATATTTGTCTGATTTGCTGAGAGAACGAAAAATCCCTCACAATGTTCTCAATGCACGACCCAAGGTTTGTTAAACATCAAGTTCTGAAGAACCTTTAATTGTATCATTTGGTGGTGTACATTAATATTCCTAATTTTTGCGACTGCATAACCAGCATGCTTCTCTTCTTTTTCCCCAGTATGCTGCTAGGGAGGCTGAAATTGTTGCCCAAGCAGGGCAAAAACATGCCATTACCATTTCCACAAATATGGCCGGCAGGGGGACTGATATAATACTGGGAGGAAACCCAAAGGTTAGTGTGTGAGGAATAAGTTGCATAAATGCCTTAGGTCCATCCCCCCAAAAAACTAGGTTTTAGTCGCTCCGTCCCACTTGATTTGTCCCCTTTTTTACTTTTTGATGTCCTAATTGTTCCTCCATTTTTGAAAATTAAAGACCAAATCCTTATGAGTTTTCCTTTTACCCTTCTTTCAAGAATTTAAAGGACATGTCTAATTTGAATGGAAGGGCATTTCTTAGAAACCTTAGATTTTTAAAGTAAGTGTTCCCTTATTGAGTTGGATTCGCCAGAATGAACAAACAAATTGGGACAAAGGGGGTAGTTGTGAATCAGGGAAATTTTGTATGGATTGCATAGCGTGTTTTTATCTAATCTAAAGTTTCTCCCACTGTACTTTTACTTTTCCATGTTCTACTTATGGCTTCACTGATGACAAACTAACCTTTTTTTCTCTCTCATCTATACGTTGCCTTCTTCCCCCCCGAAGATGCTTGCGAAGGAAATTATAGAGGACAGCCTACTTTCATCTTTTACGCATGAAAGTCCTGATTTTGAAGTTGATGTTGAGCCAATTTCACAAAAGGTAGCTACATCTTGTTATTGTTTGTGGTTTAAGCGATATTCAGTTTCCTTATCAATCTATTGGTGTAGGTGTTGTCTAAGGTAAAGGTCAGACCATCTTCACTTGCTTTGCTAGCTAAGACGGCACTGATGGGTCAGTGATCCCACTATTGTAGTCATTATTAATTGTTAGAGCATCCACAATGTCCTAATCAAAACCAAAAGGTTGCTTAGGTTAGCAATGTTTGTTCAAAAAAGTGCTCACATTAGAATAAACCAAACTTAGCAACCCCTTAGCAACTAACCAAATTTTGGCCCTTGGATAACCAAAACTAGCAACCTTTTGCCAATAACCAAATTTAGTGGACCCAACATCTACCCAATCAAGTGCACCAACCATTATACAAAATGATAAAAACCTTCTCTCTCTCTCTATCTCTCAACAATGTTTTCAAACAATTATTTTTAAAAACTGTTTTTATTTCAAAACTGTTTTTTCTTTTCAAATTTCAATTTTCTGTAGGAAAAAATTAAAGCAATTTTGAGCAGGCAAAACAACACGGATGGCAAAAAATGTAGTTCTACAAAAAACTGGTTTTTTCAAAATACTTTTCAACAACTGTTTTTAAAAAAAAATTATTATTTTTTAAAATTTGTGTTTAAACACTTTTTTTTGTAGTTTGAAAAAGTTGTGTGGCAAGTTTTGGTTATTCAATTGAAAAAGTAATGGAGGGTCCATTGTTTTTTTATTATGGACAAAGCACACCAATGTGGGACTTGACATTGCTAACTTTAGCAACCTCTAAATGGATAACCAAAAGCTGATGTGGCATTAGTTATTCAATTTTGGTTAGGCCATTGTGGATGCTCTTAGTTGCCTATCTGATCTACGTGTTGAATCACTTTTGTTGTTCATGTCCCTTTTCTGTTTACTCAACTTATCGTTATTTTTCTTTAGATTTTTTCGCATATATACACCATTATTTGTAGTGAGAACTTCAGCTGAAACAAATGATGCAGCCAAATATGTATGCAAAAGTGAGGGTAAGAGATGGACATATCAGGAAGCGAAAGCCGTTATTTCCAAGTCTGTGGAGATGGATCAGTCAACAGAAACACAAAAACTTTTGAAACTTGTCGAAGAACAGTCTGAGATGTATCCACTTTGTCATTCAATAGCACTGGCTTATCACTCGGTTTTAAAGGATTGTGAACAACATTGTTCCAATGAAGGGTGGGAAGTGAAAAAGCTTGGCGGCCTTCATGTGATTGGGACATCATTGCATGAGTCTCGGAGAATAGACAACCAGGTGAGTAACTACAAGGGTGTGAAGGTGCAAATACACGATACAATAGTTTGTGAGCCACGATTTTGTATATGTGTTGTTTTTCGAAAAACTTCCATTCTTAGATGCGAGTGTGTAAATCCGTGTCCCAGAATTGCTTTGTCCTCATTGATGACAGGATACTGACAGATTCCAATGGTATCGTTCCCTAGAATGCTCTTTGTTTAAGACTTTAAGTGTTGATGGTTGCAACTTTTGCATTCATTGATGTGGTCCTTCATTGATTTCTTGACCGCTAACTTTGACAAGACAAAAAACGTTTCCTGGCTTCCTGCTTTTTTTGTAAATGCTTCACAATCGCCTGGAAAATTCATGGTTATTTGAATTCCGTCACGTATTTTGTGACTGTAAATGTGTTATCAACTTTTGTTTGAAACTTTTTTTTTCCCCTTCTATTTTTTGTCCATGTTGGACATATTTCTAACTTCAAATTTGTTTTGCTTTTTCAAAGCTCCGTGGCAGAGCAGGTAGGCAAGGGGATCCGGGATCAACACGGTTTATGGTGAGGTATGGCTCGATTCTTGTTTAGAATTGATGCATAACTGGCTCTTATGGTAGTAGATAGCTCATAGCATGATGAAAGGCACTTTGTTGATTAATTCGAAGTATAAACCTTAACTCGACTCAAGAAGCCTTCATCCAATTATTTGTAGTCAGTGTATGATCCTCTGTTTCCAATTAGCTCTATTCAACTCAACATACATTCTTAGAGTCACAATCATGTCGTTTCCTTACCACCATAGTTGGTGTCCTTCTATGGCCTTCCCGTTGTCCTTTGGTGCCTTGGACCTGAAACAAGTGACTCATCATGGGCCATTCTGTTGGTCTTTTTTTTTTTACATGAAAATCATTTTGAATGACTATTCTTTATTTTGTCTTGAGGTCACATTAGGAAGGAAATTTATTGTCAAAAGTTACACATGGGTTGCAACTGAGCCTGCTTATCTCCAACCATATAAGTTGCCACAAACATAAATGGGTCGCAATTCATGTATCTCCACACCTTCTACTAATTCCATATGGACCATATCCCACCAACCATCCATCAATGCCATTGAGGAACTGGGTGTGAGAAGAGTCTTAACTAGAAAAGATGCAAATCTGATAATACCTTTGCTACAGGGCACCAAATGCACCCGTTATTTCCCTTTCAGCATCAATCTGGCGCACACAATGCCAATGGAGTAGTAAGTTACCCTCACAATTGCATTGCCAATAGTAAACATTCACCTAGACATTTTGTCCACCTAAGAAAGGTCACTTCATTAGCCTTCCATGGGAGATTACATTTCTCATCCTTACCCAACTCTCTATAATGGTTTAATTTTTATAAGCTGATAAGTCTGCCTTCGTAGTTATTTATGAACTAAGATTTTGAATCATATGATCTTTCTTTTAGGTGTTGCCATATTTTATGATTCTTAGCTGATGCAGAGATAGAGGATTAGCTAATGAACTTGCGCATAAATATTTTTGTATGCATATATTCAACAGCTTGCAAGACGAGATATTTCAGAAGTTCAGTTATGACACTGAGTGGGCTGTGCAACTTATATCAAGAATCAATAATAACGAAGAGGTACCTATTGAAGGTGGTGTAGTAGTAAAACAGGTACGAGTTCTCACTTTGTTCTTTTACTTTAAAATTCATGTTCTCATTACTGTTATTTTATTGTTAGTGATGTTACATAACTTTCAGCTTTTGGGCCTGCAAATTAATGCCGAGAAGTACTTTTTTGGTATAAGAAAGAGCCTGGTAGAGTTTGATGAAGTGTTGGAGGTATGTACTTAAAAAGTAAATGTTACCTTTATTTGGAGTTCTTGTTGCATATGAAATAGTGTTTTTGTTGCTTGATGGGTGTTTTTAAATACAAGGAAGGTAAAAGCATCAAGGCAATGCTACCAATATACACCAGTATAAGGAAACAAATATCTTCAAAATGAGTGGCCACACTTACAAAAGGCTCTCAAATCTACAAAATTAGCAAATCTACGAAATTCACTCAAAGTAAATTTGTCCATTGTCGATACATAAAAGAGGGTGTTAGGGGGTGAAATGTCCATCCCTGATTTCTCAATCTTGCCCTTTGTTGGTGCACCTCAATGGTGGATCTTCACGGATCAAAAAATAAAAAATAAAATGGTGGGTCTTCTGTAAATATAGCAAAAAACTCAAAATGATTTAGAAATGGTTGGTATTCCACGCCTATTAACCTGTGTAAAAGACTTCTACCGACTTTTTTGACTACATAGCTTGTTGTATTCACCAAACATGGCGGGAAAAGTTAAAAATGTTGAAGGAAACAATGTTGGAAATGTTATTTTCATCATCACGTTTCTTTCTTATTTTTCCTCTTTTGCCACATGTGCGTGTTCACCACATATCTATTATTTTGTTACTGTTAGAATAGTTTATTTGTATTTGTCCCACATTGCTTAGTTATGTTATGTAACGTGTTTAGTGACAATATATATAAAGCTCTCTCGTGACAATATAAATAAAGCTCTCTTGTGTTAGGGTTAATTAACACCCTACACTTCTCTCTCTCTCTCTCTCTCTCTCTCAAATAACTTGGTATCAGAGCTAGGCTTTCAGAGGATTTTGGACAAGAATCTCTTGGTTATTACCCCGTTGTTTGTGCCATAAGTGCACCTCGTTTCGTTGTGATCCCAATATTGAGGATCCGTTGTTTATCTATCCACGTGGTGTTAGAGCTTGTCCCACATTGGTTAATTATAACCTCCGAGTCTAGTATATGAGCCTGGGCGGCCTCTCCACTTATTGCCAATTGGTTTTGAGTTGGATGCTTTAACATGGTATCAGAGCCACATCTGATTCCACCGTAACCCTAGCCATCATCTTCAATCATCCCTAACCCTAGCCATCATCTCCATCGTCTTTCCTAACAATCTGTCAGCCATCTTCTCCCCAAACCCTAAACCTAAAAACCCTAAATCGTTACTCACAACACAACCACGATACTACTTCGAAAGCTGAAACCTAGTACAGAGCAGCACTGAAAAAAACCAAAGAAACCATTGCTATACCCTAGTCGACCCCTGAAAACCACAAATCAGCCCTAATCGACCTCTGGCAACCACAAAACAGCCTTAATCTACCCTTTTCGAACCCCATACAGTTGATTTCGGTCTCATTCGTCGACCCCTTCACTCGAAATCCATACCCAGCTTCGAAAATCCGTTGTTGATACTTGAACTGTCTCGTAGTCAACAACCCAATACTCGACAACCACTATCCTGGTGCTGACAGATCCAATCGACCTAAACCTTCTTGATTTCGACCATTATTAGACACTCAAAACCCTAAAACGACCCTCACAATCCATCCATAGTGCTCGACAGTTCTAGATATGCCTTCGAAATCATTGTCACTGCTTCATGTTGCTAGTTAGTGCTCGAGATCACTGTCCGTGCTCGAGATTTCATCACTCAGTACTACTGGTTGCTTCATGTTGCTATTTATTGCTCTTCTGCTATTGTTCAATCACAACTCAGATTCTGGTATGACTTGTATATCGTTTTGGTATTTTTTGTTGGTGATTCTCTCTCACAGTTACTGGTAGATACATGTTCTATTTGGTCGATTATTATTTGTCGCTTAGTTGATTATTGCAAGTCTTTGGCTGATTGATTGGGACAGTAGTTGGTGGGCTTTGATTTGTTGGTGATCATTTTGGTTATTTGGTAAAATGTCTGAGGATAAGTCTACTTCTAGTGCTAGCTCTGGTTCTATTGTTATTCCTTCTATCTCCTCTCGATATCGTGACAAGAGACCTATTACCTCCATCATTTTGAATGATAAGAATTATGCTATTTGGGCCAAGGCTGTTGAAGTCTATTTTTTGGGTGAGTCAACCTCACAATGGCTCACTGATGATCCTCATGCGGCAACTAGTTCAGCGTATGCTGCATGGAAATCTGAGGATGCTCGTATTCGTTCCAATTTATGGAATGTTATGGAGCCCCAGATTAGTGGTCCTTTGATGTTTTTACCCACAACCAAGCTTGTATGGAGACAGGCTCAGGAGATGTTTTCTGGGGTTAATAATCTTCATCGGACATATGATCTTCATTAGGACTTCTCTTTATCCATGGGTGAGCAATCTTTGGAAACTCATTATTCTAAGTTTTGTGGTCTACGTGAGGAGGTTTATATGGAGCAACCACCCGGGTTTGTTGCTCAAGGAGAGTCTTCTCACGTATGTCACCTTCGGAAAGCTCTGTATGGGCTTAAGCAACCTTTGAGGGCTTGGTTTGGGAAGTTTAGTGATGTTGTATTGCGATTTGTCATGAAGCGCTGCCATTCTGATCATTCTGTTTTTTCTCTCACATCTGAACAAGGGAAAATATTATTGATTGTCTATGTGGACGATATTATCATTACCGGTGATAATCTAAAAGGTATTGATGAGTTGGAGCTTTTCCTACAGTGTCAGTTCCGTACCATAGATTTGGGAAAATTGAGATATTTGTTGGGTATTGAAGTAGCGCGGTCTAAGGATGGTGTTAATCTATCACAGCGGAAATATGTGTTGGATATTTTAGACTAGACTGGTTTACTAGGGTCAAAGCCTGACGTCAAACTGTGTTGATCAGGGGGAGTTGCTTTCTAGTCCTAATCAATATCGTCACTTGGTTGGAAAGCTGAATTATCTTACCGTTACTCGTCTAGATATCTCATTCACAATTAGTTTGGTTAGCCAATTTATGTCGGTTCCTCGTCTTCCGCACTTGGAAGCAGTTTTAAGGATTGTGAGGTATCTCAAAGCCCATCCAGGGCATGGTCTGTTTTATAGAGCTAGTGGACACTTGCGTGTTGAGGCCTTCACTGAAGCTGATTGGGCAGGAGGACCATCTGACAGAAGATCCACTTCAGGATATTGTATCTTTCTTTGTGGAAACCTCGTTAATTGGAAAAGTGAGAAGCAGACGGTAGTTGCGCGGTCTAGTGCAGAAGCGGAATATAGAGCTATGGCTCACACGACATGTGAGGTTGTGTGGATAAGTTCGTTTCTTGAAGAGATAGGGTTTCCTATGTAGGTGCCTACGAATCTATACTATGATAATCAAACTGCAATCCATATAGCATCCAACCGGTGTTTCATGAGAGGACTAAAACCACAACCATTGAACCGAGAATCACAACCACGACTGCTGAATCCAGAATCTCATCCGCAACCATGGCCACGAATAGATCCAAAACCACCAGAAACAACTGCAGAACAGTCAGCAGATGGCCTAGGCACGAGTTAGATCCCGAGACTTCAGAAGTTGATGACTACCAGGGTCATAAGAGGACGACACCCCAATAGAAAACCGAGTAACTTGCATACACACTCTCGCTGAAGCTACATGGTCTGAATTTCATGGGAAATTGGTTCACAAATATTGAGCTCCTCACAAATACGGCAAAACTGAGCATAATAAGCCTCCATAGATAGATCACCATGGGATATAGAAAAGAAAGACTGATGAAGATCAAATGTCCGATGGAAATTATTGACTGATGAAGATCATATGTCCGATGGAAATTTTTTACCCTGAATATATCTCCTGAGCCTTACACCAAACTTGTTTGGTAGTATGTAAGAAAACCAAAGTGTTACAAATGTAAGCTTCCATACTATTCTATAACTCAATCCGAATCCGAGCTTCCTCAGCTATCCATGCAAGAGAAGTTTTATCATCCTCCTTGGGAGGATCATTGGTCAAGTAATGAAATTTTGTCTCACCCAGATAATACACCTTAACAGCCTGAGCCCAAATAGCATAATTCTTACCATTCAAAGGTGTGGAGGTAATGGAGCATGAGACCAAGAAGATCAGACGAAGTACCAACAAAAGTAGAGGTAGAACTAGAAGCATTACCAAATTCCATTGCAAACAAACGCAACAACCAATATGAAATCAACGACGACCAATAAATATCCAACTAACTAATAAAAAAGTACCAAGCAGAGTAAACTATCATGGCCTTGTTCGTTTAGCAATTTTAGTTTAGTTTTCTAATCATTATCCTATTTCTCGCCAATTATTACTTCTCTCCAATTATTACTCCTCTCCAATTATTAGTCTCATTTCTCTCTCTCTCTCTCGCTCTCTCTCTCTCTCTCTCATTACTAAAACACACAAAACTAAACTAAACTAAAATGGAAAACAAACAAGGCCCGGGAATCTGTCACTTGTCAAATCAAACACCTCCAACAACAACAGGAACTACCATTTACAAAGGAGCAGGAACAGAACAAAGAAAAAAGCAACATAAATGGGGATCTCGACTTACCAACCAAACTTGAACCAGAGATGAACAAACTATCAAATCATGACCATGAACAGCAAATCGAGCAACTGCAGATCACAGCAGGACCAATCAAACAATGCAATAACTCGAACAACAATAGATCGAGCAGTGGAAGGACGATAAATAGATCAACCAGAGAACAAGTATCAACAAAGGAAGCATCAACAGCTCGACATGGACTAGGTAAACACCGATGAGGTGTTTCACGTGCCAACGAGTTCTGGGTAAGGGTGGAAGAGGGTTTTCAGGCACCAATGGTTACTAGATATGGGGTTTTGAGAGCTTACGTCAACTGGGTTGGGGGTTTTGAGGGTCGAACAGGGATTTCGAAGGTCCTTTGAGGGATTTAGATGGTCGATTAGGGGTTGTAATTTTCATACAGCAAGGTCCGTATAGTGTTTATCAGGGTTTGTAGGGTTTTAACAGGGTCGGTTATGGTGTGGGTAGAGTCGAATATGGTAGATTAGGGTTTGGAAAGGGTGGATGATGATGATTGGTTATGATCGATGATGGTGGAGTGGGGCCAGCAGTGGTAGTTGAGAGAGTGAAGAAGTGTTCAGGGTGTTAATTAAGCCTAATACAAAGACTCTTATTTATATTATAAGATGCCTCAGTAAAAGACTTAGTTAACCAATATGAGAACTGACGCGGGACTTACAATATTCTAACAATGTACATTGTTGGGCTCATTTCCTAACAGCTTGAGATTTTGGGATAATTGGTAACTTAACACTAACTTGAGGGGGGTGTTAGCTTGTTATTCTTGCTTATTGTTTTCTTTTAAATCCTATTTCACCTAAGTTGTTCTTGTAATTCTCTTGGTATCTTAGTATAAAAGCATGTGAGCTGTAGAAGAAGACCTAATGCTTCTACCTCTTTCTCCTTCCCTCTCTACCACCAGTTCTTTATGAACCCTCACTTCATATGTCAAGGTTTAACTATTTATATTCTCTCCAACAAGAAGTTTAACGAAAATAGTCCCATCTCCCTTTCTCATGACCGTGACTATGGAATCCTTAAGGTGTTTCTGTGCAACCACTCTGACCCATTTCTTATGTCTATCCTTCACAATATAGAAAAGCTTATTCCTGGTAGTCTCTATTTCCTTAGCTCTCTCTCCGACCCTGGCAACCCACTCAGTCTCCTGTAAACAAGCTATGCTAATGCTCGTTCTAATTATACAATCAACTAACTGCATGCATTGGGCCACATCAAAGTAGGAAAACTAATTCGTTGGAACTAAAACAAGTTGTGAAGGATTGGAAAGATTGGTAGAAATAAATTCTATCATAAGCGAAAGATTTTTCCATGCCCATCCAAAAACATTTGTTGAAAGTTTTGGTGGAGTTGAAAGAGTTTGTGAAAGGATAGAAGTCACATCAATTGAGGGTGAGCTAAGTGAGAAAAAATAGGATAGTTTGGTCGGGTTAAGGAGGACTGATTGGTTCAGCTACAGGGCCAAGTGATGGAATCACTGCTACTGAATTGTCAACTACCAAGACATCTTATTGCTTTCAGTAACAATATCCTTGCACACACTTGTCTCTTGTCACTATTTGAGAATTTTATATTAGTAGGAAAGTCGTTCAATCATTTTCTTATGTCTTTCCACAGAGCTCTTAGTAGGAACTCCTTACTTCCCTTGATGCAAAGTTCTAAGTTTCAAGATCAGGATATTGCTGATAGTGGCCAAGAACCGATGCGAACAGTATTAACCGATGGAGTATACATTACTATTGGTATTGGAGGTTCAACAATCCCTTTGTGTCGGCATCCCTGGCAGTTGATATTTAGAACCTTGCTAGATCTCTACTCTGCATCAGCAAAAACATGTTAAGTTTGCAATAGTCGGATTCATAAACATCTTTACATTTGATGTCGGGTAAATCATCTTGTCCATTGTCTTTTTAACATTTGCGGCCTGTTCGGATGACAGATTTGATTTTGGGTGGATATAGGAGGAGGGTGGATTTGTAATCCAGTGTTTGGATGGTATTTTGAGAAGGGGGGTTTGGAAGGTAGATATGATAGGATAAGTTATCAAATAACTTAATTGCCCCCAATTTATTAATGTAATGAAAAAATTGGATAATTAAAAAAAATTGCAACCCTCATTCTCAAATAATGTCAGTCCCGTTGTCAATTACTTTTTTAGTCCCCGTTCTCAACTAATATTTAAAAATACATTTTCTATAATTTGTAGAATTTTTTAAATTGGTTCCAAATTCAAGGAAAATAAATGGGTGCACTTTTTTTTTTAATCCTAAATGGGTGCATTTACTTGGTTTACCTAATTCACGAAACCTGGGTACAAAAAATTACTCTCTCTCTCTCTCTCTCTCTCTCTCTCTCTCTCTCTCTCTCTCTCTCTCTCCCCTGTATGTGATTTCTCAAATCCAACTCCACGGATCAAACCCACTTCCAGATCTTGCAAACTACAACGATCAAACCTAGCACAAAGAAATTAAAATCAGAAGCTTAACATCTCCGGTAACAGCAGAAATTAAAACCAGCAGCTTTGGAAACAGAAGCGGCAACAATGGTGGCTCTAGTGAGCGCAGCTCCGGTAGCTCTCTCTCTCTCGTTTCTCCCTTCATTTTGCTTCTTTTTTTTTTTTTCTCCTCTGTTTTTCCATTTTCTCCGATTATAGTTTGTAATGACGGGTGGATTTGGAGGCGTAAAATGGACCCATTTTCACCCGGATTTGCCAACAACAGGGGTAAGGCCAGTGTTGGTAAATCCGGCTCCCCCTAGATTTGCAAACCATCCTTTGGCAAATCCGGCTTCCCAATTGTGCAACCAAACACCAGATATGTGTAGGCCGGGATTACATATCCGGCCTCTTGCCAAATTCGGGTGCCATCTCCGGCATCCAAACGGGGCCTTGTGTTGTTAAGGTTTTGATGTGGGAAAGTCAATAACAAGAGCGGGCCTCTTTACTTCAGTGTGGAAGGATTCTTCTCATTTGCAAGACGTGTCACAAATTCCAATGAATCATTATCTTTTCGTTTATGTCCTCATATTAATCTTTTTATTTATAGTCTAATTGTAAATTCGATATATTCGTCGCTGATTTGTTCTTTGAATATTTCTATGCTTCTTTAGCTTCTTAATTGTTTTTCATATGTTCTAAATTATCGTAAAGTATTTTTGTGTCTTTTTTACTTCTGCCAGGTGCAAAGAAAGCATGTTTATGACCTTAGACAATTAATTTTGGCCGGTGATTCTGAAAGTTGTACCCAACACATATTCCAGTGAGTCACTTCCTCCTTAATTCAGTTAGCGTGCCTCCTATTCATGTAGATCCATCGAGGATGATGCCTTTGCTTTGTATGTATGCATAAATCTTTTGCATTTTGATTTCTTTCTAGAATAGTGTGGTTATGCTAACTCTAGGGATCATTTAATTGGCATATCGATGGCGGAGCATTTATTGGTGATGTGTTCTCGCAAATGCATTTGTTGGAGCTTGTTCCCATCGGTATAATAACGTGTATCAAGTTTGCATCACTCATTGCCTGTTGTTTTAGAGTGGATGCTTTAAAATGGTATCAAAGAGAGACCAGAAGATTTTGAACAAGGCTCAATTTTGCGCATTATAATTTTTTCCGGTTTTGTACTATCTTGGATTATGTCCTCTAATTTATTTGCTTCACGTGTGGACTTTGTGTTCAACTTGCCGGGGAATGTTAGTTCTTGTCCCTCATTGGTAGTATGTCTCTAAGCCACTACATGACCATAAACACCTTAAATATGGGGATGTACTAAACACTGAAATAACCAATTGTTTGGATCAATGAAACAAAAAGGGAATGCCCTAGAAGTTTCAAAAGTTTGGTCCTCATAGGGCCACTTAGTTCTCACCTAAAAAACGCCAAGAATAAAATGTCATGTTAAAGCTCAGTGATTGGTAAAGCATGCTAAGGGTAAACAGGATCAATGTGTCATAGGTATAGAAGAATTTCTATCCCCAGGCTGTGCAAAGAAATGGTTGCAAAAAAATGTTGATGGTCAAAAATGGCTGAACTAACTCTTCTGATTTGTATGTGGAATACTACAAATGTTCTCTCTTCTAGTTTTAACCCCTGACATTATAGAAGTCTATCTGTATGAAAACTGCCCATATCACCCAATTGTACATCATGGTGGTTGAGTCTAATTTTGGTTAATACTTGAGTACTATTTCTGCTCCAATCCTCCTGTTGAATTTTTGATTTTGACATCTTATAATTATTTTCTTGCACGTTCTCCCAATGGGGGTGGTCGGGATGATCCCAATGCGCTTCTCTGGACCTCATTGTGATCAAAGTAATCTTCTTTCTGCGTGATTAGGTAGTTCATTGCGCTGGTCGGCTGACCGCTGACCTAAGAAGAGAATACAAATAGCCGACCATATTCCTAAGTGGCCATAAAGTTAGTCATTGATGTACCTTATTGTTGTTTAGTAGGAGAGGAGAAAAAAAGTGTTTAGGTTGTTAATTAATCCTTACACAATATAACTTTATTTATACTATGAGCATCTTGTTACAGGACTCAATTTAAACCAATGTGGGACAAAGACTAAACATTATTTTAACACTCCCTCAAGCTAGAGAATAAATATCACAAAATCCTAGCTTCTTACATAACAACTCTAAACGCGGTTTGAACAACGATTTGGTGTAGATATCAGCTAACTGAGCTCCTATGGATACGAATGCAGTAGCCAACACTCCTCCGTCTATCTTTTCTTGAACAATATGACAGTCTACCTCAATATGTTTGGGTATAGCCTTTGGCCACAAGGCGGGCCTTATACCGCTCAACAATGCCATCCGGATTATACTTGACCGTAAAGACCCACCACCAACCAAAGTAGACTTTCCTAGCGGAAGAGGAACCAACTGTTTCACGGTTTTGGGTAGAACTCAACTCCAAAAGCTATCTCATGAAGTGAGGGTGTCCTCACGCTTATATTCTTCATATTAATTTGGTACTGAGGCGATGTGGGACTTTGCTTCACACCCTCCCTCATGCGCAGCGTGCTCACTCGGCAGCACCTGCGGCGTGCAGGATAGGGACACGCACGCTACCCATCTCTGATACCATGTTACACGGTCTTGGGTAAAACTCAACTCCAAAAGCTAGCTCATGAAGTGAGGGTGCCCTCATGCTTATATTCTTCATATTAATTTGGTACCCAGGCGATGTGGGACTTTGCTTCACACCAACTCCCAAGTGTCATTTTCATGGAGAGCAGTCATCTCAATCTTCATTGTTGTCCGCCACTCAGACAAAGAAATGGCCTCCTGTACAGGATGAAGTAAAGGTATGAAGGGAAGGAGACAGATGATTATATGCGACATAGTGAGAAATGGGATGAGAAGGGTAAGTACGAGTACCTTTACTTTGAGCAATAGGAAGATCAAGGTCAGATAAGGAAGAAGAAACTACCGGATCTTGTGATGGAGGAGGAGGCGGGGCGGGCATTGGTGGGGCAGATGGTACTTTGTCGCGACGGACATACACCTGCAAGGGTTTCATTGGAGGAACATGAGTTTATGTACTAATGGGACCGCTATGAGGAAGACAAACTTAGACTCAGCCATAACAAGAGTTGCTGTAACAGGAGTTTGTGTTCCCGAATAAAATGGCAACAACTCATTAAATGTAACATCTGCACAAAACAAATTGACGATGAAGCGATGGGGAGTAAGATTGGTGGCGGTGTTGAACGTGGTGGCCTGTATTACTTTACCGATAATGTTCACCTTAGCTCTGATACCATGTTGTTTAGGAGAGAGCAAAAGAGAAGAAAAGTGTTTTGGGTGTTAATTAACCCTAACACAATATAACTTTATTCATATTATGAGCATCTTGTAACAGGACTCAACCTAACCAATGTGGGACAAAGGCTAAACATTATTCTAACACTTATCATCCGCACTGCTACTAGTAACAAAGTGATTTACTATGGCATTATCTGGAGTATACTAACAGTTATAACTGATAGGTACTAAACATTATTCTAACACTTATCATCCGCACTGCTATTATTTACAAAGTGATTTACTATGGCATTATCTGGAGTATACTAACAGGTATAACTGATAGGTACATGCAAGCAGTGGTAGACGAAATGATTCTGGGAAATGTCAATCCACTGAAGGTATGTGGAAATTTCTGATTAAAATAAATGGCGCGTGGTTATCTTTATAACCTGATAATGAGTAAACTTTATATCCATCCTATAGCATCCAAGCAAGTGGAATTTGGGCAAGCTCTTAAAGGAGTTCACTGGAATTGGAGGGAAGCTATTGAACAGTGAGTTTGTAAAGTTACCATTTTGCTCTGTATATAGTGCAGATTCTTTGTGTTATAATCATCACTCATCAGTACAAACCATTAAGTAACGGGTTTTCTACAGAGTCATTTGTGGCTGTTACAGACAAAGCTTTACTGAAATCCCTTGAACAGCTTCAAAGGTTAAGCGCTGTAAATATAAGTGATTTTGACTTGCCAAACTTGCCATCACCACCAAATACCTTCAGAGGAATCAGGAGGAAGACTTCCTCATTGGAACGTTGGCTTGCCATATGCTCTGATGATTCCCCCAAGTGAGTGCATCCTTTACTTGATATCGTCCGTACGGTAAAACTGAGCAAATTTATTTGGCTTTGTATTCTTTTCATGTCGAATTTGATTTGTAAGAGCCACATGATCAATGCAGAGATGGAAAGTACAAAGGAACTGCTAATATTCTTCGCAAGTACCTTGGAGATTATTTAATTGCTTCATATTTAGACGTTGTACAAGAATCTGGTTACGATGATGCATATGTGAAGGAAATAGAGGTAACATCTTTCCTGCATCACATGTGTGATGGATTGGATTTGCGTATTTATGGATTCGTTTGCATACTTACTTGGGTGATGGATTGGTTTTATTATGATGTAACCACTCTGAGCACACCAGATATTTCTTGGTCTGTCTGAAAATAAAATAAAATTTTAGTTATGTATCTTTGTAACTGTTTCGATCCAAAAAAATTGTGGTATGAATTGCATATCTTTTAGAGATGTAAGAATATCCTAGGAATGGCTAATTATAATTTTAGTGGATTTTTAAAAGGTAGACGTTCTATTTACGTGCGGATTATCATGCAATGCAGAGGGCAGTTCTTGTGAAAACTCTAGATTGTTTCTGGAGGGATCATCTTGTAAACATGAACAGGCTCAGTTCGGCGGTATACTTTTTATCTCTGCTGATATGGCACTCTTCAGCTTTCATATTGCATAGGTTTATGTGGACCATATTTCTGCAGGTAAATGTGAGAAGTTTCGGGCAAAGGAATCCGCTTGAGGAATACAAGATTGACGGTTGTCGGTTTTTCATCTCTATGCTTTGTGCAACTCAGAGGCTAACTGTAGAATCACTCTTGCGGTACTGGTCATTTCCTATGGAGTCCCAAGAACTTTATAGTCCGTAGAACCAGAATTGTTATCATGCTGAAGGTATGTATGATGTATCCGCTTTTTACTTATATCTTTCATGTTTTTTGTTTCATAGTGAAATTCATTACTTGCACATGGTCAGCCCTCTGCGCATATTAAGGAATCTCCTTAAAAAGGCATTATTTGTCTTGTTTCTAGTCGCCGTTGATATAGTTGCTTATTCCATGAAGTCACTCGGCCAAGGATTTCAAAAGCCTTACATCCTATAGTTATCTTTTTATTGTAATCCTGGTGGAAAGGCATTGTCTTATGTCCTATATTACAAAACTGAAATTCTTGTAGAATGACTTTGAGGTTTAGGATGAGGGCATGAGTTAAAAATGGAAACAGGGTTTGCATTTTAATTGTGCTAATTGGAGTAAAAAAGTTGAAAGCAGTAGCGTCCACCTTTCATTGTAAATTATGCAATGACCAATGAGTGCCATTATAGGGCATGTATATTCTTATATAGTTTATTTCATCCCCAAAGGGTACATATATATTTGGCATCAGGACACGTGTCTTTTGTTTGATACACTGGATGGCTATTTTCTTCTCTACACTTGCAATCTTTAACAAACTTTGTGAAACAATCTGAAGCCATATGAACCTTTTATCCTGTCCCTTGAAGTTTTCCTTGTTTAGATCAAACCCTGATTCCACTTGAAACAGTGAATACCAGTTGGTTTGACAAACCTTAAATGTTTCTGCTGTTATCAAATCCCTAAATCTCTCCTGCCTCCGTCCCTTATTGTTGGTTATATATTCTATTTGAGATGTCAAAATCTTAATCCTCTTTGAGAAGTCAAAGAGAAAAGGTATTTGCATTTGTATAACCAACTAGTAACCATCATAAGCTGTTATCTTAGAAAATGGACATGGATACAAACAAGGATATTGATATGTATGTGGAACATGGCAATTTCCAAAAAAGCAGGTACGCAGCAGGGTGACATGTCAGAAAGATATATATCTTAGTTATTGTAATATTGCTAGTTGTTTTTCATTGAAATCTACCATATAAACTCGGGTTTTATCTGGTTGAAATTTGTTTATTTGCAATTTTTTCTTTTATTCTTGTAATATTAAACTTAACCTCTGAATAAAGTTTCAATCATAAATTTACCGCCTACCATGTCCCCACCCTCGTCTAACTTAAGACACTCATTCCCCCTACGTGCCTCCAATGTGTCCCCTGTGTCTTTCCTCTTGAAAATGAAAATAGTTAATTGGACACGCCACATGGCACGTTCGACATGGATACAAATGAATTATTTGGCTTTTCAGCGCTGCATAAGCAGTTTGAGACGGGTAGGAATCTGTCGGTGCCTCATAGACGGTAATAAAATATTTTGATTGCGAGAAACATGATCATATTTCAATTGGGATTTGAATTCAAATACATTAATTCCATATTCCCTTCATGTGTTGGAACTCCCAAGAAAGACAAAGAATGGATGGAGGGATTATCATGCACATTCAGGATGTTAGCCATTTAGAAATAGAGCTAGGGCTTCGTGCAAGAAAGCAGCTACCTTATGGGTAAAATGGGTCAATACCTACGTCATTAAGCTCCACTACTTATGATCTACGGCAGCACTCTCTGATGCTTCTTGGACCATGTGGAAAATTCTTGGTCTTAGACATTTAGGGCCGCATCCACAGAAGGTAGAGGAACACGGTGTAGAATTGTCCCGTGAAGGAGCTCGAAAAGGCATAAGAAACTGGACCAACCTCCGTTGCTCACAATACTCAATAAGCTCAGGTTGTGAATGTAAAGTAGCTTGTTCCATGCAAGCTAACTGATCCCAATAAGTAGTCATTTCGTTATAGAACTCTTGAATAGTTTTATCACCTTGGGTTGCACTACGAATAGACCACTCAAGTTCATACTGTTTTTGTAAAATTAGATTCAAGGTACATACCCTTCAAGTAATCCCAGACTTTCTTAGAAGTGTCATATTTTCAAAAATTCATCCCAATGCTTTGGTTCGACAGAGTTGTGAAACCACGTAAGAATTTGTGCATTTTCTATGGTCCATTTGTCTAGTGTAGTGGCATAATTTTCAGCTTTTGGATCAGATGGACATAGCGTTGAACCATCAACGTGTCCTTATACCCCCTTACCAACCACAATTTTTTTTTTTATCACATTAGCCCAATAAGAATAATTATTACCAGTCAGACGGACACTAATAAACTGATTTTTATCTGCAAACAGGATGTAAATGACACAGAAAATCCAAATTGGTTTTAAACAAAGCCCAAACAGAGCCTGAACCAGATAACAGAGCAGCTATAAATATAGGGGAATAGTCAGAAATACCATAACAAAGTCTAAACAGTGTCGAAACACTACCCAAAGCTGGATTGAGGGTTGCCGGAATATCCAAAGGTCTGGTGAGTCTCTGATGTGGTCAGACGAAGTCGGAGAATCACTGGGTATCATCGGAAAGTGTACTGGAAGGCTGTTGAGTTTCAGATCTGAGTAATCGGAGTCTGTCAGAAGTGGGTCAGCGATCAGAAGGGTCCGGCGAGTGTCGGACGAGATCAGACGAATATGGGTGTGTCTGGTAGTGGTTGCTGGAGGCTGGGGGGTAAGCTCCGACGAGGGTTGCCGAACTATAAAGAGAGGTGACGGGATCTGGCGAAGGCTGATGAGGACTGATGAAGCACGTCGGCGGCTAAGAAAAGTTCCGGCGAGAGCTGTTGGATGTCGGCGAGTGTCTGGCGATGGTCGATGGAGGTCGGGAAAGCTCCGGCGAGGGTCATCGGTGGTTGGTAAGGCTCCAGCAAGGTTCGAATAGTACTGGGTCTTGTAGAAGGTTGTTCAGGTGGTAGTTGTTAATAATCGTTGAAGGGAGATAATGGCTGATGGTGGTTGAGGAGAGAGAGAGAGAGAAGAACTGGAGGTGAGATCAGAAGATGTGACTAAGATACCGAGATTGACAGAGGTTACCCAGCTCTGATACCATGATACACGGTCTTGGGTAGAACTCAACCCCAAAAGCTAGCTTATGAAGTGAGGGTGCCCTCACGCTTATATACTTCATATTACTTTGGTACCCAGGCGATGTGGGACTTCACTTCACATTCTATACTACACTTTCGAGATGGCGATCGGTCAACCTCTGTTGCATTCCAGTCCACGGTTTCACCTTACCAGTATCATTGTTGCCTTGGTCATCCGTCTCTTCAGAACCTTAAAACGGATGGTCCCGTCGTGTGTTGAGTCCTTTTCACTTTAGTACATTCAAATGTTTGGGGTCATATGCATGTTCCATCATGTTCTCACATTCAATATTTTGTAATATTTGTGGATGATTAGTCTCGGGCTACTTAAATTTATCTTATGGAGAAAACTTTCTAGTCGTACTCCATTTTTATGAGGAAATAAAAACACAATTTGGTGTGCCTATTCGCATTTTTCGTTCTGATAATGCTCATGAGTATTTTCGTGCTGCTTTATCGTAGTTTTTAAATGCACATGGGATTTTATATCAGTCCTATTGTGCTTGGACTCCACAACAAAATGGAGTTGCCGAACACAAACTGGGCCACATCTTGACAGTTACCCGTGTCCTTTTATTTCAAATGAATGTTCCAAAATGTTATTGGAGTGATGCGGTTCTTACTGCTGGGTATCTTTTTAATAGGATGCTATCTACTGTCTTAGGGGGTTAAATACAATATGCTTTATTATGTCCTGATCGCCCCCTTCATTCCCTTCCTCCTAAGGTTTTCGAGTGCACGTGTTATGTTCGCGAACTGGACCCGGATTGGGATAAACTTGATTTTCAGTCCATCAAGTGTGTTTTTGGGTATTCTCGTACTCAAAAGGGATATCAATGTTATTCTCCTACTCTTCATTGTCAGTTTGTGTGTGCCGATGTTACTTTCCATGAGTCCCTACCAGTTTTTGCGTGTTCCAGGGGTATTTCTCCTTCAGAGGACCTGCCAGACTACATGCACTTTCAAGAGCCCTTCCCCCCGCCCCCTCCCCCATTGCAGGTATATGTTCGATATCCTAAAGGTCCATCAGGGCTCCGCTTTCGCCCACCGCTCCGTCTTCTCCTCCGTTGCGAGATCTGAACCCTCCATCATCTCCTAATTTGGCCTCTTTACCGATTGCACTCCGTAAAGGTATTCACAAATGTACTACTTCTCATCCTATTGCTCAGTTTGTCTCTTATGATCACCTTTCCCCATCCCTCCGTGCTTTTGCTACTTCTGTATCTTCTGTTTTTGTTCGTAACATTGTTCAGGAGGTCTTGTCCATTTCTGAGTGGCAGACAACCATGAAGGAGGAGATGTTTGCTCTTCATAGCAATAATACTTGGACATTGGTACCTCTTCCTCTTGGAAAGACTACTGCTGGGTGTCACTGGGTGTTCACTGTGAAGTATCATCCCAATGGGATTGTTAAAGGCTATACCTAGACTCATGGTGTCGATTATGCCGAGACCTTTTCACCAGTTGCCAAACTTGGCTTTGTTCAGCTTCTCATCTCTCTGGCTGCCAACCTTGGCTGGCCCTTATATCAATTGGATGTCAAAAATGCATTCTTGCATTGCGATCTCATTGAGGAAATATATATGGAGCAACCACCAGGGTTTGTTGCTCGGGGGGAGTCTACTCAGGTATGTTGCCTTTTGGAAAGCTCTTTATGGGCTCAAACAATCTCCAAGGGTTTGATTTCGCAAGTTCAGTACAGGTGATAATAAAAAAGGTATTGATGATTTGAAACTTTTCCTACAGCGTCAGTTTCATACCAAATACTTGGACAAGTTGAGATATTTCTTGGGTATTGAGGTAGCACAATCTAAGGATGGTGTTAACCTATCGCAGAGAAAATATGTGTTGGATACTCTTGATGAGACTAGTTTATTGGGGTCAAAACCTGTTGAGACACCGATGATCCTAATGTCAAATTGTGTGTTGATCAGGGGCAGTTGCTTTTTAGTCCTGATCAGTATATCGCTTGGTTGGAAAACTGAATTATCTTACCGTTACTCATCCAGATATCTTATTTGCAGTTAGCTTGGTTAGTCAGCTTATGTTTACTCATCTTCCACACTGGGAAGCTATTCTAAGAAATGTGAGGTATCTCAAAGCCCATCCAAGACGTGGTTTGTTTTATCAAGCTAGTGGATATTTGTGTGTTGAGGTATTTACTACTATAACTCTGATTGGGCAAGAGGACCATCTGACAGGAGGTCCACTACAGGATATTGTATCTTTCTTGGTAGAAATCTTGTTAATTGGAAAAGTAAGAAGCAAACGGTAGCTGCGCAATCTAGTGCTGAGGCAGAGTATAGAGCTATGGCTCACAAGACATGTGAAATTGTGTGGATACGTTTATTTCTTGAAGAGATAGGTTCCCTGTGCAGTTGCCTATGAATCTACATAATGATATTCAATCTGTGATTCACATAGCATCCAGTCCAGTGTTTCACGAGAGGACTAAACACATTGACATAGATTGTCACCTTGTACGAGATAAATTGAGTGGTAGTGTGATTGCTACTCCATTTGTGTCCACCAATGCACATTTAACCGATTTGTTTACCAAGGCATTGTTTAAGCCGCGACTAGAGTTAATTTGTGACAAGCTGGGACTTGTTGATATTTATTCTCCAGCATCTTATTACAAGTCTCAATATAACCAATGTGGGATAAAGATAAACTCTATTATGAATAAAAGCTCTAATGTGTTAGGGTTAATTAACACCCATAGCACTTCTCTCTCCTCTCTCTAAATAACATCATCTTTGAATGTTCTTACTCTATTTGGCAGCAGTTGATGTCTAAGAATATGGTCCATGGGCTGCATGCCTTGCAGTTTCGATGGCATCTTGGCCTGGTTTTGCACCGATGGTAAGGGTTAAGGGACTTGGGAGTTCTGTTTCGAAGTATACTTAGCTGCTGCAGTGTATGGTCTCTGGAGGGAAAGGAGTCATAGAATTTTTCAGAATGTGCACGGAGACCAATCTCAATTAACTCCCAGAATTTCCTATACTGTTAATCTGTTATATATCTCAGTTCCAGAAGGAAGATGAAGCCATCCTTGGAGAATAGGGCTCTTTGCTCTAGCCGGGGAGTGTCCAATAAATTTTCGTAGCATGCTTAAATCTCTGTTGTAGTTTGCTACTCCTGTAGAGTTTTTCTTTCTTTTAGATGCTGTTTCTATGCTTTTGTTAGGTTTTCTTGATTGGGTTCTGCCCTAAACAGAGCTAGGCGTTTCATTGTTTCTTATGTTATTTTTTCTTATTTTGTATTTGTTTGGACAAAGCTATCACCCAGTTATAGTTGTTTAATTATGTGAGATAGAAGCTGTCCCTACCGGGTAAAGCATTGCATATGGTTTCTTTTTTCCCGTCTCATTTTGCTTTTCCGAAATGCTGCCAAATATTACAGCTTCCCTGCATATTCACATTTATGACAAGTTGTCTATCATTACCCTGCATCTGGAAGCCTCCAGCATTATTAGTGTCCAAGCTTAACCGAGAGCTATTAATCCATCCTACATGTCACACCATCATTGTAACGTGTATTTTTAAATTCTCATTACCCACGCTAATCTGGATAAGATTTCTGTAACTGTGAAATCATTTTCCTTCCTGGGATGACGGCAGTTAAAGATCACGTTGAGTTTCAAGATGGGCAGCTTGAGAATACTGGAAGTGAGTTCTCGGAGTCACACAGCCACTGTTGGGACACTTTTTATTCAGGTGATTTGTTCGCCAAATCGGCGGAAACAGGAATTCTTACCCTGAGGAACGAACGACAAAGTGATGTCAAATGCTAAAACAATGGAGCAGCTGAGTGAATTTTGGATGTGATGAGCATTTCGTGCTGGTTGACGCCCTGGTTGGTGAGCTCCAACTTTTTATTTTAGTTTAAATGACACCCAATTGCGGATTGCCGCGTGACGGTTATTTTGCTCGAATTTCGTTTGTTTCCAATTCAGTGAAGCGAATGCATCGATTGATTTTCCGTTGAAGTCAATTTATTCGGAGCTGTGGTACATTTTTTCCAATGGCCGGGGTGGAAGCATTAGATATCAGCCTTGGCATGTTTAGTTGTTGCTAGTACAAAGGTGGAAGTGACCCAAATATATATTCCCTCGGTCCCATTCTAAATGCTCCATACAAAAAGTTGCGTCATTTTGACTTAAAAAAAAATATTTTCTCAATTTTTTTTAAACGATTGGAAAGTACTCAGTAAGATCTTTTGAGTAGTACAAAAAATATTTAAAAATTAATATTGAAAGTACGTTATTTTTTTAGGTCAAAGTGTCACAGTCTCGCATATTCAGTATTTAAATTGGGACGAGGGAGCAAATAACATTTGGGATATCCCTCCAAAAGTTGAGAAGGTTATACTCCGTATATGTTTTGTGGGTTGGTTTAAGCCCATGATTTATGCCACCCACCTTAAGTTATTTTTCCATTGAATTTTGGGGGTTGGCCTCGTGCAGGTCCTTCATAGGCTCTTTTTTCGATTTCGCTCGTAATAAGAATATTTTTTCTATTTCTTTAACTATCTCTTGTAGTAAGTAATAATCTGAAATTATTTTTGTTTCTCCCATTACCTCTATTTTTATTTCTATTTTTCTTAGTAATGTCGTTCCATAGATTAAGGGGGAGTTTTCCAATGGATTATTTGATTTTATCATCTTTGATTTTATCATCATCTTTTACAAATGGATAAAAGGAAGGTGATTTTATCACATTAGATTTTATCACACTATATTATCCACAACTATTATCACACTAGATTTTATCTATTGGGAAAACATGGTGATTTTATCACCATTCCATAAAACACCAACTAAAATCAAATTTCTCATTTTATCTCATAAAATCCATTCAAAAACTCCCCCTAAGGAATTTCACCAAAAATATGCTTTGAGCGCATGGATGAATACAAGAATCCTATGAAAAGTCCAACCATTTCAATAACGGGGCCTAGCTTAGCGTTTCTTGAACAATATCTATATGATTCCACAGTGTTTGTGCCCCACTATGAAAAATAATTTTTCTTGTAGTCAACCCTAATGAACTACTGCTGAGGAATTTACCAAAGATATGTATAATTCTGAGGTAATTAACAAATCGCCTGCCGAATATACCTGTATAGACAGACAAAGCTACATTTATTTCTGCAAATCAAGAATGCATGATCAAAGCTAATACTCAAGTACCTAGTTCCCAAAATCGAATTTTTGCTAACTCCCAGTTCAATGTAGAGAGGGCAAATAGAGATAAACGATTCGAGATTTCTTGTGCACCAAAATCAGGATTGTTAGTATCGACAGTTGGTACATTAGAAGCACTTGGCCCCTGGCCATGTTTATTGGTCATTTTTTTTGGAGTTTGTGATACTTTTCAAACGTTTATATCTTTCAATTTATAATGTTTTTCATGATTTTAAAAATTTTGATTAATAGAACTAATTGAGATTTATCAAACAAGAACCACTTTGCATATTTTTTGAGATCCATGTTACTAACAGATGATTATGATCAATTGAAAAGTGACACAAACTCCCAAAAAGAACCGACAAACACTGACATAGGGAGTACTAAGCAAGCGCTGCTATTCAGGAATGCAGGCTATGGAGGCAGATATCTATAGAAATGGCATTGAAAAATAAATCTATAAATCATTTTCTGAGGCCTATGTTTGATGTATTTGTACGTCTTTTCCTTGCAGAATCTGAAAAGAGGGAGGCTGCAATAATGTGGATTGCTAGTTTTGTTACCCAATAGGTCTATAGAGGCAGATATCAGTAAACCCAGTTTTGAGATTGTTAAAATTTTATTCCTTTTAAAAATTGTGGAATGTGAGAATCTGTTATCTAAAATTATTAGTAGTAAACACTTCAAATTGATACTCCGTATCGAAAAGTTAGAATCCCAAAATATGCAAAAATGATTTCTCAAAAACACCCACAACATAAATTTTGCACGGAACTCTAAAAAATGACTATTATTTCCGTTGGAAAAAAAAGTAGACCAAGAAGGGTCCATAAAACACAACCCTTCCAAAAATTCCACAGAGAAGGATCAAATCACTACTCCCTCCATCCTTTATTAGTGTAGACATTTCAATTTTATTCCTTAATAAGTGTGTGTTTTGAAAAGTTAATGCATAAAAGTTGGTACAATTCTCATTATGCCCTTTTGAAAAGTTAGTGGTTAAAGAGTTAATGGGTTAATGTGGACGATAATTTTGAAAAATGGAGGTAAAAGTTGATGAAAAAAGTGTAATTAGAGGTAAAAGTTGATGTGAAATGTGTAATGATAATGTTTCTTTAATAAGTAGGATTTAAGAAGCAATACAATTATAAAGGAACAGAGGTAGTAGAAGATAATCTCCGGTGCGGCACGGAGCATCCCATTGGGATTTCTTCTGCTGCTTGTGACATGGCTAAAATGACCGTTGGAATTCTCCTTTCAAGTAGGGACGGAGCCAGGATTTTGGCGTAGGGGGGACGGATATACACAAGAAAAAAAATTAAAATTAAGACAATGATATGAGTTTTTACTAACTAAAAAAAAAACTAATATATATATATATATATATATATATATATATATATATATATATATATATATATATAGGATAACGATCTCCTAAGGGATCCCTTAACCAAATTTGGTGCGGACCTCACCTTTCCGAGCCAAATTTTGACGATCCGAACCGCTCAATGTTTTTAAAATGCATTTTTAAGGGCCTACACGGAGATTCGGCAAAAACAAAATACCCGGAAGGGCTTGATCCATACAGTTTTCGGTAAAACTGTACATAAAACTGTACATATGTACAGTTTTACCGAAAACTGTATGGATCAAGCCCTTCCGGGTATTTTGTTTTGAAGATTTCCCGCGTGGACCTTGGAAAATGCATTTTAAAAACATTGAGCGGTTCGGATCGTCAAAATTTGGCTCGGAAAGGTGAAAAAAGGGGTGGTCCGCACCAAATTTTGGTTAAGGGATCCCTTATTAGATCATTATCCTATATATATATATATATATATATATACACACACAAAATAACACCAATACATACGAAACTAAACATGTTTCTAATATCAACTTAGACTGCAAAAGGTACTATTGACGTTCTAATCCTATTTAGTGTCTGCTCAGGCATCTTGAACTGTGCTCAACACTCTTTCTTGTTATTAAAAGGATCAATGATAGAGCAATATCTTTCTCTATATAAGTGATTAAGAAATTTGTTAAATAATCGTCCTCCATCCTGTTGCGACGAAATCTTTATCTTCACACATTTCATAGCAGAAAATTTACGTTCAGTTGTAGCCGTTGAAACATGTTAAGTTATTATAAGCCGAATCAAATTATCGAAAAGATGATATATCGTGTACTTTCTTGTCTTCGCCAACACTTCACTCAACTTTGAAGTCGTTGACAAATTTTGGAACTCAGGATGCCTAGAGACATCAAGCTTATAATTTTGCAATTGATATCTCAAGTGGTACTTTTCTTACTCAATGAAATCCATTGGATAATATTTCTATGCAAGTTTGTACGTATCTTCAATGTTGAATGATCTGAAGCCATCATGAGGATCTAGAAATGTACTGAGAATAAGCAACTCCATTGTTCAATTCTTGCAATTGAGAATCGACTGTTTTGGGAGCACCTAATTTCTTTTGCTCTTTCTTTTTCCTTTACTTTGATGTCCATAGACCACGTTAAAGAGTTTTGGGCTTCCGAAATTTCAGTGAACCTTAGTTTTTAAAAGTGAACAGGCCTTGAATCCCTGAAGTGAGTTGGGTTATAATTTTTGGGGTTGTTTTGTTTAAAAGAATTGTAATTACCTCATTAAAACCAATTTTAGTACACAATTGTTTCATAACTTGATAAATATTAAAGCTTTTCATATTATTTTTTTCAACGAAAAACGGAGAGGGGACGGGACTATATAGTTTGATGATAAATAATTTTTTTTCTATTATAATAGTAGGAATTTTTTAAGAGGTAGGAGGGTGACTGCCCCTACTAGCCCCCCTCTAGTTCCATCCTTACTTTCAAGTTCTCCACAACAATGAGGAACTAAAGGAAGTTTCGCAAGTCATCTTGGTGGATATAAATTATCTGCAAAAAATCATTTGCGTAAACTAATTAGCATATGATCATTCTAAGCACAATGATTGAGGTGACAATACCAAAAATTTGTCCTAACTCACAAAGGTAATGACAATACGTAATGCTGCATTGACAAGAGAAATGACCATGATGAATGTCGACAAAAACAAGGGAATGTAAGGCATGTGATAACAGGGGACATCGTTGAACCGGAACCGGGGAGGTGCTGCGCAGCGTGTTGTACGATCCATTTCGGCGCCGTATCTGCACCATTTTGACGAGACGTCCAACGTGTAAAGCTCGTCGAGTACTACAAATGTAACCAGGCTAGGGTTTGATGCGACTAGAGTTACCGGAGCTGTAACATCGCAGAAATATAGGATTAATACAAAATGAGTAATCATTTTTTCTATAATAGCACATGATTAATGTCTCCTTGCCTAGCTAAAAGACTAACTACTAGTGCTAGCTAGAGAATGTTGTTTTAATTTAGTACGTTGAATATGGAATCGAAATGGAACTTTGCAAAATAATGGCATAGCACCAATAATGACATTTCTGACAAAATGTCACTATTCATTGTCATAGAATGACTCAAGTCATTGTGCAAAAACTATTGCCTAGCTCGTAGATGATGGAGCTAGTCATTTTGCAAAACTATTGCCTCAGAGATGGTAGAAGGGGGGCAGGGTGGCCCGGGTACCGGATTTTTAAAAAAAAAAATCGTATTACAAAAACAGTGTTATTTTTTCAAATGCGTAGTTTACTTCTGGTATTAAGCATGTTGCTGAGTGATTAATCAATAAAAATGTGTAATTGTTCGGCAGTATGTTGATGAATGATTAACATATGAAAATTGTATCTTTTCGGATATTATAAACAATTATCATTCGCACATGTACTTTGTTATACTAATTACTCTTTCTGCCCGAAAAGACCAAAAAAGTCTAAATTTCGAATAAAGAAATAAAACAACTCCGTGCATAATTTCTTACATTACTTGATACCAAATTAAGAATTAATTGAGATTTTTATCCCAAAATTACATGTCGTTTTATAGTAAACTATCTTTGTTGGATGAAGATAGGATGGACATTGATTTTGGGTGACACCTCTGAATTAGAATCTTGGCTCCATCTGTAAAGACCTGTATTTTATTTTTATTTTTATCGTGCTTGTGTAATATGACGTGTTGTATTTTATTCTAAATATATAATGCGGTAGAAATTTCTACATCATGACATTCGGAATATTATGTTAGTCTCAGGGTGAATTTTTAGTATATTTCCAAGAACGAAACCCGGGCAGCGCAATCGAATGTGACTCGATTTTTACACTGCCATTAGAAATAATGTCTCTTCTCCGGACCCAGGACCTCACACCCCAGACAACTCAATCCCATTGATTGAGTGTCTAACCCAATTATTCTTCTTTTCTCTTTTCCGTTTTCTCCTCCATAATATTTCTTTTCTTCTCTCTTTTCCTTCTCTTTTCCTTTCCACCAGCAATTTGTCCCCCCTTTTGTCTTCTTTCTTTTCCTTATAATCAGAGCAATGCTCTCCCTCTCTCAGATTACGCCTCTCCCTCCCTTCCTCTGATAATTATCCCCTCCTTCTCTCCCTCTCAAGTATCTACGTGCTCTTTCATCTCAAGATCGACCCTCTCGGGTCACACGTTAGTAACGCCCTTTTCAGCCTAGGGTAATTGACGGGTTCCAAACATTCCCAACGGTGCGGATCGTTCATCCACGCGCTTAATCTGCAGGAATTAAGGTAGGATTTCGGTAAACTTGCTTTAACCTTTTGTATGATGATTTTTGTAAAATCTTGACCCGATCCGTGATTTAGGGAGTAAGGGTTGTAGGTAACATTATATTAAGTTGATTGTATGGACCGATCAGTTTACGGATTGATAGAATGTGAGAAAAACGTCTCTCGACACCAAAAACGAGTGTACACGGACTGGCTTCAGGAAACACACTGCCGGATACTGTTCGCGCGTTTTCCGGCCACGTAGAAGCAAAATTAGGAAAAGTGCAAAACTAAAAAGTTGTAGCTCTTCATATTCCCTACGTTTTGATATATAATTCGACTTAAACGGAGTTCGGTGTAAAAAGTTATGACTGAAATACTAAGGCTGTCCGAATCGCTGTTTCAACAACTTCCCTCTATTCGGGCAGAAACTTTGGAAACCCGTAGAATACGATTGAACCGTAGGATTACAATGAAACTTGGTAGAAAGACAGTTTGACGTCTTAGCTACGTATTGACACGTAAACGGACCAAATCCAACGGTTAGATCTTCGGGATTTGGAGTTTTAGTAAACTGTGGCAGATTTGACACGTTCTGTTCGTACGCATTTTTACCCAGCTTAGGAGCAGATTCGGCCTTAGGTATAAACACGGGAGTTGTTCCTAAGATAGAGAACTATTACTCTGTCAAATTTCATAATTTTTGGAGAAGTAATGGTACGTCATTTCGTTATAATTTGTAACTGATTGTTTGTGACAGTTTTAGTACTTACATGTTTTATGGCTTGATGAGTATCTTGTTGATTGTTGAATTCCATAGTTGGTGGTTATGGTTTCTTACCTCTTGATTGAAGTAATGGTTGGATGGACGAGATTGGGTGTGACGATGAGAAATGAGATAGAGTATGGAATGTGGAAAAGATGAGATTAAGGAATGTGGTGACGAGTTGGTCTTGAGCCGTGTTATGTCTTGAGCCGTGCCTTGTCTTGAGCCGTGCTGTGTCTTGAGCCGTGCCATGTCTTGAGCCGTGTTATGTCTTGAGCCGTGTCCAAAGTGGCGTACGGGAACATAATGTATGGGAACATAGGTGTATGGGAACACAGTGTATGGGAACAATGGTGTATGGGAACATAACGAACGGGAACCAAGGATAGGGATGTCTTGAGCCGTGCCTTGTCTTGAGCCGTGCTGTGTCTTGAGCCGTGCCATGTCTTGAGCCGTGTTATGTCTTGAGCCGTGTCCAAAGTGGCGTACGGGAACATAACGTATGGGAACATAGGTGTATGGGAACACAGTGTATGGGAACAATGGTGTATGGGAACATCGTAGAATCGACCATGTTAATGAACACAGTGTATGGGAACAATGGTGTATGGGAACATCGTAGAATCGACCATGTTAATGAACACAGTGTATGGGAACATGGTGAACGGGAACATCATATGATTGACTACGCTGATAAAACTTGTGTGTAAAATAAGAGGGTTCTGTTGGTTAATTTTATATGTGGTTATTTGATTATGGAAATTATTCATACATTGGGGTAAGGGTAGTTTTACGTTGTTCTACTGAGTGTCACCACTCACGGTACTACGTTACCATGGTATTTGACGCCAGGTACAGGCAACAATATGGAGTATTCAGAAGATAATCCTGTAGCTGTTGAAGAAAATGCTGAGTTGACTGAGCCTTGGCTAAACCAGTAGTTTAGTTGTTGGCTCTGTGCTTTTTAAGTATTTGCTCTGTGCTTTTAGTATTTTATTGAGGTCTCAAGTTTGTAATAAAGACATATTTTATTCTAGTATTTCATGCTTAAGCGTTTGTAATAAATCACTTCAACTTTATTCGGTATTGTAATATTTAAACAATATTTGTGATATATGGATTGTATTTCTTTTATTTAATTTTTCAAAAAAAAAAAAAAAAAAATACCGCTCAAAAATCTTCAAAATCCTTTAATTAACAAACCGAATTTTCGGGGCGTTACACCATCCATGACTGTTGGAAACTTGCTCAAAAGGAAGGCCTTTATGTGGCTAATAACACCTTGTCAACTAGGCTTTTTCTATGGCCAGATTTCCATTGGCTAGCTTATTTACCTTACCACTGTAGTTTTTCTCATGTTCATAAGAACTTCATTCCTTTCTGGCTTAGGGCATCCTTATCAGGAGCACTAAATTTTTCACCAAATTTAATTTCAAAACCACCTTTTACAAATTTAGCAAGTTACTTATCCAAAATTCCCAAAATCAGACTCTCTATCCAAATTTTACTAGAAAGCTTAGTGAATAGTAAGTTAACAAAGTTGAGGCGTTACTGTAGCAAAGCTATAAGTTTAACAAATTTGCAATAGATTTGTTAAGCCTGATTTTGGAAGATTTTGCTGCATTTCACTCATCAAATTTAGCTTTTAAGAGATTTGATGAGTGAGATATTGATGCTCTTATGTGATAAAAGCTTAGAGGTTCATAATCAGCACTGTCCAATGATCGAAAGGAAAATATCTATCGAATTTTGTTATTTTTTTTAATGTTATTTAACATTTTAGGTGGGAACACTACTCTTTTGTGTGTGTGTGTGTGTGTGTTTTAATTATGCTTTTTGGTTATTTATTCTTTAAAAGTGTAAGGATCCGAAATTTTCGAACTTTTTTTTAAGTATTCTCCAAATATAAAGTTGGGGCTTGTGCACAATGTAAGCATTTTAAAACACATGGGTTTAATGAGAGATGAGAGAGGACATGAAGTCTTGAACTTATTGGTAGCACCTTTATAAATTGAATGGTATGTAGTGCAATTGGGCCTATATAAGCATTTTGGGAGAGAGAAAAGAGGCTTGCTACAAACACTAACACTTGTACCAACAATTGCATCAACTCTCTCACATCGGATACGTGGGACCTACCACTCATATGTGGGTCTCACATATTTCATAAGTGTTAGTGCCTCTATCTTTTCTTGAGAGAAAATCTCATTCCTCTTCAGCATCCAAACTCAAAACTACATAGATCCAACATAAATTCTTCGTATCCGCACTATTTAAGTTGAGTATTCGCGTGTAGGAGATCGGGGAAGTCAATAACTCAATGGATCTTCGGTTTGAAAGGTAGGGTTTTGATTCAAGGCTTGATTGGAACTTAAAAACCTTGAGGTAGGGATTTCTTCTCCTTTTTCTAACTATGTGTGTGTGTGTGTGTGTGTAGCATATACTCTTCATTTGATCATTAATCCTTGAACTTGGTTAGGGTTCCATGGATTTTTGGTTTGACCTTTGAAATTAATCCTTATTCCCATACAGTTATTGAAGATAATTATGATCAATTGAAAAATGACACAAACGCTTAAAAATAACCAACAAACACGGATATAGGGAGTATTAAGCAAGCGCTATTCACGAATGCCAGGCTACGGAGGCAGATATCTATAGAAATAGCATTGAAAAATAAATCGAGAAATCATTTTCTGAGGCCTATGTTGATGTATTTGTACGTCTTGTCCTTGCAGAATCTGAGAAGAGGATGGCTGCAATAATGTCGATTGCTAGTTTTGTTACCCAATAGGCCTACAGAGGCAGATATCTATAAGTTTGGGGATTTTCAAAATTTTATTCCTTCTAAAATACTTGGAATTTGAGAATCTATTATCTAAAATTTTTAGTAAACACTTCAAACTGATTTCGAAAAGCTAGAATCCCAAATATGAAAAATGATTTCTTAGAAACACTCACAACATAAATTTTGCACAGAACTCTACAAAATGACTATTATTTCAGTTGAAAAAAAATAGACCAAGAAGGGTCCATAAAACACAACCCTTCCGAAAATTCAACAGGGAAGGATCAAATCACTACTCCCTCGGTCCTTTTTTAGTGTAGACATTTTCATTTTAGATTGTCTTTTGATAAGTGTGTGATTTGAAAAGTTAATGGATAAAAGTTGGTACAATTCTCATTTTGCCTTTTTGAAAAGTTAATGCGTAAAGAGCTAATGGGTTTGAAGTGGAGGATAATTTTGGAAAATTGAGGTAAAATTTGATGTGAAAAGTGTAAAGTAGAAGTAAAAGTTGATGTGAAAGGTGTAATGATAATGTTTCTTTCATAAGTTAAATTTACGAAATAACACACTTAAAAAGTAACGGAGGGAATAGAAGATAATCTCCCGGCATGGAGCATCCCACTAGGATTTCTTCGGCTGTTTGTGACATGGCTAAAATGACCGTTTTAATTCTTCATTCAAGTTCTCCACAAAAATGAAGAACTTGAGGAAGTTTCGCAAGTCATCTTTGTGGATATAAATTGTCTGGAAAATCGTTCGTCTAAACTTAGCATATCATTCTAATTATTAAGCACAATGATTGAGGGAATGTAAGGCATGTGATAACAGGGAATATCGTTGAGCCAAGCTAGCGTTTGATGCGACTGGTGTTACTGGAGCTGTACAATCGTAGAAATGCTGGATTTGTACAAAATGAGTAATCATTTTTTCTACAATAGCACATGATTAATGTCCCTTTGCCTAGCTAAAAGACTAACTAGTAGCTAGTGCTAGCTAGAGAATGTTGTTTTAGTACGTTGAAAATGGAATCGAAATGGAACTTTGTCATAGCAATGGTTCAAGTCATTTTGCGAAAACTATTGCCTAGCTTGTAGATGATGGAGCTAGTCATTTTGCAAAACTATTGCCTCAGAGATGGTAGAAGGGGGCAGGGTGGCCCGGGTACCGGATTTTTTTAAAAAAAAAATTATTAGGAGCTGCTGTTGTACATTTTTTTCAATGGCCGGGTGGAAGCATTAGATATCAGCCTTGGCATGTTTAGTTTGTTGCTAATACAAAGGTGGAAGTTGTCACGCCCTCAATTTAATAACCAAAATATAAAGAATATCCACGTAGGATATATCACAATCAAACATATCTCCATAGAATAGTCAAAGTTAAATTACAATTTCCAAATTACAAGTCTACAAGTCTCTCATCAAATGTACCCGAACCCAAGTACTTTAGTTCCAACAATAAATAAAGTTATTACATATACTGGACTTGTCAAAAGATTAAGGAAGGAAGTAGAAGTTACAAAATCATCTCCCAAAAATATAGTAAACTATGGAGAGGATAAAATAACTTCATGCCAAAGTAAGCTTTATGTTATGCATCCACACGCTAAGCATCCCAATCATATACCTTGCCGAGTACCTGAAAATGATAGGTTGAGCTCACTAGCCCAGTAGGAAAATTTTCTGCTAACGCTAAGGGTATAGAGAATGAAAGATGCACATGAAGGTATGATACACATGAATGAGTAAGTTAAAATGAACCAAGATAGATCAACTTGATGATAGAGTGTCTAGGAGGTACCCCAAAGATCTAACCAAACCCAGGAGTCCATAAGTTTCCTCATAAACGTTACATTTTGTGTCGTAGTTTTAGTCCCTTCAAACGTCATTTTCATAAAACAGTTCATTTCACAATACTTTACAAATAACACTTGTTTCAAACAGGGAATAAATCTCTCTGCCGGATTTCGTGGGCTCTGAGCACCCCTGCCTGATTTCGTAGGCTCCGAACACCCTTGCCAGATTTCGTGGGCTCCGAACACCCATGGCTAGGGACGCACCAATGGTGGCCCTAGAATAAATAACCATCATTTTCAAAAGTTTATTAAACCATCAAGTGTCCAAAACATCCACGCAATTCACTCAGTTCAAAAACTCATAGTGTAACGATTGTAGCAAAGGTAATACGTGACCAAGAGCGTGTGAAACCAAGTCTAATCATAAAATGTACGACCACGTTAGGTTACCGAATCTTAATGGTCGATTTGAGAAGCTTTGGAAGGACCAATGAAGGTCCAGAGCAAAAGAACATGAAAATGGAACTATGAGCCTCTAGAAAATCAGACACACTGATAGGAAAAATATATATATATTTCTCTCAAAATACAAAGGTTATGAATATGAGATCAATTGGGTTTGAAAGTAGACTCATAGAGCTTTCCAACGGTTCAAGAATTGTCTCATTCTGAGTTCGGACGAAGCCGAGGCATGCCCGCGAAGTTGGGTCAAAAATTTTCCTGAACAGAAGGAATCTAGATCGATCCAAGGGGTGTGTTGATCGATCCACATGGTCTGGATCGATCCAAGAAAGGTGTGGATCGATCCACAATGTTCTGAGAGCAAACAAAAGGTTTTGGATCGATCCGGACAACTAGTGGATCGATCCATAGAGGCTCAAAACACCATCAGACGGTTCTGGATCGATCCAACCTATGTATAGATCGATCCACCTGGGTTTTCAGGTGAAAAATTCACAACTTAGCTCCAAGTAATGGGGGCTTCAATCCAAGGCAAAATGATGTTCCAAAACACAACTTATCAAGAGGGAGGGACATATCAGCAATCAATTCATGGATTTATCAACCAAACATGCAAAACCCAAACTCAATCAAATACATGCTCAACTTCCGTGGTGATAATCAAGTTTAATAGAAATTTGAGGAGTAAGAACAAGAGTAATGCATTAATTCATTCAACATATACTTAGAGAAGTTAGAATGTTGTTTCCTACCTCAAGGATTGAGCTCCAATGAAGAGAGGTGAGAAAGCCGTAGCTTGTCCTAGCAAAAACCCAACCAAAACAAACTCCTCCAAGATGATTCCAAGATGCCCGGATTCCAAATCACGCGTAGATGAGGATTATGAGGTCGAATCTTGAGGAAAAGAGGTATGGGAGTGTAGATTTTGTGGAGAAATGAGAGATATGTTGGAGAAGACTAGAGAGAGAGAGGGTCATTGGGTTTGAGGAAGAGAGGGGTGTGTGTGTTGAAAAATCTGATGTACCCCCCTCTCTACATACCCCCTAATTGCACACTTACCCCCTAGTGTTTCTAATGTGTTTCACAAGCACCCAAATGCAATTACCAAGTTCACATTGACCCCATATTGCACTTTAAAACATTTCTCACACTTCTCCAACATTATTTCCGGAAAATTATTTAAAAACACAGGTCTTTACAGAAGTGACCCAAAGATATACACACTCGGTCCCATTTTAAATGCTCCATATGAAAAGTTGCGTCATTTTGACTTAAAAAAATATTTTCTCAATTTTTTTTTACACCATTGGAAAGTACTCACTCAGATCTTTTGAATAGTGCAAAAAATATTTAAAAATTAATATTGAAAGTACGTTATTTTTTTAGGTCAAAGTGTCACGGTCTCGCGTATTCAGTATTTAAATTGGGACTGAGGGAGCAAATAACAGTTGGGATATCCCTCCAAAAGTTGAGAAGGTTATAGATGTCTTGTGGATTGGTTTAAGCCCATGATTTATACCACCCACCTTAGGTTATTTTTCCATAGAATTTTGGGGGTTGGCCTTGTGCTGATCCTTCATAGGCCCTCCCGCGTGGATGAATACAGGCAAAGTACGCTATGAAAAAGTCCAACCTTTTCAAAAGGCAAAGAACGCCATGTATTCAAGAACGCTAGAAGCACTTGGCCTCGGCATCCAACAATGTGTCATAAGCTGTTTTAATAACTTTCCAGTGCAAAGCTTCGTGCTCTGACTTCTGAGCTAGGTATTTTGAGATCAAAATTCCTTTAACAAGGCTTAAAATGCTTCCAACCCATCTAATGTTCAGCCAGGGTATGCAGCAGGGGAAGAGGGTTTCCTGAAGTGCGCCCATGGAGCAGGGAGCGATATTAAGTTCCGAAGATAGTACTCCCTTGGCCGTGTTTGTTGGTCATTTTTCGGAGTTTGTGCCACTTTTCAACCGTTTATATCTTTCAATTTATAATATTTTTTCATGATTTTGAAAACTTTGAGTAATAGAACTAATTGAGATCTATCAAACAAAATCCACGTAGCATATTTTTGAGATCCGTATTACTAAAAGATGAATATGATTAATTGAAAAGTGACACAAACTCCGAAAAATGACCAACAAACACGGACATAGGGAGCATTAGGCAAGCACTATTCAGGAATACTGGCTACGGAGGCAGATATCTATAGAAATAGCATTGAAAAATAAATCTAGAAATCATTTTCTGAAGCCTATGTTGATGATTTGTACGTCTGTTCCTTACAGAAGAGGGAGGCTGCAATAATGTGGATTGCTAGTTTTGTTACCCAACAGGTCTATAGAGGCGGATATCTATGAACCCTGTTTTGGGGCGGTTAAAATTTTATTCCTTTTAAAATTTGTGGAATGTGAGAATCTGTTATCTAAAATTATTAGTAGTAAACACTTCAAACTGATATCGAAAAGCTAGAATCCCAAAATATGCAAAAATGATTTCTCAGAAACACCCACGACATAAATTTTGCACGGAACTCTAAAAAATTACTATTATTTCAGTTGAAAAAAAAAAAAAAAGTAGACCAAGAAGGGTCCATAAAACACAACCCTTCCGAAAATTCAACAGAGATGGATCAAATCACAACCCTTCGGAAAAACCAACTTTTAGTGTAGAAATTTCTATTTTAGTTCCTTAATAAGTTTGTGTTTTTCCAAGTTTATGGATAAAAGTTGGTATGAATTCTCGTTTTGCCCTTTTGAAAAGTTAATGGGTTAATGTGGACGATAATTTTGACAAATGGAGATAAGAGTTTATGTGAAAAGTGTAATTAGAGGTAAAAGTTGATCTCAAAGGTGTAATGATGATGTTTATTTAATAAATTAGATTAACGAAGTAATACACTCAAAAAGGGACGGAAGGAGTAGAAGATAATCTCCGGTGCGGCATGGAGCATCCCAGTGGGATTTCTTATGCTGCGACATGGCTAAAATGACCGTTGGAATTCTTCATTCAAGTTCTCCACAACAATGAGGAACTAAAGGAAGTTTCGCAAGTCATCATGGTGGATATAAATTATCTGCCAAAAAATCATTTGTCTAAACTAATTAGCATATGGTCATTCTAAGCACAATGATTGAGGTGACAATACAAAATTTGTCCCAACTCACAAAAGTAATGACAATACATAATGCTGCATTGACAAGAGAAATGACCATGATGAATGTCGACAAAAACAAGGGAATGTAAGGCATGTGATAACAGGGGATGTCGATTGAACCAAGCTAGGGTTTGATGCGACTAGAGTTAGGGTGTGTTCTTCAACATATTTTTAAGACATAAAATCTCACATTTTATGACATTCCAATCTCAACACATAAAATATAAAAGTGATTTTATGAAATTTTCATAAAATCTTTCTAAAATCTATAGGAAAACCACTACATTTTATCAGTTAGGAAAACAACTCCGTTTTATACCCCTCCATAAAATGTTCATTTTATGAGATTTTCATAAAATGCACCTAAAATCTATAAGAGAACACGGCCTTACCGGAGCAGTAACATCGTAGAAATGCAGGATTAGTACAAAATGAGCACATGATTAATGTGTCCTTGCCTAGCTAAAAGACTATAACTACTAGTGCTAGCTAGAGAATGTTGTTTTGGTACGTTGAATATGGAATCGAAATGGAACTTTGCAATATAATGGCATAGCACCAATAATGACATTTCTGACAAAATGTCACTATTCATTGTCATAGAATGACTCAAGTCATTGTGCAAAAACTATTGCCTAGCTCGTAGATGATGGAGCTAGTGATTTTGTAAAACTATTGCCTCAGAGATGGTAGAAGGGGGATAGAGTGGCCCATTGGCCCGGGTATCGGATTTAAAAAAAAAAAACCGTATTAGAAGTCATTTTTCAAAATGCTTAGTTTACTTCTGGTATTAAGCATGTTGATAAGTAATTAATCAATGAAAATATGAAATTGTTCGGTAGAATGTTGATGAATGATTAACATATGAAAATTGTGTCTTTTCGGATATTATAAACAATTATCATTCGCACATGTACATTGTTATACTAATTACTTTTTCTGCCCGTAAAGACCAAAAAAGTCCAAATTTCGAATAAAGAAATAAAACATCTCCGTGCATAATTTCTTACATTACTTGATACCAAATTAAGAATTAATTGAGATTTTTATCCCAAAAGTACATGTCGTTTTATAGTAAACTATCTTTGTTGGATGAAGATAGGATGGACATTGATTTTGAGTGACACCTCTGAATTAGAATATTGGCTCCATCCATGACTGTTGGAAACTTGCTCAAAAGGAAGGCTTTTATGTGGCTAATAACACCTTGTCAACTAGGCTTTTTCTATGGCCAGATTTCCATTGGCTAGCTTATTTACCTTACCATTGTAGTTTTTCTCATGTTCATAAGAACTTCATTCCTTTCTGGCTTAGGGCATCCTTATCAGGAGCACTAAATTTTTCACCAAATTTAATTTCAAAACCACTTTTTACAAATTTAGCAAGTTACTTATCCAAAATTCCCAAATCAAACTCTCTATCCAAATTTTACTAGAAAGGTTAGTGAATACTAAGTTAACAAAGTTGAGGCGTTACTGTAGCAAAGCTATAAGTTTAACAAATTTTCAAAAGATTTGTTAAGCCTGATTTTGGAAGATTTTGCTGCATTTCACTCATCAAATTTAGCTTTTAAGGGATTTGATGAGTGAAATATTGATGCTCTTATGTGATAAAAGCTTAGAGGTTCATAATCAGCAGTACTGTCCAATGATCGAAAGGAAAATATCTATCGAATTTTGTTATTTTTTTAATGTTATTTAACATTTTAGGTGGGAACACTACTCTTGTGTGTGTGTGTGTTTTTTTAAAAATTATGCTTTGTGGTTATTTATTCTCTAAAATTGAAGGGTATGTAGTGCAATTGGGCCTATATAAACATTTTGGGAGAGAGGAAAGAGATTTGCAACAAACACTAACACTTGTACCAACAATTGCATCAACTATCTCGCATCGGATATGTGGGACTTATCACTCATATGTGGGTCTCACATATTTCATATGAGAGAGTTGAGAAAGTGTTAGTGCCTCTATCTTTTCTTGAGGGAAAATCTCATTCCCCTTCATCATCCAAACTCCTTCCCTCCCACCATCCTCTCTCTCTCTCTCAACCACACTCAAAACAACATAGATCCAACATAAATTCTTTGTATCCGCACTATTTAGTTGAGTATTCGCGTGTGGGAGCTCGGGGAAGTCAATAACTCGAAGGATCTTCGGTTTGAAAGGTAGGGTTTTGATTCAAGGCTTGATTGGAACTTAAAAACCTTGAGGTAGGGATTTCTTCTCCTTTTTCTAAGTGTGTGTGTGTAGCATATACTCTTCATTTGATCATATATCCTTGAACTTGGTTAGGTTTCCATGGATTTTTGGTTTGATCTTTGAAATTGATCCTTATTCCCATGAAGTTATTGAAAAACCAGTGAAAATCTCTCATTCTATAGACACCCGGATCGAGTTTGACCTCAAAGAGCATTGCCTTGCCTTTTAGAATTGGTATTGAGCCACTGCTTTGTTGTGTATTGAGTCATTGTTTTGTTGTGACTTACCCTTCGGTGTCAGGCACCGGGCTTGTAAAAATGAACAAACATCTCGAGGGAGCTGCTTTGCCCCTTGCAAATATGGATACTAAAGTACAGAGAGGTGCATGGCTGTGAATAACTTTGACTGAGTAGTTGAATACGTAGGGTAAGTGACTTCTTGAGAGTGCTGAGACAAACTGAGCTTCTTGCATGAAAGGGACTCCGAGACTTAATGAGAGCACTAAGCGAGGATTTGCACAATGTCTTTAATTTGTACAAGCACTGAGTCAAGCAATAGATAAATGCTTTAAGGGCACCTGCTTTGGCCCCTTGAATTTTGAAAATGGATTGGGGAGCACTAGGCCACAGCACCCTTGCACGAGTTTTCTCTTGATGGCTTGAAAGCTTTATTGACACCTTGGCTCGGAGTTATAAGAGCACGGATTCACAAGGTTTTAAATCTCGGTATCGGGATACGTAACAGTATTGGTGATACAGTCAAATATCGGCCGATATCGGCCTTTATCGGACCGTATATCGGTTAAATATCTGTATCGGTCTCTCGGAAAACCGATTCATATCGGCCGATATGTTGCGTATCGGCCGATATTTAAATCCTTGACTGAATGTGTTGAGATGAGCTGTTTGGAACTAGACAGCAAATTGATTGGGCCAAGCTGTTTCTACGAAAGGAATACTGAATTGCAATTTGCCCTTTTGAAGTAGATTTGATTAGCGCTCTAAGTCTGCTAGCCGTCGTGGTGCGACAAATGTTGCGGCATGCTCTTGATCTCTGCTTTGTTATATCCTACAAGTAGAAAATGATAAACGGCTTTAAATAGTGAAACGATTGGCAATGAAACATATGCTTGCTAGGGGGGATTCAGCCACGGGCCGAGAATCTTTCTATGTTGAATGTTAAGGGCAAAACCACCATACTTTTAAGAACCCTAGTTCAAACATTGAACTATTTTTTAGGTACATTTCATCATCTAGCAGTTGCTTATTCTCGTGACATGACCAAAGTAATTTGTACATTTGATGTAGGAGATAATAGAATGAAAGAAAATTTTACAATATCCCCCTTTATAGTGTCCCTCAATTAACGTCTTTTAAAAGTTAATGTTATGGCATTTAGTGGTTAATGTTATACCATTGATTGTTAATGTTATGACGAGGGACACCGAAAAGTGAGTCATAAAATGTTAATCTTGTTTTGAAAAATGTTATGCCATGATATGGTAAAATGTTAGTCATTGAGTATTTAATAAATGTTATGGCATTTAGTGATTTTTATTGTGCCATCGTTAATATTTGGTTACTCTTATAACTAATGTTATGTCATTGAGTGATTAATATTACCAGGCGACAGACTATCATGAGACAATGTAAATATTGTAGACTTTTCCCCTAGAATGGAAGTCAACGCAGCTAGTAATGTTATTTTTCCTTAGTTTTATAAGTAAGGCCTTGTTCTCCAATGGATTTTATCAAGATTTTGATAAAATCAACCCCTTGATTTTATCCATTTGTGAAGACATTTGATAAAACCCAGGGGCAGCGGCACCCTTTGGGTTCACTGGTCAAATGACCACCCAAAAAAAAAAAAATTCCTTGGAATACATGTAAATTTTTTTGGATTGTCCATTGTTGAACACCCTACCAAAATTAAATTGAACACCCAAGCCCAATTAAACTGAAAATCCTGCCCAAAAAAAAAAACCCAAATAATGAACACTTGGGCCAATGAAAAAAAGCCCAAGTTCAATTCAAATTGAAACCCAAAAAATTAAAGCCTAAATAAAAAAAGCCAAAAAGGTATGTGAAGTACTACCTAAAAAGCTAATGGGTAATCTGATACCCAAACAAAGGGGTCGACTTTTCACTTTGCAAAAGTAAAGTTTCTTCTTTGGACCACAGACCACACCACTGGTGCGACTTCCACTCTTCACTGGTTCGACCGAGTGAAGCTGTGAAGGCAAGGCAGCGATCAGTGATCAGTCTTCAACTCCAAGCCCACCTCAAAGTCAGTGACCTCTCTCTCTCACAAATAATGTATTGTAATCAACCCTAGGTTTTGTTTGATTTTTTATGATTAAATGAATGTAGATAATTGTCAATTGATTTATCAATTCCTTCAATGTTCAGCTACCAGTCAAGATGAGATGCTAGAATTTGGATATATTCATTGAATATTGGGAGTTTTTTTGTCTCTATTGCATCGGTTGAAAGAAGTTTTTCAGCGATGAAGTATATAAAGAGCAATTTGCGCAATCGAATGGGAGATCAGTGGATGAATGATTGCTTAGTTACTTATATTGAGAGTGATGTATTTGATACCGTTGATAATGAGGCTATTATGCAACGGTTTCAAAATATGAAAACTCGTCGAGGGCAATTGTAATATACTTTATGTCTTTATCCATTGTTTTTGGGCGGTATTGTCGATATTAATGGAATTTTTTTTTGTCTATATTAAGTTGTGGTTTATAGTAGTAGACCATAAGAATTTATGAACACCCTTAGAAAAATTCCTGGAGCCGCCACTGATAAAACTTGTAGATTTTTGAGATTTTTGAATGCAAAAATCAACAGATTTTATCAACTGTCTTCACGAATGGATAAAATTAAGGGGTTGATTTTATCAAATGTTGATAAAATCAATTGGAGAACTTAGCCTAAGTTGTAATTCCACCAATTTTAGATTGAGCTTATTCCGTTTTTTACTCAGGTAACAATTCTTGCTAACACTATTGAAATGATTATAGTAATAATTCAACCTCTAGCAAGGATCTCATGATGACAGTGAAAAATCGCAAATTCATTCTTAATGGGAAAAATTTTCAGTGCTGGGTGGGCACGACCACATGGTGCCGAGCGCTTTCAGTCGTTCAAAAATATTTTAGGACTGCTCTTTTTCTCTTTAAAATTTGGGTTGTTTAAAACACTTTAGGACTGCTGAGATGTGTGTTCGGACACCACGTAGGGGCTTGTTTTCAATAGAGATTCAATAGGGCTATAATGATCGACAGCCAATCCTAAGGAGGTTTGGTCCCTCTTATTTCTGAGGTTTGAATCTCATATATTAGGAGGGCTTAAATCTTCTTTGGGGTCAATTTATACAGAGCTTTATTCCGACTCTAAAATTAGACTTTAAAATTAGTTAAGGTTCGCGAAAACTGACCAAAACACTTGAATTATAAAAAGAAATGACCAACAGCCAAGAAACAGTAACACGTGAATTTGTATGTTGTGCAAATCATTATACTATATATTTGTAAACTTGCTTTTGAAAAAAACTCTTACACTTAATCATTATACTATAAAAAGTTCAGCTTTTCCTTCTCTCGTTTTGTTGTGGTGATTAGACTCCTGAATGACGCAACACTTAATCACTAGACCTCACTTGTAGTTTCACATTCTCCCGTAGACCAACAACCCGTCCCTACATTGATGTTTTCGCTTTATGTAATCAATGGTCTCCGTAAGGGCAAGCGCAAGAAGGCTCTCTAAACTCCTCCCATCTCTATTTTACGGAGTCAACTTCAAAATTAACCTCCAAGAGACTTTCTAAACCCCTTCCTGAAATACAAAATTTTACAGTACCTCCCTAAAATTCCCCCATTTAGGGAGGTACTGTTCACTATCTACCCATTTTTTTATTCTTTCTTTCTCTCTCTCTCTCTCTCTCTCTCACTCTCACTCTCTCCATCTGCCTAGCTCCTTTCCCTTTTTTTTTTTTTTTCTCCCTCTCCCCTAATTTTTTTTTTTCCATATATCATAATTTATTAAAAAAAGGGAGGGTAAAAGAGATGATTATTAGAAACGTGGATTGGTAAAATGAAAAATGTGCATTAATCATGACTTCTTTTAGAGAAAAATTTAGGGAGACTGTTGGGGATGCTCTAAGTAAGTATTCCCTCGAAGGCGGAGCAAGGATTTTGATCTGCGAAGAGTTGACCATAGAGTAAAATTTTATTTCAGCGTAAAATTATTGTACCATAAAGTTTTTGCTTTCCAATATAATATAATTGTACATTGAAAATTATTCTAGCTTAATGCAGTAAAAGTATATAAATTACAGTATTATTTTCTATTTTTTTATGCTACGATTCTTTTTTGAATGTTTGCGTATGAAAGAAATTTAAAAATTAGTATGTAAAATAAGTTATTTTTTAACTTAATCAAATCAAAGTTATTAAGATTATAAGATGCTATTACACTAATAATATTCATAATACTCACATATTAGATATCATTTTTATAAAATTAGTTCCGCTCTATCTCTCTCTCTCTCTCTCTCTCTCAAGTGGACTTCATCCTTAATTAAACAATACTAGTTTAGTGCCACACAAATGGTCCACAATGCCCTTATGAATCTTAAAAATTAGAGTTACAGAAACCACACAACAAACAAAAATGGTGAGTAATAAACATAAAACGAAAGAACACAAAATTATATGGAAACCTCAACACGAGGAAAACCCACGGGAGTCGCACTAGTCTTTATAATCAAAGAATCAATGGAGTACAAGTCTTCTCTCTGAGAACAGTTTTCTCTTGCCTCCTCTTGTGTTTACATTGAAACTCATAACCTAATTACAATGCGCGCAATTGTATTATAAATAGGCGGTCTTGCTATAATCAAAGAGAGGATTGATAAAGCCTATTGCAATGTTGCTTGGCGTAACTATTTTTCAAAAGTGATAGGCGCGAGAAAAGCTTGCTTTTGAGCGCCTAAGTAGGGTGGTTTAGTGTGTTAGACGTGCGTGTTGAGCTTTATTTTCCATTTGATATGTGCGCGTGGTGTTTTTGTGTATTGAGCGTAATTTGCAGGTATTCTAAGGTTGTGGGTGTGATTTTGAGACATTGGGAGTGCATGCACGTAGATCAAGAGTTGGAGGCAAGCGGATTTTGCATGGAAGTGATCGAAACCCGTCGGGAGCGCTACCCCATTTTGCTGGAGCGCTCAAATTGGGCACAAAAGGGTCACAAAATGAACAGAAGGTTCTTGAGCGCTACACCAAAAATGGTGTAGCGCTACCGGTTGGTTAGTGGTCAACGGTCAACTAGAGGAGGCAGCCGGTCAACGCAGGGGTAGCAAAGCAGTAGCGCTACCCCATTTCTTGGTAGCGCTACCGAGCGGCTATGATGGCCCTTGGACGCTGTCGTTTTGTCTTCGCGCAGAGGATTTTTGGATTTTCGTTTTGTTTTTCATTAGGATTAGGATAATTAGTATAAATACTCGTTTTAACACTCGAGTTAGGGTTCCATGAATTTTTGCTAGTTTTACTTTTTGAAGTTTTCGGCTACAGTTATTCCTCGAGTATTCTACGTTCAAGTTTGTTCCAGATTTCCAGAGTTTTCGCTTGTGGATTGGTTTTGCGTATTAACAATCAAGTTCGATTTTTCCTTGCAATTTACGGTATCGTTTTCTATTACTTTCATATTTTATTCTTCAGGCATGTCTAGATCTAGGTTTAATTTAATTTCTTTAGTTATTATAATCATGAGTGAGTAGTCGCTTTGAGTGCGGCTGCGGGGCGAAGGCGCCGCGCATCTAGATTAACCAGCATTTCACCTCGGGGCCGAATTACTCAACTTTCAAGCAATTTTAGGAAACAGAAATTTCGCTGACAAACAAAACCCAGGCATCGCCGGAATTCGAATGCGCGCGGAATCTGGTGACAGGTGGTGCGCATTTGTTAGGGAGCCTTTCTTCCATTCTAAAACCGGTAAAAGAGGACTTGTGGCCCGAGTAAACATCGGTTAGGCTTGTTGCGGACGCTGGGTTCCCTCAGCTGTGCTCTCTTATTTAATTTGCATTCCGTTACATTAGCTTAGTAATTTGGTTAATAAATTCCATCAAATCAAGGGGTGGTTACCTAAGAGCCAGGTAAAACTGCACTTTCACACGTCTGATTCGAGCACTTAAGTCGTCTCTGTGGTTCGACTCCGGTACTTCCGGATTTATTGTGCTACACTGGTCGAGAGTCCTACGCTTGGGACGCGTCTTTATTCGTCTTATTTTTAGTCACCTGGTCGGTCAAGCATTTTTGGCGCCGTTGCCGGGGACGACAGCGAGTGTTCAGAGGTGTAGAATCGTAGTTTAGTTGTCTTTTAGTTAAGTCATCATAGGTAGAGGTAAGAAGGGTTCTCCTAGGCAGGACCCCCTTTATTTTTGTGACCCTATGAATCGGTTAGTTCGAAAGGAACTGGAGTCGAGTCAGCCTTTATCCCCTAGTGTTTCATCTGCTAGCTCAAAGTCAGACTCGGCTGAATTCCATTCCGAATCAATTCCCATTAGTGGTCTGTTTATAGAATTACCTTTTGAGTCAGTAAGTGTCAGTAATCCACTTTACCAGTCAGAGTCGGAATTAGAGGATATGGCAGACCAGCGAGTAGCTCCACAGCCGTCTTTGAGGCAACACCTTCATCCTGAGAGGACCACTCCTCTCGGACCGATTATGTTCCCTCGAGAGACACAAGAGGCACGCAATGCCTTTACTGTTAAACCTGGTGTCCTTAACAGCCTCCCTAGTTTCTATGGGAGGGAGTGCGATGACCCATACGAGCATGTGCGAACCTTCGAGGGATTGGTGCGCAACCTCGCATCCAATACCCAATATGATAATGCATGCCTCAAGCTGTTCGAGGCAACATTAAAGGATGGCGCACTTTTGTGGTTTAGAATGCAGAAGTCTCAGTCTTTCACTACCTGGGCGCAAGTGTGCGACGCTTTTTATAGAAAGTACTTCTCTGACGCTAAGACTACAAGTTTTAGGCGTCAAATCCAGGGTTTCAGACAGGAGAGAGGCGAGTCATTTCTCAAGGCCTGGGAGCGCTTTAAGGAATTGATCCTCAGACTGCCACACCATGGCTTTGAGAGGATTCAATTAGTCGGGTTTTTCCACCTGGGTCTCAACGCAGAGACCATTCAACACATAGAGTACTCTTGCAAAGGGGATGATTTCTTGTCCAAAACAGCTGAGCAGAGGTGGGATTTTTTAGATGACCTAGCTGAAAGGCAGAGGGCTTTAGAACCATTCGAGTTTGAGCGATCAGGACCTTCTGGGTCCACCATTGTCGCTGTCACCATTCGTGACCAACGCCTTCAGGCTCAGGTTGAGAAAATGGCCCAGCGATTAGAGGAACTAGAGGTGAGACAGACTCATCTAGTGCATGAGGTGAGCGTAGAGGAAGTCTGTGTTTGGTGTGAATGCAAAGGGCACACCGCGACCGCTTGCCCTGGGTTTCTAGCGGCCAAAGGGGCAAGTCAATTCAACCAGGAAGAGATCAATGCAGTTAGGACTTGGGATCCCTTTTCGAACACGTACAATCTAGGATGGAGAGACCACCCTAACTTTGGGTGGTCGGAGTCCAGATCCGTAGGTGGAGGTCAAGCTCAACCCCTTGCACTACCTCCGCCGCAGCAATTCCCACAGTCCCAATCGTTCAGGCCCCCGCAGGGCCAAGTCATTCCGTACCACTACCAACAACAGCCTGGTAGGGGGGCAGGTCCATCCACTCGTGGTCCTCCCCCAGGTTATTCCCAGATGGTTGCCCGTGACCATAAGTTAGAAGAAAATGTCAATTCCATGATGCAGTCTCAGATGACATTTCATACTGAAACGAGGCAGCAAATAGGAGCCCTTACCACGCAGATGTCACAACTCACTGCGATTATCAGTCAAATGCAGCAGGATAAGGGTAGGTTTCCAGCCCAGGGTAGTACAGCAGGAGCCCATTATGTGGGCAACACTCCAGGTCCTAATGTTCAGGGTCCGAATCAGGAGGAGGCTAAATCGGTCACCATTCTCAGAAATGGGAAAGCGATCGATAAGTCCATTGCTCCAAAGCAGAAACCAGCCCCACCACTGGAGCCGGTTGATGCTCAAAGAGCAACTCCTGAGGTTGTTGAGGAGTCACCTGAGGTGGTGGTGCCTGCTGATGTTGCCCCCACGACTCAAACGCCGCCAGCGATACCATTAGCTCCATTTCCCCATAGGCTGACGGTGAAGCCTAAGCAGAACATGAACCATAAAATGTTAGAACTTTTTAAGAGGGTGCAATTCCTTATCACCTTAACGGAGGCAATTGAGTCTTTTCCACAGTGTGCGAAGGTTCTGAAGGATCTTTGCACAACTAAGCGCAAGAATCAGAATAACGTGGTTCTGACAGAGCAAGTGAGCTCGATCCTTCAGACTGAGATTCCTGCAAAGTGCAAGGATCCAAGGTGTCCCACCATACCCATAGCAATTGCAGGTCAGACTTTTGATAAGGCATTGTTAGATTTGGGAGCGAGTGTCAATTTGCTCCCTTATTCAGCATTCTTGAGATTGGGCCTTAGAGACCTTAGAGAGACTCCCATCACACTCCAGTTGGCAGACCGGAGTGTTAGGGTACCGAAGGGAGTGGCGGAGGATGTGTTGATTCGGGTGGGCGAATTCCAATTTCCTGCGGATTTCATTGTCTTAGATATTAGCCCAGGTCCCGAGGTTCTAGAAAAGACTCCCATCATTCTAGGGCGCCCTTTCTTAGCCACCTCCAACGCTGTCATGAACTGTAAAACTTGTAAGGTCCAGTTATCTGTTGGCGAGGAGAGAATGGAGGTGGATGTTTACAGTGTGAGTACTTTGGGTGGAGATGATGAGGAGTCAGAAGAGTTATGTTTGATTGACACACTCATTAAGGAACACATTGATACAGTCCTGTACAAGGACCCTCTGGAGGTTGCTCTTACCACTAAGGAGGTGTCATTCTTAGAGTCCGCAGAGGTAGGCACCTTCTGTGAGATGTTAGAGGTCGAGGATGAGTGCGAGGATTTATGTGGGGTCGCTCATGACCTAATGTTCGAACCTTTGGGCAACCCTCTGCCCAAGGTTCTTCCATCTTTAGTTCAGCTACCTAAACCAGAGTTAAAACCTCTCCCGGACACGCTCAAGTACGCCTTTTTAAAGGGCAATGATACTTATCCGATAGTGATTTCCTCAACCCTTGAGGAAGATCAAGAGAGGAAGCTGCTTGACTTGCTGAGAGAGCACATAGGCGCACTAGGTTGGATCATAGCGGATTTGCATGGTATAAGCTCCACGGTGTGTACACACCGAATCATTCTTGAGGATAATGTGAGACCTTCTAGGCAACCCCAGAGACGCTTAAACCCCAACATGAAAGAGGTGGTTCGAGCGGAAGTCATTAAGCTTTTAGATGCAGGTATTATATACCCAATTGCCCATAGTGAGTGGGTAAGTCCTGTACAGGTTGTGCCTAAAAAGGCTGGGGTCACAGTGGTGACCAATGAGTAAGGTGAGTTAGTACCGACTAGGATTCCTACAGGTTGGAGAGTTTGCATCGACTTCCGGAAGCTCAATGCGAGCACCCGGAAAGACCACTTCCCTCTCCCCTTCATTGATCAAATTATGGAGAGGGTGGCTGGTCGGGCATTTTATTGCTTCTTAGATGGGTACTCAGGGTACAACCAGATAGAGGTCGCGTTAGAGGACCAGGAAAAGACCACTTTCACCTGTCCGTATGGTACATATGCTTACCGTCGCATGCCCTTTGGGTTGTGTAATGCACCTGGTACCTTTTCCAGGTGTATGATGGGGATCTTTAGTGACATGGTTGAGAGAATCGTTGAGGTCTTTATGGACGATTTTTCAGTCTTCGGGGACTCATTTGATGGGTGCCTTGAGAATTTAGGCAAGGTCTTACAGAGGTGCGAGGAGAAGCACTTAGTGTTAAATTGGGAAAAGTGTCACTTCATGGTGACCCAAGGGATTGTGTTACGACACATAGTGTCCTCCAAGGGTATTGGGGTGGACAAGGCTAAGATAGACTTAATTCGTAATCTTCCTACTCCTAAGTCCGTCAAGGATGTGCGTTCATTTCTTGGACACGCTAGTTTCTACCGGCGGTTCATTAAAGATTTTAGTGCTATCTCCCTTCCATTGTGTCAATTGTTGGCGAAGGACGCACCCTTTGTGTGGTCCGAGGCATGTGAGGAGGCATTTTGTAAGTTGAAGCGGAGTCTCACGACTCCGCCTATTGTGCAGTCCCCTGATTGGAGTCTTCCCTTTGAGTTGATGTGTGATGCTTCTGACTATGCAGTCGGAGCTGTGTTAGGACAGAGGAGGGGGAAAGACCCATTCGTAATTTACTATGCGAGCAAGACACTCAATGAGGCACAGATGAATTACACTACTATTGAGAAGGAGTTGCTAGCAGTGGTGTTTGCCTTAGATAAGTTTCTATCCTATCTGGTGGGCTCGCAGATCACGGTCTTTACCGATCATGCGGCCCTTAAGTACTTGATGACCAAACAGGATGCGAAAGCTCGCCTTAGTCGGTGGATTATGCTTTTGCAAGAATTCCATCTCATCATTAAGGATAAGAAGGGGGTAGAGAATGTAGTCGCTGACCATCTGTCTCGTCTGGAGTTTGAGGACCCCACCTCAGATATTCCCATTAGAGATTCCTTCCCAGACGAGCAGTTGTTCGCTGCTAATGAGTGCCCATGGTATGTTGATATTGCCAATTATTTGGTAACTGGGCAGATTCCTTCTCATTGGTCTACCCAGGAGAAGCAGCGGTTTTTAAGGAATGTCCAACAGTACATATTTGATGACCCTTACTTGTTCAAATATTGTGCGGACCAAATTGTGCGTAGATGTGTCCCCGAGTCTGACCAGCAGGGAGTCATAGAGTTTTGCCATAGTGAGGCGTGTGGGGGTCACTTCTCTGCGAAGAAGACCACCGCCAAGATTTTACAGTGTGGGTTCTAGTGGCCCGATATGTTTAAGGGTGTACACATGTTTTGTAGGTCATGTGACCGTTGCCAAAAGCTTGGCAAGTTGTCTGCACGTCATGAGATGCCCCTCAGGCCTATTCTTGTGCTAGAGGTATTTGATTGCTGGGGCATCGACTTTATGGGTCCATTTCCTATGTCTCACGGTTATGAGTACATCCTACTGGCGGTGGATTATGTGTCAAAATGGGTAGAAGCGATTCCCACTAAGTCTATGGAGTCGAGAGTCGTACTAGAATTTCTTAAGGCGCATATTCTGTCGAGGTTTGGCGTGCCACGCGCCATTATCTCGTATCAGGGCACGCATTTCACGAGTCGGTCATTTGAGAAATTAATGGGGGAGTTTCACGTCACTCATAAGGTATCCACTTCATACCACCCCCAGACAATGGGCAGGCCGAATTAGCAAATAGGGAGATTAAGAGAATTCTAGAGAAGACCGTAAGTGTGACTAGGAAGGATTGGTCCACTAGGTTGAACAATGCGTTGTGGGCCTACCGCACTGCGTACAAGACCGTGTTGGGTGCCTCACCCTATCGGCTCGTTTACGGTAAGGCCTGCCACCTGCCTGTTGAGTTAGAGAAGAAAGCCTATTGGGCCATTCAGACAGTCAACTCTAGTTTGACTGAAGCGGGTGAGCATAGGAAATTGCAATTGAGTGAGCTTGAGGAGCTTAGGAATGACACGTATGAGAACGCTAGTATCTATAAGGCTAAGGTTAAGGCGTATCATGATAGGAACATTCAGCGCAAAACCTTTAGGGCTGGTCAGAAAGTGTTACTCTATAATTCACGTCTTCATATATTTTCAGGTAAGTTGAGGTCCCGTTGGGATGGTCCCTACATAGTAGCCAATGTGTACCCAAATGGTTCAGTCGATGTCCGTGACCCTAAAGATGATCATGTGTTTAAAGTTAACGGGCAGCGTCTCAAACCTTATTTGGAATTTTTAGAGGTAGGCGAACCTGATGAGGAATTGGTCGGTCCTGTTTATTCGGATGACCAAGTTGAGTAGGTTTTTTCGGCCATGTTTGTACGGGTAGCTCACGCGTACCATGCTTTTCATTGAGTGTGGACCCGACCCCTCGCATTAGGGGTACCCATCATTTACTTGGGTATTTATAGCTTCGCACGCCGCTATTAAAATAAGGATCGTGTGCCCAGCTCCGGTTAGTAAGGGTGATTGGTGTATTTTCGTGTCTATTTTTAATTTAAAAAAAAAAAAAACGTGGTCCGGTATAGCCACTTAATTTCTAGCCTTACATTTGTGTATCTAGGTTTCTGACAATCTTATTGTCGTGTCTCGGATAGTCATAAAAGACGATTGGCTCTGATTTCTTTAAGGAAAAACCTTGCGTAATTTAACCTGTTGAGTCATGACTTACCCGGGATTGTTATGATGACCTTCTCTACACAAATTTAAGTGAGAACTTAGGGAGAAAAGTAGTACCCGTGCCTTTCACGTGACGAAATTGGTGGTGTCTTTTCTTTTTCTTTTATTGCTCTTTTGTTTTCTATGTGTATGCCCAGATACCACGTGCCGGGCGGGACTGATGTTTTTGCAGGGTGCACAGAGAGAGTACCCGAAATTCCTCACACATCGGCCATGGTCGTGATGGTTGGCTGCCATCCGTCGGTCCATCTCTTTCCCTTGTTCTTCTATTTTTCTATTTTGTCTTCATGCTCTGGGGACATAGCAATTTTCAAGTTGGGGGAAGGGATGTACTGTGTACACGTATTTCTGTTTGAGCGTTGTTAGCAAGTTAGGGGTCATTTTTTTTTTTTAATTTTTGGTTAATTTTGAAGTTGGGGATACGATCGTTATGCTTATTTGTATGAGTTAGGTGAGCATGCTAGATTCTCGTCTCATTGTTTGCCTATTTAACTTGTTCACATGCATATATCTCGCTCCATGTTTGAATAGTTTCCACACCATAAGCGAGTTTGAGTAGGTGTTTCCACCTTGTGCACAATATGTCCTTAAAGCATCCCATGTTCCATTGTTCTTCACTTTCCGCACTTGCATAAAATAGTAGGCGTTTGTACCGCATATCATGACTTAAATATTTTACATGCATGTGTGAGAGTTGGTGACATGTTTAGGGGATGAAACAAGGCCATTTTTGCATGATTAAACCACCAAATATGTTCCATTGATCCCATGTTAAACCAGTCTGTGTCAGTTCCTGTGTCAACTTAGGTAACCGGTGTTTGGGTGGTATGTTAGTTTGGTGGTCCAACTCTGTGCATATCTTTAGAGGCCTAAATTAAGGAACATTATGGTTGAGGAGGAATTCAAATTTTGCTTGTGGATGCCATGATCTTGAAAAACCTTTAACCTTAAACCTTAAAATCCCAAACCCTTGCTTAAAAAGAAACCAATTTTTCTTCCCACCAATAAATTCCCATTTAAGAGAGAGAGAGAGAGTAAATTTTCGGATTTTTCCTTCAAAAAAAAATAGTCGTTCGGTAGCGCTACACCAAAAACGGTGTAGCACTACAGTTGGTTCTGCCCGAAAAAAAAATATCGGCTTTAACGTGAATCTCTCTCTCTCTTCCCCATTTTTCTTCTTCTTCTCCATTCTTCTTCTTCTTCCTTCGCCCAAACTTCCATTACCCACAAAACCCTAACCTTTAAACGTCCATAACTCCCCCAAACCTTCACCAATCTCCACCAAAATTCACAGAAACGCTCCTCTCACTTTCCTCTACCATTATACCCAAACCAAATTTCTTCTAACCCACCAAAATTCCCAGATCAGAAAACCCAAAAACCCAAACTTTTTAAACCAAAAACCCTTAAGTCATGGCATCTAAAAGGCAACACATTGGTAGAGGAAAGGCAGTAAAGGGGTCTTCGAGTGGAGTTGAGGAGATTCAGCCGGTCTGGGCCAAACGTACGGACCGTGATCAAATAGACAGAGATAACCAGGCTAAATGGGAGGCCTCGATTAAGCAGAGGGGGGTGAAGAATGAGAGGCATATCATAGATGACGGGTTATGGCCCGAGAACTTCCCGCCATTCCAAGCCATCCGGGACCAAGGTATGAGTTTCTGGTTCGAGCCTAATCCCGGTTTTAGTGCTGCTTTAGTTGAGGAGTTTTATAAAAATATGGTTGTTCCGGAGCCGGGGACCTTTTTGACTCCGGAGGCACGGATTGTCTCCAAAATTGGCAATACCCCAGTGTTTATCGATGCCAGAGAGATAGCCCTTGCATGGGGATATGTGAGGCCTACGAGGCCCACAAACTACCCTAGGCCGGAGTCGACCTTTAATGATGACGAGGTGAACGGTTATTTGTATGATGACCGTAGGAATGCCAGGAATCCCCATTGGCCCGGTAGGCTCACACAGGATTATCGGTTTATGAACCAGGTGGTTTGTTATAATTTGTATCCCAGGGGTAAGGAGGGTGCGCCCCAGAAGTTTGTGGGAAATCTGATGTTTGCATTTATGAGCGAGGACACGGTTTGTGATTGGGCCCTGTTTGTATTCGGGCAGATGTGTGATTTTAGGGATGCCCCCACTTTACTGAGAATGCCGTTTCCGTGCTTGGTAAGTAAGATTTTGAGGAGTAAGATCGTCCTGGCTCGAAAATATCTCAGCAACGATCCGTTGAACCCCAAGGACATGGATTCTTCCATCCTCACTCGGAGTAGGGCACAAGTGAGAGTTGCGGAGGGGTCGATGCTTACTCCGCCGCCACCTAGTGCTAGCACCAAGACTTGGCTTGAAAAGATATTTGGGTGTGTAACGTGTTTGGCGAAGAGCCACCGAAAGCAGAAGAGAGGGCAAGCGCAGTTGACTAGAGACCAGACTGACATACTTGATAGGCAGCGCCACTTGGAGGCACGGCTTGCGGGTCAGAATCCGGGACCGTTCCAGCCCAGGCAGTGGCCGGAATTGGAGGTGAGTGATGACTTCGCAGATGCACCAGCGGAGGAGGAGCATTCTGATGCTGAGTTCGGAGGGGATGATTGAGTACAGGTTGGACATGGGTTGGATTGGTGGTGTTGTTTTTATGGTTTGTTATTTTATGTGTTGAAGTTGTTGGAAACTGTACGGGGAAAACTCCACGTAACTCTGGATCACGTGCTTCCTTGAATCAACCCTCAATCTGCAAGACAGAAAAAGGGTTAGAGCACCTTTGCCTCTCGTCGGCAAAGGCCCTCCGATGCCTAAGTTAGTGTCATGTACTTTGAATACTCAAATCGCAATGCGTATGAAAATAGGTTTCACAGCGTACCTTTTGTCATGGTTATTGCCTTGTATTTATAGGTGTAGATGTTCCATCAATTTAGGCATCTCGTGCTCCTTATTTCCTATTCTCTTTAGGAATCCTGTTTCTAATAGGACTTTCCTATTAGGGACGAGTCTCCATATCCTGCTAGATCTCGTCTAGCAGGAGTCTTTCTTTCCATATAGGGTTCTTCCCCATATGGGGTATACTCCTAATCACTTTAGGATTTCCCATATCGATCCCTTATTTCACGGGATTGCTCCTTATCTCATAAGGAACCACTGTAGAGTATTCTGGAATGTCTCACCGCCTTATTTGTGGCGGTGCCGTGCTTCCACGTAGCTCGGTATGACTCGTACATGACCCAGCTACTCACGCCGAGCTGAATCCATGTATCCCTGAATGCTGCTTAAGCTTTACTCATAGCTTTGCTAGCTCGGCCATATCAGGGGCATTCCCTCGTGACCTATACCGAGCTAGCACATCCTGGTATATCTAATCTGTTCAATTACTTTAGCCTTATTCATGGCTAAACCAGCTCGGCACAGGGCTCACGTGTACCTCATGTGGTGCCGAGCTATTTACCATCTCGTGGTGAAGTCATCAGGCACGTGCTACGCCTAGTAGTAGGGTAATCCGATTTTACCCACTCCAATTGCTCCCCAGCTCTGCTGCTACTGTTATGCATCAGTAGTGCGCAAAGCTTCAACGGTTCTCGATGTATCTTCTACACGCCTCCCCTCCACGTGGGTGGCAACGCTGTCACTGCATTTAATGCAAAATGACCCGTTGGTGGCTCGGATAAGCCCAAAGGACGATTCTGCTGACGCTTTTCGTGCGTCACGTTCCACTTTTATTGGGGTTCGGGCGGGATAATCATTATTTTTCCCTCCCAAATCCTCCTAAACCCAAAAAACCTCTCCCCTTCTCCTTCACTTCATACTTGTGAAAAGCAAAGAAGAGAGAGAAGAGAGCTTCGTTTGCCATTGTTGCTGCTCCAAGCTCCCTGCAAACACGCCACCGGTTTCTCGTCGGAAAGTTCCGTTTCCCTCCGTTTTTCGTCGGAAAGCACCCTGTTAAGTTCACTCTCTCTCGTAAGTTCCCCTTCTTTAGACTCTTCTGTTTGCACGTCGAAATTTCCGTTTTGTTTTTTGCCCAAGTTGTTCCTCCCAGTGCCTGTTTATCTTCTTCCCTGGGTTTCAACTGTGAAACCCTAATTTCCAGAACAAATGGGTAGATATAGGGTTCTTTTGGGTACCCCTGAGAAAGTAATGGAATTCCGTAGGAAGTACGAGATCCCCGCCGATGTTCAATTCCGGCTGAATAGATCAGAGGACTTAGAGGAAGTGGGTCAGGACGAGACTAGGATTCACATTCCCTTAATTTTCATAGTCGAGGGTGGCTTGAGACTCCCTCTGCACCCGTTCTTCAGAGAGGTCTGCTATAGGTGTCAGCTAAACCCTATGCAGCTCTGTCCTAATTTCGTTAGGGTAGTGATGGGCACCGTTGCCCTTAACGAGCTGCTCGGCCTTAACCTCGACTGGTGGGACTTGCACTATCTCTATAGTGTAGTCCCTACAGAGCACAAAAATTACTACTTCAAGGCTAGGGACCCTAATCAGAAGCTCATCACTGATCTACCAAATTCCTCAAAGGGAGAGGCAGATGACTATCTCGTAGTCACTGGCAATTGGCAGCCTAGAGATGCTGAGGGGAAGATCATTGGCTTCGCCTGCCCCACCTCCACTGGCGGACTACGTTAGTATTTTTACCCCCAAGCTGATTTCATTCCTTTTATGTTGCTAACTGTGGCTGACCACTTCTCATGCTATGTTGTTTTGCAGCGGATAATCTCAACCACGGTGGCCGCTTGATCCACGGCAAGCTTCATCGCGAGGATATTGCCAAGGCCCTCTGGTGGGACGGCTTTGAGCCAACTCCTGTAGGACTCGGACGTTCAGCTCACCGACTGCTTGGTTACACACCATTCTACTGGGGCAATATCAGGAGGGAAGGAGAGCACAGGTCAAGACACACCTGGCCACCACCTCACTCCGTGATTGCCACAGGCCGACCTGCTGACCGAGAAAGGACGCGTGCCGGCAGAGGCCGATCTAGGCGGAGGTCAACACGGTCCCAAGCTCCTAAGGACCTGCAACGGCAAGTCACCCTTGCCCATATCCCTGAGATCCAGACTGCTATTCCAATCCTCGTACGCACTGACCTTGAGCCGAGCACATCCGGCAGATTAGCTGAAGAGGACGCAGAAGAAGAAGAAGGAGTTGGTGGTTTTGATCATCGCGGGCTCGTTCAATCACTAGCCGAGCAATCGGTCCTTCTTGCAGACTCGGACGACTCACCAGGTTATTCTCCTTCACCAGATCGCCTGGAGATGCCTCTACAGCCAATCAATTTGCTGGACACCTTGAGCCTTGGTGGAGCCTCTCGTGCTCCCCCATCCGCTGATAATGTCATTCCCCCTCCTCCTACAGCAACTTCCCTCACCGAGCGCCAAAGGGAGAAGAGGCCGGTGAGCAGCCCTCAGCAAATCCAGCCCCCCACACAGAGGAGAAGAACTGGGGATGCCACCTTGTCCCCGTCTGAGCTTCAGCCGCTGGCACAGCCCTGGGCCCCAACCCTTGCTCGCCCCGACGGCACTCCTGTTCATGATGCTGACAAGATTTCCTCCACAGACGTGGCGTTTGGCATTGCTAGGGCCGCCCTGCTCCCTAACGACATAGAGAGGGAGAAGAACAGCTCCTACGAAGTGCTGATGAAGTCCGTCTTCCAGTCTAGTGTCAAGGTACGGAATCACCCTTCCTCTGTCCTTAGTTTTATTTTAGCTGCATTATCAAAAACTCTCTTATGTTTTGTTTTTTCCTTATCTGTAGATCATGCAGAAGGCCCATGTGGGTTTCGAAAGAGCTAAGGAGGCCGAGAGGGAGTTGAAGAAAGAGCAAAAGAGGGCGGAGAGAGCTGAGAAGGAGGCTGCCCTGTGTTCCCAGTTGCTGAAGGAGGCCCGAGCTGAGGTGGAGGTGCTGAGGGGGAGAATGCTGATCTGGTGAAGAGGTCGGAAGAGGTTGAGCTGGGTCTGAGCAACCAGCTGACAGCTGCTGAGGCCAAGGCAGCAGCGGAGTACGACCGAGCTGTCCTGGAGGTCACGGAGCACTACAAAGCTCAAATGCCAGTCGTGCAGGATACCATCTGGGGGGCGGCTTGGCGACGTTGCCTCGAGAAGCTCGGCGTTGACGAGTCTTCTCCTCACTGGACAAATATTGAGCTGCCAAGCCAGACAACTGCTGCCGAAGCCCAACCTGATGCTCAGGCTCAGCCTGATCAGTCCGTGCCTCCCTCTGAGCAGCCGCAAATCGAAGATGCCGTTCCCGACCCTACTACTATAAACGATGGCAGTACTGAGGGCTCTGCTGGAGGTATGGATGCTGATCCCAACGCTGCCACTGCTGCAAATGAGCACAGTGAAGAGGCTTGATGCCTTCCTATCTTTTATCTGTTTTTAAACTCTATCTTTGGCCCTGTGTGGCTTTATTTGGCCGCCTGTGGCCTGTTGCTACGCTGATATCTTTTGCTCCTGACCCTGCGTGGTCCTGTTCGGCCATGTGTGGCCTCTTCTAGTTTCTCGTACTTTGGATATTTTGCATTAGTACTTCACTTCTTTTTTCTTTTGGTTTTGCTGATAGTTGGTCCTGGGTGACATTTCTTCTCTTTAATTCTGCTTTTTAGGGAAGGGGTTTTGCTTGCCCTTTGTTGCAATATTTGTTCGCCGAGCTGAGTTTCTTCATACTACTCGTTTTAGACTAAGGCTCTTCATACTTAGCATTCTGCTCAAACTAAGTTTCTTCATACTTAGAAATGTATAATACTAAGTTTCTTCATACCTAGCATTTTGTTGTAAACACTAAGTTTCTTCATACTTAGCATTTTGTTGCAATACCCGTTGCAAATTAAGTTTCTTCATACTTAGAATCTTTTCGTGCAATATTCGTTGCAAAACCCTAAGTTTTGTCATACTTAGGATCTTTCGTGCAATATTCGTTGCAAAACCCTAAGTTTTTTCATACTTAGGATCTTTCGTGCAATATTCGTTGCAAAACCCTAAGTTTTTTCATACTTAGGATCTTTCGTGCAATATTCGTTGCAAATACACATATTCATTGCAGATATACATATCCTCTGCTCCCCAATAGGAATCCAAATTTTGAAGTGGAAATTGCGGTTCATATTAACCAAAATCATGATAACATTTCATTAATGCTAGAAATATCAAAAAATCTGAATAACTAATGTTGGTGATTTTACTCGTAATCCCAACTAAAAACAAATGCGAATTTATTAAAAGAAATGTGATTGTATTCGTAATCACACAAACAAATTACTGGAAGAATTTTCTAAGGTTCTGGACATTCCATGGTCGTGGGACTGGGTCCCCATCCAGATCGGCCAAGCGGTAGGCCCCAATGCCAGCGATCCCCACGATCTTGTATGGGCCTTCCCAGTTCGGTCCAAGCTTTCCGTCTGAGGACACTTTGGTGTTGGCCAAGACCTTCCTCAGGACTAGGTCGCCAACTTTAAATTCTCTTGGCTGCACCTTCTTATTGTAGCTCCTTCGTAGCCGCTCTTGGTATGCTGCTAAGGTAATGAGTGCCCGCTCTCTCTTTTCCTCGGCGAGGTCTAACTGCTCGGCCAGGGCTTTATCGTTGCCCCCTGACTCCACCAAAGTAGTGCGAATGGTTGGCAAACCAACCTCTAGGGGAATCACCGCCTCTGTTCCGTAGGCCAAGGAGTACGGCGTCTCTCCCGTAGATCGCCGTGGGGTGGTCCTGTAAGCCCAAAGCACGGCTGGAAGCTCATCTGGCCATTTTCCCTTCTTCTTTTCCAAGCTCTTCTTGAGACTCTTTAGGATAGTCTTGTTGGAGGCTTCTGCCTGGCCATTGCTCTGCGGGTAGGCAGGGGTCGAGTAATAATTTCTGATGCCGTACTGAGCACAGAAGGCCTTGAACTTCTTGCCGAACTGGGACCCGTTATCTGAGATAATAGAGTAGGGTACCCCAAACCTGGTGATTATCTTGTTCCAGACGAACTTTTCTACCATAGCCTCTGTGATTTTGGCAAGAGCTTCCCCCTCTATCCATTTAGTGAAGTAGTCAGTGCCAATAAGCAGGAACTTTCGTTTCCCTGTTGCCATAGGGAGAGGACCTACGATGTCCAATCCCCACTGGGCAAATGACCATGGACTGGTCAGAGGCAACAGATCCTCCGCTGGAGCTCGGATAAGAGGGGAAAACTTCTGACACTTTTCACATGTCTTGACAAAGGCCTTTGCATCCTCTTGTATGTATGGCCACCAGTACCCCTGGGATATTGCTTGGTGGGCTATGGATCTCCCACCAGTGTGTCCCCCACAAGTTCCATCGTGGATTTCGTGGAGAAACCTCTGAACAAGGGCTGGGTGTACACATAATAGATATGGGCCAAGGAAAGACTTTCTGTAAAGCTTACCTTCTGGAGAGAGCCAAAAGCGTACTGCCTTGGTTTTGATTTTGTGTGCTTCCCTCTTATCCTTTGGCAAGGTCCCATCTCGTAGGTACGCCACTATTGGGTCCATCCAGCTCGGCCCAAACTCTGTTTCCATCACGACTTCTATGGCTCGGCCAATGCTTGGTTCGCCCAGATAGTCTACTGTAACTGTGCGGCGATACTCCGTCTTGACCGCTGACCCAAGACAGGCCAATGAGTCTGCATGTGCATTCTGACCCGAGCTGATCTACTGGATATGGATCCTATCAAATTTGTCTAGCAAATCCTTGGCTGCTTCTGAGTACGCAGCCATCTTTTCGCTTTTCGTAGCATATTCTCCTGAAAGCTGGTTAACAACTAGTTGGGAGTCACAAAATATTCGTAATTTATGTACCTTGAGCTCCAGAGCACTTCTCAGTCCAGCTAGCAAAGCCTCATATTCTGCTACATTGTTTGTGGCACTAAATCCCAGCCGTAGTGCATGCTCCAGGACCAATCCTTCTGGAGAGAAAAGCACAACCCCTGCTCCAGATCCTTTGTTGCAAGCTGACCCATCAACGTAAAGCCTCCATTCGTCTGGATCCAGGTCGGCCATTCTCGTTGGCGGCCCAGGATTACTGACTTGCTCCTTCTCGAGGAGACCTGGTGATGGTGGGGCCACTGTTGGAGTAAACTCGGCTATGAAATCAGCTAAGACCTGCCCCTTAATTGCTGTCCTGGGCTGATAATCGAGGTCGAACTGACTCAGCTCTATTGACCACTTAGAGATTCTTCCAAAGAAATCTGCCTTCCTGAGCAAGGCTCTTAGTGGATATTCAGTGAACACGGTGATGGGGTGCTGCAAGAAATAGTGAGGCAATTTTCTTGAAGCAATAATGAGGGCGTATACCAATTTCTCCGGTGGTAGATAACGTGTCTCAGCCTCTAACAATGTCTTGCTCACAAAATAGATTGGAGCCTGCTCTGTTCCTTTTATTCGTAGGAGAACCGAGCTGACTGCATGATCAGATACTGCCAAATATAATATCAACCGCTCCCCAGCTTCTGGAGTAGAGAGCAAGGGAGGTGATGATAGGTAAGCTTTTAACTCCTGGAAGGCCTGCTCCTGCTCGGCTCCCCACTCGTAGCCTTCTCTCTTCTTCAAAAGTTGAAAGAAAGGTCTGCAGTGGTCTGAGGACTTGCTGATGAAACGATTGAGAGCTGCTGCCATCCCTGTTAGCCTTTGGACCTCCTTCGTGGTTTTTGGGCTTTGAAGTCCTTGCAGAGCCGTGATTTGATCTGGGTTGGCTTCAATCCCTCTTTTAGTCACTAAGTGCCCAAGAAACTTCCCCGAGCTGACTCCAAAAGCACACTTCGAGGAGTTCATCTTTAGCTTGTATTCTCTCAGAATCTCGAAAGTTACCTTTAAATCAGCAAGGTGATCAGGCCTCAACTTGCTTTTGACCACCATGTCGTCGATGTAGACCTCCATAGTTTTGCCGAGCTGTTCCTTGAACATTTTAGTTACCAATCTCTAGTAGGTTGCCCCAGCATTCCTCAGTCCAAACGGCATAACCTTGTAACAGTAGAGCCCTCTGGGAGAGATAAAAGACGTTTTCTCCTGATCGGGTTCGTGCATAGCTATTTGATGGTATCCTCGATATGCGTCAAGGAAACTCATCCTTTCATAGCATGATGTAGCATCCACCAGTTGATCAATTCTGGGGAGTGGGAAGCTATCCTTGGGACATGCTTTGTTGAGACTGGTGAAGTCCACACAGACCCTCCACTTCCCATTCTTCTTTTTTACTACAACCGTGTTAGCTAACCAATCTGGATAACTCACCTCTCGTATGGCATCTGCTTCCAGTAGCCGCTCTACCTCCTCGATCACGGCGTCTGCGTGCTGTGGTGCCGACCTCCTTGCCTTTTGCACAACTGGCTTGTGCTGAGGGTCCACGTTCAAGTGGTGGCATATGATTTCAGGATCTATCCCAGGCATCTCCTGGGGGGTCCAAGCGAACACATCTAAGTGGTCTTTAAGAAAGGGGACCAAATCTCTTTCCTCCAGCTCGGAGAGAGTCTCATCGATCAGGAAATACCTTTCTTCATCATCCTCCTGGACCTGTATCTTCTTCAACCCTTCCACCACCTTCTTGGTGGGATCGCCCCCAACGTCCTCCAGGGTTGGTTGGTCTGGAACCTCAACCGTTTGTACCAGCTCGGCCCTTGGGGATTTCTTCAGGACCATGGTGAAACATTGATCAGCTACCTTTTGGTTTCCTTTGATGCATTCTATTCCCTCCGCTCCGGGGTATTTGATCTTCTGGTGGTACGTTGAAGATACTGCCTTCATCTTATGCATCCACGTTCTTCCTATAATCACGTTATAAGAAGAGGGTATGTCCACCACAAGGAAATCCGTCTTTAGTACTACTGACCCTGCTCGGACGGGTAGTGTAACCTTTCCCGTAGGCCACACTGTTTGTGCACTGAAGCCGACTAGGGGGACGAGGCATTTCTGTAATGAATTGACTGGGAGCTCCATCCTTTTGAAAGTGTCGTAGTACATTATTTCCGTGCTAGCTCCCTGGTCAACAAGAATCTTCTCCACATCGTACTCCCCTATTCGTAAGGTGATTACTAGTGCGTCATTATGGGGTACTGATACCCCTTCCAGATCGTCATCAGTGAAGGTGATTGGGGTCTCCGTGATCCCTTCCGCCCTCGGCCTCTTTGTGCCGAGCTTCATGACTTGTTTTGCCTGTCCGCTGACCCTCTGAATGTGTCTTATCTCATTGTTTGTATAAGGGGCAACGAGTCCATGTATCATATGGATTGTCCCCTTTGGACCTTTCTCGTAGTCCAACTCTTCCACCAGCTCGGCATCATTCTTGACATCAGCCAAAAATTCTTTGAGATGGCCCTCTGCCACCTTCTCATCCAAGAATTTCTTATATTCCACACAGTCCTCAGTCATGTGTCCCCAATCTCTGTGGTAGCTGCAGTGCTGGTTAGTGGCTCTTCTCTTTTCTGGGTTCCCAGTCATCTTTGGGGGCCTTCTGAACCACTGTTCGTTCTTGATCCTGTACAACATCTTATAGATGGGGATGTTGAAAGTTGCCATAACGCTGAAGTATGACTTGGGATCTGGATCAGCTTTGTCCTTCTTCTGCTGTGCATAATCCTTCCTTCCTGTTGTAAATTCCTTCTTGTATACCTTTGATTCCACAATCTTCCTTTCTGGAAGTTGAGGTTGTCCACCTACAATTCTTCCTCCAGCTTGCAGGATGTCATCTTCTACCCGTGCATGCTCCTGAATTCTCTCCATTAGTTTGGCCACCGTTTTCACTGGATGCATGGTAAGTGATTCTCGTAACTTACTATGCATGGGCAAACTTGTCTTGAACGTTGCCAGAGCATACTCCTCACTGCAGTTCTCAATCTCGTTGAAAGTCTCCCAATAACGTTTGGAGTATTGCCGTAGTGTTTCATCGTCCTTCTGTCTCATAGAAGTCAATGCATCAAAAGTTTTAGGAGCTGCTCGGCTTGTTAAAAACCGAGCAGTGAACTCTTCAGCTAATTGAGCCCAACATAGGATTGATCCCTCTGGGAGTTTGTGGTACCAACTCAGAGCCACCTTTCCCAGGCTAGAAGGGAACATCTTGCATAACAAAGCATCATCTCGCTCGTGCATGAACATGGCTTGTTGATAGTGTTGGATGTGGGCCACAGGATCTGTGCTGGTCTCGTAGGGGATGAATGCTGAATGTTTCACCCTGCTCGGCGTCTTCTCCGTACGAATCCAATGGGCCAATGGTGACTTAGAAATTTGGCCTAGGGCTTCTTTAGCTGCTTCTCGTGCAGTTTTAGGGCCTCCCTCAGCTCGGCCAGCATTCCCTTTTCTTGCGTGCTGCTCGAGGATATGCTCATTGGATCCAGATCTCTCGTATCTGTCCCTAGCATGCTTCCTTCTTTCCTTCTTTTCTACAGAAACGCTCCTATCTCTCCTTTTTCGTGGAGAGGCTGCTCAGTCGATGGAGGCGTCGTCGTGGTGACGATTTCTTCCCTTTTCCTCGTAACGCACGGATCTCGTCCGTGAACGTAAGTCTTTTTCCTTCTCTTGAAGCTGCTTTTTTAGGTCCTAAATCTCTCGCTCTCGTCGAGTGACTTCTCGGGCCAATTCCTCTGCCTCTTGTTCCTTTCTATCAAGGCTGTCTTCCCTTTCTCGATTTTTCGTGTGTTTGTTGCCATCCCTTCTCGGGGGGCTTCTTCCCCGTTCTCGTCGGGTGGAAACTTCCCCACCCCTTGGCGGTGTTCTTGAGCGTCTTCGCCTTTCGCCAGTTTTTGGGGAATCGAGGCGTGTTAAGCGTGTATCCCTGAATTTTGGAATCTCTGGGATAGGCCCAATGTTGAACCTCCTGCCTGCTGGTTTTTTCTGTGGTGCTCTTAGTACCGCGGGAGTTTTCTCCACCCTTGAGCCCTTTCTTGTGGTGTACACCAACGTGGTCCCACCGTCGTCTTCCACCTCCTGCCTCCGTGGGGTGCACAAAAGGGGCTCTGAAAGCACCATTGTTGATCCTTTATTGGAGGGAGACGAACTTTTTGTAAGCTTTCCGACAGACGGCGCCAATTGTACGGGGAAAACTCCACGTAACTCTGGATCACGTGCTTCCTTGAATCAACCCTCAATCTGCAAGACAGAAAAAGGGTTAGAGCACCTTTGCCTCTCGTCGGCAAAGGCCCTCCGATGCCTAAGTTAGTGTCATGTACTTTGAATACTCAAATCGCAATGCGTATGAAAATAGGTTTCACAGCGTACCTTTTGTCATGGTTATTGCCTTGTATTTATAGGTGTAGATGTTCCATCAATTTAGGCATCTCGTGCTCCTTATTTCCTATTCTCTTTAGGAATCCTGTTTCTAATAGGACTTTCCTATTAGGGACGAGTCTCCATATCCTGCTAGATCTCGTCTAGCAGGAGTCTTTCTTTCCATATAGGGTTCTTCCCCATATGGGGTATACTCCTAATCACTTTAGGATTTCCCATATCGATCCCTTATTTCACGGGATTGCTCCTTATCTCATAAGGAACCACTGTAGAGTATTCTGGAATGTCTCACCGCCTTATTTGTGGCGGTGCCGTGCTTCCACGTAGCTCGGTATGACTCGTACATGACCCAGCTACTCACGCCGAGCTGAATCCATGTATCCCTGAATGCTGCTTAAGCTTTACTCATAGCTTTGCTAGCTCGGCCATATCAGGGGCATTCCCTCGTGACCTATACCGAGCTAGCACATCCTGGTATATCTAATCTGTTCAATTACTTTAGCCTTATTCATGGCTAAACCAGCTCGGCACAGGGCTCACGTGTACCTCATGTGGTGCCGAGCTATTTACCATCTCGTGGTGAAGTCATCAGGCACGTGCTACGCCTAGTAGTAGGGTAATCCGATTTTACCCACTCCAGAAACTATGACATTTTATGGGTTTGTTTTATGTTGGTGGTGTGACTGTATGTGTGGTCGGTGGTTGTGTTGAACTTCATTTGTGATGCTTTGTTCGGTATGGTGTGAGAGTATTAGTTGTTATTATGTGATATTCGTGTTGTACTTGTTTGTGTTGGTGACGGCCAGTCTGGGTAGATTGACCATGAGCATCTATAGGCCATCACCATTTGCATGTTTTCCCCTTATCTTATTTACCACGGTCATTATAAGCCTAACGAAGCCCTTAGTTGACCCAATGCACGTCGTTGACTCTCTTGCATGCATGTGGTATATGTAGATTATGAATGTGTGGTATCATGATTTGTGAGCTTTCATTGCATATCTTGGCGTTATGTTGACTGGCACGTGGTGATTTGGTTCAATCCACGTTGATCGCCAGGCGTCTCACATGGGATGTAGAGTGTTTCAGTGAGTACGAGTAATATTGTGTCGCGTGGGAGCATTCTGTCTTAAGCCTTGTCGAGGAGTGGAATTATTCAAGTTTTTGCTAGGGCATGCATGTGTTTGAGTTGTGGGTAGTGAAGAGACTATATTTAAATTGTTCATTTGATTTTGTATAGGTTGCATAACCCTCGTATCCCTTATTGAGTCGTTGTGTTGTTTTTTTATTATTTTCGCTTCGTTCGTTACTAGGGACTAGCAACGCTCAAGTTGGGGGATGTGATAGGCGCGAGAAAAGCTTGCTTTTGAGCGCCTAAGTAGGGTGGTTTAGTGTGTTAGACGTGCGTGTTGAGCTTTATTTTCCATTTGATATGTGCGCGTGGTGTTTTTGTGTATTGAGCGTAATTTGCAGGTATTCTAAGGTTGTGGGTGTGATTTTGAGACATTGGGAGTGCATGCACGTAGATCAAGAGTTGGAGGCAAGCAGATTTTGCATGGAAGTGATCGAAACCCATCGGGAGCGCTACCCCATTTTGCTGGAGCGCTCAAATTGGGCACAAAAGGGTCACAAAATGAACAGAAGGTTCTTGAGCGCTACACCAAAAGTGGTGTAGCGCTACCGGTCGGTTAGTGGTCAACGGTCAACTAGAGGAGGCAACCGGTCAACGCAGGGGTAGCAAAGCAGTAGCGCTACCCCATTTCTTGGTAGCGCTACCGAGCGGCTATGATGGCCCTTGGACGCTGTCGTTTTGTCTTCGTGCAGAGGATTTTCGGATTTTCGTTTTGTTTTTCATTAGGATTAGGATAATTAGTATAAATACTCGTTTTAACACTCGAGTTAGGATTCCACGAATTTTGGCTAGTTTTACTTTTTGAAGTTTTCAGCTACAGTTATTCCTCGAGTATTCTACGTTCAAGTTTGTTCCAGATTTCCAGAGTTTCCGCTTGTGGATTGGTTTTGCGTACTAACAATCAAGTTCGATTTTTCCTTGCAATTTACGGTATCGTTTTCTATTGCTTTCATATTTTATTCTTCAAGCATGTCTAGATCTAGGTTTAATTTAATTTCTTTAGTTATTATAATCATGAGTGAGTAGTCGCTTTGAGTGCGGCTGCAGGGCGAAGGCACCGCGCATCTAGATTAACCAGCGTTTCACCTCGGGGCTGAATTACTCAACTTTCAAGCAATTTTAGGAAATAGAAATTTCGCTGACAAACAAAACCTAGGCATCGCCGGAATTCGAATGCGCGCGGAATCTGGTGACAGGTGGTGCGCATTTGTTAGGGAGCCTTTCTTCCATTCTAAAACCGGTAAAAGAGGACTTGTGGCCCGAGTAAACATCGGTTAGGCTAGTTGCGGACGCTGGGTTCCCTCAGATGTGCTCTCTTATTTAATTTGCATTCCGTTACATTAGCTTAGTAATTTGGTTAATAAATTCCATCAAATCAAGGGGTGGCTACCTAAGAGCCAGGTAAAACTGCACTTTCACACGTCTGAGTCGAGCACTTAAGTCGTCTCTGTGGTTCGACTCCGGTACTTCCGGATTTATTGTGCTACACTGGTCGAGAGTCCTACGCTTGGGACGCGTCTTTATTCGTCTTATTTTTAGTCACCTGGTCGGTCAAGCAAAAAAGCTTGTGTTTTACACCTTCCGAAAACTAATGCCCAATAACCGAAATTGCTCCTACTGAAAGTGAAACCACCAGGGGGCCCTGGCGCCCACACCCCATGACTGGACTATCGCTACAGGTTGTCTACTTCCCCAATAACCAAAAGTTTTATCTAATGTAGTGCCTAGATTGCACTGTAAGCAACAAAAAACAGCCAGGTTAGTTTTAGTTTTTGATTTCCAGGGAAAAGAAACAACCCTATTACTGTGATCACTACAACAAATCTGACATTTAACGAGGAAGTCTAATTTCTCGCAAAAAGTTGGCATTGGCGAGGAATTTTCTCTTTCCTTGCTAAAGGGTCGAAAATTCTAATTTTGTAAAATTGATCAATAATTTCCTCGCTAAAACTTGTCGCTAAAGATTATTTGCAAGGAATTGATAAATTGCTTGCTAAATACTTGTCACTAAAGATTATTCCCGAGGAATTGATAAAGATTCAATTTAGAGATGCAAAACAGTCACAACATGTCATCCAATGATGCTGGTAAGGAGTTATGCTTTCCATTCATACAAGTATTAACTTGCAATCAAAATAACAAGTAGGGATGATATATAGATTCATTCATGCTATATTTGAACTGTTTAATAGCATTACATTATTGTTCTTTCTTTTTTGAACGGTGAATGAGCACACAAGACGTGAACCTTGCATGGATAGTGGTCCATCCCATTTCTTGCTTTTACTGAAGCTGTTCATTGATTTTATGCTTGGTCGGGCCTTGTTTACTAAATTATTTATGATACTACTATGAAAGTAGGTTATTGCTAAAGTTGGTGTTTTAGTTTGATCTTTGATGCTGTATGGTCGTAGGTCTGAAGAGTGTCGGTGTCCGACACATGTCAAACACGGACATGGACACTTCACCTTCTTCTAATTGTCCATGCTTCTTAGTCTAGATTCACAACTGGTAATCTGTACTTTAATCAAATTGTTTCTGATGTTGGAACTAAATTTTGGTGCTATTTTATGTCTACTTTTTGAAAGACTAATAAAATCTTTTGCTTAGCACACTCATTTTATGTTTGATTTAGTTTATCCTAACTCTTCAATGTGCAATTTTTCTTTAGTGGTTATAATTTGGACATATTGTAATTCTATTTGGTTTCGTATCCAGATTGGTAAATTCTCTATGATGAATGGTGGTTGGGAATACAATGAAGTAAGAGATCATAGAAGAATGAAGTTTTGAAGGACACCTTTTTTTGCCCACTAGTTTTTGTACTTTTGGATGGAAGAAGTAAATTTGGAGGACAAAGCTACATTTTCCCTTAGTTTTTGGCGCTTACCAGAAGATGTTATAGTCCTTGTATTGAAGTTTGCTCTCTGATATTCTCGCCGGATGATATTGTATTCGTATTTTGACAGCTAGATCTATCTTTTAGTTCTATGAATTTTATGTTTGGATTATATGGTAGCCCATTGTTTATAAGGGAGTTATAGCGATGAATCATTGCTGATTATAGTTTTTGTCGCAAAAAAAAAAAAAATCATCTTTGTGCTAGTATAAATGAATTTAAAAGGTATAGATTTTCTCGCAAAAAAAACATCCGTGAGGAATAGGATTAATAAAATTCCTCGCCAAAACTAGCACAATTGGCGAGGAAAATTAACTAAATACACCCAAGATGGCAAATTCGGCAGCGACTAAAAAAAGTCACCGCTAAAAGTACCTTTAGCGAGGAAAAAAAAAAGTTATTAGTTACAAAATTTTTGGACAATACTGTCGAAGAAATTTCCTCGCTAAATGACAGATTGTCTAGCACCTGCTTAAATTCCACGCTAAAGGTAATTTTTTTGCGAGGAACTAAATTCCATGCTAAAAATCAGTTCTTGCGAGGAAAATGATTTCCACGCTAAAAAGTGGTTTCTGCGAGGAAAACAAAATTTCCTCGCAAAAGAGAATCGGAGACTATGCAATTGCAAGGAACGATCGACGAAAATAAATTCCTTGCAAAAGAGTTTTGGCGAGGAAATTTCATGATTTGGCGAGCACTTTCAATCTTCGCAAAAACCCTGATTTCTCGTAGACTCAAATTCAATTCCTTTCTTATTTTCTGTTGGTGGTGGAGTATATATGTACTTGAAGAGAGTGAAAATAAATCGGTCATGAGAGAAGCATAGAATCAAAGCATTCGCAAAGAATGCATGTAAACAACAGCAATGTTTTTTTTTTTTTTAATGAACATACATAATTTGGTCCTCACATTAAGAATATTACATCCGCCACTGTTTGTATCCGGAAAAACAAGGGGTACAGACAAGGGCGGAGCCACCCTATGTATGGGGTGGGCTTTAAAAAAATTAATATGGGTCAGCCCATATAATTTTTTTTTTTTATACGAATTAGCCCAGGGCAAATTAGATTCTTGGTTCTGCCATTGGGTACGGACACCATTACGTCAACGTCTGTGTCGTCGGAGTAGTACTTCTGGCCCCCTCTCTCTCTCTCTCTCTCGGAATGAGGACTATAAGGCAGCTGGACAATGTACCCACGGCCCACCATATGCAATCAACATGGGCCCTGTCCAGTACGAAAAGCCAACGAAAACAGAAGACCGGGAGCAAATGAAAAGCGGTTTTGGTTCCTCGCTCTAAAATATTGTGGGCTGCTGCCTCTGGATTCATATCACAAACTATAGCATAGCACTATAGTAATAAGAGAGAGCATAATTGTTACGTTGTACCGAATCATTTGATACGGAATTTGACCGTAAGAAGGACGAACTGAGACTGGACCGGATTGATAGTGAGAAGGGATTAATAGTGATCGTCGATAAATTGATCTGAGGTAAAGATTGTCGTGAGCTCATCCGCCGGATTGCTATCCAATCTTCTTTTCTATCACGCGATTAATCTTTTGGTAAATCGTGGATTCTGCATAATTGTGTGGTTGGAAAAGGACCGGGATATCACTCGACGGTACTCTTACACCACCCAACAATGACTCCTTTAGTATGCATACAATCTGAACTTTTCATGCAACTGTGATCTTGCTATTATTGCCGTTGGTACATTGGCTTTCTTTTTTTTTTGAAGAGAAAAAAAAAATCTTTAGAAATAATTTATGTACAAATATTAAAAGGACCGAAACACCGAGAATCACAACGGAACCAAGAGCAAATAAACAAGGCACTTGCACTCCGATGATCATATGCTGTCAGGACCTGTAAAAAAGCACAACATCGAAAAAATGCACCCATCCACCCACCTACAACAAACAACACTTCCCACCCGAAAAAAATACACCAAGCCCAAAAGCCAAAAGACAAAGGATCAATTGCCATATTGAGGACCCTGAATAATAGGCATTTCATCTCCTCGACTTCCATTATCATAATTTTGCTTAAAACTTCCTCGTCATCTCCCTTGGTACATGGCTTCCATTATTGCAGTCATGCAATTAGGATAAAAATTGTACATATAGTTTTGGCATATCTCATGTCTAGTGAGCAACAAATGTCCACTAAGTAAAACCAATCTTTAAGGGGTTGTTTAATAAAGCTGAAAATTAAAAATTAATGAATGTTGAATTTATTAAGCTAATAAGCTGTTTGATATGTACTGAATCTAAAGCACTGAAATAAATAAATTATTTGATCCATACAGGCAGCTAAAGTATTAAATTCACTATTTTTATTTTATTTTTTTGCTTTTCCTTTCATCTATTCATTTTGGAATGCATAAATGAAAAGAAAAAAAACGGTACATATATCAAAATGAAAAAAATATACAGAATATTGCCAAGATGGTGGTATGGCGGTGGTGGTATTAAATTCACTGATTTTCTTACTTTATTTTTCATATATTCATACTGGAATGGAAAAATGAAATCAATAAATGAAGAAAAACGTACATTTATCAAAATAATAAAAATATACAGAATATTGGTAAGATGGTGGTATAGAAGTGGTGATGGTGGTATAGCAATTGGGGTGGTAGTGATTGTAAAATGGTGGCATCTAGTGGTGGGGGATTGATGGTGAGAGTAGTAGTGGTCATGGTGGTATGAGTGGTGGTGGTGGTGTAGTGGTGGAGTGATGGTGATGGTGGTGTCAGTGGTTGTGGTAGTAGTGGCAGATTGGTGGTGGTGGGGCGGCGGCAGCAGTAGTGGTGGGAATGGCGAAGTGGCAGTTCTGGAAGTGTGAGTGGTGGTGGGAGTGGGAGTGGAAGTGGTGGTGGTATAGTGCCGGCAATTGTGGTGATGATGGTGTAGTGGCGGCAGTGATGGTGGGAGTGACGAAGTGGTGATCATGGTGGTGTGAGTGGTGGTGGTGTATGGTGATAGATGTGGTGGGAGTGATGGAGTGGTGGTAATGGTGGTGGCGTAGTGGATGCGGCCAAAGAGTGTTTGTGGTAGTGGTAGAGTGATGATGGTAGTGGTGGTGGTGGTGGTGGAGATGGTGGTAGTGGTATAGTAGTGAAGATGGTGGTGCTGGTAGAGTGAGCTTGGTGGTGGTGACGGCAATGATAATTGCGGTTGTGTGAAGGGCAGTGGTTGAGAGAAAAATAGTTGAATGAAATCATTCGTAAATTCAGTCAAAACTACTTAATTTTTGCTAACATTTTAACTTTTAAGAGCCACTTAATCTTTTAAGTAATGTAAAATGTGGTTATCAAACCTACTTAATTACTTATTACGTAATTCATTCAGTTTTAAGTAATGAATCTGGGTTATTAAACAGGGCATAAGTGGAGGCCTTAAGCAATAAAAGGCCATACACTTTTCTTTTTATGTTTTTTTCTCTAACAACAAAAAAAATTATTGATATATGAGAACAAATTTCAAAGATTAAAATGACCAAAGCACAAGGCATCACGATGGAGAAAGGAGCTAACCACAAAAAAGGCAACCCCACATTCCGACAATCATATGCCGCCTAAACCCTGGGACGAATTATGATTTCACATACGAGGGTGACCACAATATGAACAATGAGATTTTAAAATTTCAAGGTTCAAGGAACTAAACATTTAAATGTGTAAATAATTCCCAAAACAAAAAACAATATCTAGGTGCTCTTTTTTTGTTTTTTTAGATCGTCAAAGAGAAGTATATTATAGCAAAAAGAGAAGATACGAGTCTAAATTTTGAGATCAAACGCCAAGATAGCAATAGCAACAAGCACCAGAGCAATAAACAACAACATAAACAACTAAGCCTTGTGGAGTTCTTTCTTAAATCAGAGTCTGTGGAGTTGCCAAGAAGATTTGGTAAGGATTTCACCTTTCTTTTTCTTTATATATATATATATTAGAAGGGATCGCCATATATAATTCTATGAAATTCCATAGGGGGGAGGCCTTGGCCTCCAAAAAGCCCAAATTAGTTCCTTCTTTATCTCGACCCGAAGAGGAAATAACAAATACCCAACAGTGCCAAGATGCCAACCAAACAACAAAATACCTAATGTATTATTACCCCAAACAAGGTATATGTTCTTGATGAGAAAAAGAATGATTTGGTGGTATCACTATCGTACTCTAACTTCTTCTTTTTTTTATCGGCATCGTACTCTGACTTCTTTCTTAACAACAAACGACTCTTCATCTTCGAAAGTACAATAGAATGTGTTTAGAAGGATCTGTGCAAACCTATTCGCCACAATTTCCCTCACAAGAATATTAGTATATATAGGCATCAATTTAATCTTGCTTGACTCAAAATCTAAAATTTCGTCAAGAACAATTGTAAAATGTTATGTGTTTAATAATCACACTATTCATACTACTATATAAGAAGTACATGTAATACGCTGAGATAATTCTTTAACATCCTATTAAAAATTCGTTGAGCTGCCACTACTTTTATTACACTTACACGTAACAGATTGATTTCTTTATTAGTACTATCAAGTTGAGAAAACTACAAGGACACATAACAAAATCACATAAGAATTCTTTTATTAGTGTCGTACTCGTAATTTGTCATTTTTGGAAATTTTACAGCTCCATATATAGGGAAAGGAGAATTTTTCCCAATAATTGTCCTCAGGTGAAACGTTTCACGTGCATTCCAGGTCCTTGGTCTATAATTCTGTTCCTCCATATTATTCCCCCTCTGATTTTATTTCCTGTTTCTTTACCCACTCTTTGTCCTGTAAAGTAGGACTACTTTTATGTCCAAAGATGATGATGATGATGATGATGGTACGTCCAGACATGCAGCTAGCATTTCAACTAAAAAGGCAAGGAATTAAGCTGAAAATAATATGAGGAGATTTATATATATAGGCTTCGCTTCTAGTCCGGACTCGAGACTTTCGGACCTTCACATTTTCATAGATTTATGTACAGTTTTTGTGAAAAACTACTCGGATCAAAGTCTTCCCAGTATTTTTTTTTTGATTTCTCGCGGAGACCCTTAAAGACACATTTTAAACACATTGGACGGTTCGGATTTTGCAAAAATAATTTTTAAAACATTCAAAATACCAAAAATTCTCCAGTCAGGGATCCTTGACTGGAAAATCTGCCTATACGCCAACTATCCAATCCGGGATCCCGGATTGGAGGTTTTTTGATGTTTTGAATGTTTTAAAACATGTTTTTGCATGATCCAAACCGTCTAATGTGTTTAAAAAGTATTTTCACGGTCTCTCGCGAGAAATTATCCAAAAAAATATCGAGAAGGGCTTGAACCGAGAATTTTTCACAAAAACTGCACATATACAGTTTTATGAAAAATTGCTTAGATCAAGCCTTTCCCCGTATTTTTTTTTGGATGATTTCTCGTGGGGACCCTTGAAAACACGTTTTAAACGCAATGGACAGTTCAGATCATGAAAATTTGATCCGGAACTATGAGTCCCGGACCTAGGGATCCCGGACTAGCTAGATCCGGACTATATACTATGAGTACATCATTTGGTGTACACCAGTTGTACAACACCCAAATTACAACCAACAATGGTGCCTCCCAGTGGCGGAGCTACCCGGCCCCTCCCAATTTTCTATTTTGGAGTATATTTTACATATTTTTTTTTGTAGATATTCGTAAAAAAGATTATGCAATTTCAAAATTAATCAAAAAGTAAGAATAATTTTAATTTTGAGAACACTAAATTACGGTGAATGATACCGTGCGATAATGATACTGCGTTCGTCGGGTGATATTAATAACAAAAATACTTGTGATTAATTTTTTAATTCATCAGAACATTCCATTAAAACTCGAATGATTGGATTTAGTCTTAAAAAAATCATCGTACAAAGATTTTTTTCATAATTCGACCCCCTCCAACTTCCATTTCTGGCTCCGCCACTAGGGCCTCTGCCTCCACCTTGTTCTAGTTTGATAGATGGATGGCACCCTCCGGAGCCTCATCTGGGGACCCCTCCTTCCTCAAGAATGCACTTCATCTGTCTGAGATACTTGGTTGAACATATCTTGGAATCTTAGCCGCTTATCTTTTGACCTCTCGATATCCCTCATTGGTACTATTTTTAACAATGTTGTTCCCCACGATAATCCAAATCCTGATGCTACTGCACAGAAACCCTCTCTTGCGGGCAAGTTTACCTACTCCTTTGCCTACCTCTCCTCGAAGGTGTTCATCATTGACACACTCTCTCTCTCTCTCTCTTTTGATAATCGGATGTTCGTGTCAACTTTCCCGCACCTCAACTAATTCGGGATCTTTGGAGGTAACGACCGGATGTAACCCCCAGTGGCTTCAAGAGTTTGCTCGCAAGGAGAATCGAATGTGAGATCTTAGATGTGAGTAAACCCTTAAGTCTCAAGTGAAAACCACTTTGCGAACCCCTTTGGGTTCATTTACACTCCTCTTTCATAACTTTATTAATGTACTCCCTCCGTCCCAAAACATTATTCATCTCTGATAAAATTACCTATATTTTCTTATTTATACTGATTTGTACATGTAATATGAATATTATTTGATAGATCTTACCTATTTCTATAAAACAAAGTTTTTAAAATCATAAAAGTATTATAAATTATTAGATATTTGTTTGAGAGGTGTGAATAATATTTTTGGACATCATTTTTAGGACGGAGGGAGTATTCACAACTTTATTTATGTTTCTGCCATTTCCATTTTCGGTTTTTCAGACACACACAAAAGAAAGAATGAAATAAACACAGTAATAATACTCTTAACCTTGGAACAACAAAAACATGCAAAGATTTTTTATCCCTCCAACTCTCCCCCTTTGCAGGAAAAGGGTAACCAACCCAGCCAAAGAGCTACAATAATCAATACGGAAGGAACAAAACAACATACGAAACAAACAGTGCATAGTTTCCCATGCCTTGATACAAATGGAAAGTGAAGAAAATAAACAATATTAACCCACAGAACCGGTCATGATTATGGCATTAATCATGGGGCCTAATACAGAATAAGAGAGAGAGAGAGAGAGAGTCAGAGAGAGATAGATTAGGGCATCCTTATCTCCCTCCCTATTTTAACTTTTGAGTTAAAATAGGGAGCCAAACTCCCAAAAACAGCCCATATCAGCCTCTCTATTCCCACTCATCAAACCATTTTTGCTACAGTACCGCACCAAATTTGGTGCGGTACTGTTCACGCACCAGTTAACTTTTTTTTTTTTTTTTTCCCGGTTGCTGCGGCTGTGTCAGAGGAGAGAGGGAGGGGAACAGGAGAGAGAGAGAGGGGGGAGGGCAGGTGGCGACTTGTGTGTGGTTGGAGGGGGGGGCGGCAGTGGGGTCCCAGTTTTTTGTTCAACGGACAAACATCTCCCGCCTGGGGAGATCATGACTTTTTGGGGCAAAATATTTTTTTTTTTATAGATTTGAGGGGAGTAGTTTAATATAGTAAAGTTAAAATAGAGAGTTTGATTTTGTGAGTTTTTGATAAAGTGACTTGCTAATTTATAAAAGGTGTTTTTAAAGTTAAATTTGGTGAAAATTTTGGTGCCCCAGATAAGGATGCTCTTAGTCTACCTCGTCTAGCTCTAGGGGCTATAAAAATTGTTAAATGTTCAGAGAACCTCATAGAATCCAATTATTATGCTTTTCTATCTTTTTCGGTTCGGATAGATTTGTGGGTCAAACCTTCCAAATGTAGGATTATGGGGTGGTTCCGCTCGCACAACTTTTGACACAAAAAATAATTGGAGCTAATCAATTCGTTTAAAACATGTTTCGAAGAGCATTTCCTGTTACCTAGTGTATTAGTAGTGTGTCTTAAGAACTCAAAAACTTTTTTTTTTAATGTGCTACAATGATAGTGTTATTTAGTGTGCTAAAGTGTGCTAATTTAGGAGATTGTTAAAAAGCCAAGTTAAAGAACCTCTTACCACACTTGAAAAGTGAGAAGAGAGAGAGAGAGAGAGATGATCATCATTATGTACTAAGTATGAATATTCTAATGCATGTAACTTACTTTTGCACACACTTTAACAAAATCATTGCGGTTCTTGTTAAATCAACTCATTCGGATATTGGTAAGGGTTCATACAGTTTTGTCCTTACCATAATCTGAATGAGGTGATTATTTACGGAAACTCTTAAAAACATGTGTTAAACAAATTAAACAGCTTCGATTATTTGTATGGGATTCCAAAATGTGTGATTTACTTTTTTGTGTCAAATGTTATGTGAGCGGAACCGCTCTCTACAATTATATATATAAAGTAACATATGTATACATTGTGCAATGTGTGTATAGATGGAGAGAGAGATGAGGCAAAAGCAGATTCCTTTCCAATATTATACATACTACTAAAGATAACCTGCCAAGGTATACATAAAAACAGAAATAATTTTTTCCACTTCTTTTTCTACAAATAGGTCGCTAAATTTTATTTCCTAGTGTGCATTAAAAATTACATTCTCCAATTCCAATAAACATAAAATTTGAAGTGCATCTATAACTAACCGGAGAAGTGAAAATCATTACCCTCCCCGAAATATCCTTTTTTGAAGTGAACATTGTTTACAATTATTATGCATTCTGCAGGCAGTTTGGTACAAACTTACAGAGTGAAACAATAATTTACTTATATTTTAGTAGTCCATGTATTGTTACTGCAGTTATTACTCAGGAACCTTGTTGGGTTGGCTTATTGCATAACTTAACAACTTTGTGGATTTCCATGTTAACAAGCCTCATGTTCAATAAATGTCATTAATCCTCACCACACACAGAGAGAGAGAGAGAGAGAGAGAGAGAGAGAGAAAGAGAGAGGTTACAACTTACTAGCTCCGGGAAAACATAGTTGAGTTTTTCATTACCTTGCATTGGCATCCCAATCAACTTGAGAGAGAGAGAGAGAGATATGGAGAATCCTCAACAAGGTCTCTTTGAGGAGTTACTAGCAGCTCAAAGAAGAGACACTTGGACCAACTTTCCTTCAAATGACTTCTCAAATGGATGGATCTTTGAATCTCTAGAACATGAGAGCCAAATTCTCTCTCCATCATATCCCCCATTTCTAGGACTCACCTCACCAACAGACCCCAACTTTCCATTCCCTCTCAATGGACTCCACTACCCTTTTACTGATATTTACACCGTTTCAGAAATTGATTCTTCATATGACAGTTACGCACCCCCTCCATTCCCATTTCCAATTCAAGAAAAATACCCGTCAACGGCGAAGAATGATGGAGAAAATGGGTTTGTTGGAAGTGATCTCCATACTTTGGAGGATGGATTCAATGGGTGTAAAGTTGAGATGGAACCAACTACAAATACACTAGAATTCAACATGGGTTTGGGTGGACAGATAAAGACCAGAGCAAAGAAGGTTAAGGGGCAGCCTTCAAAGAATCTCATGGCAGAAAGAAGGCGGAGGAAGCGATTAAATGACCGCCTTTTGATGCTCAGATCAATTGTCCCCAAGATAAGCAAGGTGATGTGAATATTTCTGAATTCTCTTTTCTATAGGGGAAAAAAAAAATTGACATTTAGTAATGTCGAAATCCCTATTTGTAATCTGTTTTCTTGAATCAGCAGATGGACAGGACATCTATACTTGGAGATACCATAGACTACATGAAAGAGCTTATGGAAAAAGTCAAAAACTTGGGGGGAGAAGAAGATGCAAAAGGAAGTGTCAATCAAGTGCATTTAATGGGCAAATCCAAGGAGCTGAAGCCTAATGAACTAGTAGTGAGGAATTCACCAAAGGTATGTACAATCTCTGAGGTAACAATCGCATATACGATATACATATATATATACACACATCTGTACAACTCAAGACTGCATAATCAAGCTAATGCTCAAGAACCCAGTATCTGAGATAGAATTTCTGCAACGATTTTCCCAGTTCAATGTAGAAAGGACAAACAACGATATGCGGATCGAGATTTCTTGTTCACCAAAACCAGGATTATTGTTATCGACAGTTAGTACACTAGAAGCACTTGGCCTTGACATCCAACAATGTGTCATAAGCTGTTTTAACGATTTTTCAGTGCAAGCTTCGTGTTCAGAGGTACGTATTTTCAGATCAAGGTTTTTTTCCACATATTCATAGTTAAAATGATTCAAATCATCAGATGTTCCCTCTAATTACTCTTGTAATTGAGCCAGGGTATGCAGCAGCAAGCGATAATAAGTTCTGAAGATATAAAGCAAGCATTGTTCAGGAATGCAGGCTACGGAGGCAGATATCTATAGAAAGAGAATCGAAAAATAAATCTGGGGGAAGCCTTACTAGATGTAATTTTATGCCTGTTCCTCACAGAATTCCAAATTAGGGAAGCTGCAATAATCTGGATTGTAAGGGTTGTTATCCAACAGGTTTATGATCTATTCCATAAACCAAAATGTCTTTATGTTATCAGTTTTGGCCTTTTGGGTCTCGATTAATGCACGCTCGGTATTACTAATACCTCTTGATATAAAACTGGTAGATGCATATATGTAGAGTGTGGAGCCCTCTTTCTCTGGTAGTTCTTCCTAGCAGTGATTAGCGACGGAGATGACACCCTCACTCTCGAGTCGTGCCTAGACCTGCGCACTCAACACACCGTTAGCACCAGACTGGACCGTAGAGTCCAGAACGGTACTCCGACGGTCAAGTTAGTGAAGGAAGGAAAAAATGTAGATCTAGAGTTTTGAGGGGAGAGTTGTGCGTACCTTTGCTAGGTGATGAAGTTTACCTTTTATAGGTGAGTCTTGGCTTGATCTCCAAGCACAGTTGTGCTCGTCACGTGACTTAACCGCTCGGCTGACGTCACGATGACGAGCCCGAAGGAATATTCTTCGAGCACATGTCTCCAGTAAAAATGCTACACGTGTCGTAACCGTTCAAATGACGTCACTTGTCATGATCACGGTTTGTTACACGTACATGCAGCATTAACTGCTCTGCTGACTCAGCACCTGGTCTTTCGGCATGTTTCCGCATCACAAAGTCGGTTTATGTCACCCCTTGGGTACGCCCCGAGGTCTTTTGACGTTAACTTTGAAAACTCACTAATGAGTCGAGTATGGGGTAGGTCTCGGTGAATATCCGAAGAGTCCCTCGAAGATAGTCTCTTGGTAACTATGTCTCTTTACATGAAATAGGTGCTCGGTATACCCGGACCCCTACATAGAGAATCTAGCAGTAAGTTCAAATTAATTAATGGGTGAGAATTCTTTTGGTGACAATAGATGTAAGAAATGTATTTAGAATATATGAACATAATCAAGTGAAAGGGTCAATGTTCTCTTCGATGAAGTGGTTGTATTACATGTAGCTGCATTAGTTATACCCAGAAGCTACAGAAACAGGTGTTGAAATGGCAACATCTTGGCTTTCAAATATAAATGCATTACTTGTTTTATTGATCTTTTTGTTAATCAGACTTGTTTAATTGATCAACTACACGAATTATAACAGGAACCCGGAATTTCAACCATGTGTCGAAGCAAACAACATATATCAAATGGTTTTCTCAAGTATTTCTGCTTGAATGTGAATCCTATTCAAAGTGACCTCAACAAAGCCATAAGGCCTTGTTTGATACAAGGTTTCAAGTTTGAGTTTAGGATTGTGAAAGTGGTGGAACCTTTAAGTTGGTGTTTGTTTTGTTTTTGATGTTTGGGATTGATAATCCTTTGGGATTGTGAAACCCAACAATTCATGGGATTCACCAACCCAAGGGGTTGATATTGTGAAACCTGTATCAAGGGATTGAGTGAATAAAGACACCGATGACCTCTCTCTTTTTATCAATTGTCACAATTATCCTCTTGCAAGTATAAAACCTAAAAAACCGAACTGCGTGTGCATAGTACTTCATCTTGTTTTGTAGTATTTGTTTCCCAGCTTTCCTCTTGCAAGTAGGAGTATAAATTTTTCCTAGCTTTCATATTTTTTTTTCTTTTTTGTGGATAGATGATTTTCACGTTCATCACACCATCATTCGAAATTTAAAACCAAAATTCATTTTTTTTTTTTTTGTGAATATATGATTTTCACGTTCATCACACCATCAGTTTGTGAATATATGATTTTCACGTTCATCACACCATGTCAAAATCCAAAACCAAAATGTTATTCTTCCTATGAAATCTGGAAGAAGAAAAACAATGACGGAAAAACTGCTTTTTTTATTCTTTATTTGTTTTTACGGTTCAATGTTACTAATATACATTCCATTGAAATCTGGGGAAGAAAGGGCTTCCAAATAAATATGTTTGCCTTACTATTAACCTGGAGATGAAAAATGCTTCCAAATAAATATGGGCTTTGGCTTTTGCCCAGAATGTACCATTGAAATAAAAAAAAATGGAAAATGCCACAATCTGGATGCTTTTATCTGGGACTAATAGGAAAATGTGGCTTTGAAATATTAATTGGAAATCTGGGAAAAAAAATATTGTTCTCCATTTGATATGTGAATAAAAAATTGACAAAAAAAAAAAATGCTTCCAAATGAATATGAAATACGGTCAAATGGTTCTTGAATTTGCATCGTTTAGTGGCATTTCATGGTTTTTTTGGTGATAAAATTGGTGTTCCCACGGTAGGGTGGAATTGGAAACAAATTATTTTTTACCCAATCATATTCTAAGCAAAACAAACATGTTATTAATAATCCCATGATCTAATCCTGTGCAAAACAAACATGAGGGAAGGATTTATCTTCTTATTAATAATCCCATCACATTGTCAATCTCAATCCCAATCCCAATCCCAATCCCACCTTATTACCAATCCCTCCAAAATGAAATCTCGTATCAAACGGGGCCTAACAGACAGGAAAAGTAATGGGCGTTTGAAGTTCCAAAAACATGAACGAAGGAAGGAGACGTACTAGATAATTCTTCACTGGATGAATTTGTAGCGGTACTTAAACTTGGATTTTACTTCACTCTTTAAGGTGAGATCAACTGCACCTCAGCAGTGATTGCAGGTAATGGACATGATGCCTTTCAAGGAAATTAGTTGAAGAACTTGGTTCATTAGGGGAATCGCTACGCATTCAAAACATGGAGTTTTGGAGGGATTTAACAATGAAAGGAGACTGATGAAGAATTCAACAAAAGTATACTCCATCTCCGTTCCTATTTGATAATCCATTATTCCATTTTGGGATATTCCGAATTGTTAGTCCTTTTCCAAAAGTGGGAAGTAAAAAGTTGATAATTTACCAAAATTGTCCATAATAAAAGGATAGAAGTGTTGTAAAGTAGGTAGGACATGGGGGTAATGGTGGAAATGAGGTGATTTTCATTACATGTCCCTTAAAAAAGTTGGAATCCGAAGAGAGACCAACAATTGGGAACAGAGGGAGTATTTTTCATTGCTCACGATAAGGAATTTTCACAACCATGATTAAGTGCCATTTGCTCTGGTTATTCTTCAACTTTATTTTTTATCAAACAAGTTTATCGAGTTTATGCTCATAGAAGGCCCACATAATACTAGAACTAGGAAATACAGTTTGAGATGTCACAGATTACATGAAATAAATCTTCAGACAAAGGAGGAAATCAAAATCACAGAAACGGATACCACAGGAGGTTAAACCTTAGTAGCCGGATCCTTCTAAAATGGGTGCACTCCCTAGATAGGAGCTCGAATCCATGCTTCCGAGACGGGAACCCCTCCCATCCAGACGGGAACCCGCTCCTAAATAAGATGGGAACTTCCGCGCTAATCTTGAGGACAAAATTCTCATTTCTTTTTCCAAATATATGCAATGAAGAAGGGGAAAAAAAAAGAAGAAGAAAGATTTAGGACTCTTTTTCTCATGTCATATTTTACTACTTAACTACGCGTTTAGTCCATATATTTGGCATAAAAGAATCTATTGGGATGTTATTTCTCACTCGCACTCCGGACTGCACCGAAAGCAATATTTGAGGGACCTTGGTGTGTAATTTCGGTCATAGGCCCGACCTAATTATTTCGCTGTTAGTGTGTAATTAGGGTAATGTGCTTTAAGAGAAAACAGAGATAGAGAGACAAGAGAAAATACAGATCTCAGAGAGATTGCGAGAAGACTTGTACTCTTGATTTCGATTTCATAGTGGACTGGTGTGGCTCTCGTGGTTTTTCCTCGTGTTAAGGTTTTGCACGTATATCTGTGTCTCGCTTTCTTTTCCGTTTTTCATTACGCACGATTACTTGTTTTTCTGTTTTGTGATTCATTGTTTCCAAGATCTATAGGGGTGTTGTGGGATTGCGAAAATCCTAACAGTTTATATATATGAAATGCTTATACGCGCTCCATTTGCAACTATAAAACATATGTACAATACATACATATATATAGATCTTTGAACTGTATATGACAGTTTTTATTGGAAACTGCTCGGATCAAGCCCTTCCGAGTATTTTTTTTCGGAGATTCTTCGCGTAGGCCCTTAAAAACACATTTTAAAAACATTGAGTGGATCGGATCGTCAAAATTTGGTCCGGAAAGTCGAAAAAGGGCAGGTCCGCCTGGTATTTTTAAATAAGGGTCCCTTATTGGAAGTTTATTGTGTGTGTGTGTGTGTGTGTGTGTGTGTGTGTGTGTATATATATATATTCTCTCGCCACTCCCAACCTAGGGACCTTTACCTACTGCCGCTCGAATCCGAGGGAGGCGCTGTGCGGTAGGTGTTGTGCGCCATGTTGTGCAGTAAAACTACGTCGTTTTGCTCATTTTCTTAGTATATCCAAGGGCCCTGTTTGAAGAGTTAAGTGTGAGATTTAATTTTGGGGTTCAATTTTAGGGGATTTAGGCTCTTTGGGGTAGGGTATAGTAGGTTTAGGCACTTGGATTTAGGCACTTTGTGTTTAGGCACTTCAGGTTTAGGCACTTTGGATTTATGCACTTTGTAATGTTTTTTTCTTCCTCAAAACAAGGCCCTTGGAAGCTTTGGAAGTGTGCACAAAAATCAAGCAAAATGACGTAGTTTTGCCGCACAACATGGCGCACAACACCTACCGCATAGCACCCACCCCGGATCCCTGCCGCTCCCCCGCACCTGCTCCCACCCACCCCCGTCACCATCCCTGCTCCCGCTTCGTGCAACTAAGGGTTAGACCAAACGCATGCCAAATGTATTAAACCGCAACACCTCCTAAAGTCTAAATGAGTACCTAAACATGTCGTATTTTGAAGGGGAAAAGGTCTTGGCACCGTCCATGAAATCGGTTCTCAATTGTCCAAAGTTTTCGGTGTAATAAGAATTTGCCACATCAGCATTGATATGGTCCCCGCCAATTGTCAACAGAATGAGACATTGAGACGAAAAGAACCTCAAGGTTATGGATATAATAGTAACCAGAAAGATGGTAAACAGTCACTACCCAAAAGAACCTCAACAACACCTACCGATGAGGCAAGAAAAACCAACCATAAGTGGATCGTGCTTCATTGTCAGCAAGTTATCAACAATGCAGCTTCAATTAGAAGCATTCATTTATCACAATACATGCAGATACAGTTCAACACAAAGGGAAAAAATTACTAGGGCTCATCTTCAACTTCATAGTCATCACCCTCAACAAAATCGTCCTCAAAATCAGGGAAGTTACACGAGTCTCTAACCTTTACATGATGGAATTGATGAATGACTTCTTTTGCGTCCAAAACCAGAGCATCTTTCGCAGCTTTAATAGCATCCGTTTTTTGGATATCAATGCAAGTCTCCTTTCTATTCTCTTTACCATGAAGGGCTTTGGCTGCCCTTCTCTTAACTTCCCTGCAATGTAAATGATCAATATATTTCTCATGCAAGGCCTTGTTTTTAACTGGCTTCAGAACCGGTGGGCTTGCAAGAGTTGCTCCATACAACCCACTGAGTCGTGACATGTGCTTCTTATCATGGGCTGAAGAAGATCTTTCGCAGCGTTTCTTCAGATATCTAGAATCTTTTTGTGAACCTGCCGGTGTGGAATGTGTTAAATCCGTCTAAAGAGCTTGAGTGGATGGATTCATAGTGGGCTCAAGAACAGAGAATAAATCGGGTTCATAATTTTGGTCGACATTATAATGCTTCTGCAGTAATTGTCTCACCGTCTTTTGAACAAGATGATGACTCTGTCTATGGCGACTTGGCTTTTTAGTAATTGGCTCTTCAGCTTTAAACAATGTATTTGTTGAAAGTGAGAAGGATGGCGAGTTTGTTTTTCTTGACCTCAAACGGGTTCGAGGTTCAGGTGGCGTAGAGTGGTCAGAATGGAGTTTGTTAAAGCAATCCTTTGCAGACTTTCCAGGCACCTGCAATACTTTAAGCATTAATGACATTGGCTCAAAATGAAGTCATCTTGGCATAAGATATATATGAAAGTGAGAAACTACATTTCGATATTTTACGGGCTAATAGACAGATTTGCAGCTTACATCATTATAAAAATCAAGATTCTGAGCTTAAATAAAACCAAACCAAACGGATCCTTGAGTCTGAATTCATTGGGGTCGGCTACATGAATCCATTTTCTCTATTGAGCTGTGTCGAAGGCATAATGTTCAGTGATATCCAAAAAAAAAAAACCTAGATACTTTTGAACAACCACCTCCAAAGTCAATTTGGTTTACACCTTCCCTTGGTGGCTTGGTGCTAAGATCTACCATAGCCATATCAGTCCTTCTAACTAATGCATCAACCAATCTACCATAGACATGTCCAAAACCTACTTAATCAAGTTTCTCTTATCTTTTCTTCTATCATTGCTATCCTTACCAGTCCGCAAAGGTTTTATCTGGAATTCTATCCAACATATCCATACCAACATTCTCAGATCAGCTACATTCATCTTACTTGCGTGTTGTTTCTTAGAATCCCAACATTCTATGCTATACAATATGGTTGGCCTTACAACAGTACTGTACAATACCCACTTTGACTTTGCGCATAACTTGCATTTGCTCAACACTCCCGAGACACTCCACCACTTGATCCATCTAAATTGTACTCTATTATCAGCTTATTGAAATCACAATGATTCCTATAGAAGCCTTTGATGTTTCCGGTTGAGCGACCAACTTAACTTTTAAGAGCAAACTGCCATAATTCAGAACTTCACATAATATCACAATATTGTTGGCATTTGCCCATATAAGTTGGGCGTTTCCTGCAACTAAGTCACAATGTGACAACACCAATATATCGTCATCTTTCCACATTTGGACAATCTAAAAACTAGGTACTTATCAAGCTGACATTTAATTTCTTCTTCACAAAACTTCCAAAATGTCGAAGGTTTCAAGACCCTTCTGCTGATAGAATCTCCAATTCTGATACTCCTTGATCTCATGGATACATATCCCAACTTCTAGCAAGCATTAAATAATGCTTCGAAGGGCTCAAGACAAAGCTAAACCAATGTTAAGCACCAAGTGCGCATCACAATTGTCACATAGAGTCTGGCATTACTTAGCTCATAATCATGTCCACAACAAGAGACTTGGTATAATGCATGCCTGCTATTATGGCTCCATCTGTATGTACCTACAACGTATGCAGAGATTGGACAATCCCTTTTTCACTTTTCACACTGAGGTTGTATCCTATATGTAGTTATATTAAAATGTCAACTACTTTTATTGTTTCCATAATATATTTACTTCTTTCCACCAAAATGTCTATCATTGAACAAGAATTTCTTGGAGACACACCTATATGTAGTTATATTAAACCATACATTTCTTGATGCACACGTGCACGTGCTCAAGACACGAAGACACAATTGTACATACTGTACACTGCTTCTACGGCATACTCCAAGAACATTTCTAAGATGATAACAAAGAAACAAAGTCATAATTATGTAATATACTAACAGAACTAAAGATTAACTCAATACCAGCTTAGCGACCTTCTTCCAGAATAGGGGTGTCCCCTTCTCCTCCTCCAAGCTCCACAGAAGCCCCCGAACCACAAATTGCCTTCTTTTCCAATTTGCCCCCATTCCTTTTACATGAATTACCACCCATTTTATCTCTTTCTACATCAAGAAAACACTCATTTTTATCAAAAATTCCAGTGGAAGCACTCCAGATAAACCCATTTCTCTTACCACTTTTAGCTGCAGAACTACGATTTATCCTGTTTTCAGATTTGATGCCATACTTTTTTCCCGAATTACCACCCACTTCAGCTCCTTTGACATCAAGAAAATCCTCTTCGTCAAAAATTCCAGTACAAGTACTCCTCAGGAACCCATTACCCTTAACCTTTTCTACTGCGGAATTACGTTTTGTCATCTTTTCCGATCTATCCATAAACTGCTTACTTGGACTACCACAGACTTTAGCACATTCTACAACGGATAATCCCTCTTCGGTGATTTTCTTCACACATTCATCAACTCCACGACTAGAATGACGTGACACCCGCTTTTCAATTTTAGGCAAAATTTCTTTACTTCGATTGATGCCCACTTCAGCCTCACCAACATTTAACAAACCCTTTCGATTCACCTCACTGGAACCTATCTTCTCATCAGTCGTCGTACTTTTATAACCAGAAAACCTTGGAGATCGTCTCAGACACACATTTCCATTCACCGTTGCAGATCTCCTCGACCCTGTTTCCAATTTGCCAGAAAATTTAGACCCAGATTTCAATTCTTGGTAACGCTTGTGGGTTTTCTCCGATTGAGTGTCTGGGGTTTGGGGGTATTCTGCTGGTGGAAGATTCTTTGTAAGAAGCCTTGGAGATCTTCGAAGAGTGAGGGTGGTGTTGGGTTGATCTTTTCTGGTCGTAGAGTTTCTGTGGGGCATTTTCGCAAACACTTGGCCCTCGTTTCGTTCTTTGACAGTGAGAAAATGGGCATGAGAGGGAAAGATAGGTGTTCATAGTTCAAAACACCAAATTGCTCATAAAATAAAGATGTAAATTTCAGTTACCTCCCCTGAGATTTCTAACAAATACAAAGACCTTCCATATACTTTTTGAAACTCCACTGCCCTCCCTTACTTTTCAAACTAATTGGTAGATTCCCACGTCCGTTATTTGAAGGCTAACGGTGTTAACTTTTTCACAAAATGATTGTAGTACCCTTAGTACATATATTCTCCACCCCTAAAAATTGGTTTTTGTTAAAAATAGAGTTAAACAAAGTTTTCCAAAAAAAATTAAACCGTTTTTCATTTTAAAAAGCAGCTTTTAAACAAAAAAAAAAAAGTATTGAAGAAATTTTTTCCAAACAAACTATTTTTTGAATTTCTTTTAAAATGGTTTTTTGTTGGAAAAAAATACTACTTTTGAAAAAAAAATTAAATTGTTTTTTGAAATAGGAAAGTGTCATAAACATTTTTTTGGATAAAAAATTAGTTTTTGGAAAATCGTTATTTCAAAAATCTGAAACTAAATTTTAAAAAAACTATTTAAAAACTATTCAAAACTTTACTTTTAAAATAAAGGTTTTGCAAAAACTATTTTTTTATTCCCAAAAATGATTTCAAAACTTTTGTATTTCAAAAAATTGTTTTAATTTTTTTTTTCAAAATTAGTTTTTTTTCCCTTCGAAAAACTATTTTCAATAAAAGAAAACTGGAAAAAGTAGTTTTTTATTTAAAAAAAAAACTCTTGGATACTTTTTGTTTCAAAGCTTTTTTTTTTAAAAAAAGAAAACGGTTTAAGTTTTTTCAGAACTATTGTAACTCTACTTTTTTTAAAAAAAGAATAGTTTTTGTATGGTGAAGAATATATACTAAGAGTACTACAGTCATCTCATGCAAAAAGTTAACATTATTATCCATAAAGTAACGTGTTGAATTGACTTGCAAAGCGTGTCCAAGACTAACCAAACTAGGTTTTAGGCAAAATGGCTAGCCCAAACACAAAGGGAAAACTCAACAGCCTACTAGCCTAGCTCCACGATGGGCAATTTGGTATCGAGCTACAGTACCTTGCTAGATGGGGCTGGCGAGGTACTGTAGCACCCGGCAGCCTAGTTGAAGGAGGAAACTTCTTCTTCGTCATCTGTTTCTTCTTCTTCTTCTTTGTCGTCTCTGTAAAGACCTGTATTTTTAAATAATTTTTCGGAAATAATGTTGGGGAAATGTGAGGAATGTTTAATATTGTAATATGGGGTCAATGTGAAATGAGTATATGCATTGGGGTGTCTTTAAAACACATTTGAACATGAGGGGGTGTGTGTGTAATTGATGAGTGGCTTATAAACTTGTTATAGGCAGAAATTTTGTAAAAATACAAACCCCTCTCCCCTCTCTCCCCCAAACTCACGGTTCTCTCTCTCTCTCTCAAAAACCCTTCATTTCTCACTACAAATCCACTTCCCACACCTCTCAAACTCAAGATTCAACCTCATATTCATCATCTACACGTGATTTAGAGTCCGGGTGCGTTTGTTGTTGCTTGGAGGAGGTGTATTTCGGTTGAGATTCAAGAACAAGAGTTGGGTTTTTCATCTTCTTCACATTTGGAGCTTAATCTTTGAGGTAGGGGACAAATTTCTACTCTCTAGTTGCATTTTGTTGATTTGTTGCGTATATCTTTGGGTTACCTATAAATTTCTAGTTAAAAGTTGATATCTCCATAAATGGGTTTTTACATCTTAAAAATCTCCATAGAAATGAGTTTGGTTTGATTGAGTTTGGTTCTCACTTAATTGGGGGTTAAATCTTTGAATTGGTGGTTGATATATGCTTATTCCATGTTGGTTGATGTTTGAAAACCCAAAATTGACTTGGGTTGGAACCCCATTCATTTGTGCAAAAGCTGTCAAAATTTCATTTTCGTAGCCTTTGGTATCCATACCAATTTCATGAGGTATGGATACCAATCTGTCTGTTCGCTGGATGTGCATTTGTATCCATACCAATTTCGGGGGTATCCATACCTTTCTTAAAAGCTGTTCGTAGCCTTTGGTATCCATACCAACTTCATGAGGTATGGATACCAAATATTCTGTTCGCTAGTTGTGCATTGGTATCCATACCACTCTTAGGAGGTATCCATACCACTCTCAAAATTTTAGAAAATTCTCCTTTGGTTTCCGATTGACTTGAGTGGTTCCATACTTGACATATCTGCTTGACCGTTCGGGTGATTGATAATTAACTAAGATTTCGTCCCAAGCGTAGGACTATCGACCGGTGCAGCACAATAAATCCGGAAGTACCGGAGTCGAACCACAGAGACGGTCTACGGTGTTTAACTCAAACAATGTCGGCTCTACGTTTGTAATTGGCTCTCAGGTAGCCACCGCTTGCTCAAATGGTTTGATTGATTAACTAAATTAAACTAATTCAACTTCTGAACTATGGATTTAAACAGGAGAGCACAGCCGTGGGCACTACGGTGCCCGCAGCTAGTCTAATTCACATTCACTCAGGCCACAATTTTCCAATTATTAGATTTAAAAATATGAAAAGTAGTTTCCAACAAGTGCACACCACTTGTCACCGATCCCCGCGCGCATTTGGAGTTGGCAATGCCCGGGTTTGTTTGCTAGAAAGATTTCCGTATTTAAAAACTGCGCACTAATTGAATTGATTCGGCACCGAGGTAGAACATGAATTAGCCTAGCCACGGGACACCTTCGTCCCGCGGCCGCACTAAAAAAGACTACTCACACATGCTTGTGAAGATTGCAGAAAACGAATCGAAACTAAAACTGAGCATGCTTTTGATAAATAAAAATATGAAATCAATAAAGATAAATACCGTATTTGCAAAAGCAGAACTTTAATGTGAATACCGATCCGCAAAGTGAATTTAACACTGGAATTCTGGAAATTGAATTAAAAACGAGCGCTGAACGAACAACTCAGATCTGTAGCCGAAAACTTCAAAACTCAAAACCTAGGAAAAATTCGTGGAACCCTAGCATGGGTTGAAACTTTAGTATTTATACAAACTCAGTAAAACCAATGAAAAACCGAAAAACAAAATTATAGAATTGGTTCTGCGACCATCAAGACGACGTAGTTTCAAATCTGCAGCCGTAAGCTCTCGGTATCGATACCCCTGACAAGGGTATCGATACCGATCCCTTATCTCCCTTCTTCCGCGTAAGACGTAGGTATCGATACCCATAAGAAGGGTATCGATACTAAACTTTCTGGAACGATTTGTGCACTTCATAACCAATTAGTATCGATACGGCTTAAGGGGGTATCGATACCGAGCCCCTTAGCCGACCTGTTCCAGCCTTCAAGCCTCAAACCTCGACTCCCACGCCCAGCTCCACTTCAAGCCATGCAAGAGCACGTCAAAGACATCTTTTAACCTGCTAAATCATGCAAACACCAAAAACACTACCACGCACGCATTAAACAGAAAAATGATCATAAAACCGCACGTCTAACGCGCCAACTCCCCCTACTTAGGCGCTTATACATGGAATATCGAGCGCCTATCACACCCCCCGACTTAGGCGTTGCTCGCCCCGAGCAACGGATAGAATAATCAGCACCGATCAGCAAGCAACTATACGGGGATACAAGAGTTATGCACGATGTATAGAATTCGGTTCACCTTCAGGATTCCCAACTCACCGCTACCTTTAATTCAAACACATGCATGCCCTAGCAAACAGTTGACACACCTTGCACATAAAATGACATTTAGAGATAAATATGCGTCCACAAAATCACATAGCCACCCATCTCATACCCATGGGAGGCAAAACTATCACATATTCATCACAAGACATTAAGCATGCATATAGGAGCGTGATACACGTGTCACGGGTCAACTAAGGGCTTTTTCGGCTTGTAATGACCTTGGTGAACAAAAACGAAAAGGAAACATGCAAATGGATGGCGGCCCATGTAAGTGCGAAGGTCAACTACCCGAGTTAGCCGCCACCCGGACTCATACATATAACATCCCAAACCATATGAAAATAATATAACAACACCACCATCCTAAAGTTCGAATAACATAATGTCAATTACAGAAAACACTCCCAACACGTAAATAATAGCACTCCACCACCTAAACATACCAAGCAACGTAACAATCCTCCCTGACACATAAAATCATAAAGTCACACCACCTCCAGCTCTACTACTCCATGCGGCAACTCCGCCTATGCATCCGAGTCCACATCTGGCGCATCCTGCTCCTCAAAATCATCACTCACCTCTAGCTCTGGCCATCGGCGAGGTACATAAGGACCAGACGTCTCTCCTACAATCTGTCGCCTCACTTAACTCAGCTGATCATCAAATTCCACCTGCCTCCTAGCCGACTGCCTCTGCTCCAATTTCATCTTCTTTTGACTCTTAATGATAGCCACATTCATACAGAAGAGTTTCTTGAACCACTCTTTCACAGTTGCTTCCGATGAGGGTGCAGTGAGCAATGACTCTCCGGTACCCCTAGCCTGGGCAATACTCCGACGAAGAATGGTGGAATCCATCGTCCCCGGATCCAACCTATCATTCGTATAAAATCTAGTCCCTGGAACGCCATCCCTCCGAAGAATCATAGTCACTAGGCACGGAAAAGGCATTCGGACATTCTTCGACACAGCCCTAAAATCCACCATCTCACCAAAGATAAACAGAGCCCAGTCACACCAGTCTCCTCATCAGTAAACGCCCACATAATGTTCCCCACCTTTTCCTGAGGTTTGTTCTCAGTCCCCCTCGGATAAATATTATAACAAACCACCTGATTGAGAAACCTGTATGCCGGCTTAAACTTGCCCGGCCAATGAGGGATCCTCGCATCCCTCCTATTTGTGTAAATCTCTCGGTTTACCCAATCCTGATTAATGGGGTTACTGACTGGTCTCGGGAAATTCGTCTCTCCCTCAGGCCTCTCATAATTCAGTGCAGCAGCAATCTTATCAACATCAATGAACACGGGGGTTTTCCCTATCATAGAAGTAATTCGAGCTCCCGGATTCATGAAAGCCCCAGCCTCAGGCACAACCATGCATTTATAAAACTCTTCTACCAAAGCATTATTATAGCCAAGGTTCGGCTCAAACCAGAAAGACATACCTTGATGCTTAATTGCCTCGACAACCAAATGATTCTCCGGCCACCCACCATCCAAATCAATGTGCCTCTCATTTTTCACTCCCCTGCCAATGATTGACTCCCTCCATTGCAACTGCTCGTCCCTCTCCATCTGTTCCCGGTTCTGCCTCGTCGCCCGACCCGGATAAGGTGGACCTCCTGGAACTTCCTCCGCAGCGCTGGAAGAGGCCCCAGCCTTCCCTTTCCCGGTGTCTTGCTTCCTAGGTGCCATGATTTGGGGGTTAAAGGGTTTAGAAAGTGGAGTTTGGGATTTTCAGATCTGGAAATTTGGTAGGGTTTAAGGAAATTTCGACCAGGTATTTGGGTAGAGGGTGACGAGAGGAGGTTGTGGTTAAATTTTGGTAGAGAATGGTGTGTATTTCGGTGGGTTTTTAGTAGGATTAGAAGGTAGGGTTGGGTGGTTATGGAGGAAAGGAGAGAGAAAGAGAGAATAGAGAGAAAGAAGAAGAAGAGAAAAGGAAGAAGAAAGAGGGGGCCGACCGGCCTTAATTTTTTTTCCGCGTAACATAAAGGTATCGATACCCCTAATAAGGGTATCGATACTGAACTGCTAACTCGCTGTTTTTTTTTTTTTTTTTTTTGAAACTTCCTCTCTTTATTTGGTTTGGGTTAAGGTAAGGTGATTTGTGGCTGGGTTCGTGTGGCTCAAGGTAGATTTAAGCTACCAAATCAATGACACCCTGAAAGCAATCTTTCCTACTTCCCAAACGGTTACTTCCCAACAGGCAGAGCTCTATCTCACAGTGAGGCCAGATTCCCAGAAATGTACAGAGCCGAACACCCCCCAACTTGCTTTCCATCCCAACCACCGGCTTCCTAGGTTAGACACAGATATTGACACGGACTGGCTGAAAAGGGTTCTATGGGACTCTTTTAGTGGTTTAATCACGCAAGAAGGCCTTGTATCTTCCCCGTTTCACGCTACCAACTCTCACAACATGCATGCAAAATTTCTAAGCTGAGTATGTGGTAAAATTGCCTACTATCTCACGCGAATGCAAATTAAGCACAACCATGGAGTTTGCGACAAGCTACTATGTACACTTTGTGGAAACACCCACTCATTATCATTCATAGTGCAAAACTACCCAACAGAGATAGCAGATATATGCATGGGGATGAATTAACAAGCAGACAATCAATTGAAAACCCATCATGCTCGACTCATTCATACACACAAACATAACAATGTATCCCCGCATTATCAAATAAAAAAAATAAATTCCCATCTAAAAACAGAAACGTACACTCCTCCCCCCCAACTGAAAACATGCTATGCCCTCATAGCAGGAAGGCCAGAATAAGAGAGAAGAAACAAGGGAGAGAAATGGACCGTCGGATGGCAGCCAACCATCATGACCCCGGCCGATGTATGGGGAATTTTGCGTCATGGGTGCATTTCGCCAGTGGAACTGCTTCCAGGATTCGCTCCTTCGGACCTAAAGAGATCCACAGCTAGTCACACAGAGCCGCGCCGAAGCTTTATTGGACTGACAACCGCCACATTTCGTGGCACCCCTGCTCGAGGCTCCTGAACGCCTCACGCACGCCCGCGGAGAAGCTCAAACTACCAAGGCTGGTGTGGTAGCGTGCTCGTCCTGCAAAAGACTGAAGAACCAAGGTCCTACTCTGCAACAAAAGACATTAGTACCGCCCGCTAGTAGAAGCCGGGCCCACAAGAAATATAATAGCTATGAAAGAACACCACCGGACATTCACGCAGTCGCACGTGTCATACTTTTTTCCCCATCCCCCCAACTGGAATTGGAGAGTGGGTGGCTATACAAGACCAAAATTTTTTTTTTTTTTTGGAACTAGAAAGCAAGCAGGAATAAACACAAATTACGAAAAATAAAGCAAAACTAAAGAATCAGAATTTGCCCTTACTAACCGGAGCTGGGTACACGATCCTTATTTAAACAGCGGCGTGCAAAGCTATAAAAACACCCAAGTCAATGATGGGTACCCCTAATACTCGGGGCCGGGTCCACACTCAATTAAGAGCATGGTATGCGTGAGCTACCCGTCAATACCTGGCTGAATAAGCCTAAGTAACCGGGTCGTCCGAATACACAGGATCGACCAACTCCTCATCAGGTTCTCCCACTTCTAAAAATTCCAAAAACGGTTTCAGACGTTGCCCGTTAACTTTAAACACATGATCATCCTTAGAATCACGGACATCAACTAAACCATTCGGATGCACTTGCACCACAACATAGGGACCTCCCCAGCGGGACCTCAACTTGCCGGGAAAAAGATGGAGACGCGAATTATAGAGCAATACTTGCTGACCAACTCTAAAGGTTTTGCGCTGAATATTCCTATCATGATACGCCTTAACCTTAGCTTTGTCAATACTAGCATTCTCATACGCGTCATTCCTAAGCTCCTCGAGCTCACATAACTGTAACTTCCTATGCGCACCCACCACATCTAGATTCGAATTGATTTCCTGCAGGGCCCAATAGGCCTTCTTCTCTAACTCAACTGGTAGGTGGCAGGCCTTACCGAAAACGAGCCGATAGGGTGAAGCACCCAACACGGTCTTATAAGCAGTGCGATAAGCCCACAGCGCGTTATTCAACCTGGTGGACCAATCCTTCCTAGTCACACCTACAGTTTTCTCCAAAATTCGCTTAATCTCTCTATTTGCTAACTCGGCCTGCCCATTAGTTTGGGGGTGGTACGAAGTGGACACCTTGTGAGTGACTCTATACTCCCCCATTAACTTTTCAAACGATCGACTCGTGAAGTGCGTGCCCTGATCAGAGATAATGGCGCGTGGCACGCCAAACCTCGACAAAATATTAGACTTAATGAACTCTAGCACGACTCGCGACTCCATAGACTTAGTGGGTATCGCCTCTACCCACTTGGACACATAGTCCACGGCTACCAAAATATACTCGTAACCATGAGACATAGGTAATGGACCCATAAAGTCAATGCCCCAACAATCGAAAACCTCTAGCACAAGAATGGGCCGGAGGGGCATCTCCTGACGTGAAGACAATTTGCCAAGCCTTTGGCAACGGTCGCATGACCTACAGAATGCATGAACGAACTTAAACATATCAGGCCACCAGAATCCACACTGTAAAATCTTGGCGGTGGTCTTCTTCGCAGAGAAGTGACCACCGCACGCCTCGCCATGATAGAACTCTATAATCCCCTTCTGATCAGACTCGGGGACACATCTACGCACAATTTGGTCCGCACAGTACTTAAACAAATATGGGTCATCGAATATATACTGGCAGACACTTCTCAAGAATCGCTGCTTCTCTTGGGTGGACCAATGGGGGGGAATCTGCCCAGTTACCAAATAGTTGGCAATATCGGCATACCACGGGCACTCATTAACGGCGAACAACTGCTCATCCGGAAAAGAATCTCTAATGGGAAGATTCGAGGTGAGATCCTCGAATTCCAGACGAGAAAGATGGTCAGCCACTACATTCTCTACCCCCTTTTTATCCTTGATAATCAGGTGAAATTCTTGCAGCAGCAGAATCCACCGAATGAGGCGAGCTTTCGCGTCCTGCTTAGTCATTAAGTACTTTAGGGCCGCATGATCGGTAAAAACCGTGATCTGCGAACCTACCAGGTAGGACCGAAACTTATCTAACGCAAACACCATCGCTAACAACTCCTTCTCGGTGGTGGTGTAGTTCATATGCGCCTCATTCAAAGTCTTACTAGCATAGTATATCACACACGGGTCTTTCCCTCTCCTCTGCCCTAAAACAGCTCCGACTGCATAGTCAGAAGCATCACACATCAACTCAAAGGGAAGACTCCAATCCGGGGACTGCACAATCGGCAGAGTTGTGAGACTCCGCTTTAACGCCTGAAATGCTCCCTCACAAGCATCGGACCACACAAACGGTGTGTCCTTTGCCAACAACTGACACAACGGACGGGAGATAGCACTGAAGTCTTTAATGAACCGCCGGTAGAAACCATCGTGTCCCAGAAATGAACGCACATCCTTAACAGACTTAGGTGTTGGGAGATTTCGGATTAAATCTATTTTGGCCTTGTCCACCTCAATACCCTTAGAGGACACAATGTGTCCCAACACGATTCCTTGGGTAACCATGAAGTGGCACTTCTCCCAATTTAGCACCAAGTGCTTCTCCTCACACCTCTGTAAAACTTTTTCCAAATTTTCGAGGCATCCATCGAATGAATCTCCGAAAAATCATCCATGAACACCTCTACTATCCTTTCCACCATGTCGCTAAAAATTCCCATCATGCACCTGGAAAAGGTACCAGGTGCATTGCACAACCCAAAGGACATGCGACGGTAAGCATAGGTTCCATATGGACATGTGAAGGTGGTCTTTTCCTGGTCCTCTAAGGCGACCTCAATCTGGTTATACCCCGAATACCCATCTAAAAAGCAATAAAAGGCCCGACCCGCTACCCTCTCTAAAATCTGATCAATGAAAGGGAGAGGGAAGTGGTCTTTCCGGGTGCTCGCATTGAGCTTCCAGTAATCTATGCAAACTCTCCATCCTGTGGGAACTCGGGTTGGCACTAAAACTCCCTCATCGTTGGTCACAACGGTCACTCCTGCCTTCTTAGGCACCACCTGCACTGGGCTCACCCACTCACTATGGGCAACTGGGTAAATGATACCTGCATCTAACAACTTAAGCACCTCAGCCCGAACCACGTCTTTCATGTTGGGGTTAAGACGCCGCTGAGGTTGCCTGGAAGGCTTTACACTCTCCTCAAGAATAATGCGGTGTGTACACACCGTTGGGCTTATACCATGCAAATCTGCTATGGTCCAGCCGATCGCGCCCATGTGCTCTCTCAACAAATTTAGCAGTTTCCTCTCTTGATCTTCCTCGAGGGATGAGGAGATCACAACCGGATAGGTATCATTGCCTTTCAAAAAGGCATACTTAAGCGTGTCCGGTAGAGGTTTTAACTCTGGTTTAGGCGGCTGGACAGATGACGGAAGAACCTTGGGCGGAGGGTCGCCCAATGGTTCAAACATAGGGTTATGAGTGACCCCACACACCTCTTCACATGACTCTTCAACATCTAGCAACTCTAACAAGCTCACAACCTCTGCTGAGTCTAAAAATGATGCTTCCTCGGAGGTAAGAGCAACCTCCAAGGGGTCCTTATACAGGACTGTATCAATATGCTCCTGGACTAACGTGTCAATTAGACACAACTCCTCAGACTCCTCCTCATCATCCTCTAATGTACTGACACTGAACACATCCACCTCCATTCGCTCCTCACCGACAGATAACTGGACCTTGCCAGTTTTGCAGTTCATAACAGCATTGGAGGTGGCTAGGAAGAGACGCCCCAAAATGATGGGAGTCTTCTCTAAAGTCTCACGACCGGGACTAATGTCTAAAACAATGAAATCAGCGGGAAATTGAAACTCCCCTACCCTGATCAACACATCCTCGACTACTCCCTTGGGCACTCTAATACTCCGGTCAGCCAACTGTAGCATGACTGGAGTCTCACTGAGGTCGCCTAGGCCCAATCTCAAGTATGCTGAATAAGGGAGCAAATTGACACTCGCTCCCAAATCCAACAATGCCTTGTCAAAACTCTGACCTGCTATGGCTATAGGAATAGTGGGGCACCCTGGATCCTTGCATTTGGCAGGAATCTCAGTCTGCAAAATGGAGCTCACTTGCTCTGTCAGAACCACGTTGTTCTGACTCTTGCGCTTGGGTGTGCAAAGGTCCTTCAATACCTTAGCACACTGGGGAAAGGATTCAATTGCCTCCATCAAGGTGATGGGGATTTGAACCTTCTTAAACAACTCAATCATCTTGCTGTTTATGGTTTGCTTGGGTCTCACCGCCAGTCATTGGGGAAATGGAGCTACGGGTACAGCTGGCGGTGGTGGAGTTGTGGTGCCGACCCCACCATTTCAGGTGACTCCTCTCTCTCTGCTACTACCTCCCGAGGCACCTCAGCAGTATCAAAAATGACCTCAGGCTCAATAACTGGCTCCGGGGGTGGAGCCTGTCTTAGTGTTGGCTGAATGGTCCTATCAAGGGTTTTCCCACTCCTAAGAATGATAACTGCTTTAGCCTCTTCCTGATTTTGCCCTTGAACATTGGGACCTGAAGAATTTTCCACATAATGGGCACCTGCCTGACTACCTTGGGCTGGAAACCTAGCCTTTTCCTGTTGCATTTGACTGATCACCGCAGTGAGTTGTGTCATTTGGGTCGTAAGGGCCCCAATTTGCTGCCTGGTATTAGTCTGAAATGTTAGCTGAGACTGCATTAGGGAATTCATGGAATCCTCAAAACGGGGTGGTGCAGTCTACGCATAACCTGGGGGCGGCCCACGAGTGGATGGGCCTCCCCCCTGCCTTGCTGTAACTGGTAGTTGTAAGGAATAACTTGGCCCTGAGGAGGCCTGGGTGCTTGGGACTAATGAAACTGTTGCGGCGGAGGCAGCGCAGGGAGTTGCGCTTGACCTCCACCTGCGGGTCTATGGTCTGACCACCCAAAGTTGGGGTGATCTCTCCATCCTGGGTTATACGTATTTGAGTATGGGTCCCAATTCCTCACAGCATTTACCTCTTCCTGATTATTCTGACTCGCTCCCTTAGCAGCTAAAAATCCAGGGCATGCAGTTGCAATGTGCCCCTTACACTCACACCACACACAGACTTCCTCTATACTGACCTCATGCACCGGACGAGTCTGTCTAACTTCTAATTCCTCTAGCTTCTGCGCCATCTTTTCAACCTGGGCCTGGAGTCGCTGGTCACGCAAGGTAACGGGGATAACATTGGACCCAGAAGGTTCGGACCGATCAAAATCGGAGGGTTCTAACGCCCTCTGCCTATCTGCTAGGTCATCCAAAAAATCCCAACCCTCATCCGCAGTTTTGGACAAGAAGTCGTCCCCTTTACACGAATACTCTATGTGCTGGATTGTCTCAGCGTTGAGACCCAGGTGAAAGAATTCGACCAGCTGTATCTTCTCAAAACCAGGGTGTGGCATTCTTAGGAGCAAATCTTTGAAACGCTCCCATGCCTTCACAAAAGACTCTCCCCTCTCTTGCCTAAAACCTTGGATTTGACGCCTTAAACTATTAGTTTTAGCCTCAGAAAAATATTTCCTGTAAAACGCGTCACGCACATGCGCCCATGTGGTGAAGGACTGAGGCTTTTGCGTTCTGAACCATCTAAGTGCGCCATCTTTTAAAGTTGCCTCAAACAGCTTGAGGCAGGCATTGTCGTATTGGGTAGTAGACGCTAGGTTGCGCACTAACCCCTCAAACGTCCGCACATGTTCGTACGGATCATCAGACTCTCTCCCGTAGAAGTTAGGGAGGCTATTCAGGACACCAGGTTTTACAGTGAAGGCATTGCGTGCCTCCTGTGTCTCTCGAGGGAACACAATCGGCCCGGGAGGAGTGGTCCTCTCGGGATTCAAGTGCTGCCTCAATGACGGTTGTTGAATTACCTGCTGGTCTCCCATTTCAGAAGATTCTGGTTCGGAAACTGACTCGGACTCTGACTCTGACTGATAAAGTGGATTATTGAAATTAACTGACTCGACAGGTAAATCTATGTAGAGTCCACTAATGGCGATGGACTCCGACCGACTCTCTACTGACTCTGACAAAGAATTTGAAGACTCTGACTGACTCGACCCGTTCTCTATCCTAACCAAGCGATTAGTACGATCACGGTAATAGAGAGGATCAGGCTTACGTACACCTTGCTTATCTCTACCTATGATGACTGAACTAAAAGTTTAACAAACACTAAACTAACACCGTTTAAACACACGTCACCGTCCCCGGCAACGGCGCCAAAAATGCTTGACCGTTCGGGTGATTGATAATTAACTAAGATTTCGTCCCAAGCGTAGGACTATTGACCGGTGCAGCACAATAAATCCGGAAGTACCGGAGTCGAACCACAGAGACGGTCTACGGTGTTTAACTCAAACAATGTCGGCTCTACGTTTGTAATTGGCTCTCAGGTAGCCACCCCTTGCTCAAATGGTTTGATTGATTAACTAAATTAAACTAATTCAACTTCTGAACTATGGATTTAAACAGGAGAGCACAGCCGTGGGCATTATGGTGCCCGCAGCTAGTCTAATTCACATTCACTCGGGCCACAATTTTCCAATTATTAGATTTAAAAATATGAAAAGTAGTTTCCAACAAGTGCACACCACTTGTCACCGATCCCCGCGCGCATTTGGAGTTGGCAATGCCCGGGTTTGTTTGCTAGAAAGATTTCCGTATTTAAAAACTGCGCATTAATTGAATTGATTCGGCAGCGAGGTGGAACATGAATTAGCCTAGCCACGGGACACCTTCGTCCCGCGGCCGCACTCAAAAAGACTACTCACACATGCTTGTGAAGATTGCAGAAAACAAATCGAAACTAAAACTGAGCATGCTTTTGATAAATGAAAATATGAAATCAATAAAGATAAATACCGTATTTGCAAAAGCAGAACTTTAACGTGAATACCGATCCGCAAAGTGAATTTAACACTGGAATTCTGGAAATTGAATTAAAAACGAGCGCTGAACGAACAACTCAGATCTGTAGCCGAAAACTTCAAAACTCAAAACCTAGGAAAAATTCGTGGAACCCTAGCATGGGTTGAAACTTTAGTATTTATACTAACTCAGTAAAACCAATGAAAAACCGAAAAACAAAATTATAGAATTGGTTCTGCGACCATCAAGACGACGTAGTTTCAAATCTGCAGCCGTAAGCTCTCGGTATCGATACCCCTGACAAGGGTATCGATACCGATCCCTTATCTCCCTTCTTCCGCGTAAGACGTAGGTATCGATACCCATAAGAAGGGTATCGATACTAAACTTTCTAGAACGATTTGTGCACTTCATAACCAATTAGTATCGATACGGCTTAGGGGGGTATCGATACCGAGCCCCTTAGCCGACCTCTTCCAGCCTTCAAGCCTCAAACCTCGACTCCCACGCCCAGCTCCACTTCAAGCCATGCAAGAGCACGCCAAAGACATCTTTTAACCTGCTAAATCATGCAAACACCAAAAACACTACCACGCACGCATTAAACAGAAAAATGATCATAAAACCGCACGTCTAATGCGCCAACTCCCCCTACTTAGGCGCTTATACATGGAATATCGAGCGCCTATCAATATCCACATCGTACACTTCGTTAATGACCGAAACACCCCTTCCTAGCCTATCTTTGTATGATTGGTTATTTTACCTTTATTTTTCGACTTACGTTTGATACATGTAAACTTTGTAGAAATTGGTGACGTACATTACATGAAAGGCAAATGAGCGACGTTTATTATTCGGACACATGTAAAATACTTGGTGTTTTGAGCGAAATGTAAGTTGATGCACTAGAACCACCACACGGTGAGTTGCTAGGAAGGGTTCCACAAGGCCCGTAAGACTCGGACAAGGGTTCCACGAGGCCCATAAGACTCGAACAAGGGTTCCACGAGACCCGTAAGATTCGGACAAGGGTTCTACAAGGCCCATAAGACTCGGAAGAAAATTTCAATATTCTGAAGTTTAAATTGATATACACATGAGATTGATAAAGTGCGAAAATGGTTGAATATGGACATTTGTGGGATACGCAAATACTTGGAGACACAATCGGGTAATCCATGGACATTATTGGATACTTTGTGGACACCTATGAGTACTATATAGACACTTGACTTTATTTTGCTTATCTTTGAACATTTCTTGAACACTTGGGAATTTTGGACACTAATGTAATTCATTAAACTTTTCGGTACTTTGACGGCATTAATCACTTGTTTTAGTCATCCATGTCATATCTTGCTTAAATCATTTTTGGTATCCAATTTCATGTGCACATATCATACTTTATACACCTAGCACTTGTATAATGGTTTCCTACTGGGCTAGTGTAGCTCAACCTATCAATTTTCAGGTATCCATCACGGAGCATGACACGGATGCTTGGAGTGTGAATGCATGGTTTGAAGCATACATGAGTCATGGAGTTACTTTTATCATTTTGATACTCAATGTATTTTGAAAGATGACTCTGTAACTTCAATTTTTCTTAAATCTTTTGTCAATATCAAGATATGTAATAAATAAACCATTTTTGGTACTTATGTACTTGGGTATGGGTATCCGTTGGCTAGAGACACATGGAACTTGATTTAGAACTGAAAATTTGATTTTGACTTTTCAATAGATATATGTATGACTTTGATCAATTCTACATGGATTTTATATGAATTTTGATTATTAAAAATGAGGGTGTGACAGTCTCTTTTACTTCTTCTTCGTCGTCATCTTCATCGTCCGATGGCTTTGTCAGTTTCCTGTCTTCCATTGAAGGTAGACAACAAATTCTTCAAATCTCCCAAGCAAGTCTCGATTACCGATAAGTTTGTCAATTTTTTTCTCCTGATGGTGTAAGTTTTACTTCTTTTTTAGTTTTTCCTACTCTGTTTGGTTGCTCAAAAACTCCATAATCGTTAGAGAAGTAAACACTGCAGGAAGAAAGGGTGTCGGTGTGGGTGTGGGTGTTTGTGTTGAATAGCTAATTTAGTTAGGATGTTTTTCTTGGCTAGCTATGATAGAAAGTGGCATTTTCACAAGGCATTTCGCCTAAGAACTATTGGAATGCTCTTAGGCAGTTGGAGATGCTATCAGGACCTGGATCAGAATAATTCTAGAGATTGCAATTCAACCTGCCCCAGTCCCACGCCCAACCGGGGTGGGTTTTTGTTAACATTTTTGGGTATTGGGTGAGGTCAGGGAGAATTGACAAAACCCAAACATTATACTTGCAAAAAATTTTTTGTACACAATTTTTTTTATATTTATTCTTGTAATTTTATCCTTACAACTAAAATACCACATCATATATTAATTGTTTTTCATTTTGCTTTTAGATATAGATTTTAGTCAAGTTATGGTAGGTATTTTGTAAACTTTTATTATTTGTGCTTACTTATTTCAGAGTCTACAACCTATTTTTCTAATCTTAAAAAAAAAATTATAGAAGCTGTGCGGGTCGGGATGGATTAACCTGTTACCCGGTATTACCCGATAATTTTTTTTTTAGATAAAGCCAAAAGTTATCTAAAAAGTCAATTTGTTTTTTACAAATATAATTATCATTTTTATTTTTAAATTTTATCTCTTCAAGATGAACTAATAATCCACCAAAAAATTGACGAACAATTAACCGAGGTGATTTTTTTTTTTATTCGTATGTACAAGCCCAACTTTTAAATGGTTGGGCAGGGGACCTTATAGTAAGGTTTGAATGATAAGCCCCCAATGTTGTATATATCCGAGCTTATCTAGCTCTTTTTGTTCACACACACACGCATTTTAACGCCTTATATGATTGATGTTGCGCGAAGTGTATTTTTGGAAGTTTCAGGTCAAACCACGGCATAAGGTGCGTTTTGAAGCGTTTTGGGACCCCTCTCTCTCTCTCTCTCTCTCTCTTCTCTACACACTTTTTTACTTTCTACCTAGTTTTATTTGCTCTCCCCTCTCTCCTCCATGGAAGAGGTTTTAAGCTCGCTCTCTCTAGTTTTTCTCAAGTAAGTCTTCATTTTCCTTTAACTTCTTATTGTTTAATGTTGTAGTTACTCGTTCGATCTCTATATAAATCAAGTTTATTTACATTTTTATCTGTTAAATTGTATTCTCCATTTTCTAGTCATTGCCTTCTTAAACCTTAGTTTCTACTTCTTGTTTGTGATTTTCTTAAGGCTTAAAGTGGTAGGCAAGCTTAGGAACTTTGCTAAAAATCAGTTTATTTAGTCACATGTCATGTTCTTTATTTCCTTTGCAAAATTAGTCATGTCTTTATTAGTTATGATCGAGTAGTCGTTTTAGGCTCGGTCTTGGGGTGAGTAGCACCTCGTGACTTAGGTTGATTTGCTCTCCTCACCAAATTGCAAACATTGCTTATTAATCAAAGAGTTAGGATTAATTTTATGTATCAAAATTTAGATTTGTTAATCTCTTTTATCACACGTAGCCAAGGGCTTGGCCATTTGGTACGTGTGATGCTTAGGGCGATGTCAATTAAAATGTTTGTATAAATGGCACAAGAATCCTATTCTTTGTGAAACACCATTTCTAATCAAACGAGTTTTAAAAACCAAATCTTCCATTTGGGATCGTTTAACGACGTCCCCGAGCCGATTATCTTAGAGGAGAACGAATCGGCCTAAGGCATGGGTGTTGTGAACCCCTTGACTTAGCCTTGTTTTAATTAGTCTTTTTAATTTTGCGTCATTCACGAAGTTAAGTGAATTCCACCCCCAAACTACAAAGCCAAGTTTACAGTTTTAAGGCTAAACCATCATTCGCGAATCAATCAACACGCTAAGCTCATTCGGTCTCTGTGGAATCAACCCGGACTTACCAATTAACATGCTACCACCATCATAAACCCTACGATTGGGGAAATAATATTGGAAATACAATCCAAGGGCACAAGTATTTTTGGCGCCGTTGCCGGGGACCCAATGGTCCGCTCCGCGTGAGTTTGCCTCGCGCCACGTCACTGTAAGTATCCTATTTCATTAGTACTTATCGTTTAGTTTATTTTTGTTCAACTAGTATAATTCTAAGGGCGGATACCTCTAACCAAACAGTTGATTGTTTAAATTGAGGTTTAACAAAGCTCGAGGAAGTATATTAGTTTTTAAATTTTTGTCATATATATAACGAGGCGGTGGAATAGCCCCTCAGAACTATTTGTGGTGAGGCGGTGGTATAACCCCTCTAGTCTGTTGTGTTTGGTGTATTAAATTCTATGTGAGAGATCCTCGTTGAAGAGTGATTGATTTTGAAAATCCATTTGCCGACAACGGTGAGCGAGAGCAACCACCACCATCAGAAATGCTGTCCATGCGGCAATATCTTAACCCCACACGCCCCATCCCACCATCACCAATAGTTCATCCCACACCCAATGTCAATCATGTTGTATACACCATTAAGCCGAACACAATTTCCATGTTACCTGTTTTCTGTGGGATGAAGTCCCAATGCCCTTACCAGCAAGTGAGGGAATTTGAGGATCTTGTGAACACGCTTGTTACCGTTCCAGTTGAGCTTGAGTCCGCACGCCTGAAATTGTTTCCATTTTCTCTTAAGGACCAAGCCCGAACTTGGCTTTCAACTTTAAAACCGCAGTCCATCACCTCGTGGGAAGAATTGCCTGAGGAGTTTTTCAAGAAATATTACCCTTTGCATAAAACAGTGGTAATGAAAAAGCGTGTCTCCAATTTTGCCAAGAACCCAAATGAACCATTTTTCGCTGTATGGGAGAGGTTGAAAAATCTTTTGACTGTTGTCCCACATCATGGTTTTCGGGTAAAGGACAAGATGTAATTTTTCTACGAGGGCATTTCACAAGGGACTCGGCAATTCATTGACACCATGTGTAATGGTGAATTTTTAAACAAAAATCCTCAGCAGTGTTATGATTTTCTTGAGCAACTTGCCGAGAACAACCAGTCGTGGGATTATTCGGATTCCTCGGACAAGACCTATCAACCGGTGAGTGCAAGTGCGGGTACTGGTCAAGGTTCGGGTGAGAGAGGGAAGTATGTGCTTAAAGAACAAGATGATTTAAATTTTAAGCTTTCCCAACTCACTAAAAAGTTAAAAAATTTGGAACTAAAAAGTGTGAAGGAGTGTGTGCTTTGCATGACCCAAGGGCATTCAACTGATGATTGCCCGGCTCTTCCGGGTTTGAAGGAAATCCTTCATGGTGGGGTAGTGGAACAAGTGGAGGTCAATGTCGTCGGTCAACGGTATGACCCTTTTTCAAACACATACAACCCCGGAACCAAGGACAATCCTGCTTTCGGTTGGGGGGGACAAATAAAGGCCACCCCCGGCCTATAACCAAGGCTATCGACCACCCCAAGGTCAAAATCAAAGCCAAGGTCAAGCCCGGTACCCTCCGAATCTACAACACCATGGGTCTAATTTTATCAACCACCTAAAAAACGCTCATTGGAAGAAACCATGCAATTTTTTTATCCAAAGTCAAATGGTGACCAATGAGCAAAATGCTCATGCGTTGAGAGAGATCCAAGGTCAAGTGACTCGGTTAACCACGTCCGTGGGGCAGCTTCAACAAGAGAAGGGAAAGTTCCCATCTCAACCACAAGCAAACCCCCAAGGAGTCCATTTGGCATGCACCACGTTGGGCCAAGACCCGAATAACCTCGAGCAAGCCAAGTCGATTTCCCTATTGAGAAGTGGTAAGGAGATTGATAAGACTATCCCTCTGAAACCTACTCATCCCGTGGTCCCTTCTCTTCTGGTGGTTATGGAGGAATCTTCTTTGAGTGGCCCGATTGTGCCACCAAAGGTCGTGGAGCAAGAGCCTCCCATTTGTCCGTTTCTGGCACCTTATCCCCAAAGGTTGAAAGTGTCGGCCAAGCCTTCTTCGAACAGTGAGGTGTATGAGGTTCTAGTCAAGATCAACATCCCTCTTTTGGATGTCATTAGAACCATACCCAAATATGCTAAATTTCTTAAGGACTTGTGCACTGTTAAATGCAAGTTGAATGTCCAAAAGAAAATTTTTCTAACTGAGCAGATGAGTTCCATCATCCAAACCAACACAGCTCCGAAATACAAAGACCCCGGGTGCCCTACTATTTCCATTGTCATAGGGGGTAAGAAAGTTGAGAGAGCTTTGCTTGATTTGGGAGCGAGTGTGAATTTACTTCCGTTTTCAATGTATGAGCAACTAGGCTTGGGAGAGATGAAACCCACGAGAGTGATGCTTCAATTTGCGGATCATCGTGTCCGCATTCCTAAGGGTTTAGTGGAGGATGTCTTAGTCCAAGTGGAAAAATTTGTCTACCCCGTGGACTTTGTTGTTCTAGACACGTGTCCCGTTGCCAATGTTTCATAGGCACAAACACCCATCATTCTCGGACGCCCCTTCTTGGCGACTTCCGATGCGGTCATTCATTGTCATAATGGGTTATTGAACATGACATTCGGGAAAATGAAAATGGCGGTGAATGTGTTTAACATTGGGTCTCAAATGGGAGACGATGATGATGTTCACGAGGTGAGTCTCAGACACTTTGGTCCAAGAGCACGTAGACACCATACTTTATAAGGATCCACTTGAGGTTTGTCTTACCGCCGAGGAGGCGCCGTTCTTAGATTCACCCGAGGTCGAGTATTTGTATTCTTTGTTAGAAGTGGAGGATGTTTGTAGGACAGACACGTGGTATCCTAAGTTTGAAGATTTGCCTCCTCTCAAAAGCAAAACTCTTCCGTCTAGTGTCCAACCACCCAAGCTTGAGTTGAAAACCCTCCCGAACACTTTGAAGTATGCCTTCATTGGTGTTAGTGAAACCTTTCCCGTGGTGATTTCCTCTTTCCTTGAGGCACACTAAGAGTCTGGTTTGTTAGCGGTGTTGAAGCGGCACACAAAGGCCATCGGTTGGTCCATTGCCGATATTCATGAGATTGATCCCTCGGTTTGCACACACCACATCTATCTTGAAGAGGATGTGAAGCCGTCTCGCCAATCACAACGTCGTTTGAACCCTATCATGAAAGACGTGGTTCAGGCAAAGGTCTTGAAGTTGTTGGATGTTGGGATCACCTATCCTATCGCCAATAGTAAGTGGGTGAGCCCTATCCAAGTTGTTCCTAAGAAGTTCGGCATCACGGTGGTCAAAAATTCCAATGATAAGTTGGTGCCTCAAAGGGTAACCACTGGATGGTGAGTGTGCATTGACTACCGCAAGTTGAATGCGAGCACGCGTAAGGACCACTTCCCTCTCCCCTTCATAGATCAAATCTTGGAAAGGGTAGCCAGTCATGCTTTTTATTGCTTTCTCGACGGGTACTCCGGGTATAATCAAATCGAGGTCGCTCTTGAGGATCATGACAATCCACTAGCCATAAATGGGTGCATCCATTTGTCCACCCATTTTCACCGAAAATGGCACTAAAAATGACTGGACCATTTTTGCCATATCATCATTGCAACCACCAAATCCCTCCCTCCATCTTAAATATGTCTGGTTTGGGATACAAGGAAAATCATTGAAAAAAATGACATTACAAATGACAGTACACCATTGTGCCAACATTCCCATTTTTGGGAATGGCTTAAGCCAAAATGGCAAAACCACTGGACTTGCCCTAAACCCTATTTTTAACTTGATCCAATTTTTTTCTCAAGCTCAATTAAGAAAAAAAAAAAAAAAAACTATCTTTTTTTTATTTGTTTCCTAGATTAACTATGAAAAGAGTGAACAAATTAAGCGAGTAACTGGCATGATAATCAAAAAGACTATTTACAGAAATTTTTAACTTTTCACACTTGGTTATTCAATTCGATGAGGCTACATGAGAAATCCTAACCAACATTCGCGATAAATACGTTTGTAGCTAGTTTTAGAAAATGAACACAGTAAATTAATCTCATACTTAAATTTTTGGCCATAGGCAATATTGTCAAACTAAAGAGTATTGGCATTGCTTTATCAACTCGAAACCAGAACCTCTAAACACTTAATTGTTGGCCTCAATTGGTCTGATCCATCTCTGGTTCTTGTCCTCTATAGTTTTTGCGAGCTATGGCCGGCGACAAACCTAATAAGAAATGAGAATGGATAAATAGAATTTTTTTTTTTCTTGCTTTTTGTGTGTTTTCCCCGGTTGGGTTTTTCCTAATCCGGTGACTTTGTCCAGTTGATTTTCCTAGATCGGCTTAGTTATTAGGTTAATAATGGTGATGGTTTTAGGATGTCGAGATTTGATATCCAGGTGCATTTCTACTTTCAGTTGTTTGATTCAGTGAGTTATGTTTGACGAGGATAGTAAGCTTTGCAACTTCCACTCTCGGCTTCTGTTGATTCAACTGAGATGGTGCTCTCGTTTCATCAAGTAGAAATGTCATTGTTGCTTTTTCAGCTCAAGACTCAGTTATTGTGCTTTCAGTTTTATTTCTGAACTTCATTGTGGATTCGATCCTTCCAAATCAGCGATTACTGCTATGTCTTTGTGTATTTTGATTTATTATGATCCTTTTTGCTTCGGACACCTAGGCCAAGGCTTAAGGGCCTCGGATTTTGGACAAAAAAAGGGGCACCAATTAGGAATATTTATAAATATTTTTTCATAACATATATAGATATGCTTTTCTTGGTCCAATGGTGAGGTGAGAAAATTCCACTTTTTTTGCCTTAGTCCAAATCCTAACCTAACACTTTCTTTTTAATGGTTTTTTTGTTAAGAAATGATTTCAATGTAAGAACTTAGAGCTAACATATATTGAATTGAACAGATTTCTGTGTCACTGGAACCAAAATATGTTTATTGTTCAATATGAATTAAAATAATTATATAGACAAATTATTCCACTACTATTATTTAATTACATAAATATATAGAACACCACAATTGAGCCTAGGACACCGAAATATATATCTTGGGCTAGCCCTAAGGGTACCCCTATACTCTGTATAATGTTCAGCTAGGGTTTCAGCTTTAGCAATGAAAACCCTTTGGTGCCCATGACTGTGCAAAAGCCCAGTAAGAGAGGTCCTCTTTGTGATGTTTGGACTGATCTGAATCGAAATATAACCACTACCACTGGCTAGGCATCCCTTCTTTTGTTGGACTACTATTCGAAAACATTAGTTGGTACGGGCTAAACATGATTGAGCTTATTTGTTGGATGATTCCGAGTAACCTAATGGAAAATAATTTCCACACCCCGCCCACTTTATAAATGCACTTTTAATTTCAATATTTCTCTTTTATTGTGTTCTGAAAACTATTTGTCTCTCACTAGCGGGTAGTAGGCTGCAATGAATTACTTGCTCATGAACAACTCGAGTCTCGGCTCAGCTCAATCCTTTAGTAACCAATTCGAGCTCGAGCTTATTTTCCAAAAATTGGCTCAAGCTCGACTCTTTTACAAATGAGCAGAGCTCAAGCACGACGTACAAAGCTTGGCTCGACTCGACTTGACTCGACTCATTTGCAAGTTGTAGCCGGAAAGGGAGTGCATGCTATCCAGAAAGGGACAACATGCATGCTGACCCGATCCAGGCCGTTCATTCTCGGCGTTTAACGGCGCAAATCAGTTCAGTAATGGGTGGTGCATATTTGTTTGGATCTGAGTAGATCTGCGCCGTTGATCACGGAGCACAGACAACCCGAATTGGGTCAGCACACATGCTGTCCCTTCCCGGACAGAGCACCCCCTCTCCGTTGCAGCCCCAATGAGTAGTGAGCTTTTTTAAAGTTGTATTAACGAATTTACTCACGTACTTATCACTCGGAGTTGTGCCCAACTGCTATTTCTGTCACTATTTTTGTTGCTATTAGATTCAACTACAAGATCAATTTAGGTGATAAACATAAAGCATTTTTCCTCGTGTGTATCAAGATGCCCCTAACTTTTTCTTTATGTATTCGGCTACTTTATGCATATAATATAAGAGCAACCACAACAGCCTCAACAAACCCCTCAATATCTCTATTTTGTTCACCAAAACCCCAAAAACAGCCTCCAAGAGACTCCCTAAATAGGTGAACAAATTAGCAAAGTCCACAGTGACTCCCCAAATCACACCCCATTTGGGGAGGCACTGTTCACTCCCAAAAGAATTTTTTATTGTTTTCCCCAGCCGGCCGCCTTCTCTCCTCAATCCGCGTGAGCAGTCCACACATGGCTTAATTATTTTTTATCCGTTCTCTCTCCCTCTGCCTCTCTCTGATTGGATGGCCACCCCAACTTTTAAATCCTCCCCAATTGTTTATTCATTCTTTCTCTCTCTCTCTCTCTCTTTTTCTTAATTATATAATAGGAGTATATATATATATGTATGTTAAATATTATTATTTAATTATAATAGAGAGGATAATAGAGAGGAATTGTTGGAGATGTGGATTGGTAAAATGAAAAATGTGCACTGTTCACTACTTTTTTTAGAGAAAAATTTGGGTCATCTGTTGGGATGGTCTAACCATGCCATCTTTTTGTACCTTTTCTTCGGCAAATAATATATTTGGACAGAAAGCTAGCTACCCTATAATTTAATACTCCTAGATTTAGATCGGGGACAGAAGGAAAAGGCACCAAGGAAAAATTAAATGAGACAGAAGAAAAAAAAGAAAAAAATAGGGAAAAAAAATATATTGGTGATATGAGTGGTCAACTTAGGTAACCATCACTCTCATGAAAGCACCATTGTGCATATATAAATTTTTAAACCACCTAAATTGATGAAATAGTGACACTTATCTACCTAATTTCCATCATTGGCTGCCCCCACCACTTAACCTCAAATCAATATCTCAGATGACACAAGTATAGTGTCATAAAAAAGTATGACATGTCCTCAAAGAACTTATCTATGGTTACCGATCAAATTAGTACATATTGCATACGCGGGGGATCTCGGGTCTCACACAAATGTTCCGAACCACTTATAAATTTCAAAATGGGACCTGAGTAGTCTTTAGTAAAATCAGCTCAATTGGATAATCCAATCTTCTAGCTTTTCTTATATCTGAATGAAAAATTAGAAGATTGAATCGAACAATTCCACTTATCTGATTGAGTTAATTGTTCTGATCAAGGCTACCCCTAAAATTATTTTCAAATTTTACCAACAGTTCGAATCATTTGTGTGGGAGCTCAAAGTGGGCCCCTCATAACATTTGTTTGCAATATGTACTGTTTTCATGTGTACCCTTAGTTTTTTTGTATCCTCGAAAGAATTGTATAGCATTTGATACTATGGTACTTTTCATAAAATATACGTTCAAATCTCTTTTTTATCTGAATATATGTACAAATCTATCGGACACGTATCTCTCTACTTTCTTCTGTAAGGACAAAAAATAATAGAACTAGACCTATTTACACACCCTCACACACAAGTGTGTAGGCTCACAAACACCCCCACACACTTGTGTGTATGAGTGTGTAAAGTGAGTGTGGTTCTTATATTGTTCTGGCTAATCTATTGGTTGAATTTGTAATTCAAATGGATTCCTACACTCTGATTTTCCTCCTAAATAAAAACCCAACTCTCAAAGGGAAAAAAAAGAGGGGTTCTGGGTACACTATGCTCTCTGTATGACATATACCTAACTTTTTAAGTAGGATTTCCACTAGAACTTTTGGCAAATGGCACTTTATGGATTCCTGGTGGCTTCTTGTTCATTATATCTCTATCTACTCCACTTCATGATCTGGATCAGCTTCTTCAGTTGTAGGCAAAGCCAAAATTTTCAAACTATATGAGACTCTTCCACTTTTCTAGTACTGATCTTCTTTATCTTTGTACTATTCAGCGGGCAACTTGCCCCAAATTAGTGTAATGCATTGAAGGATAGAATAAACAATAAGGATCATTTTGAACTTGTCTAATAGGTATAAACAGATGACAGACTTGACACAATTTAGCTCAGGCTAACACTTGCTTGGACCATACACGGCCAAGCACGGGAGTCACCACGGTGTTCAAACAAACCACTCCAAGATGTGCAAGGATTTTCTTGTAACCCGTCTCCTATCTCTACCGGAATAACCACGAACAGTCTAAGTCCTATGGCTATTCTTAATCCTAAAGTGATTAGTGATATTGGTGACAAGTACGCAACTCTGGCTATCTACTTGTTTGAGTTCTTTCTACATTATCATCTACCACAAATAAACTGACATAGGCCTTGGATGGGTATAGGCTTGCACTACACCGGTGTCCTTTGTTTTTATTTGCAGGCCATCGAATTCAATTGAGCATTTTTTATCAGAAACTAATTGATCATTATCATCGTTCGGACTTAGCCTCCATTCTCTGGAGTAGTAGTTAATTCTAAGTTTTTATAAATATATTTTTGTTACGGTATGACACGATCAAATTCTTATTGTCTGAATGAGACTCTACGGTGAGACTTGAACCCTACTGAATGTCAGATTCGTAATTATGAAAAGGTATAATTTCACTCAACATTAGGGCCATCCGAAAACAACCTTTGCTTAGTGTGTAGGACATCTTTTAGGTTTTGTCGGAGATGATATTCAAAAGAATATTAGTATTTTGGGAAACAGTTTCGCATAATATTCGTAAATTATAAACATAATTTTGAATTTTTATACAAAAGTTATAGATGTAAGATTGTTGTTGAACTTTTAATCCAGATATTATAAATTTCCATACCCTCCTAGGGTGCATATATATATATACCAGATTTTCTAGTCCACACCTCCCGTAAATAAGGAAAAAATGATTTTTTTTGTGTTGCAAATTATTTTTGAAAAATCCGAGCCGTCCAATGTGTTCAGAAGGTGTTTTCAAGGGTCCACGCTAGAAATCTTCAAAAAAAATACCGGAAAGGGCTTGATCCAAACAGTTTTCGCAAAAACTGTATATATATATTTTTTGTGAAAACTGCTTGGATCAAGCCCTTCCCGGTATTTTTTTTTGAAGATTTCTTGCGTGGACCCTTGAAAACACCTTCTGAACACATTGGACGGATCGGATCGTCAAAAAAATATTTGGATCACCGAGGTCCGGAAGTCCGGAGTCCTATATATATATATATTGGAGTTTGTACTAGACCATTTCTAAAAAGAAAATTCTACCGTCAAACACTCTTACCGGTCAAAGAGTAGTCTTATCGTCCGCCTAGTGGGCTAACAATAGAATAGCTGCTCTAAAAAACTGATTTGAAAACACAAAGCAGCTATATTATCCATATATATCTGGTTTCGAGGTTTGTTTGTGAAGGAACAAACTATGATTGCAATTAATTTGTAACTTTTCCTTTTTCCTTGGTCGATTAATTATATGGTTAGTGGGAGAAAAATAAAGTGCTAACCACAATCATCTCCACACTTAGCTTTCTTCTTATAGTTTATCTTATCCATAATTACTAATGTTTAGTGCCCAAATGTAGAATCCCATACACATAATCTTGTCTACTACATTTTCTATTCATATTGAAACCATGTTCCATGGTTTTGAATGATTCTTGATTGCTACAATATCAATCACTAAATATTAAAAACCACGTACCATCATAGTAGTATACATAAAGTTAAGATTTTCATTTACTAGAATATCTCAAAGTTAATTTTATGCAGAATCGTGCAATCTACATTATCCTATTACGGGCGTATATGAACGATATAGAACTCTTTGAGTTTCCTCGGATTCATAACATTTTGAGTGTATATTGTACGATATATACCTCCTTGAGTTTCCTTGGATTCATAACACTTTGCATAAAAATTCTTAGGGCCGTTTAGTAACGTTCTTGTTTTCTGTTTTTTGTTTTTGTTTTCAATTTTTTTCATAGCTAAAAACAAAAATGTGTTTGGTAATTTATTTATGGTTTGTGTTTATTAAAAAAAAATTCAAAATTTCTGAAAATTTTCTAAACACAAAAAAAAGGTGATTTGCTTTGGTTTTAAAACAAGATCGTTTAAAAACCAAAAAACAGAAAAGGGAAATTTTATTAGCAAACATGGTTTTTTATTTTTGTTTTTACAAACAACAAACATGATTATACTTTTAGTTTTTTTTAAAAAAAAAATAGAAAATAAAAACATTACCAAATGCCCCCTTACCATCTATATTGAATCCAAATTGATTTTACTTTTTTGCGGTGTTTTTTTTTTTTTTTTTGGAAATAACTAAAACTCTATCTTCTGCACAAACAATAAAACGAAAAAATAGAAAGTTTAATTACATCACCTTGCACTATGGAGATAAGCACTGAGAATCCACTAGGTAGTGTCCTAGCTTTTGAGAGGGCCACTCCCCCCCATGTGGTTTTTTGGGTGTACAAGTTTATTACGATCCGTACATTTACAAACCCTACTTTTGACCTTAATTTCCTTGAACTTTAAAGAAACATATTTGATTTTGAGTATTTTATTACCAAATCTTTGCTTTATTTATACTATAATTGTTATCCTGTGTGGTATGACAAAATGCAATCAGATTCATTGAGAAAAAGTTCAATCGGGCAGTTGGGCCATCAGGTCCATCATTTTACTTGTTTTGTTTGTACGCAATAGGCCATAATTATGCAAACCATATTTTTTTTAAAAAAATATTTTTATCACAAAATGTCGAATAAAATCGTTACGTGTGGGTTCCAAACCGATGTAACAAGAAAGATAGAGAGAGGGAGTGGGGCACCTTGCTTGCCATGTTAAATCCTTGCTTGCTATGTTAAATGGGCATGTTGATCAAATGGGTGCGGACTTGTGTATGGTTATTGAACAAATTAAACTGCTTGATTCATATTTGATTCACTTCAAACTGATTAAAAGTTCGTTCTAGATCGAACCTTTTAAGTATCAAACCAATTAATTGCGAATATATTTTTATAGCTCGTTAAATTGAATTCTCTTCTTTACTAGTTTACCTCATTATCAACCCTAGACTTACTTATGTCTTGAAGTACTATTTATCCATTATTTTAGCACATATTTTAACAAAGTGAAGCACCTAGTTATTCACCTCCTAAAGACTAAAGTAACAAATTCATACACATTAAATCTTACTTTTGTCTTATGATAGAATTTTTTTTTTCTTTATCTTCTACCCTATTTACGGCCCGTTTTAAAATTCGTGAGGCCTAAAGAAAACTTTTTAAATGGACACCTAAATGTAAATTTACTCTGCACAGTTTAAATAGTAAGGAAAAAAAACGTTATTTTTGCTTCGTACACTGTTTAAATCTTACTTTTGTCTTATGCTAGAATTTTTTTTCTTTATCTTCCACCCTATTTACAGCCGGTTTTGAAATTTGTGAGGCCTAAGGAAAACTTTTTACATGGGCACCTAAATGTAAATTTACTCAGCACAGTTTAAATAGTAAGGAAAAAAACGTTATTTTTCCTCATACACTGATTGATTAGGAGTCGCGCTTCAAAAACACAACTCAATCATAAATTCAAGAACAATCTAAATTTTATTCACGCCTCAATTCTAAACGAGTCTATAAAATTAGAGACCCTCAAAATTAGTTAGGTGCCTAAAGCAATGACTTTACCGACTCCGGTCTAGAGCCGACTCTGATTCCTATTACACACCTTTAACACACCATTTTAACTGTGATATGTGGATGCTCAAAAGAATGAGAAGTGTGAAACCAATGGGCAGCCCTGGTTTTCTTGGTAAGAAGAAGCGAATCAACAAACAGAGAAACTTGGAAGGATTTTGTGTGTCAAAAAAGTCGGTAACGTACTTGGCATCAACAACAAACAATCACGGAACTAAGTACAAAGCTTTCAGATCAGAGAGGGAGAAAGAGAAAGTGGCGTTTGGTGGAACAAAAGCAGCACTTTGATTATGACAGGAGAAGAATCACCTGCTGTGAAAAACAAGTCTTTTAGCCCAGAGAGGCGATCAGGTACCATATCTGCACTTCCATTTTGGATAGATTCGAGGTCTGAAACAAGTTTATACTATGTACAAAGTTGGTTGTTGTCAAAAATTTTATCACTGAAATATCGGCTCTCGATCTATACTTGAAAAAAAAAACCAAGAAATTCAAGAGATGTTTTAACAAAGCACATCCACTTTGCGCAATTATTCAGGCACGCTTACGTCCATATGCGGGTCCCACAAATCCGTTGTCACTCATACTCTACATGAATATACTTAACGAAAACTCAAGGGAGGAAATATTTGTGTAAAGTGTGTGCGGTTATAGGCTTTTTACGGTAAACTCAGGGGTACCTACCACGGACAGATGGCGTCGGGAACCCTTTTGTGGGTTTCAAACGGTCGATCCTAACCATTGATTCATGATGGGGTGATTTTGGATCGAGCGCATAGGGCCGTCAGATGGCAGCCATTCTCGCTTGGGGCCCACTCGGAATTCGATTTTGAGATAAATCAATGATTCGGATCTACCGTTTTGGACCCACAAAGGGGTCCATGGCGTCGTCTGTGCGTGGTCGGTACACTCCAGTCTGTACTTATATAACGGTTCTGCTTTTCATTTGAAAGATGCCCCCAGAATAAAAAAGGTTTCTTAGAGGTACTTATTCAACGCACAATAATAAGCTTGAAGACTATATTAATTTAGTAATTCGTACAGTCAATTAAAGAGAGAAAAAGAGTCCAAAAAGGATAAGGGGGACACGATATTAGTACCCCCAGTACGTTGTATCACTATATCCAATAGTAATTTTCCAACAGTATTAATGATGTAAAAAGTCATAAACTTTTTTGGTTTTCAAGATCTTTTAGATTTTGCCAATTCTAGCAGAATGGCAGACCACACAATATACTGCCCCTATGACTAAAATTGGCTTTCGGCATCATTTTTCTTACTTGTTAAACTAAAAAATTTCGCCCATGGTCTTGCATTTTGGAAATAATATGCTTCTACTCAACCATCGCACTCGAGAAGGAGCAATGATTTTGATTTCGTGGGGGGTCAAAACTCAACATTCTTCAGCTTTTTTACGTCTCTTGTTTATGGATCGGAAGCTCCGTTGTGCCTATCTAAGTAATTTGGGTCATTCAATTTGTTTGTCTTGTTAATTTTATCAATGCACGTTCAAAGTATACTGATCGATATATAGGATATTGATATATATCCAAGTAATTTAGATATTTTGTCATAAAACTAATTATCAAAATCATATTAACCATTAACCTTTTCTATTAAAAATTTACTTCCTCCGTCCCAAAAAATTTGGCCCAATTTCCTTTTTTGGCTGTCCCAAAATATAGGACCAATTTAAAATTTTCAACAAAGGAAAGTTGGTAAATTCCATTTCTACCGTTGAGATACTTTTAACAATCAAAACAATGAGAACAAAAGAAAAACATTTAAAAAATTTTAAGTTTAAAGTGTGTTTTAAAATTTTGAAAAATGTCTCTAATTACATTGGCGCCAAGATTTTCCACTTTACGGAAAACAATTTAAATTCAAAACTTGATTAACTCCTATTTTGTTAGAGTCAACTAATGAAGGGCAAACTTGAAAAGTTACAATTTTTGGGTAACACTATGTATTGTACATAAAATTTGGAAATTTGTAAGTAGGCCAAACTTTTTGGGATGGAGGGAGTATTAATTACTAGTAGTTCTTATTCATGCTGAAAAAATAACGTTTCAAATCCCTTTTTGGGCTTGGGACAACCCCTTGGAGCAAAACAAGGCCCCTCCTACATTTTGTCATTCACTTCCAGCTTTTGTTTCTACACCTTTTCCTCTACCCTCCTATATTTTCTACAATTTGTGTCAAAGAAAAAAAAAATTATACGCAATGGGCAGAGAAGTACCATCTAAAGAGAGGCGAACGTAAAATCTTGGCTCAGAGGTAAATGGGGCAAAAAATTACACTCTCATGACACAGTTACTGGGAATCACTTCATGAATGATAAAGGAAAAGAATAATTCCACATAAGTGGTACCGAGAGATTGATTGACGAAATTACCCCTCAGGGTGAAAACTATGCTTTTATTTTGGAGTGCAACACACTTACATGCAAGGTGCAATTGAAATGGACCCAAGATGCAATTCTGATAATCTATTTCCAGAAAGTTTGATTTTGACCTCACATTGGCAATCCCATTTGGATAAAACATGAGTGCAATGATTTTGCTTAAAAGTGCAATACAATTGCATTCAAGGTGCAATGGAAATGAACCCAAGGTGCAATGCTGGACATCTCTCTCCGAACAACCAAAGCTCTAATCCCTTTACTCGATTCTTCTTCTTCCGACGATGACCAATCGTAGTTTTAAGAGGTTCGACTACTTTCTTCACCCGGTAAACGTACAAGAAAACCAACCCTAGAATCGACACTCCCAAAACATCACTCACCACGATCCCCACCATGGCTCCCGTCCTCATCCCGTTTCGTGTCAACACAGTTGCCTATCTAGATGAGTTTTGTGGCTGGACTTCAGAATGGTGGCGATCTCTAGCGTTGACGTCAGAGCTGGTCCATTTCTCGCCGATGGTCATGGTGGTCAGTGATGGTGATCTGTCTGGTCCACTCTCGCCCGTCGTGATGGTCGGTGATAGTGAGGGAAGAGTGGGGTTAATTTGTAAAGGATTTTAAAGCTCAGGGCATTTTGTCTGAGAATTTTTCCCATGCCATGAATTTGGAATTATTATTCCTCTATCCATTGCCTAATGATATCCAAAAAGTGTCATGGAAGTGTAATATTTTACCCCTTTTACCTCTGAACAGTCATTTTCCCTAAAATCTTGAGGGGTAAATAAAATGAAATCGGAGCTACACATATAAATAGTACTTTTTCCCATAACTTTTTGCACATGAGTAAATTTTTCAACGTCAACTCTCAAGCACCCAAAAGAAGAATATGCAAGATGGAAGAAGGGGCGGCCGCTAAACTGTGTAATAAGGAATGGATACGTACGGTCCGTAATGAGAGAAATAAAAAGCCAAATTGACTACTTATCCCAACCACTTAATTAACACCTATCGTTTCATTTTCCTTGTTTTCATTGCAATAGTTTTCCACAGAGATGAAGTTTTTTTTTTTTTTTTAAATGTTTGCAAAAATATTTTCTAAAAACAAAGCCACGCTGCCGCATACTCTGGGTCGGTCCAGGGGTAAGCCACAAGCTCCTTGCAAGCTTGGACAACAAAAAATAAATTGTGAAGACATATTATATTATATTATATTATATTAATATATGAACTATTCTGAATTCTAAAGCTACAAGGCTCGTTTGGATGGGGTGTTAACGGGGGTTAAAAATATGCTCGGGCCCACTATTATGGCTTGGTTTGGCAAGAAAAAGTGCAAAGGTATTATTTATCACCCAGACTAAATATTACCCCTGCAGGAGGTAATTTATGGGTTTCCATATTTAACACTCCCCAATACCCCGGTAAAATTACCCAACTACCCTAAATAATATACCCGGCCCCACCCCCATGCCCCATCTGCTACTGCTGGGAATGTTACCTCTAAATACTACCTCTACTACTACTGCTAGCTGGAATGTTTTTTTTACTTTGCAATTTCTAGGCCCCGTTTGGATGGGTGATATGAAACCCGGGTAAGTTTTCACCCCCTCTAACATCTGGGCCTACCTTATATCCCCCGTTTGGCAAAACATACAATATTCGGGATAATCTTTCACCCCCTCAAATGTTATCGCTTTGCGAAGGCTTTCTTTCTCCCTAAGGCCCCGATTGGATGAGGGATTATTTTCAGGGGGATAAGTTATGGAGGGGGATAAGATAAGAGGGGGTATTATTTTTAGAGGGCTGGCCCACATTGATGTGATGTTTATGGAGGGGGGATTAAAAAAAATAGATGGTTTGGATGAGAGATTAAATAGGGGGATAACTTTTGACTTGGTTTGGATGATTTATAAATAAGAGGGGGTAAATGATGGGAGAAACTGTCAAATGACTCTTTTGCCCTTGTGCTGTCCCAAACTTGATTATGCATTATATTAATTATATAATTGCAAAACCTAATCTATTTAATTAATTTTGGACAATTTGAAGCTATAATAATTTATTTCATTGAAAATTTAATTTTTTAATAATTTTATTTGAAAAAACGTTTTTTTTTTTAAATATGTACATTTGAAGCTATAATAAATTTTTTTTTTTTATCTAATTAGTGAATGATCTTAATGCAATGCAATTGGATGGTGTTGAATATCAAAATTAAATGCAATTATGTTTAAGAATGTATACAATTGTAACATTTGGTCGATAATGAATTGAACAAACACACCCAAGATCCATAAAGTAGTCATTAGACTGATCCATAAAGTTTTCAGTACATTAGGTTCCAACATAACATTGGGGATCGCAATATACTGACAAATTGTTTACCCATATGACAAAAAGACTGGTAACACAGGAAGTCATTTCTCCTCCTACCCAGATACAATGAGCATCTCTATCCTTCTAAATAAACTTATCTAGTCTCAGTGGTTCCTTTGAATTTAGAGGTCTGAATTTCTCTATCTTCAAACTTGAGCTCGATCGGATCTCTTACAGAGTACATGTTCTCTATCACTACTTTCCTCAATGATGTGGTGTCACTTGTCTCAATTTGAGTGTTTATCTGCATAAGGAATTCAAAAAACTATTTTGAGAGAGAGCAACTAATATGAAACTTGAAACTGCAAAATCTGAAATTGAGAATGAAAATGCATGTTGAAGAACAATATGTTCACCTGATTCACCTAGGATTTACCATTGGACATGAACTGAGTGTGTAGACCCTTGTAAGCAGATTTCTCAAACATCAATATAAGCTGACCAACTTGACTAACAATTCATTTCTTAAATGAATCCATATAAGCTGACTAACTTGGCAGTAGGAATGTAGCAAGGGGCTCAAGAATCATCATTGCCCCACAATATGGACACACTTTTAACTTGGGCTCAGCAAAATCATCATTGCCCCAAAGTTTGATCAAACTTCTGCATCACAGTACCAATAATAGCACCAAGGCAGCAGCCACAAACAGTATACTGCAACAAACAATAAAGGACTCAAAAATTAAAATCTCATCCACAAGGGTACACATGGTTGCAACTAAGGTTGCCCCGCCAAGGTAACTACCTTCACATTTGATTTTATTCATCATCGCCCAATCAAAAGTCAAGAACCACCCATAACCTGTCATCCAAAGAGGAGTGATATCCCTCATCAAAACACAGTCAAGCACCAACTATGGTTGCCCATTTTAAGGCTATGGCTTTTACGTTGGCTAGCTTTCATACGAGCTCAGACATGTTTGACGTAATAAGGTTACTCATGGCTGCAACTATGGTTGCCCCGCCAAGGTAACTACTTCATTAAGTTTTTAATTAAGTCTTCATCGCCAAGGTAAACATGGACTGAGTGCACACACAGAGTTCAGCATAACCTTTTAATAGTCATCATCGCCAAACAATACTTTGGTGTGTGTCCAAACTGTGTCCACACAAGTATAGTAGCCACATAACATGCCCATGTAGCTGCCAAAACCCCAAAAGATCAAAGCAATAAGAAGCCAATTAAATTCAAAAATTGCAGTAGGCAGTCATCCTATTTCAAACATGGTAAATTCTTAGAACTTAATTATGCATTATTACTTCTCATACTTGCTGTAATTCTTTTGGACAGTATGCTGTAATTCTTTTGGACAGTACATAAATATGCCACTTTCCTTGTCTACTTTTATTTCACAGTACAAAAATAGTGTAAGAGAACCAATAATGTAATATACCATATATTCTTGAGGCATTCAATTGCATAAATCAGCAGCATATGGCATTGTGTTTCTCTCTATAGCTATCTGCAGCTTTTAATTTATGACTCATACTTTTATAGGAAGTAAACATTGAGAAGGAGCCATTGTTTCGATTCATTGTGATGGGACGAAAGGCTTTTCCAGCCCCAAGCAAGAAAAGCCGATCGTATTGGGGTTTTGTAGAGATGCTCAACACGAGGCATTAACCCAACACCAAATGCCTTCACAGATTGGACACACTTTGTCACCACCTATGCACCAATTCAACACTTGTAATGGACATCATAACCCACAAAACAGCCAACAAATCAAAATCTACACTAGGCATATATCGATTTTTTTGTTTGTAGCTTTCAATATGCAGATCGAACAAATGCAAAATCAAAACCCAAATGGAAAAACCCACAATCTCAGATCAAAGAAATCAGTAAATAGAGAGGTCTTTGGGTAGAAATCATCCATACCTGAGAGATTTCAGTTAAAATATCCACGAAATCGCAACCCAAAAACCTTTGTTCGAATCGCAGCTCAAGCAACAGAAATGGTGTCAATCGTCTTCGTGAAAGGGGATAAGGAGGGTTGTTTTCGTCAAAAACCCTCCCTTCTACAACCGAATAACTTTTGGGGAGGGTTGAGGCAGCCCAAAAATAATCAGGGAGAAGCGCCTCCATGCGTAGAAGCGAAGAAGGGGTGAAAGGAAATCAGGGATGCAAAATTGCGTTGCCAAAAGGGGGATAAGGGTGGGCCCCTCCTCTTAAGAGGGGGTGAAAAGTTATAGGGGACTGATATCCCCCATCCAAACGGCCCCTAATAAGTTTTGGGCTTCCCTTGGCCTCCCCAAAAATTATCCGGCTGAAGAGGGGAGGCTTTTTGTCTATTTCACCCCTCCTTATCCCCTCCCCCAACCCCCCATACCCATAACCAACAAACGGGAAAATGAAAATCATGAGAATTACGATTTCTAAAAAAAAAGAAGCAATCGATGAACGTGAACAAAATTTCCCAATAAATACTATTTCAAAAAACAAGATGAAAATCATAGACCATCGATCTTGGTCATTAGTGTGTCTTTGTGATCATATTCATAGACTGTCGTCGTCGTCATCTTCGCTTGGCCGCCCAAGATTTGGTTGATGTAGGAGAGAGAGAGAACTAAGATCAGAGTGATTGAATATGAGCCATTAGATCAAAGTCGGTGATGTGGATGGTTTAGAATTTGAAATGTGGTGGGTGGGTTTCGATCAAGGGCCTTGATCTAATGGGTTTTGGTCCAATACAATCAAATCTTTTCCTTTTTGGTCAAGGACTTTGATCTAATGGCTCATATTCAATCACTCTGATCTTATGGTTGGTATCCAATTAATTTCACCCCTCATTTAGAAATAATTCATTTTAAAAAAAGCATTTTGAAAAAATATACTTTAATTGAATTTCTTAATTAGTTATTTTATTATAGCTTAAAATTGCCCAAAATTATAATTACATAAATTGGCATTTGCATTTATATAGTTAATTTGATGCATAATAAAGTTTTACACTGCACAAAGGCAAAATAGTCATTTGACAGTTTTTTCGCAAAGGCAAAATAGTCATTTGACAGTTTTTTCCCTTATCCACCGATCTTTATCACCCCATTCCATGAAACATCCAAACCACATCAAAAATTATCCACGCTGTTTAATTTTTCATCCAAACCATCTAACTTTTTTATCCCCCTCCATAAACATCATATCAATATGGGCCAACCCTCAAAAAATAAAACCCCCTACTAGCTTATCCACCCTTCAAATTTTACCCCCCCTGAAGTTAATCCCTCATCCAATCGGGTCCTCAGATCAAAAAATAAAGTGCTTATGCGCATAATTTTTTTATTTTTTTGGCACCAAATTAAGCTATTAATAGACATCTTTAATTTGATACAAAATAAATTGAGAAATTATATACTTTAGTAATTTACATTGTTAGCTTGTTGTGGCTTGTTGAGTTGGCTTTGCAATTTCCTTCGGATCAAAAAATAAAGTATTTCCGCCCATAATTTTTTATTTTTTATTTACCAAATTAAACTACTAATAGAGATCTTTAATTTGGTACAAAAAAAATTTGAAAAAATAATATACTTTAGTATTTTACATTGTCGGCATGTTGAATTGCCTTTACTACTATGTTGTTCAGGTATAATATCAAATTTTATAAAATTAATATGTAAATTACAACTAATTAAAACATGTTAGGTGGTATATTCCTAAAATATTTTTAAAAAAAACATTTTAATATTAATAATTTTTATTTAAATAAAATTATGAAAATTAATTATTATAGCTTATTTGTTGACATGTGTGATAAATAAATAGGTTTTGTATTAGTATAAATAAAAAACGCATAAAATGTAAACTGCACACGCAAGGAAAAATTTGCCTTTTGACAGATTTTTACATTCTTAGGGGGTGTTTGGGAGCCTACTTTTCAGCTTTTCATTTTCAACTTTTTGGCTTTTTAGCTTTTTGGATTATGGTCAGAATGTGTTTTGAATTTGGATGGAGTGTTTGGGAGAAATGTGCAGAATGTATTTTGCAAAGTTGTAGTGTTTAGGAGAACAATGATGAAAATGAGTTATGGATTAATTGTTTACCATTTTGCCCTTGTTTATTAATTATGGTATTAAGAATGTGTACGGATATTGTTTTTAGCAATTTTTTTAAAAGTCATGGTGTAAATATTTTTGTAAACTTGACCATCCAATTTTGAAAAGAAAAAAAAATTGGAATTTTTTTTTTTGATATACACTTTTTTTGGGGGGTAAATGAAAGCTCCCATACTCAATAAGAAATGTGTAAAATTGAAGTAATTGCCCAAAAAATAAAAAAAAATTGGTCCAAAGAATTTTTCGTTCATCAAAAAAAGCCCATAGAGTCGGGTCTCAAAACCCATGGCACATCCTATAATTTCCGAAACATTGAGGGTACATTATGCATCAAACTGGAAGAAGATACTACTTCCTTCCAAATCATCTTGAAATTTCTACCCACCTCAGATCACTCTCTCTCTCTCTTCCACCCCAAATTCCAATTCCAAATTTCAGGAAATTTGAGCACCCATCTCTCTTTTCCCTTTCCTTTTTTCGGTACCATTTCGGTCTCAGGAAGCAAAAAGCACACCAAAAATCAAGCCCTGCTTAGAAATTGAAGACAGAGGTAAGAAATTAAAGACGGTAATTTGTGGCTTCCTCCTCTCTCTCCTGAGATTTGCGTTGTGTGGTGGAAGAAAGGGGATCTAGAAGTAACGTAAACAAAGGGGCAGGAATGGAAGAGAAATTGATGGGAAAATGCAAAATGGAAAGTAGAATTGAAAAAGGAGGTCCAGAGCAACTTCTAGCTTTTGGCCTGGAACTTCAAAACTGGAGAATGCATTTTCAAAGAATGGATTTTCTCATAAGTCGGCCAAACAGGTAAAAAGAGATAATGAGAATGTGAAAAATGCAATAATCAGTCGCCCAAACACCCTCTTATACCTCCATTTCAACTATTAATTAATTCATCTATAAATGTCACATCATTGTGGGGTCACCCACCATATATATTACTCCTTCCATATACCGCAAAGCTAATCTGGCATCCAAACGAGACGTAAGAGAGTTGGTGCCCATGGTTCGCATGCATTTATTAAAACTAAGTGAGTTCAAATATCTTGGGGGCCCTTTTTGGCCAATTGATGTTTTTGTCTTTTCTTTTCTGTTGAATCAATTGTAGATAAAATAAAACTTTTGTACTACTGGTATTAAAATTTAGTTATGCTTTAGTAATTGGAGATGTTTCTCAAATCTTGTAGCTCACCATAAATATTTTCATAAGTTTTTTTTTATTCTCTCTAGTTTATTCTAATTTTACTTTTAACTTTTCAAAATCAAATTCATTAATATTTATTTGTTGACAATAAATAAACCAAAAAAAATTTTTTACTCAAAAATAATTTGATAAAATGATATAAAAGAAGTCATTTTTATTATTGAAAATAGTGTTTTTACAAGAGTAAAGTTTATAACATGATTATTTAGAGAAAACCCATAGTATGAGCAGTACTTTTTTTATGTTTAATTCTTTTTTAATTGTATAAAAAAAAAACTATAAGTTTATTTTAGTTAAACTACGGACTAAAATGCCATGTTGAATCAGTTTCTTATATTAGCCAGCTACATTGAATTTTGGTGTAACGACCTGTGCCAACTGACATGTTAACCCTTAATCTAATCATGTGGCTCAAAAGGTTGATCTCGAGTTAACAGTAACTAGTGGGTCAAACCTTTTACTTCTAAAGCTAGCTGATGGGGGAGGGATGTCACAATCTCCCCACCATAGGATACAATGTCCTCATTGTATTGGCCCAACAACCTTCCCCCAGTGGCAATGGTGCAACACTTAGTTCTGCATAGTACAACACTTAGTTCTGCATAGTACTTTGTTCCAACTCTGAGATTCAAGAGATGGCTCATGCAGATTCTAGAGGTGACCCCACCATGTAGACTAGAGTTGTGCTCTGATATCATCTCTAATGAACCGTCCCGGCAGACTTTAACCCTTAATATAACCACGTGATTCAAAAGGTTAACCTCGAGTTAACAATAGTTGGTGGGTCAAACCTTTTGTATTATCCTGTAATTCTATATCTAACCGATGTGGGAGGGATGTCAGAAAAAATCTTAGGGTACATTTTTTTAAATTCGATTAAGCCTCTAAAATATTAGGGTCAGCCATGTATTTGGCCAGATTTTTTTTAAAGAGACAAAGTTATTTTTCTTGGTCCCTCAGGCTCTCAGTCCCAACCTTGATTTTTTAGTCCAAGAGTGTGAAACCTATTAGGCTCGGACTGCCCCCATACATTTAGTTGCACAATACCACTCGCTGCGACCACTTTAAAAGCAGACTTGCGGGCGCGATATCAATTGCCATAAAAGACTTAATTGAAGCCATTCTTACCACCAATTGGAGAGATGGTGGAAAAGTAATCCGACAAGTGGTATCAGAGCGATGTTACAGGTTTAAGTCCCTAGGCTGGTGCTAGGGGGGAGATTGTTGGCTTTATGGGGGCCACCATCCACCCTGTACGCGAGCACCCCCTGTTGGCGCGTTACAAGTGTATTGGAAGGACTAACCGCCTTCACCCGTCGATGCTCTATGGGTAGCATTGCAAAGAGCATCATGTCCACCTGTCACTAAGTGCAGGGCTTTGCGCTGCCTTTTTAAGGTTAAGTTGGGCCTTCCTTTAACAACAATTGCTTTTGGATGAGTTGGTTAGCACCTGATCCAAAAAATGGTATCAGAGCTAGGAGGTCATTGGTTTGAGTCGCGGGAGCGTCATTGTGAGGAAGGGATTGTTGGGCCCGGAGTGCCCTTATGAATTTGGTTACAAAATGCCACTCCATGCGAATGCTTTAAAAGCAAACTTGCGGGTGCGATGTCGAATGCCATAAAAGACAATTGTAGCCATTCCTACAACTATTTGGTGTTAAGAGAGATGGTGAAAAAATGGTCCGACAAAACCTTCTTCTATCCCGACATACTTAGGGAGGACTGGTTATCAAGTGAAAGGGAAGCATTCCTTTCTCGAATACTGTAAAAACCAAGAAGAATTTGCTTCGAAAAATACAAAGAGAAATTGTTTTCTTGAGTTGGATTGTGTTAGTCAATTCGCATTATTACCGGGATTATTTGTTATTTTTATTTTTATTTCTTTGATGTTATTTAGGATAATTTTTTACTAAAAATATCGTAGTCTCACTGTACTCAAAAGTATATATTGTTTTCGCTAAATGTCAAATTAGTTGATGCATGTAATGAGACTAGTGAGAGAATACCGTTAAAAATACCATAGTGGAAACTTAGCCTTAAGCTAAAGCACAGTGTAGCATTAATTTTTTTTCTTTTTTTTACTTATATTTTGCACAGTGTAGCATTAAGTAAGTGGGTAACCAAGTTTTGGGTCAAGCTTGGACAACCCATTGGGACCAGCCCTGCACATGCTCCAAAAAATATGATATTAAAATACTTTTGGGTCAGGATTTCTCAAATACTTTTTTCATAGCAAATTAACACGATATTAGAACAAAGAGTATTTTCAAACTTTTTATTATTTTGATATTTGTCAAAAATCATAAACAAATAAAAAGGGAAACGAACTAGAAACGGAAAACATCCCAAATAACTGAGAAAAACTTGGGTGCCAGACCAATACCACGTGGCTATATCTGCCGTGCATCTTGATCATCCAAAAGTGTTTTGGACGGTTTGGATTTTAAAGAGAGTGGGAGGAGAAATGCAGACCGTCCAATACACTTTTGGACAGTCGAGATGGGTAATGGGTATCGCCATGTGATACCCATTTAGCACCCAAGTTCTTCTCCAGACAACCAAACTCCTGCCACTAATTTACACTAATGATAGAAACACAATTTTAAAACACAACTGCATCTAAAATCCTTTGATGCATGTGGGTACATACATCCAACAGTCCATAACACAATTTTGTCCTAAAGTTGTGTTACTAAACTTTTCCATAGCGAAAACCCGAGGCTGCGGATTTGAGGCCTAAGGAAAGACCTCGTCCGAAAGACCTCATCTTTTTTAATATTTCGCTTGGCCCATGGAATTTGGTTTTGGAATATCTTTTTAGGCCTTTTTTCTTGAAAAAAAAAAATAGAGGATTAAAGCTTCCTATAAAACAAAATCACTAAATAAAAAATAAAAAAATCTAGTGGTGGAATCTATATCCTTTTATCCCTTGTCTCTTTCCTTGATTCGAGCCTACATGAGCAGGTGGGGATGGTGGACATTTGAATTTTGATCTAAGCTAGAATAATTTCTTGCAACATAATAATAATAATAATAATAATAATAACAATAAATAAGAAAAAATTGATACTTTCTCAATTTATTACACTCAAAGGTCGATAACTTGCTTCTTATCAAATCAAGGTACAAGTTTGCAATTTCCACTTGGACCACTTTCTACTCTCAACGTACGCTTATATATTTTCCCAAGATCTAGCTTTTAATGAGTTTATGAAATGAAACCATTTTCAATATTTTTTCCAACTAAAACAAGATGTGAAAATTTCACTAAAATTTCACTAAAATTTGCATCCACAATGACATATGTACATGGATTAATTTGTCAAGGTGCTAGTACAAAGGCACGGCGATGCGCGGCGGCTTAGGCGGCGACTTCTGCACCGCCACGAAAATTTTCTCCTGCCGCGGCGGCTCACGCGGACATGGCAATGCTATGAATTTCGGTATATGATCCCCGGGCATTAAAACCGGCAAGCTTTGGCTTTTGTTTTCATTTGAATTCTGTTTCAGGAAAAAAAAAAAGGTCTCATTAGTACAGATGAGAGAAATAAAATGGTACACTAATTTTTAATTCCTTTATTAATTTGAGAAGCCAATAAAAAGCAAATAAAATGATAGTATAATATTAATTTGAGAAGCCAATAAAAGGCAAATAAAATTATATAATTATACAGACGCTTTTTTAATATAAAATTAGACCTCAAAAGTATCAAAATTACAGGTCTTTGAGTATTAAATTTTGAACAGTTTTTTTCTTCAAAAATGAAGTGGACAACGCATCTCTCGCCATGCAAAAGTGTTTTTCGACGGTCTAAATTTGATATACTCTTTGACCAGTAAGAGGTGCCCTCTTACGGATCAAAGAGTATTTTAAATCCGCACCAATAATTGCTTAAACAAACAGTTGAGATCCGTGTTGTCTATTTTTATTGTACCTATAGCATCCTTATTTTTTCTTCTTTGAAAGTGACGAGTTTGCGCGAAGCTAGCCAAAAAACGCGGGCTCAACTCCAAGATTTAATTATTTCAGACCAGAATTTCAGCCGTTATCGTAAATACAATTAATATATTCATGTGATGACTTTGCGTGTTCATAAAGTTTCGCAAAAAATTGTCTAATTGCTAAATTTAAAAATTAATTTCATAAGTAATTTTTAAATTTATTTATCGACACGAAAAAAAAAAAACTCACAAACGAAAGTACTTCCTTTTTCTATTTAAAGACGGTACAATTTCTATAAATAGACTAATAATTTTGGAAAATTTTAAGCAAAATGAAAATTAAAATATTGGCGATGTGAGAGAGCATGTAAAATTGTGGGGTTTTTTCCATTTAAAATTGCTGAAAAGGGAGGAAAATGTTACCATGTAAGGGGACTTAGGCTTGGAGGTGGACTCGTGGTTATCTGCCTCGAGATCCGTATCGCCGGAGACAGATCGACGGAGGGATCTGATTTTCTCCCAGTGGTAGCAGCAGGAGAAGACCCCACTCAAGCTGAATATGACGATCAAGAGGAGTGCTGTTCCGAGAGGGAACCCGATGGACGGTCGAGATGTGTCCATCCGGGGCGGTGTATAAGAAGAATTCTCCATCACTTGTACTGTAACTAAACCTCACTCCTTCCCTCATGTGGAGGGGGAAAGAATATGCTGGGCGGAATTTTTGTAGAGAGAGGAGAGAGAAGGGTGAGGGAGGAGGAGAGGTGCGAGGTGGGGTTTTATAGGGAGGGTACGCTTGATTGTCCGGGATGTGGTACGGAAACTGGGTGGGGTCCAGTTTTTGACAGCTTTGAGCACTATAGGGTATCTTTTGGGCCCACCTTGCTTGTACTGTTGGAAAATGGAGGAAAAGGACGAAACACAGACAGTGAAAATCCGGAAGGTACGTTGCAAACGAGTGGAGCCGAGTTGTTTAGTATTTTTTGGGTGAATTTATGAAAAAGTTTTCTGGTACCAAACACTTTTTTGTAAGATTTTCATTGTTTGCAAAACTGGTTTTCATAATTGGTCAATAAAACTAGATTTTAAAAATCGGTTCTCAAAACCTTAAAGTGAACAAACATAGTCTATAGAGTTTGTTTCGGAATTTAAAGGTTTTTTTTTCCTTCTCAAAAATAGGTTCTCAAAGCCGATTCTTCAAATCCGGTTCTCAAAACCTTTAAATAAACGTAGTAGTATTCAAGCTTCACAAAGTACCAAGTCATATTCATTTACTAAAAGAGACTCTATAAACGAGCCAAGTCGAAGTTTAGAGTGTTGAGTTCAGAGTTTAGCTCGTTTCTTGCACGAGCAATTCAAGCTTGAGCAACCTCAGGATTGGCTCATTGTCAAACGAGTCGAGCCCATCCCAACCCAACTCTTAACGAGTTGAGTTTAGACTGGTGGTGAGTAACTCGATTCATTTGTTGCCTTAAAAAAATAAAAAATAAAAATTTGTGAATGTGAAAAGCAAATATTGAAATTTGAAATTATAACGTATGAAAAAAGGGTGAGGTGCCGTTTAGCTGGCACCAGCAACTATAGGGAAATAGGTTGCTCTTTTCCTTTTCTCCTTGCTATCAGGACCCGGGGCTCTATAAGTGACAGCTGTGTCAACTTTCAACTTGAGTAGTTGATCTTCGCAATTGATGATTCAGTTTCGCAAATGAATTTTTATCGTTAAAAGTCGTTTGTCTCAAGATTTTAGCACATGAGTTGATTTAATCATTTGGCAAATCCACCCGAATTTTATCATTTGGCAAACCTGCCCGAGTTAATTCTTATCGATAAAAGTTCACAATATATCTTAACTAATTCCAGCAGAGCCGGTTTTGGGCTAAAACTCGTAAAACCACCGCTTTAAGCCTCCAAATTTGACTAATTTTGAGGGCCCCTAATTAGGCATACATAAAAATTAAAGTTAATTTGTCTTTTAAGAGCCCAATTTTAAAATAACGCCCAAGTGAAAAGGCTCAAACATGATATAATTTGGCACCTATTTTGTTATTATGAGAAACTAAAAGGGGTTGTAAGTTTTAATAAAGAAGCTAAAAGATCATCACTACTGAGTAGTGATTTATTTTTGAGAATATCATCGCCTACCAACTTCTTTCCTTCTTGCCCATCTACTTCTGTTTTTTATCCTTGTTACAGTGCTCTTTTGTTTTTGATTTTCAAAAAATCATATAACTCTCTTAACCCACTCTCGGCCCACCAATCAATACTTCGTTGAATCGAAAGAAAAAAAAAAAGAACTACAGTTGATTATGCAAATTTAATCAATTATGGGTACTTATATGCTCTTAACTGATTGTAATGACTTTCCTATAAAAGTTTTTTTTTATAGGTATTTTTAATTATGCATATTAGATTGAGGGCCCACTTAAAAAAGTTCGCTTTAAGCCTCATAAAACTCAAACTCAAAGCCGGCCCTGAATTGCAAAGATAAACAACTTGAATTGCGAGTAGACAGGTCTGGCGTCCCTCGAGAAAACAGCATAGCCCACCAATCCATGCTTTTGATCCTTTGTGTGGAACAATATGCAGATGTGTTTAAGTCTTAGATTTGCAGTAAAAAAAACAAAACAAAAATGGAAGGACAAAAGAAAATAAGTTTCATAAGTTTATTGGTTCTTCTTAAGTTCTTTTACCTCCGTAAATTTATAAGTAAATCGGAAAATTACCCGGAAAATGATAAAATTTCAAATTGACAGTAGCCAAACCACATAATATCATGACTACACTCAAAAATTTGGAGGGTACAAAATGCAAATGATTCGCTCACTCTCTTAATGATCAGGGCCGGATTAAGCATTAGGCTTAAAGCCTTTGCTTTAGGCCTCCAATTTTTCAAGCCCCGAACTCCTCTTGTGATATGCGCTGCACAGTACAGTACACTACAGGGTCCTCGGGTCTTCAATCGCTATACAATTGTAATTCATACTATTTGTGCTAAAAGAGATCTACAAATTACCAACAAAATTCAAAACACTGTGATGTTAGTTATCTTTTCCAGTAAAAAAGAATTAAAAAATGCCCCAACGGAAGAAGTATTTCTTTTACCTGTAGTTTTTTATTTTTTTATTTTCAAATTCAAGTTTCTCAAATACTTAATTGACCGGTTAAGTTTAAAGTTCACAGTAACTCCAATTGACTTGTTAGCATAACCCAGGTACAGAGATTTGATCAGTAAATTTAAATCTCACGAATCGAGACATTAAAATAAATTTTGTATAAGAGATTTTTTTACAACATTAACTAATCCATTCTGAATAGTCACTTTAGGCTTCTAATTTTCGAGACGGCTGTGTGAAAGAAACTTTGCCCGTTCCTAAATTCTGAATGTTATTAGTATTGAATTCTAATCAAGCATGCAATATTACTGAGCTAACAGCCTTTGTGCAATCCTAAGTTGTTGACTTGGTGGTCGAGACTTGGGATTTAGAAATGTTCTCTTTTTTAAGCTCTCAAGTTTGAATATCTTTTATATTATCTAGTATCAACCCCTTGGGGCCAATCAAGATTTGTCCGGTTATTCACTTCAGAATCCCGAGATTACTTGAGATGTGTGCAAATTGTCCTAACACCTGATTAAGAAAAATAATGCCCCTCATGCGATTTCATTTTCATTGAAAATGCATCGCATCTTTAGTAAATGCTCTTTAGCTTGTAAAATGGAGTGATCATTCAGTGCTCTTAGAGCGCCGCTAGATGGTATTCCAAGGGCTTTCCCCCCTGTTACACATTTGTGTGGAGCCTACATACTTAGTGGTGGAAATCTCATATGTTAGATATTTTGGCACTTTCCGGGATTGTACAAAAACCTTCATTCGTAAATTTATTTTGAATTGTAATGGGTAGATTTTTTAGGGGGTAGTTGCTCGCTCGATGATCCTCTCATTATCTGCGCCAAATGGATCGCTGCGAGGTAAAATGCATTGCACAGCATATCATGCATATTTTTTTAAATAAAAGATTATATTTCTGCATGTTTGCATTTCAAATAAAAGTCTCCGAAAATTTGCTTTCCCTATCAATCAAATGATTTTATTTTAACTTACCAAAAATTCCGCTTCCCATATGTATGCATATTTTTATATCAAGGAAACGATTTTCTTGTTAATGCTCCGAAAATTTTGTTTTCCATATATATATTTATCAAGCAAACATTTTTCATTAGGTTTCCGAAAATTTGCTTTCCGTAAACACATATTTATCACATGACAATTCTCTGTTATTTCTTTCCAAATGCATGTGTTTCATTAAAAGAATTTTATTCCTTTTTTTATTGTTTTGGAAAGGATCAGAGAGTGATTTTTTGTTTGGAGAGGCACATGTATATAGGCGGTTCCCTTGCCTATATATAAGGTGACCACCACCCATATAAAAGCCGCACAATTTTTGACGTAAAGGAAAAGAGAGACTATCTATTATTTTTGTTTTTTACCGAGAGAAACCGTGAGAAAATATATATTATTTTTTTTTTATTGTGCACCGATTCTTTCAAGCAACACTTTTTATATCACATTTTTCGTCCATTTGGTGTTCGTATTTCGTGGTGCCGTATACTGCTGTGGCCGAATCTTTTGGATATTGATTCGGAGCCGGTTGAATCCGGAGATCGGGCGTGAAGTCTGTGGTTCATCTATTGAATCTTGAAGAAGCTCTGGGAGCATCGGAGATTGGCGAGAATAGGTAAATGCTTGGTGTAAGATTTTACTATTTCGCAATCTGTACTTCTTTTTGATTAATAGAATAAAGCAGTAGGTTTAGGCCGTGGTTTTGGCTTAGGGTTATTTAGGACCCTAAGTTTTTCCACGTAAATCGTGCGTATCTTGTCTCCTTTTTATCTTCGCAGCACTACTTGTGGTTTGGTTAATTTGATTTAATCAAGACAAATAACCAGTTTATTATTTAATAATTTTTTAATCGGTTATTCAACATAAAAACTGGTAATTTTTATCAAAACTCCTATTCACCCCCCCTCTAGGAGTAAATTGAACGCTTCCGCATAATTTCAATTGGTATCAAAGCTTGGTTGCTCTGTTTAGGTTTAACCACCTGAGTTTAATCCTGGTTATAAATGGACATGAATGCACTACGAGAGGGAGCCTCAAACTCGAGGCCACCTTTTTTTGACGGTAACGATTATCCGTATTGGAAGGCCCGTATGACCACACATTTAAGTTCCCTAGGAGTTAGGGTTTGGAGATCTGTGAGGTACGGCTATGAGGCCCCAACCATAGAAGATGCTACAACTAAAAAAATGAGGCCGAAGGAGGACACTGAGTGGATTTCTGCTGACAATGAGAGTTTTGAGGCAAACTCCAAGGCCTTAGGAGCCATCTATGGTGCTTTAAGTAAAACTGAGTTTAGTCGTATTTCTGCATGCACCACTGCGAAAGAGGCTTGGGATATTCTCCAAGTTACCCATGAGGGCACTAAAACTGTTAAAACTTCGAAACTCCAAATGCTTACGACACGTTTTGAAGATTTGAGAATGCAGGAAGACGAAAATTTTGATTGTTTTATCACTAAATTAAGTGACATCGTTAATTCCTTCCATGCTTTAGGAGAACCAATCCCAAATCTCAAAGTTTGTCGAAAAGTGCTTAGGTCCCTACCTGAGAGGTTTAGGACTAAGGTAGTTGCTATTGAAGAGAATGATAAAGTTGATGACATACTATTTGAGGAACTTGTAGGTAAACTTCAAACGTTTGAATTGAATCATCTTTCGAAGAAACCTACAGTAAAGCCTAATAAAAGCATTGCTTTTAAATCTTCCAAAGAAGAACCCTCCGTGACACAAGAGAGTGACGATGACCTCAATGAAGAAGAACTTGCTTTCTTTGCTAAAAAATTTAGAAAATTTGTCAAATTTCGTAAATCTGGAAATTTTCCGTCTTCAACTAGTAGGGGTAAGAATTTTAATTCTGGGAATAATGAAAAGAAATATTCTATTGATAAATCCAAGAAACCCCAAGGTATACAATGCCACGAGTGCCACGGTTTTGGGCATGTTCAGGCAGAGTGTGCAAACACTCTTAAAAAGAAAGAAGCCAAAGGGTACAAGGCTTCGTGGGATGACGATAGTGATGATAGTAGTGATAGGGGTTGTGACGCCCCTAGATTTTCTGTGTTGGTTGCCAATATCAAGTCTCCCACATCCCCTAAAATAGTTGATCTTTCTACAACTATTAGTGATGACAGCAAATATGTCTCAACTGATGAAGAATGTGAAAATAGTGAGGATGATATAGATTCTATTCATGAAGCCTATAATCAATTATTTAAAAAGGGTGTAAAACTTACAAAGAAAAACAAGGAACTCATGAATGTCACCGAGAGAATTAGTTGTGAGAGGAACGCTCTTAGTGGTGAGATTGAATCCAAGAACATTGAGCTTGAAAAATTAAAAACTTATAACACTAATCTGGCTAATAAGTTTGCTGAAATTGAGAGAGAGCGTATGGATGCCTTGAAGGCCCTTGAAGGGTCTAAGGATAGGATTTTTGAATTGGAGCGTGACCTTAGGGAGGCCACTGAGGCCATAAAACGTAATGAGTGTGGTGCAACCCGTATAGCCGAGATGACGCGTACTTTTAGAAATAGAAGCGGCTTAGGGTTTGTTGATCCACCTTCACTGACACCTAAGGCTAATGAGGAAGAAATTAAGTTTGTGAAATCTGAAACTGCAAAGAAAGAGGTGGTGTGCGATAAACCTGAATTTTCTACTAAATCTCCCATCACCATTAAAAAGGTCTACAACAGTAATCATGCACATGATAAGAAAACTCCTTTCATTTGTCACTACTGTGGTGTCCAAGGTCACATTCGACCTTTTTGCAATATTCTTAGAAAAGAAAATCAAAGAACCAAAAGGAATTTGTTTGTTGCTTCTGTTAATAATAGTGTTCGGTATGGTCAACCCAATTTGGGAAGACCTCAATTTGTGCGCCAGTCTCCCACAAACATTAAGAATGAGAATTTTCAAAAGAAATTGAGCCAGTTGGCAAATCAAACTTCTCACCTCGTCGAGGAAATAAAAAATTTATCAACTTTGGCTAAAAATAATGGAGGGACTGATAATTTTGTTGAAAAACGAACCACACACGGTCACTTTTCACGTGCGAACACTAAAACAAAGCAAACTTGGAAGAGAGTTGACGTTGTTTGTCATGTAGCACACACTGCTTTTAGGGCTCATGATGCTTGCGCTTGGTACTTAGATAGTGGGTGTTCTAAACACATGACTGGAAATAAATCCTTGTTTGCTAGTCTTGAAAAATATAATGGTGGTCGTGTCACATTTGGTGATGGTAATACTGGTGAAATTGTAGGACGAGGAACTATAAACACACCCGGTATCCCTCCGTTAGATAACATCTTATATGTTAAGGGTTTGAAGGCTAATTTGCCAAGTGTAGGGCAATTTTGCGATAACTTGCATGAAGTAAAATTTTCAAAAAATAATTGCTCTATTATTGATGCCTCAGGTGTGTGTGTTGTTAAAGGTATTCGATCATCGGATAATTGTTATTGTGTTGAAATTGCAAGTCCTAGTGTGTGTCATCGTGTCTTGCTTGACGATGTAGAAATTTGGCACCAACGATTAGGCCACGTAAATTTTCCAGAACTATATCGAATAACCAAGAATGAAATTGTGAGGGGAGTGCCCAAGCTTGCCAATGGGCAAGGGCTTGTGTGTGGGGGTTGCATGAAGGGCAAACAAATAAAAAGCCCTCATAAAAAGACAAACTTAGTTGCAACCACTAAATGTTTAGAATTAATTCACATGGACTTGATGGGACCCTCACGTACTGAAAGTCTAGGAGGCAAGAGATATATTCTCGTTATGGTTGATGATTTTTCACGTTTTTCTTGGATTGGGTTTCTGAGAGAAAAATCTGATGCGTATGCTTGTTTTAAAATAATTTGTCAACGCATTCAAAATGAGAAAGGGTACCCTATAACTCGAGTCCGTAGTGACCATGGTCGTGAGTTTGAGAACTCTGACATTGAAAGATATTGTGATAAAAAGGGTATTAAGCACGAATTCTCTGCACCGCGCACACCCCAACAAAACGGGGTTGTTGAACGAAAGAATCGAACTCTACAAGAGATGGCGAGAGTTATGCTTCATGCCAAGCGCGTCCCTAGAAACCTTTAGGCTGAAGCTATTAATACTGCGTGTTATACCATTAATAGAGTTTATGTTAGACCAGGGACAACTCTCACACCTTATGAAATTTGGAATGGTAAGAAGCCTTCGGTGAAATATTTTAGGGTGTTCGGTAGTAAGTGTCATATTTTAAGAGATAGCGAGTCCTTAGGTAAATTTGACTCTAAAAGCGATGATGGTATCTTTTTAGGCTATTCCAACACGAGTAGAGCTTTTAGAGTATATAATCTTCGCACCTCTAACCTAGTTGAGTCAGCCAATGTAGTTGTTGACGATACCACTCTTGACGAGTTAGTTCCCCAGGTTGCTGAGGATGATGAGGGGAGTTGAGAAATTTTTGAGGAGGCGACACTTGTGAGCACTCCGATTGATATTCCCACTTTTGATGTAGGAGGAGAGCCTAGTGAAAAAGAGAGAGATTCTGAAACTGAGTCTGAGGTTAGTGAGTCACCCCATGATGAAGAGTTAGGTCAACATGACCTAGTACCCTCAGATGCAAAAGAACCATCAGCTCGAGTCAAACTTAATCACCCTAAAGATCTTGTCATAGGAAACCTAGATGAAGGAATGTTAACTAGAAGGAAAGCTAAAAATATTGCTGACTATGTTTGTTACACTTCCTCACTAGAACCCAAGAAGGTAGAAGAAGCTTTGGGTGATGAGTTGTGGATAGGGGCTATGCAAGAAGAATTACAACAATTCAATCATAATAATGTATGGTATTTGGTTCCTAGGCCTTCGCACACCAATGTCATAGGCACAAAATGGATATTCAAAAATAAGAAGGATGTAGATGGTATAGTGGTGCGTAATAAGGCTAGGTTAGTGGCCCAGGGGTACACCCAAATTGAGGGGATTGATTTCGATGAGACTTTTGCCCCCGTAGCAAGGTTAGAGTCTATAAGATTACTTTTTGCCATTGCATCTCATTTTAAGTTCAAATTATTTCAAATGGATGTTAAAAGTGCTTTTTTGAATGGTGACCTTAAAGAGGAGGTGTATGTTGAACAACCCAAAGGGTTTATTGATCCCTCTTTTCCTAATCATGTGTACCGCCTTCGAAAGGCCCTTTATGGCATTAAACAAGCCCCTCGAGCTTGGTATGAACGTTTAACAGACCATCTTTTAAATACTGGCTTTGTGAAAGGGGGAGTGGACCGAACTTTATTTTTGAGGAAAATTGAGAGTGACCTTCTGATCGCTCAAATATATGTAGACGATATTGTGTTCGGATCTACAAATGAGCGATATGCGAACCAATTTGGGGCACAAATGTCCCATGAGTTTCAAATGAGCCTCATGGGAGAGTTGACTTACTTTTTAGGCTTTCAAGTTCGTCAGTTGGATGATGGGATATTTTTGTCTCAATCCACATATGCGAAAGAATTGGTCAAAAAATTTGGTTTGGAAGATTCTAAAATTAATCGTACCCCCATGGGTTCCACAGTTAAGATTGCTAAAGATATTGAGGGCACTATTGTCGACTCCACGCTTTACCGTAGTATGATTGGGAGTTTGTTATATCTTACCGCTAGTCGTCCTGATATTTCATTTAGTGTTGGAGTGTGTGCCCGCTATCAATCTGACCCTAAAGAGTCTCACTTGATCGCTGTCAAGCGAATTATTCGTTATGTTAAGGGCACCTCCACACTTGGTCTTTGGTATCCTAAGGGTACTAATGTGGACTTAGCCGCATTTTCCGATGCCGATTGGGCGGGAAGTGCAGATGATAGGAAGAGTACTTCCGGCGGGTGTTTTTATTTGGGAAATTGCTTGGTTGCTTGGCATAGCAAGAAGCAAAATTGTGTCTCGTTGTCCACCGCAAAGGCTGAATATATTGCCACTGGTAGTTGTTGCACCCAACTTTTATGGATGAAGCAAATGCTTCAAGATTATGGTCTTTCTCAAAGTGCAATGACTATTTTTTGTGATAACACAAGTGCCATTAATATTTCTAAGAATCCAGTTCAACATTCTAGGACTAAACATATCGACATCCGTCATCATTTTATTCGTGATTTAGTTGAAGATGGTGTCGTGGCTCTTGAGTTTATTCCCACTCATGATCAAAAAGCTGATCTTTTCACTAAACCGTTAGATTCCGTAAGGTTTGAGTATCTTAGAAAATCTGTCGGTTTAACTTCAATTGATTAGGTTTGGTATTGCATGTCACCCTAGTATGCTACATTTCTTATACTAGTCTAGAGTGAACATGTCTTTCTAGCATTTAAAAAAAAAAAAAAACTCTTTTCAATTTTATTTTTATTTTTATTTTGTTTTTTTTTCGTATATGCGAGTTTTAGGTTCATGATCTTGCATGTTGCTACTCCAAATGACAAATACATAAACATTCATATATATGAAAAAAAAAAAAAAAAAAAAACGGGGGCATAGCATATATATATATATTTTTTGGATGAGTAGTCATTCATGAGACTCATGCAGATGTACTTCTTTGGGAATGCATGCACGGTTTTTATTCACTCCACTCATGCGATGCATTCGGACATTGGTGTAGCATATTTTATGACTCTATGATCGCCACTTTTACACGTCTGGGTTAGAGAGAATTCTTAAAGAAGAAAGTTGATTCTCATGCACCTCGGTTTGTCTTGTCTTTACCCTAGGCGATTGACTTTTTTTGGCCTCATAATTGGATACAAAGTTTTATATGTCATGCTATGCAAAATAACAACAAAAAAAAAGGAGGAAAAGAAAAAGAAAATACAATTGTTGTGGTTGAGATAAAATGTCTATCGGACGTTCACTGAGTAACCGGATCATTCGGCTCTATCCAGTCCGCGTGTTCGCGTAAAAAGGTGGATAGATCTTGTGAAGACATTCGTATTGGACCACTTGCCTAGTAACTGGATCCATTCGGCTCTATCCAGTCTGGAGGTTCGCGTCAAACGGCAGTGGGGTAAAAGAGAATACTATACAAAAAAAAATAAAAAAAAAGAAAAAAAATATCCTTTGTTAAGGGGGAGTTTATATTTTCTTTGGGGGACATATTTAGTATCGATGAGTGCTTAGTTTGACTTCGTTAGGGGGAGAGTGCTTGACAGTCCAATGGTACATGAGAATTGACGAATATTTGGATAGTGATCTTAATATCTTATGACGTGTCACACACTCACTTTGTCATAGATTCATCTTGTGTGTTACACTCTATCTTCGAATTCTCTCATTGAATTGGTTTAATACGAATTTGTTCATGCACTCTTGAATTTTGTCCTATTGTCTGAGCCTCATCTTTGAATACTTGTTCTTCAGATTATCTGTTGCCTTGCCACTTTGTTTTATTTAAAAAAAAAAAAAGGGGGTATCTTCTGTAATTATGGTTTCACATTTTGTGGATATGGTCTTAAATTTCATTTGATGCATTTCTCTTTTAGCCATATTGCCTATGTGATTCTTGTTTTTTTTTTCCATATCCTATACGTCTCACGTATGTTTTCTAGTTGCATGTGTCTCACCCTGATATCATCAATTCCTTTGTTTTTCCGTGACAAAAAGGGGGAGAATTTTCAAGTGCTACTGTTTCTTTGGGAAGATATTTATAAGGGCAGAGTTTATTATATATGCTGACCCATTCTATTTTTCGTAACATGTACTTGGTCGCATAGTTTTTGTTGAGCTGTCTTTGCAGGTATTGGAAAATCAACCCAAGCTTCATTGGATAGACCTAGTTTAGGCTAGTGGTTGATTCCTTCAGTTGTAAATTTTCGGTTTTGTTTTAGTGCAGTTGGTTTTGTCCCGGAAATGCCAAAGGGGGAGATTGTTAGATATTTTGGCACTTTCCGGGATTGTACAAAAACCTTCATTCGTAAATTTATTTTGAATTGCAATGGGTAGATTTTTTAGGGGGTAGTTGCTCACTCGATGATTCTCTTATTATCTGCGCCAAATGGATCGCTGCGAGGTAAAATGCATTGCACAGCATATCATGCATATTTTTTTAAATAAAAGATTATATTTCTCCGAAAATTTGCTTTCCCTATCAATCAAATGATTTTATTTTAACTTACCAAAAATTCCGCTTCCCATATGTATGCATATTTTTATATCAAGGAAACGATTTTCTTGTTAATGCTCCGAAAATTTTGTTTTCCATATATATATTTATCAAGCAAACATTTTTCATTAGGTTTCCGAAAATTTGCTTTCCGTAAACACATATTTATCACATGACAATTCTCTGTTATTTCTTTCCAAATGCATGTGTTTCATTAAAAGATTTTTATTCCTTTTTTTTATTGTTTTGGAAAGGATCAGAGAGTGATTTTTTGTTTGGAGAGGCACATGTATATAGGCGGTTCCCTTGCCTATATATAAGGTGACCACCACCCATATAAAAGCCGCACAATTTTTGACGTAAAGGAAAAGAGAGACTATCTATTATTTTTGTTTTTTACCGAGAGAAACCGTGAGAAAATATATATTATTTTTTTATTGTGCACCGATTCTTTCAAGCAACACTTTTCATATCACATTTTTCGTCCATTTGGTGTTCGTATTTCGTGGTGCCGTATACTGCTGTGGCCGAATCTTTTGGATATTGATTCAGAGCCGGTTGAATCCGGAGATCGGGCGTGAAGTCTGTGGTTCATCTATTGAATCTTGAAGAAGCTCTGGGAGCATCGGAGATTGGCGAGAATAGGTAAATGCTTGGGGTAAGATTTTACTATTTCGCAATCTGTACTTCTTTTTTATTAATAGAATAAAGCAGTAGGTTTAAGCCGTGGTTTTGGCTTAGGGTTATTTAGGACCCTAAGTTTTTCCACGTAAATCGTGCGTATCTTGTCTCCTTTTTATCTTCGCAGCACTACTTGTGGTTTGGTTAATTTGATTTAATCAAGACAAATAACCAGTTTATTATTTAATAATTTTTTAATCGGTTATTCAACATAAAAACTGGTAATTTTTATCAAAACTCCTATTCACCCCCCCTCTAGGAGTAAATTGAACGCTTCCGCATAATTTCATCATATATATGTATGTGGTGGAGGGGGTTCCTAGAGCACCACATGACGGTACTCAATGAGCAATTAATAATCTCTACCTGAATTCATGAGGTCAGAACTTTGTAAATACAAATATCATTGTAAATACTATCAATTTAGGAATCTCTATGGTTGAGTGGTTAACTTAGAAGATATATTGAGCAAAATTATGATGATAGAAATCTCAGTCCTTTCATTGTACGTATTTCAACGAGAAAGAACAGGCTACACTACAGGATTGTAGTGCAACATTCCAGATGTTCATCTAGCGATTAATGGTTCGGAACTTAAAAAGACTCTTTCCCAAATGAATTGTTTCTTTCGGGAAAGTGCCTTTTAAAAAAATCTGCTTAATTATTAAAAACACTTTTGGATTACTGAAATATTGTTACACTATACTCCAATAATATTCACATGTGCTACAGGGGCCCATCCTAAATTAAGGAAGCAGTACAAAAGGATGTTTTGGCCTCTTGGGCTCTTAAAAAGGACAATCATGCACATGCAAGTACCATCCAAAAAAAAGGAGAGGTCAATTCAAATGGTTACTATCACTCTTATCAGTTAGTTTGCCCATTGTTATCAAATAAATGAGGACATTTGTGGACAGAATTGCAAATAAATGAATGAAGAATATATATATATATATATATATATATATATATATATATATATATATATATATATATATATTTTTTTTTTTTTTTTTTTTTTTTTTTTTTTTCTGTAAGTAAATGAAGAAAACAGAATTGCAAGACCATAACCAATAGGCACAGCTTATCTTGGGACTTGGTGGGAACCTACACTTTGTGGACATATATTTGACTAGACATCCAAAAGGGACCAAAACCATCAATTGGTCAAATTTGGAGGACCCTAAATAAAGCTCGAAGTCAGGTCATGTGGTAGAACGAGCCTCACCTTGCCGTGGGGGGAGGGGTACTGACCACTGAGTCAATTACTGGGGTAAAGACTTCCAATTTGCTCTTATTTGTGAATTTAACCACAGAAGTAAAATGAAGGAAAAGTTCATTTTAACTTATTGTCGGTAGGTCTCGTGCTAATAGCCCCTTACGTTTTGGCATCTCCAAGACTCCAACCCAGCTCGCAATAAACCTCTACTACACACACACTCCAAATTTTCATTTTCATCTCTATTTTCCAAATACACATTCATTTCTTTTTTTTTTTTTTTGCACTGACACATTCATTTCTTTTACCAACACAGTTTCGCTCCAAATATTTAGTTTTAATAGTAAAATAAATTTGTCGAACTATATAGAATATGGATCTCACTTTGAAGGTATCGTTGATACCTTTACAGTGGTACCATATTTTTATACTAGGGATTGTCTGTGCTAAAGACACAAAGCAACACGTTTTGACCACAACATGCATGTCTGAATGTGATAAATTTTCAAAATTAAACGACCTTGTTCTACCTGACAAATACAGTCAAATTACACCAAAGTCCATACACATTCTTCATATCAAAACTTCGAAATGACATACCAAAAGAAGTTGAAATATAGTCAACGTGCTGGCAAGCCGTGCTTTTTTCTACCAAGTTATACACTATACCAATTAAATGTAATGATAAGTTATGAAAAAATAAAACGAAGAAAGGAGGAACAGGATGGCGTACCCACTTTGAAAACTGTTTCTTTCTCTCTCGTAGTATCACTGTAATAACCCTAATTTTTGTAAAATTAAAATTTCAATTTGAAAATTCAATAATTCCTTTTAATTTATAATAATTGGTTTATTTCCTTTTTAATTGTTTAAAATTCCTTTTTAATTATTTAATTGGTACATCAAGCCATGCATGCATGTATACAAGCCAAGTACCACACCCATTACACATCACAACCTGGCCATATCTTCCCATACCAACTTTGTCACCCTTTTTCCAACAAAATCTCTTTTCTCCTCTTCTCTAAGACAACTCCTAACTCATTCACCAACTATTCTCCTACTCCCCCACATTTGTGGGATTGTGTTTTAGAGAGAGAGAGAGAGATGTGTGTGTGTGTGCATGTGTCTAACCCTAGGACTTGAAATTAGGTTAGATTTTATTCTTCCATTTATGGAAAGATTTCCTAAGTGAATCTAACCTAGATTTTGCTAGATATAGTAGTACCCTAGCCAATTAGACTTGTGTCTAATTTAGTGCCCATTTGTGTGTATAACAAGCACCCAAAACTCTATTAGTAGGGTTTTCTCTCCAATTATTTAGAGAAAATATATTCTCTCATTAATTAGAGGAATATATTCTTATTCCTTATTTAATAACCTAGATTGCCCTAAGATTACATAGCCCTTAATAGGTACATGTCTCCTAACTTAGTTCTAGTAACCAAAACTCCCTAAAATAAAGGTGGCCATGCAAAATTATACACTACTTAGAGCTAAGGAAACTACCTAGAAATTTCATAGCAATTAAAACCCTAGATTTCCCATTTAAAACCCAAAAATTTTTTTAAAAAAAAGCAGCTAAGGAAACTACCTAGAAATTTCCTAGCAATTAGAACCCTAGATTTCCCATTTAAAACCCCAAGATTTTTTTTTAAAAAAGCCTAGGATTTCCTAAGTACTAACCTAGGATTTTTCTTCTTCCAAAATCCCCCAAAATCTTGTACTTGAATCTTGCCATTTATGGGAGAAATCTCGATCACGTGTGTGTGTGGGTGGGGGGTGGGCGGGGGGAACCAAGAGGGAGGGGAGGTCACTCCATTGCCTATAAATACCCATGCACCTCACTTGTTTTTCCTCACACCAAGAAGCTCTCCAACTTCTTTCTTTGTTCTTGAGTTCTAAGCCTTGTTCTTCTTCCACCACTAAAAAACACCACACTCCTCCACCAACAACCACCCACCAATCCAAAACTAGTAGAAAAGTTAGAAATTTAGTCGTTCGAAGTCCAAACCCGGAGTCCAACCTAGCTTATCGGCTTCCTGCTAACACCCGGAAATCAAGGTAGCTTTCCTAACCATTATAATTAGTCAATTTCTACCGGAAATCAACATAGAAATTAACTTTAATTAGTCAATTTTTATAGCATTATAATGCTTGCATTACTTCTAAATTTTTCCTTAAAGGGCATTTTTCGGGAAAGTTAGCTCCTAATTAGAAACCTTACAGTAAAAAGTTAGAAGTTCTTAAAGTGATTTTTCCATAATCATACGTAGTCGTTATAATGCCCAAATTGAGATAGATTTTTTTGAAAATACGCAGTTATAATGCCTGAGTGAAAATCGACTTTCCGAAATTACGCCGTTATAATGCCCAACTAATTTTTGAAAAATGAGATCGATTAATTTTTCTTAAAGCAACTTCAAAATGTTTTGACCGTATTTGGACTATGAAATAACCCAAGACTAACTCCCTTGAGGTCTGTCAAAAGGACAAGCTTCGCGCTGTCTAAGGAAGCAATGGTGATTCTAACTAGACTCTGCCGACCATCCGGCCTTGGACTCTCATTTTTCGAAAGAAAGTCACCAAAGAAAAATAAGTTTTATAAATGACTTAGTAAACAATCAGTAACGATTTTTTGTTTAACCTAGACTAGTTTTAAAAGGATAGCGTGTAGGAAAGCCGTTATTTTATGTGACATGTTTATCGAGAAATGTTGCATTGACACGATATGAGTTTAACATTCATGCTGCATAATTACGTCACGATACGTTTGTTGACACGACATGATTTTACGAGAAAATGATAGCGATGACGAGAAATAGAGATGAGATTGAAAATGTTTGAAAATGCAAAGAAATGGATTGAAAAGGATACGGTAGCACAGCGAGAGCGCCACCCCAACTTTGCAGGAGAACTTAGTGGATTGGGCTAAGCGTGCACAACACATAGTGAATGGACCTTATACACAGACTGGTTAAGTTCAATGATATAAGACGGCTGAGACTATGTCGTGGGGTGGATGGACCTTGCTAACAGGCTGTTAAGTTCGGTGATGCAAGACGGCCGAGACCTTGAGCAGAAAGGTTGGTGCCGTCAGTTGAAAGGAGACGAAAACGGACCAACAACTTTCAAGTGGCGGGAGATGTTGACATGAATGAAATTTGAAGAAGAATGTTGATACATAAAGATAATACAAGACATTGTTTTGCTACGCATGATTTACTCTGATCCACATTGACACTGACATGTTTGCATTCACGAGATCTTCTGTTATCAAGCCTGCTTTACTTGTCATGATCATATTGTTCTAGAATTACTAGTTAAGGATTGTGTAGTATTGTCTACTGGGCCTTGTTGCGCATGGTGTTGCACTTGTGTAACCTGACATAATACTACAATGTTGCTACGCGACTCCGACATATTATGTCAGTGTACCAAGATGAACAGGAGGAATTCTATGGGCATGAGGCTTTCGAAGCCGGAGGTGCTGCCAACATGGGGGACGACCAAGCACAGCGATAGACGGAGCCATAGATCCAACCCAGTTGTAATAATATTAGTTCATGGAGACAGACTTTTTTGTATAAAGTTTTATATTATGACTTTTATTTATATTTTGTAATATTATTAATGTGCCCAAATTTTGAGATGTTACAATCATGTACGACAAATCATGTAAGAGTTGTTGTTCCTGTCAACTCATTCTGTGGAAATATTAATATTCTTCAAAACTTGGTCTATAGATGATCAGTCAATCTCATACAATAACCATACCGAAATGAGACTACAAGTGTCAAAACCAAGAAACATTAACAAACAAATAATCTTTTAGAAAGATGTATTAATAACCTTTTAGAAAGGCCTGTGGATAAGCAACATTAACAAACGAATACAAACTTCTCAAGAAATGTAACCTTATTGTTTGATCATGCTTCCAAGCATGGTATGGCGTGCTAAATATTGTCCTTTTGGAGAGGATTAGAGCACCCATAGCCAATTGATCATCTTTTTAAGTAATCTTTTCTAGATATGCTAATCTTGCGACAACAAAAAAAGAAAAGGGAAAGAGAATCATGAATAAAATTTAGAGAAAGGACTTCTTTTTATATACCAATGTAGAAATTTCAAACTTTGAATTCTAAGTATGGTATATTGCTACTTTTGCAAATGTATTAGAATATAATACAGACAACTGAATAAAGAAGGATGAAGAGCAATATGGAAAACTGTAATTACAACATTTTATAAGCAAATGTAACTATAAAATGTTTTGAAAATGCATAAATCATGGATTCAGGCAACTATTTTTTTCCAAAACATTGCCTAATTATTAACGTGATTTATGAAAGACGGACAATTACGGATTATACCTACTATACTAGGCTTAATTTTTCCTAATATGATTATTAATTATGAAACTAAAAGGTTTATGTATGTGTGTGAGGGGCAGAGTTGTGAGACCCCATCAGAGCAATCCCACATCAAGAAGTAAAGGAAAATTCATCTGGTTTACAAAGTAAGACCGACCAGCTACTATTAACTTGAGATTAACCTTTTGAGCCACGTGGTTAGGCTAAAGGTTAGAACGTGAGCTGGGACGGGTCGTTACAGGTGGTATCAGAGCAAAACCTCAGTCTACATGGTGGAGGTCACCTCTAGAATCTGCATGAGCCACCTCTTGAATCCCGGAATAGAAGCTAAGGGCTATGCAGAACTAGGTGATGCACCATGGCCACTGGGGGAAGGTTGCTGGACCAATATAACAAGGACGTTGCATCATAAGGTGGGGAGATTGTGAGACCTCATCAGGGCAATCCCACCTTTTCGAGCCACGTGGTTAGGCTAAGGTTTCCAGGTCAGCTGGGACGAGTCGTTACAAGATTGATATAGATAAACAGCGAGTTTGAAATTGAAAATGATTTGTTCTCAATCTGTCAGATTTCATCTTACCCCTTAGATTAACTTTGGGCCAATCACAGCCCTAGAAGAGAAATTTGCAGCACATGGGTTTGAATTTTGAACTTGAATAATAAAAGCCATTGGATCAATTGGAACTCAACTTTTTAAAATTCAACCACAGCCCTTCAATGTGTGCCACAGAGGACAATTGTGAAAGAGATATTTTGCAAAATCATTGTGTAATGTAATATAGATAGGTAAATTGAGTTATCCAAAATTTCCATAAATGGAGGTCCCCATATCCATTTTGTGAGAGAGTCTATATTTATAGATACTCAAATGGTTGGAGTTTTTCCATTCTTTACTTTGTCATATCCATTTTCCATTTTAGAGTTTTGGAAATGGGTTGGAGAAGGTCTCAAAAACTCTCTATTTTGACGACGCGCACAAAAATATATTATTTATAAAGGCCCCATTTGCTATCATGTATAAGTTAGCTTTTTAGATTGTTGGCTAAAAAAATTAAAATAAACTGTTTGCTATAGCCTTTTAGAAGTTGTAAAAAAAGAAGTTTAATGTGTTTGTTTGAATAAGCTGTCAAATAACTTTTTATCAACTAATGTGTAGAGTGCCTAATTAAAACTTGAGTAAGAATAACTTATTCATTGAGGATTCTTTTGTCCATTCATGTTTTAAAAACTTAAAATAAACAAAAATCTTTCAAATTGGAGCTTAAAATAATCTAGATTTTTAGGTCAAATAAGTTAGAAAAGGCAAATAAGTGATTATTCATAATAATTAACAAATATCATTCATTAGCTTTTTTTTAAGCAAATAAGCATAATAAGTTAGTTAAGTGCTAGCAAACGGGGCCAAAATGTGTTTGGAGCACAACATTCTTCACACACACTACCACCCCAATTTTCTATTTTCGTCTATTTTAAAAAATATATATGTACATTTCTTTTAAAAAACACAAGTTTCCCTCCAAATATTTAGTTTTGGTTATATAATATATAGGACGCGGTTCTAATCCGGGATCCGGACCTCCGGACCTCCATGATCCGAGCATTTTTTTGACGATCCGGGCCGTCCAATGTGTAACTGTAAATATACAGTTTTTGCAAAAAACTGCTTGGATCAAGCCCTTCCCGGTATTTTTTTTTGAAGATTTCCCGCGCGGACCTTGGAAAACATCTTTTGAACACATTGGACGGCTCGGATTTTCCCAAAACAATTTGCAACACAAAAAAACACCCATTTTGTTCCAGTCAGGGATCCCTGACTGGAACCGTGATATATATATATATATATATATATATATATATATATATATATATATATATATATATATATATATATATATATATATAAATTTATCAAAGTATATCATAGTTGTATCTCATTTTGAAGGTATTGTAGATGTCTTTATAACGATATAATTTTGTAATACATCGGAGCTAGGTGTACTGAGGTATTTGCAATTTACATAAATGAAGTTCGACCATCAAAATTATTAATTTTTTAAACGATCCATCTTCAAACTCGGTTCTCCATTTTCGAGCCCAAAAATGGAGGCGAGTTGGAGCCTATTCTTTTTTTTTTTTTTTTGAAGAGAACGCATGATAACAAAAAAATAACAAGGCCTACCCTGGGGAAATAAAATCTTATAATCCAGATGGAATACAACCTTGAAAAAACTCAGATATTTCAAAGACTTTGTAGCCAACCAATTAGCTGCACTATTCTTCTCATGACAACAACACACAAACGACCATGATCTCCAACTAGCCCATAATTTGATATCCTCGATCAAAGTCCAATCTCCAACGGGTACTGGGAATTATCACTGGTAAGACTGCGAATAATCGCGTGACAATCTGACTCGAAAATCGCATCTGAGACTCCCATATCAATAGCCATGCCACATGCAATCCTAAGAGCCCAAGCTTCTGCATAAATAAACGATTGCGCTTTTCATATACTGAAATTACAAATCTACGCAACTCCACCACTATTTCTAGCAATGATGCCAAATGCAACCAATAAACTGCGGGAGGAGAAAAACGCTCCATCACAATTAAATTTGATACTCGGTCGAGAAGGAGGAGACCATTTACCACTTCTATTCACCTTCAAAACTGACATATTATTCCCCTCGAACATAGCATGAAGGTAATCTGCACAAGCAACTCTAGCCCTATCAATTGTCCTTTCTAGATTGGCTTTATTTCCATTGAAGGCACAGTCATTCTTAGACTTCCAAATAGCCCAACATAATTGAAACAACTCGGCCACCACCTCACCATTAGTTTCCTTTGCAAGGCTTCCACAAAGTAAGTCTTCAACCCTATTATCAGTTGAAATTAACGAATAGTCAAGAGTCCAAAAGGACATCCCACTACCAAACCAAACTGCCCTAGTCCATGGACAGCAAAACGGAATATACTCAATTGATTCACTCTCCTTCTCACATATGGGACAAATAGGGGAAATTGTATATTTTCTGCGAAACAAATTATCTTTACATGCTATCCAATTGCGACCAACTCTCCAAATGAAATGACACACCTTGGGAATTGTAGGGACTGCCCATAACTTGGACCACATGGCGTTTGGGTGAGAATAGGAAGAAGATGGTTGCTCCCTTTTTGACTCTGCTGTCGCTTCATGATTTTACTTATCTATGTAATTACGGTCTTTGTTGGCCGTTGTTCCGGTCGAGCACTCTTTTTCCTTTGTCCAATTCCGTCTTACCAAACAAGACTAACTTCTTACCAACCCACGAAGGGTTGTGAGGTTAAACCAAATACAAAGAATGAATCTATATCTGTGCATGGAAGTTGCTAGCCGACGGCTGCTCAACCCTTCGAGTGCAATACAATGCTAGTTGGTTCCGATTCTACAAAGGTAGAATGGCTGGTTGAAGGTCTAGTACAGTAGGTAGCAGGCGCGTTCGTCTTGGCTCCCGGACGAGAACGAGAAATAGGCGATGTACCATCCTTGCTGCTATATACGTTGATCTTGACTTGATAGATTCATCCAATTGAACCCACTCTCAAAAGAGGACCAAAAGCCCGGGGCTCGACGAGATAAAAAGTATCAGCAAAACTTCTTAGGGTTAGAAGTGAAAGAAAGAGCCCAGCATTCATTTTTTTCATTGATATTCATAGCTAAGTCTACTAAAAAAGGGACCGGGACCAACCTCATTGTGGTGATTAGAGGACAACTCTGATCGTCCACCTCTAATGTGACACATTGCCTCCCAGTTATATGATCAATGGGATTACTCAGCTAGAGAGTGGGGCTATTCTTCTTTTGGGGAGACAAAGTAGTTGGTTCCACTAACCGATCCCTCAATTTGGAGGTCTTCGTCAACATATTACGAAGCTCCAATCTTTGGTAAGTCACCATTAGTTGACGTAGAAAACAACTGCCCCTTCGCGAGAAGGAGCGTTCACTACACAGGATGGCCAATAAGTGTCTAGGTGCCCGTTGCAGCACACCTCAAAATTTAGAGTCGCTACTTGGTTTAGGCTGAACCAAGAAAGAGCCTTGCTAGAGATTCATGGTCTGGGAAACACGGGTACAGTGAGGGGAAGGTGTTAGGTACCCCTACCACCTAGCCATAAAGGCTAGCCTATACTCGTTTGACATGAAATTGCTTCAATATTTTAAGAGATCTCGCACACAATTGATTATTAAATCATTAACGCATATGGGTGACGAAAGCAATAAAACACCAACACTCGGGGATAGGGGAATGAGAACATATTACAACACACAGGCAGAAACTGGAAATCAAATTATGCCAACAACTCTGATTTGTCGGTCGGCCAATGGATTTGGCAGCCAGCAGATCACACTGAATTAATTTGTCGGCCGACACATCAGACCGTCGACCGGTGTTCTTCCCAACACCAGATAATACAGAAAACCAAAGCTAAATGAGCGAAATTAAACTGCAAATCTAGAAAGGATTGAGAAATTGACCGACCGAAACTGTTGCAACCTTGGTAATTTACTCCCTCATCAATTGAATTGCTCTGATTTGCTTGCTTTGTGGCAGAACTTCACGGGACATCAAACCCTAAGTTTGGATTTGGGGGTTTTGCACTTAGGTATTTGCTCTCAATGGGGCATTAGGGCTTTAGAAGCCAGAGATATGGGGAGTGTTTTGCACAGAACTTCAAGGTATGGGAATTGAAAATTGTGTCCCAATTTCAAAAGTGGAGTTGCCTATTTATAGGGCATCAAATGGAAGGGTCCTAATTCGATTAAAGGTCGAATTTGGGGGTGTTTTGCTATGGGAAAACACTATCAAAAGGAGTCCCAATCTTGCTCACCATGTAAAAGAAAGTAATCCGATCGGGGAAGAAGAGCTAGGGTTTAGATCGGGCTTTTGCTGGAAAACTTCTGGAAGAAGCTGATTTGCTGGCCAGCCAATGGATTTGCCGTCTGGTTGACGCATTTGGTTCGAGGTAATTGGCTCTAGATAGAAGACTAGGTTGCTAGAAGTTCAGAGATGGATGTACCGGCCGGTAGATGAGAATGCCAACCGATATTTTGGTTGAGTTAGGAGGGTTTATGGCTTAGGTTGCCAAATCCTTGCAAAGGTTCTAAAGTCCACGTGAATTTTCCCAAAGCTTTCGGGTATCGCTTTTATCCTCGGGAGCTCGCTTACAGTGGTACTTGAAAATATCTACCGAGCCAACTTAGAGTGTTTACAGCGAACTTCTGGGTAAGGGAAAGCGCAGTGCGCCTGATGCAAATGGCTTTCTTTCTTTCTTTTTTTTTTTTAAATGATATACCAATCAGAATGGAGGGTCCTAACTACGTACATAATTGAAAGAATCACTACGTAGGGGGGCAGTAAACTCTATGCGGGAGAGGCATGAGTGCAATTCGATCTTTGTGGTGTATTCGTCAATAGTGAGTAGGGCCTCTTTCTCGTTGACCAGTTCACCTCCGCTCTATTGAAATGAATGCATTCCCACGACGGTTTTATCAACGAACGCATCTTAGGCAAGATTGACTAACCTAACCCTTAAGGAGGCCTTGCCATAGTTGGGTGCTCTACTTCAGTGTGATTGACAAAGGCTAGTCTAGGTTAGGTAATACCCAAAACAAATGAAAAGATATCGGGGTCGATAGTTGGCAAGGAACTTCTCTCTCCCCCCCCCCCCCCCCCCCCCCCCCCCCCCCCCCCACACCAAAAAAAAAAAAGGGTAACTGTGGTTGAACTTTAATTCTGGAAATAAGTTAGGCCCTTTCACTTCGAGTTCCTTACTTCGAAGTCATATCTGATGATAGGGTTTTACTCCCATGATTTATTGTGAATCCATTTAGGCTTGTCCATAATCCTCGAAATGCTAATAGGAATCCCTTCAATAGCCTTGACTTCTTCTTCTAAAACACAGCTCCTCAAAAGGTCGAAATTCTAGGACTTTGAACTAGAGTCAATACAATCTGAAACTTTCACCCACACACAATTCACAAGTGAAATGGAGCTGACCTTGAACCCAGAATGATTGGGGATCCATTTATCCTCCCAAAACTTGATGGACTCTCCACTACCAACCAGTGGCGGATCTAGGAATTTCATCTAGGGAGGTCACCTTTCAAGCATAACTGGGAAAAAAAAATTCACAATCCACAATCCAATCTAATCTAATATAACGAGAAGAAAAAATGTTTAAACATTCTTCATTAAGCATATAATAGGTCGAAGTTAAGACATTCTAAAAGATTTCAAACATGGGTATATCATCGTCAATGTCAGTAAAAACATCTCTTTCTATGCACACCACCAGATAATTGTTAAACCACAAATCATTCATTCAGTTCCGTAGGCGATTCTTCACAATGGCCATCACAAAAAATACTCTTTCAACTGTAGCAGTCGTAACCAGTAAGATCAATGCCAAAGTCAAGAGCAAGTAAACTAAAGAATATAGTTTATCTCTCCCGGTCTCTGCCATTTTCTTAGAAAGACCACTAAGTCCATTCAAGCTCGAAAAAGCATCATTTGATTGCACGGCAAAAATATATGAATCAAGTTGATCAGAAAGTACCATAAACTCTACCTGAGAAAACTCTTTTGGATAAAACTCGGCAAGACGAATCAATTTTTCCTTTACAAAACAAGAGAATGAGTTGGATGGGTTTAAACATGCCACGCAAAGTAACAACTCACTATTTGCCTCAGTGAAACGTGCATTTGTTTCTTGAAATTGTATATCTATAACTCTAGATTTTTTACTCTAAAAAAAAAAAAAATCTGGAATTTCTGGGGGTCATGTGACCCCCTCACCCCTTAAACAATCTGCTCCTGTTACCAATCCTCCACTGAAGCCCTTTCTCAATCAACTCATTTCCCACCAATAAACTACACCACGTCCATGACGGAGAAGCTCTATTTTTTGCTTCAAGAACCGATGAAGTGGGAAAGTATCATTTTTCTATTTTGTCAGTTTTGTAGATAGATTGGAGATGCTCTAACCCCCTTTGGTTTTCGTACTAACCCGCACCCGAGCGCACCTTTAACAATTTCATCCTTATTATTAGCTCGTGCCATGAACGTGCTTAGTCAGAAAATCTAATTTTTAAAAGGAAAATGCTAACATCCACCCAATAGGTGGAGGATCAATTAGAAAGTGAATTGATAATCAGAGAAATTTGCATTAATATTATGTGAAAGTATATTGGTATTCGTGAAATTTACATTAATATCTAAACTAATTTAACATTATATGCATGTTATCCTCCTCCTGTTGAGTGAAGGTTAGCAAGACCCATTACATATATTTCTTCCTATCAAGTACGAGTACATATTATATTTAGGCTTAGTTTTCCGTTTGATTTTAGCAACTCAGTTGCTAAAATCAACCATGATTTTAGCAAATGAGTTCAGGTGCTAAAATCATAGCTATTTCAATGGCGGGATCAGAAATCAAAGTTGAACATGTCGAATTCTGAAAGAAATTTTTGTTCAATGATAATTCTAGCCATTTGAGTTTTTAGGATACGATATTAACAAATTAAAGAATTAATGTCAAAGTGTTGATGCTATTATATCAATTGAGAACACTCAATATCATTATCACACGGTATCATTCATTCTAATTTCGTATTCTCAAATTGAAAATCCTTTTTGCTTTTTAATTATATAATTATATTGGATTTTTTTTATACTAATATTTTTATATATATTTATCAAAATTTTGCAAACTCTACTAGATAGAAATGGGACAAGATTGGGTGGAGCCGAGGCCCTCAGATTCCATAATAGCTTCGCCATTGAATCGAACACACTTCGACATTATTAAAGGGGTATTTCAGATTTGATAACTACACTAAAAAAAAAATCAGATAATTAAAGTTCTAGGTATTAACTCATCTTTTTGAATTTGGTTTTTTTAAATATATTGATCCAAATAATTTCACCTCTTCGATTTCACTTTCCGAGACGAACTAAAAAATAATAATAACTCAAGAAAATTCATAAATGACAAACAGAAGGAATTCCAAAAAAGAAAAAGAAACAACCATTTTAAGACAGACAAGACTCATGATCAGAGGTCTTGCTCAAGTCTTATCAATTTGTGCATGTGAAGTCGTTGCGTAGGGACCATACTAATCTTCTCTTTTATCGTTCGAATCTAATTGGATGCAACGGAAAGGACGTCTTGGCCAAGTCTTTATCCACAAGAGACCCCAACGTCAATAGCTTACTTGCTTACGCCCAAGGAAGTATCAGGAAAGAAAGTGATTGCCTTCTGCTTCAAACGATTGTCAGTTATCATCACTTTGGCACTTTCTACTTGGTATATTTCCAGGTTGCTTCCGCCATTGTTCTTATCCTCCTCTGTTAGTATAGGAGTAAAATCCATCACGACTCAGTAATATGTACCGTTATGGGCTAGTGCTTTACTCTTTTTCTTTTACTTTGGCCAGTTTTTTCAGCTTTTCGTTGGATTGATGGCTTTTGCCTCATCCGTGCTATTTGCCGGATGTTGGCTTCTTTCCTTGATGTACCCTTTGTCGAATGATAATAAAAACTCGATGCACCCTTTGTCGAGTGATAATAAAAATTTTCTCCCCGATCAAAAAAAAAAAAATATGTGCCATGATAATTTGAAGGTTTTCCCGTGACCTAACTTCTTGCAATTAAAAAATTGAAAAAGTTGTTGTAATCAAGAGTGAGTAGAAATTTAAAAGTTAGTGAGCTAGGGTTAGTCTCAATGCAGATAAAGTAAATCATTACTTTCATTTAATGGCTTTTGTTTGACTGGATTAAGCATCGAATCGAATCGGATCATATAATCAAAATCTATAATTATCGATCATTCATCAAGTATATTAGTATATTTTTCCGTGATTCGATACTCCTTGAGCACTAGCAACATTGGTACGCGGGAACTTAGAGCATCTTCTACCAAGCTCTAAAACTCTATTTTAGAAACCGGATTTTATTTTTTTTTTCTGTACGGCGAAAAAGAGATTTATTAATCAAATGTAACAGATACAAGAGATTAAAAGAACAAGAGAGGAGGCATCATAACAAGAGCATAGCATCCCAACGAGATTGACACCTTACAAACTTGACAGACAATCATATGCCACTCAAGCTAAGAAAGAGCATGGTTGATAAGAACTCAACCAAGCCCAGGAAAATAACTGAAATTAGAAACAGGGGTCCCCCATGGCCATGTCCATGCAGAGGCCACTGCTGAAAACCCAAAATGACATGAGATACAATCAACTAAGAAATTGAGAACTAAAACTAGCTTGCCAAGATGCAGAGGTATCATCATGATTTCCGTTCAGCAAAGCATACTAACTCTTTTTGCTTCCAGAGCTCCCATGATCAACAGAAGGCTATGATGATTCGTAGCAAGATTTTGTAATTGAACTCTTCTTTTCTTCAATTTGTTGTATGTTTTGGTGGAACCCATTATCATTTTTAGGCCCCGTTTGATACGAGGTTTCGTTTTGGGGGGATTGGTAATGAGATAAGGTTAGGATTGAGATTGGTTATAAGGTGAGATTATTAATGAGGAAACAAATCATTTCCCATGTTTGTTTTTACACAAGATTAGATCATGGAATTGTTAATAACATGTTTGTTTTGTCTAGGATAGAATTAGATCATGGGGTTTGGTGGTTTGCACAGGCGAGGAATCCTTCCAATCGCATGGGATAGGATTGCCAATACCCAACCCCCCTTGGGATGGTTGTGGGATTCACAATCTCATGGTATTAGGAATCCTCCCATTTTTTGCAATACCAAACAAAGTATTGGATGTGTAGGTCTCTATAATTGGAGACCCGGAAGTAAATTTGGAGACAAAATCTCTAAAAAAAAGACGACAAGCCTTTCATAAAGTACAAAAAGTTGAAGAAGATAAGCGATATATTACAAAAATCTCTCCTCGATGTGTCACATCCGGTTTCTAAAATAAAATTTTAGAGATTGATAAGAGATGATGCTCTTGGTACAACTAACGTGTCCCTGGCTTAAACGTTAGGAGAGGGCCCTTTTGGCAGAGTTCCCTATTCTTCTATTGGATCTACGCGTGGCATACATTACTCTTGTTCCGGCCCCTTGTATTACAAATAATGCTTTTGTTGTAGATGTTAGGGCATCTTTACGTGGCTACCGAGGGAGTCAAAGAATAATGATACATACACAACGGATAGCCACAACAGAAGGCCACAACGGCCCCAAAACGACGTCGTTTTGGGGCCCTGCCCATTAAATATATAAAAATAAAAAATAAAAAAAGGGGGAGGAGGAGGGAGAACACAACGCGCGATGAAATTTTTTGGATATCCCTTCCATTTCTTCAATTGATTCGTCTCTGTCGCCAACCTCATACAAGGCTAACGCTCTTCCTACTCGGGCATGATCTGAGAGTGCAAAATCTTTGTAATTTTCAATAACTTGCAATCAGTACTCAACCATTTGATCTTCATCCAAAATTCAAACTCAATTCACCATTCAAGAACCCATCGGACCCAAATTGTGAAAATCGTTTTCTCCCATCACCACAGCAGAGAAAGAAAAACTCACTTGCAACGCCAATTTAGGGTAAGCAAATCAGATTATCAAATTAGGGTTTCTCAAAGTAGGGGTTTTTCAATTACGCGGTGATTTTTGGAACCCAGCAACTCAGTTTAGGGTTTCTCAAATTGAAACCCAAATTTCAGTGGAAAAGGGAAACCTTGGTAGAAACAAGGAGAGAGAGAGAGAGAGAGAGAGAGAGAGAGACCTTCGTTGTGTCTGGTTCGATCGCCGTCGGTGTGAGAGAGCCTTTGGTGATGGCAGTTCAAAAGTCGTGGGTCGCCGGTGGTGTTGGTCGATGATGATGGTCGCCGCCCGTGCTGTCTCTTCCTTTCTGTGAATGTTGGAAATGGGTTTGGGAGCCCATCTGGAGAAACTTTTTTTTTTTTTTTCCTAAATGGTGAACGAACGTCGTTTTGGGCCGTTGTGGCCATATGTACGAACGTCGTTTTGGGCCGTTGTGGCCATATGTTGTGGCCTTCCCGTTGTGTACCTATCATTTTTGGGAGTCAAACCCCTCAAAACACCCAAAAATCAGTTTTTCTATTTTCTCTACCCAAATTATTTTTACTACAGTGCCTACTCAAATTTGAGTAGGCACTGTTCATGCACCAATTTTTGTTTATTGTTTTCTGCGGTGGGGGTATTGTGCGGAGACTGGAGAGAGAGAGAGGGAGGATAGGTTAACCAATGGGTAAAGAGGAAAAGTCAGCCATGTGCCTGACACAACAGTAACTCCCCAGGCGTTAAAGGGGAAAAGAATGGGTAAATTTTTTGAGTTTTATAGATTTGAGGGGAATAGTTTAATATAGTAAAGTTTGGATAGAGGGTCTGATTTTTTGAGTTTTTGATAAAGTGGCTTGCTAAATTGTAAAAGGTGTTTTTGTGGTTAAATTTGGTGTTTTTTTTTTTTGTGAGGCTGATAAGGATGCTCTTACAAGAACAAAGGTGGCACACAATAATTGTTTTCTTTCGTTTTTCTTTAATTATCTTTCGTTGATTTTTGTTTTACTTATAACTTATATCAAATTCACAAATAAAATAATTTTGACTATGAATAAACCAAAATAACTTATGTTCACTCTACAAACTATGATTTTAATTAAAAAAAAAAAAGGCTTAAAATATAGTTCTCTTATTTTTGTAAACAAGTATTTTTTGCCACAAATATTGAATTTTTTTGTTAAAAAAACTAGGGCTCTATTGTTTAAACTAGCGTTCTGCCCATTCGAAGCACGGGAGAGTAGAAAAAATTTTACATTTTTTTGGTACCTCATGCATCAAGTAGGCACATCGCCAAAGGGAAAAAGTAAATGCGTAAGTAGTTTGGAGATGGAAACCAACCTTCATTGGTATGCTCTACATAAGCAAAGGCGAACAAATCTGTGATAGAATTCTCGCGGAAATTGGTACTTAAAAATCTATGAACGAATTCTCGTAACCAATTGAGCCAAACTCCCTACTAAAATATTTGTAGATGGGTCCTGGAAACATCAATGGGAGAAGAATACAAGAATTGCGGTGGTACGTGAAATTAGTATTACAGTTGAGAGGTGGGGATGTAAGTGTGGGCAAACTTGGAGTAACTGTTATTTTTTATTTTATTTTTTTCCACCTACTGCATTGCTCTCAAATGGGCAACATGGGGGATTGGGGAGGGGGAGACGTGGGAAAATTAGAATGAGAGGTTGTGAGAGAGAACAAGGAGACTACGTAGAAGTCCACGCTTGGCTACTTGATCGAGGTATAAGGGAATATGGTAGAAGATCATGAGGTATTGTCGTGGGGGATTGGGGAGGGGGAGACGCAGGAAAATTCGTTAATCGGGTCTGTCAAAATCTAATAAATAAATACAAGTCAACCAATGTTCGTTTTTACAGATGAGAGGTAAACCCTAATTCCGCCTCGTAGAGTTTGTGTTTTTTTTGTTGTCTAATCTGTACGGGTTATTACTGGAGCAAGCTGCAATCACGCTTATGGATTAAACAGACCATGTTGTCTGTAGAACATAGATATAGAATTGTGCTAACCGTTGTTTTGTAGAGTTCTAGTTTGTTCTAGCATCTGTTTTACATAATCGATTATCGCACTATTAGGTGACATGGTAAGTCACTATTTTGAAACAATATAGACCCTTCCTCTCCCTAGCCAGGCGATTTGTAACCATGAAACCCTAGCCGCTTCCTCTCCCTGGGGTGGCTTTCGCCGTCTGGTAGTACCCCTTCTAGTTGTTCATCTCTATCAGTCCCCTTTTCTTCTTCCCTTTTCCTTTCCTTTTCCATAGATCTTGTCATTGTTTTCGTCCTTCTCTTTCCAGTGGTCATCAACTTCATTCCCGTTCTTCTTCGTAGTTTTTGCCTCCGTTTCCTTTTTGCTTTCATCTCCGTCTTTCTTTTTTCCTCAGTCCTTATCGTTGCCGTTAATCTCCATTCCTAGCATCATCCCATTTTCCCTGCTCCTTTTCTAATCTCATCATTTCTTCATAATCCCCTGCTTTTTCCTTTCCCTCCGGCTTTTTGTTGTCATCTATGGATGGTTTGGTTACGGTTTATGCTGACAATCTCCCAGAGATATGGATGTCGTTTGGTTCCGGCAGATCTTCATCTCTTATGGGTGTGTGGAGGATGTTTATTCCGAGCAAGAAAAGTAAATCTTTCAACACTAAATTTGGTTTTATCAGATTCAAGAGAAGGGAGGAGGCTTTATATGCTATCGATGATCTTGATGGGTTCTTAATCAGAGGATTCAGAATGTTTATGCAGCTTGCAAAGTATTCTAAATGTCTCTCTCATATTTCAAGGAATTATCATAAGGCTGACAATGGGAATAAAAATGGTTTTTTAGCATCTAATGGTTTTACTTGGAAACCAATTGCTAGCGGGGATAATAGCAAGCAAAGAACTTTGAGTTTTCCTTCCTATGCTGATATTGTTATAGGTGAATCTGAAAGCAAATCGAAGATGGTGGATGGTAAGGTTGCGGAGTTGGATTGGCTCAAAAGCAGCGCGGTGGAAAAATTGATCAGCTATTATTATGTCAATACTCTCCAAGATCTTCATAAACAATGGAATTTGGGATGCTCACATTCGTCCTTTTTGGTGGCCTAAATGTTTTAGTGTCCTTCAATTCTTATGAATTGTTGGACACTTTTCTCAAGGACAAGGATAATTTGCTATCTAAGTGGTTCTCTTCTGTGGAAGCATGGGATAATCATGTTATAAAACCTTCTAGGTGCGTTTGGATTTCTTGTTATGGTGTTCCTCTTAACGCTTGGTGCTCTACTACTTTTATTAATATTGGTAAGCTTTGGGGTGATGTTATTAGACTCAACGAGTTAACAGAGAAATTGATTGCTTTTGATAAGGGTCGTATGTTTATTTTAACGGATTATCTTGGATGTATTAACGAGGTTGTGCAAGTTAAGATTAATGGTTCTTTTTTCCCGATTAAAGTTTTAGAAGATCCTATGGCAAAAACCTCTTAGGAAAAGCGTGTGTTTACGTCTATTAAGATCAAGAATGAGGATCATAACATTGGTGGGAAGGATGATGTATTTGAAATGATTGAGGTTGAGACTAAGGATGAGGACTCTTGTGATTTTAATGTGAATGACCCTCTCATGGAGAAGGATGGTTTGTTCAGCCCGGCAAAGAAGAATGATAAGGATACCGTGCAGTGTAATCTTAATGCGGTAATGGGGATCCAATCTTCTGATTCTAAGGATGTGGATTCTGTTGTAGGGGAATCTAAGTTTAGTCTTGAAAATGGTGCGGTTAAAGATTCTTCTAATGTTGGGGATAACTTTCATGATTCTTCTATCAAGAATGTTGAGTTTGAGTTAATTAAGAATGATAAGGATCCCTCTTTCTCTCATTTAGGGGATCATAATATGGTCTTTTTGGCTAGTAAGGAGAACCATGGTGTCTCTGCAGATGTGAATGGTGAGGTGCTTTCAAGGAAGGTTGATTGTTTGGTCCTTGGCAGGAATGATGTGGTTGATGCATCTCGCTTCGATTCAGAGAGTCAAACTTTTACTAATGTGGAATTGTGTAATTCTAGAAGGTGTTCAGTCCATAAAGCAATTCAGAAATTGGAAAAAGGTTTAAAGAGATCTAGAAGGAAGATCAAAAAGCATAAACTTATTTCTGAGTTTGGGTTAAAGGCGGTCAATTTGGGTAAGAAAGATTTGGAGGTTTCTTTCTCTTCTCTCTCATCTTGTGACATCCGCAATAGAAATTTGATTTTAATCAAGGAAGCTCGTGAGAGTATGGATTTAAATCCCCTTTTGGGGGTAAAATTTTATGGAAATGAGAGCTTTAATATAAAAAAAATGGAATTAAAGGGAGTTAATTTGTCTGTTAAGGAGATTGAAGCTCATCTTGAAGACTTGGAGGAAGGTTCTGCAAAGGATATTGAAGCTCTTGATGATTTGGATGTAGGTGCCTCTCTATCAAATGAGTTTTGATTTTGCTTTCGTTGGTTTCCAGCTGTTGGTCGTCTTTTGCTTTTGGATGGTTCGTTGTTGGGTTCTTGCTTCTTTGTTTGGTTGTTTGATTGTTGCTGGGTGTTTTGTTTTTGGGTAGTGCGGTCCTTCTTGCGTGATTCTTTGGGGTGCTTGGTACAGGTGTTGCGGTTGTTCAAGGTCGTGGGCATTGTTTTTGTTTGCTTCCGGTGGTGGTGTTGTTTTCCTATGTTGTTCTCTTGTTGGTATCTTGCCAACGTTTTTCTTAGGTCTCGGGAAGCTTCGTTTGCCCTTGCTCTTGTTAATCTTTGTATTCCTTTCAAAGATTAATAAAATTTCTTTTGACGAGCAAAAAAAAAAAAGATTATCGCACTATTATGGTCATGCATGTTTTTTATTGTGTGATTGGATCTCACGCTTTGTAATTGTTTTATGCGTAGTTACTATTACTATTCTTTTATTACAAGTTTGATTTTGAAGTTTGTAATAGTAGTATGTGGGAGCCATAAATTTTTGATATAATCTTTATTTCTTATGTTGCATCATTTTAGATATATAGAATTGTTGTAAGATTACAGATTCTGTAATGGGGGATAAGATAAGGAGGAAACAAGCTTTTTTGACAAGAGGATAAGTTTTGTCAAAAAAAAAAGGATGTTTGTCTTGCAGCATAATTTTTTTAGATTTTTTGGGTTAGGTTTCAAGGCTGTTTTGACCCAGTAAATGTCGGAATTGCAAAATCTATTCTTCACAGAAGTTTTAGATTAATGAATTTCGAATCCAACCCAATTGAAATTAGTTCAATCGGAAGTCGATTGAAGAAAAAAAATACAAAATATTGAAGGATGTGCAGTTTACTCGGGAAAAAAATTCAAAACCGATTTTGTTGCCTAAGTATGGTTGGATTTTGGTTGGATTTTGGCTTCCTTGATTAATTCAAAGTATCTAAGTCTTCTACACAAGTATTGCTCAAGGATTTCAAGTTTGGGAGGATTCCTTAATGCTTAAGGATTTCAAGACTGGAAGGATTCCTTATTGTTCAAGGATTGCATCTTAGGTCATAACAGTTGGGATAAATATTATTTATATTTCCTTATTTATGGATATATTTAAATTCAGATTGTTTGCATGTATGATAATTTACCATATTTGGACAACATGATAATATTTGCCCACCTAGATCACAGTTTTCGCACACATGTTAATTTTGATAACCCTAACAAAAAAATTTGAATAACTAAGTGGGAGAGGGAGTTTATTTTGTATAAATCTCATGGTCTCCATTACTAGTATGTAGATAATATAATTAAGTTTTGTGTGTTGGTTTTATTACTTCCTCCTCATTGGACGAAATTAATTATGGCATCATCGGTACTTACTTCCATAGAGGATAGCTCTAAGATAATTGTTGTGTGGATTACTCCTCCATCTGGGGTAGTTCATTATGGAACAATAGATCTTGAGGTTAGGTAATGGTATACACTTAGCTATAAATAACAAGTATCCTCTCCATCTGAGTCACTGCTTTTTTTTATAGGACCGAAGCAAATTAGCTATTTAATTTTATTGGGCACGGTTTAGAGTCTAGATAGTAAAATTAAAAGTTTGTGCCTATCTACACGAATGATGAAGAGGAGTGGACCTACCCATCGAGGCAAACTCTTCATGGTGTGTAGGGTTTCTAATTTTTTCTTTTAATAGATTGGTTGAGAGAACCAATTTAATAGAAACACAAAAAGTTTTTTTTATTGCCCTTCATAATTGTTGTTATGTGATTCTCAGATTCAAAAATGGGCTCTTTCAATCCACTTGCTATCATTCTCAAAGAAAATAAATTTACTGGACTTAATTAAATTGACTGGAAAAGGAATCTGGATATTGTATTGACTGCTAGGAGACCAAATTTGTAATCTCTGAGGTGTGCCCTCCCAAACCCACTAAGAATGCAATAGAACCTGAAATCTGGTGTTATAAGAATTGGGTTACAACTGATGATATGGCGCGGTGTTACATTCTTCTAGGTCAAATTTATTGCAGGTTGCAATATGGAAACTGCCTATGACATGATGCATAACATAAATTAAATATTTAAGGAGCAGAATCGTGCGACTAGGCAGGTTGCAATGTGGGAGTTGTGGAATATAACCATTATAGAAGGAACCCTAGTAAAGGCTCATGTTCTGAAGATAATAGGTCTTTTGTATGAACCGAAGATCCTAAGAGCTAAAGTCAATAGGGAAACCCAAGTTTGATATTGTGCTCCATTTGCCGGCTAAGTCGTTTCAACAGTTCCGCCTGAATTACAATATAAAAAAAATGCATTATTGTTTGACAGAACTGTTGAAAGAGCATTAGATTAGCTGAGGGTCTTTTGGTTAATCAAAGGAAAATTGTGCTTGTGGTTGAGAAGTCTTCTACTTCTAATCCAAAAGGCAACAAGAAGCAGAAAGGTTCAAAACAAGCCAAGGTTGCTAAGGCTGCTAATTGGCGCCAAGATAAAGTGAGAAAGGCTAAAGGCAAGTGTTCTCACTATAAGCAGAAAGGACACTAGAAGAAGGTTATCCAATTTATCTCAATAAAATTAACAATCTAGGTAAATCTTTTTCACTAGTGGTTCAATCATGTTTAGCGGTGTCATCTACCACTACTTGGTGCGTAGATATGGGTGCAACTAATCATGTTTGCAATTATTTGAAAGGGTTCCAGGAAGCCTAAATACTCAATGATGGAGAGATTTTTCTACATATGAGAAGTGCTAAAAAAGTAGCAGCAGTTGTAGTAGGCGTTTCATTTTGAGAGATTGTCTTTATAATCATTGAATTAGGAGAAACTTAATTTTGTTTCTAATTTGGTTAAAGATGGATATTTGGTTTATTTTAATAACTCCGTGGTTATTATGTTAAATAAACGTTTTTATCTATTATGGTTCATTAGTTGACAATCTCTACGTTATTAATCTATCTTTCCTACGATGGAACTAAATGAATTGAATAGCACTAATAGATTGTCACATAAGAGAAATGAGCCTTATAAGTTGAACCAAACATATCTTTGGCACTTACGCCTAGGTCATATTAATATTAATAGGATTTCTAGACTAGTTAGGAATGGACCTTTGGGTTCATTAGAAGTGGAGGCACTTTTGGTCTATGAATCCCGTTTGGAAGGTAAAATGATCCACGAGGCCCTTTTAAGAAAGAGAGAGAGCAAATGAAACGTTGGAATTGATTTAGTCTGATCTGTGTGTACGTATGAATATTCGAGATAGAGGTGGTTTTGAGTATTTCTATACTTTTATTGATGATTACTCAAGATATGGTTACATTTATTTGATGCACCGTAAGTCCAAATGTCTTGAGAAATTCAAGGAGTACAGACTAGAAACGGAATCAACGAGTATTTGTAATCTTAATGTGGGGAGATTAATAGGTATTTAATAACGTGGAACTCGAAATATAATTGAGATAAAGACGGGAGTGCAATTATAATTCTTTAGTGGTGTGAATTATAGTTTGTGAAATAAGAATAGAATCCAGGTGGGATTAGGTTTTCTTATTTTTACAAGGAGCCCAAATTTATTTCTCCTCAGGTCCCTGCTCTAGCCTTATAAATAGATCGTTATGTCCTCTAGGTCGCCTAACAGTCATTCAGAAAATTAGAATGAGAGGCTGTGAGAAAGAGAACAAGGAGCCTGCGTAGAAGTCCACACTTGGCTACTAGATCGAGGTAGGAGGGAATATGGCAGAAGATCATGAGGCACTGTTGAGCAGAATTTGTTGCATTAAGTAAACGTGTCTGTCACATTCTAATAAAAAAAATACAAGTCAACCAGCGTTCCTGTCTACGGATGAGAGGTAAACCCTAATTCTGCCATGTAGGGTTTGTGTTTTTTTTTGTTGTCTAATCTATACACATTATTACTGGATTCTGAGATTCGTTTCCTAACAGATAACTGATTCCGGCATATGGTTAGGACACCTATAGGTTTGGCACAAAATTTTAATTAAAAAACCTTGAAATTCTAGAAATTGAGGCAGTTAAAAGAAGTGGTAGTTTTTTTCCTCATAACACGTGGGAGGGTTTGGAGAAATACATTTGCTTAGGATATGGATGGACGGATAGATAGATAGGTAGGTAGATTCATTTTAAGCCTCTACAGTATCAAGATCGAAAGAGTTCAATGCAACAATGTTTTGGAATGCTACGAATCACATAACCAAACAAGATAAATTGAAACCAAGAAAAGAAAACAAAAAATACTAGTATACGAGGTTCGGCTAGGTGCCTACTCTTCAGAAACCACACACATCTGCTATGAATAAAAGTGAATAAAAGGGGGATACCACAACTTCTATCTCAACATACAATAGCCTCTCTCAAATGATGTTCATAACCCTACAAATCGACATAGGGTACTAAAATGAGTCAAAATATGCCAAATCCTTTAGAACACACTTAACCTTTTGATGGCTACATCTTGTCCAAAGGGATTTCCAAAAGCTCTAGGTGTCAAAAGAATATGCAGGCATCTAAACTAATTTGACCCCAGTCCAAAGAGAATGTGTTGAAGTTGGCTTCACACCTCTATAAGATCACATAGATACTACATGTTGAGAAATTGGATGAAGTGTAAGAAATTACATAATGTGGTCTACATATCATTTTCTATTTATTAATTAAGGGAGAGTTAATTAGGCATCCTATATCAATAATATCCTTATGATTCCATCCTTTAGAGTTTGAATACTTATGATTCCATCCTGAAATTCAAATAAACCCCAAAACACCCTTTCTTTCTCCTAATTTTCCTAATAATTCTTTCCTGATTTTCCTAATATTTCTCTTTCCTAATTTCCTAACATTTCTCACTCCTAAACTTTCCTAATTTATCTCAATCTCTATCTCTCTCCTATCTTGAAAAATCTCTCTTTCCTAATCCTATAATTCCATCTCTCTCCTAATCTTCTCACACCTAGAATCTCAATAAAAAAATTAAAAATAAATAATCATGATATTTTGTCCTAAAAACACGAGTCATGAGATACTGATTTCATGCACTTGTGTAGTAATTCGCCATGCTTTTTTTATCATGATTGGTAGATTAATGCACCCAAAAAAACATAAAAAAATCATGAAATATATGGTAAATTAATGCACCACAAAACCACAATCCAATCCAAAATCATTAAAATAAAAACATGGTTGATTAATGCACCATTAAACCACATGTGTTGAATTATCATGTTTACATTGCCGAATCAGTGAATTGCCGAAGTGATGAACTAGTAAACCATTTTTTATTGTATTAAATCACCCAATATAGAATATCAATAAACCATGTTCGTGTGTCGTTTATTTCATATAGTGAACATGGTTTATTGATTTACCACTTTTACTGTTTTAAATCACCAAAACGATAAATCAATAAACCATATTCACTGTATGAAATAACCATGTTTTAAAAGGCATGTGAACATGGTTTATTGATTTACCATTTTTATTGTATCAAAGAAAAACACCGGCCTTGAAATACAAATCTTTAAAAAACCCACAAAACTTTAAATACAAATCTGTAACTCAACAAAACCAAGAAACAAAAATACAAATTGCTCAAACTTGAAAAACAAAAAAGAATTTAACGTGGGTCTTCGAGAATGATTTTGCGGTATCAATACTATAACAAATTAGAGTCCAACACCACGGTTGTTGAGTCGCTTCCTCCGATGGGTTCCAATGACAACGTTTTAGATGAGAAAGATCTTTGGGATTTGATCGTGCGGGGAGCCGCAAGTGGATGGACCGCTGGATCTGAGCCGGAATGCCAAAGAGATAGGAGAAAGAGAGGATTTCGAAGAAAGGAGAGAGAGGGGGTTGTTTCAGAAGATGGTGGGGCTAAGAAGAGGGTTCATGTATGATGATCTAAATAACTAATCCCATTAATTATGGGAAGTTGAAACGTGAATATAGGTAATGATATTCGTACACTGCCATATTCTGATTTTGTGGAGATGTGCATACCTGTATATGGGTAATGATTTAATTAAGAAAATCTATATATGGTAGATATATAATTGATTAAATGGTATTTAGGGAGGATTAACAAGGGCACAATTGTCCAATTATATAATTGTAGGATGTAATCATAAGTATTCAAACTCTATAAGATGAAATCATAAGGATATTATTGATACATGATTCCTAATTAAAATTCTAATTTTTAAAAAACCAACAAATCTTTAAATACAAATCTGTAACTCAACAAAACCAAGGAAGAAAAATACAAATTGCTCAAACCTGAAAAACAAAAACGAATTAAACGTGGGTCTTCAAGAATGATTTTGCGGTATCAATACTAGTACAAATTAAAGTCTGACACCACGGTTGTTGAGTCGTTTCCTCCGATGGGTTCCAGTGACAACATTTTGGATGAGAAAGCTCTTTGAGATTTGATCGTGTGGGGAACCGCAAGTGGATGTGGACCGCCGGAGAGAGGGGAGAAAGAGTGGATTTCAAGGAGGGGAGAGAGAGGGGGTTGTTGCCGAAGATGGCCGGGTAGAGAAGAGGGTTCATGTATGATGACCTAAATAACTAATCCCATTAACCATGGGAATTTGAAATGTGAATAAAGGTAATGAATATAGGTAATTATATACATACACTCCATCTTCTGATTTTGTGGAGATGTGCATAACTTTATATGGGTAATGATTTAATTAAGGAAAATCTATAAATGCTATCAATATAATTGATTAAATGGTATTTAGGGAGTGTTAACAAGGGCACAATTGTCCAATTATACAATTTCAGGATATAATTATAAGCATTCAAACTCCGTAGGATGAAATCATAAGGACATTATTCATACATGATGCCTAATTAAAATTCTCATCTTTAAAAAAACCGACAAATCTTTAAATACAAATTTGCAACTCAACAAAACCAAGAAAGAAAAATACAAATTGCTCAAACCTGAAAAACAAAAAAGAATTAAATGTGGGTCTTCAAGAATGATTTGCGTTATCAATACTGGTATAAATTAGAGTCCAATACCACAGTTGTTGAGTCGTTTCCTCCGATGGGTTCCAGTGACAACGTTTTGGATGAAAAAGCTCTTTCGGATTTGATCGTGCGGGGAGCCGCAAGTGGATGTGGACCGCCGGATTTGAGTAGGATTGCCAGAGAGAGGGGAGAAAGAGTGGATTTCAAAGAGAGGAGAGAGAGGGGGTTGTTTTCGAAGATGGTCAGGCAGTGAAGAGGGTTCATGTATGATGACCTAAATACTGTATGATGACCTAAATAACTAATCCCATTAATCATGGGAACTTGAAACGTGAAAAAAAGTGGTTTGCAAAAGTGGGGTGCAAAATAGGTGTTAGTGGAACCGGCATATATATACGAAAATCTTCTAGTCCGGATCCCTGACTTTGCTTAAAGTCAGGACATCGCCTTTCCCGATTGAATTTTGAGAGAGAGAGAGAGAGAGAGAGAGAGGGAAGACTTGTGGAGCCGCGACAGCGGTGGTTGAACAGGAGCGGCATAGGCAACTGGCGAAGCTCTGCTTTCTTTGAAGTTTGAACATCAAGAGTAGCACTCAAACTAATTTAGGTCAGTCTCAAAAACACGAATGAACTTTTTCCCCAAACTTTTGATGTTTTTCTTAAATTTGACCCCACAACTTTTGATATTACTTTGGCCACCGAACAACCCAAGGCAAAGACAAAAAGGAATAACTACAAAATTATTAAGGCAAAAGGGGATCATGGTGGGGAACGTAGCGTGGGTGAGGGTAAAACCATCCATGACTCATTCCCCAATTTTTTTCTAAGAACCTTTGCCGGTCCCGGAAAAATTGGTGAATCTTCATGCCGTTCGAGGCGGGAATGAGAATGATACGTGCAGGGGAAATTGCATCCCTGCCAAGAAATGTTCGGTGTCCAAAGTGATTCTCCGCTGTCCCATTTTGATAATCCCATGTCTCATTTTGGGAGGTCCCAAAATACATGTACACTTTTCAAAATCAACCATAGAAACTTGATAAAAATTCATTCAAGCCATAGTAACTTGATAAAAATTCATTATTACCCTTATGTTTAAATTGAAGTACTACTATCTACATTAATCAAATTTGAATAGGTATCGGGTATAATTACAAAGTTAAGTACTCCACATTCTGTTGCAATCATTATGTTCCATTAAAAAGTTGCATCCGTTTAAATTACAAAAATTGGACGGAAGGAGTGTATCAAAAAAATGTGGGAGATGCAACATTCTTGAGCCTTGGGATGTTCGGTCGCCAAAGTCATATGATTAAAAGGGGACCGAGGTCAAATTTAAGAAAATCATCATAGTAATATGATGTTCATTCGTGTGTTCGAGACTGACCTAAATTAGGGGGTGTTCCACTAACTAGTTTTTTTTAAAAACTAGTTTTTTTCTCATAAATTAAGACAAGTCATCCTCTCACAATATATCACATAACACAAAAACCAAGGCAGTTTTAAAACAAAACTACCTTAGTGGAACACCCCCTTAGTTTTGGTGCTCCTCTTGATGTTCAAACTTCAAAGAAAGCAGAGCTTCGCCACTCGCCAGTTGCCTCTGTCGCTCCTCCTCAACCTCTGCCGTCAACTGCCGTCGCGGCTCCACAAGTCAGCTCTCTCTCTCTCTATCTCTCTCTCTCTCTCTCTCTGTGTATATATATATATATCTCCATACTTGAACTCACGCACATATTGGCTAATTGTATGGACTGTAAAAATGTTATAGTAACTAACAATACTCCTACACAAGATAACTATTAACCTCTAGACCTCTCAGCAGAGAGTGAACAAGGGTGGCCAACTAGGGCTACCCTAGTGTGGGGATTATTGGCTCAAATCCAATTAGACCTCAATTGGGTTTCTAGAAGTTCGGTGGTCTAACAAGAGAAATTAGTAGCACCTGCAGCTTCAGAGGACCAAAACAGTGCATTCGAGAGGAGCCTTGTGCCTTGTCAAGAATTGCCCGTTGGAGCCTCTCCCTGGAGCTCCTATATATTTGTTGTTGCTTTTCTTTTGTATTCACTGTTGTAGCAATCTGAGTGATTGAGGGAACAATTGTAGAGTGTGTGAGGTTGAGTGTGAATGTAATCCTCCCCCACATAGAGTGAAATCTGCTGCCTCCGTGGAGGTACCCGGTTTTTGACAGCCACACAAAATTGTGCATCTACTTCTTTGTGTTTGATTCGTGCGTGTGATTGGTTTGTCGATCCTTACACAACACCTGGTTGGTTAAGTCGATATAATCCTCTCAAACGTGATTAAAGTGTAAGAAGAATCTTAGCCAATATTCTGATCACTTAGTTATTATCTTTGGTTACCCTCTCATTCGATTCTCAAATTTATCAAGGAACATTGACATCAAGATTTCAAGTCTAAAATTAAATAGCATTTTGAAATAACAGAATTTCAAAATATACAAGCATTCAAAATGTGATTCAAAAAAGGGATTCCCTGTACTCGTACTCTTTTCAGGAGAAAAAGAGCAACAAAATTCAATACACAATTCAAATTTAGAAGATGTAGGTTGAAAGAAAGAACATTCTCTCAGAGAGTTGGCCACATGCTTCCCCGTCTTTTCCAATAAATTTTTTCTCTATTTTCTCATTGTTCTCTATGTCCAATCATGGAGCTGATGCTAGCAGTGAGATGGTCTTGAAAATCAAAGAGCCAAGGACTCATAATGTGAGTTGATTCTTTTGCTTCCAGGGTTCTAAATTGCAATATCAAAAAATGTAACAGTACCAGTGATATTGCTATTTATCGGCCAATGTCGAACAGTATGGGCCGTTGATACATATGTATTAAACAAATTCGTTGGTCCAAAATGCCGTTACGTAATGGCCAATACGATATGTAACGGCCTTTATCTAATACCCTGGTTGTTTCCATTCTCAAAATTCCTAGAGCATTTAGAAACTGCCGGGAACACTTAGGAGGCAATAGTTGTCAGGATTAGGGGAAACTATTTCTGTGGGAGTTTTAAGTTACAAAGAAGCTAACGTGGGTTTGGTTGGACTCAACTTACAATTATGCCGAATGCACTGTCCTTGATAGATTATTAATATTTAATTAGGTGATCTGGGCGAGGGCAGCATTGAATTGGACGGAAATTTTCACGGTTTTGATTGAGGGTCACACCAACTTCTCTCTCCTTTGGTATATTACAATAGATATTCTGTGGACCTCGCCGCAACTGTATTCTGCTTGTTCTTTCTGACTCCTTTTCAAATCCTGGGTTTCTCTTGGTAATGTTATCAGAAGCTACGGCGGTTTTTTAATACATTGTATGATTTGATTTTGTACTCCTCTGGTATTTGATTTGGTAGTAATTTTTGGTAATTGCTACAATCTATAATAGGTTATAGTGCTACGTTTTATTCCTATGTTTTCTCTCACAATGTGATGATAATAATATGCTATTCATTGAAGGACAAAATTTTGGTGGTGAAGATTGAATACCTTTGCTTAATTAGTACCTTTGCTTCTAAATATGCAAATCATGCAATAAGGCTATAAGAGCATAGTTGTTAAGGCGAGAAGCTTACAGAGTGCAAAGTCCTGTTAGGGTGTAGGCGAGAGGCGTAAGGCGTGGTACCCGCCTTTTTGAAGTGAGGCACACCTATGCAAAGAAAAATAGGGAAATACCAAAAACCTGAACCTGCCTTTATTTTCATAAACAGATCGGTCTTTAATTCTATAAATAATTTCTCTTTTCTCGTTAAATAGGTCAGATCAGAGTATTTAGACATATACATATATAGTGAGAAAGGGGACAGATTACCTCAGATGTTGAAGAAAATTGACTGTTTAAGATGTGTTTACGATTGACTGAGAGATGAGCAAGAGAGAAGATCGACTAAGGGATGATCAAGAGAGACGAGGTGAGAGAGAGCAACTGAGATTTGTTTCATTGATCGAGAGAGAAGGTCAAGTGGAGATGTCGCTGAAATACTTGTGTTTACGTGTTTGTTATCGACTGAATTGAAAGGGTGAAGGTGATTGTTTAAGTTGTTTAACCTTGCTTTGATCCTATGGCTGTATTAAAAGTTAAAGCGCCTTTCTCGCCGGGCGCCCCTTGGCTATGCTTCATTGAGGGCTCAGTAAAGGCGCTAGCCTTGCGCCTCCTGCCTAGGCACGCCTTTGACAACTGTGCAATAAGAGTGATGTTAAAGTGATACCTCCAAATTCTTGAAATGAACCTTATCCTTTGACTGTTTGACATTTTATCTTGTTGAGTTTTTGCAATTTTGCCTAAAGGGCTCCATTTTTTAGGTTCTCTTTGAGCTCCAAAAAACTTAGCGCCGAACCTGTTGTTTGCACTTTGCACTCCCCCTTACATAAAGCGAGACAGAGGGATAGAGAGAAACAGAGAGATGGCTGATAGTAACAAAGATCTTCTCAACATGGAGAAAAACAATTCGTCCTCTTCAACCATAGGTCTCTCTCTCTCTCTCTCTCTCTCTCTAAATCTTTTATGTGTGCACTTGTGTTCTTGTAAAGGTTATGTTAACTTGGTCCTAAAATGTATTTTGTGCAGAATCAAAGCTTATTGTTTGCCAAAACAACGAATTTCGTCAGACTCAAAATCCAAAACCTAAACCCCACGATGGAATGCCATTCACTTCTTCTGTTCCGAAAAGCCAAGGTACCCCCAACATTGTTCCCATCTTATTTTTCTTATGTCTCTGTATGTATTGCATTTGAGCATGACAATTTTAAGGATTCCAGCGATGGTATGAGGAACATAATGAAACTAAAATAAATTAACATTGAAAAAAGAGTTTGGGTGTGGTTATGAGCGGAGTTTACTGTGTTGGTTGACTTGTCCATATTAATTTGGTTTGAAATTTCTGATATGGTTCTAAATTCACCTGGGCATCATATGAAAATGATAACTTATAATGCTATTCTATACTGCAACTTTGTACGCGAATTTTCAACATCAGAGGAAATCAACATAGATTACTTTGAATACAAAGTTTTACATTGATACACGTTGACTTTATGGCTATACTTGCTATGGATCTCCTTGATCTATTTTGCTGGTAGCTCTGGGTCATTCACACATATCCTACGCTAATAATATATTTGCATTCCGAGCGATTATGGTATCCCAGAGAAGGCCGTTCTTTGTAATTATTCAAAACTTTTTTTTTTTGGCTTAGCAATTACTCAAGTTTTTTACCCATGGGACAGAATGTGAAAACATTACCTTTGCATATTGGAATTCCCTTGCACTTTAGGGTCATTCACATATATCCTACGCTAATAATATTGGTAGTATGTGGTTTTAGACATTAGATTTCCAGTATCTCTAATTATATCTTTACTCAAGATATCTAAGTGATTAGTTCTCTGTCTTTCTTCCGTAGATAAGGTGGTATACTTCTGGGTAATGTTTATGCCTTCATATTTCTTCCTGTTTTTGCTGCAGATGTGAGTCGTAACTATGTCTTCCTTTTACTGCTGGCATAAGCTTCATATTAAAGAAATTCAGGGAAATAAGCATGTATATTGTTTAATAGTTGATAATTCACTTGGTGAGTTATCCGGTTGTTATGTTCCCTTATTTTGGATCTTATCTCTATCCCCGATGTGTATATGGCTTTATTTTCTCATGGTGGTGATCACTTAGAGATTCTAGTGTTTCTCAGCGACTCTAGTGGGCATAGACTTTGTACGGGTGGTGAACGAATGGTGTCACTATTTGTCGGGTTTCTCCTTATTAGCACCCAAAAATTGGCACTAGTAGTAACTACTAATCTGAACTGACAGTTAATCTATTGTCTGTTTACAGTTCTTGGAAAAGCAAAGGACTTCCTAGGAGTTTTTTCGGAAGCAAATAAAAGGCTGGAGGATGATGCAAAGGCACGCATATGAATATCATTACCCAAATTGCCTCTCAAAATTTCACCAATTCTCTCCTTCGTCCTAACATGAATTAGGCTTCATGGACATGCAGGACAATGCTAAGGAATACGATATTGAGGCACTTACCGGGAGCGAATCCGAATACATTGAAATGGTAAGTAAGAACTTTTTCAGTAATTTTTTTTCCCTATTCAGACGAAGTAGCATCAATACAACTACTAGTTGATGTTGGTATTTATCCTATTTAGGATTTAATTTTGGGCGTTGCTGATCTCCATACACCTGAGGCTGTTGCTGCTGCCGAGTCTGCAATTGCTGGTTATCGACCAGTGATTTCTTTGGCAGCTAGCAGTAGCAGTGATGATGACGATGACGACAGTGATGATAGTGACAATGACGAAACCAATGGTGGTTATGTTGATGTTGACAGTTTGGCTTGCTCACCTACGAAAATAAAAAGATTGAAGCAGCCTCTCGATGGTGATCTTTCTACCAAACCTTCTGGAAACGGTAGTTCAAAAAAGTGACCAAAGATTGTTGAGCTCCCATAGAACTGTTTTTGGTTTTAATATAGCTAGGTTTAAAGATCATGTGACCAAATTATCGGTGCAAATAAACTGTCGTTAGTTTTTTAGAGTTGAATGTAGCAAGGTTTATGAATGTAAGAATGCTGCCAAATGCATAGAGCGTGAGAGTAGGTGCTTGTTTTGTTATCAATGCAAAAATGAGAAAATGGCAACATGTTATATTCTCTTATACTTTGCCTTCATTCCTATAAACCACCAATATTCAGACACCAAAGCACAGCACCCTGAGTAAAAAGCTTCACTAATGGCATAGATGTAGATTGTGAAGAGCAAAACAAGCCTTCAAATGTTAGTAAAAATGTGAGTCTCCATTGATTTGGTTAAAAATTTGAATAAAAAAACTCGATCTTGTGCAAGTTTGAGTCAAGGAATGGAGTAAGTTCAGAGGGATTTTGCTGAGAATTTGTTTTTCAGTCTTAAAAGAGTAAAGGATGGAGATGCTCTTTGATATGGCAAACAAAGCCGTAGTGTCACCTATTAGGGATTCGTGATTTCTACGTGTAGCTCTCTTTTAGAATAAATAGCCATAAATCCAAACTGCTGCTGGTTAAAGGCAGGCTTCTGGGAATTTTGTTTGATGTAGCCTGGAGGTTGAGAAACCTCTTCAGCTGTTTGATTGTGTCTTTAGATGGAGAATGTGGGTTTTTGGCTATTATTGTACTATAAAGTTATTTGTTGAATCGGAAATCAAAAGTATCAAATTGGTGCTTTCTGATTAGCAATGTTTTCCTACTTACTTAAGCTGTTTTCAGCCAAGATGCAGCAGCACAGTAACAAACAAAAAGCGTGTCATATATATGGTTGAGACGTGACTGAAAGCAGATGCTGTCTTCACTTTCGGTGGAGAGGTGACTGGATGGTGACTTAAAAGTGGATGCTCCTTTTGGAATTTAGTCTAAAGGCCAAAGCGTGTCATATATCTATCTCACCCAAATGAATCTTAATTCCAGCCAACGAAACTGCAGCAAACACCACCCCGATTTGACTGATACATTGATTTTCATATGGTAACCGAGAAAACACCGAAGAAAGTGCCAGGCTTTTCATTGCAACTAGTGGATGACAAGGGGTTTTAACAATGGGCTGCAACCATAACGTGATGCTGCTTCGTAGCCTTATGGGTGGTTATTGCCACTCGATGCGCTCGACCATTATTCCCTAAAATTGTGTGGAGAAGAGAAAATCACGGCTCTGTTGCTGCCAGTGTTATGCTACAGCTGTTTCACCCTCCAACCACGCCATTGCCATTATTGTTAAGGCGATCATAACTGCTATTTGAAACTGTGAACTTTGGACCGTAGTTCTTTGGAATGATCCTGTGGTGTCCAGATTTCTAGATGACCCTTCTGAGTTGACTCTTTTCCACCGTAGCAGTGAGATCTGTCTCTCCTGGTACCTCTGCACAAGAAGCACCCGCCGTTAGCACCCAACCTGGCCGGAAGTTGGCCAGGGAAGGCACTCCGACGGTCTAGTAAGAGATCTGAGGAAAGAGGAGGTACCAGAGAGAAAGTGTAGTTTGTGAGAAATGTTGTGTACCTTCTAGGGTTCTCCTCTCTTCCTTTATATAGGCTCTCTTGACTTGGGCTCCAAGCTTAGGTGCAGATTGGTAATTTGGCTCGGATGACGTCACGTTACGGCAACCGCCTCAAATGACATCATCCATGACGTGTCGGATGAACTGCCTTCCGCATTTCCCGCGAGTCGTTTCGGGTTTACCCGGCTCGGATGACTCGCCCGGTTCAATCTCGTCTCGGCGAGTCGTTTCGGGTTTATCCGGCTCGGATTAACGGTTCGGATCAAACTCGTCTCGGCCAAGACGCTAGTACATTCTTCTTTACGATTTGATTCATACCGACTCGGCACGGTTATATTGGGCTCGGTTGACACTGTCTTGGTACTGTCATATTGGCTTGATTGACACATCTCGGCACGGTCATATTGGCTCGGCTTGGTTGGAACCATCTCGGTAGAGTCATATTGGCTCGGATGGCACCGTCTCGGTACGGTAATATTGGCTCGATTGACACATCTCGGCACGGTCATATTGGCTCGGCTCGGATGGAACCGTCTCGGTTGACACCATCTCGGCATGGTCACATTGACTCGGCTTGGTTGGAACCGTCTCGGTAGGGATATTGGCTCGGATAACATCGTCTCGGCACGGTCATATTGGCTCAGCCCATTTAAGCTTAGGATTAGGCTTCGCCTTGTTCGGGGCCTGAGCCTTGATCTGAGCCAAGCTGTGACCCATTTGATCGTTATATTTTGGCCCACTACAGATCCTATAAGAATGGATTCAATATACTTGGAATTAGCATACCTCTTGTTCTTCTGTTTAGTTAATAAGTAATGGTTAAACACAACTTTGTTAACCAGTCTCCAAGTAATTAAAATTATTGTTTCTTGAGCTGAGGTAAAAACTATGGCTTTAGCTTGTTGAGTTGAAAATGGACACGGCTTCGGATTTGTGCCTTTTGAGTAATTATTTCCCTCAGTCAGAAGGGACACCAGAAAGACCAAGATTGTGTGTCTTCCAGGTCATTGATGACACAAAGATGCATACTCTTGCTTCGGCTTCGATGATGCAGAAACCAATCTCTGAGGAGTTCGACTATACCTCTGGTCCCACTATCGCAAGTACCTTGGAACTAATGCTGACAAAAATGAAAATACAGATTTTAAATAATTAAAAATAATAATAAGTAAAAGAAAATGATTAACAAAAAGAATTAGGGTATAAACTGTAAGGACCCGTATTTTTACATAACTTTTCTGGAATAATATTGGGTAAATGTGAGGAATTGAATTTTGACTAAGATGGGTCAATGTGATAGTGGTAGAATGCATTTGGATGTCTTTAAAGTGCATTGGAAGTTTAAGGGTGAAAGTGTAATTAGTTGGGGAGTATATATCTTATATATGGCTGATTTTTTGTAAAATATACACCTCTCTTCCTCCCAAAAATCAATCCTCTCTCTCTCTCTCCTCTCCTTCTCCATTTTCTTGCTAAAACCCACCAAAATACACCTCTTCTTCAAGTCTCCTTCAAGATCCATGCATAAAATCACCTCCATTGCGCGTATTGGAGCTTGAACCGTGTTTGTATCGCCTCTAGAAGCTTGGTTTCGGGTTGAGCTCGTTTTTGGAAGCTAGGGTTTCGGGTTTTGTGGATTTCAAGCTCAAATCTTGAGGTAGGGGAACAAATTTCTACTCTCTCTAGTTGATTTGTTGCACATTATTGATACTTGGACTCAAACTCCATGAAAACCATGTTTTCTCTCCCAAATGGGTTTTGTTCAATTTGATTTTGTGATCTATGGATTGAGTTGTTGTTTGATGCAATTGTTGGTTGTTTTACCCTCCCTCTATATCCATTAGTTGCTTGACATTTCCAATTTTTGGCCTAAATCATCATATATGCACTTGGGTTGAAGTATCATGTTTTGAGAAAAATTCGCAGAAAATCTGGTTTTCCCCAACCAGTTGAGCAAAAACCTCCAACCGGTTGGGCGCTTCTAAAAATTTCACACGAATCTACCTCTGCCCAACCAGTTGGGCAAAAACCACCAACCAGTTGGGCTTTTCTGAAAAATTATGCTTGTTTCTGTTTTGGTCCAACCAGTTGGGCAAAAACCTCCAACTGGTTGGGAAGTGCTAAAATCTTATATTTGTATTCTCCGTTCTTCCCATGATCGTTGGGCGTCTTGTTCTTTCCTTCGATACATCTTTTCATCATTCGCGATGTCATGCGAGGTTGTGAGTGAGATTTGTGGAGGTGGTTAACGAATTTAAATACGGACGCTTGGTTGTTTATACGTGTGAAATGAACTTGGACTTGAGTTATGATAAATTAAAGAAAACGGATCGGGATTTGATGAGTGAACTAATATGGGTACTTATGAGATACATGGGCATTGGTGGAATGTTTGAGAGACATGTGGGTATTTGAGAGACACGAGGTACTCATGGGTATTGTGGGATACGTGAGAGAAACTTGGAGAGTACATGTGGGACACGAGAGTGTTTGTAGGATCCAATAAGGCACTTGTTAAATAGTTAGTGGACACGTGGGTACTTATGGAATACGAGGACACACTAGTTGTATGTTGTGTGACACGTGGGAAGAAATTGACCATCGGGATGGTGTCAAGTATATCAAGCATACGTACACTCGCATACATATATAAATGAGCTGCGATAGGTTGACTATTGATGTGTTGAGTGGGCACGTGGGTAAACCGCTGACACAATGTGGTATTGTGGTACTTATGTGAACTTGTAGTATGCCTTGGAACGTATGGGACACGTTGAGATGTATGTAAGTATTAGTGAGACACGTTGGTGCTTGTGGATTATGTTGATAAGTGTGTAGGCAAGGCAGGGTACATGGACTCACGAAAGTATTTAGATTAGCTTATGACGAGTGAGTATATACGTATATTTAAGTAGGTGTGAAATGTTTGGGGACGGGATGGTGGTGTGTTATAACTAGTGCTTGTATGTATGGTTTGTTGTGTGGCGAGAAGGATATCCATTGGTTAATTGTTTGAAGTTTGGATTGTGGAAGTGTCCTCGGGTGATATGTGAAGTATATATATATTTACTTCAAATGGTAAGTGTAGAAACCTACTTGTAAATGTTAGTTTTGCTTGATGCTCTTATTCGGTACATGTTATTTATGCATATAATTTTTTTTAGAGTCTGAAACCCAAAGGGGACACCTACTGGGCGAAGTGTATGCTCACCCCTTTGCTGTTTCAGGTTTCGCTTGAAGAGCAAGATGGAGAGCATGACATAGTCAAATCATGGCATGAAGAATCATTTGAAACATTTTTCTTTTTTTCTTGTAAAAGAATGTAATCTTTAATGTAATCCGATGGGGCATTGGGTGTCGAGATTGAGATTATTACAAAAATATATGGAAATGTTGTAAGGTGATTTTGCATTACACTATGAGTTCTTTTATTAGAAATTTCTTAAGAAAATGTTCATTTATTTATGTTGAAAATCGAGGGCGTGACATAAACTGCAATAGCTGTTTTTCCTTGTTATCAACTTTTTTAACCATCTAACTGAATATTAAGTCTGAAGAGTGAAGCTGCATTCCCTCATCTCTGTTGATTCAATTCATTTATTTATTGCAAATTGTATAGTTCCCTCCATGGTGTGTTTTTTACGCATAAGCCACTAATTCGTTTTGAAAACGATAACTGCATGCACCAAGTTTGTTCTTTGCCAATGAGCTGCTTCTTCAATCTTCATTTACAAGTTTCTAATTCGTTATCAAGAAGGTGGTTAAATGAGTTCTGTACGTATTTTACATTTTTTTACACTGTTTTTGAAACTCTAACCTCTTAGAAGAACTGTATTGTCATTTCAAGCATACAAAATGATAATAAAATATATGTCAGACGAAAATTAGGGCGAACATCCAGTCAAGATTTTCTCCCAATTATGTTTTCGTAATGTACTACTTGGTTGATGGTTCCATTTCTACACTCAGAAGCAGAATGGGGATTGGGGTTTGGTTCTACTTGTGGGATGTGAGCTAAATGGATACCTTAGATTACTCGATTGGAGTTCAGTGAGGCTGTTTTGATCACAAGATAATTTTTGCCATAGAGAAGAGAATTCCCAAAAAGCTCACGTTAAGGAATGGAATGCTACTGCAATTTCTCTTATCCCTAACGTGAGTGCTCCTTCATCAGTTAAAAAGAGACCAATTTCATGCTGCAATGTTAAATACAAATGCATCACTAAGGTGTTGGCCAGTGGAATGCAACTTGTTCTTCCATATATCATAGACCTTTTATAAAAGGGAGATCAATACTTGACAACGTTTTTTAATGCAAGAGCTAGTGAGAGGGTATCATAGGTCAGATGGTATTCCTAGGTGTTCGATTAAGATAGATCTTATGAAGGTTTATGACTCTGGGATTGGCGTTTCCTTTTTGATGCTATGGTCTGTATGGAGTTCCCTCCTTTGTTTATGCACTGGGTTCAACAATGTGTATGTTCTATGAAATACTCAGTGGCTATCAATGGAGGTTTTGAGAGGGGGTTTTCCTGGTAAAAGAGGGCTCAGGAAGAGGGATCCCATATCACCCTATCTTTATCTCATTGTGATGAAATTGTATGCTACTCTTCTCAAGTTCAGAGTATTGAATGGCGGTTTTAACTATCACCCAAAGTGTTTTGCCCTAAAATCGTGTCACCTTGCTTTTGCGGACAATCTTTTCATTTTATGTGGAGTGTCTCAGGATTCTTTTATCCTTATTAAAAATTTGTTGCATGATTTTCATTCCTTTTCTGGGCTTCAGCCAAATGTTCAGAAGAGTGCAGTTTTCTTTGGAGGTGTGAATGATCCTTTTGAAGCTCAAAAGGATCATTCACACCTCCAAAGTGTACTGGAGCTCTTAATCCTCCAAGTGTACTGGAGCTCTATTTTCATCCTTCCTAGCAAGCTGGTTAAAGAGATTGAGGGATCCCTTATGGCATTTATGTGGTTTGGTGCAAAGCTTAAACATAGTGGAGTAAAGGTCAAATGGGAATAGTGCTAGGTCGTTTTTCACACCAAAAATAATTAATTAAATTGAACAATTACTACTATTCTTTCGAATAGTGGCAAATATTCCGAGTATTGTCCTCAGTGATTAAAGGCTAAGATGCAATTATTTCAATGGATTTCTAAATTAATTCAAGAAAAAAAAAATGATTTGATTTTGGTTGTTAAAATTATTTAAATAATGAAAAGAAGGAAAGATTGTGAATTAAATAATATGGCAAAAAGTCTTAGGGTTTCAAATCCACCCTAACTTCGCAACCAAGTAATTATATTAATTTAGGGAAATCAATTACCAAAACGACAATCACTTGCTAAAAGCTACGAGCCCTAGCAGTATCGACAAGAAAATAGCATGTGATTGAAAACTGGGCATAACCTATCTTCGGTTGGCACGAATCATCTTCGATTCTAAAACTAATTAATCTAGGCACGACTTGTCTCCCCTAGGCATAGACTATCCTAATTCACAATTCCATGCGCCAAGAAAATTGTTGCATAACTATGTATTTGCATTCACAGAAAACAAACACATAAAACTAGATAAGAAAAATAAAATAGAATCATAAAAATAAGTCCCAAAGTTATACAACTGTCGTTTCAATAATCAAAATCTAAATTAATATAAAAACGTAGTTACTTGGTTAGGGTTTCATCTACACCCTAGAGGAGAAGTTTAGCCGGCCATCGGAGTAGAAAGCACGGAAGTTTTGGGTGGACGAACTGTGATTTTCCCCCACTGGACTGTCGAAGTCTGTCCTCTCTTTTTCTCTCTGTCATGCGTGATCCGTATATGACTTTGTGGTCTCTCCTCCTTGAGCCTTCTGCCTCCTTTTATAATAGCCTTCTGTCCTCTTTTTTCAAAGCCCTAGCCGACCTCTTCTTTTATTCTAGCAAGGCTAGCCAACAATTGCCTTTGGTAGCCCATTAACCCATGGTCCACTCTTAGTCAAAGTAGATTCATAGACAATTGCTTGGGCCCACATGCATGTCTATATACTATGGTGCCTTTCAATTCCATAACCACATGGGTGGGATAGCCACAAGGCTCAATCCCATGCTAGGTTCATCACTTTAATTCTATTTGATCACGGGGTTCACTTTGACACAAGAAAAATTGGACTTTGCTCTTTTCTTTATTTTATCAAAGCCTCTAAATATCTGCAAAAACACGCAAATAAAACATTGTACTCTAAGTAATATAAATGGACTTAACAAGGGTAAATTAGGGGCGCTTATGTGAACATTTTGCGCGCCTATCACACCCCCCAACTTACATTTTGCTAAGTCCCTAGCAAAACAAAACAAATGCAACTAACAAAAAGAAACTAAGATGGATAAATCTTTTAAACCCCCTGGTGGCCTCAGTAGGACGAGTGAAGTCTCGTGAGGTTTTTCAGCAGTGATCACCCACAAAACACCCAAGGAATTGGACACTCAAATGCAACTCAAACCCAACCGACAACCTTCTAGAGTACTACAGCGACTGTCATGCAAGTCAAAGACAAGATGCTTTAAACATGCAAAGATTTAAACAAGTGAATTCTCGTATTCAATCTACCACAAAAATTAGCCTTTTCACCTACGATTGGATAGGGATTTATCACATAACATGCGTGTAAGTGAGCACCATACATAGAATTTCACTAACCTCGAAAACAGTTCACACAATATCAATAGCCCGGTGTGTCTCTAATAACTACCCCTTCCCCTAACAATTAATCTCTCTTTTTTCACTTCTTTTTTTTTCTTTTTTTTTCCCTTGTGGTCGTGCAATGCCTGGATCTGTCGGGTTTTCTAGTTGACCCATGTAACGAGCTTTAGGTCGGTCATCCCCAAGCCAGATGGCCTTAGGGTACCAGGTTTAAAGAGAACCCTCGGACTTAATTGCTCGAGTCAAAAAGGCTTTAGGAAGAGACCCAAACTAACCACATTCAACCAATGCCTTCACAAGGTCTATCCATCTTTTGACGCGAATAACACGGTGGGAGCAAACCCCGATTGCCCAGTTACTCAATGAACGCCCGGATAAGCAATATCAATTTAGCGCACAATGTAGGGAAGAGGTTCCAATTAGCCCGTGGGCACAATTAACTAACACCAAAATATCAATAACATGTAAACCAAATTCAAGGCCAGTGAATGCTCAAAGTGGGATAGTGCACGTGAAAAAAACATGAACTCAAGTGATCAAACACTATCCAACTATAGATGATATGTGCTAACCAAGTGCTTTCTATCAACTCTCATTCAGAAGCTTAAATCGATTCATGAACTCGTATCAAGACGTCAACTCACATAACAATCATCACAACACTAATCAGCAGCCATCAATAAAGAGTAAGTGCACTCAAGCATCCAAATTCCTTGGTTCACTTTTTTTTTTTTTAAATTATTTTTTTGAATTTTCCAGACTCTAAAAAGCATAAAAATAAAGTGATCCCTCCCCCCGACTTAAACCATCCAATGTCCTCATTGAAAGCATGAACTAAAAGATAGGACGAGAAGGTAAAAGAGAGGAAAAGTATCACCTTGGTAGAGGAAAACAAATAGCAGGGTAAAAGATGGCGAGAGGGAGACCCCCCAACTTGAAGCATAGTACCTGCAATTGTTAGTCTCCAAGACAACGAAATAAAATAAAATAAAATAAAAACTCAAAAAGAAAAACAATCCAAACTAGAAAAAGAAAGGACTCAAAGACAACACTAAACAAGGAAATGACACTTGGGTTGCCTCCCAAGAAGCGCTAAGCTTCATGTCTTCAGCTAAACAAATTGAATGTTGCAATATATCAATCACCAGAAAAGATGTTATCCGGTTTCAAGCAAGGATATGGAAGTGGTTTCTGCTCAACTTTCGGTTCCACCTCTATTAGAGGGGAGGGAGAAAGATTATGAAGTATAGGCCACAGCTCAATGAATGGGCCACTCCATTGAAATTCATCTATGTGGGCTATCGACTCAAGAGAATCATAGTCTGTGTCAATATCAACCTTATCTAAGCCCTCACGCACCAAATGCGTCACCATGGGATCCTTAACTCCAATGTTATTATGTGTCTCATCTACCAAGTTATCAACCATGTTAACCGGTTGATGAGGTTGTTCAGCGGCATTGAAAACATTTAAATGCAAGGTTTGGTTACCAAAGGAGACGTCCATCGCCCCTGTCCTACAATGGATGCTAGCATTAGCTGTAGCTAAGAAGAGGCGACCGAGAATAATAGGTGTTTGCTTCCTAAGGTTATGCACCTGTTCCATGTCAAGGACTATGAAGTCTGCTGGAAAATAGAAATTTTCAACCTTGACAAGGACATCTTCGATAATACCACGTGGCACCTTGATCGACCTATCGGCTAATTGAAGGGTGACTGGCATGGGCTTCAACTCACCACGCCCAAACTGCTCATATAATGAATAAGGGAGTAAATTGACACTTGCTCCCAAGTCCAAGAGTGCTCACTCGATAGAATGGTTACCAATAAAACAGGAGATAATTAGAGCACCTGGGTCCTTGAGCTTAGGAACAGTGTTATGTTGAATGATAGAGCTCACTTGCTCAGTAAGAAGGACCCTTTTGGACACATGGGTCCTCAGTTTGTGCTTTTTGGTGCACAAGTCCTTGAGAAATTTGGCATAGGAGGGGATTTGCTGAATGGCATCGAGAAGGGGAATGTTGATTTTCACCTCCCGAAACATCTCCATCATATTTTCCATGGTATTGCACTTTTTACTAAAAGGAGTTGAAGAGTTAAGACATGTTGGGAATAGTGCCTTGGGAATATAAGATGGAGCTTCAGATGGCCCCTCATCAGATGTGAGCATTGGAGTTGGCTCATTCCCATTGAACTGTTTATCCACTTTTGACCCCTTAGTGACAGATGGAGACTCTTTCTCCTTTGCTTTGACCTTCTTGGGTTGGGTCTCTAGTTCCCTCCCATTTCTGAGGGCGACAACTATTTATGCTTGTTCGTGATCTTGCGAATTGTCAATGTGGTGCATCCCTCGTGGGTTAACCAATGGCTGGCTTGGTAACTTACCCTCCTCTCAACGGTTGAGAGCATTCGCTAGTTGACCTAATTAGGTCTCTATCTTGGCGATGGATTGAGAGTGGGAGTGAACCAATTGGAAATCAGCTCTCAATTGTTGGTTATCAGCTTTTAGATCAGCCAGGGCTTTAAACATTTACTCTTCAAAAGATGGTGTTCTTTGGGAGGACAAAGGAAGAGCAAAAGGCCGTTGGTATTGTTGTGGTGCGGGAGGTGCATGATTGGATGTTGGATACGGTGGCCTAAATGGTTGGGCAGAATATTGCTCTTGCCCTTGCTCTCTCCATGAGAGTCTAGGATTGTCCCTCCAACCAGGGTTGTAGGTGTTTGAAAATGGGTCATTCAATGGCCTACCAAACCCTTGCGCTGCATTCACTTGCTTTTGAACAAACTCCGAAAATTAAGATGCCATGTGGCACTCACTCACATAATGGCCCGGGCTTAGAGCATAATTGACAAACCACCGCCATAGTAGATGGAGGGGAAAGGTATGAGGGACCTTGGTTTAAAGATAGGAAAGCGTCAAACTTACGGCTCAAGGCATCCACTTTCATGGATAGATCATTAGATTGGCCCACCTCATAAAGGCCTCTCGGTTTGGAAGATGCAGATGCGGACCTATCTGTGCGAAAGGATGAGGCGTGGTGTCGTGAATTTTCAGCTAATTGCTCAAACAAAGACCAATTTTCATTCTCGTTTTTTAGCATTAATGTGCCTCCACATGAGGCATCCACCATTTGTCGGTTTGATTCAGATAGTCCATCATAGAAACCTTGGACTAACTGTCATTTAGAGACCGCATGGTGTGGACAGCTCCTATCAAGCTCTTTTAATCTCTCCCAACTCTCATGAAATTGTTCGCCCACGTGTTGAGAAAAACTAGTGAGTTTTTGGCGAATCTCTTTCGTTTTGCCTATGGAAAAGAACTTTTTCAAGAACTCGTTATACATTTGATCCCAAGAGGTGATCCTATTCGGTACTAGAGTTTTAAACCAAGATTTGGCTTTATCTTTAAGTGAGAAGGGAAATAGCTTCAACTTAAGGGCATCGTCATTGAAGTTACAAGATTTTGACAGTGGAGCAAATCTCTAACTCGTCCAAATGCTAATATGGGTCCTCGTGGTCAAGTCCATAAAATGATGGGAGAGTTTGAAGTAAACTGGGCTTGATTTCATATTGGGTTGCCGCAGTGGTTGGCAACATTATACACGAGGGTGAGGTGTAAGTGGATGGGAGAAAGTGTTCCCGGATTACTGGTGGGTCCTCAACAACCACTCTTCATTCATCTCCCATTGTAATAAGTATTGTGGGTGGGTTTTGACATGTGGCTATTTGATTGGCTTTAAAAATCATTCTATCTCTAGGTCTAAAGGAATCAAATCTGGATGACAAGAACGGCGCCCAAGCATATATTGCAAATTGCCCTAAAAAAAAATAGTAATAAAAGTAAAATAAAAGCTCAAATAAAAGGAAATAAGAAAACTTACAGTGCCTAGAGAAAGTAAAAATTAGAATGATTGCACTTGTGGCTGCGAATGGAAGGCTTGTTTCTCCCTCGGTGCATTGCAACTTCTCACTTCTTATGTCTGCTATAAAAAAAAATGCTAACAAAAAGAACAATTAAACAAGTATGAGAACAAAAATTAAAAAATAAAATAAAATAAAATACCTAAATTAAGAATTAAAATAAAAATCAACTGAAACAATGCAACCGTGCTTGTAATCCCCGGTCACGGCGCCAAAATTTGGTAGGTCGTTTTTCACACCAAAAATAATTAATTAAACTGAACAATTGCTACTATTCTTTCGAATAGTGGCAAATATTTCGAGTATCGTCCTCAGGGATTAAAGGCTAAGATGCAATTATTTCAATCGATTTCTAAATTAATTCGAGAAAAAAAAATGATTTGATTTTGGTTGTTAAAATTATCTAAATAATGAAAAGAAGGAAAGATTGTGAATTAAAGAATATGGAAAAAGGCCTTAGGGTTTCGAATCCACCCTAACTTCGCAACCAAGTAATTACTTTAATTTAGGGAAACCAATTACCGAAACAACAATCACTTGCTAAAAGCTACGAGCCCTAGCAGTATCGACAAGAAAATAGCATGTGATTGAAAACCGGGCATAACCTATCTTCGATTGGCACGAATCGTCTTCGATTCTAAAACTAATTAATCTAAGCACGACTCATCTTCCCTAGGCACAGACTACCCTAATTCACAATTCCATGCGCCATGAAAATTGTTGCATAACTATGTATTTGCATTCACAGAAAACAAACACATAAAACTAGATAAGAAAAATAAGATAGAATCATAAAAATAAGTCCCAAAGTTATACAACTGTCGTTTCGATAATCAAAATCTAAATTAATATAAAAACGTAGTTACTTGGTTAGGGTTTCATCTACACCCTAGAGGAGAGGTTTAGCCGGCCATCGGAGTAGAAAGCACAGAAGTTTTGGTTGGACGAACTGTGATTTTCCCCCATTGGACTACCGAAGTCTGTCCTCTCTTTTTCTCTCTGTCATGCGTGATCCGTATATGACTTTGTGGTCTCTCCTCCTTGAGCCTTCTGCATCCTTTTATAATAGCCTTCTGTCCTCTTTTTTCAAAGCCCTAGCCGACCTCTTCTTTTTATTCTAGTAAGGCTAGCCAACAATTGCCTTTGGTAGCCCATTAACCCATGGTCCACTCTTAGTCAAAGTAGATTCGTAGACAATTGCTTGGGCCCACATGCATGTCTATATACTGTGGTGCCTTTCAATTCCATAACCACGTGGGTGGGATAGCCACAAGGCCCAATCCCATGCTGGGTTGATCACTTTAATTCTATTCGATCACGGGGTTCACTTTGACACAAGAAAAATTGAACTTTGCACTTTTCTTTATTTTATCAAAGCCTCTAAATATCTGCAAGAACACGCAAATAAAACATTGTACTCTAAGTAATAATATAAATGGACTTAACATGGGTAAATTAGGGGTGCTTATGTGAACATTTTGCGCGCCTATCAAGTAGATTTGTTGTCCTAAGAATGAAGGAGGTCTGGGATTTTGAAGAATTAAAGATTGGAACAAGCAACTATGCTTAGGGACCCGTGGGCCCTCAGCAAAAAGGCTAACACTCTGTGAGTGAAATGGGTCCATACTTATATTATAAAGGATAAATGTATCTGGAATATGGCCGTTCCCCATGATGCTTCTTAGACAATTAGAAAAGTTTGGGGTCTGAGGTATCTTGGTAAGCCTCTTATTAAGTCCCTTTATCAGTAATGGTCTAACAACTTTCTTATGGATTGACAATTGGCACTCTCTTGGACCCTATGACCAATTTTGGGATAGTCTGGTGGTTAATAGGGGCAGTGCTCTACTGGCTAAATTTGCAACCGTTTTTGTCAATGGTAATTGGTGTTGGCCTAGATTGAGGACCTTAGCGAGTCAATCCATAATTGCACATTCTCCTCCTTGTATTTTACCCGATCCTGCAATGGAAGATACAGTGGTATGGATGCCACATCCGAGTGGACAGTACACTACTGAGTCAGCATGGGAAGCTATCAGATCGAGGTTTACTCCTCAAGACTGGTGTAGTATTTTTAGGGAAACAATAGTGTCCTTCGTTGGTCTATTATTCTCTAGCTTGCTGCTCAGTCAAAGACTAAGTACAAGAGATCGTTTGAGAAATTGGGGCATGGTGGTGGATGGTCATTGTTGCCTGTGTGGGATTGCACCTGAGTCCCATACTTATCTCTTTTTTGCCTGCCTTTTTTCATTGCATGTATGTCACAATTTGATGAATCATTGCCAGGTTTCGGGGATGCCGGATACGCTGTTTGATATTCTCAGTTAGTATAGTCCCAATGCCAAGGGGAAGAGTTTAAGATGCCTTTGTCTTAGGGGACCATTAGTTGCTTCAGTTTATGGTCTGTGGAGGGAAAAATGCTAGAATTTTTCAGGGATGGATCTCTGCGCTTGATCAAGTTTCTCAAGGTATTCATACCGCTGTCAGGGATTTCCTTAGCTCTAAAAGGAATTTGAAGGCTTCCACCAAGATCAAAGTTATATGTACGAGATGGAGGTTGACATATAGAATTTTAGGATCTGTATATCTTGCCTATATAGTTTTGTTTTGCTTCTTTTTGCTGTGCTTTTTCAGTTGTAATGTTTTTGGGATGATTGATCTCCCTCCCTTTTTTATTCATTTGGTTGTGCCTTAGGGGGTGTTCCACTAACTTGGTTTTTTTAGTTTTTTGGTTTTTTGGTTTTTTTGGATGTTTTAGTTTTGCAAAAAAAAAAACTAACTTGTTCCACTAACTAGTTTTTTGGTTTTTTGGTTTTTGGTTTTTGGTTTTTAGTTTTGCAAAAAAACTAACTTGTTCGACTAACTTGTTCCATTAAACTAGTTTTTTTGTATGTTTAGTTTTGCAAAAAAACTAACTTGTTCACTAACTAGTTTTTTTGGCTTTTTTGGTTTTTAGTTTTGCAAAAAAAACTAAGTGGTTTTTTGTTAGTGGAATGAGATAGTTTTGAGTTAAAACAAAACCTTTTTTTTTTTAGCGGAACAGGGCCTTAATAAAATCTTTGCACTTATTGGGTATCCAAGAAATCCGGTAAACATCTTTGAAGTTCTTCTTTGATGCGAAAAAAAGAAAAAAGAAAACCATAAATTGGACTGACCAGACCAGTCTGTTTGGATTGGTACTGTGGTTTTCATGCTTTGGTTCTGGTTCTAAAAAATGAGAATCGGATGCTTTGGTCAAGTTTCGTAATTGGGAACCATAATTCGAATTGAACCAGACTGTTTACCTATATGTATATGTTTATATACGCTTGAAAACTCTCTCAGTAAGTATGTTTCATCTGTATCAATAATGAGATACATGGCATTAACGTCTCAAAAACTACTGAACTTTAATAAATTTCAATTGCACTGTCAAACTATTACTCCATTATTCAATTTACCTCCCATCGTCTAATTCTGTCAAATATCAAACGGAAATCGCTGAGGTGGACTTTTTTAGACGTTAATCCGCTAAAAACAAAAACTTCTTTGTCTCTCACATGGCAGTGGGCCCTTTACTGACCAAAAAAAAAAAAAAAAACCTCTAATAATCACTTACTTTGTTTGGTTGAGTGTTTTGAAAAGAATATTTTGAGAAATATTTTTGAGATAGTGTTTGGATGAGTTTTTGGAAAAAGTAATAATTAGAGAGAGGTATAGTAATTGGAGAGAGATAGAGAGAGAAATGAGAATAATGATTGGAGAGAGGGTATAAGTAGAGAGAGAAATGTGATTAATGATTGGAGAGATGAGAGATGGGGAAAGAATCTTTTTTGAAATTTTTTTCAGAAATGTGAAGAGAACAAAGTGACTATCTCTCTCATAATCAAACCTTCCACACCATTTTCCCTCTATTCGAAAGAATCCAAACAAAGGCCAAGACTTGAATCCTCATCAACAAGATAATCATCTAACATATAATTATCCCCTCTACTGAAATTAATCTCATCAAATTTATTCTCAATTCCCTCTGAATTCCGATAAAACCCTAACCACCCTCAAACCACCCAAGGTCGAGGACTCGCTAGACTCGGATTGAGATCCCCTCCTTAACACGTAGGAGTTGTCAACGCTGCTAGTAAAAGTAAAGTGACAATAATAATTGTCAACTGGGTTTTGTACCGCCTCTTCTTCTTCTTCTTCTTCTTCTTCTTCTTCTTCTTCTTCGTCGTCGTCGTCGTGTTTATGTAGAGTAGTAGATGTATAAATCTCACATGAACATGGGTGATTTATGAAGAAGTCAAACCCATTTCTAGTCATGAACTAGAGACCCTTTCGAATTTGATATGGAATCAGCTTTGTCGGTGGTATTCAGGGTCGTGGAATCAGCTTTGTCGGTGGTAATGAACTAAAGGTTGAAAAGGTGTGGAATTCTAGGTTGTGGGATCCGATTCACGTGCCTCTTACTTGCAATCAATGGGCCACATCATCAACCTTTTCCTCCAAAAACACCATTTAATGTCTAATTTTTATCGTCTATGTCCAACTCAGCTATTTCGTTTGGCATTTCACAAAATTAGACGGTAGGAGGTAAATTGAATAACGGAGTAATAGTTTGGGAGTTCAATTGAATTTTATTGAAGTTCAAAAGTGTGTGAGACATTGAGGTCAAAGTTTGACGGGTTGTAAAATTTTCCCCACTACTTTTCAACAAAACTCTTCCACTCCTCCAAAACTATTTTGTGGATTGGTTTAATGGTACTCCCTCCGTCCCAAATTATTGTTTTTCTTTCCTTTTTTGGACGACTTAATGAATTGTCTATAATTGTTAATTTATTAAGTTTTTGTGTTCAATACGGATCTTGTTTGATAGATCTCAATTAGTTTTATCAAACAAAGTTTTTGGAATGACCCAAAAAAACATAGATTATGAGATATAAACAATTTTTTTAGTGACACAAATGCCAAAACAGGACCAACAATATGGGATGGATGGAGTAGTTTTTTTGGTACAAAGGAAACATGAAAAAAACAAAACAATTACAGCCTTTCAAAGGCCACCCCCCTCATATCAGCTTCTAAGAGGGGGATGATATCAACTGGAGGAGCTATATGGGAAACCCATTTTTCCTCTTGATCCACTCCAAAGTTTGCTAGTTTATCTGCAACTTGGTTTCCTTCACGATAAGCATGGTTCAAAGTACATCCACTGGCCACAAGCAAAGTTTGGCATTCTTTGATGAGGGTCTTGTGAGGAGAGTGAACAGGAGCATCTCCTTTGATGAGATCAATAGCTGCAGTCGAGTCAGATTCAATGTCCACATCCTTCATATTTTGGCTTTTAATCATCTCTAGCCCTTTAAAGATTCCCCACAATTCTGCTTCCAAACTGGTACAATCTTCAAGTCTCCCATAGAAGCCAATCACCCAATGCCCTCTTTCTTCTTTGAATACACCTCCAAAACCAGCAGGTCCAGGGTTTCCTCTGCTACTGCCATCTATGTTGAGTTTCAGCCTCCCCGTACCTGGAAATTTCCAAGAAATGAGTTTAATCTATCTAATTTTCGTTGGAAATTGATCCCAAAAGGAGTGCACAATTTCAGCCCTAAAAATTAAAAATTTTCTGTAAATACTAGCAGAGTCTAAACTAATATTGTCAAAGACTTTCTTATTTCTATCCAGCCAAATATTCCATAGAGTAACCAAGATCAAAATAGAGTGAGAGTAACTCCCTTTATCAGCTTTGACAGGTTTGATGTTTGTCTGCAACCACTCCTTCCATGTTTCTGAATCTTCAGTAGTTGGAATCTGGATATTAGGAATTTTGGACCACAGTTCAATACTTGATGGACATTTGAAAAAAAGGTGGAATAAATTCTCACAGTCAGTCTCGCATCTGGGACATGTGTCCCCAGTGGATAATCCCCTACTCATCCTTTGCTGATTGGTCAGCAACTTACCATGCATGCAAGTCCAAATAAAACCTTTAAGCTTGGCAGGTGCCTTGAGCTTCCATATCCAACTCCAGTTAACATTAGGGTCAGGAGGATCAGTAAGATGAGTATAAGAAGACTTAACAGAGAACTTACCATTGTGACTTAGATTCCAATAAGGAGTATCATCAATCGCAGCATATTTAGGAATAAGAACATTAGTAACTCTGTTAGTATCATTCCCCCCCAACGTCTGATCCAATAAAATAGTGTCCCACTCTTTGTTATCATTTATGAAGTCGACAACTCTAGCATTATCATGATCGGGGGCATGGTCTGTAATGGCTAATGTACTAGTGCCACACCACCAATCATGCCAAAAAGAGATGTCCTTCCCATTACCAACAATCCACTTGATATTTTTGATCACAAAATCCCTCACTTTAATGATGCCTCTCCATGTGTGAGAGGCTTTCTTGTTCATGGGCCAATCTCTGAAATTATGGTTTCTGAGATATTTACTATGAAGGACTTGTATCCATAGGGGTTTCTTCTCCGTAGAAATCCTCCAACCAAGCTTAGAAATCAAAGCTAGGTTAGAAGTTCCAGCTTGTCTAATACCCAAACCACCCAGCTTTTAGCTTTACACACAGTTTTCCAGTTAACAAGGTGGATCTTCTTCTTATCAACCTTGTCACCCCAGAGAAAATTCCTGTTGATTCTATCAATATGGGAGGTGATAGAAGCAGGAAGGATAGTGGTTTGCATGGTATAGTAGGGAATTGTGGAAGTGACAAATTGCACAAGAGTTGTTCTACCCATAAGGTTAAGGGAGTCAGATTTCCAACCAGCAAGTTTCGTAGTATTTTTATGAAGAAGTTACAATAATTTTTTTAGAGAAATGATTTTTGGTCTATTTTGTTAGTAGCTATTTTAAGACCTTTTTTTGTGGCACTTTTTTAACGCTATTGCAATCATTTTTTTAACGAAACCGGACCGATTAATGGTTTGATTGTAATTCAATTCCATATCTGTAGTAAAATATTATGATTCTCAATTTTTTAGAATTGTTGAATGTAATTCGGTTGCAAAATTTTTGTGAGTAGAACGATCCACTCCCTAGCCCTTATTAGGACGAACCCTTCTACATGCACCGACGGGGGTGCACCGACCCCGTACCGACGGCGTCGTGGACGCCGTTGTCGGTCCCAAACGATCGATCCGAAATGAAATAAGGTGACTTTGGATCGAGCTCATACAGCCGTCCGATTGCCTCGATTTCCGCGCGGGCCCATTCGAAATTCGATTTTGAAAAGGATGAACAGTAAGGATCGATCGTTTGGGACCAACAACGGCATCCACGATGCATTCGGTATGGGGTCGGTGCACCCCGTCGGTGCAGAAGGAATTATCGTATTAGGACATACCTCTCCCACGTGAGGTTTCAGATACGGGGCACGGGGATAGGGTGGTGGACCCTCCCCGTAAGAGGCCATTGACCTTCACAAAGTGTAGCCTCCATTCTTGTCAGTCACGCCACGTGCCATTATTTCTGTCGCCAATAAGTTAACAAAGCAGATAACGTGTCACACGCTCATTGGTTTTTGGCAGACCAAGGAAAACGGTGATTTCTCGGACGGTTCATTTAACGGCCCAGCCTTGGAACCGTCACTCTCAAGTCCTTTTTGCCTTCTTCTTTAGGCTTGGTTTGGAACCCCGCTACAGGTACCGACCATTTATGTACCTATAGGGTACAGATAGCTTCCGGGGTCTACTTGGGACCCGTACAAATAATTCGAATCGTTTAAAATTTTTAAAATAATTTTTCGAGTGGGCTTGTGAGAAATCAGCTCAAAAGAATACTTGCAACTAGTTGATCCGATGTACCTATTTTTTATTCAAATTATTGGGCAATGGGTGGTTCAATATTGAAATCTCATTCAAAATTCTAGACGAGAAATTTAAATATTGGATCACCCATTTATGTATATCTAATTGAATTGATTTTTTGCAATAACACTAGAAAAATTATTTTAAAATTATTGAACTGTTCGGATTATTCATGCGGGACCTAAAAGTGGTTTCTGCAGGCCGCTATGTACATTTCCGTTACTCCTAGCACTGTCCTGCATAGACAGGCCCTTGAGGCTAACGTACGAGTCCCACACAAAAAATTCTAGTTGTTTAGTTATTTTATACAAAAAACTCGGTGAAAAATCACCAAAATCGGATAATCTAAAATATTTGATCCAATATACCATTTTTTCTCTCATAATCTGAAAAATGTAAGTTTCTAAACATTGGATCAGATACATCTGTTAAATCGATAGAGCTAATTTTTCACTTGACCACTCGAAAATTTATTTTAAAATTAGTGAACCGCTAGATTTTTTCATGTGGCACCTGTATGTGGACCCCACAAGGCGATTTATACATAATTTGTGTACTATTGATCGGTGCCCCGTGTGCCTCTCATTTTGGAGACCCGCTTTTTTCATTTTGTGCAATTTGCAATTTGTATTTTTCGCCTTCTGGATTATACCTAGAATGTAAAGTGTCTGAAAGATATGTACAAAATGCATTTTATAATAGGAATAGTATTTAAAAGATGGGTGGTACTAATGCCAAAACTGGTTTTGTTTGTGCCAAAACCGTTTTTGTTTGTGCTAAAATTGTAGTGCTTAAAAACCTTGTACCATGTGCAAGGTACAAGCCGTTTATGCACTATAGTTTTAGCACAAATAAAAATGGTTTTGACATTATCATTTCCCTAAAGATATGTGCATAATACATTCTGTAAGTTTTTTTATTATGCAAAATGAGAAAAGTAAAAAATAAGAAGTTAAAAAGCCCATCTCAACCTACCTACTTTTACTCCTACCTACTTTACATTTTCAGTTTAAAAAAAGAAAATAAAACTTACTTTTACATTTCGCTCTCTATCATTCTTTTTCTTTTTTTTGTCATTCGTCATTCCTAATCTATTACATGGGGGAGGGGGGAATGAGACTAAATCCCGAGATACAATATGGGACATCCAAAAGCTCTACCGCATAAGCTAGCCGCCACTTGCTCTATCATTCAAATTAAAAGAATGCATTTTGTAAAAACAAGTTATGACCTCCTGCCAACCTTTTCTTTTGGGTTATTTATTTGGATCCTGAGAGGCAAATGATTATTGTCGGATGGGGTCTCAACATCGTTGGGATTCCACTCCCTGTCTTGATGCTCTCCTTGTATCTTAAGTATTTGATTAATAAAAATTTTTTTTTTTTCGTCCAGAAAAAATAGGCTCTTTGGTTTTTAGATGAAGTGACCCATAATACATTTTTCCTAAAATGTATTTTCAATTTTTGAGCTTAGATGACAAAAGTTAAGTAGCGGAATGGGAATTTTTTGACTTTTAAATTTTTATTATCTTCTGATTTTGGTTAATATAAAAGATCTACGAAACATATTTTGCACATATCTCAAACACTATTCTTGTTTCAAAATGCATTTTCAACATCTCTCCTAAATATTCTTCATATTCATATTATATTCTGGCCAAAATTTAAAAAGCAAAAAATGCCAAATACAAAAAGCAAAAACAAACCCCAAAATACCCTCATTGTAACATTGTCTTCACAGTTTTTTTCGATTGTTTTAATTTTAGTTAAACTGTCGTTTTGAATTAACTACTAAAAACATTACAAAATTGTTTCCAAAAGCCAAAACTCCCAATTTTAAACATATAAATCAATTTTTAGGAAAAAACTGAAGAGCTTGAATTGTTCGACGTTTGAAACGAAGCCCTATTTGATTTGCATCGACAGCATCGTTCATTTCCTTTTTTAAGTCCCTTTTTTTTTTTTTTTTAATCTCAGTCAAAATTTTTATTTTCTTCGATTACAAACAATTACTATTCTTAACAACAGGAACTGACAACATAAAAATTTGGGATCATATTTAAAATTAAAAGAACAATAATAAACAAAAAGTAGACATGTTTTGATGGTTAAACCATTTTTAGCATCAAATTTTCTTTTTCTTTTTTCCTTTTCTTTTTCCCATTGCTCTCGCAGTGTCAAAGCCAAGCTTAAAATATTTATCCTAACTAGTATTACGGGAGCGAGGACTCTGTAGGGGTTGTAGTCCTCCAACCACAGCAGTCCATTTGGCAATTAACAGGCCGGATTATCTTCACGTAAAGATAAGTATTCACATGTAGAATAATCGAGACCATTGATTGCTGAACGGATGACTGTGATTGAGGATTATGACTGTGCTTCGGAGCACTACAAGGTCCTCGGATCCAACTATTACTCCTTTCATCTAGAAAATCTAGTTTACTACGAAAAGCCATTTTCTCACATAAAATAATGAATAATTTTTAATTTGTTACACTAAATTACACATTCGAATTAGCTCTTTAAATTGGTGTAAAATTTGTTAAAAATCATGCACCAAAATGAAAAAAAAATAAATCTAACTATTATACGACTTTTTCTAATAGATCAAAATTAAAGTTCAGAGACGGCAGGAAGAGATGTTTCAGAAAGAGAAACAACTACTATCAAAAATAAATAACCAGATGAAAAAATCCAACCGAAACAAGATCCTAACCACGGTTAATCATCTTTAACTAATCTTAACCATAGTCAAAATTAAAAAAGTCCCCGGCAAAAGCGGAAGTCTTCCGGCATTGGGTCCCTATGTCGTGGCACAGCCCCGCAAATTCTGTGGCTCTAGAGTAAGCAACTTCACTAAAAAATGGCCTTTTTTTTTTTTTTTTTCCTCAGTTCGGTTAGTTGGTTGGTTTGCTTCCCTCACAAGGCCTCAAAATAATGCTTTCTTTCGCCATTTTGTTTTTCAATTTTAGAAGAACGTATCAATTTTTAATTGTTTATCTCTTTCAATTAATAATATTTTTTATTATTTTAAAAAGTTTGTACTCCCTCCGTCCCAATTTTATAGTATCTCGTTCTATCCTAACCGGATAAAAAAATGATTATATCTTTCAATCGGTAATACATTTTATATGCAATATGGATCTTGTTTGATAGATCTTGATTTAATCTAATAAACAAAGTGTTCAAAATCACCTAAAACGTTGTAGATTATAAGATATAACACTTTAAAAAGTGGCACGAACTCCCAAAAGGGACTATAAAATTGGGACGGGGGAGTATTTTAAAACTAATGGATAACAATCAAATATGATCCATATTTTATATTTTTTAAAATCTATGTTAGATATAACGATGAATCGAGTACACGATCTTCGAAAATTAACAAAACAGAGAGAGTAAAATTTTGTGAATCTCTTAGTCTCCGGTTGAATAACCTGTCTTTGGCCATACCCTGTAAGAGATTAGTTGAGGTGCGTGTAAACTGAACCGACACTCATGACTGTCGAAGGAAAAAAAAAAAAAAAAAAGTTTTTTCAACTACAAGATGATCACATGCACATATACTCATGTTGCATAAAAATGCCATCACAACCGTTGATTTATGATCGTAGGGCAGGGAAGGAGTGTTCGATGAGGTGGAGGTGACGTAGGGGTTATGTAAGGTGAGAGCATGGAGTCATGGGGCATGTGGCATTTTGGGTGAGGCAAAGCGTGCAAACTGAAGTGGCAGTTAATGATGTTGTGAGACCAAAGGATAATTATTTTTGTACAACTATGATAGAGAGAGAGAGAGAGAGAGAGAGAGAGAGAGAGAAGACAGAGAGAGAATGGGATGAGAGAGATACAAGCTTAGGCAGTGTTTGGTGACCTTTTTTGAGCTAGTGAATAAGGAGATTTATAGATATTTTGGATTTTTTGTTTTTTTTTACTTTCTATGTTTTTTCAAGATAGGTCATTCTACTCACGTAATTTATACGTTGCTAGTAATGTGCTTAGACTCCACCGAAAAACTTCTAATCCGGACTCCCAGATTAGAGATTTTTTTGGTTTTATTTTGTTTTAAAAAATTGTTTTTGGAAAATTCGAACAGTCCAGTTTTTGGGAAAAACTGTTCGGATCAAGCCCCTCCCGGTATTTTGTTTTTTATGATTTCTCGCGAGGACCCTGGAAAACACCTTTTAAACACATTGGACGGTTCAAATCATCAAAAAAATGCTCCGATCATGGAGGTCCGCAAGTCCGAAGTCCGGACTAGAAGCGACCCCTAGACTCCACTTTAGTGGGTGAGAGAAAATGGACCAAAGGCGTTACAAGTTACATGATGATGCCCAAAAATCATAGATAATCTCTAATCATCGAATAACTAAGCGAGTGTTTTTTTCTTGGTATTTTAATCAATTGAAATATTAATTAAAAGCCCAAATAGTTTATAATTGAAAGCCCATTGTTTCAGTCATCACTTTTTCAATCAATCGAAAAGAATTATTTTTTTGATAAAAAATGGTTCAAGTAATTTAAATAAAAACATAAAAAACGTCAATTATTTTAGAAGGATACAGTAACATATTAGAAGTTGGGGTTTCCAAGTATATGGTACAAAAATTACTTATAGCTCCTCACGGTACTGACATTAATGTAACGAAGTGTTGAGGATCATCCTTGCAAAAAATCATATCAATAAAATAACAAGAGTCAACAGTTACAAAAAGATTTGACTCGAATATTTGTTCAAATGAAGTGTCAAATCGCGTGCCCTCCTATTTGAAGTAATTTTGTCATTTTGCACATATGACCCTCTCCGTAAGTCTTTCAGAATGAATAATTTTAATCATTTAGAACCTTTTATAGGTCAGTAACGCTGCAATTGAAAAGATTAGAGGCAAAAAATTAAGGATATAAGGTTGTGCGCACTAATAGAAGTGCACAAATATGGACATAGAACCTTTCGATGCACATGGTTTTCACACATTAAAATTGGGGCTACGCACGTCATACAATTCCAGAAACGTTTATGTATAGATCTATACGCTTTTATCTGTGTTGATCATATTTTCTTAGGAATTACCGAGTAATAATACTTCGTTAAATGACAATTAAAAAATACCATTATTAAACTTTCAACTCATTTGTGACTAATCCATCCGTACAAGGTTTTCTTTTAGCTTAATTGGACCTCCACTAGTAAATGGCAAGATTGGTTTTTTTAGAATTAATCAGGGAGCGGGTAAACTGGCTCGAAAATTTGAACTATAAATATAGACCATCTCCATCTCCAATCTTTGGTCATGAACATCGCTGTTTATTATCCTAATTTTTTCTGTCCCAATGAAATTCCACTTTCACGCTTTCTTTTTTAGAGTATGTACGCGCAATGATGATGTTTTAAAGAGGAAAAAAGGAAAAAAGTAGTATGACAACTAGAATTATTATATTTTCCTAATTAGTTGAAATTCTTAAAATGGACCAATAAATTGGGACCGAGAGAATACTAGTGTAAAAAAAACAAAAAAAAAACCTTGTTACACATCCCAAACAAAACCTTAATTAAGAGAGAGAAAGAGGGGGTGATGGGGGTGGAGGTTAGCTGTCCCATTCACCACCCGGCAAACCTACTTAAAATGCCGCTTTCTTGTCCCCCCTTAATCACACCCCATTCCACCTGTTTTCCTCTGTCTCCCCTCCACCTTCTCCAAATTCAATGCTCCTTTACGTGACTGAACACCCTCACTCCTCCCTTTTTCCACTTTCACCCCCTTCCACTATTACGCAATCCTTCTCAAGCCCCTCGTTCGTATTCCCTCCGTCCCGATTTGTTTTTGTCAATTTTTACTAGATTTTTGCATGTTCTAGAAAAATTTCACATTCGGCTTTTTTACTGAACCAAACGTCATTTTTTTCCTTGCATTTTTTAAAATAATAAAAGCAACTTTTCAAAAATAAAATTAAATGGTGAATGCTTGGAAATTACTCCATTTTCAGGTGTAATCATTATGTTTATCTAAAAAAATTGAATTTTCATAAATAGACAAATAAATTGGGACTGAAGGATTATTTATTTTTCCTACGCAAGTTGATTTCCCCATGTGGGAAAGGATCATGGACTGGTCTAGTTTTTCCCAATAAGAGTCTAATTGAATTCACTTTAATAATCGAAACTCTTACTTTAAGCCTTGTTCCATAAACTAGCTTAAGTTGAATTTTTTAACCGATGTATTATGAGAAAATGACTAGTCTCGTAAAGTGTAATAAATCAGTTTTAAGTTGGTTTGTGAACAAGTCAGAGTATAATTTGCAGAAGTTAGACCTTAACAAAAATATAGATCCATATATTTCTTCTTAAATATAGATCTATTTAAAACCATGTCTACTGATGTTCGATTAATGTGATTTCCGGAATGATTCATCTTCTCAACAAATTCTACAAAATACGAAATGAACTTTTTTTCAATAATCAAAATGCTCAACAAATTCTACAAAATACAAAATGAACTTTTTCCCAATATTCGAAATCAGCTAGAAAAGGAAAACTGGGCTGGGTCCCGGTAGTTATGAAACTGATCTTAGAGAATTTTCTCCCTTTCCCACTCGAGGACATGTTACACATTTCGGTTACGAATCATGATCCTGCTGTCATGAGTGGTTTGGTTCAATTTTGATATTCATAAATCTTTTGGGTCCATTTGTTATTTTTGGCTAAACAGGTGGGCTGTTTTCCTCGCGTTGGAATTTGTCATTTATATATAAATTTCCACTTTGCCCCCACTTTATAAAAGTCTTCTTGATAAGCCCTGTCCAGCCAACTTGCTCGCCTGAAATCACAATCTTAAATTAATTATCTTAAATAATCAAACCCCCAAGCAACATCAACATCTTAATTTAATATCTTAAATAATTTTGACAAATGCTTTTTTGGTATTTACTTATTTTTCACATTCTGAATTTAATTGTTTTTTACTACATATAAATATATGTATAGAAAAAATCAGAAGTAATGGAAAGTAATGTAATGAAAAGTTCTAAACAATATCAATCAAAACCACTTAAAATAACCAATTCTCTTGTTGTCAACTCTTTCACATTCTGTATTTTTGTTCAACGGAAAAAAAACAAATATTGATTTTGTCTAGTACAGATTTTGGTTACAGTGAAAATAGCAAGAAATAAAGGCAATCTGTCTAAATGTAAGTTATTACCAAAAGGGATAAATTAGTTCAAATTTAGGATAGATAATTTGAAGAGAAAATTTAGACTCGATAAGCCGGGATAATTATCAGACCTAAGTTTTAAAATTTGTTTGAAATTATATTATATTTTCTCAAAAAAATTAAAATGACATATGTTCGCGTGTCCAATGCTTTTCGGAGAAATTTGACACTTGTACATCGTAGATTTTATTGAAAAATAGCATTCGTAAGATTGCATGTATCTGTAAAAAATCTCGCACTAAATTCTACTAGAATTTACCTTTCAAATAAATGTGAATGTACAAGATTGTATGCATCTATAGGTAGATATGATTATATTTCTTTTAATTGTTCGAAAACATTTACAATTTTTTTAGTAATATTTGTAGTTTGTATTGACGCAAGCTAAGAGTGCCTTTTACACGTTAATATTTTTTTCATTTAATTATTCACCGAACATTAAAATACTGATTCCATCCCTATATGCAACAATGAGTTGCGTACATCAATTTCTAAATTTTGTCACAACTTTTCTCTTTCTTAAATATTTTCTCAGAGCATCTCCCGCCCTTACCCTTTGTTTTATCTCTTAAACTCAAAATTTGATTAAAGATCTCTAAAAATAAACTCCATTCCAAGACTCAAACCTATACCAAGATTGAGTGTTACATAAATTTTTACTCAAATAGAGAGAGACTCAAATTTTTTCTCAATATTTATGCTATCAATAATTTTTTTACTCAAATTTATGCGTAAATTTGAGTTTTTGTCCGAGATGTTCCATACAGATAGAATTTTTTACTCAATTTTACGAGTCTGGTTTTGTTCAATCTCATCAAAAGAGAGTAAACACTACCCTCGCTCTAATTGTCACGTAGGATTTACGGAATCAATATATTTTTCATAATAAAATGTTAATTTATGGAGGGACCCACACTTTCTCCCCAATCAAAATGAGAGTAACGTTGCGAAGAAAATCATTCTCCAATTTTAGTGACAAAAACCAGAAATTGTCTTTAGGAAACCTTTTTCCAAACAAAATGATTCCTTGCACGACGGACAGACACGTACGTATAAAAAATTTGCGATCAACGGCTCCTATTCTTTTACTCAAACCAATCCTATCCGTCAATCAAATCACTCCCATCCAGATCGACCTCATTATATAAACAAAAACATAAAAATAAAATAAAAAATTTTAAAAAAAGGCAAAAAAACTGACCAAACTTTTCCCGTAATTTTCTTTTTTGCCCCCTTTGGCCTTTTATCTTTTGCTGAGCTTCGTTGTTCACGGCCAACAGCTCGAGCTTTTGTTTGCTCTCTACTTTAATGGAGGGTCCTTAATCTCTCTCTCTCTCTCTCTCTCTCTCTGCGTGTTTTCTGCTTAGATCTCAAATCCCCTCTCTCCGTTCTCTCTCCGGCGAATAGATAAGCTTTTTCAGGTATGTTTCCGGCCATTGATTCTTCAAGTATTACGCATGCATATAAAGTTACATGTGAGTGTCTTTGTTTAGCTATTTCATGGTCGAAATCAGTTTTTCTGGAGTGAGATTCTTGATTTTTTTGGCTTAATTTTACCTGGGTTTTGCTTTAGTTTTGTTTCTGTTTAGCTTTACTTTGAGCCTTCTTCTTTTGGGAATTTGTTTTTGTCTGAGCTTTTTAATGGCATTTTACTTTTTTAAATGGTTTTTTTTTGGCAATGTTTGATGATAAAGTTATCATCAGCTATTTATTGTTTTTCTAGATCTCGTGAGTAAAGAATTTTGAAGTTTGATATATATATATATATATTTTTTTGTTTATTCTTCAACCTCTCTGTGTTTATTTGGTCGCTTAAAAATGCCGAGGACAATCTAGAGTGAAATGGACAGATGTTTTCCCATTTTTGCTATGTGCTAACAGTGTTTAGTTGATCTCTCTCTCTCTCTCTCTCAGTCTCTGCGTGTGCACTTTTTTTCCTAAACGAAACAATCAAATTGCTTGGCTGAGGGTGAGTTTCCGCCATGGTATTTTGGGTATTTTCGCCGGTTAGAATGCGAATGTGAGTGCGAATGCGAGAATACGGAAAATACCAAAACTACCAAAAATATTTTTAGTGGAAACTCAACCTGAGTGCTTCCTTTTTCTTAGGACTTTTTATACTTTCGATCGATTATGGCTTGTGAGTTGTTAACAAGAGAGTTTTTATTGTGTATGATTGGTTTTCTTCATCAAGAAATTCAATTTCTTGGTTTATTAAATTTACACCTGTTGAAGAAAAACGCTGATCTGTTGTTTTTCCATGGTAGATTGTTCCATAGCAGGACCTTATTACCGTAATTTTAATTTTTGTTGACCATTTGAAATTGGTTGAAGGGTTGGCAAAACGATGTGGTTTTGCTGATTTGCTCAGTAAGTTTGTTCTAATATGAGGTTTTCCTTTCTCAAAAGATTCTGCTTGTCCTCCTGGCGCTGTACTGTAAAAATCTCCTGATTCCAATTTCGTCAAACAGTTGATTTTCTTCACTCCCTTGGGATATTTTATGCAGTAATACTTTCAATTAAACAAAACCCCTCATTCCAACTTGAATACTTATCTGAACTATTATTAGACATGTCGGATCTTGCGAAAGGTTGTGTGTGTGTGCGCGCGCGCGCGCGCGTGTGTCTGTGTCTGTTTGGCTGATTAAGTCCTTTTTTGTGGGCATTATTGTTTGCCTTGAGACATCTAAGAATATACTGGAAATCCATCGGGAAGAAAATACACCAAGAGAAAATCATCACCACATAGAACATTGGAACTTGAGAAAAATCCACAATTGTACCTTGTTTTGGCACCGTCACTGATAGGTCAACTAATGCCCACAATAGCGAATATGTGATAATGGATGGATGCTTTATTTTGGTGTTTGATAACTCTTACATCCTGTCCATATTCTTGATAAATATTATTACCAGTAGAAGAGTAATATAAGTATGAATACCTTTGACTTCCTATAAAAGCTGTTTTTTTGGATTTCTTTCCTATTTTTATCCTATGATAGATAGATTTTCTTGATGATTCAATATTATTTAACGATTGTTTTTTTAATAACTATACAGATATGCACACGGTTAAACAAGGGCTCTCCATTTTGTAAAGGAATTTCTAATTGTTTTCTTGTTTTGATTTCAAAAAGGTTTGGAGGAATTTCCAGAAGTTTTGTAGTCTGATGTCTCCACCACGGATAGGTGTTGAGGGGGAAAGTCGGGGTGGTGTTTCCCTAATGGCTGCGGCCCAGAATGGTTTGGAACTGAAAGAACGGAATTATCTGGGGTTGCCAGATTGTTCTTCGGGGGACAGCTCCTCAGTCTCAAGTGATTCAGAGGTTAATAAGAGCAACCTAAATCTGAAGGCAACTGAGTTAAGGCTTGGTCTACCTGGTTCCCAATCACCTGAACGAGATTCCGAGCTTTGCCAACTGAGCTCAGGAAAACTCGAGGAGAAGAATTTGTTTCCTTTGCTTCCTTCGAAAGACGGAGTCTGTGTACAACCGCTAAAGAATGTTGTTTCGGGCAACAAAAGAGGCTTCTCTGACACCATGAGCGGTATCTCAGAGATGAAAGGATCTATGTATACTGAAGGAAAGTGGATGTTCCATGCGGGTTCCGAATCTGAAGCTCCACAGGTCACAGGGAAGTTTCCTGCCAACGCAGGAACAAATGTTGGGCTGGCCTCTAGGGCATCTGGGGCTCAATCGAACATAATGAAGGAAGTGCCATCAAAGGTGTTGCAGGAACGACCTCGTGCTGCAAACGGAGCTACCCATAATGAAATTAAGGCTCCTACCAACAATAGCAGTGCACCACCTGCTGCAAAGTAAGTGAAGAACCCACTATAAATGGGAGATTTTCGGACAACATAGACCAAACACTCGTGCATTCGCATTTCTCAGCACACACAACACGGAATTCTTATTTATTGTGATTATTTCTCTTCCATTCCAGGGCACAGGTTGTTGGTTGGCCTCCTATAAGATCATATAGAAAGAATACGCTGGCAACCACTTCAAAGAACAATGATGAAGTTGATGGAAAACCAGGTCCTGGTACACTTTTTGTCAAGGTTAGCATGGATGGTGCTCCTTATCTGAGGAAGGTGGATCTGAGGATGTACTCTACATATCAAGAACTTTCATCTGCTCTTGAGAAAATGTTCAGCTGCTTCACCATAGGTGAACTATTTTTGTAGTTTTGAACGTTTGATTATTGGTTTACATTTTGGATCCGATGATGCATACTAATTTAATATGTTAACTTAAGATTTACGAAAACTACCATTTGTAACCATGTTGGTACAAGTTACTAGCGTCCTATTGCAATTTCAGGTCAATGGGGATCCCATGCAACTCCAGGGAAGGACATGCTTAGTGAGAGCAAGTTGAGGGATATGCTGCATGGTTCAGATTGCGTGCTCACTTACGAGGATAAGGATGGTGACTGGATGCTTGTGGGAGATGTACCCTGGGAGTAAGATTCCATCAACTCCACCTATTTTATGACTTCTTGCTGCCAAATAATATATTTATTTCGTTAAGTTCCATATATAGTTATCAGTAGAAGTTATATAGTTTGAACTACGTAGTTAAGTTTTGTCTATGTGATGTACAGAAGGAACTCAGCTAACTTTTCATCTTTTATTATTTGTTTTAACTTGTTTAGAGATAATTTGCTATTTCATCTTTTATTATTATCAGCAAAGAAAGTGATAAAAGCGGTCTAGTGATTTTAACTTTTAAGTACCATTGAAGAAGACTGGAATATTTAGTTTCTTAAACTCTGATATGATTTTACTGTAATTGTTTGGTTACCATTTTACAAAAGTTACCCAACCCTATACAAAACTATTAGCTCAAAAACTTATCTCAAAACTACGAACCAAACGAAGCAAATTATGCCATTTAGCAACTGATAGGCAATGTCTTTAATTCGTTCTGTTTATGCGGAACGATCATTATCTTACCCTGGTAAGAAGTACGCAATGCAGTTTCGCAAAATTGGACAAGTTGTGTTCATGATGTCAAAGGAGAGTTGGTGGGCATCAGACCCATGCGTTAGAGTGCTTATTACATGGGTTAAGAGTGCTTATTTGCCAGTTAATAGCTCTTGTTAGTTTGTTTGTTTACGAATTACGAATATTATATATACATCTGATGAGCAGCTTTTGTACCACGCACATCGTGTTAAGGAACCAATTCTGTTTGAATGGGTTTGATCCAGTAGATCAGGAACCCATATCATGGTACATAAATATGTGTTCTCTTCATTCATCAGGAGATCATGATGTTATGGTATCTTTTCTCAGTGTTGGTTTTTTTTTTAGGAACATGAATGAATGAACCCATATCGTGGGCTACATAAATATATGTCCTTTTCTCAATGTTGGTTTTTTTTTTTTTTTTTGTGATTAGTTTTCTCACTTACAGAACCTCTTTGTATGGTCAGAGTCATTTGGATTACCTTTGAACCAATATTTTGTTCATCTAAAAAATAACATATAATATAAAAACAGATAAAGCATATTTTGTAATGACTAATGAGACGTTAGGGATCCCTTGGATCAGAAATCGAAAAGTAGTTGCCTTGACCCTATTTTCTTGTCCACTGCTGGAATTTTTTAAATATGGTTCATAATTGCAGGTCTTGTTTAATTATTTAATTCTTTGGTATGATTTATGCAGTACATTTAGTGTGATGTGCTCCCAATCGTCTCTTTGTCAAGTATTTTACTCAATTGCATTTTCATTAATTGTTTTTGGTTAAGAGTATATTGCATAGAAAGTATGGAAATGATGGCCTTGGATGTCTGACTAGTTGTAAAAGGTTGGTTTAGATGGTTGATTTGATGCTATCGCTCAGTAGGCTAGTTGCAGTGGCTGTCATTTAGATGCGTAATCTCAGCATTCACATCTTGCATGTTCTCAGTGTGGACTAAGTTTTGGACTGCAAATAACTTGATGGAATACTTGGATTGAAATCGAGACATACTGCTTGACAAAAACTTCATATTGTTGATTTTGTAATCCCTCAATTATGGGATCTCATACCTGATAGGCTGATGCTATCAATTTGAACTTCCGAGGAACATGAAGCTGAGAGATTTTTTTCAACTGCATGAAGTTAAGATATTGACAAGTTGCTGTTTTGCTAAATAGATCACTGGCATAAAGATGATTTGGACTGTTAGTTGGTGAAGTTGATAATCTTTCTGTAATTTTCTTATTGGATACATTTGTACAACTAAAACAAATGGTGGGTCTTCTCTGCTGTTATATTAACTGTCTCTTAAATTGCTGCATTTCTCTGAAATTTATATGTGAAAATGGTTGGCTCACTGCTTATCTGTTCGTTCTCTCAATGGTGAATCGATCATTCCATATCCTTCGACTTTTAAGAGGAGAGGATGGAAGAAAGGAACCCTTCCACTAAGATATCCTTCTTCAAGGAAGGTGGCATGAGGAAATAATCAATTAGCCTCAACTTCTATTGGGGAGAATAAATATTAAGTATGTTTTGTTTGGTTGTTTTTGTAAATCAGTACTCTTTAACTATTTCGTTTAATTCACAGGATGTTCATTGAATCCTGCAAGAGGCTCAAGATCATGAAGAGCTCTGATGCTATTGGCTTAGGTTCGTGTTCCGTTTTTCTGGTTTCGTCTTAGATAACCACTGCAAGCTTTATAGAATTTGGACAGATAATCTTACATGTTTTATTTCTAAGAGCACTTCACTACTTATTATTGCTATGTGTTGGAATGGGTAGAAAATTTTCACCTATTCATATATTTTGTATGTATTACACATGCTTGCTTGTCTATTACTGTTTGCACCCACTGTAAATTAAAGTTTCCCAGATACTTCAGTGCACTTAAAGCATTGTTGGACCATCAATTATCAATTCTCTGCTACCAGTTGTATGCAAATTTGGTCTTAGGGTACAATGGCATTGTTATTTTATTAGTGGAACAACAGTTTGCCATTAATTGTGCTAAAGCAGTTTGTTTGGCACACAATTGTCAGATATGCACTAAAAGGAATATCCTTGGTTTTTTCCTCTTTTATCGTGTGATGTTTATTACCTATTCTGGTGGGTTCAGTCTTGTGACTTCAAATGGCAGCTTGTTATTGAATGGTTTGGGTCTTTTACGTACAAATGTGTTGGGTTCCACTGTCTAGTTGCAATAAAAATGAGAAAAGGCAGAAAATATGGGTTTCCAAGTCAAGCATCGGGGTTACCTGTTGCAATAGGGCGTTTTTTTTTTTTTTTTTTGAAATCGTTGGTTAATATGTTTTTTTGTCCTTGTTCTTCATCGAGGAATTTTGTGGTGTGCAACATTGTTTTGAAATATGAATGAAGGATAAAACTAAGTATTTTCTCTGTCATTTTGGTATCCTCTACAGCTCCCAGGGCCATGGAAAAATCCAAGAACCGCATCTAAGCCAGTGCTTGGGGGTATGATTTGACTGCTTTCCAGTCACTGTCCGAGGTAGGGTATGGTGAAACGGCAAGGAGTGTTTGGTTGATGAAAGAAGCAGAGTGTGATAAGATGGATTGATGCTGCAGTGCGGATCATGGTTTAGATGCTTTTTATGTCTTACCGTGTTTGTTGCTTTCGTCAAAAGAGTACATGTTCAAAAAATTTGTTTGTGTCTGAAGTCCGTGATTCGTTATAAGACCTTATGATACTGAGAAGATTATTGTCTGGAGAGGTAATGAACTTTAGTTGTGCCTTTTGTATTTGATGTGTAATGTTCAAAAACCAAGTGGTCATTGTGTTTCTTAACCTAATGATTTTCCTACCGTGCGGTTTGATGGATTATCTGGACTGTTGTTTCATTTCGAGCTCGCTATTGTTGTACTAATTTCAAAAGTTGTGACCAATTCGCCAAAGCTGTACTATTTCCTATCCTAATTTTAGTTATATTTCATTTTCTCGGTAGATCGCCATACCTATATGCCAGGGACTTAAAACGACTTTGTTTACAGCTTTTATGCCAACTATCCTTGTTTTGTTGTTCCTTTGAGAACACTATCGAGACTGAATTTTTTCTTGTCTATCCCTTTCAATTTCTTTTCTTGGGGGTTGTGGTAACCTTGCTTTTGCGGCATGCAGCTAGGGTTATGTTTCTGTCCGAATACCAATTCAAAAGCTTGGAAATGGTCATATTCTTGGGGGATCGGTTGATGGCAATAGGTTGGTTCGGTTTGGGTATTGCCATATCCGAATCCATTATCCGAAACTAGATGGGTACCCAGAACCGAATCGAAACCCAAACAGATAGGGAAAATTGAAATCATAATTGAACCAATCGGGGATCGTTTCGGTTCGGGTACTCCCCATTAAATTAGAGAACAAAACAAAAAATGAAATAATTAGGAATGAAATTCAAATATGAAAATCAGGTAAACTGAAAATGTTAGATTCGTCAATTGTCAATTAAAAAGGTATGCAAATATGCATCTAGATATTTTAAATGCAAAACTAATATACATCTAAGTAGAAATTCAATGCATTGAAGCTATACTAAACAAGCTAAACTTCTACATTTGAAGGGTAATTTTGTAATTACACATTTGGTTCGATTATCAACTCAAACCAGAACCGAACCGAATCCGTTTGGTTATCTCACATCTCATAGCATACCCGCACCCACAGGGAATATTTCGGTTATGGTTTCCAGAAAAAAACCGGTTATGGTTCGGGTACCCATCGGTTCGGTTGAGATTGCCATCCCTAATCTAGAATGGTACTTTGCGGATTTTAGTTTGAATATAACGGTTATTTGTAACGCATTTCACATCATGTGAATCTTTTGTATGACTATCTCAGCCCACGTGAGAGAGAGACGTTATAAATAACTATCTGCTATTTTTCTTATTTTTATTGTTTTTTGAATACTATTTTTCTTATTTTGATTTTTTTTTTAAAATACAACGGTAATTTGCGACGCTTTCTCACATGATGTGAATCTTGTGCATGTTTAAGTCTCAGTCCATGTGAGACAGAGGCATTACAGGAACCATCTGCTGTCTTTCTTATTTGATTGTTTTTTTTTTTTTGGGTAAATTCTTATTTGATTGTTACACTTCTTATACTCATCCTTCCTTTTGTGACTGAAATGGGCAATATGCTTTGAAGTACCCTTTTTTTTCCCCCACTGCACATATTGTTGTATTGACTGCTCTGAGATGCTAAAGTTTGTTTCTCCACGAGGACCAATGACATTCGAAGTTCATACGGGCTTTGCTCCGGTTTTAGTTGGTCCTCGCTAGTGGATGCGGAAATTGGTCTCCTAGAATTAGTTGAATTGCACGAAAATTGACCTGAACACCTGCGTTATCAAAAGAAAAAAGTTCGAAGCACTCATCACGCGTGCAAAGTTGAATCCCAAATAGATTTTCATTATTGTTGGAGAGCTACTTTTGTTTGGTGAAATCAGCATTATAAGGGCAATACGGCAGTACCCACCAATTCGTTGTTTTTGATACATAGTTTTCAGAGGCAAATGCGCAAGAGATGTTGACCTCTCATGAGGCGAGGCGCTAAGAGCATAATTCTTTGAAGTTTCTACTTTTTATTCATAAAAAATAAAATTCATCAAAAATACCATAATCAGAGGAGATGGTGTTTGTGCCATATAAAGGCATCTCCCAAAAATAAGAAAAATAGCAGATAGAATTAAAAAAAGAATTTTATGTTATAAAAATATAGTGCATTAATAGATTCAACTTTTAAAAGCAATCCAAGTCTAAAGTCGTCTTTGTCTCAAAAACTTATAATGAACCGATTTTTTTAATAATCAGCTCATTTAATGTGCTCGCCTCCGTCATCTGGACGAAAAAGGAGTGAAAATGTACGCCTTTGTGTGCTCCCCAATGGATGGGCAAACCATTGGTAGATCTCCGCCCAAAAATCAATGCCCGGGGACATTTTTGCCATATCTGGCCTCGAGGTTAGTCCCAGAATGGCCTTTGAAAACATTTGGATCTGTTTAATGCGACAGTTATTTGGGAATGAAACTTGATGCATTATTAGATGCAATTTTTAGAAGCATTGCCATCAAATTCTTCGTCTTTGTCCCCAACAACTTATAATGAACTCATTTTTCCGATGAACCAACTAATCTAATGTGTTCGCCTCCGTTGTCTAAGCAAGAAGGCGTAAAAAAATGTACGCCTCTGCATGCCTCTAATGGATGGATGAACGTCTCTGCCCAAAAATCAACTCTCCGGCGTGGTTTTGCTTGCCGCCCTAGAATGGCTTTGAAAACATTGATGGGATCGGTTTAATGTGACACTTAGCAAGAAGATTGTCATAATGCCTTTCAATTTGAGTTATCGACAGTTATTTGGGTAGACTTTAGGTCTCTGATTTTTTTCTTCACTGCCCTGTGCTTGTATTGTAGTAAGATTGATTGCAGCTTTCAATTATTGCCAAATTAGTGCATGCTTAATCAAGATTTTTTTTATTTTTTTATTTTTTTGGTGCTAGACGCATATTAGGGGTTCACGGGAATCGAGCATCCTCTGTGGAAACTCAGACTTAGAACCTCCCTTAAAAGGAAGAGTAACGAACCAACCACACTAGCTGTCATGTTCCTTAATCATGAGTTCATGACCAATATCATAGATAATTACAAAAGCAATATTTTGATAGCATTTTCTCACTATTGTCACCCATCATAGTGTGATCCAGACATTGTTTTTCTTGAATTCAATCATTTAAACCTCAATTGCATTCCATTTTGTCTCTGTCCTTTTCCTCCTCCATCTGCAAATTTAAGATTCAAACATATGAGAGAATAATGAAGTCAAGAGATAATTATTTCTTGCTAATTGGGTTCTGGCTGTAAAACAATATTTCTTTATGGGAAGCTAATGAATCTGATAAGGACTTTGTAATTATGTTGTTGGTTGAAAGTTGGGTATTTTAACACATCCTATGTGAAAACAAAAAATGAGAAGTCAACACACCTTCCAAACACAACTGTGCTCGGAACCGTTGAATGTACGTAGACCCACATGCATAGAACGGTCATAGAACGGTTTTGAACACAATTGTGTTTTAAAATTGTGTTCCCATCGTTGCAGAAGGAAAAATCTCTTAGGCCTGTACATCTGTTCCCGTGCAATTTCAGCCGCAAGATTGCATAAAACTATCGTCCTAGCTGAAATTGGGAGTAGAGTTACAAACACTTTTGATAAAGGTGACCTGACGCCGAAAGTGAGTGGCAATCCATGAAAGTGGCTTTATCCTTAGTAGCCAATGAAATGTGTAAACTCATTTTAGAAAACTCCTAGGAATTGCATTTCTCACCTAAATTCCAAGTTATGACTTGGATTTTATTCCTTTCTTCAGGCCATCACTTATATATATATGTGCCTTAATCTTCCACATTGTCCGACTCCACGCCAGTGATTTTGCTTTCAATGCTTAGTACACTCTGACATAACGATTGCGATTTCTAGAAAGAACACAAACTTTGTGCCACAACCAACCACAACCCCACTCACATGGGGTGTGGGGCCCGCATGTGGGGCCCATGTGGGACCCACACCCCATGTGAGTGGGGTTGTGGCACAAAGTTTGTGTCACAATCATTTTTGTAGAAAGAAAGGCCTCCTCTGCCCAATCAAACTAGAGTCCTAATCAGTTCAAACGTACGGAGAGCAATGTATTTATTTGCCTTTTAAGTAGTTTTTAGGTCTTAGAAAAAAACGTGTGGTACCTTAGAGAATGCATAGATTATTAACCACCAACTCATCTAAAAGCTTAAGTTGTTGCCTGTTAGAGAGAGGGGTAAGTTTATAATTTATATTTTCAACACGCCCCCCTCCTTTGTAGCCAGAGCAAAACACGTGTGCAAGTATTTAATTATTAGGTGTATTGCTTGGCTTTGATACCATATTAGATTGTAAATCAGGAACCCTCTAAAAACTTAAGCTGCTAGAGAGGGGTAAATTTATTATTTACATTCACCATGCCAGTCACTTTGTGATCAGTCGTCCTTGTCTCTACTCGTTCCACATCATTTTCTTGTTCATGGAGTTTAATTGTATATCGAGTCGATACCAGAATGACGTTGGTCTTGATAGTAAATTACCAGCATTGTATGCGCTCTAGCAAATGAAACGTCCAAAATCCTGTAAATGTTTACCATATAAGTACACTAGGCTTTGAGAGCATTTGTGAAAATCTCTGTATTTGGTATTCATGTAGTATTATGTTATGTTAAAAGTCTTGCCCTGGCCTTCTTGCTATTGTTGAAATGAGCTATGCCCTCCGTCCGAAAATGTCGTTTTAACTTTTTAAATTGGTTCTTTAATTTCTTTTAAAAACAAGGAAACAGAAAAACAGAATAGAGCGCGACTTATAAACCTTTCGCAAACATTTTGAAAAACAATCAAAATAGGAGTATCAAAAAGTGGATAAATAAATTGCAATGGATAAACAGTAATGCAGTAGTAATGTTTTTTTATAACACACACAAAGTTGAGGCAGTTAATTGTTCGAAGTGTGCTAATAATTGTTTTAAAGTCTTTCAAGGTTTATTAATTTTATCAGGTTAAAGACATTGATGGATTTGGGCAGTTGATTTCCCTTTCTTTCCTGTCTCTTCTCTAGGACTGAATGGACAAAGGTGCATCAATCATCAAATCTTCTTGATGCATATATTATGTACATGTATAGAAAATGTTTAGATACATGTATTAGTTTAGTTGTGGGGGAATTTCTAGCATTAATGAGAGGTGACATGTGACCCAATAATGACAACACCTTAATCGCCAACTAATGAGATACACCCAAATTCACTATCACCCACATTATATGATTTGTTTTCGATATTCGTATCTTCGGGCTAGTTTATGCGCACCTCTATTAGTTTCAGGGTCCTAGAGTTAACAACCGGATAAACTCTCCAGTGGTCCCAAAGTTTGGAATGGTTGGCCTCTGTAAAACTCGATCATGCGAACTTATAGAAAGATTGGGTAGGGGAGAGTAGTTGATATTATTGATCATTTAGTGAAAGAAGTTGGAATGTTTAGTAATGATAGTTGCAAAGTAAAGTGAGATTCTAGCCATATGGGGTGTTGTTTAATTTCTCTTCCATCAACTCTCCCAATGGGCTGCTGTTATTTAAGTTCTAGTTAACCATTTTTTTTGTAAACAGATTAAAAATATACTCTCTTTTATATGAAAGGAGAGCTACTCAAGCAATCCCGGTACAACCCGTTTGACGATTAAGGGACTGTTTTTCATTTGCTAAAATCAAAGATCTTAGCATTGTTAAAATCTTTTCCGCAAGTGGCTTCTTCATGTACTAAAATCAACTTTTGATTTTAGCAAATGTTGATTTTATCAGATGGAAAACTCACCCTTAAATTAGTATCTAGTATATTGTTTGATGTAGTTGAAGTAACTAAAATACTTCTTGTTTAAAACTGAGTAAATCAAATCTTCTGTACCTAAAAAATGCATGTACCTCAGTTCCCGTGCAATTTCAGCTGCAAGATTGCATAAAACTATTGTCCTGGCCGAAATTGTACGAGAATAGAGGTACAAACACTTTTGGCACAGGTGACCTGACGCCAAAAGTGCACCTGACGCCAAAAGTGTTTGGTAATCCATGAAAGTGGTGTCATCCCTAGTAGCCAATGAAATGTTTAAACTCAAGTTTAGAAAACTCTTAGGAATTACATTTCTCACCAAATTTCCAAGACATGACAAGTTTTTTTCCCCTCCTTCAAGCCATCACCTAAAGATGAAGAAATAGGTTTCCCAAACCTCAGTCTTCTTCTCTAGTACTTGACAGAGAGCCTCTTCATGTTTTGTGTTCTTCGTTCAAACATCTGTTTCAGTAGGGTAGAATCCTAGTCCATACGTCAACAATGTTTGTCAATTCATTAGTCTCTGCTATCACACACGCATACATATGTGCCTTAATCTTCCACATTGCCCGATTCCACGCCAATGATTTTGCTTTCCATTTTAGTACACGCTGGCTTATGTTCTACCACCAAACCGAATCTAACCATTGCGATTTCTGGAAAGAAAGGCCTCCTCTGCCCAATCAAAGTAGAGCCCTAATCGGTTCATAGCGTACGGGGAACGATGTATTGCTAGAATTGTTGAAATGAGCAACGGCCTCCGTCCAAAAATATCGTTTCAACTTTCAAAATTGGGGCAGTTAATTGTTCGAAGTGTGCTAATTAATTGTTTTAAAGTCTTTAAGGTACGTTAATTTTATCAATTTAAAGATATTGAAGGATTTGGGCCTTGTTCTCCAATAACATTTTATGGAGGGGTGATAAAATGAAGTTGTTTTCCCAATTGATAAAATTTAGTGGTTTTCCTATAGATTTTAAGAGGATTTTATGAAAATCTCATAAAATCACTTTTACATTTTATGTGTTGAGATTGGAGTGTCATAAAATGTGAGATTTTATGAAATGAAAATCTGTTGAAGAACGAAGCCTTGGTCGGTTGATTTCCCTTTCTTTCCAGTCTCTTCTCTAGGACTGATTGGTCAAAATCAATCATCAAATCTTCTTGATACATATATTATTATGTACATGTATAATATAAAATGGGTAGATACATGTCTTAGTTTACTTGTGTGGGAATTCTAGCATTAATGAAAGGTCCTGACATGTGACCCAATAATGACAACACCTTTACCACCAACTGAGGGGATATACCCAAATTCACTGTCACCCAAATTCTATGATTTGTTTTTATAGCTCAGTTTGCGCGCAACTCAATTAGCTTCAGGGTTCTGGAGTTAATGACATAACAAACTTTCCAGTGGCCCCAAGATTTAGAATGGCGGGCCTTTGTGAAATTCAATCATGCGATCTGATAGAGGACAAACACTTATTGCTTTCTCATGCCCACTTGACAAAACAGCTTGAGGTTGATTTTATGATTATTATTAGTCTAGCATAATAAGTACATACATATATATGGGCACATATAATTTTTTGGACAGCTATGCCCATGCATAATAAATTTATAACCAACCATGTGAAAGTGAACTAATGATCCTCCTCTCTCAGCCATATCGTAGTCCATGTGACCTCACCCAATTTCTAGTGGCAGTTTAGACAAATATCCCATTCACCCAACTGCTAATCATTCCTCAAAAATAAAAAAAAAATGATGGCTCAAAACATCAATTGTTCTTGGTTAATTTTCAAGAGACATTTTTGCAACCCAAAATTTAGATTCGTATACTCCCTTTTCTTTTCTTTTTTTTCCCCACGAGAATTGTCTGGACATTCGCCCGAAATTCTCAAGACTAATCGATCGTTCATTGAACCGCAATTAAAGTACTCTTGGTAAAACTTCACTATCATCCCTAGTAAATGAGAAATCAAAAAGTTTCATGTATTACTCTTGAGGAAAAGATAGTACTTGGCCAAACACAAGTAGAAAGAAAGAGTACCATTAACAATTCAGGAGAATTCTAGATCCAGAAAAGGAAAGATACTTCGTCACCGAATCTGTGTCTGAATATAAATCGTGGCAATTAGTGGTCGATCCATAATTTTAACAAAAAATATTGTATGCGTACAGAAAAGTGTAATACTCAATTGAATACGTAAGAGTACAACCAAATCAATCAACTACACTAACAAAACCTCAATTAATCAATAAGAACTTTAATTTAGGCCTTGTTACCCATAACTTTTTATGAGAAATTCCATAAAATCAACTAGACATTTCTCATTTTAGCACCTTGATTTTAAGAGATTTTCTAGAAAATCAAGGTGCTAAAATGGGAAATCCCATAAAATCAATCAATAAGATCTTATGGGAAACAAAACCGCAAGAGAGAGAAAAAAAAAAAAACTTAAGAAATCACGTAACCTATTTATAAGAACACTATCACCAAGCATCTAGAGATGGCAATTCCGGCCAATCTAATCCATCCCCACCCTGTTCAGGTTGGAGTTTCGGAGATTTTTTTGGAAATCAGATCAGATTTGGAGGGAAAAATTTTTTTAAAAAAAAATGGGGATCGGGTTGGAGGCTACATAACCCCGAGCCGTTCCTGAATCCGATTTTTATTATGCGTCTGATATGTTATTGACATTTAGACCCCTTGAACTATTGTTAATTGCTAGGGTTTCCCCAATATATATATATATATATATATATATATATATATATATATATATATATATATATATATATATATTATACTTGGTAATACACTTCATATTTCACATTCTCAGACATAATCAAACATAATTTAGTTGATAATTCTAGACTTCAAGGTTGGAATCCTTCACTCTTATGTAATTTTATTTGGTTGGTTGGGATTTTGGAGGGGAAATTTACAAATTGTTGCCATATTTTTCATTATTTGGTGGTTTAGGATATCAAAAATGTTGATAAAGTCCTAGGATTATTTTTCTAGTTTTATTTATTTATTGTTGGTTTGGTAGCTTTTAGATCGGGGTGGGGATCCCCGATTCCCGTTAGGAGTGGGGATGGAGGGAGGAGAGGATTGGGACGGGGACGAAGGCAGATATGGGGTTCAAGGATTGGAGGCAAGGATGGTTAAATCTGTCCCCAATACGCCCCATTGCCATCCCTACATGCATCCAAAAAACCTCCAAATTTGAAGCTATGGTTGGAGAGGAAGAATTTGTACATGTCAAATTTTGAGATGTAAACATGCCACATAAGTTTTGAAAAAAAAAAGTTGGCACCTCCAATTTGAGATATGGGGAGCCTGCCGCCCTTCACCCATGACAGGACCTGCCAAACCACCAAACGTCGTTTTCGGGCCAAAACCAAAAGCTAGCTGTCTACCCATTGGGTTTTGGTAGCAACATAACTCTCTTTCACCCTTAATTTAGATTAATGATTTAGGCGTGGTTTCTCATATTTGTTAAAACTATTAAAATGACAGGAGATGACATGTTTTGAAATCCGTGATTAGCCATTTTAAGACTTTTAGCAAAAATGGAAAACCCCCACTTATTGATTTTTTGGGGCCCATTTGGGGTCCTAAACCACTCATTATTCTTAAAACATTTTGTAATGGGTTCTTACAAAAAAATGGCTCAATCCAATACCGGTAAATGCATTTTTGGAAATTAAGGAGCGGTTTCAATCATCTTCATTGGACGCCAAATGGGCCCAAAAAATTAAAAATCATTAATTAAAATTTAAATGTTTCGCCTTATGAATTTTGAAAAAGCTCGTACTGAAATTGGATTGAGCTAATTTTTTGAAAGAACCCGTACAAAACATGTTAAGAATAATGAACAGTTTGAAACATCGAGATGAAATCCAAAATGGGCCCAAAAAAAATAAAAATATCTACTGAGTGTCAAACAGGGCTTTAGCAACACATTTAGGAGCCTCCTCAAAAGCCAAATACCCAAAACGACATAGTTTTGGGGGCGTGGCAGGGCCTGCCGTGGGGGAGGGGCAACAAGCTCCCCGGATTCCCAAATTTGAAGCCACGTTGGAGATGCTTAGCATTCAATCTATTCTCAAGAGAGAAAAGAGAGAGAGAGAGAGAGAGAGAGAGAGAGAGAGAGAATCTAATAAAAAGATTATACAATTAGCATCCAATAAAATGAATCTAATAGTGGACACTAATATCATTCTTGAACGGGCAAATGTGTCGTCTTTTCTACTCCTAAATCTACAGGGGTGTTATCATTATTAACAATCAAATCCCCCAGGGCTTACTTCCTTTTAAGATCTCGTATGCTATCAATTGTTTTTGGGCTAGTCTGTCGAGCTTTACTTCAATTTCAATTGGGCTCCCCGCTAGTAGAAGGTGGGGTTTTTCTATTCCAAGTCACCTTGGGGCTAGCTGTCCAAAGTGCGTCTGAGCTGGTTTGAACAACTAAATTATATAAATAAAAAATTATAACGAATCAAGGGACACGTAACCCGTGGTCCTACGCTGCATCCGCAAGTGATGGCAATATCGAGGGAGGTAACGAGAATGAAAAGAAAAGTAGGTGAGATTTTAACGTGAGACTTGTCCTAAAAGAAATTTTCAACCGATGGATCAGTGTTTCTTGCAGAGCTAACCTTCATAGCTCGAAGCAACTAATTAAGGTCTCGAAATCTTCCTCTTTGTGTCCCCAATTTACAGTTAACAGATCTAAGGAGAGAGAATTTGATCATGTCCAAACTTCTAACTTGTGGACATTTTAATAATCTGCCAATCAAATCTTTGTTGACCTTTCATATGGCCTGTCTCAAAAATGTCTTCTAATAGGAGTATTTTTTCCCCCCTTAAATGGATGTTCGTGCCAATTTACACGTACCTCAACTAATTCCGGAGCCCTAAAGATAACGACAAAACATAACCATCAGTGACTCTAAGATTTGGGGTGATTGGCCTCGGTGAAATTCGAATATACGACATCATAATCAAACACTTATTGCTTTCTCTGCTTACTTTGTCAACCTTTTAGAGTTGTCTTATAGTAAGAGTATTATTTTATGTTCATCTCTATCTCTCTATGAGTCAGAATCAGATTTGCGTGCTAAAATGTATGATTGGGGTACCCTCCTCGGAGACTGACACTTTTGCCCATTTTGCTCATTTGTCTTCTTCCAATCTTCCAATTATCATGGTATAACATGGTCAGCCTTCGAGCCACTCGACTAATTTTTGGAAAACCTGACACACTGTATACTAATTTGGAGCTGATTAAAGCCGAGATAAAATTGCATTCAGTGGCCACACGAGAGTTGATGCCATCGAGGATCAAAGGTTTTCAAACCTAAGAACTAGAATTGAGCAAGCTCCTAGCTAGGTAGCACGTCTTCAATATCATGTTTTTTTTTTTTCTTCCCTTTGGATTATCAGAAATTTCATTTAAAAATGTCCAACGATATTAATTTACGAGAAAATTTCATGATAAATACTAAGAAAGAACCCAAACCATTGTCATCAAGACGCGTGCTTCATGTTAAATTTAACACATTCAGTTAAAAAGGTGAAATCGTATAAAACCTTAAAAGAACGAAGAAAGAAAGCTCAAACCCAAGCGATCGAGGTTATGAAATAAGGCATTGTTTAACAAATCGTGTGCATTGGGATTTTCCCATTAGTACATATTAAAGTAAACCTCAGTCGCTTGATCCTAACACAAACCAATAAAAATTTTGCAACCCCTACTAAAAGTCAAATAGGAAAGTGGGTTAGGTTTAATTTGGTGGTCACAATTAATGAAGCCCATTTTATATTAATCAGCTGCCTAGGCATTTGGCTTGATGCTGCCCAATATTATTTTTTTTCTTGTCACGAGTCCCCAGTTGATTCTGCCTAAAAATGAAGTGTGGTCGAAGCCAAGTGCATTTGTGCTTTTAATTAAAAATTTACTAAATGAGTTTATAATCATGCAATAATTATAAATGATATTGCCTATCTTAAAGATGACTGACTTCTATGTACTCACTACTCAGCCTGTTCTAAAAAAAAACTGTCACACGTGAGAAGCAAGTACTGTCACGTGAGAATAAAAGCATTGAGATTAATTTTTCTCATTAAGAGTTTAGATGAGTTAACCCCAACGGATTGACAAAGTAGTGGTCTTGCCTTGAGGCTTCGAAGTTTGCTTCCATCTAAAGTTTTAGATTCGATTTCTCTTGTTAGCAAACTCTTGAGGCTACTGGAGGGTTATGCCCGATCGTTACCTCATGGAACCGGATCATTAGTCGAGGTGCGTGCAAGCTGCCCCGAACATCCGGTTATTAAAAAAAAGAGAGTTTAGATGAGTTTGTGAACAGTACTTTAATACCAAATGGGCACTATTAAATTAAGTTAGTTTGGGGAAAAAGGAAACAGACCACGTTGATGGGTCATAAGACTCAAACCAATCAACCTTTGAATAATAATCTGTCATTAGTGCTGTGTTTTATGGTAAGGTCTACACAAGCAAAAAATTAAACGATTGGCACACGTAGGGGACATGAAGCGCATGAGATGGGCGTTTTTTTTTTTTCCTTTTTTGAACAGCCTATGAGATGGGCGTTTGGTATAGGAGATTGTTTTGCAAGTGGATACGTTTCACGTACGTAAAATGAAAAATCACGTGAGAGACTTTCTGGGGAAGATTAGAACAACTTCATATGAATAGTTTATGGTAATCATTAAATTTGAAATCATCTGCCCAGTGAATCCACTTTCACTCCTTTCACGAAAATAGAGTGAAAAGAGCAAATAAAAATATGTATGGTTTTACATGTTAATCCAATGTTCCAATGCAAATTGAGACATCTCACAAGTGGAACTTGTAATTTAAGTCTGGAAATCGTGGGTATTTGATCCTTCACCTAATCTTTTTTTTTTTTTTTTTGCATGAGATGCACATGAAGTCTGCCTTTGTAAAACCCTAGTTTGCCTAAGTATATAGAATTGTTATGTTTTGATCCCTACTATTAATCAACCCATCAATCAATATCTCAACCGATCAAGGAACGAAAAGCAATAAACAAATGCATATAGATATATACGTGGAAAACTCATATATGAGTAAAAACTACGGGAGGGTGGCTAGAGTTGCAAACCCTGGTGCAGAGAATTTGACGTGGGCTGAGTTTGAGGAACTCTTCGACAACCAATATTTTCTAGAATCCTATCGTGAGCAACTTAGGGAACAGTTTGAAAAGCTAGAACAAGGTGATATGACCGTTTCTGACTATGCCACTAAATTTCAAACCATGTCCCATTTTGCGCCAGAGTTAGTAGCGATCGAGGAAAGAAAGTGTAGACGTTTTGAGATAGGGTTGCACGAGTCGATTAAGAGGTTAGTTGTGAGTCAACGTATTACGAAGTATTCTGAGATAGTTGAGTGTGCTAGGATCCAGAGGGGAAAAAGAAAAGGAGAGAAGGTGCGGGAACCGATGTAGCAAACTAGGAATACTAGTTCAACTTGGGAAAATGTTGGGGATTCAGGTAGGAAGCAACAGAGAGAGCAATTTCAGTCTCCTTTAGATGGGGCCCAATTTGTTGCACATAACTTTCCATCTTCCATCACTACACATGATTTAGATTTTATTCAGGTCAGGTACAAGATTCCCAGCTCGGTCACTCTTAGGATTCCCAAGAGCTCATAATGGGCTTGTTCTCACCTCAAGGATAAGATCTGTCTGTCCTATGGGGCCTTTGAGGGTGGTTTTCGCCTCCCTTTCTCCCAAATTGTCCGAGATGTCTTAAGTTATTTCGGGTTTGTGCCAGCCCAAATTGCTCCGAACTCCGAGAGGCACTTGATATGATGCACTGCCCAAAGCAGCGAGGTCTAATGACCGTACTCCTCTTACCCTTGAGGTCTTTCTTAATTTATATCAACTGAGGAAATCCCCTATGTTAGATATTTTGGCACTTTCCGGGGTTGTACAAAAACCATCATTCGTATATTTATTTTGAATTGTAATGGGTAGATTTTTTAGGGGGTAGTTGCTTGCTCGATGATCCTCTCATTATCTGCGCCAAATGGACCGCTGCGAGGTAAAATGCATTGCACAGCATATCATGCATATTTTTTAAATAATAGATATATTTATCAACCGGCGGTTTTTTTCTTGTATGTCTTTCCATATATATGGGTGTCATTAAAAGATTATTATTAATCTTTCTTTGGAAAGCATCTCCGAGACACTATTTTGGGATTCGGCATTTACTGGGCCTATATAATAGTGATGCACGTCCTTGATAAATGATGCACATTATTTTTGACGGAAAAAATTCGAAAGGAAGAAAACACCTTTTTCTTGTTTTGCTAGCATGGTCCACATTGATTGATTCTAAAAAGATGAACTGCTAGCTGTGCATATCCTATTACATTTTTTATTGTGCATTATTTCTCTCGACATACACTTCATATCATATCATTCGTTCGTTTGTTGTTCGTGTTTCGTGGTGCTGTGAACTACTGTGGCCGAATCTTTTGAAGATTGATTTGGAGCCGGTTGAATCCGGAGATCGGGCGTGAAGCCTGTGGTTCATCTATTGAATCTTCAAGAAGCTCTGGGAGCATCGGAGATTGGCTAGAATAGGTAAAGGCTTGGGGTAAGGTTTTTACTATTTCGCAATCTGTACTTCTTTTTGATTAATAGAATAAAGCAGTAGGTTTAGGCCGTGGTTTTGGCTTAGGGTTATTTAGGACCCTAAGTTTTTCCACGTAAATCGTGCGTATCTTGTCTCTTTTTATTTTCAGCACTACTTGTGGTTTGGTCAATTTGAATTAATCAAGACAAATAACCAGTTTATTATTTAAAAAATTTTAATCGGTTATTCATCTTAAAAACTGGTAATTTTTATCAAAACTCCTATTCACCCCCCCTCTAGGAGTAAATTTAACGCTTCCGCATAATTTCACCCTAGTGGGAACGACTGGTGGTACTTCTTTAAAAGAGAGGGGAAGTCCCCTCTGATTACCTCCAACCCCACCCCTCTGATTACCTCCATCCCCACTTCCAACAAGGAGTGGAAGGAAAATTTTTTCTTTATGGGTGACTCCAGACAAGAGTTCCTGAGATGGGACGAGCCCCAAACACCCCAGATCCATCGTTTTTTCTCTGGAGAGTGAGTATATACTTTCAAAATTTTTAGAACTTTTTTCTTCATAATTTACTTTTGTTGAGCTGACCTCTCAACCCATGTTTTCAGGTTGTTTCAAAGTCAGTATCTCCAAGGATAAAAAAGGACAGATCGCGAAGGCTAAAGCCCACGAGGTCCGCTCCTTCAACTTACCTGTTACGTTTGAAGCGCTTGCCACCTACCTGCTCGGCCTTGAAGTATGAAGTACGACTCTTTCTCTTGATAGAAGTATCTGATTTTTACTTTAATTTAGAACTTCCTTTTCCAAATTAACTCATCTCCTTTTATTGCGTGTTCAACTAATACAGAAGAAGAGATATCGAAGGCCAATATCAACATGCAGATGCTCACCAGGCTGAAAGCCGAGAGAGGTAAGCTCATCGGCACCAATCCACAATGGTCATAGTGTGTAATACGTTTTCTCTCTAATTATTTCTTTTATTTCTCTATTTATCTCTCTCTCTCTCTCTCTCTCTCTCTCTCTCTCTCTCTCTCTCTCTCTCTCTCTCTCTCTCTCCACTCATTTCCCCCCAAACCTCATTCAAAACCTAAACCAAACAAACGTAGGACTCCGTTTGTTTTAATGTAAATGCAATGTAAAATATTTTTCGTGTAAATGATTTGGAGAATGTTTTCAACCACTTCATGCCTGAGCACTTGCATATAAGATACATATATGTATTTGTGGAAGTTTTAAATGCTATTTATCGAAACACCTGAGCTAATTGGTGGTTTGATTAGAACACTTACTGGTATTGCCCTAAATTAGCGGCTCAGTCATGCAATCTGGTCTATCTTCAAGCCAGCTGAAGTTCTCAGGCGCCATTAGAATCCTAGAACGGCACATACAGGTAAAATAATTCATAAAACTCAGCCTAGTGATTCAAAATGTATATACATATATATTAGAACGAGAAATGAGTTAGCTGCTAGCTCATTTCAATAGGATAAATGGAAAAACAAATGCAAAATGACCTACCCCTCTTTCAACAGGATTATGCACGCGCGCGTGTGTGTGTACCTGTGAAGAGTGTGATTTCTTTTTTCTTTTCTTGAAAGGAATGAGAGACTTGCTCTAGTGGAAAGAGGGGGTAGATCATTTCACATTTGTTTTTTCATTTATCCTGTCTAAATGAGCTAGATGCTAACTCATTTCTCTCGCTTTATGATAGTTATGTATATATACATTTTAAATCACTGGGCTGAGTTTCATGAATTATTTTACCTGTATGTGCCATTCTAGGATTCTAAAGGCGCCTGAGAGAGAGCAATTTCAGTCTCCTTTAGAGAAGGCTCAATTTACTGCAAATAACTTTCCATTTTCCATCACTGCACATGATTTAGATTTTATTCGGGTCAGGTACCAGATTCCCAGCTCGGTCACTCTTAGGATTCCCAAGAGCTCATAATGGGCTTGTTCTCACCTCAAGGAAAAGATGTGCCTGTCCTATGGGGCCTTTGAGGGTGTTCTTTGCCTCCTTTTCTCCCAAATCGTCCGAGAAGTCTTGAGTTATTTCGGGCTTGTCCCAACCCAAATTGCGCCAAACTCCTAGAGGCACTTGATATGATGCACTGCCCAAAGCAGCGATGCCTAATAATCGTACTCCTCTTACCGTCGAGGTCTTTCTTAATTTATATCAACTGAGGAAATCTCCTATTGGGAATGACTGGTGGTACTTCTTTGAAAGAGAGGGGAAGTCCCTTCTGATTACCTCCATCCCCACTTCCAACAAGGAGTGGAAGGACAAATTTTTCTTTGTGGGTGGCTCCAGACAAGAGTTCCTGACATGGGACGTGCCCCAAACTCCCCAGATCCATCGTTTGTCTCTGGAGAGTGAGTATTATGTATACTTTCAAAATTTTCATAATTTTTTTCTTCATAATTTACTTTTGTTGAGCTGGCCTCTCAACCCATGTTTTCAAGTTGTTCTAAAGTCGGTATCTCCAAGGAGAAAGAAGGAGAGATCGCGAAGGCTAAAGCCCATGAGGTCTTCTCCTTCAACTTACCTATTACGTTTGAAACGCTTGCCACCTACCTGCTCGGCCCTGAAGTATGAAGTACGACTCTTTCTCTCATAGAGGTATCTGATCTTTACTATAATTTAGAACTTTCTTTTCCAAATTAACTCATCTCCTTTTATTGCGTGTTCAGTTGAGTGATGGAAAATGGAAAGTTATTTGCAGTAAATTGGGTCTTATCTAAAGGAGACTGAAATTGCTCTCTCTCAGGTGCCATTAGAATCCTAGAATGGCACATACAGGTAAAATAATTCATAAAACTCAGCCTAGTGATTTAAAACGTATATACATAAATATCAGAAAGAAAAATAGAGAGAGAGAGAAATGAGTTAGCAACTAGCTCATTTCAACAGGATAAATGGAAAAACAAATGTGAAATGATCTACCCCTCTTTCCACCAGAGCAAGTCTCTCATTCCTTTCAAGAAAAAGAAAAAAGAAAGCACACTCTTCTTGAGCACGCGCACACACACACACACACACACACACACACACACACACACACACAGAGCGAGAGAGAGAGAGAGAGAGAGAGAGAGAGAGAGAGAGAGAGAGAGCAAGCTATGTAATCCTGTTGAAAGAAGGGTAGATCATTTCACATTTGTTTTTCCATTTATCCTGTTGAAATGAGCTAGCTGCTAACTCATTTCTTGTTCTGATATTTATGTATATACATTTTAAATCACTAGGCTGAGTTTTATGAATTATTTTACCTATATGTGCCATTCTAGGATTCTAATGGCGCCTGAGAACTTTAGCTGGCTTGAAGCTAGACCAGACTGCATGACTAAGCCGCTAATGCAGGCAATACCAGTAAGTTTTCTAATCAAACCACCAATTAGCTCAGGTGTTTCGATAAATAACATCTAAAACTTCCACAAATACATATACGTATCGTATATGCAAGTGCTAAGGCATGAAGTGGTAGAAAACATTCTCCAAATCATTTACATGAAAAATATTTTACATTGCATTTACATCAAAACAAACGGAGTTCGAGGTTTGTTTGGTTTAGGTTTTGAGTGAGGTTTTGGGGGAAATGAGAGAGAGAGAGAGAGAGAGAGAGAGAAATAATTAGAGAGAAAAATTATTAGGCACTATGACCATTGTGGATGGGCACCGACAAGCTTACCTCTCTTGGCCTTCGGCCTAGTGAGCATCTGGATGTTGATATTGGCCTTCGACATCTCTTCTATTTAGATTTTATTCAGGTCAAGTACTAGATTCCCAGCTCGGTCACTCTTAGGATTCCCAAGAGCTCAGAATGGGCTTGTTCTCACCTCAAGGAAAAGATGTGCCTATCCTATGGGGCCTTTGAGGGTGGTCTTCACCTCCCTTTCTCCCAAATTGTCCGAGAAGTCTTTAGTTATTTCGGCTTGTCCCAACCCAAATTGCGCTGAACTTCTAGAGGCACTTAATATGATGCACTGCCCTGAGCAGCGATGGCTAATAACCGTACTCCTCTTACGCTCGAGGTCTTTCTTAATTTATATCAACTGAGGAAATCCCCTAGTGGGAATGATTGGTGGTACTTCTTTGAAAGAGAGGGCAAGTTCCCTCTTATTACCTCCATCCCCACTTCCAACAAGGAGTGGAAGGACAAATTTTTCTTTGCGGGTGGCTCCGGACAAGAGTTTTTGAGATGGGACGTGCCCCAAACTCCCCAAATCCATCGTTTTTCTCTGAAAAGTGAGTATTATGTATACTTTCAAATTTTTCTGAACTTTTTTCTTTATGATTTACTTTTGTTGAACTGACCTCTCAACCCATGTTTTCAGGTTGTTCCAAAGTCAATATCTCCAAGGAGAAAAAAGGAGATATCGCGAAGACTAAAGCGCACGAGGTCTGCTCCTTCAACTTACCTGTTATGTTTGGAACGCTTGACACCTACCTGCTCTGCCCTGAAGTATGAAGTACGACTCTTTCTCTTGATAGAGGTATCTGATCTTTACTTTAATTTAGAACTTCCTTTTCCAAATTAACTCATCTCCTTTTATTGCATGTTCAACTGATACAGAAGAAGAGATGTCGAAGGCCAATATCAACATGCAGATGCTCACCAGGCTGAAGGCCGAGAGAGGTAAGCTCGTCGGCGCCAATCCACAATGGTCATAGTGACTAATAGGTTTTCTCTCTAATTATTTCTTTTATTTCTCTATTTCTCTCTCTCTCTCTCACATTTCCCCAAAAACCTCACTCAAAACCTAAACCAAACAAACCTCGGACTCTGTTTGTTTTGATGTAAATGCAATGTAAAATATTTTTTGTGTAAATGGTTTGGAGAATGTTTTCTACCACTTCATGCTTGAGCACTTGCATATAAGATACATATATGTATTTGTGGAAGTTTTAGATGTTATTTATCGAAACACCTTAGCTTATTGGTGGTTTGATTAGAACACTTACCGGTATTGCCCTGCATTAGCGGCTCAGTCATGCAGTTCGGTCTAGCTTCAAGCCAACTAAAGTTCTCAGGCGCCATTAGAATCCTAGAACGGCACATACAAGTGCTTGCGACCTTGAATTGTATTTCAATATGATTTCCCCAAGCGTAGGATTTAGGTGTCGCGTAGTATCAAAACAGAAAGTCCGGGTCGAGTCTACAAAGACCGAATGCGCTGAGCGTGTTGTTTGAGTCGCGAATGAAGGTTTAGCCTTAAAGCGGCAAACTTGGCGTTTGTAGTTTGGGGGTGGAATTCACTTAACTTCGTGAATGACTCGAGATTAAAAAGATAAATTAAAACAAGGCTAAGTCAAGGGAATCATAACACCCATGCCTTAGGCCGATTCGTTCTCCTCTGAAATAACCGGCTAGGGGCGTCATTAAACGACCCCGAACGGAAGATTTGGTACTTAAAACTCGTTTGACTAGAAATGGTGTTTCTCAAAGAGTAGGATTCTTGTGCCATTTATACAAACATTTGGATTGTCATCGCCCTAAGCATCACACGTGCCAAGTGGACGAGCCCTTGGCTACGTGTGATCAAAGAGATTAACAAATTCCAATTTTGATACATAAAATTAATCCTTACTCTTTAATAAACAAGCAATGTTTGTATTATGACGAGGAGAGCAAGTGAGCCTAAGTCACGGGGTGCTAATCACCCCATGACCGAGCCTAAAACGACTACTCGATCATTACTACGTAAAACATGTCTATTTTTATGAAGGAAATAAAGAACATAACAGGTGACATTAAAAACTTATTTTTAATGAAGATCCTAAGTTTGCCTAACACTTTAACTCTTTAGAAACTATCAAACAATCACTACAAACAAGTGTTTTCTAAGGAAATAGCAAGAAAATCAAGTAAACTAAATACTAGATGGAAGTGAAAATAAACTAGATAGATAGAACAATCTAAGTCCGAGCTACAACATTAATAAACGACAAATTAACGGAAGATAAACACTTACATGAGAAATCTAAAGAGAGAGAGCTTCCAAAACTCTCTAATGGAGGAGAGAGGGGAGAGCAAAAAACTAAGAAAGAAAATAAAAGAAGAAGTAAGTGGGAAGGAGAGAGGAGAGACTAATTTATCATCCACTCTCTCTCTCTACAAAATATCTCATAAAGTCCTCACAAACAACCAAAGTTTCCAAAAAAGGAAAGTACATAAAGTGATTAATATCTGCTGCCCAGAGGGACTTTGGATCGATCCACACCAAATCTGGATCGATCCAGTTAAGTCTGGTGCTGCTCCGCAAGAGGGTGGATCGATCCACTCTGACCTTGGATCGATCCAGAGTCTTCTGATGCTGTTTAGATGTGAAATGGATCGATCCACTTGAGACCCTGGATCGATCCAGGTGTTGAAAGGGTGAAGTTTACTGAAGTGGATCGATCCATGTAAGACCCGGATCGATCCAGATGGCTTGGAGAATTTTGTATGAGCATGGATCGATCCATGTGAGACCCGGATCGATCCAGATTACACTGGAAAGGTTTTGAGCATAAGTGAATCAATCCACTTGGTGCCTGGATCGATCCAGGTTCATATTGTTGTGCCTTGGCCATTTCTCTGGTCACTCTTTTGGCCTTTCGTGCTTCCGGGCCTCCTTCAAAATACGTGAATGAGTTGTACGACCCTCGGAGGAGGTGTACCTCGGTCTCATGGCCCTCGTAAATGTGGCACGATTCTCAATGTGCTCAACATGCGTTCATTTCACGCGTTCGACATAAAACTTGGCAAAAACACTACGACGCGCAAATCAAACATATAAGGCGCGAAATCGTGTGCTTGTGTGTGATAAATGAGTACGATAAGCCCCAGTTATGTACAATATTGGGGGCTTATCAACAGGTAAAATAATTCATAAAACTCAGCCCGGTGATTTAAAATGTATATACATAAATATCAGAAAGAGAAATGAGTTAGCAGCTAGATCATTTCAACAGGATAAATGGAAAAACAAATGTGAAATGATCTGCCCCTCTTTCAACAGGATTACACAGCTAGCTCTCTCTCTCTCTCTCTCTCTCTCTCTCTCTCTCTCTCTCTCTCTCTCTCTCTCTATGTATGTGTGTGTGTGTTTGTACTCGAGAAGAGTGTGCTTTCTTTTTTCTTTTTCTTGAAAGGAATGAGAGACTTGCGCTGGTGGAAAGAGGGGTAGATCATTTCACATTTGTTTTGCCATTTATCCTGTTGAAATGAGCTAGCGGCTAGCTCATTTCTCTCTCTTTATTTTTATTTATGATATTTATGTATATACATTTTAAATCACTAGGCTGAGTTTTATGTATTATTTTACTGTATGTGCCGTTCTAGGATTCTAATGGTGCCTAAGAGAGTGCAATTTCAGTCTCCTTTAGATAAGGCCCAATTTGCTGCAAATAACTTTCCATTTTCCATCACTGCATATGATTTAGATTTTATTCGGGTCAGGTACCAGATTCCCAGCTCGGTCACTCTTAGGATTCCCAAGAGCTCAGAATGGGCTTGTTCTCACCTCATGGACAAGATCAGCCGGTCTTATGGGGCCTTTGAGGATGGTCTTCGCCTCCCTTTCTCCCAAATCGTGCGAGAAGTCTTAAGTTATTTCAGGCTTGTCCTAGCCCAAATTGCGCCGAACTCCTAGAGGCACTTGATATGATGCACTGCCCAAAGCAGCGATGTCTAATAATCGTACTCCTCTTACCCTCGAGGTCTTTCTTAATTTATATCAACTGAGGAAATCCCCAAGTGGGAATGGTTGGTGGTACTTTTTTGAAAGAGAGGGGAAGTCCCCTCTGATTAACTCCATCCCCACTTCCAACAAGGAGTGGAAGGACAAATTTTTCTTTGTGGGTGGCTCCAGACAAGAATTCCTGAGATGGGACGAACCCCGAACTCCCCAGATCCATTGTTTTTCTCTGGAGAGTGAGCGACCTACCTGCTTGGCCCTGAAGTATGAAGTGCGACTCTTTCTCTTGATAGAGGTATCTGATCTTTACTTTAATTTAGAACTTCCCTTTCCAAATTGACTCATCTCTTTTTATTGCGTGTTCAGCTGATACAGAAGAAGAGATGTCAAAGGCCAATATCGACATGGAGATGCTCACCAGGCTGAAGGCCAAGAGAGGTAAGCTTGTCGGCGCCAATTAACAATGGTCATAGTGGCTAATAAGTTTTCTCTCTAATTACTTCTTTTATTTCTCTATTTATCTTTCTCTCTCCACTCATTTCCTCCAAAACCTCACTCAAAACCTAAACCAAACAGACCTAGGACTCCATTTGTTTTGATGTAGATGCAGTGTAAAATATTTTTCGTGTAAATGATTTGGAGAATGTTTTTTACCACTTCATGCCTGAGCACTTTCATATAAGATACATATATGTATTTGTGGATGTTTTAGATGCTATACATCGAAACACCTGAGCTTATTAGTGGTTTGATTAGAACACGTACTGGTATTGCCCTGAATTAGCGGCTCAGTCATGCAGTCTGGTCTAGCTTCAAGCTAGCTGAAGTTCTCAGGCGCCATTAGAATCTTAGAACGGCACATACATGGTAAAATAATTCATAAAGCTCAGCCCAGTGATTTAAAATGTATATACATAAATATCATAAAGAGAAATGAGTTAGCAGCTAGCTCATTTCAACAGGATAAATGGAAAAATAAATGTGAAATGATGTACCCTTCTTTAAACATGATTACGCAGCTAGCTCTGTGTGTGTGTGTGTACTCGAGAAGAGTGTGCTTTCATTTTTCTTTTTCTTGACAGGAATGAGAGACTTGCTCTGATGGATGGTTTCCATGTATCGTACCAGCCAACACCCCCTTGTCCTTTTTGTAACTTTGGTTGTGTTGGGATAATGATGAAATAATTTACTTACTACACCTCAAAACTTCTTTCAAAATGCATGGACTATAAATTCACACATTAAAAGACAAAGTGGAGTGTCATTGGTAAAAAAAAATAGAGTGTGGAATTTATTTTCCTAATGATATTTGCACCACACTTTCTTATATATGCAATCCATTATTATTTAGTGTAAAATTATACAAAGTATAAGCGATAAAATTTGAAATGCATTAATAAGAATAAAATTTGACGTTTCAACCTTTGTATATTCTGGAGTGCTGATCTCTTTTGTCAATCCTTCTACAGCCAAGATGGAGAAAGAGAAAGAGAAAGAAAAGAAGAGAGAGGAAGAGAAAAAAAGAGAGGAGAATGAGAGGGCTCCTAAGAAACAAAAGAACAAAGGTGTGACCTTTGCTCCTCTTAAGCTTTCACGATGACGGTCCTTCTGCTCTTCTGAACAGAAAGTCAAGTTTTGATAAGATGAGGTCATTTCCTCTTCCTGCTGACCAGAAGATTTTGGAAATTGTGGATTCCATAACCCTAGGTTCCAATATTGCTACTAAGGTCATACTGATGATGCTACATCCAAAGCCCCTCTTCAGCCTACTGTCCTTCTTCAAGGTCAATCTTCTGATCATGTTGTTGAGCCCTCATCAGTGGAGGATCAATCCAAGGATGACCAATCCAAAGACACCCCTGCTCAAACCTGAAGTTTTGATTTTAGTTTTCATTTGAGAGTTGAAAGAGAATTTCTTTAGTCTGTAATAACTCTGTTTCCATTCTCCCCCTTCCTCTTCTGTGTTTGTACAAATTATGAATTTGTACATTTTCTATTTTTTGCTGGTAGTACTTTTTTTTTTTAATACTTGCCATATCTATGTTTGTTTTTTGAAGACATATTACTGCCTTGGTATTCTTCACCTTTCAAACATTTTTGCATTATAATTATTCTTGCCTTAGCTTTTTGCAATGCTCTTTTTTTTTTTTAATTTGTCTATGTGTATCTGTACTACCTCAAGTGTAGAGGTATGGATATAGATGTGCACTTGTATCCAGTAGAAACACATAGTATGACATTTGAACAAGCTTTGGTAGCTAGCCAAATAGTCATTCTGTTAATTCCAAAGATTGTTCCTTAGGGTGCTGAGCAAACTTGCTTGCTCAGTCTTTTTGGTCCTGAGCTCATAGGACTTTAGATCTTGTTGAGTCTAGGGCTAGTTGGCTTGTAGGCCACATCCTCGAACTTTTAGTCTTATTGACTCTGCAACTCCCATTTTTAAGGTTGGACCAAGTAGGCTTATTAACCCTTACTTAGAATTATTGTCTCTGGAGACCTGGATCCACCTATTTTGGTGTTTGTCGTGCTAACTTGTTAGTCAATGCGCTCGGTCTTTGGATAACTAAGCTTAGTTTAATATAATTAAGTGTACGCATAGGCAGTTATATGGAGAGAAAACGGTGCCTCGAGAGCCATTTTAAGTGTACGCATAGACAGTTATATGGAGAGAAAACGGTGCCCTCGAGGGCCATTACTGTATAACATAAACTTTTGAAAGTTTAATCTAAACAAAGTAACCTAACAACGTAAATTGAATAAACTGGAACTTGTGATAGTACTGCTTGAGGTGCTTGACATTCGAAGAGTTTGGCACCTCCTTTCCCCATAGAGTGGCCAGCCTTGGAGTGCCTCATAATTTGGTAAGGCCCCTCCCAATTTGGGCCAAGTTTCCCCATCCTTCTTGGCCAACCTATAGGCTCCAGCCTTGGAATGCCTTCAAATTTGGTAGGGTCCCTCCCAATTTAGGCCAAGTTTCCCCACCCTTCTTCCCGCAAGATCAACTTTTCTAAGGACGAGATCTCTAGGTCGGAAATTTCTCAGCTTGGCCACGACATCATGTTACATGGCCATCCTCTGTTGGCAAACTGCTATTCTGGCAGGCGCTACTTCCCTTTTTTCCTCAAGGAGGTCTAATTTTGACCTAAGGTCTTCTTCATTGTCCTGCTGATCAAGAAATGATGTTCGGTAATTGAGCAGGTCGACCTCTACCGAGACTACTACTTTTGCTTCAAATGCCATGGAGTATGGTGTTTTCTCGGTAACTGTCCTTAGAGTTGTCTGATAAGCCACAGTACTGAGTGCAGTTTTCTAGCCAAGCTCATTTGGCTGCTTTTAGCCCCTTCTTGATTTACTTCTTAACCTCTCTATAACTTGGCCATTGGCCCTTGGGTAACCCTTAGAGGTATAATGTACATGTGCCCCCTTTAGAGGTACAATACTGCTTAAACTCTGCATGATCAAATTGCTTTTCGAGGTTAGCCACGAAAATCCTAGGCAGTCAAAAATGACATAGGATGTTTTTCTATATGAAGTTAGTGACTGCCTCTATGGTTATGGTGGCTAGGGCCTTGGCCCATACCCACTTCGCGAAGTAGTCCACAACTACTATTACATACTGAATTTGGCTCTTTCCCTTTAGGAGTGAGCCGATTAGATCCAATCCCCATTGAGCAAAAGACCATGGGCCCTTTATTAGGGTAAGAGCTTTTGTAGACAGTGAGAGATGTTGGCAATTTTTTGGCACTTGTGAACCAAGTCTGAGCAGCCTTGCTGCATGGTTGGCCAATAATTGCCCAACTTTATGAGCTTGTAAGCCAGCATCCGAACATTATGATGGCCTCCACAGATTCCTTCATGAATTTCCTTTATTGCCCTCTCTGCCTTAGTCTTGACTAGGCATCTTAGGTAAGGTAAGGTGAAACTACTATAGAGTATAGAGCACATTCCCCATGGATTACACAATCTCCCCAATGGGCTCGTTCTAGTTTGGGCACTATCCATGTCGTCATTAGGCCGATCATTCATTCTTCGAGATTTTTGGCCTTTTTCAGCCATGTACCGTCGAAGCCGACCTCTTTGGATCACGTCTTCAATTTGTTGCTTTAAATCAATACGAGTCCATATCATGACCATGGTCATGGTGGAATCTGCACCCACTTTATCCTTTGACCTTTTGCTTGCATCAGTCCGTAACTTTCTCGGCCACTTAAGGTTGGGATCATTATGGAGATCATATAGGATTCGCTTCGCCATAGCTATGAGCGATGTGTAACGCTTGTATTTCTTTAGTGGTCTTCCTCCCCTTGGGGGGTTCTTTTGGTCGGCCTTTTTGTTCTTTGGTTCCCGAATCGATCCTTGGAGCAGATCTCTTTTCCCTTTATCGCTCTGGTTCTGATGACCAGATCGAGAAGGTTACATATCAAAATTATAATCCCTTGAAAGTCTAGCATTCAGGGCTTCTTCTGCATTCATGTGCTTCTGCGTCCTTAACATAAGCTCAACCATAGTTTGCCAAGATTCTTTAGTAAGATTAAATAAGAACTGACCTAAATATAGACCGTCTATGTAAGCTGCGATAGAGACCTTTTCATTTGTGTCTCCACTTGCATGGACTCCTTGGTGAATTTGTTGTAGTCACGCAAAGACTCCCACTTCCCTTGCTTAACTATGAGCAAATATGTGGACGACTTATTGTATATACTATTGTCCTGCTATAAAATAGCTCACAAGTGGCCTACAAAACAAGAAGACTAAAGACATCGGTGTGGTGTTAGCCAACTAGCCTCTGATGCCGAATTTAGTGAATTTGTAGAGAGAGAGAGAGAGAATATTACTCAAGTAATTAGGGAAACTAGAGCAACGTACCGTATCATTGGTATGAGAGGTGATTTATACAGGCATTCGTGGTGGTTGAGTCCTTTTAGGACTAGGAGCCTTAACCCCTTGTTAGTTGGACCAATCCCCTTAGTTCTTTATTTCATTAGGTCTCTTAATCTTAATCGGATTTAGTCCTATAATGTCGTTGGGCCTCTAAGGGATGAGCCTCTGGAGTCCCTTGGGTTTATCTTGGCTTGACATCTCTCTATTAATTAGGAGTTGAGTCGTTTTAGAACTCAAAGCCTTGTTAGGATTACTCACTACACCGTCTTCATTATGTCATCGGTCATAATGTCATTGGGTATGGCCGAGCTGGCCTTTGTAGACGAGTTGACCATACCTGGCTGGGTTGACCTTATATGGTCGGTTTATACTTATCAGTTCTAAAAAACGCTAAATTCAAATCAATTGACTTTGATTCGGTTGTACCCAATTGATTTTCTGATTGATGACTAAACAATGCAGACCTATCACTATTGCGATCAATCTATATGTTTCTCCTTCTTCTGCGACAGATCTAATTACATGGACTCCTTCCACTCTATTCCTATAAAAAAAAAAAAAAGCCTGTGATTTGCCAATGACTTTGCCAACCATAAGGGAGCCTTGGCTTTTTGGAGCTTACCGCTATTTTCTTTCTTTCATTTTAATCCAATTACAGGGATTGATTGCTTACACAGATAGTAATATGTTTTGGAGAAGTCCTTATTTGACCTCCCACTTAAAATGAAGCTGAATCCAATATTGTCCTTTCTGCAACAATCCTGATCTTCTCGAATGAGGAGAGTTTCTCTCTCTACTATAGAGATTTCCTAGGGTTCTATCCCTACTCCAGCCACCCTCCGCCGCCATCCTTCCTTCCTTCTTACCGCTGTCCATCCGCTTCCCTGGTCCATCCAATCCTCCCTCCTTCCTCTCTTTTCCATTTGGTTCTGCTTGGGGGGGTGGGGCTCCGCCTCTTGGCCCGCCTCCCCCAATCTCTCACCGCCCGCCGCCGTACCATCACCCCCACGCCTGTCTGAACCATACTTCCTCCGCCCAACCTCCCTCATCTACCCATCCCATCTCACAGCTCCCCTCCGACCTCCCTCTTCCACCTTCAAGCTTCCTCCGCCCAACCTCCTTCCACCGCCTGATCCTCCTCCACCTTGCCGCAGCTTCTCCTCTGCCCTTGGTTTCAAATCTGACGTGGGGTGATGCTAGGGCGGCCTGGCCCCTCCGGCAAATAAAGGATCCTGATCCGTTGGCAGCGGCTATGGAATCTGGTCTTGTGCTCTCCCGGAGTAGCGACTCAGCAAGAACTTGGAGCCTTTGAGGTGACTCGGTGTGACTCTTGGGGTCTACTCGGGCTGACTCAGTTTGTTTTCTCCTTGTTTTGCTGTGTTTGTTAGTTAGTTTGTTGGTTTTTGTTTGTTAGTCTTTGTCTGCTCTGGTTGTGGCGCTTGATTTGAGGTCTGGCTCGTTGTGGGTTTCTGGCCAAATGCCGTGCCCGGAGTTCTGAAGTGTCAGCAAGAACTCGCACCGGAGCATCCCTTCGCAGCTGTGAGGAACTTGTTTTCCTTACGTCGTGAATGCCAACGTTAGCCGCTAATTAAGGACCGCTCCAATGGATTGAGCTCTGGGTTGCTCCTCTACCGATACTCGGACGGACACTACGCCGCATTGAGTCGGTCTGCTTTTTGCAGTAACGTGTCTTTGAGCCTTATGCCCATAGAGGTTTTGCTTGTGCCTTAGTGTACGTAGTGTTAGCTCTTTCCGAAGTTTGTTGATTAACTCTTGTAAGTGCCGTTTGGCTTCCTGAAATGGAATTTGCATTCTGATCAAAAAATATATATATATTGTCCTTTCTTAGTTAACACTATACACAAAAAAATTTACAGTTCCCCATAGTCAAATCTTTACATATTAATCAGCACATGTGGGTTGAAGTTTTGGAAGTCAATCCGATCAGAACATGTCCTAGATGCTTTGATGTCAAGTAAATTAATTACAAAAATGATACATGTAAGTGTGTTGGAACATTATTGTACATGCATATATCATTTTTTATTTAATTAAATCAAAGGGTTTTGTAAAATTTTATGTGCTCAAGGATACTCTTTAAACACGAACGACCCTTTAAATTTAGGGTTTAAGCTCCGTTCCAAGTAGATTATTGGATTTTTTTTGGCATTTAACCCTTTATGAGATTCGTCATTCTCCTCACATATATCAACTAGAAAAGCCAAAAACCCTAAAAGCCGAAACCTAAACTTTTTTACTAATGACTTCTCTCTTCTTTTTTTCCGGTATTTTACTTTTCGTGATTTTTTTTTTTTAGCTTTTCGTCATTTTTTGGTATTAATCATTCATATCGACAAGAAGAATAAAAAAAACATTATTAAGTGTGGACTGAAGTTGAAAAAACTTCATATAAATTGACATTTTAGACAAAAAAGATAGTTGTTTGGTGTATTTTTTTTTTTTTTTTTGTCTTTGGTGAACTTTTTGTTTGGATTTTGTCATAATTTTTTTACTTCTAGACTCCTCTCATCAACACAGATGATTAATCAAAAAATTTACAATGCAAATCTAACAAAAATTCAGGAAAGACGAACAAAACACGAAAAAACCCAAAAGACAAAAAAAAATTTAAAAAAATTAGGAGAATGGATTAGTCTTGGCCCCAGTTTTCAAACTAACGGATGGAAAGAAAACTTGAAATACCACACCATCCCACAAAATCAATTTTGTATATGAGGATTTTACGCAAATAACATATTAAAACGGCATCAAAATTTGGATAGGACAAAATCAATTTTGTACGGAAAAGTATACGCAACTTAGATAGGAAAAAACTTTTTTTTTTTAAATATATATATATAATAACGGCAAAATTTAGAGGTTTTTTTTTAAAAAAAAAAATTCATAGTGCACTGTGCACTATAAAATCACGTAGAGAAATAGCAAAATATAGTTTTGATATCCCTAAAGTTGAAAATGTCTGGTCATGATGAGTTAATTGGAGTTTTGATCGAAAACCCTATATTTAAAAATAAAATGAAAGTTGTATTTACAATAAAATACACACACAAAAAAAACTTATTTTGTCGCACATTACTATGTCTTCTTTCCTGGATTATTTTGCTTATTCTGAAATAAACAAGGGGTAATTTGTAATAATCCAATTTGGATTATTTATTTTCTTATTACTGATAAATGTGATTTTTATCCATAGTTACGTTATTAACCTGTGATTTTCTAGATTTACTAATTAGACCTTAATTATCTAATTTACTACGTAGTACATTTTAAACCCTAACCAATATTTCCCTACTTATCAGTTCTTTTCATCTTGGAGCACCCTCACAGACTTCACTTGATACTTTAACACCTTATCACACCACACATTTGTGCTGGGTTCATATATGTTGTCTTTGACTCTAGTAATAAATGATTGAGTAGAGTGTTAGGGCACCACCACGTGATACCTAGAAGTACCTAATAACTCACGACTTCAAGTGCTAATACAATGACTGGCTACCCCTGGAGCTAAGAGATTATTTAGGCCCTGTTCGTTTTCCAGTTTAGTTTTAGTTTTAGTTTTGATGACGTCATCATTTTCCTCATTTCTCTCTCTATCTCTCTCCGTTCATTACACCTGATGACATTATCAAAACTCAATTAAACTATCTAACCAAACACAGTCTTAGTATCCTTAGAGCACCGTCACTTAGTAGCCTAAGATTCTTTTTTTAGTCTTGGCTTCACATCAATGTGGCAGAGCTTTGGGGCATTGAATAATTTTTTTCCTTGGTACCGTAACAATTCAACGGTATGTGTCCAAATAGCATTAATGTCTAAATTATTACTTTTCAACGGTTACATGAAGTTTGTGAAATTCAATTAGTTTTAGATTTTGGATTGTTAATTGTAAAATGCATATTTTAAGATTATGATCAAAATCTGTAATGAATTTGTAAAAGTATCAGAATTATGTGCAAGTACAATCAAGAATCTAACAATTTTTTTTTAGAGGTGATTTTTAAATTATTCAGTCCTAAGTTCATTTCTGACAAGACATTTTGTTCCAATATAATCCATAATCAGTGGCCGAAAACCTGAAAAAGGTGAAAATGTGTCTAAAATATATTAATAATGAGGTGAGGCCAAACACATCCACAATAAAAACTGAGCATATATTTATTTCTCTTTTGCAAAAAATGACATTTTTTCCACCAATGCAATTTTTTTTTGGGTAGAATTAATGAACGATCTTTCTTTCTCAACCATATTTCCCATCTCTAAATCCGATGCGCAAAGTTTGGAAAATTAAAAATGGCATTTTCAAAATTTGATAATGAATAAAGCTTAATTGTTTGGCATAATACTTGGCACACCGATTGATGCGGTTGATCAAATTAGACAATAAACTCCTATTTGCAATTTACTCAAACTATATAATTATTGAACATAATCTTTTTTTTTTAATGCACGAGATAGTGTTATATATATGTATTTATTTGATCTCTATTCTCTCACCACAATCGATGCGTGCGCGCTTATTTTAGAGGCTAAATATTTAATTCTACATCTATAGTCAACGAGTGTTACAAGTACATTAATTAGCAAAATAGTATAAAAATTAGTTAAACAAGCATTTAATTATGCTTTGTTAACCTCGACCTCGAGATACCATTTTACTGGATCCAATTTTATGGAGTGTATCAATGTGACCAACAAATTTTTTTTTTTTTTTTTATATATCTGTACCCAACTTGTTGGAAAGATATAATGATGATCCCCTCCTAAAGCAAACTATTTTTTACTTTTGTGAAAATGAAAAAGTAGAAATTAATTAAATAGTCTCCTGAAAGGGTTACCAGCTCTGAAATTAAAAAATCTAGAAACATGATTAAGCCGGGAGAATAAAAGAAAAGGTGGCAGAAATCATTTGGGTGAATTTTTATTGTCCCATAATCGACTAACATATGCAATAATGACTGCTAATAATTACTCCTAATGGAATAGTTTGGTAATTATTATGTTTCAAAAAGAAAGAGTTTGGAGGCAATTATTTTACTCTTATAGTCGCAGTGAATTTTAAGAGGAGGTCATTAATTTACTGCTCCTATATAAGAGAAAATGTGACCCAAAAAGTGATTAGAATGAACCATATGCACATCACTTGTTATTCTACATTCTACTCCTATCTGATTCACAACACTTTATGAATTCGGTCCATCATGGTTATAAGTCCAGTTATCAAACGAGGCCAAAGTGCCCCTAGCCCCGCTTCTTCATTTCATTGCCCGCAAATCGAGGAGAAGACAACCCATGCGTTCAAGCTTTTTATAAGTTATTTTGAAGACTACTTCAGTTCAGTAATAAAAACGTGTATTTTTTTTTTTACACTCGACGAATTGATTAAAGCAAAAAATTCTTATATTCATCAAATTGAACTCACAAAAAATCCATGAAGATCTGGAAAAAAAAAAATCGTTGAGCCTCTTTCAAAGAAGAGGACTATTCAAGGCGGACGGAAGGGGGTGCTGGGTGATGCTCGGGCCCTAGCATAACTTCACGTAATTCAGGTAATTGTATTAGATATTCAAGTTAATTTTAAAAAGTTGAATGATATTAGCCCCTGCAAGTCTCTTGTATAAAAAAAAAAAAATCTCAAAATTACTAGTATCTATGTGTGGAAAAAACTCTATTTATCTCACTTATCAAATAACTTTTTAGTTGCAATTTTCAAATGAAATGATGGTTATGTATCTACACACACTTAGTACTCCCTCCGTCCATCTTTGTTGGTTCATTTTTAAAATCTGTCATTTTTATTATTATTTATAACTTCTAATATTGATCTCAAAATATATGAAATATGAATCTAATTTGATGAATTTTAATTAGTTCTATTATACAAAATTCGCAAAAAAAAAATTATAAAAATTATTATAAATTAAAATATATGAGCAATAAAAGTAGCACATATTTTAAAAATTAACCAATAAACGTGAACGAAGAAAATAGCAAATTTATAATTAAACGTGATTCGGGTCACCACTTTACTTACAAATTTTGCATCAGTTGGTTAATATGGTTCTGGTAAGAGTGGTCCGCAGCTTGGAGAGTTGGACGGAATCAAAGGGTCAAAATCAAAGTAAAGAACGTCGGGTCTGGTGGCGCCGCTGATGCTTTTTGTCTTTTGGGAAGCTACTTTCACCCCTGGATAATCACTCTACTACTACTACTACTACTCTCTCTCTCTCTCTTCTGTGTGTCTGTCCATTTTGTCTGCCATTGCATCCTGCGTGCATGGAGGGGTGAAAAGGTTAAAAAAGATTCCACCATGATGTTTTACTTTTACAGTCTCTCAGCGTCAAAATTCCGTGTGGGACCTGAAACGATCTTCCACTCGGACCCACTTTTCTTTTGTTTGTTTCGACTTCGGGACTCGCAATTTGGATGGACCATAACCGTAGAGAAAAAACCCCAATCAAAATATTTCGATAATCCGATGTCTTGAGTCTCGACAGCTTATGTGGGATTTGAGACTCTATTGTACTTTAGGTGCATGACACTCATCCGGCTGTCCATTGCAAAAATGCAAGGTTAGAATTAAATCCAACTCAATGTGAGAGTTATTGTTTGTATTTGATTCGAGCCGTGTATTTTCGCAACAGGCGGCTGAATGGAGTGCATGGTACAATGTCATGTACCTAGTGCACAGCAAGGATCTTTTGTCCGCTTGTGCGCACTTCGACTAATTACGGGCTATGACTTGACATAGTATTTGACTCATCCATATTCAACTCGTTTACTAGTAGGCTGTGTTTGGATGATCGAAATCTTGAATAGGAATATGATTAGCGGAAATCAAATTTCCGGGAATTTTCTTGGGTAGGAAAAAGAATATGATAACTGGGCATCGAAGTCCTAGGAATTGGATACCAGAATGTATTGCATTTCGGTGTTTGGATTAATTTAGTAATCTTACGCGGGAAACAACTATTTTGAAAATTTATTAAAATCAACGTTTTCTTTTCTTAATAAATGAGCCAGGAATCTGAGATTTCCATTGGGTAAGGGAGAGATTAGATTCTCACACTCAACCTAGGAATGTGATTCCTAGTTGAATATGTCATCAGAAATCACATTCCTATTCTCGTTTCTGTAAAACGTTGAAATCAGAAAAGTCTGGCATCATATTCATATTTAACATGTCCATGCATATTCAACCCATAATCCATTTCAATCCATCCAAATTTGTCTATTTGCAACAGCTAGTTTATACGATTTGGGAAAATAAAGTGGTAAACACATGCACCGTAATAGATTGCTTTTAACACTCTTTCTTTCGAAATAAGAATTACTCCTTGATTTTATTTAACATGTGAAAAGATTATTGCAAATTACAATATAGATTTATGATTTCATAATAACTGAGAAAGTGATTATTATTACCCCCATTGCAATATACTCATTTTTCCAACCATGCTTTGCTTTTTTGAAGGTATGAGGATGAAATGTCCTATTATTATTAATTAAAGAGGGAAAAAAAATCAAACTTTTCTTTTGGTTACCTCATTTAGGATATTATTGGTGAATGAAAACGAAATTCTAAAAATTATCCCATTTTTATTCATTTATTTGTTTAACCAAAAATAGTACACATAAATACATAATGTAGGCGGCCATGCTGGGAAGATTTGTTTGTTGGGTAGCGAGTACGTGCTTTGATGACTAGTACAGTGCTATATGTTTGAATTGATATTTGACTCGACGGCCTACCACAACATGATAACGTATAAAATTTGTAACATATGCATGTCACCAGCTTTCTTTTTCATTTCTTTGATAAGTGTCGAGCCAGTTTGCGCACATCTTAACTAATTTCGCGAAGTTGAAGTTAACGGCTAGACAAACCCCCTCGTTGTCTGAAGATTTGAAATATTTGATCTCCGTAAGATTTGGACATCATGAAAGACAAGCATTTATTAACCTCATGCCCGGCCATTTGCCTAAACCCCTTGGGTTATGCCACCTTTTTTCTTGCCCTTAATTTACGACCTCTTTCCACCGAGCTTGACTTTTTGGCCTTGTTTGTTAGGGGTGGGATTGGGATTTGGGGGTGTGTTGGAGTGGGTCCCATTTTTCATTGTTTGGTAACCTTATTAGGGATGGGATTTGAAATCCCCACCCAATTTTAATCCCCAGCCGTACGATAGAAAGAATTCCAACGAAAATAGGTCTCGAATCCACGAGAAAAATAGGGTGAGAAACTAGTTGCGTACTAGTTCAAACGAAAATAGGTCTCGAATCTACGAGGTTCTTGAATCCACAAGAAAAAAGAGAAATAACTTTGAATTATATTTGATTAAAAGCTGAATAATAATAGAGGTTACATGTCCTTTTATAGGGAAAACTAGCAAACCCTAGCAAAAACTTACCAAAAATAAAATATCCCGAAAATTGGGGAAACTTCCAAAATTGAAAACTAAAAAGAAAAATAAGAAATTCCCAACTGGAATCAATGAAAACGGAATTACACGCTAAGAGTAATTCGTAATCTAATTATTACCTAAAATAGCAAAATTACTAAATTGAAGGCCTAAACGAATGAATTTGGCTGAAATCCACCATCAGTCACGATTAGGGTGGTGAGTATTGATCGCAGCGCGATTCTGCTTCAGCCCACCAAGTTTGGGCCTATTCCGGGCTCGTCGATAAATTGCCAAAATTGGCAATTTTCAATTAGAAGTTGATTGGGCCTCTTAGGCTTTGACCGGTCCAATTGATCATAAAATTGGGCCGCTACTTGTTCTGCATCGGGGGGGATTTGGATGGAATTTCCTCATTTTAGTGCAAAAAACGAGATATCCTGAGCAATATTCCGTCGAACACAAACACCAGGTATGAATTTTTTCCATCCATTGATATCCTGAGCAATATCCCAGGAATTTCATATCTCACCCATATCCCATGGGATTTCATATCCCATCCATTTATCTCCAACCAAACAAACGAGGCCTTTGTCATTTTGAGTATTTTAATTGATGTGTAAAAGGAAATAACTTATCTCCGAAAACGTGAAAAATCAAAAAAAATTAATAAGCCAAAAAAGTCGCTTAATAGAACAGAGACTTAAAGCAACTACAATTGGACCTTCTTGTTGGTTGACTAATCAGTGTAAGGATTTTTTTTCACATGAATGCTTTCTTTTCCATCCTCTTCTTGCTCCTCATGGCATTCTCCGTCCTCTTTATAAAAAGGATTTTTTTTCACATGAATGCTTTCTTTTGCATCCTTTTCTTGCTCCTCATGGCATTCTCCGTCCTCTTTATAAAAAGCTTTCAGTCTCACCAAACGAACTCACCAATTTAAAGATTTCTTAACTTTGCTACAGTAACTTAACAAATTTGGTGACGTTCTGTTCACTCACCAAAAGAGGAGGAGGGAGGGAAGAGTAAAAGTTTGAATAGAGAGTCTAATTCTGTGAGTTTTTTATAAAGTGACTTGCTAAAGTTTGAATAGAAAGTCTGATTTTGTGAATTTTTTGAAAAATGACTTGCTAAATTATAAAAGGTGTTTTTGAGGTTAAATTTTGTGGTTTTTTTTTTTGCGTGTCAGATAAGGATGCCCTAAGAGGGTGTTCCACTAACAAAAAAATAGTTTTTTTTCAAAAATCAAGACAGTTTATTCTTTCACAATGCATCACTTAAAAAACCGTGAAAAACCCGTTTATTCGAAAACGATTTTTTTCCCTTCTTGTTTTTGTGTTCCAAACAATTGGTTAGGGTGGAAATTTGCTATGCGGCACGAAACTAGAACCGAAGGAGGCACCGAATGACTTGGCAAAAGGTGGGACCCACTCAATTACACTTTCAAAACAAAATTTTGGTTGAAAATTTCAAATTCCAGCGCCCAAATTTTGGGAGTAATTTGAAACTCCTTAACAAAACCAAACCCAACTCCCCCTGACTTCTCTCTCTCTCCCAACACCAACACCACCGGAGCAAACCCTGCCACTAACCACCACCGACGCTGCTCCTTCCTTTCGTTGCTACTCCTCCTCTCTCTCTCTCTCTCTCACACACACACACACACACAAAAACCCAAAATCTTGAACTTTAGGCCTCCTTTGGGTAAAAAACTTAATCCAGATTATTGGTTTTTTGGTTTTTTGTCAAATAATCCAAAAAACCGGTTTGGTTTTTTCTTAAACTTAATCCAGATTATTCCCTCCTTTGGCTAATAATCCAGATTATGGATTATTGGATTATTCGTTTGTCCTTATTGAAATTTTTTTTGCATTCGTTAGTTTTGCATCAAGATTTTGTGGTTTCTGGATTCGTCTCACGAATAATCCAGATTATTGGATTACTTCCCTTCATTCTTCCCTACGGTTTCATCACCTGTTTAACTTCATATTTGGACAATTCTGTGCCTGGCAAGTCCCTGTTTTAGTTCCTCTAGTGTTATTGTCCCATTGTTGGCGGTATCAATGCCTTTGAAGTTTGGACATCTTTTTCAATCCCATGATTTCTTCTTCTGACAGAGAGCCAGCAATAACTTACACCCATTTCAAGAAAACCAAAATTTAGGTAGAGTTTGGTTCACCCGAATGATTTTGGATAGGAAGGTAGTGAAGACTTAATGGCCCCGGCCAGTGTGTAGGAATAGTCACTCTCGTTCGTAGCTTTTGTATAAAATGTGAAGCATTTGAGAGGAATATATCATTTCTGATATTCTGTGCTGATTTTTGCAAGTAAAAATAACCCGATTGTGCGCTATCATTGATCATCCAATCAGAGTAATAACCTTGATATTCCCATATTATACACCTAATTGAAGAGCTACGTACACACCATGAGCATCCAAAACCATTTCAACTCAAACAAATAATCAACTATTTTATCAAACAAAATGCAAACGATAAAATACAACTGTATAGCACCAAAACAAATAAACAAGCCCAGAAGGCCTGTGTTTTCACTATATCAAAACCAACAGATGATAACCTTCAACGTATCGATCAGGACAATAAAATCTCTCGAGAGGGAAAAAATTCTCTCAAAAGCCACGACAAGTGGTGGAAGAAAACAACGGGACACCATCATGGCATCACATACAAAACAACTGCAGCATCCTTTAAAGTCAATCTGTCGAACCGATTGTAATGAATCGTTGTCCGTTAAGGAGTGCATACACAAAAATGTTAGCTCCGACTTTATCTTTGAATCATGAAATGAAGTATCCCAATAAATACGGCCAAAGGAGACTCAGTGATTGCCGTCACACGTCGCTGATCATTGTACTCTTCTCAGTCTTTTCGAGTTTCTTCAACCATCTTCCGTAGTTAGAGTGAGAGACAGAAGAGATCGACTGGAGTTGAAAAGAACTGAAGGGGTAGCGTCAGTGGAGGTCAGAGGCGGGTCAGCATCGTTGGTGGTCGGATTGTGGCTGGTGGCGGGGTTGGCGCCGACGTCGGTGGTGGATAGTGGCGGTTAGAGTCGGTGGTGTTGGTGTGTGGAGAGAGAGAGGGAGAGAGAGAAGTCAGGGGGAGTTGGGTTTGGTTTTGTTAAGGAGTTTCAAATTACTCCCAAAATTTGAGCGCTGGAATTTGAAATTTTCAACCAAAATTTTGTTTTGAAAGTGTAATTGAGTGGGTCCCACCTTTTGCCAAGTCATTCGGTGCCTCCTTCGGTTCTAGTTTCGTGCCGCATAGCGAATTTGGTTAGGGTGTAAGGAGTTTGCATGTAAAGCTAGCTTTTTAGTATTTCTGGCTCATTAATGTTGTGCCTAGACCCTAGCCAGTACTTGCTGTGGAATGAAATCTGGCTTTACCTATAGTATATGTATGCATGGTCCATGCCAATTAAAGCTAGAAGGGGACTGATGATAATAACCACACTCTGAAATGGTCCAGGTGGTTATTTATTATTCCACAGCCCAAGGAGAATTGCCTATTTAATTTGGCGTCTGGTTCACTTTAGATTGTTAATTTGCTGTCTATACATCGGAGTTTGACTCAGTGTGAATCAAATTCCGATATATACTGAAAAATCAAGTAAAATCACTATTTTTAATATATGTTTACATTTTTTTTACTTGATTATTTTTACTCATTGTGTGTGCTGTGACTGGACTGATTTTTCAACACTGAGCTGGAAACTGTGACTGAGCTTTCATTAGAGGAATGATTGTGGATCCACTGAAAAAATCTGCAAATTTCATTACCCTCTACTTGTCTTTTTTTTTTTTTTTTATCTCGAACCCTCTACTTGTCTTTTACTACCAATTACCGCATTCTTTAGGACCTGTTTGTTGGATTTAATATGACGGGGCGGTTCCGCTAACACAAATTTTAACAAAATGACAATTGAAGCGTCACGCTAACAATCGGAGTTACGGAGTATTTAATTGTTCAAAACATTTTTGTAAGAGTTTTTGTAAAAATCAACTAATTTGGATATCAGTAAAGGTTTGATCAGTTCATTTAATTTTATCGTATAAAATCTAACAATAACCAATCAAGCACTCATCGATATTGCCGTGCACAAAAAAGCACTTATCGAAATTCAAATAAGTTGATTTTTTCCGAAAACTTTTAAAAAGAGGTAGCAAGGAGGTCCGAATCAAGTAATTATGACATGAGTTTAATCACAATCACATCAGCAAACATAAAAGTCATCATAAAAAATACTAATAAAACTCCAACAAATCAAATCAAATCAAATACAACTCTAGCAATTTTTTCTAGTTCACAGATTTTTCCTAAAGGAACTCAATTCCAATGATGATGCATTGAATTCAATTTTTTTCTTTTCGGTCATAAAGTAGGTCTTTAAATCCACATATTATGGAAACCTATCTTGTCCTCTTATCAGCAGAAATGTAGGTACAGATAATGGACAGAGGTTATTGTGAGGCCCATCTCTACGGTTTTGCAAAGATGATCTGAACCGCATTTTTTTTTTTAAATAAAAATTTCATGGGTCTTTGATTAAAAATCAACTTAATTGAATATCGCTAGGGTCTTTTTCGTAATAAGTAGGGCGTAACTGAATGATTCGATCCCCTTACGAATTTTGAAAAAGGTTTTACATATATCCGATTAAGCTAGAAGCTAGAAAGCGGATTGGACTAATATCACGAGACTCCTCCTTTCAATGTAATTCCTCTTAGGCCCAGTTTTCCAAAAGATTTTAGCACTCAGGTGCTAAAATTATGATATTTCAAATCAAAAAAATGAAATGGTTTCGTGTACTTTAATTTGGTGCGAAAAAAATTGAAAAACGATACACGGAATCACTTCATTTTTTGATTTGAAATATTATGATTTTAGCACCCAGGTGCTAAAATCTTTTGGAAAAATGGGCCTAAATAGAAAATGGATTTTAGGCTTTTGGATCTCCTTTTTAGCGGTTCGAATTATTTACGGGGAACCCAAGATTGACTCTTCAAAAACCTTAGTGCATGACCAGTAACTACAAGTCTGTGCGCATGGACTTGGGAATAGTGGGCTCTCGGAAATTTTCATTTGAAATCGAAACTGTTCATTTTTTCAAGAATATTGAACACATTATGGGTTCAAAAAATTATGATCATTGGATATTGCTAGACACACAATTGAAACAAATTCGTCTTACAGTGTATTCTCCAAATGATATTGGCTATCTATGTAGATTGTATCCGACTTATGGCTACCTATATTCAATTAATTTAATTTTTTACTTCCTCCGTCCCACATTGCTGGTCCTCTTTCCTTTTTTGGAAGTCTCAAAGAATTGTCTATAATTTTTTATTTAGTAAGTTTTTTATATTCATTATGGATCTTGCTTGATAGATCTCAATTAGTTTTATTAAACAAAGTTGTTGGAATGGCAAAAAACATCATCGATTATGAGATATAAACAATTGTTTGAAACGTTCAAAAAGGTAAAGAGGACCAACAATATAGGACGGAGGGAGTACGTGAAAGATTTTTTCAACGTTTCTGACAAATTGTACGGTTTTTCGATCTTAAATTTGGATTATAGAGGGCCCTACGATTAAGGTCACTAAAGAAAATGTAGTACTTGGGTCACTACAGATACCCCAAACCGTGTGTGCATAGCCCAATTGTTTCATCAAATACTGTTTTGCATAATTGGTGTTGATCATTAACAGTAGTCAAAGTATGGTATGGCAGGAGAAAAAAGTACAAAATGCTATATATAACAGCTTGCTAGGTAGCAATCATGTTACCGTTATTATTTCCAGCAACCTTTAATAATGGAAATCCCCATAAATGTTTGAAATGAGCAAGCTAGCTAGCTAACCTCCACATACAAATCATCACCATCTTATGATGATAGTAGCAGCTTGTACAAAGGTTGGACTGAGAGCCACGAATTTATGGAGAGAAGTGTAGACATCGCATCTTACTCATTAATTTTTTAACCACTAATGTGTATATATACTGTTGGCAAAATAATTAATTGAAAGGGAGTTAATGCTCCTAATAATTTATTTCTAATTAAGTAAAGAGAAAGACATTAATTTGTATGGATTTTTGTTCTTGACAATGCTATTCAAAATCTTAATTACCTCGGTTAATGATTCAAGAGTATTATAAAATCTCATCTCGGTTTATGTTTGTATTTAAGAAAGGATGCATGAATCTTCGTCTCGAATTTACGAGTTTTGGAACAACAGAGACAACTCAGTCTCATTAGACTAACAAAATTTTCGATTTTTTTTTTGGCTTTTCACGCTTTATAAGAGGTGTCACTCTCCTCACATACATTAATTTAAAAAATCCCCAAAAGTAGCTAGAACAGTCGAGAAACCAATCTTAGTGGAACGGAGTACATCGTGTGTTTTCCAAAAGTTTAGCTTAGATATAATATCATGTTGCAATATGTTTATGACAATGGTCATTTTCAACTATGAACAAAATGCATTTATGGGCAAAGGTCTTTGGTGGTAGTTTGTCAATTGCAACTGCTGTTTATGAGGGATGTTAAAGGATTTCGCTATTCTGGGGCAATCTCTTTTTAGAGCAAGAACATCAGGTAGTCTAAAGCCAAGAAAACCCCCAAATCCCTTCTCCAGCAGGTTGGGTATATCACTGTTGACAATGCATATGTGTACAGTACCTGTCTATCTTTACACTGGCGCTGTTCACTAGCCACTGGTTTTTTTTTATTACTCTCTCTCTCTATCTCTATCTCTCTCCCCCATACCAGAACAAACGGCGGCGACGATCGACCAACGTCGGCGACGATCTACAGCAATGGCGACGAACGACGATTGAAATCAATAGCGATGGCGACGATCGATAGAGGACAACCTCCTGTACCAGCGACGACTGAAATCCCAATCATGATCGACGACGAACGACGGTGACGGGACAGCGACGATTGAAACGATGAATAGATCGATTGATTGCAGAAGATGACGGCGACGGTTGGGGAAGATGAAGGACGGTGACATATACACTGGCTGTGTATATATATAGTGTATATTTTAAAAATGGAAAATAATATTTTAATAAAATGTAAGGTAAAATGGATAGATTGTTGGAGTGTTGATAGTGACAGGGTAGCTATATGTATTGTACAACAGGTATTTTGGCCAAAATTTTGGCTTAGCTGCTGCTGTTGCTCTTAGTTTTTTGTTTGTTTTGGGCTTTGGCCCCTATTTGTACCAAAAAAAAAAAAAATGTCGAGTCAAATTAATTTTTCAATAAAAATTCGAAATTCAAGCTTGAATTGTACGTGACCATTTCTCGAGCCAAATTTTGCTCTAACAAGTAATTTCTTTGAGGAGGTAACAAGTAATTTGTTGTCATTCTCCTCATCAGCATTACTGGTTATGGGTTTTGGAATTAATTGAAGTGTCAAGTGTGCGCAAGTTGACCCGGATATCTTATTATAAAAAAAAGTAATTTATTGTAAAAATCATTCTGCAGTGAAGAAAAAGATTTTGAATTTAAGAAAATGAATAAAACAATGATTTTGTGTTAGCATCCAATCTAGGTGAAAAAAGATCTAAATCCATGGATAAGGTGAAAACATCCAAACTCAGGAAGGGGGAGACACATGTAGAGAAGGCAATGAGCGACAAAACCGTCCCCTAAGGGCCAGTCACGTGTATGATCAAAGAAAATTGGATGAGTCACGTGAGTGCGTAAAAATTGATAAAAAAGAGGAAATTTTTATTGGGAGGGGGAAAGGGGGGTTAGGTTGGATTTGGGGATAGAAAAACTGAAAAAGCTATAGATACGCTAAATGTACACCATATGTGGAACTTATTTCCGATACTACAGTAATGATCGGAGTCGTTCAATATTTTTACTACGACCACACACCCAACTTTACACAAAAAAATATATATATACATGCTTCACCAAAGACTCACACACATTTTTGTGAGCCTATTGGTTAATTTGAGTGTGTATTTGTTTGTGTGTTTTTTTTTGGTTTCATCATTGTTGAAATCTATCTTAAGATTTCACATAAATGATTGGCATTGTTGAGTTCGTCCAAAACATATTTTTAATTGGGCTTTGGGGTGGGTGGTGAACAGTAAGGAGAAAGGGTCTCTTTAACGAGGAAGTCCGAGGTCAAAAATTTCAAACATCAGATTTTTACCTCTAGGTCTAGGAAAAAAGTATCTAATTATTACTAAGGTAACTCATTCTTTTTTGGAGTATAGGTTTATGGTGCACTTTCCTATTATAGGATTTTAGTAGATTAGGCACTTTTAAAGGGTACCCTAGGATTTTAGGCACTTTCATAAGGGTACCCTAATCATAGGGTACCCTAGGGTTTAGGTTTAGGGTGCATTTTCCTATCACAAGGTTTAGTGGTTTAGGCACTTTCATAGGAATTGGGGGATCATCCGTGTTGTCCCAATCTGGGCAGTCCATGCTCGGCAATGGACGGTTTGGATTTGTTTGGTAACGGACGGTTCGGATTTGTTTGGACAGGATGTGATCCGAGACATCCATCGCCGAGCACGGACGGCCTAGATCAGACAACATGGATGTTGTCCCTTTATGGACAGCACCCACCCCGGGTCCCTTTCATAGGATACAATAGGGTTTTAGTCACTTTCATAGATTACCCTATTGTTTAGGTTTTAGGGTGCACTTTCCTATTACAGGGTTTCTGTGGTTTAGACACTTTCATAGAATATCCTAGGGTTTAGGTTTAGACACTTTCATAGAGTACCCTAAGATTTAGGCACTTTCACACAATTTGGGGAGTTGAGGAGAGAGAGACTATGTCCATGTGGTGTGGGTATAGAGAGAGAGAGAGAGAGAGAGAGAGAGAGAGAGATGGCTGGGAGTTCCCATAATGGGGTGGGAACACATGATGGGGTTTTCCGTAATGGGGTGGAGCAGGAGGGAATTTGATTCATTTTCCTATACGGGCCTGTCAATTGCCCTTCAAACATTGGGACCACCAAAGGTTGTTAACTTCAGAGTCCCAAAATCAATCAAGATGTCCTTGAATTGGACCGGATATCTCCAAATGGTATACTTATAATTGGGCTCTAGCGTGGGTGGCGAACCATAAGAAGAAATGGTCCCTTAGTGAGGAAGCCAGCGGGGGTTGTTAACTTCAAAGTTCCAAAATCAGTCGAGATGCCTTTGAATTGGACCGGATATCTCCAAATGGTATCCATAATTGGACTCTAGAGTGGGTGGTGAACCGTATGGAAAAAGAGTCCCCTTAACGAGGAAGTTCAGAGGTCAAACATTTCAAGTATTGAAGCCGCTAGAGATTGTTAACTTCAGAGTCTCAAAATCATTCGAGATGCCCTTGAATTGGACCTGATATCTCCGGTAAAATAAAAAATAAAAAATATAGCACTTGGTATTTAGGAGATCTCTCTGCGGGTGTCAGGGTCGGTGACAGTCCAGTGGCAGCAGCAGTGATAAGTCCAAAAAATTGCCCAGTCCCCGTTGACTTAGTATTCTCGTTCCATCCAGTGTGAAAAACCTCCATTTGCGGGTCACCCCACCCCAGTAAAACGCAGATCCCGAGTGCCCACCACACCTTATTTTAGAGGGTTGATTAAAGAATACTTACCCCCTTCCTCAAATAATGTTTCTACTACGAAAAGTAATAAATAATAAACTGCTTTCATACGTAATCTTTGACGTTTTCTTGAAAATTTTAAACTTCTAAGCAAAACATAAAAATTTAAGGAAAATTCTAAATCAACCAATTGGGTTGTCGTTAAAGTTTAAAAAATGCAGTAAAATATGTAAAAAATATACAAAAATGTGTGAAAATGTATAACAAAGTGAAAAAAAAGAATACACTAAGATCAGTTATAAACCATATCTAACTTAGTGTATTATTTCTTTTAAAATCAATGTGTTTCCAAGTGTTATTTATTAGAGAAAATCTTCTTTCGGATCCGGCGCAATTTGGGTGTTTGCATCGGCGAGATCTTGGCTGCATCCTTCTTGCTTTTAATGGGTCGGATTGATTCCCTCTCTCTTCTCATTAACTATTGTCTAGGATTTAAAAAAAAAAAGGTACCGAGCCTTTGAATCCGACCCATTCAATTTCGAAATGAACGGCGAGCTAATATGTTCAGGTGCAAACAGGGTGTTTGCATCCCCTTCCGTGAATAAGTTTCTCTCTTGTTATTAACAAGGTCTACAAACTGAACGATGCAAATTAGGAGTACAAAGAAATCCAAAATAAGAAATTAAAAAGACCGATCCGGTGTCTTTTTCTAACCGGAGATATATATCCACTTGCTTTCGTACTTCCTTTATGCTCCAAACTTTTATATGAGGAAGCCCTGGAGAGAGAAACGTCCCAAATGAGTGAGTACATAATTTTTGAGCCCCTTTTGGCATTCTAGTGAGAGAAAGAGAGCAAAAATAGCCTCTCTCTCTTCAGTGTTCTTCCTGGTTCTAATCCAAATAAGAAGAAACACAAGAGTTCAAGAAAACGAAGAACAGGATGATGATTGCTCCAATCCATTGGGTCAATCAATAACCATAACCTTTACCAGTCAAAAGAGTGAGATTAATTTCGAGAATAGAAAAAATGGTTTTGGGATGGAGAAGAGCATTTTGCACATCGGTTTCGAAGGATCGAGAATCGAAGGAGCTCCACAAAGAGAAGCAGCAAGATCAAAGCACCACAAGCAGCAGCAATCCCAGCCCGAGATTCGGTTCCAGATTCAGATTCTTTTCGAACCCATCCACACCTCGATTACAGTCTCAGCTCGTTCCACCGAGCCCTTCCCTCCGGTGCCGGACATCGGCGACCGTTGCGACACCACCGGATCAGAGCCCTAAGCTCCAATGCAAAACCAAAAACAGCCCCAGATTCTTCTTCTCCCGTTCGTCGACTCCATTATCCTCTCCTCGCTCCCCTTCCACTTTCTCTCTCCTCAAATCCACCTTGCGTCTCTCCAGAGTAAGCAGTAGCACCTTTCTCATCCCTTTTGAATGCCTAAAAAGGATTTGGGAAAAAGATTTTTATGGTTTTTTTTCCCTTTTCGTATTCATTTTGAATTTATAGAGTTTTGCTTTGTGAAATTGTTGTTTTCATTGAAAATAAAAGAAAAAATTGATTGAAATAATAATGAAAAACATGATGAATGTTTGAAATTGAAATCTCAAGTGCTTTTCAGACTTTATATAATGCCCTTTTTTGGTTTTTTGGGCTACTTTTTGTGTGCAGGTTAGATGTGGAATATGCTTACAGAGTGTAAAGGCAGGTGAAGGGAAGGCCATTTTCACGGCGGAGTGCTCTCATGTATTTCACTTCCCCTGTATCGCTTCTCACTTGAAGAAACCAGATAGTCTCGTCTGCCCTGTTTGTGGCTACCACTGGAAACAGTTGCCTATATTGACCTCCCACCAAAACAACCACCACCACCAGAAACCAGATCTCAAAGAATCTGCGGTTCCTGCAGTGGATGCTAGAACGAAGAAGAATAGCAATGAACGGAAGCAGCAGTATCCGGCGACGAGGCCTGATCTGAATTTTAAGGTGTATAACGACGATGAGCCGCTGATGTCGCCGAAATCGGTGACTCGGTTTTATCCGATACCTGAATCGGATGAAAACGAGGACGACGACGACGATGATGAGAGTGGAATCGGAATTGAAGAAGATTTCAAAGGATTTTTCGTGAATCCGAATAATGCTAGTCCAGTGAAGCAACAGCAGGCATTGGGTTGCGGAAATGTGGAGGTTATGTTATTGCCTGATGCAGCGGTGGTGTCAGTAGGGCGGAGTCACGAGACGTACGCCGTCGTTTTGAAAGTGAGGGCTCCGCCTGCGCCAGCCAAGAATGCTCGGCGTGTGCCGATTGATCTGGTGACGGTGCTCGACGTCGGCGGTAACATGTCGGCTGAGAAAGTACAGATGTTGAAGCGGGCGATGAGACTGGTGGTTTCCTCCCTCTCCTCTTCGGATCGTCTCTCCATAGTGGCGTTCGCCGCCACGTCGAAGCGGCTGTTGCCGCTCAGACGGATGACAGCGACTGGCCGCGTATCGGCGCGTCGCATCATCGACGCCATCGTATCCACTCAAAACGAAACGATCGCGTCGAGCGCCGGCGACGCCGTTAAAAAGGCGGCGAAGGTTCTAGAAGATCGACGGGAGAGGAACCCCGTCGCGAGTATTTTGCTCCTGTCGCAATCTCAGAGTGAAAAAACCTGCACGCGCGTGAAGTCAATCACCACGCGGTTTGCTCACCTCGAGATTCCAGTACACTCGGTTGAATTCGGCCAGGGTTGCAGCGGCGCGTATAATTCAGACGACGCCTTCGCCAAGTGCGTTGACGGTTTGCTCAGCGTCGTCGTCCAGGATCTCCGTCTCCAGCTAGGGTTTCTCTCCGGTTCATCCCCGGTGGAAATATCAGCGGTTTATTCTTGCTCAGGCCGGCCGTCGTCAAACGAACCCGGTTCAATCAGGATTGGGGATTTATACGGTGAGGAGGAGAGAGAATTCCTGATAGAATTAAAAGTCTCATCATCGTCTTCAAACAGGGCCCACCACGTCCTGTCCGTCCGATGCTGCCACAAGGACCCATCCACTCAAGAGCTCGTATACAGCAGAGATTTACCACTTTTAGTACCACGGCCCCACGCCGTCCGATCGTCATCGACTAATCCCACCGTCGAACGGCTGAGGAGCCTCTTTTTCACCACCCGCGCCGTGGCTGAATCTCGGCTCTTAATCGAGCGTAACAATTTCACGGCGGCCCATCAGATGCTCACGTCGGCTCGGGCTCTGTTGGTGCAGTCGAGGTCGGCTTCAGCCGACGAGTTTATCAGAGGGCTGGATGTGGAGTTAACGGAGCTTCAGTGGAGGCGGCAGAAGCTGACGGCGCAGACGCAGACTGAGGAGGTTCAACGGAGGAGGGCGAACGTGACGGAGAGAGAAGCTGCCGTTTTTTTGGACGACAAGGGTGAGCCGTTGACGCCGACGTCGGCTTGGAGAGCCGCTGAGAGGCTGGCGAAAGTGGCTATTATGAGGAAGTCGGTTAACAGAGTTAGCGACTTACACGGCTTCGAAAACGCCAGATTCTGAAATATTCGGAATTTTTCAATATATACAAAAAAAAAAAAAGATTTTAATCGTTTTTAGTATGAATGAATGTATAAAAATAGAATAAAAGAAGTCAGGTGGAAAGGAGGGAGGTAGGTGGGGCCTAGGGTGTATAATAGCGACAAGGGGTACCCGACGGCTCGAGCCTTTTTCTGCAGAGGTAGACAACACTAAAGCTAGTGAGAGGAGAGAGAGAGAGAGAGAGTGGGGTAGGGAACCCCACACAGTGATTGATTGATTGGTCAGTGAGGAGGTTCTGTTATTTGTCTTTTTTTATTTTAATTTTTAGTCTTTCTTGAAATTACAATGTGTAAACAAAGTAGCGATGAGTAATAGAATTTGGTTTATTTACAAATTTGGGTCTTGAATTTTGAGTGGTTTTTCAGTATGGGCATTAGCTAGTGGTCCCTTGACTTTTCTTTTTTCTAAAGAAATGACACACTTTTCATTTAGAGTGATGTTACCCACATAGTAATACATGACATTTTCTATTGTATTAGAGAAAAGATTACTTGGCTAGGCCTTTGTTAGTAGATTAGGGGAGAGGTAGGAGAAAAGGTAGACGGATAGAGATTCTTTTGTAGTAGAAGAGCAATGATTCTATATGGACTCATCATGTCCAATTTTCTTATTCATTATAGGGGCTAGGCGTTTTGTTCTTGAAGTTTATCTGATACGTCTATTCTTGAAGTTTATCCGATGCAAAGACGCACTTGTGATTTGAATGGATATATGATTCTCTGAATTTGTCATTCCCAATAGGCCTATCACTTTATCCTAATTAATAAACATGTGATTTTCAAGTTTATTCAAGTCTTGTGGCCATGTGATAGTTGCAACACAAGGCCAATGAAGAGCAAGTTACGTGTAAGGAAGGCCACGTTAATTTATCTTCATTTTCATTACATGAAAATAGACTTTTGTGGATGATTTAGGGTTTGTTTCTATTCGCTAAAATCAAGATTTTAACAAATGATCTTGATTTTAACAAATGGGAAACAACTTTTTAGGCCTAATTCAGTTGTCAAGAAATAATGAGAAAATTAACTTTCTATTTAGAGTGATGTTTTTTTTGGTACATCAGAATAGAAAAACATAACACAACAAACAGAAAAAAAAAAAAAAAAAACAAGAAGAAGAAGAAGAAGAACGATAACGATAAATCGGCAACAAGAATGATCAATCCAAATCAGCAAGATCGGGTTCCAGAGAAGAAAGATCTGCATCCATCTTCTACCAACACCGGGGTCTTACCTGCTGCCGTGACTTTTGTTGCTGCCTGAGAACCACCCACCACAACCTTCAGCAGAAGCCATAGTAGCCGGATCTCAAGATCAAATCACATATTGGTGATGCTACCCACATAGTAATTCATAAAATTTTCTATTATATTAGAGAAAAGATAACTTGGGTAGGCCTTTGTTAGTAGATTAGGGGAGAGGTGGGAGAAAAGGTAAACGGATAGAGATTCTTTTGTAGTAGACAATGAATGATTCTATATCGAATTATTATGCCTAATTTTCTTATTGATTTTAGGGGCTAGGCGTTCTGTTCTTCAAGTTTATCCGATACAAAGACGCACTTGTGATTTGAATGGATATATGATTCTTTGAATTTGTCATCCCAATAGGCCTATAACTTTATCCTAATAAATAAACATAGGTTATCAATCAAGGGGCCCGATCTGTGGACACACATTTTGACACTCCATCTCAGACATAGAAATGGAGGGCTGATGCTGAACCCCTTTTCTCCCTCACGGCTTCTATGAGGAACACAACGAAATAGGTCAACTTTTAGAATGTGTGTTCAAATATTCATCCATGAACTGTATATATTTCAGTATCATCTTCATTTTACCATTAATTTCGATAATTATTTGTTCTCTCACTGTAATAAGAACAAGATGGAAAACTGGGGAGAGCTCAATTCAGATCTTCTCATTCTGATTGCTAAAAGAGTAAATTTTTTAGAATATTTTTCCACTTATGGGAGATTTTTCAGCTGTCGTATGCCCTACGCCGATGCCTACGAAGCTGTCCTCCCCCTCGAACGACGATGACCATCCTCTTTCCTCTCTTTTTGTAGCACTCATTGACACTCACGTCAAATTTGTGGAATCAATGGGGGTTTGAAGATTTTTGCCATTGCCAAAGTGTTTGATTGAATTCCTAAAAGAAAGTTTCGGGAAAACCATGACCAGTGTGTTTTGATAATTAACATCCTAGTGTATTGAAATTTAATTGTTGGGACTTGAAGATTTTAGACCTTTTAATTTTATTTTCGTTTAAATTTGAAATTGACTTCTTCGATTTCCCCTTTCTTATGATCTTCTGTTTGATCAAAATATACATTCATAGCGGCGGCGAAGGCTCGTCATCGGGACTGGATGGAGAGGTAGAGACTATAGTGTATCAGCGTTTTGTGGAGAGAGAGAGAGAGAGGGTTATGCTTGGAGAAAACGTGTGGGCCTTATTAATTTTTAATCCCAATCCTCCATCTCTATGGATGAAATACAGTATCAAAATGTGTGCGCAAAATGTGTGTCCACGAATCCGCCCCCATCAATCAAATGTTTTTCCTATAACTTAGTGATTCGAAGTTTATTAAGGCCTTTTGGCCATGTGATAGTTGCAGCACAATGAAGAGAAAGTTACGTGTAAGGAAGGCCGTGTTAATGTACCTTCATTTTCGTTACATGAATATAGACTTTTGTGGATGATTCAGGGGTTTGTTTCCAGGATTTTAGCAAATGGGAAACAACCTAGTGAAACGGGAGAAAAGATTTTTGTTATATTTATTTCTTTCTTTCTGCCTTTATCTGTTTATCATTTTTGTTCCAATTCTTCACTTATTTGTGTAATTGGCTTAAGTCAGTCCGTTGAGTTAATATATTGTGAGAGAATGACTAAACCGTAATAATATAGTTTTGTAGATAATTGGCTTAAGTCAGTCCGTTGGGTTTATCTATTCTCTCTGATTGTCTAGAGTTTCTTCCGTTATTTTCCTCTTGTGTTTTTAAATATGTTAAACGTTCTGTCAATAGGGTAGCCCATTCGTTGGCTAAACAATCCCTATTAGGTGCTAGACTAGTGAATTGGGGGGGTCTTGTCTCCCAGTTTTTAACTAATCGTGCCCTTGCTGATGTTAGGTCTTCGGACCGGTTTCTCTCTTAATAATATCATCAATTTTTTCCGTGAAAAAAAAAAAGTAGATAAGTCAAGAATTGGAACGAGTAAATTGAAATTTATGCAAGAAAGGTAAATATAAATTACATATTTTAGGTTTAAGATATTTTTGACGTGTCTTTATCCTAGACACAAAAATTAGATGAATTCAAAACTTACACGTAAACGCACCAGATATTCGGATCCGAATTCATATAAAACAAGCTTTTATATCATGACAAGTAAAAGTTGTTTTCTTTCGTTTTTGCGCGGCTGTTTGTGGGGTTCCTAATCATTTTGTAGGGAAGAATGTGTAAAAGCAAAACCAAAAGGGGGTCTTCATTTCTTCTTCTTTTCTTCTTCCATGTAATGATGTGTTCTTAATTTTTTAGCCAGGAGAGGAAAAATCCATTAAACAACCAAACATATCCCTGTTACAACCTACAAAAATCAAAAAATCAAAAAAAAAAACAGAAAATACAAGAAGAAAAAGATCACCGGAGTTGTCACGCCACTGTCGCTGCCGCTGCTGATGTGTTCTTAATTGGAGTAGTTGTTTTCATGTATGGGAAATAATGTGTGTTGTGAATTGGTGAGGGTTAGGTTCGTAAATGCCAAAGTAGTTGTGGGTGGGAGGTGCGGCTGGATGTGGATGACAGGATAATGCCAGTTATACTAAATTGAATTCTACTAGTGATTAGGCCATGCTTACCCTAAAGTTCACCATTAAACTATACCATTGCTAATCCCTATTTATTAAGATAATCAGGTGTTCGGGCTAACTTATTAGCAACTCGATTAATTCTGGGAAAAAATTTAGTATGTCAAACGGGCACCACGTGGTGCTCATGCGCGCGCATCCTGTCCAGAAATGTTGGGGACAGTCTAGATTCCTCCCCCCCCCCCCCCCCCCCCCCCCCCCCCCCCCGCTCTCTCTCTCTCCTCTCTCTCTTTCTCTCTCTAAATTCGGACTTTTCAAAAGTGTTTTGGACGGCCGAGACGTGGGCTCGGGCACCACGTAGGATGGTGCCGCTGGGCATTGAAAACTCCTCATGGGATACCAATTTTACCGTCCACTACTGAGAGCCCATTTTCTAATTCCTAATCCGCCGGAGATTGAAAGTGCTCTTTATTCGTTCCATGAACTTTGTTTTCATTATCTAATTAACTGATTCCGAATCCGCCGGAGCTTGAAAGTGCTCTTTATTCAATTTGTTATGTGCATGCACTCAACTAGTTAAAGTGGGAAATAGGATAATACCAAGATGATAGAGATTTTTTTTTTTTTTTTCAGAATTAGATTCTCTCCGGCGCAAACTCCAATGTGGGCTCCTTTTTAATCCATGTCAATGATCGAAATATTTTACGTTTTAGAACTCGTCAAGAACATCAACTTCATCAAAAATCATGTTTAACGGCTATCAATGAATATTCTTTTGGAAAATATTTACATTGTAAAAATGCACTGGAGAGGATCTGCCTGCTTTTTTATAAATTGAACCTTTAGGAAGAAAGGGATGTGTCCAAACTCCATACAATAAATAGGACTGTCCATATTTTCATAATGGTCCCCAATTATGGATTAATTCAACTAGAGCCCACTTATCCGGACACCACTAAACTATAAGGTACTAGTTATCACTCTATAAACGGGACCCGATTTTTAGCTATTTGATTGGAGATGCTCTTAGTGACCTTAATACCCCTTCTCGTCTTGAAAGTTGGGGGAGCAGCTTAAGGACATAGCAATGAATTTGATAAAAAACACAAGTGATAGATTTGATAAAATCATGTTAGTCTGACCAAACTGTTAAATCTTATGCCCCTAAGCGGCTCAAGATATTTTGAGGTCTCAAACGAGAAAAAAAACAAGATAATTTTGTTAGTTGGATAAATTGAGGATTTTTTGATATCCGAGATCATATAAAATTTATAAGCTAATTAGCATAGTCAAAGTGGACGCAACAGAGTTGTTAAAATTCCATGTCGTACAATTTGTATTATTTATATGAGAAAATTTTTGTTCGATCTAGCTTTCAATGTGAAGAAAAATAAGAATTTGATCTCATAATAGAGTAAACATTGTCATAAAATACGAATTGAGGTGACATTACATCGAACTCTTATTTTTCGAAACTGCCAAGTTTCTAGATTACAAATTAACATTTTCAAATTGAAAGGTTTGGTTAAGGAGATGCCCAGTTAGGCATGCTTTTAATCAAATCATTGTAATTCTGATCAACACCTTTCTAACCTTAAGCAAGAGACTAGTCACATGGTTAGAAGTGTGGACCACCAATTTCATGTTTCATGTGATACATTGTTCCATTTCTTTTTTCCACCACCTCTCTCTCTCCCTCTCGGTTCGGTGGTTTGGCATTTTTGAGTTAGCTTGTATCTCGACTTGATTTCTTTCCCGGTACAGTCATAGGTAGTCCATCCACCCCTAAACTAAGGAATTCACCAGAGGATCTCTTGTGGCCTGGCCTCAAAAGATTGTCAAGTTTCGAGTTCAGGATACCTGAGTTTATCTCTCTACACATATATACATACATTAATGTATACCAAGCTTCACCATGACTCTAGCTACACGTTCGTGGAAATTTAGAGAAAAAAAAGAAAGAAAGAAAGAAAGAAAGAAGTGAAGAAGCTTTTCCAAGAAACAAGTTTGCTAGGAAAAGAACAGCATCGTTACATGCCCAGAAATTTTATCCAAAAAATACTCAGAAAGCTTTAGGGGGTGCTCCGCTAAGGGAGTCCTGTTTTAAAACTACATTGATTTTTGTGTTTACACCTTTTTATGTGATGATAATCTGTCTTGATTTTTGGAAGAAGCTAGTTATTGAAACACATGAGTAACTTAGATTCACTTCAAATGAATCTGACCTACTCATTCAAGTTTTCTGAGTAATTTCTGGTTGAATTTATGGACACTTGCATTTTCAGGGAAAGAGAGATGAAAGAAGTGACATGAATTAATCCAACGACACAAAAAGCGATACATAAACATTGATGTGTATGCCATAACCAATAGGGGTCTTCTTTTGGAAAGTGGGATAGTTGTTTCCTTAAATTGCGCACCTCTGAAGCTTTTTCAGTGATACTAAATGAAAGCTGGGACCTTTATGATCGGCTTCTACTTTTCTACTGTCACAATTAAAAGAACCTGTTTTTGTGCTATTTTTTTTACCAGACATTAATTTTCACCAAAAAGAGGTTGTCCTTCCTTTGTAGTTCTCTGCATGTTTAATTTAATCCGATGACCGGATGGGCCGGGACTCAGGTGCGGTGCACTAAGAGCCGTTTGATGTCCGGATGGATGGTTCAGCATTCTATCCGTTTATTGGCACACACAACCCGATCAAATCTGAGCCATGCATCCGAACATCAAACAGCCTGTCATGCACTGCACGGTTCACGACACGCTAATCGATTCCACATTAAGCGTCAAGGGAGTTGCTTGAGTTAGGGCAATTACCTTGTACTTTTCTCGCTTTGCATTATTTAGATGATTAGTTTGATTTTGTCCAAAACTTTGTTGTAATAAATTTTGTTATGTGCGTGCCGCTGGCCTTCTATCAATAAAATCTCACTTTCGCCACAAAAAAAATCCACAAAAGTGTACTGGGAAATACTTTGCACTTTCATCTTCATATTTGGGAAACCCGAATCTAACCTGAGTTTGCCAAATGAAAACACAAGTTGGGCTCGTGTTGAAATATCTTGAGCCCGTCATTGAACCTGAACAGGCTTGGGCAAGCTTTCGCACACCTTAGGTTGGACTCGTTCAGACTGAGAACCCGCCCTAATCCGTCCGTTTTGCAACCTACATAGTAAGCCGTTCTAAGTGATGGTCCACTAAACCATCCATATCATGTTTTCTCATCCCACACAAGAATATGCAAATAATGTTTCTATGTACACTGAATGCCTTGAAAACATAACACCATGAACATACCAGATTTTGCCACAATCACCACGACATTCTGGCAAGAACACCAAACGCTTGTCTTTCCAACACAACATGATTGCAATGCATTTATAACAAAGAGACACAAATCAGAGATACAACTGCCTGCACTTAGAAACTTCAACCTCCGACGGACAATATGGACACTTGAACGGCCTTGTGCTGTTATTCTTCGACAACTTCGTTATAGACTGCTTACACAGCACGTGCCCACACGACAACAACATTGGCGGATTTTCTTCACTCGCTTGCTCCCGACTCACCGGACACACAAACACAGAATGGAACTGAAACTCCGTGTCCAAATCTACTGGCACGGGCAACTGCTTCATAGTCTGCCACTCCTGTTTCTTCCCCATCATCACATTCATCAGTTTCAGAAGTGTTGGCAAGCCCTGGACTCCAGCTGCAACTGTCACACTCAACGGGCTCTGAAAAGGCTGCCCAAGAATATTACAGAACTGCCGGTTGACCTCCTCAATCAAATCGTCCCAATGGGTTGGCGATAGTAATTCAGAGTAGGGGGAAATATCAAGCCTTCCGGCCCACAATAGACATGCCATGAGCTTCTGGACTTCAGCCATGTGGTCTGAAGCAAACGGAGAGAGGAAAGTTCTAGCATAGTTGAGCGCTTCGTCTCTCCCTATCTTCTGAAGAATTTCCACAAACTGCAAACGGTGAAGTTTCAAATCCAGATGGGACCCATTTTGCTTCAGTTTGTCGCGGTTGGCAGCAGCCCAGGTCAGTGCTGGCTCTAGGTCCCTGGATTTCATGGCATCGAGTATCTTATACATTTCCATGAAAGAGGTTCTCATTGCGGCAGCTTCTGTTTCCTTGGCCTCGTTTACAAAGCAATCACACAGATCAAACATGCCCTCCCGGTAGAAATGGTTAGCAATTATCTGGTTAACCGTGTGAGTATCAAAGTCGACATTTCTATAAGCTTTTGATATGTCAGGGTTGAACAATTTCTCAAGGATCTTTGGGTATTTGCTCAGAGCTATATTGAGTTCCTTCTGTGTGCCTTCGATCTGACTGAGTGGAGCTATCTCATTCAATTTGCTTTTCAGTTCAGCCAGGATCAACTTCTGATCCGGTTGGGATGTAGTTTCAAGAGATGATTGTAGTTTTGACAACGCATTTTCTATTTCTTGGCCAAGCTGTTCAATTAGCTCTTGAGATTTCGAAGAGGACACCTTCTGCTTCTTTGTGACACGATCAAATGCATCTGTGGTTGCACTCAGCTCCATTGTCAAACTGATAAATGCACTCCTTGCTTATTGACTGAATTTAGAAAGTGGAAATGACCTGTAATAAATGGATTGGAAAACGAAAAGCATTCATAAATTCAAATTTGATCTAAATGCAGTTCAATACCTCAGAAAAAATAAACTTCCCTACTTGGTAACGATCACGATAACTATTCCACAATGATGTGACATCACATAGACAGGACAATAAAGAAACTCTGCAGCATAGAAACCCACAACATCCATCAATTGTGAAGAAGATAGCAACATGGGAGATTTGGCTCGCTGTTTCTAATCCTACAATTATTATGTTACCATGTACGAACAAACAAAATTGCACATGCCACAACTAATAGATCAACACTTGGAAGCATGACCACTGCAATTTGGAATATGGAATATGTTACTGTCAACAGTGTCAAGTGAACAACAATTATTTGATTTGGGTCAAAGGAAAAAGCAATTCTACTCACAAAATTGATTATACTATGCTCAAGGTACTAATTGTCTCTTAAAATTAGCCAAAGGGTGCAGGTGTTGGAGGATGGGAGAAAAAGGTTGAGGACCATATATGTGCTCATTGCAACTGTGTTAGTAAGACGAATATGATGAATTGCATTCTTGTAGGCAAAACTTATGGGTTGGGGTGATTCGCATAAAAAAGGCTTGACAGGCATCCATCATCTCATTCTTAGACAAAGCTTTTAATTGGGCCTAAGAAGTGAAAGTTGTACAGATATTATCTCTATCATGTTTATTACGTATTTTAGAAATCATGACCGAATCAACGTGATCCATGATTTGGAAAATCACCTATTCAATTACAGCTGCAAGTGGCTGGAAGGGGAGTTTGTTTCATTGTTAGTAGGATCAACTGATAAATAAATTGGGAGGATCATTTCTCCAAAACTCTACTCAAAACCAGAAAAGTGGAATGTTTTGCTTCACAAAGGAATTCTGGAACTTCTTTGCGGTTCACTACGGCCGAGCTTGAAGCTCAAGATGAGTATTTGAGACAATCAAAATCTGGTTAGCTGATTCAAGGACCCCTCTGGAGCTTTAAATGTAGCTGTGCAAATTGGGCTTCCCTTTCTCTCTTTGTAATGGCACATTTTGTATGCAAGAAGCAGACAAAAAACTGAAAAAGTTGACGACAAGATTTGATAAGTAAAAAAGCCACAATCAAAATATTACTAGCCTGCCAAAAAAAATTTGAACTCCCTTTGGATCAGACAAGTCTACTAAAATGTGCCTACAAAAAGTGTCCAAGATTTACCACTCACACCCCCAAAAAATCAAAATTTAAGGATGGACGCAAACACAAACACGGGATACATGAATTTTAAAAAATGGCGACACGGACACTGTGGTGCCCTGAATTTCTAGATGAACCTCTTGAATATCTCTTGACCCTCGTACGTGACAAATGAACCTCTCTAGGTACACCTGCACACGTAGCATCCGACGTTAACACCCAACCTGGCCGAAATGTGGTCAGGGAAGGCACTCCGACAGTCTAGTGAGTGATCGGAAGAGATGAAGAACCAGAGAAGCTGTAAGTAGATAGAGAAAGTGTTGTGTACCTCTTTAGGCTTCCTTCACTTCGTATTTATAAGCTCCCCAAGTACATGGGTAAATCAATAATATGGCTCGAATGACGTCACCGAGCATCACGAGCCAGATATGTGATTATGGCATGCACGCTTCCTCCAATGAAGCTCTGACACGTAGCGTAACCGCTCAGATACCGTCACGCTGACGTAGGGACAGCTGTAGCATACACATGTGCCCTCCCAAGTCTGTTACGAGCGTTAACCACCTTGGGTGACATCGCATATGACGTCCCCAGTATCTCGGACTCCCTTCTGAGCCATCTCGGGAATTATCCGTCTCGGATGACTCGTCCGGATCATAGCTTATCTCGGCCGAGACACCGGTTCGTCTCGGTTGGCCCATAGCGCTTTGTTTCTCAGCTGGGCTTGGTGCTCCGCCTGGGCCTTGGTCCTTCTGGGCTCGTCCACCGAGCCCCCTTTGGACTGCTAGATTTCGGACCACTACAATAGCCCCTCAACTTCTCCCGAAACACTTGGCTCCGAGAAACGAGTTGATCATGCTTGCTTGGGCCGCGTCATCAACCCGAACTCCAAGAAAACCTTTACCGAGAGGGTTAAGATCCATTCTGTAGCGTTACTATAGACCGAGCCCCAATCTTCTTGATTGCTTCGTAGATCACTTCGATTGCTCCACGTGGTGGCTGCAAGTTGGGCGAGAAGAGAGCACACAGATTAGGGTTTAGGCATGAAAGGACGTGCCCATGTGAGATGTCAGGGGATAAGCTCGGCAAGTCACATCAATGCCAGCTATCGAGATATCAATTGCGCCGCTGAAAAATGCTTTGTTTCCCGCGCAACCATTTAAACATGTTCCCTTCTTATAAATACCCCTATTATAGAGAGAGAAACACTTTCCCTCATTCTCTCTCCTTGCGCACCAGAGCTTTGCATCACCACCTTCTCCGGCGAAATCCAACCAGAGGACTCCGACCTCAACGCCACCGCTTTCCACCGCAAGAATCACCAGCCCCACCGTCGTGGTTCATCGTTTTTGGCCGCTTTTGCCGCAAACCGCCATATGCGCCGCCGTTGCTCCTTCCTCTCGATTTTTCACAGGTAATGATCTTTTAAACCCGTTGATTTTTGAAGCTTGATCTTTAATTTCATCGCTGTTTTTGACATCTTATATTGTTTTATGAGCTTCCATTAAGCCAAAAGTTCCTCTTTCAATCACTTAGGATCCTTGTGGATTACGCCATGAACATTAACTCTTCCACTGTTCTTCATGTTCTTGAGTGAAAACGGTTCACTGTCCTCTCAATGCCACTTTTAGATCTTTTATCCCTTAGGACTTCCTTTAAAACCTTGTTTGTCATCCGAGACGTTGAATCCGGGCCTTGGCCTAGACGAAACTCATGCCATCATTAGCCTTTTCAGCACCTATGTCATCCGAGATAAATAGGATCATGGCTCGGAAAATATCCGAGCCTTTTCAGCCACTTAGTAGCCCGAACCAAATGCTTAGACCACTACTAGTTATGTGGCTAAATGTATTTCACCGTGCACTTATTGTCAGGTTCGTCAACCCTGGAGCCGATCGTGCTATCCTCGGGAAGTTCCAACCATACGGGGGAGTCCTAGGTAGCCCAGCATAGTCACAGGTACTATAGCTTCCATCTCATAGAAGCCGTATTCGGTCCAGACGTTGGGATGGTGTCTGCAGATATCGGCCCAGTAGACGATGGATTTGGCCCGCTTAATCCCATCGATGTGCATCTGATCGCTCGCTCGGGTAGCGAGGGTTTGGTAAATCAGGGCAAGCTGAGTAGCGATCACACCAAATCCGTCAATCCTAGAAGGGGCAGGGACGGAAATGGGGCCTCTGTTCAAGACCCAGATATCGAGATTATCGAGCCCTTCCAACCCGAGCCACACATTGCTGAGCACTTTGCCGAGAACCATACAACCAAGCCAAACACCACCGATCCTACCACCGAACCAAACACCACCGAGCTCACCACTGGGGAAGAGCAGCCCCATGATGGTCGGCCCCTCGGGAAGAAATCCTCCGTAAAAGGTCCGAACCCTTATCTCCGTTATTTCAATGGAAAAGAGGGAAGGTATTGGGCTTTCTGCAGGAAATATAACATTCCGAGCGACGTAGAGTTACGGTTGGTCCGCGAGGCTAATATCACCTACTCCAACGATCACATTACTGTCCCCCTGCCGGCGATCACGGAGGGAGGACTTTGGTTTCCTATAAACTTACTCCTCCGCCAGTTCTTCTCCGAGTACCAAATAAACCCACGGTTTCTCGCTGCCAACTCCTATCGGATTATAAATGGATTATTCGTGCTCAGGGAAAAGTTCGGCCTCATTTTCAACTTATTCGACCTAGTCAGTGTATACAACGTTTCTCAGAACAGCCCGTCCGAGCGCCGATTTCTCTCCCTGTGTAGTACTCCGAAGGCACCTCGTTCCTATCTGATAGACCATCTTCCTGATTCTGACCCCTGGGCCAATGACTTTGTTGAGGTTCAGGGGAAATTTGAGTTCGGTCCGGAGGACGATAGTTCTTATCCCGTTCCGAGATTAAACACCTTTATAAGTTTATTTTTCTTAAGAGCTATGCTTTCCTTTTTTACAAGCATATCTGTCATGGAATGTCACTTATCGAGTTCTTTCTTTTTCTTGCAGAGGTTTCTCCGGTGTCAGCTCGGTTGATAAAGGCCAAGAACGACGATAATATCCAAGCTGCATACGTTATCCCTAAGAGGAAAGATATGCTCATGTCCTGCTCGGCTACGAGCCTACTTACACTTCTTATTTGATTCAGAGGAAGAAGAGGTCTAAAACCGAGGGAGAGCTGGGTTGAGCTGAAAAAGGAAGAGAGACCCGAGTGAAAAAGCTGCTGCGTGTGTTGAGGTGTGCTCCAATTCTGAGCTAGACCTCCACCGTACCAAGCTCCAAGATCTAGTTAAAAAAATTCGAGAACCTCTAGAAGACGACTTCGATGAAGATATAATGGGTGGTAATATGGATGATCTGCTGAGCCTTCTTGATAAGAAGAAAGCCAAAAAGAAAAAGACCATTGCTGCCGTTGCCTCCCCGTCCTCAGACTAAAAGAGCTCCTACCATCTCCGAGACTGTTACTTCCGAACAGAAGAAACATCGACTTCTCGGATCGGGATCTGGTGGTGATGCCTTGAAAGAGAAGGAAGCTCCTGAAAAGAATGTGCCCTAGAAGGACGTTCCCGCTAATGATGCCCAAGTTCAAACCTCTGCACTTGTTCTATTTGTGTTCTCTCCCCTGGTTCAGCAGGGACAACCCCTGCTTACTACGGACAGTGTCCGAGCAAATCCAAGGCTTGGTCTCCCTATGCTACAGGGATTGTGCTTACCAGAAAACATGAAGCAGCTGCCTTCTGATCTTGAGGGGAACATTGTAGAATGTTTTCTCACCCGACTCTGGTAAGTTCTTTGATCCAAGATCCTTCTTCATCCTTTAGTTAACGTATTTGAATCAAACTCATCGTATCTTGTTGTTTCAGGCGGGCCAGTCTGTTTTCAGATATCATCAGAAGGTGAACTTGTCCAATTCTTTCTTGGTGCTGAAACTGAAATACCAGGATGCAGTTTGAAAGGACACCGAGAACAAGCTAGAGGATGCAAAGAAGTAGCTCTCGGAGCTGGAAGTTGTAAAGAACCAACTGAAGGAGCTGTAGTAGCAATCATCAGAGCAGGCGGAGAATCACAAAAAGGAGCTTGCTGATGCGCATTCTGCAGGATTTAAAGTGGCTAAACCGAAGGTTGCCGAGCATTATATGGGTCAAGTTACAAAGATCGAGAACAATGGCTTCCGAAGGGGGGCAAAAAAAAAATTATTTTAGGGGAATCGCGAAAGGATATGGGCTCGGATTGGATGCAGCAAGCATTAATACCGAGTTCGATCTCCAAGCCATTCCTGAAGTTGAACTTCTTAAAATAGAAATCGCCCCTCGAAGAAGAGGAAGAAGGAGATGAAGAAGAGGAAGAGGAAGAGGAAGCAGTTGAAGGCAATGTGGAGAATGTTACACAGGATCCCTAAAGTTTGAGAAACACCCCCTCCCCTTTAAATAGTTAACTTTGGTGAATTTTTGGTTTGGACCGGTGGAATTTTATGCCAGTGCCGTTGTAGTAGTTTGTTTGGTTACTAACTCTTGTTTTTGCTTTAGTTGAACTAGAGAATGGGATTGTGATCCCGGAATTTAGTCGATCAAGTGGATTTGTCGTCTCAAGAAATGGATGGGCTGTGACTTCGGCACATAGCCTCCTCGATCAACGACTGCGATTAATACTGGTAGGCTTATTAGATATGGGCCCTTGCAAAGATGTTATCCAATATTCTGGGACTGCGACACCTCTTGCAGTCGATACCTGTTTAGATATCGCACTTGTACAACTTGCACCACTGCCGCCGGGGAGGCATTTTCGATCAAGTATTTGATCTGTATTGTAATGATGAGACACACACGGGTGAATCAATCTTTACATGTGGACACCCATCCGGGGCAGGATATGCAATGCGATTTGGGAACGTTTCGTTCCTAAATCGCTCAATGGAGGAGGATGAGTTTGAGTCCCTCAACCCAAACTTGGAGCCAGATGATGATTTTTACTTACTAGGAAGCAGATTACCTGGCACCACCGGGTTTCTCCGGTGGCCCTTGCATTAACTCACATAGGGATGCTATTGCAGTGAACTGTCATATAACCCACGACAACTACAACCACATGTCTTATGCGATACCTCTGCGGTTTGTTCGACGTCTTGTCCATTAGCACCAGGCCAATGTCAAGGCCGGGCGATCGCAGATTTTCTTGAGGGGAGATGAAGAGGCTTCTCCATTCTGGATGAAAAATCTTGTCTGCGGTATAGATGGTAAGTTTCTCCATTTTGAACAACCAGAGATTCTGGCTTCGATCCTCAACAGAGTCAGCCAATTGCGGTGCCCTGAATTTCTAGATGAAGCTCTTGAACGTCTCTTAACCCTTCGTAAGCAACGAATGAACCTCTCTAGGTACATCTGCACACGTAGCACCCGACGTTAGCACTCAACCTGGCCGAAATGTGGCCAGGGAAGGCACTCCGACGGTCTAGTGAGTGATCGGAAGAGATGAAGCACCAGAGAAGTTGTAAGTAGAGAGAGAAAGTGTTGTGTACCTCTTTAGGGTTCCTTCACTTCGTATTTATAGGCTCCCCAAGTACAGGGGTAAATTAGTAATCTGGCTTGGATGACGTCACCTGAGCATCACGAGCCAAATCTGTGATTATGGCATGCACGCTTCCTCCAATGAAGCTCTGACACAGTAGCGTAACCGCTCGGATACCGTCACGCTGACGTAGGGACAGCTATAGCATGCACATGTGCCTTCCCAAGTCTGTTACAAGCGTTAACCTGCCTCGGGTGACGTCACATATAACGTCCCCGGTATCTCGGACTCCCTTCCGAGCCATCTTGGGAATTATCCGTCTCTGATGACTCGTCCGGATCATAGCTTATCTCGGTCGAGACACCTGTTCGTCTCAGTTGGCCCATCGTGCTTTGTTTCTCAGCTGGGCTTGGTGCTCCGCTTGGGCCTTGGTTCTTCTGGGCTCATCCACCGAGCCCCCTTTGGACTGCTAGATTTCGGACCACTACAGACACGGACACAACAATATATACAGAATGTGTGTGTGTGTGTGTGTGTGTGTGTACACCCACATTTTTATATATTGATGAAACTAAGACATATATACTGACAATATATCAAACATATATACTGGTACGTACTAAATAGAGATACATACTGTTATTCATACTTTTACTAAGATATACAGAATTAAAGGCTAATATATACAACTATACATACACACCAATAATAGAACTCATCTAGTCCCCAATCATTGGGGAGATGGGCAGGGATGATTGGAGACAGACCTAACTTTTAACAATATACACAAAGTGGCTGCTCTTAGAATACCGCTGAAACAGTGGCCCCCGTAAACCTCCAAGAACCGAGGAGCTACATGGATGTTTTACTGCAAAACCATGCCCCCAAATCAAAGCCGAAAGGCATCAGGGAGGGCAGGCCTAGAGACCCAAATCAATTTCTGTGCTCATTACCATACATCTCATTTATTTATGTGTGGTATGTATTACATACCAATACATATAAATACATACCAATACACAAATAAATGAGAGAGAGAGAGAGAGAGAGAGAGAGAGAGATTGGCAGAACAGAGCAGCTTCAATCAATTAGAAAGAGGGAACAGTTGTGTACTTGTGTTAGATATAGGGTTTAAATAGTGCCTTTTTCTTTCCACTGAAGTGTTAGGCTAGTCAGACTTAATTACACTACAGCCCATTACAGTAATAACATGTTTACCCCCGAAAAACTATGAAAATATTACATATACCCTGGTCCGTGTCTCCGCATGTGTCCCACCTATACACACGTGTCACCGATGTGCTCGGTCCAAAAATTCAACTAAATTTATTGCAAACACCACATAGCATGCTCCATACATTTTCTCGAGTGTCCCCGCCGTGTTGGACACAGGTACAACCCTCTGAGGAGTGTCGGCGCTTCATAGAACATTCATCAATCTTTGCTATGTATTGAGTACACTGTAATCAATACATCCCTATGTACATATGCAATTTTTTTGAGTACGTATTTGATATATATGTATATATTCAATAGAAACGTGATAACCTAACTTACTTTGTAGTCCCTACAGAAAAGACCTAGAAAGTGGAACAAGAAAGACATGGATCTATATTCATGTACTGTATCATTTTGCCAATCTGTCGGTATATTTTGCAGTCCTTTGGTACATTTGGCCCAAGAGCTTGTGAATTGCTTCCCTAGTCGTTTTTCTCCTTGGGGCAGGCAACTCAATGATCTTGGATCCCTATTAGATTATACCCAATAGGCTTCCTTTTTATATAAAATAAATACCACGAAGTTTATCTAAAGATTGATTACAACTTCAAGGGAAAGAGGGAACAACTACCTCACAAGTGCTTGCTAATGGCAACAATTTCATTGTCTATGGACAAAATGAAATTAAAAGATTTAGGTGCTAATAACAGTAATGTGCAATAATCATGGTTTCAACAATTGTGATTTGTAGGATCAAAATGCTTCTTAATTGTGGGAGAGGAAGAAGGGACATGGGCTAAACATTGTAAGATGATGCATCCACACACGCTTCAGGTGAAAATTAATGATGTTGTGAAGTGATTTATTATCTTTCTCATAAACGAAAATTCAAAATACAAAATTCCAAAAAGTTTCTTGCGCTATCGATCATTGTCTGATTTGTGATCAAATAGATATCGGATCCTTCTACAGTGTAAGAAGCATGAACATCTATTGGCCTCACGTATCCATGTCTCATACATGTCATACATGGACACACTGACATGACACTCTCCAAACACGTGTTGGACATACCTAAGTACGTGTTCAATTACATATTATATTACTCCCTCCATCCCAAAATGATGTTACCTTCAGAATCCAATTCTTTAAGGGAACAGAGTCATTACTCTTCCAAATTAATGAATCTCCAAAACTAACCTCCTTTTTGAAAATGCAATGACCACTTTTTGGATGCTAATTTTTTTCCCTCCACTTTTGTGTTTCAATTTGAATATGAGAATGGAGGGCAATCTGGGAAATAACTCAATTTTTCCTAATTGACTACTCAAAAATGGACAACAATTTTGGGACATCCCAAAATGGAAGATGAACCAACATTTTGGGATGGAGGGAGTATTTTAATCAAACACGCTCTATACGATGAGACGCATTCGGAGGTCAAAATGCAGTTTTAAAAGTACAATTAAGGCCACAACCATTTTTTAATTCTAACAATAGTCTATTATACTTGTTTGTGTTCTAGTTTTTGGAGAAATGATGTTCAGTGTGTTGAGTCGTGTCCTGTGTCCACATCCATGCTTCTTAGGCCACAAGAGCAACAAAGCAAAGTGTATCCATCACCCTTCACAAATAAATTAGATATTGGTTTTATATTAGTTTTATAGTAGTATTACTCTAAATATATACATTACACCAAGAGTAGCGATAACACTTTAAATTGGTTTTCTATTGTTATTCTTAATTTGGCATATCAACTAAAACAAACATGTAAGGTTTGGTTGAGTTGCATAGTTAGTTTGGTCAATTATGCCGTTGATTTTAACAACATTGACATGCTTGTCCAATGCAAAATTCACTCCTGCCCCAACCCAATTACATGAAGAGTCAACGAGTCCCATACATGCATAAGTACAATAGAGAACACTTTTCTATGTAATATCGCCAACAGGACAAATGCTTGAATTTCAGTACCTAATAGTATTGATTGTGCATTATGTAAGGGTAATCAAGGATTTGTTTCGTAGAACCTTGGAAGTTAGTTCATATACGAAACATGTGGATTTGCAAAAGTAAGATTCCTAGCCTGTGTGGCATTGGTAAACCAGATGCAAAGGAAGCGTGCTTCTCAGAAGAAGTTTGTCTCACAAAAGATGAAAGAGCAACAAGTTTCTCTTCTATCTACTCTACACAAAAGTGACAAACTGGCCAACGCATTTGATTACAACTCGTTGGAATTGCAATGTGGTAGGCAAACAATGTGGGCTCTAGAGTTACCTATCGGACTACAGCCCTTTAGATTGAGTTAAGTATGCAGTTGAGTCAGTGGAACTGTGGTCACTACTTACAAGACTGGGAAACTGAAATCTGATTGGAGACAATGTCTATTTGATTTGGCTACAGTTAGTTAGTCCCTTGGTTCATTTCTGGAATTTCATTATGAGAACTCAACTAGATAGGCTTGGTTTGGGTCCATATATTCCAAAACGAACTAGAGACATGCAACCCAACTATGATTATCGTGATAGGCTCATTGCTTGAAGTTTGAAAGATCGTGCTTCCGAGCAAAATGTCAAGAACAACAAGTAACTTGAGTGTGATGCATGTATATTGCCATATAATTATTATCTATGTAGGCATATCCAACATTGTTTCGTCTACTAAGAATGCTACTCAAGCTCGCATCAAATGCTAGGACCTGAGAAGACAACTCTCATTTAATAAATACATACAAAGACCACCTGATAAAAAAAAAATTTGAAGAAAAAATGCTAGTCAATGTCTTTGATCTTTGTTCCCATCTAACACAATCAACCACAATGTAGAGGAAAGGGCAAAAGATGAAGTAACCGACAAGTAAAAGCTTCGGGTCCATCACTCATGTCATTTGGATTCCTTTCAAAAATACCTACTTCCCCGTCCATTCACTTGCCAACAACAGGGAACTCAACTTTTAAATGCATGTCTTCTTTGAGAGTTTGATTAGATTTCCAACATTATCCCTTGTTCTATACATTTAAAACCACACGTAATCATTTATGAAAGTTATAATTTGGGGAAATTTAAACACTTTTTCTTCAGTCTTTCCAAATAGGACAAGCATTTTGAGACGTCCCAAAAAAGCATACATGACAAGCAATATGGAACAGAGGGAGTATTTAGTAGCTTCAAAAAACAACTAAAAGTAGAAGTCCCTGTACTTGCTAAGGTAAGTAAATAATGCAAATAAAGGAAACATGACACGTTAGCTTTTATTAAAAATTTCCAGATCATATGGATGTCTGAATACAAGTATAACCGAACAAAAGCTCTTCAGAACACAACCCTATAAGGTGAAGTAATAGATATCAACACTCAGGAATTATGTCCATCAGGTACAACACCAATTGAAAAGCGAGACGTATTGGATATAAACTCATTTGACATATTCAATTGTTGCAAAAAACAAGATGCTACGGACAAGAAAATACTGAGACCAAAGTTTCGACCACCAAAACCAGTCTCTCCCACGAGCCAGGGAGCTCACTCCCTGGTGTCCTTATGACAGTTTGTTTAAAAGAAAACATCCGTCTCGACTTTATTTGCTGCCTCCTATACTACATGGGTGTCATCTACGGTGTCTTATGGAACACAGCTAATTCTTATGTCAAGAACCCTGGAACTTGCAAAATATTAAATTTCAGATATACTGTATTTATTTCCTATGTTGAACTGAACTGGGTATACAAAGTGCCATGGATCATTTCATGCAGCCCTCCAAAATCACTGTATACATATTGGCGTTCGTGATACAACCTTGCATCGAGTGATATTGAACAATATTAGTCAAGATTTAACTTTAGGCCTCAGAGGTCTAAAATCATGTTACATCTCATCCAGTACAACACATAACTGCCAATACTTAGACCCAATCGAGGGAGAAAAATGGTCAAACTATTATTATTTACAGCAATTATTTTAAAAACTCATTTAGCGTCAAATTCTAATGTCAAAAGGTAAAATTCCAAATAAAAAATATATCAAAAATGCTATGGGTACCCCAAAAATGCACCCCAAATGCACCCCAAGTGATGTGTGTGGTGGAGAGAAGCCCAGCGTGGAGCCCACCCATAGCATTTTTGTGGCTCCCCATTCGCCACATCACCTGGTGTGCATTTGGGGTGCATTTTTGGGGTACCCATAGCATTGTTCAAAATATATCACCACGATAAAATCCTCAAACAATTAAATCTAAAAACAATAACATAAAGAACCACAAATTATTGTATAAGTCTTGTTTGTTTCACATACAATAGTCATATGAATACTATAAAGCGATATAAGTAAAATGTTGTGCCCCACTCCGCATCCGTGTCCCCATTCTATTAGAATTGTCTTGTGTTGTGTCCATGTCATTTTTCTTAGCTTCTTACTCATAGAAGAATGGAATGATGTATGTTACGTGAACACAGGTTACTCGAACCTGAAAATAGACGATCTGTGGATAGGTATCCAGATTTGGATACGAGTATGAGGATACGTTGAATTTTTATTTATATATTTATATTTATTATTTATCGAAGTATATGTTTTCTACATAAAAAAAAATATATATGATTATTTTTTGAATTATCACCATGTATTTAAATTTTACTTATTTCAAGCAAAAATATTGAAAATAGTACTAAATAGTAGAGAATAAGCACATGTTTTTATGGCCATCTATGATGCACGGACACAGGGACACGGCAATCCTAAAAAAATGGGGACACGGACACGGCGGGGGACACGCCACATGTATATTTATTTATTTATTTAATTATATATTTATTTACATATATATAATATTTTAATACTTTTAGGGGTTAAATTGAAATTTTTTAAAACTTTTAGGGGTAAAATTGAAAAATTTTAAAACTTTTAGGGGTAAAATTGAATTTTAAAAACTTTCAGGATAAAATTATTTTTAAAAACTTTCAAGGGTAAAATTGAATTTTTTTTAAACTTTCAAGGGTAAATTTATAATTACTCAAAAACTTAGGGTAAAAGCTATAATTTAGCATATATATACACACCTCCTCATCTTCATCAGCCGACATACCATCTTCAAACCCTAAAATATCAGATCTGGCTCTTCCAGCAGCAGTAGCAGGTATGTATTGTTGTCTCTCTCTCTCTCTCTCTCTCTCTCTCTCTCTCTCTCTCTCTCTCTCTCCCTGTGTCCCCATCCGTGTCCCCCCGTGTCCTCAGTCATGTCCCCATCCAAAAAAGCACATTAGCCGTGTCCCATGCCACGTGGCGTGTCGGGACACTGCGATACGGGGTCCCGGAGAAGTGTCGGTGCTTCGTAGATGGCCATTGATGGAATGAAGATTGAAGACTAATTTTGGAGGGAGAAGTGGTCTAAACTCTAATCTATTTTTTCGTAAAAGGAAGAAAAGAGTTTTGGAGGCTATTTTATTTATTTATTATTATTGTTATTTGTATGATCCAGTAGAATATTTTCCTCTCTTTTTTTGCAGTTGATTTATTATTGAGGTGCGTTTTTTTTTAGTTTCCTTCATAGGAAGGCAAGTCTTTAGTATTAGTGTCCTTAGAAGTTGTTCATGTGCTGTTTCAACAGCAACTATCAGCCATTTTGGTAAAAAATAACGGATGTAAGCTTGTATCAATTATTTTGTCTTGTTTAACCTTAGGTACTTCACTGTGAAGTAACCTACCCAGAAGTTCAATCTATAGGTTGTAATACTTGGTTTAGGGGAGTTTTTTGGATGAATTGAATTTTCAATTTTGTGTTTGTATTGTAGCCTTCTTGTTCTGCCTTTTAGGGCTTAGTTTTGAGTCCCATAGCTCGTGGATTTTGAGCCTTAGTTGCTGGATTATGCAAGATTCAGTCCGAAATTTGATTCCTGCGTAGGTTTTGCCTTGATCCGGGTTAGTCGGGTCCATCTAAGATTGTACTTGTTGGAACCGCAAACCAGGTTACATCAATTTTACATCAATTTTGGCATCAGAGAAAGTTAAATCCTTAGTTTGCTGTCTTTCACAAGTCTTCATGACATGGTAACAAACGCGGAACATGATGAGACGATTCAATCCCTTGTTGATAGGATTGGAAGTATTGAACAAGCTGTTGATGGTCTAAAAATTACTCTTGAAGATTAGAGAAAGGAAAACAATGAATGTTTTCAATGGTTGGAAGATATGTTGCTCACTATATTGAAGAGAGGATTTCCCAAGGCTTATGAAAAGTTTGACTATGCAAATCAACAACGTGAAGTTGAAAAGAAATGATCCTTGCTGATCTAGTAGTTGACAAAACTGTACAAGATGAGCATGAAAAGAAAATGAAGATTGAAGGCTATTTTTAAGGGAGAAGTGGTCTAATCTATTTTTTGGTAAAAGGAAGAAAGAGTTTAACATGCTGTTTTTTTTCCTTCATTTACATGGTCTAGTAGGATATTTTCCTTTTTTTTTTTTGCACGTAGGATTTGTTATTGAGAGGTTTTTTTTGTTAGTTTCATTCATAGTAAGATAAGTCTTTAGTATATGTGTCCACAGAAGTTTCTCAGGGGGTGTTTGAAAAACAACCAGCAGCCATTCTGGTAAAAAATAATGGCTGTAAGCTAGTGTAAACTATTTTGTCTTGTTTAAGCTTAGGTATTTCACTGTGAAGAAACCTACCTAGAAGTTCTATATATAGGGCTGTAATACTTGGTTTAGGGGAGTTTTTTGGATGAATTGAAATTTCAGTTGTGTTTTTATTGTAGCCTTCTTGTGCTGCCTTTTAGGGCTTAGTTTGGAGCCCCATATCTCGTGGATTTCAAGCCTTGGTTGTTGGATTCTACAAGGATCGGTCAAAAATCTGATTCCTGCATAGTTTCAGCCTTGATCCATGGTAGTCGGGACAATCTACGATTGTACTTGTTGGAACCTCCAACCAAGTTACATCAACCATTAATCGAGAAATTCAAAGCCTTCAAGTTAGCTTTGGTCTGAGGGCCCAAGCTCACTTAAATGGCCTAATCCATTCAAAAGAGAATAAAGGGTCAGCAACGTTAAAATAAAAAATAAAACCCTCACACTGTGTCAGTAGTCATCGTATGAATCAAATCTAAGCTCTCAGCCGCAACTGCTTCGTCGGAGACACTAGTTGGTGCCCCTCTCCCCTCTTCCTCCTCCTCATCATCATAACGTGTTCGGATTTTTGGGGGAGGATCCGATGTAGATCCCACACTCGCCCCGTGTTGTGCGGAGCTGGTACTTCGCCCAAAATGGGGGATCCATGTAATGTAGGTAATGATGCAAGCAAGCGCAGAGTGTAATGTTTGGACTAAAAAAAAAGTGTTGGACAAGAGAGTCGTCATCTAAGAAGCTTACCAACTAATCTTGCACAAGCCAATAGCTAATAGCGAGATATGCTTTACAAGGATAATAAAGACTACCAATATAGTGAGATACGCTGTTCAACAAGAATCTCCTGGCAATAACTAATAGCAAAATACTAGAGTCATGAGGGTTAGGATCACACATATCAATTGAAGACACCAGAGTTAACATCAACTAATGAGATGTTCTACTCTCAACGCACATCTAGAACAAAAAAAAACAGAAAAATCTTCCATTTTCAACTTCCAAACACCAGCATGAACTTATTGAAAAAAATGAAAGCCGCATTGCAAGACTGTGGTCACTAGCATCTTTTGCTTCACCGAATTTAGTAACCAACTAAAGTTTGCTTTATCCAATAATCAAAGAAGTTGGCTTTTGAGTATGCCTTAAAAATACGAATTAAGCACAACCAACCACCCATATAACGTACTAAACCAAAACCCGTCAACATTTCCCAAATTTCCAATTTTTCAAGTACTTCTGCACGAAAACAGACAATTCACATGAAAGGAATCCACAAAATTTATGATTCAGACATAAAATATAAGCACGGGAACACTAATTGAGCATCTGATCCAAGTCCATCAAAAAACACAAGGCAAATAGCTCAGTATAGACGCTCACGTGCTTGGAAGATCTTCAACGGGATTTTACTCATAAGAAACAAAGAAAATATGGTCCACAAAAATCAGAAAGTCCAAGCGAAGAGAAAAAAACCCAATTTCGCGAGAAGACGAAAACCCAATTCAAGCGAAGATCTAATTCATACGCACATAAGCCTAATTCATGTATATGCATAGATTACAAAATTGAGAGAGGAAAGAGGTTGGGTTCTTACTCGAAGAGGAGAGACGAGCACAGAAGCAATTCGTTGAGTACTGCGGATGCCAAACCTCGGTGATAAGTAAACGGTCCGAGCAGGCCGATTTTTATTGATTGCTTAAACGGGTCTGGTTGCTTAAATTGGGATCAATCTACTAATAAAAGCCTAGGTTCGGCTTAAATTAAGGGTAATTCTATTAGTAACCCATTATTTTCTCCACACCCCCCTATTTCTCTATGTAACACATTTACACCCTGTTTGGCGACCGGATTTACACCCGGATTTGCCTCACATCCGGATTTGTAATTCAGGTCCCACCACAAGCCGGCGTTTGGCAGCCATTTTCGCCCCCCGAATTTGCAAAAAAAAAAAAAAACTGTTGGGAGTACTAATCCGGGAGCACCTGGATTAGCTAACGACAGCCTCACCCCTGTCGTTAGCAAATCAGGGTGGATTTGGCGTTTTTGGTACCATATTACCCCTACAAATCCACCTTCTTCTTCTTCGTTGAAATCACACGCACAAATCACACACACGAACAGAGGGGGAGAGAGAGAGAGAGAGAGAGAGAGTGTGTGTGTGTGTGTGTACTTGAAAACCACGCTAGAGGAGTTGCAAATTTACTCCATAAAACCCACTAAATACACCTAAATTTCCCACAATGCCCCTTCACCCCCAAAAAATCTGCATCAGCTCCACTCTCTCCCTCCCCTCACTCCCGCCATTTTCCATAACCACCACCACTTCCACCGCCACCCATAGACTAAGATCAAATCCTCTCCTCTCTCTCTCTCTCTCCATTTGTCTGCAAATTAAAATCCAAAATGCGACCAGTTTTCATACTTTAAATGTTGAAATACATATCCATTTTCAACAACCATATGTTGAATACGTGGATTTTACATATATTCCCTGTTTATTTTCGACAACACGATGTAGAAAATCTATTATTTTTTCCAGCTTGTAAATGTCGAAAAATTGACACATATTTGACTTACAATTACCAAACTTGTGTTTACGGGCTAAATATATAGTAACGACATCCAGATACCGAAAAATTGTACAAATTTTGACATTTGGTTGTCAAAATCAGATAACATTTACGGTTTTAAATTACTAAAATTGTTTAAGATCACTACGTTATTTTGTTTCGGTTTGCAAATGTCAAAAAAATGGTTGGTTTTAGGACCTGAAATGTCGAGATTTCTGGACTAAAATTTTTTGAACGAAGGAGGTGGCGATGACAGTGGCGGGTTAAAGGTTTTCGTACCTGAGAGGTGGATGGAGGTGAGGTATGGCTGGTGGCAATGAGTGGTAGTGATGGCGATGGGTGGTGGCGATGGGTGGCGACCATGGCGATGAACGGGGAAGAAGAAGAGATTTTGGGGTGTTGATTTTTTTTATGGTCATTTTAGTCTTTACACAATAATGAAAATTGCGGAGTTTTTAGTGGGTTGCATGGAGAAAAAAAAAAAAAAAAGGAGTTGCAAATAGAATCACCCTAAATTATTCATCTTGTTTACGAGAACAATTTTGTGAGGGCAAATTTCACTGACCTCTCCTAAAGTTTCTTTGCCTCCCCTGAGGTTTATGAAATATCACTGGCTTCCCCTGCTTTTCTGTTTGGGCAAAAAGGATCCCTTGCCGTTAATGGTCCACGGATGGCATTAAAAATTGCCAAAAAAAAATACCAAAATACCCTTCTAACAAAGTAAAAAAATTGCACATACTTGGTTCTTGAAATCACACATCATCTCTTTCATTTCGTGAAATGAATCTTCTTAAGGGAGACTTAATTAGACATCCTATATCAACAATATCCTTATGATTCTCTCCTACAGAGTTTGAATACTTATGATTACATCCTGTCTTTTAAATAATACCCAAAAGGCCCTTTATCCATAAATAGAATATTTATGTTTATTATGTAAAATCACTAAAGTGGTAAAACAATAAACCATATTCACAATGTAAATACCCTCTTTTAAAGGACATGTGAATATGGTTGATTAATTTACCTTTTTTTACCAAAGTGGTAAACCAATAAACCCTATTAACTTTTATTTAACTTCCCTTTATGAATTTGGCCCGCGCAGCGGCTCCCTTGAAAATTTTAACCATGATTGCTAGATCAATGATTTTTAGATGAAAATATAAAAAATTAAGACAAAAATCATTTATGTTTTAATCCCAAAAATCTTTACCCTATAAGCAAAGAATTTTAGTATGAAAACATAAATAATTTAGGATGGAATTTAAAATGGAAACATTATTTATGTTTTTATCCCAAAAATCTTTACCCTATAGACAAAGATCTTAGGGTGAAATCATAAACAATTTAGTATGGAAACATTCTTTATGTTTTAATCCGAAACATTTTTACCTATAGGCAAAGAATTTTAGGATGAACAACATAAACAATTTAGGACGGAAACATTTTTTATGTTCTAATCCCAAACATTTTTATCCTATAGGCAAAGAATTTTAGGATGAAAACATAAATAATTTAGGATGGAAACATTCTTTATGTTTTTGTCATGTCCCGCCATTCCTAGACCCTCATTAGGGATCACAAAACGTGACCGGCCAACAAGGCCTTCATAGTTAACCAAATAGGCTCAAAAGTAGAGTGCTTTAATTAGGAAAAATAAATAAACATTAGCGGAAGCGGTAAAAAAAAAACTTTGATTAAGGGGTCTCATAATAAAAGTAAGTACAACAAAAATCAAGTGAAATTAGCACCACCCATTTGGTCCAGAGCATACATACATTAAACATCCATTACATGACCTTATCACCATAGATGCAAATGCAATCTACATGTATATGTATAATCATACTTGAAAATTCAACTTAAAACGAGGAAACTTACCAATTCTAGCTTGAGAGCCTTCTCGATTTCTTGAGAGAAAGTGTGAGAGAAGAGAGAGAGAGATATATCATGGGAATGAACGAGATGGAGGAAGGGGCAGATTTTTCTTTCTCTTTTAAGGGTAAAATATCTCATAAGGTGTGGTGTAAAAATGTTCTATGTGTCCCAATACATGACTTTTGTGTAATTGCTATTTTTTCCCCACATAAAATTCTAATTACTTAAAGACACCTAGCACAAAATCATACATATAACACATAAATCATGCACGTGACTCATAATGCAAACATAACTCAAGTACGTCATATCACACCTAGAGATCATGTACTTAATTAAGTATAATTTATATAATAAATTGTGATTAAGCAAAATTAAACACCTTGGTGTTACAGTTTTCATCCCAACAATCTTTACCCCATAGGCAAGGATGAAAACATAAACAATTTAGGATGGAATTTAGAATGAAAACATTCTTTACGTTTTCATCTCAAAAATCCTTGCCCTATAGGCAAAAAAATTTAGGATGAAAACATAAATAATATGGGATGGAATTTAAGATGAAAACATAAAGAATTTAGGATGGAAACATTTTTTATATTTCTATTTAAAAAATCTTTACCCTATAGGCAAAGAATTTTAGGATGAAAACATAAAGAATTTAGGATGGAAACATTCTTTATCTTTTCATCCCCGAAAACTTTACCCTATAGGCAAAGAATTTTAGGATGAAAACATAAACAATTTAGGATGGAAACATTCTTTATGTTTTCATCCCAAAAATCTTTACCCTATAAGCAAAGAATTTTAGGACGAAAAAATATATAAAAAAAATCATGGTTAAAATTATTTAGGAAGTAGCATGCGCCGGCTAAATTCATAAAGGGAAGTTAAATAATAGTGAATATGGTTTATTATTTTACCTCTTTGGTGAAAAAATCATAAATTAATCAACCATATTCACATATCCTTTAAAAGATGGTTATTTACAAAGTGAATATGGTTTATTGTTTTACCACTTTGGTGATTTCACATAATAAACATGATAATTATGGTTAAAATTTTTAAGGGAGCCGCATGCGTGGGCCAAATTCATAAAGGAAAGTGGAAAAAAGGTTTTTTGATTGGGTGGTTTGAACAGTAGATTTTTATTATTGTATTCCATGGGTAGGGGATAGGAACCGAATCCCATTATACTAATGACGTAAACAATGGAATAAATAAAGGCATAAAGGTCCAAATATTCAATGTCGGGATGTAAACATAAGTATTTAAATCCCATAAGTTGAATTTCCAAATAGGATGCCTAATTAAAATTTTCTATTTTTTTTTGTTTCTCCCAAACAAATTGATTAATGAAATAAAGAAAATAGACTCATGTGAATCAAATTCATATTAAATCAGAAATTTCTTTTTATTTTTCCAATTTCATATTTAAACAGATAAATGCAAAGAGAGATTATGCTCATAGATTTTTTTTATATTTATTTGCAAAATAGCATGAAGGGATAGAATCTCTTAAACTTATTTTTAATCTAGTCGTCACTTTTACGCGGCGATCGCTGTCTCATACCACCATTGGCTTTTTTTCTCTTAAACTCCAGCACAACTATCCCATTATTCACTCATGCACATGGACGGATCTAGGAATCCATCCCAGTGGGGGCACCTTATTAATTATAATTGTGAAATCTTTCTTAGTCAACGATCTTGCTAAATTAAGACATTCATTATGGACTAGAAGTTTATGATGCATACTTTCTATTAAAAAAAATCAAAAAATGAGCACACAATGTTAGACGAAATTTTTAGAATATGGATTTCCTTGACATTGACAAGTCTTTAGAATAAGCGAGATGATTTATTGATGATTTATTGAAAAATATTTCCCCACAATGGTTAAAAATAAAGATAAATCTTTAAATAAACAAACAATTTATAAATCAAAAATTACAAATGAACCATCCGATGAAAGTTGAAGCACAAAATTAACTCTACATTTTTATTTTAGAGATATATATGAGTATGTATGCTAAATATAGCATTATATTACATAATTATGCTAAATACATATAATATACATATTTTTTTTTAGTTTTTAGCTGGGGTTAGCGGGGGCACGTGACCCTGCATGCCCCCCTTTGGATCCGTCCCTGCTTATGGATAATTTGACTTAATAATCTTTTTGCAATTATTGTTTTTCCTTGTTAAAAAATATTGCTCTTCTTAGTTTTGTATAATTTTTTTTTTTTTTTTGTAGAGTACTACTTCCTCTGTCCCTTTTTAAGTGATCTCTATCAGAATACGTGCAATTTCAAACCCCTAAAAAACATATTTCTTTATATAATATTTTGAATATTTTTAATACCAAATTAAAGTGTTCATTGAGTACTTTAATTTGGTGCAAAAAAATTTAAAAAAACATGCTACAGAAGTGTATTTTTTAACGGCTATAAAAAATACTCATTTTCCAAAGGTATCATTTAAAAAGGGACGGAGGGAGTAGTTCGTTTCGACGAGAAATTTTAATTTTGTCTTTACCAAATAAATTTCAGATCACGCTTTTTTTAATATATGTATACATGCTCATTTCACTATATATGTATAGTTTACATGGTGATGTCCAGGTTCCCAATTTGTTGTCATTCACAACATCAATTAAATCAAAGCAACAAAATATAAGTTTGTTACACAATTTAAATGAAAAAGTGAATATGTAAAAAAATACTACATAGATACTGGGAAAAAAAATGCATATACATACGGAGGGAAATGAAGAGAAAAATATGTACTATATTAGTATTTAGAAAAAAAAAGTGGCATACTTTGTAGTAAAATAGGTGTTCGAAATTTTAGTAATAGGTTGAAAAAATTGAGTTTGGTTGCAGGAGTATTAGATGAGGGCAATTTTGTCATTAAGTGTATTAATTTAGTGACTTTAAAGTGTATTAATACGGGCATTTGGTAATTTTATCACAATTTCTAACACCATCCAGGGACCACTAACACTCTAATAGTAGAGGGTTCCTTTTTACTGTTTTAGAAAAGCAGGGGGCAAGTGATATTTCAGAAACGTCAGGGGAGTTCAGTGAAATTTGCCCATTTTGTGAAGATTTAAAAAAAAAATCAAAAATAAGTAAATTAATGTATTTGTTTTTATTTTTCTATTGTTGAGATAAATTTAAAATGTCAAATATTTTGATGAACTGACAACGAATGAACGAAATAAGCTAACAAAGAAGAATCAATAAAAGTTCAAAACCAACCTAACTCTTGTATTTGAAAGGTTTTTTTTATGACCTTTCACCGAATTATTGTTGTAAAGCCTGAATTTGTATATCTTTGTGAAAAACCCTAGTTTGCCTAGGTTTAGAGATTTGCTATGTGTTAATCTTTTGTAACAATCAGCCCACAAATCAAAAAGTCAATCAATCACACAACAGAAAGCAAACAATCGAAGAACACCAAGATATACGTGGAAAACCCCAATACGGGTAAAAACTACGGGAAGGAATCAAAACACTATACTCAATGTGTAGTTACAAGCAATCTTACCAATGATCGTGAATCCTCACCAATCGAACCTAAGAACTACTTGCCGAATCCTCGTTCACCACACCCAGTGCTTTGACCGCTATTGCCTTGAATTCACAAGCCTTCCGTTTGCCTCCCAGAATCCACTGAAGGACTTTGAAGCCCCTCTCGAACTCCACGAAAGGACTTTACTCAGAGATTGATTGTTTCTAACGAAGAACAAACCCCTTGAAGATGATCTTGAAACTCACGGCATTCACAAGCCTTCACAATTATTCAAGGTTCACAAACCCTAGCCGCCGAAAGTGATGAGAGATGGAAATATTAGTATTAGGGTTCTTATTACCGCAGCTCTATTGATTTTCGACCTAATGGCTGAGATTTTATAGTTGCTGAATTCGGGTATTTTTGCCGGCTGTTTTGCTCGAGCAAAATATCCAGCAAAAATAAACAGAATGTTTTGCTAATTAAGGAGTCTTGAAATGCTGGAGCAAAACGTGCAGCATCCCACTTTTTCCTTGTGCATATTTCCAATGATATAGTTGCCAAATCCCAGCGTATCACCAAATTCTAGCGTATCTCAATCCCAGCGTATCTCAATCAAATTACTTCTGTATTACGTCCATATTATCCAAATCCATTTCCACGAATCTAGTGTTTCCATAACGAGACTAGAACCGTTTCTTGTCGAGATCCAATCTTCTCATATTTCTTTCCTAAACCACATAACCACTTGACTAAAAACTAGCGCACTCGTGTAGGAAGATTAAAATTACAATTTACATGATTCCTTTTCACATCTAGAACAGACACCTAAAAATAAATACCGAAGATTATAGTGCCATAAAAATACGATACACCCAAATGTATATGTTTTGGGCATGGATTTGCCAAACCAAGGGAAGCTCAGTCTATTGGGCTTACACTTTGAAGCCATCTCATTTGCATCTTTAGTGATTTGTCTTTAATTTTTGATAAGTATGTGTTGTCTCTCTTTTATTCGTTTTGATACGAGAAATATTTTTTGGTTAACTTTTAGCAAAACAATTAAGATTTGATTTATACTCCCTCCGTCCCAATTTTATGGTCCATTTTTGGAGTTCGTGCCACTTTTCAAAGTGTTATATCTTATAATCTACAATGTTTTAGGTGATTTTGAACACTTCGTTTATTAGATTAAATCAAGATCTATCAAACAAGATCCATATTGCACATAAAATGTATTACCGATTGAAAGATATAATCGTTTTTTTATCTAGTTAGGATAGAACGAGGGACTATAAAATTGGGACGGAGGGAGTATTTCACTATTTTTTACTGTACGAGGAAAAATCGAAGTTACACAACCACCAAGGAAGTAGTAAGATAAATTTGAGACGAGAGACGAGACAATCAATCGGGAACAATCATTGATTGATGCCTAATATTGTGTATTGAGCTTCATTCATAGGCCTAGTTGAAGAAGTGCGATAGATGTAAGAAATCGAAGGTCAAAAACATCAATCTTTACAATTGTGATTCAGTTTCCCTCTTAATGTGAGAAATCAAGGGTTCAAAACATCACACTTAACAATTGCTATTCAGTTTCCCTCCTACCTCCAAATCATAGCCACATTTGACAGTTTGGTTTGTGCTTTCGGGTCAAAATTCTCATGATCATAGCCACATTTGGTTTGTGCTTTTGGGTCAAAATTCTCATGAGAAGCTCCGTTTTGATTATACTTCCTCTCAAATTGCTTCCATCTTATTAGCAGTAGGAAATCAGTAAGAGCAAAATCACAAGAAAAGTAGCACATCTTCTTCGTTTTTAATGATGTCAAGCGGTAGAAAAATTATACTCAGAAAACCTCAACGATTGATCAGTTAAGCAGTATTGGGTCTTGGAGCACAAGCTCAATAGCAAAAACAATACACCAAACAATTACATATTACCACATTACAGAAAACCCTAACTTTGACGCGCTAAACTAAACAATCTGAAGCAATTCTCGGGTAAAAATCCTTTTGCTCTCCCTAGTTAAGCTTTCACATCAGTTCCAAGTTCCGATGAGGTAAAAAATCGCTTGCCTTCACATAATTGTTAACAACGTACTGCAAGAGAAAAAGAAACATGACATAAGAATGGTACAGAACGAATATTTAAGGAAGGGAACTTTGAAACTCATCATAGTAGGAACAAGGTATACAATTTCAATGAGTCGTGATAAGAATGTCGCATATAAATCCTGATATTATTAAAAACTATTTTTTGGTTTAGAGCATGGTAGAATTATATTTGGGCGAAATACATCTAAAAAGCTTTGTTTCATATACATTGCTGGAAACTGCAATTAGTAGCCATTGATATCAACTCACTTTGCTGTATTCACCACTTTGCCGTATTCACTATAGATGATGGACAGGTTCCTCTCAGCTGAGAAGATAGTCATCGTCTTCCATTGGAAAACCGGTTGGCATTGACTAATTCATAATAGTTGTCCTCCCCATAAAGTTGTCTGAAGTTCAAGTAAAAAGTGCAAGCTTCAGATTAGCAGCACAAAGCGCGCGGGCACACACACTGAGAGAGAGAGAGAGAGAGAGAGAGACGATAACCTGGTATGGTATAAAGCTACAAAGCTGAGAGTAACAAAATAAATCAAGGCATTTGATTATAGAAGTGCACTTTAAGGGTTGTGGAACTGGGACAGCTAAAATACAAAGACTGCCAGTCTTTATACTAGTGAACAGAGGTGTTAGATGCAATTACTCTCGGCAAAACATTTTAAGCTGAAATAACAAACTAGAATACCATACCGACAAGAATGTCTACAAGTAGATTACCCACATATTCCAAACTTGCAGTTACAAAGCTAAACGAGGGAAAGAGAATGATGGTTTGAAAATTTGAATAAACAAAAAGAAAAGAAAAAAAACTATAAAACAAATGCCCATGGGCCATTCGATTACCATGACACAATTAACAACAAATAAAAACAGGAAATCTTATCAACAGGTTGATAATACCAAGTAAGATATAGTAATATTGGCTTCTCTTGGAAACCAAGTAATGAAATTTGAAAGTAAAGAAGTACAGTGAGGATTTGCTATGGATAAAAATCCATGGCAAATGCATGTGTCGCAACTTGGCAAATTTTTGGCCAGCATACGTGTATAGCAAATCCTTATTTTCTTACATAAAGAAATGAGAAGGTTAAATTTTTAGGATTTGAGTCCTGAAACCTAGATTAGCTACAAAAGATGCAGTCAACAACTGGTGGAATCCACTCCACACAGAAACTGCTGTTCCAGAAATAAAATGTTATAGCCTCCTCAACCATTCTAGTGTGGATCATAGACCTAAGAGTGCGATTGTTATTGGATCTATGCAGTCATGACATTAAAAAATGATTGGCGGAGGAAATAAAAATCGCCTCAAATACAGAAACAATACACTTACGCTAGATCTCCTAACGTTTCTGATTTAGTAACAGCCTTCCCCTCTGGCAGTTCAAGGCAAGAAAAATGCATTATCATTTCCTTCAAAGTGTGCTTTGTGCTCTTAACATCATTATCCCACAAGATGCTCTGAGATCAAAGAGCAGAAAAAGTTCTGTTACACGAAACTCCGAATAAAAAGAAACTAACTGTTTGGTAACTCAGAAAATGAACTCAACAAGAGGTTTCTCGATCAATTAAAAGAGGAATTAACATTTTCCATTCACAGTGGGGTTTACATGTAAGATGTGTACAGAAAAGCAAAGGGAGACAAGAGCCAAATACCTTCCTAACATACTCTCTTTTCACCTGCTCCCACGGTACTTTGCCTTTAGGAGAGAAAATAGAAGCATTCCAAAGAGCACCTCTAGCAATCATCACAGATGTAGCACCTTGTAAAGAACAGATGATCACTTAAATTGTGAATGGAATAAACGAAGAGCGGAAAAAAGATTAGGGGAGGGTTAAAACTTGACATCTAATTACATCAAATGCTGGTAATGAACGAAAAAATTTCATCAAATGCTCCGGCAGACTCAAGTACTCAATCAATTGGTAAAGGGATCTGCCCTAGCCAGGGTAGATATTGATTACGGAAAGATGATAGAAACAAGACCAGGGGACAACAACAAAGCATTTACTGTATCTTACCAAAAAACAACTGCTGAAAACATAAATACATTCTCCTCACATCACATAAGAGTCATAGATGCTCAGATATTGAACATATTTGCCACCCTAATCCTAGCACCACCCAGTAAGTTGTATCCAAGACCAAGAGTATGCACGGTTAATTTCTCGAGCTTTTTAAAAAACTTCTATCAGCGATCAACAATATAAAAGGATAATTACACAGCTATTATGCATTCAAAGTACTTGGTAACAGATTGTAACGCTCAAATTATGACGCCGATGATTCCTGAAAAATGTTTCAGTGGATTAGGAAAATATGTCAGAGGATTAGCAACTGCAGCTTGTAACGAGTCATATCAATCATTTAAGTACCTTCGAACTGAAGAAAACATCATGTAAATTATTGGTTGGAAGTCCTTTATCTACCTGTTGCCACCTGAATGCGTTGAATATCTTCATATTCAAAGACATCACCATTTGCTATGACAGGAATAGAGAGGGCTGCTACAACATCAGCAATCTCACTCCATTTGGCAGGATCTCTGGGCCTATCTGCAACTCTTCTGAAATTCACTCAACATGACACACAGCCATTAGTTACACAATTATGAGAACAGCTTTACACCCAAAGTACATTAAAGTCCAACAGTGAAAGAATGATGGTATGGGATAAAATCATTTCTGATAAAACAGGCTTTACACCCAAAGTACATTAAAGTCCAACAGTGAAAGAATGATGGTATGGGATAAAATCATTTCTGATAAAACAGTCTATGGAAAATGTGTGGCTAACATGGTGGTAAATCAATTGCCCCAAAGAGAAATCTAAAAGATCTTCAAGCAAGCTTTGTCATTTTAACATAACAAAAACCAAATTCTTTAACACAGAGTACTGTCAGCAGAAGCTGCATAGACAAGTCCAGTCAAAATAACATGCAGCCACGACAACCAGATTACTTTCTATGGCCATGTCAAGTTTCTCTCAACTTATTTTATTTTTTTTATTTTTGCGCCCTTCCAAACCTATAGTTGAGAACATCATTTTGTTGCAGGAAACCATCAAACATAAAAGAATATTATTGCGTTTGCATTCATCTCCAAAATAAGAGACGCAAAAATTCAGGTGAATCAGTGAATAGCAATTGGATAACATTTTTTCCCAACTTCCACATGCATTCAATTGAAAACTAAAATGGAGAATTGTCAAAAGCAAAACAGGAAATGCGAATCTTACTTTGAGAGTTGCAGAAAAATGAAATCTTTGGTAAGCTACCTAACCTGAACAACACTTATTGAAATGAAAGAAAATACAACTCCTAATGCAAATCAAGCTAATAATGAAACACAGAGCTTCCAAAAATGCGCGACCCAAAATGCTGTATCCTAAAAACACAAGGACAGCTTGACCTCAGAAATATCCTGCACTGTAGATATTTAAATTAGACATTACCTTCCATGGACAGCAAGAGCAGAAACACCAGCTTTCTCGATTCTCCGTGCCAATTCTACAGTATCCTGGGATGCATTTAGAAGTCGAATCTTGCATGTCACTGGCATGTTCAAATTTCTCTTTAATGTAGTCAAAATCTGGATTGGAGAGTTTAGACATTTAGCTCGACATGGACCAGAAACGAAAACTTTAAAAATTAAATAAATAGGTAGTACACAAAACTTGATATTAATAGGTATCCCATACATCATGGATGAGCTCTGGTTTATTCAGTAACGCAGCACCCATCCCTCCACTTATAGAAAATGACTTTGGACAACCCATATTGACATCTACGGCTGCAACATCTTTGCACCTGAAGAATCAAGTACCATGATACTTTCAAACATACAAAAAGAAAATACAGCTAACAGCAACATGCTTTCAAAGACAAATCAACAAGTTCTACTTAGGACACAGAAAATGTAGAACTACCAAGTTCAACAGCTTTAGAGTTCAGTCCAGAAAATCAAAAAAAGAAGAGTGAACAAGCAACATACACAATCTGGGCAGCAGCCAGAGCCCTCACAGCATCGGAAGTTCCCATTTGAAATACTACCCGAGCACTTTCCTCGTGGCAGGTCCTGAAAACAACATTCTCAGTTCCCTTCTCCACAATATCAGTAGTCCCAATCACCTCTGATAAGTAACAAATCAGATGAGTTCCGAATTCTAAACAGAAGAGCAGTACATTACAGCCCAAAATAATGAGTACACAAATGCAAAAATTCAATAGGCAACATCAAAAATTGACTCAAGAAATAAGGATAAGTTTTGACCCAATTTTCATTTTATTAAGTTTTTTGGGTAAATTTCATTTTATTAAGTTGATGAGTCAGGATAATGATGCAATTATAAAACAACCAACCATATGGATTTCTGCATAAACTTTACAACTTATCTCATATAGAATTCATGACCTAGATAGTGGTTTCCTGCTTCTGAGGTTTCCTGCTTCTGACTTCATAATGTAAGGGGAAATTTCGACATACCTTATGAAACAACCCAGCCCAGTTTTAAACAAGGGGAAATGACACTACACTAACCCCAGTTTAAAAAGCTAAGAGAACTAACTAGAACGGGGACGAGGGTAAGCAGCATATAAATCATGATGGATGGAGAGAAGAATTGGTGAATGAAAACTAAAAACAATTCAAGACAAGTTGCACTCATCCAAGTATTTTTAGCTTCTCCTCTCCTCCATTTTTTCAGAATTTTCAACAAGCTCTTTTTCAAAAAAATTAGGGCTTCACATCGACCCTGCAATCAAATTTGAGACTCAGATCAAAAGAAGAAATGCTCAAAGTAGTAGTTTGGCCCCTCTTGTGTCTAATAAAGGACATGGACAGCCACATGCCTGATCGTCACGGGGTGACTCACTGATGCATGCCCAAGTCCAAAAATAGCTAGACATGCATAAATCCCACCACGTGAGAAGAACAATCGAACAAATGAGCTAGATACGTTAAAATTTACAAGTTTATGTTGACTTGTTGAGAAATCAGTCAAACCCAAAAACACACAAAGCAAGAAGAACAATCGAGCAAGAAACAAAGAATGCTTGACACAGAAGCAAGAAGAACAATCGAGCAAGAAACAAAGAATGCTTGACACAGAGATTTTATGTGGTTCCCCAACTGTGTAGTTGAGTACATCTGCGGTTGGCACCAGTTTCTACTATATTATCTAGATGACGAATGAAGAATGTAGTACATTTTGTTTTGAACGCATATAGTAAATATTTATAACCAAGGGTTTGCATCATCAATTAATACCCATATCCTGGTTTCTTAGGTTTTGGGCACATGGACCCCTGCGACTAGACTGGTCCGGTAGAACCCCGAATAGTCAGCGAAGTTCTAATCAGACCAAATCAGACTTCACAAATCCAACAGTTTATATCATTCACCTTCATAAATTGGTAGGGTTTGGGCTGCTCATTTGTAACAGGTAATTTTAACTTAATTCTAAATATCTCAAACAAGGTTGTCAAGTTTATTAACAGTAACACTCACAATATCCTGAACTCAGCAGGTTATGTAAATAAAGTAAATAAAATCACATCAAAATATGCTTGATATCCTCATCGACATTTGGGGTTAACATTGAGCTTTATGGGAGAGTTTTCTACATGACACATGTAGAACGTGCTAACTGTGCCCTTATTTAAAAGTTAAAACTCTCCATCCTACAGGGACATGGAATGACGTCAAGAGGCTAGTTATTAATCAATATCAGCTTAACCCCTAGTCAGGACCAATTCTTTAGATTGGTTCCAAAACCTTTTGAATTAAGGTCTTGAATTGTGGAGACATTCTTCGTGTTGGCACCCTTTCTTTCCTCTCAGAATTTGCACTCACGCAAACCTTCTATTTACTCAGTAATGTATAAATTATAAACCTTAAGCAAGTCTCTAACAAATTCATCCTAGTTGGTCAAGCCCAAAATGCAGAACTGGAACCAAACTCATTCATACAACAAAGCAATATACAGCAGTAACAGTCCTGACCCTAAAAGAAAGACCACTGTAATGTCAGATAAATGTTCGAGCTAAAGTCACCTAGACAGAAAAATGCTTAGCATTCCATTTAATTAATCTCAAGAAAATTTTGAAAAAAAAATATTTCCCACACTTTAGTGCGGAAATGGTATACACATCTACAACTCCAGTTACTAATCACGGGTCACACAAAATGGGTCTGAACATACTCTGCATTTGCTTATCTGCTCATAAATTTCTCGTTAGATATTATAAATTACAAATTTAGCTTAAATAACTTGCAACCATCCACATAACTCAACGATTCCACATAGGTTAATTTAACCAAAATTAAGGTTATACTTTTGCACGTGCCTCAGCAGGCTGTTTCTCAATACTCCACAAACTAGTAATAACCCCTTAAAGTGGCCACAACCAAGTATGTAGGGCTGCAAATAAGCCAGGCCAGGCTGAGCTTTGACGTGTTCGTGATTGGTTCGTTCAAAACTAGTATGGCACGGGCTCGATTTGAACCCAAACAATCAATCTCGAGCTCGGCACATGTATTATCGAGGTGTTCAAGCTCCGTTCATTTACAACACGAGCCTCTACAAATGAGCCGAGTTTTTATAATAAAGCTGGGTTAAAACAAACTTGAGCTCAACTCATTTACTAAGCGAGCTTAAAAGTTGAGCTCGAGCTCTACTCGGTTACTAACGAGCTGAGCCTCAAGCTGCTCGCGAACAGTTCTCAAATAGTTTGCAGCCCTACAAGTATGAGCCAACAAAGTATTTTGTATCAAACCGATATAAAAATTATTCAAGTAATTCAGAGAGGCAGTGGTACATGATTGAAAGGGTGGTCACATGGATACCCTGGACTTGGTAAAAATGTTACTAAATGGTTTCCCTTTCAACACCCTCTAAGATTTATGTTGAACGCTCCCCTTATGCATTCCAATCTCCTACTCCTTTTTCTCTTTCTAGCGTTTATCCTTAACACCCTCCACGTGTACTCCAATCTCTTGCTCCTTGTCCACTAGTGTTTATCCACGTTTTTTTCTTCACCATGCTTTCACTAGGTTAAAGTTTATCAACTCGGTTGTTGAGATATTAGTTTCACTATAGCAAATTTATTCATGAAGTTGGTATCATTTATAAATCAACTTTTAAGACTGTATGAAGAAGTTAGACTTATTTGATTATAAATGATGTTTTAATCTCATATTCTGGGCCAAATGAGTTGTCAAATAAGTTAAATAGAATGTTGCTACAACTATTAATTGCCACTACCTGAATACCTGTCGGAATTGTTAGGAGACTGGTCTAACAATAAGCTTATACGTGCCAATGGAGGTTTGGATTTCCAACATTTCCCGTGGCGAGGATTGGGCAGAATTCTTTAATGAAATTATGTTTGTCTCACTAGGTTTACCAACAATTTTTCTTAACGACCACCCTTAAAAGAATTCCTAGAGCCGCCACTGAAGTAATTGATCAATTATGTACCTATTTCCACCTGTAGTCGCATGACATTCTAATTGCAGCAAAAACAAAAGATCATTGGAACTATCTTCCTCTCACACGGGCCACGCCTTAGACATTCCTTGAATCAAAAGGTGAAAACGACATAGCTACAAAACTAATCTGATGGAAACAAGGGGGGTGAAATAATGGTACCGTTGATGCGGCGCTCACATTTGATGAGTTTATGATCAATTATCTCCTCCCCGTATGTTATATCTGCACCGTAATCCGCAGCCAGCAGCCTAAGTGGTAATGTACCCTATAAAAATTATAGAACATCAACTGATCAAAGTATAAACCCACATTGATAGACAATCCGATCTTTGCGAATAGGGCTGCAAACGATTCACCGAGGTGTTCGCGAGGAGCTCAAGGCTCTGCTTGGTTCTTTAGTAACTGATTCGAGCTCCAGTTTTAAGCTCCTTACGTAGATGAACCCAGCTCGAGCTCATTTGGCTCTTTTAGTAAACGAACCGATCTCAAACGCCTAAATAATAAATGAGCCGAGCTTGAGCTGCTATAGTAGTTTTGAACAAGCCGAGGTCCAATGCTTCAAAACTCGACTCGACTTGTTTGCAGCCCTACAATCGCAGACTCTGAAACCCGAATTGCATGTCTTGTGCCGATAGGTTTCTAACTTCAAAACCCTAGACCCTAGAGAGAGAGAGAGAGAGACTCACAACGCGAACCATAGGAGCGAGGACGAGCTTGTGCTTGTACTCCATGTCCGTCTTCCTTAGGCGAATAACACGGCTGAGAAGCCGCCGCCGCCGTCGTCGTCGGTGTTGTTTAAGGATACAGAGGTAGCGTTGACTAACGACTGAGGGTCAACGTGATAAGTACTTGAGAAAACCACGGACTACAGAGTAGCCCACCATACAGCGGCCTGTTTTGGGAATCCGGTAAGATAGTGTCCAGGCCCAATTAAACGATCGTTGGTAGCCTTTTATCCTTACTAGTACTAGTCAAAAAACTCCGTGCACGCACGAAGTGTCATGCTCATTGTATGTGCGCGCGTTTTCGACCTAGTTGACGTCTTTTGGGGGTATTTCTGATATGTTAGTGATTCAGCGGCCCTTTTATATTGTATGGCATGCTTGAAACTAGGCTTGGCTCATCCATTTTCTAATTTGTTTGTTGCACTTGGGTCTAGTTTGGTTCCTTTCCTTTTAAATGGCTTAGGCTCAGTTTTCCATTTGATTTTAGCAACTCAGTTGCTAAAATCAACCATGATTTTAGCAAACGAGTTTAACAGGTGCTAAAATCATAGCTATTTCAAATCACAAAATTAAGTGGTTTCGTTTATCGTTTTTCGATTTTTTTTCACACCGAATTAAAGTACACGAGGAGTACTTTAATTTGGTGCGAAAAAAATCGAAAAACGATACACGGAACCACTTCATTTTTTGATTTCAAAATCATGATTTTAGCACTTGTTAAACTCGTTTGCTAAAATCATGTTTGATTTTAGCAACTCAGTTGCTAAAATCAAACGAAAAACTAAGCCTTAGTCTTAGTAATTTGGCCCATGGGTTGAAAAGTGGAAGCCCAAGAAGTAGTCAGGAGGGGACTTTTAAAATTTAAGTTATTCCTGGTTTTTTTTTTTTGTGTGTAATTTAATCTGTCGACTAAACAAAACCTCTATTTCAGTACCCCAAAAGCAGACCTTTGAAACAAACTCAAGTTGTCGACCAAATACGCAGGTGACTGTCTCCTTCTTCTTCTTTTCGGACAAAGTCCAAAATCAGAAGACTTGATCGGACCCAATCGAGACCAAAGCGAAGACTCTCCGTCAGAGACTTCAGGTCATTGGGCGGAGTATTATGACGGTTTCATGTGTGGTTTGTTTTTGTTTTTTTTATCTTATTGACATGTATCTCTTTCCTTTCATTTTTTGGTTTAACACAGTGTGATGGATCTTCCTACTCCTTTTGTTGGCTGTGAGTAGCATCGGCATGATTATAATCCAGAATGTAACGGTGGTATTTAGTCTTTTATTATTGATTGTGGGCGCTTCGAAAAGGTTGCGTTCTTTGAAAGCAGGGGAAGTGACCCTTTGGTTTATTAAGCATCCCCATGTTTCATTGCCAAGTTCGGTCCTATTTTGTCTGTCAGTGGTGATCAGGAGTGGCTTTATAAGAGGGAAATGGATGTTTGGATTTTGAAGATGATCTTTTCATTCCCTCCTCTAACCTTTGAAATTCAATTTTTGTAGATGCATTTCGATATTTTGTTTGCTCTTTGAAAGTTAGTTCTTTCTTTTGTGCATTTTCTTCTTAATGTAGAGTCATTATTGCTTTGGTCGTAGATGACGATATCTCTTGGTTAGTGAAAGAGACCACTAATACTAGTGCTGATGATCAGGTTGTTAATTCCTCTTATGTGCAGTTCCATATATTTCTCATTTTCGTTACGTATTTGTGTTTGAATTATGCTCTTAATTGCTTTATCTTGTGTCTCTAGTTAATGCCTACTGGCAGCAAAGATACTTTTGAAGTCTACAATCTAATGTTTGGGTCCTCTTCAAGAGTGGAGCTTGAGTTTGGCCTTTTCAGATTGTGGACAATCGGTTTGAGGTTGGGTGGGATACTTTGGCTGGAGCATCGCTTAAGGCCTGGATTCAAGTAGATTTTGGGTAGCGAGCGTAAATGGATGTTCGATGTGGTTATTCTGAATGAGAGTTTAGAAAAGTTAGTTACCACTGGAATGTAGTTCATTCATCACCTTGTCAAATCGCATCCTCCATCTAGTTCGTATTTTGTGCTTCTATTTTCATTTTTGTTAGGCTGTTATTCTGCCTTTCATTGTTTCTGAAATAGACCGAATTTTTGGAAAAACATTTTATTCGAAAAAGTACATTTTTAAATTTAGATATCTCGTAAAATTTTATACGCGTACATGTGTGTGCATGAGTAGGGCTAATGTAAATAATAATTGTGTGTTGGGTAAATTACACTGACCTCGCCTGAGGTTACTGACATTTTCACTGACCTCCCCTCTGGTTTTGAAAATTACGTTAACCTCCCTTACTTTACAAACTAATATACACATACCTCCCTTGCCGTTAAAATAAAAACCAACATTCCCCCACCTATTTTAATATTAATAGAGACTCTTGGGCAAAGAGGGACATTATGCATCATGAAGGTGTGTTCTGCATTGAACCTCCACTTAGTGAAACAGTAATATCTACTCTAGAGTCAGTAGTGGTCTCCGACTTGAACTATGACTGCTTTGGGGAAATAAAAAATACTGTCCACGCATAATAGTCCAGGTATTGACATGAGCTTTATTAGCCAACACATTTCGGCCTTGTGCTAATCCCGGTTTTCATGAGCGTCTTTGAGAATAAAGCCTAATTCTCATAGGAAGCGGCCCCACCTCCAAGCTCACATAGGTGAAATCTATCAAGGGTGCTCCTGTAATTCAAACACCCCACTCATAAGAGCTACAGAATTTCATTAAGAGTTTCTTAGAAACTCAACCTCCAAAACATTACAGGATAAATGCACTCACACCATAGGGGATGGACATAATTAAATAATTCAGTGCATTTTTTAACGACCACCATATGATTCGTTCTTCCCATTGAACCTAGTTACAGGATCTCTGGTCTCTGGGTTGGGTATCCTCATACGTGGCTTATGAATTTGGTGGATCTCTAGTCCCTGGTCTTTATTCAATTTCTTCCCGTGCTTGCTAGTTTTGCGTCAAACTTTGGTGGATTGTTGGTTCATCTCAACGAATAGAATTAGAAAAGTAAAAATTATCCCTGAAATCTTTTTTTTTTTTTTGAAATATGCAACTTTTGGCCCAACTAAAAGTGCTAAAAGTTTTTTTGGGTAAATAAAAGTGCTAAAAGTTGGATAATTGTTTAAAAAAATTCGTTTTTCGTTATAATTTTTTACTTTTTCAATTCTTTTAGTCGAGATGAACCAATTACAATCCACAAAAGTTTGACAAAAAACTAACATAACTGGAATTTTTTTTTGAAAGAACTGGAGAATTCTCAGCTATTTTGTCAAGCCCGGGCCGAAGAAAATTCCTTTAGCCCACAATGTCTGCCAAATCAGGGTTCCCGCTCAGGTCAAGCTCTTAACAAACAAAACTTTATAAATTTTATACCAACAAATCTAGTTTTACTTAGAAAATTCTCTTACGTCCAACATTTGATGTCCAAAATATCTTCTGATCAAATGCGTCACAAGGAAGACTGAATAAATGAGCTACCTTATTAGGTTTTTAATAACAAAAAAAGAGAGTATTTAATCATTTAAAAATGATGCAGAAGATTTATAAGCAAACTCAATTTAATTGGAATATGAAGTAGTTAGGCCTTACAAATGGTGGTTAACTTATGCGGTAGAGCTCTTGAATGCTCCACACTGCATTACGAGATCGAGTCTCATTTCTCCCCTCCCCATGTAATAGACTAGGAATGACGAATGACAAAAAAAAAAAAAGGTAGTAGTTAGGCCTTGTTTCTAATCCTTCTATTTAAATTTGATTTTAGCTTTACCATAAAAAAATGTTGATTTTGACTTTACCTTGAGAAAGTTAATCTAATACTCTCATAAGACGATCTCACGGCATTCTCCATTTGTCTTCTCCCAATTCTGCCCAATTGAATTTGTCATGCGTAACGTAATAAAATAGTAAAATAAAATCAATCAAAATAAAGAATTTTAGAACAAGTCTTTCAATCGTATATTTAACACCTAGATGCATGAATGACTTTTTATACAGACAACGATAGGGTTTAAATTAGTGTTGAATTATGTATATTCAACTAAATAAGTATTGGAAATTTGGACTTTGAAAACTCAACGAGAAAACTGCAAGAAAATGAGTACCATCTTTGAGTCTTTGACCTCTCCGACCCCATATTTTGATACATCCATTTCTACAATTAATACTCCCAGAAATGAAATCTGTGTACCACTTGACCATTTTTTTCCTGCAGTTTAAATCAAACAAGACTATTTCATTGACCCTTATTTCATGATTATTTCACAAAAATCTTCTACCAACTCTTTATTTTGTCTATATTTCAAATTGAAGAAGGATCATTTTGATCATACTTTCCTAATAATTACTAATAGTAACTTCGTGAAAATTCCATCAACAAAAACAACAGCAAATTAAACAATATGTCAATAATATATGCCAACAATAATAACAACAAGAGCCTCATAGCCTACCGACAAACGCTTGACTCTGTGCATGGCCTAAAAGAGGAGTGAAGGAAAAGAAGTCTGGGTTGCAAATACAACTGAAAGTTGTTGATAGTTGTCTAAAAAACTCAACCTGAATTATCACTATAATTGCTAGGTCTGCCCCGTTTTGAAATAAATGTTTTCATGCTTACTTACATAGGGTCCACCTATATGTATGGGATATTTTGGGGCTGTAGGGTTTCATGTGAGAGTTTCATTTTTTGTTACTAATGTACATATACATGCAAAATCGGGACTCACAGAGTACGAATTATGTGTCCGTATGAACATTTTCACAATTGACTCGGCAATATATCTGAGCAGACCTTTCATTTAAAGGTATACTTATCCAAGCACTCAATTACTTTGGATTGGCATTCATGCCATTGTTAATTATGTGAATAAGTGTAGATAGTATACCTGCAATGCTACGCCTGAGGAATGAATAGTAGATTATTGACTCTATCCATGTTATCAGTTCTGAATTGAGGTTCCACTCAACTATATTTCCAATCTCGTCAAATACCATTAGTAATCCTTCTTCCCATTTTCCATTAATTTAAACATCTATGCCGGAACGGGACAAAGGTAAAGACGTGAATACTAAACACGGGCTTGAAGCGAAAGTGGAAAAATGGGATTTCTTTTTAATATAGAAGGCCATTTGGCCAAGATTCGGGTTTGTAATAAATCATGTGAGGAGAAATGAATCTCACATGGTCCTTATTAACGATACGAGCCATTTATTTTGTAAGTCAGAATGTGTCAAATTGTCAATTAATCATCTTAACGGAAAATCAAGTTGACTGAATATTGAAGGACTTAAACAAATCATATTGCCCGCTAAAACGAAATGCCAATATTAGAATGAACATTCTGTATTATGCGCATGTATTTCTTTCAAAACAACTACACACTATTGAGATGATTTTGATCAACCCAATTTTTTTGCATATGTAATTTGTAAGTGTTTGATCGACTCTTTTAAAAAGAAGGATTCAAATCATCAAAATGGGGCTATTACGGGCTCCATTCTTCTCACATGATGATCACAAGCGAAAATCAATCATATGTGAAGATCATCTACGTAAGTTGATGAAAGTTGAAGAATTCCCGTTAGTGAACGCGGGTTGGTTCCACGAATTAAGGGTAGTTCCCACCCAAGAAAAATCACTTAGACTTTTTACATTTTATTTTTATTTAATTTCTTCCTGCACTTGTTAATTTTGCGTCAAACTTGTGTGGATTGTTGAGTCGTCTCAACGAGAGGAATCGGAAAAGTAAAAATTATGCCCGAAATCTTTTTTTTTTCTTTTTTTGAAATATCCAACTTTTAGCCCAACTAAAAGTGCTAAAAGTTGGATAATTCTTTTAAAAAAAAAAAAACAGGTTTCTGTTATAATTTTTTTACTTTTCCGATTCTTTTAGTTGAGATGAACCAATTACAATCCACAAAAGTTTGACAAAAAACTAACATAATGAGGAAAAAAATTAAAAGAATTGGAGAATTCTCAGCAATTTTGTCAAGCCCGTGGCGAAGAAGAAAATTCCTTTAGCCCCCAATATTTGCCAAACCAGGTCAAGCTCGTAACAAACAAAAGTTTTTGAATTTTACACCAACAAGTCTAGTTTCACTTTGGAAAATTCTCTTGCGTCCAACATTTGATGTCCAAAATATCTGCAAATTCTGATCAAATGTGTCACAAGAAAGACTGAAAAATGAGCTAACTTACTAGGTTTTTAATAACAAAAAATAGATAATTTAATTGTATTTAATCATTTAAAATTGATGCAGAAGATTTATAAGCAAACTCAATTTTGATTGAAATACGAAGAAGTTAGGCCCCGTTTCTCGTCCTTCTATTTAAATTTGATTTTAGCTTTACCATAAAAAAATGTTGATTTTGACTTTACCTTGAGAAAGTTAATTTAACACTCTCGTAATGACCCAATTCCGCCCTATTGAATTTGTCATACGTAACGACTAAAGTGTTAAAATAGTAAAATAAAATCAATCAAAATAAGAATTTTAGAACAAGTCTTTCAAGCGTATATTTCTCACGTCGATCATGAATGACTTTTTATACAAACAACGATAGGGTTTAAATTAGTGTTGAATTTTGTATATTCAATTAGTATTGCAAATTTGGACCTTTGAAAACATAAGTAGGAAACTGCAAGAGGAGTATCATCTTTGCGTCTTTGACCTCTCGACGCCATATTTTGGTACATCCATTTCTACAATTAATACTCCCAAAAATGAAATGTGTGTACCACTTGACTTTTTTTTCCCTTGCAGTCTTAAATCAAACAAGACTATCTAGAACTACAACAATGTTTAAACAAAGGTGGCTCAACAGATAAAAAAATATCTGCAGTTAAAAACGAACACAGATTAAAATATCTGAAAACGATGTGAATTGATTGATTGCTATGTGAGTTTGGAATATTTGACAGTCGCAAAGCAATTTTTTTAATAGAGATGACACTGTTCGATAGAAATCTACTAATTTTGTTTCACTTTTGGTCATATAATAATTCAGAAGGACCCTCTGCTCCTGCTCCTAATTATTGCTCTCACAAATTTTAGTAGTTTTTTAGAAGACGCTTTCATGTTCGCACTTCTACGCACACACGCACATTATCTAAATTAGGTTGCATGCATGTTGTTCATAGAAATACGAAGATAAATGGTGGCTATTTAAGTTCCTCAAATCAAATTTGTCATGAACTTTGTTTAATTTGTTTCAAAAAAGAATAATAGCTTTGTTCAAGTATCTTGTGATACTAAAATGAAAATCATTGAGATCCTATTTTTATGATCCAAACCGTTTATTTTTATAAATCGCTTATTTTATTTTAATTTTTTTAAAATCAAGTTTTTTCGGACACTAATAAATACCTAATCAAGTTTTTCGGATATTAGTGTAAAAAGAAATTTGAAAACCCAGAGTGGCACGTGTCAACCTCTCCGTACGTCCGCCCATGGAATTCAGACACAATAATGGAGTACATACAAGCGTCCACTCTGACAATGCTGGGGGTGCAAAAGTCAAAGAAAGGTGATGTGGAAGACTCTCCATAGTGTTTTCGCTTAAATAATTTGTTTAGTTTTTTATTTTATTTTATCTATATTCATTTTTTCTGCGTTTGTTAATTATTACTATTTTTTTATTACTAATTCGTTCACAGAGAGGAAACTCATAAATAAAAAATTATATTCGATACCTTAAAAACGTCCACTAAAAAAAAATTAGAAATTATGCACATTTTTTAAATTATTTTTGTCTTTATCAAAAAATAGTTTAATTCATCATTTTTTATTCATCTCATTGCTATGGTTGAGGCGAACCAATAACTTATAAAATATCAAATGCAAAACTAATGGAGGCTTTTTCTTAATATAGACCAAAAAAAAAAAAATACAAAGAGGAATGTTAAATAAAATGTTCTAGTATGAACATTTTCTCAGCAAATCTATTGAGCCACAGTTCATCTGCTAGACAAAAGTACTTTAATTTTTTGCGTTTGATTGTTTTTTGTTTCGCAAAATGCTTTAAGTCTCTTTTGCCCAAACATTTTAGTCGTCTTTTTTTTTTTTGGCTAATTTTTATTGGATTAAACATTCTACATGATGAGACGAATTTAAAAAGTAAAATATTTTAAAGAAAAAACTTATAGAATTTTTTTTTCCTTCTGAACTTTTGTAGGTTTACTCCATATTTATTACTCCATCTCTCTCGCCAAGATGAATCTGAGAAAAAGAATTGTGACGAGAAACAAAAAAAATAAAAAATAACTTCATACGGTGCCCTCAAGGTCGGCCCAACCCCAAGGCCCAAAAGGAAACCCTTGCGCCGGTCTAATTGCCCCCACTACACCATGTAGTGTCTTTATTCAACTGTTCATTTCGATAATCCACGGTCCAAATTAATTCAAGTACAGAGTCCAATTCCATATCTAATAACCTCTTTCGATCATTTCCCTCAGCATTAATCCAGAATTTGACCAAAGGAACCTGCCGGTCCGTGCTAAGCTATTTTACAGGCACACCAAGGGGACCAACGACCAGATCAACCAAAATGTAAAACTGTTAGACACGTTTGGGAGTTATCAAAACTGAAAATTATGGGGTACTCGGGAAGTATCAGGTGGCATTGTCCTTTGATACATACTCCTTGCAAATAAAAATCGCCAGCACATTATGTGAGTCACTGATTGTCACCTGTTGTTCTAATTTAATATTTTACATTTATATTTTATGGAGAAATTCCAAGTAATATAATTTGTTGGAGAGATACATGGAATTAGTTTTTTACCTTGACTTGGTCTCCTATTTAATCTCCAACAAATCAAATAAACTATCCTACTTCGACTGTGGTTTGGGTAAATTGAAAAAAATGGTTTTTTGGTTTTTTTGGTTTTGTCCTTATTCAAATTTTTTTTGCATTTCTTAATTTTTGGTTGATTTTTTGTGGTTTCTTGGTTTGTCTCGACGAGAAGAATCTAAAAAGTATAAAATTATTAGCCAAATTTAAAGTTTTGTGAATAAAGACGAAAAATTTAGCCAAAAAACCGGTTTTTTGGATTATTCTTCGTCTTTATTCACAAAACTTTAAATTTGGCTAATAATTTTATACTTTTTAGATTCCTCTCGTCGAGACAAGCCAAGAAACCACAAAAAATCGATCAAAAACTGACAAATGGAATTTTTTTTTGAATAAAGACAAAACCAAAAAAACCAAAAAACCAGTTTTTTCAATTTACCCAAACCACATGTTGCTATAGTATAGGATGGATTGGTTTTTCATAACAGATTACACATATATTAAGGTTAGTATTTTGTTCCTATTTTCTCTCCACAAAATTAGAACTTCCTAACTAACGTTAATTAAGTCTATAAATGCATGTTGTGTTCCTTTTGTTTATACCAGAGAAATTATTACTTTCCTCCGTACTTACATGATACACCCAAAAATCCATTATCTTCTCTTCGTCCAACCAGTGCCATATTTCGGAATAATAAAAGAGAGTTGGTTGCTTATTTTGCTTTATATTTAAAGTTGATTTCCATTGATTATTCGAGTGTCGGGAAACTATTGGTTCGTGAGTTTAATTCGCTGCACAGAAGGAAACTCGAAGGTCGTTGTATCTTGGGGAAGGAGCGCCGTTCAACCCCATGCAGAAGGGGGTGTATCTTTCCTAAAGAGAGCGCGATTTCGCGTGCCTCGACCACCCCACAGGCTATTCTAATCCTTACTCTATTTATCTAATTTCCTTAATTTGTTTGATGCATATAATTTAGAATTATTATTCTATCAGAAATTCTTATTCCATATAATTTCCCCAACAACCAACCACCCAACAAAAGTGAATGATACCGGATAATTAGTCACCACGTAAATAGTTGAGAGTGTAATAATCCGAAATTTTTAATAAAATTTAGGATTATTTAATTTCGTTTTAAGTGCTTTAATTTCGTTATTTAATTTCTAATTGCACTTAGAACCCTTAATTTGCAATTACTATGGTTTATACCCTAATACTTCCTAATTGCTACAAATTCGACCCTAAGGCACGTTTACTTTTTAATCGCGAGCATTACATTTTTATAAATTCATTTCATACATAATTATACACTTTTATACACATACACAAGCAATACTAGTACACATACACACATATGTGTATACATATACTTTATACATCATCCTACACTACCCAACCACCACCAACTATCACTAATACCACACTCTACCTCCCCCATCAGCCAAAATCAGTCAACATGGGCCCCCTTGACTGCCATACACTCTACCACCCTCCCCCATCACTTCCTAATCTACTATAGTACCTCTTTCACCAATCCTACACTCCAAAATCCACCCAAAACTCATTTTATACTCCCCCAAACTCCAAAATTCGTCTAGAAACTCTACTGCCCTCTCCTTCACTCTCTTCCTCCTCCAAACTCTCCCAAGTACTCCCAAATCAAGAACACAAAATCCCATTAACGTCCTTCAAATTCTAGAGTGAGAAAAGTCAAGAAAATTGGGTTTTCACTTCAAAACATCAATCACAAGCTTCCACCTCTTATCTTCCACTTCAAGATCATCCAACACACTCCAAGGTACCCACATTTCACCGCCAAGGTCACCTAACGTCTGCCAAAGAGCTCCCTCTACCGGTTTTTCGTAAAAACCCATTTTCGCCAAATCTTCGCAAAACAAGGTAGAAACTCGTACCCAACCTATTCCAAGCTTTTGAATGATTTATAATAGTCTAGGAGTAGTTTAGAGTTGATGGGTTAAAGCCCCAAGTCAAGGGTTTCACGAAACCCGAGCCAAAACGCGATGTGACCCTTTTTACCCGAAACCGGGTTTTCGTGCTTAATAAACCTTAGATTTATTGTGGTTCATGTTTTTAACTATTCCAATCATGTTTAAGACTTTACTAAGTGTTTAGTGAGTTTCTCCATGAATTTATTGTACTTAACCTTGTTCTTGATCGTTGTGTTAAAGTTAGGGGTTTAAAGTGTAATTTTGTGAAATTTGGCGTGCGTACTATATATCATTTACAAAACCTATTTTTATCAACTAAATGTCACTACTGGAAATTTAGGAGTGTAACGAAATGACCAGAATGCCCTTCGGGTGTAAAATGACAATTTTGCCCTTCTGTGTGTAAATTACATAATGTGGAGTTTTGTACTTAGTAAAAAAAATCAAGGAATTGCATTTTATGACAAGTTAAGACTTTATTAACTAAAATAAAGTATTTTTACGTATTTACCCTTGTCTGTGGAAAAATTACATTTTTGCCCTTGTATTATGTTTATTTACAAAAAGGCCCCCAAAGTTTGTAAATTACACTAAGGACCCTAGAGTCGTGATATTATGTTGGACACCCTTGTACTTACTTAAAATGACGTTGGTGACCCTTACTTTCTTTAAATTACATTTTGACCCCAAAAGTTTAGTAAATTATGTTTTGGCCCCTGTAGTTTGAATTTATTATGTTTAGACCCCTGGTTTTTGACTACTTGAATTTCGTGAACTTGTGAATCGAGACATTCGGTTGTGATCCTTGTGATATCATTGTCGCTTTGCTTCTACTGTTAACTGCACTTTCCATAAACGTGTTGAATGTTAGAATGGATAACTAGGTTCCCGGGTTGGGTGATCGTACGCGGATATCACATAGACGATGAGGTTAATGAAAAATTGAATTGGAATTGATTGATGGGGAGTTACCTCGAGATTGTTGTTGAATGGCAGTTCCGCCAAGTGATTGTTTCGGAGGATTGTTTGGCAGTCTGCTATAATTTCGAAACCCTAGGGTATGACAATTTGTGATTACTTCATTTGAATTCTGAGGCGTTAAAGGGGTGGATGTATTATAGACCGAGTCACGGCTATATACCTACAGGAGTTGACAGTTGTCACTCATAGCCCAGTGGTACAGTTAGTCCCTGGGAAATTCATCCTTGTGAGGCGGGTGACGGTTGGATTAAGTAAATAACTTATGCCTTCCGTCCGAGCTCCCAGTCAGGGCAAGCAAGGGGGGAGTTTAATCACGGATTGGTCATAGTCCTTAGTGGTTATTTGGGAGGAAAGTTCTCTAGGTTGAGAACTTAGATGAAAATGTAAGTTAATGGCTAGTAATGAAATCAATTATGTGTTTACTCTTTTACGTACTGCTTTTCAATCATATATGTTGTTCTTGTATGTTATGTAAGGGTTGGGGGTTAGAGTACATATTGAGTGATTTATCGCTCACGGTGTTACACTTCGAGTGACCCTAGTATAATACCATGATGTTGCTTTGCGACTCAGACGTATTATGTCAGACTGTGATCAAACAGGAGGTGTAGGCGTCGAGGGCGATGCTTATTTTGGAACAGAAGGTTTTCCAGTGGATCAGGCTCAAGAGGAGCATTGGGATCAAGATCTCAACCTTAACCTATAGAGCCAATCTTCCTTATTTTTGTGTTGGAAAACTGTAATCTAATTTCCCAACAAAGTACTATGTTTATGTTTGTAATCGTATTAAGACACTTATGTTATTTCTGCTGCTTAATCAATGGGACTCTTTCGAATAAATCTTTTAAAAGTATTTTAAATTATGCTTCCGAAAATCGGAGCGTTACAGAGAGTACCCTGCACGTAGGCAAAGTCACGTGGTACTCTGGAAACGCTGAAAACTAATAACCGATCAAAACCACTACTTCCTTAAATGCACAATCGATATAAGTGATCTATGGCTACATTGATGTTCCAGTCGCTAGCATGTTTTTTTTTGTTTCAAAGTCGATACTTCACTCTAAGTATGAAGGTTTGAGAATCAAGGAAAAAAACTCAAGCTAGCTGATCGGTAATGTGAACGGTAGATCGGTAGAGGATTGGGACATTGAGGTTACCACGAGAGTGTGTAAATTTCAGTGTAAGTATGTGTATTTATTTTTAACATATTGCGCAGAGAAACTCGAATGAGAAATATTATTGCAACCAAAAGGAACTAGCTCTTGAGGATAAGAAGGGCAATAGACAAATTTCATGGCTTGAGTTAGAGTCCCACAATTGGTTTACCAATTTTTTTTTTCAAATAACCAGTTATCTAGGTCGATCAGTTTGTGTCTATGGACCTCGACTAATTCTTGGGTAATCAATCTCACCATTTACTAGCAAATACCCATTTAAAATTGGTTTACCGACTTAAACTAATAAAGAGAGCCTAGTTCACACGGAGATTGTCTCGGCTTTGATCGGGTTTTTTCGCTTGTGAGTTGTAGAATTGGTCTTTCAAAGATTGATCGAGATACAAAAAAGTTTGTCTAGACACTCTGAATTATATCAAGAATAAAATAAAATATAAAGGATAAAGTTATTCTCAATGTCGGAGGATGCAAAGCAAGAGGATAAAGTTATTCTCGCGGCCGCTAACTATTCTCCAAATCAACTTATATTGTAGTCGTTGGAGGGATCCACAAACCTTATTAAAGAGTGTTGTTGGAAGAATCCACGAAGACTTTCCCAATTCTTTTAGTCAATGGAGGCTCTTCTTTTAATTTTGGAAGACTCTTCACTCATCATAGTCTTTTTCCAATTTCACGTGAATCATGGTATATTAACAAAACTTTAATGATCTTTTGCCTTTAACAAAGAAAAAAAAGAAAAATATCAATTTAGAAAAAGAAAAAGAAAAAAAAAAAAGAGTACCATATTAATCAACGCAATGACAATATCAAGCTTAGCAATTGGAATATAAATTTTGGAATCGAAAATTCATGCTTGAGACAAAACTGAAAAATGCACGTAGCCTAATAGGTCGCAAAAGAAATTGATCATAGAAGGAAATGTTAACGTTCACACAGTGAAGACTCAAATTTAGGATAGTAACATTTGCATTACATATTTAGATCCCACCTTACATAACAAGTTTTTTTTTTTTTTGACAAATGTTAATGTCAAAACTGTTTTTGATTGTGCCAAAACTCTAATGCATAAAATGCTTGTATTTATGTGCAATGTATATGCCTTTTATGCATTGGAGTTTTGGCACAATCAAAAGTGGTTTTGGTATTATCACTGGCTTTTTTTCTTTTTTTTTCAAGTATCCAACCTTGTCACAAAACCAAATTTGTTGGACTCCATATCTGCTCAATTAAATACACTTATTATTTCACAAAAACCTTCTACCTATTCTCTCTCTCTCTCTCTCTCTTTCTCAACAATGTTGTCAAAAAATTAGTGAAATTTTTTCAAAAACCTGTTTTTATTTCGAAAATTGCTTGTTCTTAAAAACTGAATTTTTTTTTTCAAAAACAGTTTTTTTGAAAACTAATTAATTTTTTTGAGAACTCTTTTTTGGGGAAAACTGTTTGTTTCTAAAACTGAAATGTTTTTTCAAAAACGGTTTTTTCATAAACTTTTGATTTTTTAAAAAACTTTCTTTTTCTGGAAAACTGTTTGCTTTTTTTCTTTCGAAAACTGTTATTTTTTAAAAGAGACACAGTTTTGACCAAAAAAGTAGTTTTTTAAATAATTTGATTTCTTTTATAGTAGTTTGAAAAGGTGATATAGCAGTCAGCTTTGATTATGCCATTGTGGATCTCTACATTATTAACTTTAGCCATCGTCTAAATTAATAATCAAAAGATATGTCGCAACTTTTGGTTATTCAATTTTGAGTATACCATTGGTGACACACCATTGGTGACACCCTTATGTGATATAAAATGGGACTCACCACAATTTCACTTGATGATTCGAGTTGTTTATTTTGTAACTCTCGATGTTTACATGTATAATCCATGCAAATATCAGATGGATCGGATATTAGTGTTAATTTACCTTGACAAATTATAATTTTCAAAGAGAAATAACATATATCTTACCATCAATTTTTCATATTATCCTCGATCAAACTTTTATTGATATCTGATAATATTCTAGATTTTTTACACAAACGATGACTACATTGAATTATATAAAATGAAATGACTTGGATCAAAGAGATGTGGGTTCTCTAGCAACAGCGATGGTGGCGTCTGGCAACTGTGACTACAATGGGATAAAGAGATTTGGGGGCTCCGGACGCTGATATATTTCTGTCATCTTCCTCTAGTCACATCCAAGCGGATTGGTGGTTTTATTTCATCTTTGTTTTACAGTTTTGCGGCTTTTGTATTATTTTTTTTTCTTGCATTTTTTGACCGATAGTTTCCTTTTTTTAGTCTTATAATAGTATAATAAGTTTATGTTTCTGGGTAAAAAAAAAAAAAAAATGCCTCCATTCCCGTTTATTGCTCCATTCAAGAAAGCAGTAGCCACCTCCCCCCAATCAGACAAAATTTAACCCTCTTGCCATACCCTATAAAATCCCCCGTATCTCATCTTTTCCATGCAAACCACTTTCCATTTACTTTGACCCATCAATGTCTCACCCACCCACTGACCCACCCACATCTTTCTCTTCATAAAAAGTCTGTTGAACCGCTACCACATAAGCCTCTCCTGGATTTTACCTCCTCCACACCCAGACTCAGAGTTCCTGTACCGCGGTAACGCGGTTATGGGGCTTAAGTAGACACTTCGAAAGCAACCTTCGAGAAGTGATCATCACGATCCGAAATATTCATTTTGTAGAGTATGTTTAGAAACTAATAATTATAAATTAAAAAAATTAAGTTGATCCGAGATTGATAGCTAGATGGAAAATTAACAGTGTGCTTGATTCGATGAATGAACTGTCAAGACAAACCTCATTCGATCATGTTTTTATAATTTTCTAATTAACTGGATTTTTTGACAACTAAAACTCTAAAATGGTGCTGTCCCCATGGGTGCTGAGCCGCTCATAGTCGCCCGTAGTCGGCCATGGACGGCTCAGATTTGTTCGGCAGCAAATGATTCAGATTTATTTGGACAAGATATGATCGGCCAGCACCCATATTGTCCTCAAAGGGACAAAACCTACCCCGGGTCCAAAAAGTAATCGGTGCGAATCGTGATGATTATAGCTCGAAAAGTCATATCGAGGTGCACTACAACTAGTCCGTCAAACGAACTACAGAACCCCAGGTCCCTCCATACCTACACACCTCCCCTAACCTACTGTGCATTTCTTGGGACAGTTTCTACCTCAGATAAAACCTCATACCCTTTTTCTTCTTTACTTGTGGTGCCAGTCATGTGAATGGAAGATGTGAACGCATGTGAATGGTGGGTCAGGTTTTGGTTTGAAGTTTCAGCCTTGCCTGCTTTCGAATATTTATGCATTTTTACATCACTCCAATATTCTCGAGAATCTACTAAATAAATATTCGAGGTTAAAAAAGTACTGCTAAAAAGATTCTCTTCGCAATCTATAATTGATGGATAGAGAGAATTCAGTGTTCAATTCGTGTGGTGTGAGCTCCCGTCAAATGCATCTCGAATATTTGAAACTTAAAACCCATTGAATAGAGCAGCAACTTGACGAAATAGATTGCATTTCTAAACAAGATTAATAGAATGCTGTTATCAAAATATGGGGTGTCAAAATCATTTCTCTTCTTTTTATATCTTAACAAACTTCTTAGGCCTAGTTTTTCAAAAAAAATTAGTAACCCAGTTGCTATAATCAACCATGATTTTAGCAAATGAGTTCACTAGGTGCTAAAATCATGATTTTGAAATAAAAAAATAAAGTGGTTCCGTGTATCGTTTTTTTATTTTTTTTTCACACCAAATTAAAATACTCCTCGTGTACTTTAGTTTGGTGTGAAAAATTCGAAAAATACTACACGGAAACACTTAATTTTTAAATTTGAAATACCATGATTTTAACACTTAGTGAACTCATTTGCTAAAATCATGGTTGATTTCATGATTGATTTTAGCAACTGGGTTGCTAATTTTTTTTGGAAAACTAGGCCTTAAAGCCAAACAATAATTTTCTCGAGGAACCAGCTCTTCTCCATTTCCTTCCAGTTTGCATTTTTGTGGGCTCATCTTGGACCCATAAAAATCATGAGCCGTTCATATTGTAGATCTCGTCAAGAACTTTCGCCAACGTAAAAATCATGTTGATCTGATATCAACGTGTACTTGATCAGCATACATTTATATTAAAAATTACAAACTGGACATAGACAGAGAGAACGAAACTGGGGAGGATTTCTTTTGTGGATTGTTCTGAGTCCATAATTCCAATTTCCACAAATGAAGAAAAAACCATCGATGACTTCAGCGCCGGTATTTTTGGGAAGTGGGAACGCTTAAACCTCGGATAGTTTCCTGTTAAAGGCAGTTGACGTGGCAACATATTTGGCCACATTTGCTCTCGTCAGTGACCGAACGATAAGCGGCTGAAGTGGACATCATGAACTGATTGAGAGAAAAAAGCTCCTACTCCAAGAACTCTCCCAAAATTGACGAATGTTATTACTCCTACGACTTAGGGAATCCTTATCAACCTCACCAAAAAAAAAAAAAATACCAAATTTAACTTTAAAAACACTTTTTTATAATTAAGCAAGTCACTTTTTAAAAAACTCACAAAATCAGATTCTCTATTCTAACTTTACTGTATGAAACTATTTTTTCTTTCTACTACTACTTCCCAAAAGTGAACAGTGCCTGAATATTGCATGAACAGTACGTGAACAGTGTCATTGGCGCGTGAACAGTTCCGCATCAAATTTATTCAGTTACTGTAGCAAAGTTACAAAATTTGTAAATTAGTGAGGCTGATTTTTTTTGAGGTTTTTTTAGAGCTTGCTCTCTACTTTAACTTAAAAGTTAAATTATTAAGGGCATCCTCATCAGCCTCTCCACTTTAACTTTTTGGTTAAAGTGGAGAGCCAAACCCCCCAAAATCCTAAAAAATCAGCCTCTCTATTTTTCCTCACCAAATTGTTTTTACTATAGTACCGCACCAAATTTGGTGCGGCATTGTTCACGAACCAAACCTTTTTTTTTATTGTTTTTGCCGGTAGGGCTTGATGGGGACGGGGGTGAGAGAGGAGCACATGGTGACAGAAGAGAGAGTGAGAGGGAGGAGAGAGTGAACGGGAGAAGAGAGGCACTGACACGTACTTCGCCTACACCTTTCCCTGTCAAACAACTCCCAACGTGTGGAGTTGAGTTTTTGAGGAGAAAAGAAAGTTTTTTAATAGATTTGAGGGGGAATAGTTTAATATGGTAAAGTTTGGATAGGGAGTCTGATTTTTTGAGTTTTTAATAAAGTGGCTTGCTAAATTGTAAAAGGTATTTTTGTGGTTAAATTTAGTGGGTTTTTTTTTTTTTTTTTTGTAACGCTGATGAGATGCTCTAAGCTACATATTGATGCTCTTAGGAGCATATTATTGCATTTACTAATCGGGAATTAACGATGCAAAACTACACTATTGTGGATATTTTCTCCAGATTAGATAATCCTCGTTTTTATGTACAAAATAATACGAAAAAAATTTAATAATGTTTTGAATATTTACTGAATTAAAAATTTGAAAAACATTCCAGAAATATTGATGAACTCGGAAAAAACCTCTAGCAATTTATTTCTCATTGTATGTGTGTGATTAAGAAAATTTCTGAGTCATCATCCATCCTAGAGCACAATGTACGTACTCCTTTAGTCCCATGCATTTTAAGTGTTCACTATAGGAAGATGTGCAATTTCAAATTCCCAAAAAATATATTTCGCTATATAATTTGTTTTAATTTATTTACACCTAATTAAAGTACCCATTGAGCACTAAGCACTTTAATGTGGTACCCAATATCTTAGAAAAAATTCTATGGAAACACATTATTTTACGTCCAAGAAAATACACGTTTCCCCCAAAAGGGGACACTTAAAATGGGACGGAAGGAATATATCATAGCCATTGACACTGATAAATTTAATATTGAATTAATATGTCGATAAGAGGATGATGAATAGTTGACTTTCTTTTTTTTCCCGGCCAATTGTTTTATTTATTTATTTATTTTTTAAGTTTCAAAAGAAAAGTCCCATTACTTATGCCAAGTAGAGTATATTATTAAAGGGAAATGCTAATAACAACCCATTGGGTTATAAATAAGGGAGGAAGACGGAAAAAAAAAAACATAGTTCTCTTTCCTCTCTTATTCACAACTCAATGGCTTGTTATTAGCATTTTCCTTCTGGTTGATGAACAATCACTTTAAAATTTTCCAATTCAAAACAAAAACACGTTTTGTATTCTTTGTGTTTCCTCATGCAACCCTCTCTTAAATATGCGAAACCATTATATGTTCGATTAGAGGTCGTTTGACAAGCTGCTTGTCTTTCTTCGGTTAGATGTTAGGTTTTTTTTTTTATTTGGAACTCATGTTTCATAGGATTTAGTGTTGGCGGGCCCCTACACTTTCGATCTCTCCTCCCTTAGAACTTAGCTCCCAAGCTCTCCCTTCTCTCTACATTTTGGGTTTGATTAATTAGTTTAGACGTAATTTGTCTTCATTAATGTTGTGGTACTTTTCACTTGCTATATAGATCTTGTGTTTATTTCCATTTTCTCAATGTTTTGTATTTCCTTTCATGTCTTCTTTGCCAATGAGTGAGTAGTTTCATAAGCTTGGACATGGGGGTGATTTACACCCCATTGCTTAACATATTTGATGGCTTCTCACTAATTTGTGCTTATTTATGCGCTTGTGAATGGATAGATCTCTCCTATTTTTGGTCTACACATAGGCTTTTTTTTTTTTTTAAATCTTTTTGATTGGGTGTACAAATATATTTGGCACACAATGCTTGGAACCATGGCATGCTAGGTGTTTGATAAAATGTCTAAATGAAATTTCCTTCCATTACCAAACCTCATTTTGTGTTAAACTTGGTTTTCATTGTTAAATGTTCCGAGCGAGAGCGAGGTATATCGACTATTACTTGAGTTATCTTCGAGACGCCTAAAATATGCTAAGCCAAGGGTAGATTAAACCCCTAGGCCGAGCCTCCGTCAAATTTCTTGTCAAATTCTAGTTTAATCTAGTTAGGAGGTAAAGAGAGAATCTCAAACCAAATCTCAAATCAAAACGGTTAGCGGTCCTAAATGCTAAAACTCTTACAAGCAAAGCAAACTCAAACTTAGCGCTCTTTCGTGCTCCCTGTGGATTAGACCTCAGACTTCCGAATTACTATGATGCAGTCGACATAGCCCTATGCTTCGGGCCGCCACTTCTACAACGCTAAGTCGGGGGGCGTAAGCATGAATTTCACCAAATTTCAAAACACAACTTGTTTCTTCAAAACTGCGCAAGAACCACCTATTGAATTACGAGCTCATGAATTTTCATTGGGTTTGTGCTCATGAATTTCACGAGGTGTAGTTCAAACCACCTCGTGAATTTCACTAGCTTGAACTACGTACACGAGCTTTGAGCTTGTAAATTTCACTAACTTAGAGCTCGTGAATTTCGATTAATTGAAGGACTACGACACACCAAAATAGCTCTGTAACTTAGCACAGACCAGTGAAATTCACTAGCTTTTGAGCTCTTGAATTCTTCTAATTTTGAAATTTCATTATTTTCACAAAATCCTCCTCTCTCCCCTCTCCCCTCCGCCCACAACTTTTGGTCACCAATCACTAAAGTCGGTGAAATTCATTAATTTCAAACTCGTGAATTTTACTCGATTCAAGGACCACAGCACGCCTAAACAGCTCTATGAAAAATAACTAAGCTCAAACCAATGAAACAAGAATTGGCAAGTTAAAGAAACAATAACAGATGCATCAATTCCTGTGACACAAGTTGAGCAAGTAGTTCCATTATGGAGCTTAGCCAATTATTTGAAAATAATTCAAATGCCATTTAAAACCATCAATTGACGACGCATTTTATTTGAAAATTCAAGATATTTATTCAATGTACGTACGGTTCTTGAAACAATTATAGGCAAATCAAATTCAAACCACATCGAACTAGAAAATGACTGAAAGCAGCGAAGATTCGCTTAAGTGACAACTAAATTCATTGGAAAATGAAATCAACAAAACTGTTGTCGAAACCATGGTAGAAATGATATAAAACAGTGGAGATCCGTCAAACACAAACATGTATTACGGCGTTTTATGTACGTAGGTGTATACAACTGAGAGTGAATTCATATTGGCATAGATTCAGAGAGCTCTCACAACGTCTCTAACAACAGTGACTCGAACAGAATGTGCCATTTGTGAGTTATAACTTGGCTTTGACAAAGATGAAGGAGAGAGGGGGGTATCGAATAGACAATACACGGCGACATGAAAGAATTCAGGTAAGGAAAATCACTATCGATGAGATTGTAGACAACTTGATTTCGACCTGAGGGAGTCAGATCGTCGATTAGTTCTTTGAGGAAGAGGGGGCCAGCTAACACTTACGGCATATTTGTCAACTACTCATTAACTCTTGTTGTCTCGAAGAGTTAATGGGAAGTTTCTAATTGGGGACAGGAGTGCGCGGGAAGAAAGGTGATGAAACAAGATCATTCCGTCCTTTCCATCAAGGCCCGAGACATGGACTCAACCTAGGACTCTACATATCTGAATAATTGCATAAGGCGGCATCCCTTTTGGGAGAAATTTTTCAATGTCTATGAGACAAGGTTGAATACGAATTTAGACTAAACAAACGAGTGAGTTCCACTTCAAAAGCCCAACTGCGTAGGCCACACTCAAATGTGTGATCCAAATTCGTTCTGCACCATGCCCGGGCATGGGAGTATTATGTTTATTGTTTACAGTAGCTCACTAGCTCTCCTGTCACTGATCATCTACTCAGTTATTAGCCTCGAATCTCAACATTCAGAGAATCAATCATGATCCCAGCAAAGATCGAATTCGGGTGGGCCCCATCATCAGAGTCCAATTCAGGTAGAACCGTAAGATTAAACTTTTGTTGTTTCGTGGCGACTTGACGCAGTGGAGATGCTTTCCCAACTTCCCAAGCCATTTATCTGTTGGGTCTTGCTAACGTGTGCCTAATAAACACATAAACAAACAAAAACAACAAACACTTCAATACACCTTTTACGTACACTTTTCAATGCACTTTCACATATCTTTATACACTTTTCATACACTTCAATACACTTTTTCAACCTTGACGTGTGCCTATTAGGCAAACGTTAGGATTTTCCTTCTCCGTATCACTAGTTTTTTCTTTTCTTTGAAACAACCCCCACTTTAGCTACCCACCACTTAGGTATCGATGTACATACGGCCCGTAGGATCCACTTAAAATTTTGTACGATTCAAATTGTTCAAAAATTTTAAAATATTTTTTAAAGTGACCACGCAAGAGAATCAGTTCAAACCAATATCTGCAATTATTTGATCTGATACACCCGTTTTTCATTTAGATTATAGGGTCTTGTAGTCTGAATGAAAAATGGGTGCATATATCGGATCAACTAGTTCCATATATATATATATATATATATATATGAGCTTATTTATCGCGGGGCCACTCGATAAAATATTTTAAATTTTTTGAACGGTTTGGATTATTTTGGCGGAACCCCTAAATGGGCCCCGCAAGCCGTTTGTACCCTATCGATACTTAAGTGGTTGGTTCCTTTAAGATTTTCGCTTCTAAAATTGGTGTGTTTTTTTTTTTAATAATTCAAAATTTTATTAAGAGCACAAACAAAATAAGGGTGAGTTTTCCATTTGAAAAAATTAACATTTGATGAAATAATTAATATTTGCTAAAATCAACAATTTATGTTAGCAATTAAATGAGGAAGCCATTTGTAAAATCTTTGAATTTATCTCTCACGAGAATCTTCGATTTAGGAAAGATTTTTCCTCATCTGCCAAAATTAAATGCCGATTTCAACAAATGTTAATTTTAGCAGATTTTATCAAATTGAAAACTTACCCTAATGAGATTAAGAAGGCAAACCTTCCAGATTTTTCAAGAACTGAAATTAGCCGCAACTAGAAACAATGGAAGCAAATATAGGATTGAGTTGCCAATAATGAAAAAGAGCAAATATCAGGAGAAGTGTATCACCTAGAATTAGATACTGACTTTATGATACGTATCGCTTAAGTTTTCATCAGGCTATTTCAACGAGTCAACAACCTATTTTTTTAGTAAACCACTCTCATTCTATACAATACTAGTGAATGCACGTACCTAAAGACATGACACAACGTAATCTAAAATCAACCATGATGACTTACAATTTGCTCCTACTGACCCTCTCCAATGAACCCAACCTCCTTCAAATTTTCGTTTTAAAAATAGGGGTTACCAAATCAAGAACTTCTGTGTGTGTGTGTGTGTGTGTGTAAACATATGTACAATAAACTTTTAATAAGGGACCCTTATTTAAGTTGGGAAATAATAATGCCAAAATCATTTTTGTTTGTGCCAAAACTATGGTGCATAAAAGGCTTGTACCTTGCACATGGTACAAGATTTTTAAGCAGTGCAATTTTGGCACAAACAAAAATGGTTTTGGCATTAACACTATCCTTTAAGTTTCCATACGGACCTAGGGGTATTTTTCAACTTTCTAGACCAAATTTCAACGATCCGAACTGCTCAATGTTTTTAAAACGTGTTTTTAAAGGCCATCGCGAGGAATCATCAAAAAAAAAAATAATCGGGAATGGTTTCATCCAAACAATTTTTGATATAAGTTATACATATATAATTTTTATTGAAAACTGTTTGGATCAAGCCCTTTCCAATTTTTTTTTTATGATTCGTCGCGGGGACCCTTTAAAACACATGTTAAAAACATTGAGCGGTTCGGATTGTCGAAATTTGGTCTGGAAAGTCGAAAATACCCCTAAGTCCACATGGAAACTTAAATAAGGCTCCCTTATTAGAAGGGGGTCCTCTATATAATAATAATAATAATAATAATAATAATAATAATAATAATAATAATAGGGCAATTCACAAAGTGAAACTATAGCTATATACTCCCTCCGTCCCATAATTTTAGTCCCCTGTGAAACTACGTGCAATTTTCAAACTAAAAAATAAAGCATCTATAAAATAATTTTTGGATTTTTTTCGCACCGTTTAAAAGTTCACAATGAGATCTATCAAACAAGATCCATATTGCTGAACAAATTATGTTCATAAGTACATTATTTTTTAGTTTGAAAATTGCACGTAATTTCGTAGGGGACTAAAATTATGGGACGGAGGGAGTATCTAATTCAGTAAGTACATTTGGTAAACTATTCATGAAACAACTAAAAATAATATTTATAAAAGGAAGACAACAGTTTTATGAGCCTTATTGGCTACCTATAAAAGAAAATGGGTCGACATTTTCTAAACCAATTTCCGTTTCATGGGTCTAAGGACAAAAATGAGTGAAAATATGTGATAAAAAATGAAAGCCACCATAGAAATATTGATTCAAAACATCAAAACATGGGACAAAGATGGGATTAAATTGGTTACCTTTATACTATCATTGTTGTCCCCATGAAGTTCCTAGCATTGAGATCCCAACGGAAAACGAAATCTCAACGGAAATCAATTGATATTGATCCAATGAAAGTGCATGAAATCTAAAATCATAGTGATTTCCAATAATGGGATGAGACTACCTTGTTCGTAGAGAAGAAGGATGTCGAGAGCAGATTTGAAATTTGAAAACACCTATTTTGAAATTGGAATATTGAGATTTGTTTTGAAAGCTGACATATGTAGGGGAATTAGCAATCCACGACTAAAGTTTGGTATCGAAGATTTAATTAATTAAGTCAAACTCTTCTTAATTAGGTAAAAAACTTAAGACCGGTAAGTGCTTGATTGAAAGACGTTTTGCATTTTGAGCAGGAATGATAAGGAACCATTGGATCAACTGAACCATGAACTTAAAAATTCAATCACAACCCTCCAATGTGCCACGGAGGACACATGTGAGCAGGGCATTTTGCAAAACCATATGTAATGTAATATAGATTAGCAATCCACAGGTAAAGTTTGGTATGCAAAACTTAACTAGGTCAAAATATTCTTAATTGGGTAAAAATTTAAGACTCATAAGTGCTTGATTGAAAGAGATTTTAAATTCTGAGGAGGAGTGATAAGAACTCTTGGATCAACTGAATCATTTACATAAAAATCAATCACAGCCCTCAAATGTGCCACAAATGACACATGTGAGAGGGACATATTGCAAAACCGTTGTGTGATATAATATAGATTGTTTGTTTTGGCTCTCAAACTGCTTGAACTTCCCAGTAGATCACCAATCCTTGGATCACTTCAAGACGAGCACGCTTAACTAAGAAGTTTTAATTAATAGGTTTTGACACCCGCACGGTTTAAAAGGCCTTATACAATTTAAAGTCATAACCTATTGTATAGTACCGAATTTTGAATTCACTAAGATGGATTGTCATACATCGAAAAATGACTCTCAATGTAGGTGGCAACATACATTTTATCCAATAATTTTGTAGCATATAGTATATGCGATTTTATGACTTCATGCATGAAATTAATCTCCCAAAGTATCTGCCCATAGTCATGGACACTTACTTCAATAATTGCATAATTAGTTGGCCGCCGGATGTACTCTTAAATCACTTCGGTTGTTTAACTGTCTTAACTGTGTTTTGGAAGAAGCATATGTGGAACTACCGTGATAGTAAAGACTGGACATCATACATTGATCACGGACATTTGACTCTCGAAACAATTTATTGCTGAATGTATCCTTCATTTGTTTTAGTTGTGTCTTATGTTCTTTCTGCCTGTATTATGTTGTTTTCTTACTATTCTTGTATACCGGTTGGTTGTACCACCTTGCTTCTGCAATGAGATTCTCTCATTAGCAACAAAATACTCCCTCCGTCCCTTTTTAAGTGCGTACCTTGGGAATACGTGCAATTTCAAACCCCTAAAAAACATATTTCCCCATATAATTTTTTAATTTTCTTTATACCAAATTAAAGTGCTCATTGAGTACTTTAATTTGGTGCCAAAAAAATTTAAAAATATTATACGAAAGTACATTTTTTAATGTCCACAAAAATACACGTTTCCCAAAGTACTCACTTAAAAAGGGACGGAGAGAGTAAATAAATAAATAAATAAATAATTGTGTGGTCAATTCTATATGCAAAGAAAATTGATACCATTGTCAAGAAAATAAAAAATAAAAATTGTGTGTTTAATCCTATATGCAAAGAAAATTGATATCATTGTCAAAAAACTGGGGGACTTGTGTGGTGACTAGCAAAAATAGAGATTACATGTCCGCAGTATCAGATTATCAAATCCAATTCACCAACAAAAGGAATTCAAACAGAAAAAAAGAGACAATGTTGGTGATACGGAGAGGATTTAACAATATCCGATCAATTTGATTTTTAACGTGTACATGTTCTTGACGTGTTCTAAATAGTGAATGATTTAGATCATTGACGCCGGTCCGAAAAGTGCTCAAAACTGACCGAACCTCAATCGTCCAGTCCATTTATATATGACCGGAGAGGATTTCCTTCCTACCTAACGGAGTGATGCGTGAACCGCGAAATGTAAATTTGATGGCCTATATGGGCATTTTGGGTCACTTTTTGAGACTTGACCAGAAAGGATAGGATTTAACCACGGTTTACCAAACTCCAGTTACAGAAAGGTGACTAAGTAGGCCCCACTTGGATCCTTTAAATAGGGGTCTTGGAGAAGCTCGAAGTTCCTCACCACCTTCCTTTCCCAGCAGTATCTCACCTGCTGTTGTTTGATGGTCGCAGCTTTCATTTCTCTCTTCAGCTTCCTTTAACTTTTCTCCTTCATATTCTCCTCTATTTTCATTTCAACCTCCAATTTCTGGTGCGATCTCTCTCTCTCTCTCTCTCTCCCTCTCTATCTATCTATGCTCTGCTTCTGATTTTGCTCGAAATTATCTCAAATTTTGCACGCAAATCAGATACAGAGTCGCATGAATTTTTTTCTCCATTTTGAATGCAAAAATACTTGTCAATTATTCTAATTTTTGACGGTTGAATACATGCCTATTCTTCATTGGCTCGGTCATAATCTACTTTTTTTTTTCCTAGGATAGGATGTTGCTATGTTAGGGGTGTAAGCATTTTCAGCCATTTATTTTCAATTTTTTGGATTTTTTAACTTTTTAGATTATAATCATAATGTATTTAGAATCGGTAGATTTTCTAAAAATAATGTGCATAATATATTTTGCAACAAAAATAGTGTCTGAAAAAGAATAATGAGAAGTTGAAAAATAAGCTGCCAAAAAACCCGCACGTGCAACAGAAAATGCTATGATGGCATCGTCGCACTCCATATCTTTGTATACGTTGGCAAAAATAATTTTTGCAATCTTTTCCTTTTTTGTCATTTATTTATGTGAAATTACGAAACTATCCTTGATTTCTAATTAAGCTATTCTCTCGTAAAAGGCAATCTTGTAATACAGGACGGACACACAAATTTTATTTTATACAATAACAACAATAGCAGAATCCATCTAGTTCCGAATCTTTAAAAAAATGTCTATTTTCGTGACATACGTAGTAGAGTCGTGGTTATGAAGATTGACACGTAGTAATATGTGTTTGCAGAGAAGAAATGGCAGCCAACGGAGTTTCGGCGGCGGGACGGAACGGGCTACCGAAGATCCATACGACGCGACAGAACGGAATATGTCACGACGACAGTGGGCCGACGGTGAAGGCGCAGACGATCGACGAGCTTCACTCGCTTCAGAAGAAGAAATCAGCCCCTAACACTCCTATTAAAGGGGCGGCTCAAGCTGCTTTTGCCAACATGTGTGAAGAAGAGCGTGAGAAACAGCAGCTCCAATCCATCAGGTAAATCGATTGAAAGAGTATATAATGGTTTAATGGAAATTTTAAAATTTTTGTGTTAAATTATATTGAAACGTGTAAAATAAGTGAGCTCTTCCCGGCTTTATTTTGATGATCAGGATTATTTATTTTTTAGAACTTGTTGAAAATATTGGCGGTGTTCTACTAAGTTGGTTTTTTGAAAAAATTGATTTTTCACGATTTTTTATGTGATGATATATTGTGAGAGAATAACCTATCTCGGTGTTTAAAAAAAACAGTTTATTATTAGTGGAACCCCCTTAAGCCTAGTTGGTTTAGGCTTAGTTTTCCATTTGATTTTAGCAATTGAGTTGCTAAAATCAACCATGATTTTAGCAAATGAGTTCAGCAGGTGCTAAAATCATGGTATTCCAAATCAAAAAATAAATTGTTTCCGTGTATTATTTTTTGAATTTTTCACACCGAATTAAAGTACACGAGGAGTACTTTAATTTGGTGCGAAAAAAATCGAAAAACGATACACTGAACCACTTCATTTTTTGATTTAAAATACCATGATTTTAGCACCTGCTGAACTCATTTGCTAAAATCTGATTGATTTTAGCAACTGGGTTACTAAAATCAAATGGAAAACTCAGCCTTAGTATTTTATACTAAGTGGCAACTAATATAATGATTGATTTTTTTTTTGTCAAAATATTACTCCACTCTGAGTGGGGACCCACCTTCCAGTTGGGGAAAGTATGATCTGATGGATCATGTGTGATGTGTGTAAACTATTCATATATAGCTCTCTTCAGGGAAAAAATAAAATAAAAAATACTGTACTAAGCGATTTTTTATATTTTTTATTATTTTTTTCGGTTCGGCGGGGTGTTGAGTCAGTTTATATGCGCCTCGACTAGTTTCCTTTTTGGGTCTTAGTAAATGCAAACCATCCACGTCAAGAGTTGGAGAGAAATTTTTTTCTTGCTACTCAACTCAAGAATTACTGATCTATTTACCAAAAATTCGATGTGTACGAACGCGTACGTAATATGCACGGACGGTATTTCTTGACCATTCGTGCGTTTCTCTTAGGAGAATTTTTTTTAAATTTGAACTATCAATTCTTGAAATAGACGATCCAGATGTATTTGTGCATATTCGTACTCGCATGTGTGCGTAGCGGAGTTGATTGACTATTGTACTGTGTAGAGAGCAAACACACCACCCCAACCAAACCATTATGATGTTCTAGAGTAGTTTACCTCTTTTTGAGATGGGTGTCGGTCAAATCAAATAAAAACGCAACTATTTTTTTACCTCAATGAAAAAAAAAATGTATGGGGCCTGAATGTTTTTTAACCTAAAAAGTTAGCTGGTTTATTTTTTCGTCTTTATTTGGTTTTTTTTTGCATTTTTCATTTTTGCATCAACTTTTTATGTATTAGTTCGTCTCGGCGAGAGGAAACGAACAAGTAAAAAATTATGATCGAAGCATAATTTTTTTTTAATAAAGACAAAAATAAGACAAAAAGTCAGATTTTTACACTTTTTTCAATCTTATTCAAAAATTTGAGGGTTCTAATCGTAATCTCTTACCTTTTTAGATTCCTCTCGTCGAGACGAACCAATAATACTAAAACAAATTGATGCAAAACTAACAAACCTCATGTTGCAAAATAAAAAAAAATCAAATAAAGATAAAAAAAATAATTTAAGTTGGTTTTTTAGGCCAAACCTCATGTTGCAAAATAAAAATGTGTGAAGTTGCCCAGATACTGGACACAAACGAGATGGCTTGAAAAGAAAAAAATAATTCACAGTTTTTCAAAAACAAATTGATTTTTTTTTTAATAAAGAAAACCACTAGTTGGAAAAATAAATTAGTAAAAGTAACCTATTCAGTCAAAATAAATCCTATTTCTTGCCTTTTTTATTATGTGCGCACATGAAAGCCTTCTTGGATGCCCTTTGGTTGTAAAAAGTTCTTCATCATTGGAAAGACGACGAATGCAAGGACGGGATAGTCTGGACGAACTGCCTCGAAGATAATTCTAAAAATTTTACAACAATGTAAGTTCATCCAGGATAGACCGGACAAATTATCCGACCAAAAATAATTCTAAAAATTTTACAACTATATAAGTTCGTCCTTCCCTAACCCATTCTCAGATCTTGTCTGTCTTTGTTTTCTGGAATCCAAAGGCCAAATCCCACCAACAGAATCCTCTTTTCGAATAGTTTTTCATTTTTTAAATTTTAAAATAACACCTTTTAATATCTGTCATTCTTTTTATTCCTTCATTTTTTAAATTTTTTTTAATACTATTGTGTTTCCTGAATCAGTGCGTCATTGGCATCTCTGACGAGGGAAACTGGGCCCAAGGTGGTGAAAGGAGACCCGGCCCGGAAGTCCGAAACCCCAAAGGTCTCGCACGTGTCGCAACAACAACACTATTTCACTCCTACCATTAGCGTCAGTGACAGTGCCCTCAAGTTCACCCACGTTCTCTACAATCTCTCACCCGCAGGTAACCCCAGGTCCCCCTTTTAATTCAACCCACATCCACATTAATGGTACAAATAGAGAAAAGAAAGTTAATTAAAATAAAAAAGACCAATGCTACATGTACAGATTTAGGTTTACGGATCTGTAACCATCGGATGACGTAGTTCTTTAACTATTTTCTAGCGCTCACGTGTATCAGACGATAGTGGCGAAGTCAGGATTTGAATAGGGGTAACACTGTTTATATAATCGGTCATTTTCCTGAGATTTGTTTTTTTACTATTAAAACAAATAATAAAGGTTTGATCTAGAGGGGGGAGGGGCGGGGGCGGGGGTGCGAGCCTGTGAGGGGGTGTTTGGATCTGCACTTCTCCCAATTTTCTTACTATTTATAGTACACTTTTAAATTTTTTAATAAAATTAACGAAGAGTGATCTTCGCAAACTAGGTTAAATTCGTAGTCCTGCGTCTACCACTACATTTTGATTCGATTGTGTTCTTTTTAAATGTTAGCCATCGGCGTTAATATTTTCATGATCTAAGTTCTTCAACTTTTGTAACTTATTTGTGTACAAAATTATGGTATTTGGCCTAGTTTCACAAAAAATTTTATCAAAAGTTGATAAAATCAACCCTTGAACCCATCTGTTTTTTTTTTTTTTCCTTGGGGATTTGAAAGGGGAGCGGGGGTGCCACTATCAGACGATTTTGAACACATCTGTTGTTTTTATATTCTATATGTGTCTATATATGTGTACAGAGCTATACGAGCAGGCGATAAAGAACGAGCATGGATCGTTTATCACGTCAAGTGGGGCATTGGCTACACTTTCTGGAGCAAAGACAGGGAGGTCCCCAAAGGATAAACGCGTCGTCAGGGACGAAACTACCGAGGATGACCTTTGGTGGGGAAAGTAAGTACTACACTCCAAAACTCCTCACCTACCACCCACTCCAAAAACTATCCAATGCTCTTCGTTCACGAGACACCGTAGCCATTGATTGCCGAAAGAACGGTCGTGATTGTTCATTATAAGAATCTAGTGAACTTCCTCACTATAGACTCCTGATTCCCAATTTTCAAATGTGTAGAACCAATCCAGTATGTGGTGAATTATGTGTCTAGGGCATTGCGTGGCGCTGCATCAGAGACACTAATTAACCAAAGATTGTATATCGAAAAAATTCAGAGAAAATGTTAATGTCAAAATTGTTTCTGTCAAAAAATTTATACATAAAAAAAAAAGACAGTTTTGACGTTGTCATTTCACAAAATTCAATTTATTTATTTTTTTATGATACTTTATATTTTTGAAATTCTTAATTTTATGGATGGTATATGCATGTGTAGGGGTTCACCAAACATTGAAATGGACGAGCATACCTTCATGGTGAACAGAGAAAGGGCTGTTGATTACTTGAACTCTCTCGACAAGGTGATTACTACTACTACCATTTTCTTTGAATTGGCTTTTACTTTCTATGGAAGTATCATTCTTTGATGAAACTTTGCTTACAATTTCTCATCATTTTTTCGCCAAAATTGCAAACTTACATAGAGACTTACAATTTCTCATCATTTTTTTGCCAAAATTGCAAACTTACATAGAGATACTTAAAAAAAACTCTACCCGAATAATTTTTTCGTCTTTGTCCATGCGAAATTACTAAACTATCCCGTGTACATTATATTTTGTTCTTCACACATGGAAACAATAATTTTGGCCATGTTTGTTTCTCAGTTTAATTATAGTTTTGATGACATCATCATTTCCCTCATTTCTCTCTCTATCTTTCTTTACTCATTACACCTGCTGACATCATCAAAACTAAACTAAACTATCTAACCAAACATAACCCTTCTAATTTAACATGAAGTGCATTCGATAAAACAAGAATGTAAAATCAATTCTCAAAACAAAAGGTATTTTGAGATGAGAAAACCTTTTTCATGGACGCGGGGCAAACGGGAGGTTTACGCCACACGGATCTTGGCCGTCCATTTTGAGATCCAACGGCTTGGATCGGTGATCAGTTTTTTTTTTCCACCTGAAATGCATTTAAGGAGGAGAGAGAAAGAGAGAGCACACTGGTCTTAGCCGTTGGATCTGTGGATGGACGGCCGAGATCCGTACAGTGCAAACCCCCCGTTCGCGCGGCATCTTTTGAGATTCTTTTTTACCAAAAGAAAAAACACAGAGCACTTTGACGTGTGGTTAACACAGGGGTGAAGATAATCATCACCGGTTTGAAGGCCAAAAAAGGTACGCATTGGGATGGGCAAATATGAACGGTGGGGTGGGGTGAAGCCATCTTTCTTGTTTGCTTATCCAATTTGGCCGAAACTGCATCTGGTCCGTTGCTGGTTGCTACCTGCAAATTTGTCCTGGCCCAGGCCTGGCCCCACTCCACAGTCTCCACTAATTCTGTTGGCACCATAAACCGGGGGTAGAAAGTGCACAATGGTTTTCTGTACTTGTTGTATATGAATAAATAGGTCATCCAATTTGTCGAGGAGGGTTTCAAATTTTTCTTATAAACATAGTAATAATTTTAAAAAGTTCACCCCTATATAGGTTCACCCACTCAATCAAATATTGTTGTAGTATTCGCCTAACTTACACTAAAATCTTACATCCATTCCTGCATTTTGTGTTTCATTTTCTCACACGTCCTGTTATTTGGAAAACGCGACAATGAAATTTTGACGCTTTGAAGAATGCATTACGACTTTTAAGTGCCACGTATGTCTAGTTAACATACATGTTAGGGTCAGTACTACTACTATGTTGCATTTCAACCAAAAAAAAAAAAAACTATATTATCTATATTTGTAATTTATTAGTGTATATTTTGTGATATATTAAAAACTTTGTCATAAAACTGAATGTAATATATCAAATAAGATCCATATTGTACTAGTTAATTTTCTGAGAGTTGTGAATATTGGTTTTGTGATATAATTTTTTAGTGTTCAATTACGAGATTCTGTTATTGGTTACCAATTTTTCTTGCTCGAAATACAAAAGTACGCACCCAAAAAAAAAAAAACCCATGTGATTTTTAAATTTCAGCTTTCTTGTTTTGCTTAAGGATCAGTATTCAGCATCTAATAATAACAATTCAGATTATAGCTTTTGCTTTTTATGGAACATTACCTAAGACCAACTTCAACAAATAAGAAATTAAATGGTCTTTGTACTGTAACATGTTTTTTTGCTTCCAACTTCAATGAAGGATATTCATGTATTCAACACAAAATCAAACCAATAAACCAACAAAAATTTCAGTTTCTGTTACTAATAATTTCTACTCACAATGTTCAGGTATTCGTCAACGATCAGTTCCTGAACTGGGACCCCAACAACCGAATCAAAGTCCGAATCGTCTCAGCCAGAGCTTACCATTCCTTGTTCATGCACAACATGTACGTTACTATCATAAAATTCTCCATATGAGCCATGTAATGTTGTTTTTCTGTTGATCCAGGTCTAATCCCATCCCACCAGATAAGTCTCTTAAACGCGAACAACTCGACATAAATATACAAAGATCTCCTAATGTTATCAGTGTTGAAATTCAGGGAAAAAACTTGAGCTATATAGTTTAGTGTGTGTATAACTGAGTGAGGTGACAGGTGTATCCGACCTACACCTGAAGAGCTGGAGAATTTCGGTACTCCGGACTTCACCATATACAATGCTGGGCAATTCCCGTGTAATCGTTACACCCACTACATGACATCCTCTACTAGCATAGATTTAAACCTTGGTAGGAGGGAAATGGTGATCCTCGGCACTCAGTACGCCGGGGAGATGAAGAAAGGTCTTTTCAGTGTAATGCACTATCTCATGCCTAAGCGCCAAATCCTCTCGCTACACTCCGGCTGCAATATGGGCAGAGACGGAGATGTCGCCCTCTTCTTTGGACTCTCAGGTAAGATATCACCCGCGGATTGCACATCGCCAGTTGCAGCCTTCCCTTGCCATCTGATATGTGCCCCTCTTACTCTTTCTCCTTCAATGACTGTCATTGTTATGTGTTACTTGAGTGAGATGATTACTACTACTTTTGCTTTGTTTTCTGCTTTTGATTGTCACTGAAGCATTGTGTTTTCGTTTACATTTTAGGTACCGGAAAGACTACTCTTTCTACTGATCACAATAGGTTTCTGATTGGAGACGATGAACATTGTTGGGGTGACGACGGTGTGTCGAATATAGAAGGGGGTTGCTATGCCAAGTGTATTGATCTATCAAGAGATAAGGAGCCTGATATCTGGAATGCAATCAAGTTTGGAACTGGTAACATATCATTTCTAGTTGTCTTTGAACATGGAGAAAAATAAAAACGATTGAGAGATGAATAAAAGGGGTTACAAATTTACAATACTTGTTCCTTTGCAGTCTTGGAAAATGTGGTGTTCGACGAGCATACCCGAGAAGTGGATTATACAGAAAAAACAGTAACAGGTAACGCGTTAGTCATTACTCTTTTCCTATGATGTAACAATGCTATGTTCGACTTATTGATGCGGATTCAAAACGTAGGAAAAAGAGACTCTGTGTTACATGGATCCTTTATTTTGGCTGAAATACCCATGTCAATGTGTCCGACAATTTTATCCATTGTGGACACTCGGATCCTCCAATTGTCATGATATTTACAGAAAAAGAAAAGAAAAATTGCTAGAAAATCGATATTTATAGTCTCACATGGACATAAAATAGCAAAATTATATTTTTCTTAATCCCTTCTTGTTTATATGTTTTTAAATACATTTTACGATACACAATCCGAAAAATTATGCAATATGTACTATAAACAAGTGTTCACGACGTATCCACATACCCACACCCAATAAGGGGACACATATCCCAATATCCTAAGATTTAAGTTTGGGAAGGTCTGACGCTTGGACTCGCACTCGCACCCGAGTCCATGCAATATGGCTGAGACTCTAATCAATCAAGTAAACCATCTGAGCTAAACAATGAGATTGATGTATGATGCAGGAGCTGAAATGAACTGATAACTCTATATGGATAGGAGTCACTCCAACAGGATACATAATGCATTGAATTCTAACCAAAATTGTTCGATATTGAAGCGTGACCAGTTTTCTCTTTGCTTTCACAGAGAACACTCGTGCAGCGTATCCAATTGAGTACATTCCCAACGCAAAGGTACCATGCGTTGGTCCACACCCAAAGAATGTCATACTTCTGGCATGTGATGCATTTGGCGTGCTTCCGCCTGTGAGCAAGCTGAACCTAGCACAAACCATGTACCATTTTATAAGTGGCTACACTGCTCTGGTATGTATACTTACCGTCATAAGTAATTTTTTTCGGTTTATAATGATGTAGTAAAACTCTAATTCGAGGGTACATAAGGTTGCTGGCACTGAAGATGGCATAAAGGAGCCACAGGCAACATTCTCAGCCTGCTTTGGTGCAGCATTTATCATGCTGCATCCAACCAAGTACGCCGCCATGCTTGCTGCCAAGATGCAGAAACATGGTGCAACCGGATGGCTTGTCAACACTGGTTGGTCAGGTGGAAGGTGCGTATTGATGATAAAGTACACAACTTCTATTTTTGCACGTATGGCAATACACTGTAACGAGAAAATGAACTGATTAGTTACGAAATTGTGCAGCTATGGATCTGGGAGTCGTATCAAGTTAGCATACACCAGGAAAATCATCGATGCCATACATTCTGGAAGCCTTCTCAAGGCAAATTATAGAAAGACAGGGGTGTTTGGACTTGAGATCCCAACTGAGGTTGAGGGAGTGCCTTCAGAAATCCTAGATCCAGTGAACACGGTGAGAATCCTCTCCCCTGCTTCTTTAGTCTGTTTTTGAATCTCTAATTTGTGATGCAGAAAGATCCTAGACATTCAAATTTTTGTTACCTTTTCCTGTCATTTTTCTTTTTGTCTCCACAATCCAAATGCAGCCTTAGTGTTGAGTGTTGCTCTCAAGCATGTCTATATATCATTGCCTTACGACTGAATTTCTGCTCACAAACATCTCTATGAATGATTTCAAAACTGGGCTTTGATACGGTAATGCAGTGGTCGAATAAGAAGGCTTACAAGGAAACACTGTTGAAGCTGGCTGGCCTGTTCAAGAACAACTTTGAGGTGTTTGTGAACCACAAGATTGGCAAGGATGACAAGCTGACTGAGGAAATTGTCGGTGCCGGACCTGTATTCTGATCTGCCATGAAAGGGAAAGAAGAAAAAGCTCTCAGTTGGAAAAAAAAAATGCATGGAAATAAGATATGAAATGTACCTGTCATAAGTTGTAATGTTTGGTTGAAATCAATCCATGAACGATGTATCTTTTCTGCCATAGGAAGAGTCCAGTCCACAGGTCTTTCTTCATTTGTTTACTTTTTGCACCCGAATCAAAAAAATCAAACAAAATCTCTCTCTGAACTTCTTCCATTGAACCATCAATGTGATTTTTCCTTCACGATTATTTTCTTAAGAAAGCAAATAAACTCAGACTGAAAAATCCCGTGACACTAATGAAACAAGTCTCCGAGCTTGATGCATGATTTCATCGTCTATTAAAACACCCGAGGACCACATCAGATCGTAGCTCTGCAGTTTTCGAGGGTTTTTTTTCCTTGCCGAGGTGACCGCCGCTACCTGCACCCCGGCTCCATCCCTGTTTCTTTCCACATTCAGAATGCAGGCCTGTTCATTTTATGGAGCATGGCCAGCCCCTTGAGGATGAGGCTTTAGTGATTCTTGACAGATATTAATCTCACGTTGCAGGCAGCGGTGTTAGACATGGAAAAGGGAAATTTAGACCAATTGTGTTCTGAACCTGACCAATATTGTGCTAGTATTTGATCGTGCTATATGATATACTAACTAAAACAGTGAAGAAAAAAATTGAAGATGATTTTATAGTTATTTATAGTTTTTTCTTAGAGATGATTTTAGATAACGAATGTGAATTGTAACCTTGAACTTGGTTCGACAAGGCTTGGTTCTCATTGGGCTTAAATATACTCCTAATACCCATCACACATGGTGGGAGCTAAGTTTTGGGCCCGATATAGATGTGGTTAGGTCCTCTACAGATAGTGGTGTGATGTGACGGGACAACACTCTAGGTGACCGAGTACCATACCTGTTGCAAAGCGTGAAAACTTTACATGTTCACAAAAAAATGTTAGTAGTATTTACTTATCGAAAAAAAAATTGTCAGTATTTTAATTTATAAGTCTAAGTTTGCAAAAATTGTGCAATCCTATCCACATTTACAATGCGCAAGTAAAATGAGACTGTTTTGGGGTAAATTACAGTCACCTCCCCTGTGGTTTATGACAACTATAGAAACTTTCCTTGCTTTTTCTGAAATTGCACTGTCCGCCCTCTTAGTTCACCTTTGAATGTCAACTTTCCAATAGTTGCTGCCTCTCTCTCTCTCTCTCTCAAACCGGGATGAACTCCTCTGATAACTCCACCATTTCAATGGATGAGACCGATAACCTGGTATGAAGTACGCAAAATGATCAAAGATCATCCCGAAATTCATAGAATTGAAACTTTTTGTGGCGACCAATTGTAATTCTTAAGCATGGTGATCAAAAGGAAAGAGAGACAATAGTTGATGTCTAGATATGACAACAGTGGAGTCGAGTGGGATTTTATTTTTGGAATTGATTTGTTACCAATTACTCAATAAGTTTTGCTTACAAACACTGATATTCAAACATACATTTCCATGGTATGATCTTGCCCCTGTTTATGCTATGTACATGATATACATGATTGAACAATTCGCTAAATTAGTTTTGATTATGAAATAAGTTTTTGATAAAAAGATCCATCCATTGTTTATTACAAGAAGAAGATAAAAGGAAATAACTAGATTGTCCATCTTCATAGCTACTAATGGTGCTTTCTTTTGGGCATTACAAAATAAGATGCAACGTCACAGCTATCAGCCAAAGTATTCTTTCTGCAGAATCAGGAAAGCGAATTATCCTCGCTGAAAAATCTTGTGGCACTCAGGCAACAACTCCCCAAGCTCGATGCATGATTTCATCATCTACAAAAGGCCTCAAGGACCACATCAGTTTGTAGCTCTCTAGTTCTCCCGATGATGACTTGAGATTAAGTGAAGAAATTATCTTCTCCTGCAACAAAGTCGTGAGTCAGCTCCGTGACTGTCCTCCAAACACGTTTATCATTGGAGAACTCACAACTAGTCAAAGTACATTTTCAAATTCAGTACATTTTACTGAAGAAAAGAGAGGCACTAATAAAATTTCTACATCACCATATGATACAAGACGAGGGAGCTTAATACCTGCATGGCGTAGTCCTTTTTCACCATGTTGTATATGATACACATCATGACAGCATATTCAAGAATTTTAGGTCCCTGAGAATCAGAAGAAACAAGTTCCTCCTGAAGAAGAATCAAATCCTACTGTTATGGTCCGAATTGGAAATCAACATAAAAACAAAAATGCTCAAATGCTGATGCCGGTTGTATTCACGACTACATCGTCGTGCATCAGTTAAGTAATAATTCAAGCCTAAAGCAGAACTTAATGAAAACCAGTGGGGGGTTTAATGAATATAGTGAAAATGGTAAAACAACCAAACATTCAAACTCTCGAAGGGGGAAACTCAAATGGAGAAAAATATCAGACAGAAAATTAAATAATAGAAAACCATATGAAGGGCCACTATTTTTGGGAAAGAACTTCAACCGCCAGAGCGCAAAATGCAGCATACATATCTCATATGCAAATGCAGGACCTGTTCATTTAATGGAGCCTAGACCCCTGTGGGTGGGGCTTAACTGATACTTTAAAGTGTTAAAAAGTATTTCCTGGTAGTTGTGAGATGTTTATATCATTCTGACAAGATGGCAGTGAATATGGCAATTGAAAAGTTGCAAAGAAATTGTAGGAATTGATGGATGGATAAAGGCCTGGAGGAAGAAAGAAAATGAGCTAAATCTTCTAGGAAGAATAAGGAATTCAATTGGCTTCAATGTTCAATCAACTACTCATAAAAAAAAGAAGATGACCGATGGGTGGAGAGCGTGTGGAAGCCGGTAAGGATTTTAGAAGGGAGCTTAAAAGGGTGCATCCTGACAGTGATGTTTATCAGTTAGAGGGTCATGGTTTAATTCGCCAAAAAGCAAACCAGCAGCGTCAAACAAGAAGCAGCCCCTGCCAGGCCACAAACCCAAGCAAAGTAGTAAAAATCACATAACTTGTGCCCTCATGAAGGATGAATAGTTTTGACCACAAAAAATAGCATAGCTATCTCAACCCTGACCATCCCCAACTCTCCAAGAAAAGTAAGTGAAAACCAAGGAACTGTAAATAGCACAAGCAAGCAAATGAATAAGTAACGAAAGAAAAGAGAATATAAACTGGTTAAAAAGTAACTGGAAGTCAAAATAAATCACGAGAGAAAAAAAATAAAATAAAAAGTAACTGGAAGTCAAACTATGTTAAATCAGAACAGCAAAAGAAAATAAATGCATCTGTAAAGGGAGTGAAGAATAACATAACCTCAAGAATATACTACCTCTACAAAAGAGGTTGCTTCTAGAGTCAGACCAAGCAAATCCCCAATAACTCCGTCCTTCAATTGCAGTTTGCTTTCGTTTGCAGCTTGCATCGCACCTGTTACTTCTTTTACAAGGCCTTCAAGTTCATGCATAATGCATTTGCCTGCAATAAATTTAATCAAATCAAGTAATCAATTTCACCCAACAGCAACAAGATTGCAGCAATTTTATCACCAAAAAAAAAAAACCTCTACTTATAACCATGAAACCTAAAACAGTTCATAGCGTAAAACAAAACATCTGCATCACAGCCAATCCATAGATTTCAGTTATCTAAATCAAAGATCATTTTGCAGTATGGCAATTTTCACTGCTAGTCTGCAGGCTAGTGTAATGCTGTCAGCTGGAGATCACACAAGGTGATTTAAAACTGTTAAAATTTTCAACAGAAGGCAAGCTTCTTACTTGCCTTATGATCTGAGCTGCATGATGCCAAATGTGGTCGACTTACGCTACACCATGTTGAGTACGACGTCATATATTCTGTTTTTCTATTGTCACAGGTAAGCAAAAGTAGGAAAAAAACAACAAAGCATACAAACCCCATGACAGCAAAAAATAGAAAATTGTACTGTAAATTACCCAAGGATAGCATATTCTAGGGTAAATGCATGCCATACAACCCAATGAACCCATGTTCCTAAGAAAATTGCACATTCAATGAACCCATGTTCCTAAAGAAAATTGCACAATGTATTGGGGAGCATCTCAAGGTGGGAGAATAGGGAATTGTCACTATGATGACATTGTCTGGAAGGCTGTTGCATGTGCGTGTAAATGCTTTCATGTTTTCGTGTGTGTGTGAGGGGGAGAGGCTGCAAATGAATAGCACAAGCCAATTATCAGCCTACATAATGCTCAGTATATAAATCAGAGTTCCTGTCTCTGGGCTACTGATCGGTGGAGCTTTCAAACATACGTACGAGAAAAACACAAAAGGGGAACATACGACTAGATGCATTCTTACATGAGTTGCAGAGATAAAGATAAGAGTTTTCACTCTTTGTCAAGTGGAGGCGACATCTGAATGCATGGCAATGGCATATATGAAAAGCACCCAGAAGTACACATTCATTTTTTTCTTTTGAAAAGAAGTACACATTCATTGGTAACAACATGCTAAGGATTCTTGAGCATATGACAAGTGAAATTCAGCATGTTGGACACAGTTCAAAAAATATGCAAATCCATCTTGCTGCATTTCTATCATTGATTTAAATAGTCTTTAAGGTACCAAATCACTAAGATTTACTGAGAAAACATCGAGAAAGAATGGCAGTTCAGGGAATACCTTTACTTAAGTAGTCCAGAAGTCCAACTTGGCTTGTATGCACTTCTCCATGCAATTCCCGATGTATGGGGGGGAAAAGTAAAAAGCGGCAAGGTCAAATAGATCTTAAGACATGCTAACATCTAAAAAACAAACTAAATAAAATTATAAATGAATGCAACAACAGCAAAAAGCAATCAATCCAAGTTTCCAGTTAGTAGCATCAAATTGGCAACCAATTCCAGTTCCTATAGATACAACATTTTCCGGCTGCAGCATAAGCTTAGTACAAGGACATGAACAATGGGGAATGGTGCCATTTTGACGAAGAAATTTTAAAAATTCTGTCTCCTTATATTCCATGGCGTTGTCAGAACAGAAAATTTTGTGCAACCAGTACAATCCACGGAAACAGCTCCTTTTCCTTTTTACTCTTTTTGAGAAACAGGAAGCAGCTCAAAGCCTACAGATCCTAAACATCTCTTGCCTGATCGTCAGAAGATACTATTGACATTGACTATTCTAGATGTGGCTACTTTGATAACAAAATCACTGCATCACCAGCGATGGGATTCAAATATTGACAAAGAACTTTTGTCGAGCTATATACTACTACATAAAACCAAATATATTTAAGACTGCCAAATAGTAATGCAAGAATACAAAATTTGTCCGTGATATCTCTTGTAAAAGGATGCTCCAGAATAACTAAAGTGTAATACTAATACCCCGTAACATTTTTAATAGCGATCTTCGTAACATTTTCATTTTGATTGGCTATATGCAGATATAAGTTTTTTCGGAAGGTATGCGGAAGAAGAGATGAATAATATCAGAAAAATAAGGTTGTAAACAAGATTTGTTTGGTAGGACTTGATTATGTAAGCACTTTTGCCCCTTTTAAGAATTTCATGTTCCCAAATGTCACTTAAAAGTTGAAGGAACTCCATTAATTAAAGCATACAAAACAAGTGGATGATCCTAAGGAAATTAACTTAGAAGGTGGATAAGATAGTAGCAACACTTCATAGTTGAACTAGTAAACGGAAGATCCCTACATCTGAAAACAAGACAAGACAAAGAGATTTAAGATGGTCCTTGTCACCCTTGTGCGTCTTTGAGAAGTGCTCACCAAATTGTGTGCATACATGCTTCTTGTGTGTTACAAAGATGGAGTGACTTGAGTCCTGAAGAGGAGAGGAATAAAGGCAAGGTGGGGGATGGGAAGGTAAACAATATTGTATACTTAAATGGGCTATGGTTTCCTTGTAAGCTTTCGTTCTTTCTTCTTGTTTTACATTTTCTGTATACACTTTATGGACAACAATTAAAGATGCATAAGGTGAAGGAAGATATTTTGATGGCAACGTGGTGGACTTCAGCCAACCCTAGGGGTGCACATACACTGGGCTGTGCCGGGCTTATACTAGATAATAACGAGACTTGTGCAATCCCAAGCCCGGCCCATTAATAATCGGGCTTCATTTAATATGTCCAAGCCCAACCCAATTAAATTTTTTATTTCTCAAGCCCGTCCAACAAGCCTATTTAATTTTGCAAAAGCGTATCGCAAAAATAAATTAATCAACCATAATGACCACAAATTAGAATTCACAACCGTAATAATTATAGTTAAAGTTCTAAATTCTCACAAAACTATTAAAGTAAATAACTGTTAAAGAAAAGAGAATAAATAGAAGAGCAAAAAGACAAAGATGAAACCCTATTCTCTAATAAGAGAAGATGTGCCGCTTCAAGGTGAGAGGAGAAAAAGAAAAAAAAAAACTAAGCAACTAGGACTTGTAGCGGTAACAATATATATATATATATATATATATATATATATATATATATATATATACACCACACTTCCCCTCCAAACTCCCGGATTTTCTTAAGTTACGGATCTCATTGATCCCGATCGAATTTCAATGATCCGAACCGTCCAATGTGTTTAAAAGGTGTTTTTTAGGGTCCCCACGAGAAATCATCAAAAAAAAAAAATACCGGGAAGGGCTTGATCCGAGCCGTTTTCACAAATTCCCGGTAATTTTTTTTTATGATTTCTCGCGGGGATCCTAAAAAACACCTTTTAAACACATTGGACGGTTCGGATCATCGAAATTCGATCGGGATCAATGAGGTCCGTAACTTAACAAGTTAAGGGAGTTTGGAGGGGAATGTATACAGTCCACTTCCGGTCAGGGATCCTGGATTTTAAAAAAATCGGGACCTCATTGATCCCGATCGAATTTCCATGATCCGAACCGTCCAATGTGTTTAAAAGGTGTTTTTTTAGGGCCCCCGCGAGAAATCATCAAAAAAAAAAATACCGGGAAGGGCTTGATCCAAGCAGTTTTTCACAAAACTGTACATAATGCAGTTTTGTGAAAAACTACTCGGATCAAGCCCTTCCCGGTATTTTTTTTTTTGATGATTTCTCGTGGGTGCCCTAAAAAACACCTTTTAAACACATTGGACGGTTCGGATCATCGAAATTCGATCGGGATCAATGAGGTGTGGATTTTTTTAAAATCCGGGAGTTTGGACTGGAAGTGTGGTGTGTGTATATATATATATATATATATATATATATATATATATATATATATATATACACACACACACACACATAGGAAGAACTTCCAATAAGGGACCCTTATATAAAAATACCATGCGGACCTAGCCTTTTTTTGTGTTTCCGGACCAAATTTCGACGATCCGAACCGTTCAATGTTTTTAAAATGCATTTTTAAGGGCCTCCGCGAGGATTCGTCCAAAAAAAATACCCGGAAGGGCTTCATCCGATCAGTTTTTAACTATATATATATATAAAATAAAATATCCGATCAGTTTTTAAAATAAAATATCTTTTTAATCGGGCCAGGCCGGGCTTCAAGGGATTTTCCTTGCCCATTTAGTAAACGGGCTTAAAATCTCAACCCAACCCAGCCCTATGGACCTAAATATTATCCTAAACCCTAAAAAAATAGCTTGGGATTGGCGGGCTTCAAAATATGCCAGTAGCATCTGATGGTATGTATCAAAGCAAATATAGTTACAGATATTTCCTTTTAACGAAATATTTCTAGAGAAGTAACGAACAAAATAAATTTCACAGAAGGACTAAGAGTGTCCCTTAAGTTCCCCGCAAGTTTCAAATGACACAACAAGACATGCACTTACATCTGCTTACATTTTGTACGCCGTCATGGGCATTTACGCATCCAGCTTCAACATACTTCAAAAGCCTCTTGGTTTGGTTAGTTCTAGTGATGCGCTCAACCCACTCTGATGTCTCGTTAATTGGAGATTGTCTAAAAAACTCTGTACAAAAACATGGGAATGGGGCATAATAATGAAAAGGTGAACATCATCCAACCACTTGCAGCAAATGATTACCAGATTCCTAAAGTTTCTTACCAAGTCCTTGGTGAAAGCCCACAAGTAACCTACTTCCAACAGCCACTAACTCCTCAAATTGTGCTACCCTGGAAGCACAAGACATGCATTAGACAACGTGAACAGAAACAAGAAGTTTACCATGGGAAATAAAGAGCATTTCTTTTATAAGTGCTATGTTATAGATTATCGTATGATGCCTAGGAGTTTGGGGGGTCATCTCAGAACACAATGTCAAGCTGGTTGAACTTAGCTTTAACTCCAACTGTACTGAGAAGATATCTACATCATTTAGTGCTTTGGGCTGAATATGCATGATTTTACTGACTGACTCATCCGATGGCATTGCTAAAATGACAATGCGTCTTTATAAAGTTTTACTATTAAACAAAAACTTGCAGTGTCCTTCCAATATGATTTGACACTTCAAATCACATAGGTTTGCTAAAAGATGAAGTTACTTCAAATTATATATGAAGTGGCTTTATTTTCAACTTCATATAGGTATGTTCAGATCTACGTTGTGATTCTGGTTTGGATTTTCCTGTCTTGGAGATAGAAATACTCCTTGTAAAGCAGTTCACAAGGATGATTTTTTCAATTGCTTCCTCTTCATAGTTTCTTTAAATGTGCATAAAGGAAACAGTTTCAGTCAACCAAGCATGCCAACTTAGCACTGTTGTTGAGATCTTCAGTACTTTTGAATAAGTAGACTTCTGCGTACGTTCCATGTCTTGCAACAAATGTCAAATTGGATTTTTCATGATCCACCATTGAGATAGTTTTCTGTTTAACTAGCTTCAGGTGGTCGTCATTAGTTTGATTTGTCCCCCCTCTTTGTGGGGAAGGGGTCTTCTGCTCCTCCAGGTTTCTGTCTTCCTCTATCTGACAAGGACTTGGTTCAGGTCCCTTACAAGGGTTAGAAGATTCTTAGGAAATAACAACAGTACTAAACTACGTGAATAATAAGTATGACAGGTGTATAATAAAATGCTGGAATGATTTGTGAGCGAAACCCACTCATCCATTTGGATTTTACTAGGGGGCTAAGTGCATCCATAGCTTGTGTTCTAGCATGCCAATATCATGAAGATGAGTGTTTGAGATTCCAGTCTAGGGCAGAAATTTGATTCCAAAATCTGACCCTCTGCCTTTTATCTACATCCAAAGGATTCATGTATGTCCACAAGCATTATACACAAGGGGTAGGTTGTTTGTAGATAATACACATTTCAATGCAAAATACAAGCATGTAATTGCAATATAAAAAAGGTATGATTTCATATGGCACTCAAATCGCCACTTAACCATGTACAAGTTATCAAGGGTACATTATAATAGGAAAAATACAGTTCCTGAGGTAAACTTGAATTGGTAATAAAAAAGAATATAGCAAAGAAATGTTAAATTTAATAGATTAACCTATGAAGCACGGATACTCTATTTTGACCTCCATATCGCGTATCCGATACGTATCGGATACGGATACGCTCCGATACGCTCCGGATACGTATCGGATACGTTTTTTAGAGTATCCGTAATTAAAATTTATTTATTTTTATTCGGATACGTTTTGGATACGCTCCGATACGCTCCGGATACGTTAGGATACGTTTTGGATACGCGCGGGGGTAAATTTGTTATTTCTTGAAATATATGGGTGAAAAATGTAATTAGGGCTTTATTAAGTGTTTTTTATTTCCTCAATCGTCACAAAGAAGACAGATTTCAGAAGCAAAGAGATTGACACTCCTGTAAGTCGTCTCTCTCTCCTCTCTCTCTCTCTCTCTCTCTCTCTCTCTCTCTCGTTTCTCACAGATTATAGAAGGCAGAAGCAAATGAGATCGATACTCCTGTAACTCTTTAAGTCGTCTCTCTCTCTCTCTCTCTCTCTCTCTCTCTCTCTCTCTCGTCTCTCACAGATCACAAAAAGCAGAAGCAAAGGTTGATGGATTATCCAATGAAAATCAAAAAACCTAGTTCTCAATTCATCTGGGTTTTCCTATAAGTGTCGTCTCTCTCTCCTCTCTCTCTTCTCACTCTCTCAACACGACTAATGGAGATGCATATGCATCCTTCTCTATGGCTGTAATGTCTCTGGTTTTGATTTTGTTACTGTAAAATTTATATGAACTCCAACTGTTTGTTGAATCTCTCTAGTTGATGTTACTCCTGTAGTCCTGTTAATATGGCTCAGACTTGTTTGCATCTGTCCCACCAATCTGTTTAATTGCTCTTTTGTTTTTTAAATGGTGAACTTGTGTAATGGAATTTTAGGAATTATATATATATATATATATATATATATATATATATATATATATATATATATATATATATATATATATATATATATATACGAAAAACTTCTAGTCCACACCTCCCGAAAATAAGAAAAAATTGATTTTTTTTGTGTTGTAAATTATTTTTGGAAAATCCGAGCCGTCCAATGTGTTCAGAAGGTGTTTTCAAGGGTCACCGCGAGAAATCTTCAAAAAAAAATACCGTGAAGGGCTTGATCCAAGCAGTTTTAGTAAAAAATGTAAATATATATTTTTTGCGAAAACTGCTTGGATCAAGCCCTTCCCGGTATTTTTTTTTGAAGATTTCTCTCGTGGACCCTTGAAAACACCTTCTGAACACATTGGACGGATCGGATCGTCAAAAAAATATTTGGATCATGGAGGTCCGGAAACCGGAATCCCGTTTTAGAAGCCTACCCTATATATATATAATATTTTTATTTTTATATATTCAACGTATCCCCCAACGTATCGTATCTGACTTTTTGGAAAAATCACGTATCCGCGTATCCGTATCGTATCGTATCGTATCCGTATCTCGTATCCGTATCCGTGCTTCATAGAGATTAACCTTCAATTACGTAGGGCTCCTCACTAACCTTGACATGAAAACTGAAAAGATCTGGGAAATCTTCCTGTCCAACTCCATCATCAACATCAGTTCTTCACTTTCCATTTCGTACTGCACAGAGTAAAGACACTACATCATATTAGCCCTTAGCAGTTCATGGCTAGCCCTAATGAAGCTCCCTCTCACGATGAAGGAGGAAACAAAAAAAATAGGTGCTGCCAATACTGTAACCTCATCTTTGCAGAAATTTACCCAAGGTCAATGCCAACACTAAGGCAATACAAAAATAGAGAAACACATTATACACAAGTCCATTTGTACAGGCCAACCACATACATATTGAGAGAGGGAAAGACGGAGAGATGTAACTTCTCTTGACCCCAAAAGATTACTCTAGTATGAAACATATGCTCTAGTCTCTTGTTTATCTCTCTTTCACTTTGAGCATTATCCTCCTTATGCATGCCCTTCTGTTTTCAGATGCAGACTTGTGTCTATTTCGCTTTTGTCGTATCTGTTTGGATGGTTTTGCTTTCTGTTAGACATATGTGATTCGCTGTAATCCTCTCACATCATATCATATGACGGGATTATCCGATATCGTAATGATTATTGATCAGCACAAAGAATATATGGCTATCTCACCCTAGGCCTAGTCTGGTCCATATGATAAGACCCAACTGGAACTTGCGAATTTGGAAGTTGACTGACTTGAGCATGAGAAAAACAACGCCAGACGCTATCCTCTTTCAATCATACAACCACATAAGAGACATTGAAGTAATAGCATCAAGAAGTACTAATTAAACCGCCACGTCACTAATAAAATGAAACTACAGCTATCTTTGACCGACTTAAAGAAAATATTAGACCAAAAACATATGTATCGTGCATTGTTTGGTTGTAATAAAAAAAAAATCTTGAAAATCAATGTATAAACAATTCTAGTCCTTTGGTAGGTGCCTGGTAAAAAAACAAGGTTTCTTATGACATGACCAAAACCTATAATCCCACTGGTTACCAAAAACAAGTCTCGTTTGGTTCCAGATTGCTGGCATCACACTACGTTTCTGGTGCCTTCGTGGCTGGTTGTGACTACCTTATTGGTCCATATTTATCGTCCTAGAGTGCTGCTGCTATTTGTTCGAGCCAATCTGGGTTACTCCCTATACTGCTCGGTTACCATTTGTGCACCTACATGGTTATTTTGAGCTGTGTTAGTGGAATGTATTTGATGTCATCTCATATGTTGCAGTTATCTCAAATTTCATTAAGCTCAGTTCATGCCGGTCCTTTTTCGATCAATCCATTGCATTGGAATGGCCTAGCTAGAGGAGGCTGTCCTCTAGACAAGGGCATTTATATTTTTGTATTATCTTCAGGCAGTATTTTCAATTCTGGACTTTCTTCACATGTATTATTATATTTACATTGCAAGCAGGTTGTTTATTTCTCATGCCCTATCCTAAGGGGGATGTCCCTAGACTAGCCTTTGTGGTTTAATTTGGCCTATCATTGGGGGACTGTCCCAATGGAAGACCGTGAAGCATCATCTACAGTACATGTCCCAAATTGGGCCTTTGGACGAGGAGAATTAGACACAAGCCACCTTCATGTCTTAGTACCCAGTGGCTATCTACTTGAAACCACTGAAGCACTATTGAGGTCCCACTCCGTCTCACATAGCCAATGAGCATTTTTTGCATTCCCAATTGTTCTATCATGTAAAATGTTTGTTCTCCCTCTTGTAGATGGACTAGAAACATTCTGCAAAGACTTCCTACTTTCCCACATCAGCAGGCTGTGCTGGGGAGTATGCATTTTTATCTTTTCTTTCTTTCAATTCTTTTCTTTTGTTTTGTCCTTCCTGGGGTATGCCCCTTGTAGGCTGTACATTTGCTTAGCCTCTTTTTATTTCAAGCTGATTTACCCCAAAAAAAAAAAAGGCACCCAAAACAAATGATATCAAAGAAAGAAACACCAGCATAAAACATACAACACCTTAAGTTCAGAATCATTGCAATTTTCTGGCATATCTAACAAACTTAGAGAAAATATTGCTAAATCAAAAGCCTAAAAGGCTGTAATCAAAACAACAACCCCACATAGAGAGCGAATCCAGATAACACTGTGATAGCTGTACTTTTAATTAACATATCATTGGCGGGTATAATGCACGTCAAACAGATTTTTGAGTGAAACAAATGCAAACCCATTTTCAAAACAGCTACGAGGACCTCTTGGTTGTGATCTTAACAGACTCTGCAACATGTCCAAGATCAAGGAAACACAACAAAATAGGAGGTACAGACCAAGAAGGGAAGCTTTGCGTTTTCTAGTTGCCCCAGTCTCTGTCATATTTTAAGGGGAGTGGAATGATACGCTATGGCAGGCAGTTTAGGAGCACGTGACACAATAACAGCAAGTAGGCTACGGATAGCAGGATTCCTTGGTGGTTAGAGTAAACTGAGAGGAGTGGTGAGTTGGTTAGTTTAGGCGGGAAAGTTTGTTAGTTAGTTTCTTGATTGTATAAAGGGAAGGGAATGGAGAGCGATTGGGCAGTCAAATGTAATGGGAAAAGTTTGGTACGGGAGCTCCCTTTGTAAACTCTTTGGACGAGAACTCCATTGAGTCATTTCATCAAACACATTCTATTCATCTTGCTTCTTGAATTCCACTTGTATTTCTTTTCTGTTTTTCTGCATTTCCACATCTCCATAGCTCAACACTTATCAGTCTTGTAAAAATATACCAAACTACTAAAATTTGCAAGAGCAAGAATTGAGTGAGAGCCGAGTGCGTAGGTCATTCCTGAAGGATTATGTGACTATGGTTGGGAGTACTAAACTTCATAAAATTTAAGAACTAAACATACAATTAAGAAAAACGAAGGTTCTTTAGCTGAAGCATTCTATCAAACACTTAAGGTACGTGCGAAAGTGGAGCCAAGCACAAAACATATACAAAAAGCCGACAGAATAAACATGGGCAAAACTACTACTTTGCATACGTTAGTTGCATTAACACTCAAAAGCTCGGAAATTCATCCGACCCAACGTGAATACAAAACTACTTACGTACCTTAGAACGTCAAAAGTAGTCGCCTGTGTCGGTTTGAAACCCAATAGTGCTGTTGTTAGAACTTTTGCAATCCCTCCTCCTTAATATTGGCGCAGTTTTTCAAAGCGAGGTTGACTTATTCACGGAGGGTCAGCAAATGCTTCAATTACAGCGACCAGCCAGAATTTTCACGTCATAAAAATTGAAACTCGTCCAAATTTTCTCTCCTGCCCACGTAAACCCTTCATCATCCGATTATTCCTTTCCCTTCTCTCCACCCCAAAGCCGCCTCCGAGACTCTACTTACTCAACAACTCGCGACTGGCGACTGGCGACCGCCGCCTGCAACCACCTGCTCTCTTCCCCAGTCTCTGAACACACACACACAATTACCCTTGCAAATCGAACTACAAAAACAGAACACCCACCGCCCGAATAAAAAAATTGCAATTAATCAAAGGGGTTTCAGGGGTTGAAGTTGCAGGGAGTTGGATGTCACTGTGTGGCTAGAGGCGCGGGGCAGTAGGGTTGATCGGATCCAAGGGCAGTAGTGCTGCCGATACCAGAGAAGAAGGAAGGTGATGAACTAATGTTTACTATTACACTAGACCGCTTGATTGATTCGGAGAAAACATTTTGTTTCCGTCGCGGTGAAAAGAATGTTTTTTCAAATTTATTTTACGTTATTCTATATTATTGGTAGAAAATGACTATAATACACACCTATTTTAAAATGTGTGTATCATATGAATTTATTATATAGTTCAGATTGTGCAACCTAATTAGCAATTGTAACATCTTTTTGTTTTTCATAATTTTTCAGCATTATAATTCTTCATAACATTTTCTATAATTCGTAACATTTTAATGTGTCTCGTAACTTTAATTAAAAAAAATCACAATAACTTTTATTGTAGCCTTTTCCTAGTTGGTATAATAAACTAGGAGTGGTTAATTGCCTATTTTTTTTTCTTTTTTTTTAATTATTTCCAAGGCTGGGGGTGGGGGTTTCAGGATTTTTTTTCATAGTGTGCTAATTAATAAACTTGAAATTCGTAATTTCTTTCAAAATGAGTATCAATATCAATTCCTTTCAAATGCCATGAAATGCATATATATTGATGTAGTTAAAATGCATAACAAAATTATAATTGATCTACTGATATTAGATTACACTAGTTACGCTTATAGTAGTAAAAAAAAACATTAAATATGTGTGTGTGTGAGAGAGAGAATTTGTGCTCAAGTTGTCTCTTGCCTATTAGGTGTTCACATCAATAGAATTAGGTGTTGTTCACAACGATAGAATTAGGTGTCCAAAACAGAGAATATAATGCATGTATAATAATATCCAGTGCATATATCAACAAAACCGGGGTGTTCAGGAAACCCTGTAGAGCGGCTCCCCGTAGGAACCTGGGGGGGGGGGGGGGGTGTGCATCCCCATGCACAGCACCGTGCTGTGCAGTTCCGTGGCGTCTCCGCGCCAGCATTTTTTCGACGATCGGAGACGTTCACCGCGTAGACCTTGTCGAATACTACAAGTGTGTCAAAAATCAACTTGATCAGATATCTTTTACTGCCTCATCGGAACACAAATATCATGAAAAAGTGGTTTTTATCTAGTGTTTGTGTCCATTTGTGTTCCATTGTTTTCAAAGTATTTGTGTTCCGATAACCTACTTAAAGATATCCGATCAAGTTAATTTTTTGCATGCTTGTAGTACTCGACGAGGTCTACGCGGTGAACGTCTCCGATCGTCAAAAAAATGGAGGCGCGACAGCACCACGGGGCTGCACAGCACTGTGCTATGCATGGGGTGCACAACACCCCCCCTCAGTCTCTCCCTGTAGGATAGCCTCCGAACATTCAGTTTGGTAACTTTTTTGTTTCTCATTTTTTGTTTTTGTTTTCAATTTTTGCAAAACTAAAAACAAATTTGTGTTTGGTAATTTATTTATGTTTTGTGTTGATTAAAAATATTTTTAAAATTTCTCAAAATTTTCAAAACACAAAACCGGTGATTTGCCTTATTCTTAAAACAGGGTTGTTTAAACAAAAAAATAGGAAACAAAAACTTTATTACCAAACATGTTTTTTTGCTTTTGTTTTTATAAGCAATAAACATGATTTAGAAACAAAAAACTGAAAACAAAAATGTTACCAAACGCACCTATACTATCGCTTTCACCTAGGTTTAATTTAAATTGAGAGAATGTGTAGACTGCGGAGTCAAGAACAAATTATAAGATAGTAGTAGTACTATTAATGAGATTTTTTTTTTAATATTTTTATCCCTCAAACTATAATCATTTTTTGCTACTTTGTCCTTAAATTATGTAAACCCTGAATTTAATCCCTCCACTATTTAATTGCAACCCATTTCATCCAATCCTTAGCGACATCCACTTTTTTAGACAAAAATCTGTTTACAAGCATATAGTTGTGTGCATAGATTCCCGTGGGGCCAACTTTGGGCTCCCACGTACAAATCTTAGACGTTTATTACTTTAAAAATACTTTTTCAAATGGCCTTCGCAAAAATTAGTTGAATCGAATATCTCTAAATGGTTGATCCAATCTTTCAATTTTTTATAACTTTAAACACTTGATAACCAAAAAAAATTGGCATGTAAGATCAAGCAAGTTATCCGATTGAGCAGATTTTTTATGAGGTCACTTGAAAACATATTTTAAAAATTAATGAACAGATTGGATTGTTCATGTGGGATCAGGGACAGAGCCAGAAATTTCACAATGTAGGGGCAAATTTTTTTCTTCAAAATACTTTGCAGGAGCGAGTCTATATAATTCATAAGAAAATTCTTTTTTTTTTTTTTTCTATATACTGTTTGAGGTTTTTTTTCTTGCAGGGGCGACTGCCCCTTCTTGGCTTCATCCCTGTGTGGGACCCCAAAGTGGGCCACACGTCACGATCTTTGCATAAAGATCTGTGCGCGTAAACAGTTTTTTGTTCAAAAAAGTGGATGCCGTTAACGATTGGACGAAATGGGTTGCAATCAAATAGCTTAGGGACTAAATTGGGAGTTTACATAGTTTAAGGACGAAGTAGCAAAAATGTGTATAATTTAGGGGATAAAAACATAACTAAAAAAAAAAAACTCTAATTTAATTTTAGAATTTGCTCAGGGAAGTGGAAAAAATAAATAAATAAATTGAAAAAAAGGAACAATAATCTATTGAAAAAGTATAAGAAAATAACACAACTAATAAAAACGAAAAACAATGAAAATAAGCTCAAAAAGAGTCCAAACCTGGTGTATATTTTTGCTAAGAGATCTGTGTGTGGATTCCGCAAAGAAAATAAGGTATATCCTTTTGTTTAATTTAAATTTTAAAGGGCAAGTGGTGACAAAAAAGGAGCAATAACAAGAGATAAGAAAAACAATGTGAAAAGGGGAAAAAAATTCTATAATTATTCATGTTTCTTTGATTTTTTTTTTGTCCCTTCCTTCCTCAATGCTGAACCAAATATAGAGATGAAGGAGAAGTAATAGTTAAAACAAAGCCTTTAGACTGTGTTTAAATGACTGTAATCTTGAATAGAAATAAGAATTTGATTTTCTGGAATTAATTATTGGCAATTCATAATCTTAGCCACTGTTAGTGGGGTGTAAATAAAAACATTTACTTAGAAAATTTCGTAGAGTCAATGTTTTTCTTTGTGTACAATGAGCTTGGAATTCTAGATTATTATTGGGAAGGAAGGGATCAAATCCTCACATAGCTTGGGAATGTGATTCCTAGATACATGTGTCATTAAAAATCATTTTCATAAACAGATCCGTTTCAAAAGCAATAATCATAGGAAAGCAATAATTTAGGATACGGTATTCTGAGAAAATATTCCCTCTAAGGTCCAAGTACCTAAAATGGTGTAATTCAAGCAATGAATGGCTAATCTCACCACTCAAGAGGCTGATAAACGCAGACCTACAAGATCATACATTATATGAATATCGAACATGGTTACGTGACTTGTAGTATTGTGGTTGCTGGTGGATCCCTTACTACCCAACCTGAGAGCGGACTTTTTATATCTCCTTTCGTACTCCTCCAAGAAGAAAGAGGACCATAATCCCCGATAAGAGCGAGTGCAAGAGCCTCAAGTATGGTAAAACCACAAGAAAAAAAGCATGGAGAAGTTGCACAGAGCTTTTGCTCTTGATCATCTCCGTAAGCAAAATTAAGAACAAGACGAACCTGTAAACATACAAGCTATCGAGAAAACTTGTATAGGAGTAGATTTTTTTGGGGGTGACACTGGAGAGGCGCGATCAGCTCAAGTCCCACTAAGGAGCAGACCGTTGGCAACCCACACTGTCGGACGAATTCTCTTTTGGGTCGTAATTGCCATTTTTCGTCGTTGGCCAATGTGTAGCCACAGGGTGCTCAAACCGTTGGAACTCTTTTCATTTTTTGGTTGCAGCCTTTGCCCCCAATTGATCGACATAAAATGTTCTTTGCTTCTGCCATCTAAGCATTATTACAAACCTTTCATACAAAACCAATTCCAAACATCCATTCATGGGCCACTACTCAATTCATGAAGTTCCAACATTTTCCATCCATTTACTTGTCCATCATAACAGGCCATGTATGCCCTCATACATCACACAAACGACCACGGTTCTTAATTCCATCATACTTGACAAAACAGAACTAGGGGTGTGCACAGGTGAGGCCGGGTTGGTTTGGCCTATGCCTGACGCCCGACTCGCTACAGTCGGGTTGAAAATGAATGGACCCAATTTCGACAACTCTACTAGGAAAACCGTCCGAGAATGGTGTTTCGGTTTTCGGTTAGGTCGGACGGATTGTTTGTTTTCATATTGTTTCTGGAAGTAGATTAATTTTTTTTTTCATAAACCTCTCAATTGTTTTTGGGAGTAGATTGTTAAATTTTTTTTATTATTAATGCTCAGTTATTTCTCTATGGAACAATAGCAATTTGAGTACATAAATTACCCCATATTTTCTGAAATCGCCACTGCCTTCAATATAGTTAGAAACACATTCCAAGCAATGTGCTTCCTACTTCCTCTTTAAATACCCTTGCAGATAGACATTTGATACAGAGGGAAACTAAGTTACCACCATTCCTCAATCAGCGTTCAACATTAACAAAAGATTCTTCTTTTTTCCAATAGCAATTTTTTTTATTATTAATGCACATAAAAGGATCGGAAAACATTTTGAAAACAACCACTAGAAGGCTAGAAACAACACTGATGATTGGACAATGTCTTGTTGGACATATTGCAACAATAGAGCATTCAAATATAAATATATAACCATGGACATTGTGAATTCTCCTTGTTTATAAAGCAGCAACAGTAATGATAGAGACCACAATAGTGCAGTAAGTCTGAGAAACTAACTCAGACATGCCATAGTTCGTACGTTCAATTCCTTGTGCATAGCAAAAACAAAAAAGCCCAACTTGGCTAGTGAAAACCAGCGAAACAGACAAGGCAAAGAAAATCTAACTTCGCTTCAACCGAAGTAGAGTAAAAAATAAACACTAGTTTTTCTGGTAAAAAATAAAATAAAAAAGTAGCTGTAAAGTTGACCTGTAACAATGGCAGAGTGGTCTTGCAGCCTCAAGCAATTAAATCCGATCGGCAAGGTATCTCACAAGAGAATTAATAAGCTTCGTAAAATTGAAATTCCTGAGTTCCCGTGACCCAATTTTGATCCGTGCAAGGAAATCCGTAGCAATCCAACAAAAACTCAGCATCAATGTCTCCCCACCAGCACCATCAATGGCTTGCATCTCCAGTGAGCCCAACTAGGATGGTAAGTAACCTGGTACCATGCTGATGCCTTCTTCTCATACACAACATTATGATCAAAATCAGGCCCCAATTTGTCAAAAACTTGCCTGAACTCTTTCCTAAGGGCACTGTAAGCATGTTTGAGCTTCTCTTGAAGGTCCCCTCTCTTTTGGCTATTGTTCTTGGGCATGGACCATACGTAGCCAGTAACAACCTCTTCTTCCCGGCTCACCTTTTTTTTTATCATTAAAAAGTTACACATAATAAACGAAAAGGGTACAAATAAAAGTAGAAAAGGTATGAGACAGTGTGAAGACAACCCAAATGGTCACCTTGTATTGGCCAAGAAGAGAATTCAGTTGTCTATCATAAGAGCACTTATGTTTCCATGCATTAGATACGAAATCTTTGGAACCCAAAAACTCGAGGGTAGAATCATAAGGAACGTTTTTAGGATCAAATGTCAAATCGGAAGATGCTTCTTCCACGCCTTTGTCATAATCATCTTTTATTAGACGATAGAGCTTCCCTAAAATTTTCTTTGACTTGTACGTTTGATACTCTTCTTTACCCATGAAGTCAAGATTCTTTGCCCATGAAGTCAGGATTCTTTGCCCATGAAGTCAGGATAGAGTTTGGACTTTAAACCACGAGGTTGGTTAAGGAGAATTTTTCTCCCTTAAGCCGTCCTAGTCTGCCCGCAGCACTTACTGTCTCTCCTCCAAACCTCCCCTTCCAAATCGTCTATGCGCTCCTCCCTGTAGTACAGATGTGCAGTTCTTTCTTTGCAGGATCCATTGTTGTAACACTTATCAAAAGGCAGGATCCAGGTTTTCTTTTCCTTTTTTGTTTGTTAGGACGAACGCAAAATTGGGTTGGGACAACAGACAACTCTTTTACAAATCGTTGCATGTAAACATTGGAAGGTTAAGAAAAATTACTTGGCGCGCATCTCAATATACAGAGAAACCACGGTCGAACGGTTCTGGATTCCGGTAACAGCAAAGCTGGGTCCTTGATAGACTGTAATTGTAATCATAACCAAAGGCTCATACCTGACTGCACCCAAAACACCACCATGAAGCTCATCGAACACCAATCATTTGACAACAGATTGCATACCTCAATACCAATTGTTTTAGAGTCTTGAACAAAACAGGATTTAGCTTCAGAGATAGAACACGAATAGTACCTTTTCCTGGCGATTTTGAGAAGTAATTAGCATCCATCTTTGGAACAGAAGTTCGATAACATCAAGGAGGCGGGCAGGGAGAGTATTAGGGTTCCTGATGACAGCGTGAGGCGGAGAGAGAGAGAGAGAGAGAGAGCAAAGTAGTAGTTGAAGAAATTGAAAAGAGTTAATAATACATTACTCTTTCCCATGTGCTTCCACTTTGATTGGCTGGCCTACATAACGGTGGTTTTGGGATCATGGAGTGCACCGTATGTTGCACTAATTTCAATCCTCCAAAATTATTTTCAACGGTTCAGATTCTCAGACGTTTTCTTATTGGCCAAAACTATTAAAGCTCGCAAGTAGAGTGGAGTGCAGTTAGTGCCTCCCTTACACTCTCAGGGGTCCAGATTCTCAGACGTTTCTTTAGTGTTTTTTACGAGGTGTTTAGGAGCCTCATTTTCAGCTATTCATTCAACTATTAGGCTTTTTGAATCTTTAGGTTATGGTCAAAATATATTTTGAATTTGTTAGAAATGTTTTGGAGAAATTTGTAGAATATATTTTGCAACAGAAGTAGCATCTCACAATAACCATCGTTGTCTCACAATAACCATCGTTACTAGTTTATTGTGAAGATCTATTTGCCCTGGCCACCAAATTTGTAAAGGGAAATGATTTTCACACTCCTTATCATCTCTTTGCACTTCATTTTTTTGTCTTCAGTCACCTTGAAATTACTAAATTATCTTTACTTATTGAGTCACTTTTTCATATGAAGGGTAATTTGGTATTTTCAAGTGAACAAAGACCCAAAAAAAAAGTGCAAAGGGTTAATAAGGGGGTGTGAAAATCATTTTCCATTTGTAAATCTCGTATCAAAACTTAAAGAAAGAAAAAAATCAGAATCAGTCGTAAGCACAAACGAATTGATAAGAAAACAGTACTGTCTGCAATCAAGAGTTCAACACCCACAATTTAAAACCACACTACGACGCGAAGTACAAAAAATATGAAACAAACTCACATCAATGCCAACGAAAAAGCATTGTCAAATTCCCAAAGTGGAGTAATTCAAAGCAAAAGAATCGAATAAATCCACAAACAGTTTAGAAAGACAGAATCTAGAGGACAAAATCACTAGAAAAACACATGCCTGCGCCCCCATGTCGGTTTGCCTGTGTGCCGATACATATTCAAAAAATCACGGCGTTGGGCACCCCTGATTTCGGCCGGTGAATCTACTTGCAACTAAAAACCGCCATCCATTTTTATCCTTCTCAATGCTTAACTTCACCTCCTCTACCTCCTCCTTTTGATCTCCAACATCCATGTATATTTTGGATCAGAGTTCCGGAAGTGAAAACACATCTACAATGTAGTAAATGGCTCATGCGGCATCAATGAGTATTTTTTCAATATTTATGAAGTATGAATTGCACCATTGACAAAAGCATCCAGTCTGTTTAACAGCATCCGACTGTTTTGATATGCATATCCCTTCCGAGTAATGGCTCCCCGGGTGAATGGAACTCTTGATGCTAGTGTAACCTAAAACATTTTTTCTGATATAGACATTTGATCAACCAACGCCATCAGTCTTCTGTGAGTCTGTCCCCAATCACATTTTACGACAAATAGTCATGCCATCGCCAATAGGTACCTAAAATGGCAACTTTAAAAATTGAGTAATTTAAAGCATGTTACACAGGAAAAATGGGAGAACTATCTTCCACCTACCATGCTGATGCTTACACGTTTGTCCTCCATCAGGCATCTGTTGAAATTTCTAATACTGAGGGTCTTTGAGTCCATTACCTACTCAAAAGTAAGCAGTTAGAGTCGCACGACATGATCGATATCTCTACAGAAAGGTCCACAAAGCATATTTATTTAGATAATAATTCACCAGCGGATTAGCAACTCTTCCATGCCACAGGACATTATCAATCACAATAAGACCCCCAACTCTAACCTGCGGCAGGACACTAGCAACAATCAGTACATAAAAAAAACGCCGACCAGAATTGCAGATTTTCACTGAATAGTAATGCTATGGTGACCACATCAGAAGGTACCTAAAAAATGTGGTTACCATAGCATTATTGTTTACCGAAACATTGAGCTGTAAATTGTGACCTAACCAGCTGTAGCAGCAATTCAAAATATTCCTGATACATTCTCTTCTCAGCGTCAACAAATGCAAAGTCATAGCTGCATAAAAGATGTGATGAAACTGTGAAATGCTATCCCGTGTATCATATAACACCAATAATAGTAATTGGAGGTATATTACATACAACATGAAGAATGCACTTGCTTGCAAGTCTATGAGTCGCAACAAGATGAAGACTTCATCCATGGTAAATATAGGATGGTGGAAACTACTTAGAAAGTAAGGCACTTTGGTCATTTCGCATGTTCAAAAAAGACTGCTTGCAACATAGTCTCTAGCTTTGCTGCAGGTGTGGTCGCCCTCTAACTTCACAAACAGCATAGGTGTACCGCAGGATTCTACTGCTTATTAAGATTGGATGGGGCTCACTTGACTTGGTCTCCACACTACTAACAACCACTCCATTCCCTTACCTGGACTGATGTAGGTGAAATTTTCAAAGATATCTTTTCAGTTTATTATTCCGAAATTAGTAGTTTATTAGGACTATTGCAATTTTAGAGAACATCGCCAGATTTCAATTTTCAAACTTCTATAGATATCACTAGGATTCAATGCACTTCTATCATAATCATTATCGACATTTCTGACTCAAACAGAAGCATAGTCATGTAGCGGCCACTATGGGGGTCAAACATTGATGAAGGGAAATAAGCATGGATGAAGGGCAACCCAATGCTAAGTTTCAGGGACTACAACTACATATAACTGAGCTTGATAAATACCTGCAAGCTTCCCCCATTTGAATCATATATCTCAAAACGTCGGCTGCAAGACCATGTTTCACGTCCACCTAATGCCACTTATTCATCTCAGTAGTTAAAGACATTAAACATCAACAAAAGAAGACCGAGTAGCACAGTAATGTAAACATGGAACAAGTCAACACAGATAAGAACTACAAACTGTCAAGGTAGAATACAATGACAGAAATAGCAACTGTCGAAAAGTAATGGATGGCTTCAAATGTTTAGTAGATAAATTTTGAGAATTTACTTAACCAATAACTTCTTTCACACAAGCATTGGCAAAGAGAAAAGACTCGCCTTATGTGAAACACCAGCTCGGTCATAATACCGCTTTGCAACCTCCAGACATACTGCATCTCTTTCACAAGCAACTAAACGGCCTGATTCTGGTAGGACTAAAGCAATGGCCAATGATGAGTAACCCTGGAAGTAAAATTCATTAGACTAATAAGCTGTAAAAAAATTCGAGAATATCACCTCCCTTCATTGCAGAAAAAAGTTGTATGCACAGAGAGAGAGAGAGAGAGAGAGAGAGAGAGAGAGAGAGAGAGAGTTACATCTTACATAAATGTCCAGCAGCCTCTAGAAGAAAAAGGAAAGATATTAACTATTTTGTTGTGTTGGTCTCAATAAATGAAGAGGACTAAAATGACCTTAATTTCTACGTAATAAATCAGATGCCATTGAGCCTTTCTATTACCCAAACGTAAGGTATATAATAAATTATTCAGCAACTACTAGAGAAACTAAAAGCAAACAACAAGGATCCAAGCTTTAAAGTTCATTCCAATTGGGAAATCGATAAAACTACTACACCAAATATGATCATCATTTCCTAGATGTAGAGGGATAGGTTAGTGGTTGAGCTAGCTCCCCTAGAGCACCTTCATCTATAAGGTCAGGAGTTCAACTCCTACCAACCCTTGCCCTTCCCCCTAGGATATAATAGATAATAGTGTGAAGCGAAGTCCCACATCGCCTGAATACCAAAGTAATATGAAACACATAAGTATGAGGACGCCCTCACTTCATAAGCTAGCTTTTGGGGTTGAGTTCTACCCAAGGCCATGTCACAAATATATGTAGACAATTGCCTTGCTAAAAAAGAAAAAAAGAAAAAAAAAACATGATTCTCATTCCCAAAATCATTATATTCATGAGAAAAAAAAAGGAAAACTGCAGAATCACACTGTCACGCATTGTAACTCATCACGAGCACCCTATTCATGCCATCAATTTCAACAAGAGTAATGTTTCAACTAAGTACAACAATTCTAGAACTGCTTGCTGCATTCTTGCAGTCATGATGTCTTAAAACTCGGTAATTCAGACAAAAGAACACAGCCGTAAACACAAGACAGTTGTGGTGCTTAAGAATGAACTTTCCCTCAATTGCTTTGTGATGCAAAACAATTGTAGCCTCTAAGACCAAGTCTCTACAGAAAGCCCCATAGAAAATTCATTGACCACACTTCTAACTCGCCGAGTCAAGTTCCTCTAAAGAGGGGAGAACTGATAGGGAACAGGACGGGATATTCGTTATTCGTCATGGAGGATATTTACCCATGTAAATTACAATTTCTGAGGATATTATTTAGTAGATTTAATTATTATTATGGGAATTAACCATTAGATTCTTTTGTTAGGACATTTATCTTTATTTGTAGTTACTATTTGGAAGAGACTATTTAAGAGGCTGGTGACACCTCTACTTCCCTCTAGATGTGGATTTATAGGGTTCCTTAGGTGCTGATTCCTAAGCTTTGATCTTAGTTGATATGTCTTCCTCTAACTGTCCCGCATCACTTGTCCATTCGGTACCTTCCATCATGTTTTTATAGCACCCTAATTCTTTACAATTAAAGGAAAAAATGTACTGAACTTCATTGATCGTTCACATGTACATAAACCTGCTACAACTACAAGGCTCTATAGTGTTTCTTAGTTTTTGTTTCAGTTTTCCATGAAGAGGATAGGAGACGAAGCAACCGTAATGCTATGACAACGCATACGCCGGGGATAAAGCAAGTAACTGAGATAATTACTGTTCAAGATGCACAAATACTCACAGTATAAACGCCAACTTCAATGCACTTTTCTGCCCCAAGAATCTGGACAAGCATTGCAAGTAATTGAGCTTGATCAGGGGATACCTGCCAACAAAGAAGCAAATTTCCAATTTCAGGTATTATGAATAAAAAGGAAATAGTCCAACATCAGTTCTATGCCTCAAGTATACCAACAAATCTTTACATCCGGCTAGGGGTGTACAAACACGGGGACAGATTAGTAAGGTAAAGAGTGATTCGAGCTATCCACAAGGAAGAGTGAGTCCTAACCCTAATCTTTCTTCCCCTATCTGATAGTAGACCACTCTAACAACAGGTTTTCATTCCGGAGCTTGGTCATCCCAGATGAGCTGAGCTACGATGTTTGGCATTCATGAAGATGCAACCCTGTCAGAAAGGGCATTCTTGCTTATCTATATATGATAATCTGCTAATTGGGTCACCCCAATTGCATTTTCAAGGCACCAAAATCACAATTGAAATAGTCTAGGGACAACTCCCTCCATGGTCTTGTGTTGGATGCCCCCAAAACTTCTTATACTTTACATTCCTCAGAGGCATTGTTCATGCTTTGAGTCTCTGACGCTGCAGTCCAACTTCGCATGCAATTCTTTACTTTGAATTTTTCTTATGTTAAAAAATAATAGATGAAGAGGAGGTACAAGGGAGTTTTCCAAGGAACTCTAGGCCTCTGTACATATAGGAATTTTCGTCGAACTACTATGTTCTCACAAAGAAATTGGGAAAGTACTACGTTTCTTAAACTATTTGTAAAAATACTCCTTAGCGCGATTTGGAATTGCGCTAATTATAAAACGCGAACTAGTATTGCGCTAACAGTGCCCATGTGGCACCCGAAGTTCGTGTCGGTGTTTAGCGCGATTGCAAATTGCACTACCATAGGTGTTTAGCGCGATCTGAAATTGCGCTATCCAACCCTTAAAAAATGGGCCTCAACTGACTCCTCTCTAAAACTCCTCCCTTCAAAGAGAAGACGAACAAATTTCTTAACCCCAACAAGAGTGATGATACCTAGCAGCTCAAGGTGTCGTGGCGGCGCTAGACGATCCCTTCGAACAATTTTGGAGAAGTGCCTAATGGCTTTGGAATAGAGCCCGGCATCAAGGGCGGCAATGGCGGCTGTCTTACGGCGGAGGAGGAGCTTGATGTGGCTGAGCAGTTGGGAGATGCTCTCATGTTTTGTTTTTGGGGCAGACGGTGGTTGGTTGGAATCACTACCGGAGACTGGGAATTTGTGGCGGAGAGGAAGGTCGATTGCTCCCCTCTCTCTGTCCCTGGTCTCTCTATTGTCAATGAATACCCTTCCTGCTTATAGTACGGAACTAAGGATAATCTGGAAGAGGGTTTTGTGATGCAACAACTACGATTTCTGCCAATGAATACTGGGTTCTGGCCCTTCTGGGTAGGTGACAGAATCAAGAAGAGAGCCTTCAGTCTCTCTATTGTGCCAATGAATACTGGGATATACCGTCCTGTGTCGAAGAAGGGAGACACGTTCAGTTTTTTTTTAAGCTTTGGGTAACGCAATTTGCAATCGCGCTAAACACCTACGTGGACTTCGGGTGCCACATGGGCACTGTTAGCGCAATTTCAGTTCGCGTTTTATAGTTAGTGCAATTCCAAATCGCGCTAAGGAGTATTATTACAAATAGTTTAAGAAACGTAGTACTTTCCCAATTCCTTTATGAAAAAGTAGTAGTTCGACGAAAAAATCTGTATATATAAGTAGAACTAAAACAAATTAACAATAAGGATCTACGACCAAGAAAGCCATCAAGACCCTGGGTTTTTGATAAGGAAAAAAAAAGTGCATACAGCAAAAGAACCATGGCGAAACGGAATCGGAATACCTGCATCTGACTACCTCGCATGCCGGCAGTTTCCTCTCTGAGTTCCCGTAGAATCTGAAATGCATATTAGAGTCACCACAGCACGTACAAAGGGTTTGTTTGGAAAAAAATTATTCAGCCTTGTTTTGGGCCGGTCTATGTGGTCCTTTCAACAGAATCACGTCAAATTTCTGGGATTAATCATTCGTTTTAGCGAATTGAATCTAGAAATTAACAAAAGATTATGACCACAATCTCTAGGAAGTTCACAGAAGTAGAAAAATTTCACTGTAATTGGTTTATTTAAGGTCCAATTATCCCGGCCTTTACAACCTCAATCTATATTATATTTCTCTGATTCCGTTTCAGACGAATGTAAAATGTTGAAAAGAAAAGAAAACGTCACCAAGTGAGAGTAAACTGAGAGCCAGTGGAAGAGTTCACCTCGGGCTCTCTGACGTTGGTCAATAAGTAATCGTACAGCCGCGGCGTAACGCTAATAACTTGTTTATTCCCGTAGTTGTCGTCACTGGCCGCCACAACTGATGCTTCAACACAGCAGTAGCCTCGAAGGAGACGATTCGAATTGCGTGCCCAAACATGACGACCTCCTTTGGCGTGGGCAATTGGGGAAGAGACGCGAACCAGTCTCTCTGAGCTTCCAAGGAGGAAAGTTGCGTACTTGTTGTTGGGAAGAAGAAGAAGATTAGGGCGAGACAAATGAGGGCTGCAGATGAGTAGAGGGCTTCCCCAACGGGAAAGAAGAGACGAAATACTAACCATGTGGAACAACTGGGAAAAACCACTCTGGCTCCCCCATTGATCAAAGCAAAGGGATGTAGGCATTTTGGCTAATTTGTTTGATTAAATTTTTTTTTTGTCTCCATTTAAAAAAAAGAAACATATTTGTTAGCTTTCGGCGTCAACTTTTTTGCGGATTATAAGAGTCAGGAAAGTAAAAAATTAATTATCCAAACTCAGAATTTTTTGAATAATTAAAAAAAAATGATGTTTTGACTTATTTTTTTGTATTTATTCAAAAAAAAAAATTTGAGTCCTGATCATAATTTTTCTATTTCAAAAAAAAAAAAAAACAAACAAACAAACAAAAAAAACTGATATATCTGTAAAGGGTGATCAAAGTAAGGGGCGCAAATGGTGTTTAATAGGACTCAAATGGGTACACTTAAATTTGGGTAAACAAAAGGACACAGAGAATTTCTGGCTCTTACCATTTTTTTAACCCAAATTTAGTGAGAAGAGTAATAACTCAATTTAAGAATGAGCATCTCTCATGAAAAACCTAATTTTTACCCCAAAAAAGACTTTTAATGCAATATGGTGAATAAGAAATCCAATTTTTACCTTGAAAAAGACTTTCAATGGCAACATAACAAATAAGAGGGGTATTTACATTGTACAATCTCAAGTAAAAAAAGAAAAGAAAAGAAAGGACATCAACACACTTGTATATAAAGGGAGACAGATGTGGTTGCTTGCCACCTTAGATTATTTTTCTAATTTCATAGTCACTTTAGGATACTTTTGAATTTTCATAGAGGATAGAGTAGTTCTGGCCTTGTTCGTTTCCCTGTTTAGTTTTAGTTTTAATTTTGATGACATCATCATTTTCCTTATTTCTCTCTCTATCTCTCTCCACTCATTACACCTGCTGACATCATCGAAATTAAACTAAACTATTTAACCAAACATAGCCTCTGTAATTTTCTCATATTCTCGATGGAATTGTGGTTTGTTTGGAATTGGAGCTCAAAACGTGGAGATGAACGAAGCCGTGTAGTGCGAACACTCGGTTTACAAAGAGGAAATTGCAGATTTTCTGCCTCTCTACTTTTAAATTTTTTACTTTTCACCTGCTCCCTCAGTATGTCACTGTTGCTGTGGCTTATTCATCCTCTTCTCTGTTTGATCCATTGTTCCTTCGACGCTGGATGATATAAAAAGAAGGCATTGTTGAAATTGGAGGATATTGTTCGTCTTTCTTTTGTAGTTTTGGTGCGGGTTGGTTTGTTCGGAAGAGGTAATTTCTGATTGGGAATTATGCAAATCAATTTTAAGATTAATTGTGTCATGATTTTGTTTTGTGAACCTGTGATTTTTGCTACCTTGAATTTCTTTAGTATAATGTATGTGTGTTTGAAGCGTCACTAGAAGATGCATAACTCACAAATTCCCAATTTGCTTGCCAAAGAACTGAGACAATAAATCAAAAAGGAAACCTTAAATTACCCGATTTTCACAGGAAAACCCACAACCCAAAACCATTGCTTATGTATACATGTGAATGAGAGATTCAAAATGCTCATTTTCTGAGAAGCTACTTGGCAACCAAACAGAGGACAAAATAACAATTGAGGTAGTGAATGCAGGAGCCTAACTTGGTATTATTATTCAATACTCATTCAAGATTGATCAAACCCAGCTGGTGAAGAAGGCAAAAGGAGACATAAATAGGACCATTCGTAAGAAAGAGGCTAGAAACAGTTTGGTAATTTTCTTCTGAAGGTTGCGTTTGATACTTTATGTTACTTGTTCTATAAATCCTATGTTATTTTGTTAATTATGTAAAAAAAAAAAAAAAAAATCTAAGAAGTCGATCTATGCTCATAATTTCATTTTAAAATTAATGGGTACATTGAACTTGTTCAAACTTTTGTGGTGTTCAAGAATTTTATAACTAATTGGCTAGAAAAGAGCCAAACATTGATGGTTAGTATTTGAGGGTACTCTTGCCAAATTCTAGCAAGGGCATGCATTTTAGCACGCAACAAGAGAATTCTTGTAGCTAATTGGGCGGTAGATCTTTTGAAAGCAAGACCTTAATTCATCGAGCCACACAATCGTTCTGCAAATGCTTTGTTTGTTCCCTGAAGTGTTCAAGGAGTTGGTATGTTATGTTCCCTACAATTCATTAGCAATATTTGACTATTCATCAAAAAAGAGCTAAGCATATCAGATTCTCAAAGTAGAAATATTCTAATTCATTTTTTGTTTCATATATAGCATATCAAACTTCTTGGTTCCTTCATGCTGTGGATGAGATTCATGCTTACATGCAACTGGTGAGATGTAATATTATTCATATTCAATAGTAGTTGGATTATGTAATTTGGTTACTACAACTGATTTGCCTATTAATAGAATGTACCAGAGAAATTCCAGCCATATATATTGGCACCACCGGCCGCAGTTGCTATTGTTCACAGTGGCAACCAAAATTGGTATGTCAAGATTGAAAATAACAAATTAACAGATGGATGGTATGAAGTTGTTCATGCTCATAACTTAGAGTGTGATTACTTCCTAATCTTTGCTTATGTTGGCCACTTGGAATTCGATCTCTTCATCTTTGATGAAGAAGGATGTGAAAAGAGTTATGCATTGTCCTCCACTCTACCAATTGAACACGCTGGTGCTCTGATCAGTTCGGATTGAGAAGTAGCACTGTGTAAGAGCAATGGCTGTAAGGCTCCAACCTTTTGTTAATAATTCTTTCAAAATGCAATGCATTGCATTCATCAGAATTAAAATGAGTATTCATTTCCTTCTATGATTCTTCCAGCTACAACACTAAATGCTTGTCCTACCAAGTAGTTTTAGAAGTGCTAGACATGCATTGAGATGCACTCTCTTATTGACAACAGGCGATCTAGAGAAATTTATAAGAATAGATGTTACATTAACACTGGATATATATAAATAGATTTTAAAATTTACAGTTCTTAAGACATTGTCTTTTTTGTATTCAGTGCACATCTTCAAGATTCAAAGCTTATTGCAATATGCATGGGCATCAAGAGCTTACTCTTGTGATGAAACATGAAGAATGGACATCAACCATGTGCATGGCTTTTTAACATGTCTGGCTGGAAGAATTTTGTCCATCTCTACAACCTCAAACTATTTGATGTTTTGGTCATCTCTCAAGATATTAACTTTGTGCTTCATGTAATGGTACTTCATTTGAATGATTGGGAGAATACCTATCCATGGTAGTTCGAGGACTATGAAGACCTTTGAATCTAAAAATCAAATGACTGAAGACCTTATCGTTTTGGGGTTTTGAGATGATGGATTGGTGAGTAGTGTTTTTTTTTGGATCCATTGTTTGTTGGCTAACTGAAAATATAATTGTCTCAAAAATTTTGGCTAGGTAATTCTGGGTTATATATGTCAAAAGGCATCTGACTTATATTTTGGAGCTTAGTAGGCTATGTTGCCTCATGTGAAGTGTATATTTTGACTCCTGCTATATATATTGAGTAGCTGCAGTTGCTACATTTTTGTATTGTAATCCAATCGCTTCCATGCTTTGTCTTACAAGTGCTATGCCTATTATTTGCAACACCAAAACACAGATTATGTAACTCTTGACATCATTCTCTAATTAATTAAAAGCATATTTTTTTTATGCATAAGGGTAACATACATAAATGTGGTGACTAATTTCTGGCCTTATCTATCAACTAATTCTATATGCTTCGACGATTAGTCCATGTAATGCATAGATTAGAATCACCTCCATCCAAATCTCTGACAAATGCAGAAGTAGGGCTCTCATATTTGTTAAAATTCGCAGGCTCGAATAGCACGATCCACTCCATTGTGAAAGTATAAAAATTACAATACGTTTTTTCAATAACTGAAAAAGGTCAAGGCTGGTAGAACTTGAAGAGAAAAAGGTCATTTTGATGTCCAATATTGCTTTCTAATTTTGCTATCCAAAAGCAAAAAATGGAGGGAAAGCAAGGACCATTTTCATTGGCAAGTAGGGGAAAAAGGAGATAATTGACATTTCATATATAGTGGAGAGTCACTTTTGACATACCCACGGCAAAACATGAAGCATTGCTAATCTCACAAATTCATTGATCTCTCTATATCCTTATCTTCATTTTTGTAAAATTGAGTGTAATTTCTTTTTAAATCTTAACCAACGCCAAATGAAGTTGACACGTAACCGTCTTCAAACCTCATGTCCTTATATCCTCATGCTATGTCAAATCTCAGCCAAACTATAATTTCGATTTATCGGCATTTTTGGGTCAGTTAGTCGAGCTTTATTCAACTCTATGTTCTAGGTTTTCTTTCAAAAAATTAGTGTTCAATCAGTCTTTCAAAACATTACTCCTTCGCCAGAACATTTAGCCCAGAAAAACTTGTAAAATTTTTGAATTAATAACGTTGCCAGAAAACATCGAATATTTGATAACTAAAGGCCAAAAAAAAATTGTATCAATAGAAACAAGGAAGTCTCAATATCAATTCCCTCGAAACAATACCATAAAAACAAAACCTAATAACATAACTTAAATAGACTTAATTTTCCTAACACAAACTTAAACACAAATCTTGACACAAGCTTTGTATCTACCCCATACAAATGATAAAAAACGTTCAATTTATTTAAAACATATTTGTAATAGTCCTCGGGAAAAATCAACTTGTTTAGATATTGGCAAAAGTTTGACTAGTTTCATTTAGTTAATTTTGTCAAATTTTATAAGATAAAACTAAATAAACCAATCAAGTCCTTACCAATATTCAAATAAATTGATTTTTTTTTTTATAGAAACTCTTACAAAAAATATTTTTAACAAATTAAACGGCTCTAATTTTTTGTGTTGGACTACGATTCTTACCCCTATTTGTAATCATTATTTTCATGTGTCTCTCTATATGTCTCCAATCATTTCCAGCCTATTTTCAATCATTACTTTTATTTTCTCCCTTCAATTATTACCCAAAAATCAAAACTCAAAACCCAAACAAAACAAGATGTTTTGGGATGAGATTCGGTTTTTTCCCACGTTCATTTGGAATGGAAAAAGTTGGAAACGAAGAATGTCAAAAGGGATTCCTCGACAACCCTCTGTACAAAAAAGGGGAATACTGGATTTCGCTCTCCTCGCCATTTCTAACTCCTCGCCAACTACTTTAGTCTTGCACTGTTCTTGCGGCTGAGTTGTACTTTGTTTATTGAAACACTGTTGCTACGGCAATGGATGGCATAAAAGGGAGTCATTGTTCAAGAATTGAGAATAATTTTCGTGTGAGACTTGTGCCTTGTTTAGGTTGGTTTTATTTCGGCACCTCTATGAATGTATTTTGTGACATACTCTATCTCTATATACATTTATGGTGTTGTCTAATTTAATTTGTAAAGACGACTAAATTGGTCAAGATTATAAAAGAACAAAAGAATCTACTAGTTCTGGGGCAGATTGGCTGCAAACTGGTAAGTTTCATTTCGGATTTTGAGTTATCTAAATCATCCATGTACAATTTTGGAACTGCCAATCATCTCCCTGATTTGTTTTGTTTTTGGTTTCTGATTTTCTTGTTCTCGCTTTTTTATGCTTTACTTGGTGCTTCTTATTTGTATGCATTCATTTAAACAAAGGAAAATTTTCTCACAAAACAAAGAGAAAATTTCTCACGAAACAGTATGAAGTGATCAAATGATGCATGTGTTTGTGATGTCCATCCTTTTTGCTCATGATTTTTGGGGCGTTCTATAACACTGCCTAATGCTGTGTAAGATGGATATCGGCCATTAGATTGTTTTATATTTTGGATATTCTCTTGCACAAGTCAACAAGAACCGCAAACCGCTAGCATAAAGACTCAATTAACTCTTACAAACCGGATTACTGAAATACAGTCACTAAATCTTTCAAACCAAAATTTTGGAATGAAAGATGCTTTACCTACACAAGTTGTGTGGGGTATTTTCCAAGAACTACAGAAGACGTACAGACTAGCTCGTCAAAGGTAATCACGTGCCCATGAACGTGGTAAATAACATGGAACAATACGCGGATGACCATCGAGCCCATAATCCAGTAAGTCCACTTGCTCGTCGGATAACGCAGATGGAACGGCCCAATGCGGGATAAACCCTAGCAACATACCTTCCTTGCGAAGATAAGGAAGGAGGGAATATTCGAAGATATTCCCAGAACCAGTTAAGCTTGCAAAGATAAGCACGATCTTACTCAGTGATGGAAAGCAAGCCAGCTTACCTAATAAGGAGCAAATTCCCGTGAAGGGTAAAACTTCGAACGAGCAATAAGTGGCCATCTTGGCAAGAATCCTTATCGAATAAGGAATCCAGAATCATGCGGGCTACACTGCCCAATAAGGAAGAATCCTAGCTTGGAAGGATTCCATACAGAGAAGAATTCCACAAGGAATGTAAGCACGAATCAATCGCCTATATAAAGGACATGACTCTAAAACGCTAGAGGTATGCTAAAACCTATTCTTATACTTACACACTCGTTTCACCTATCCTCCAGTTCGTCAGTACTAACTTAGGCATCGGAGGGCCCTTGCCGCCAAGAGGCAAGGGTGCTCTGATAGTTTGTTTGTGCTGCAGGATCAAGGTTGCTCCATTCGAAAAGGATTTGATCTCATGGAAGCAAGAAAATAACTTTGTGAGTTTTTCCCCTCTTACACAAGCAGCAATGGAGAAGCGAGGAACAAAGCGAGAAACGTTGATCTCCCAAAACCCACCCTATTGTATTTAGCGAGAAAGATTGTGAAAAGAAGCGCCGAACAACTAAAAGATTACCCACCGAAATGTAAAATATACAAAACAAATCCAAAAAATATGATCAGACTTGATAATAATTGATACAACAATCATGTGAGGTTATACACAGGAGAGAGGTTTCTGTAATTTTTAAAGTTCAACATGTAAATGAGAAATTATTCTCAAACGAGGAGTAACCCACGGGATCAAAATAGTCGACTATCTGCTGAAATGAGCTGTGAATGTAATATACTATACCTCTCTTACGCCAACATCATCGTATTTGAAACAATTTAACATACCTTCTAAACACTTGGTATGTCAGATTCTTAGGCAATCGAAGTCACACATTGAACCTCCAACACATCAAATTCATTGACGTCAGGGACATTGAGCCTGCTACGATCTTGGCTATCAAAATCTTATCCATGAGTTTATCTTGTCTTAGATTGGATAACTTTTAAAAATTATTTCTTACTGTAGTTTAGATATGCTTAGGCATGAGAATGGATAAGTTCAAAAAGTGTAATTCTTGCTGTATGAGATCTTGAATGTAAGCATCCCTAACCATCCATTTTGGACTTTAAGATTGGAAAAAAGCATCCAAAAATTTCGTCTTCAAATATCTGCAAATATGAATAAATCATCAAAAAACGAACAAAGTGATCATATTTTGTTTTCCAGTTATGGAATGGCTTTATGTATTAGATTTATAGAGTTCTCAGACTAACGTGTTCGAATAGGTTAGCGTCTAAAAGACATTGACGATGAAGGAATTTGTGATGCAATTAGGGCACATCCAATTAGTGGCGAGATGACATGGTATAACCAATTTGACAAGTATGAGTACGACAATGTAAGTGCTATTAATTAATTACTTGATTTATTATTATCATTTTTTTGGCATGGCGGTATATATCAATTGGTATATTAGGTTAACAACTAAATGGCATTTGCAGTCTCTCCATAGACTCGAAACCCAAATCTCTCTTTTGGAGGCCAAGGAATACACCTAGATGGGTTATCTCCAAAGCCATGGCTTCAAATTAGAGATGCCAATTTTTTTTTTTTGAAGGCTGTGTGACATTTTTACACTCTTGATGTCAAATTTTCAGTATTAAAGTACAAAACACCTAATTATTGAAATCCAAAATGCTAGCACATGGAACTTATTTGAAACAAATGGTTTGGAGCAAAATCATTGTATGTTTTGACATCAGGGTCGAATCAAACGATGATGACAAAAGTTACCAGTTTCAATTTCACGTAGGATTTGGAGCCACGGGTTGGAGATGCTCCACATCTGCTATTTACTTGAATTTGTATATAGTTAGAAATTTCAGTTTCTATTTTTGCTAATTTGATTGTTTAAACATTTTAGGGAAATGGGATTCTGCGTAAACCCCGCGATGAAGATTCGAAAGAAAAATGACGAATCTTATCACATGGTCTTGGTAGTCGACTATGATTCGATAAATGGCGAGGACTATTATATAGTGAAGAATTCTGAAGGCCCAACTTGGGGGCACCATGGATATGCAAAGGTTGCAAAATCACTTTTCAATGCCTTTTCCTATCCACATATGGATGGCATACTTGTGCAAGGTATATGGGTGTAATTATATATGTTCTCAAATATATATATATATATATATATATATATATATATATATATATATATATATATATATATATGGTTTTGTTGATCTACATTAATACGTTTTATATTTTATGTAATAGCCCCTGCAGAGGTTCTGAGGAAGAAGAGGAGAATTTGATGCTGTAAACAGCTCATGGCTGCCGGAGTACTACTTGTTTCTATTTCTTTCTGAAGAATTAACCATTTCTACTTAGCGAAACAATTTGCATTGAAACAATTTGAGGTGGATATGGATGTTGTGTGTGCCTCTATCATTATACATATTGGAAATATAACAAAACAAATTAAGTGAAGTGAAAGTCTACAACAAACTTCATTTGTTCTACGTATCTGCATTTGGTATTATCACCTTTATGATTTGATACGTTAGAAGTTTGAATATAGGTTTAATTCAGATTGGGAAAAAGCATTCAAAAATTTCGTCTTCAAATATCTGCAAATATGAATAAATCATCAAAAAACGAACAAAGTGATCCTATTTTATTTTTCAATTCTGGAACGGATTTATGTATTAGATTTATAGAGTTCTCAGACTAACGTGTTGGAAAAGGTTAGCGTCTAAAAGATATTAACGATGAAAAAATTCGTGATGCAATCAGGGCACATCAAGTTAGTGGCGAGATGACATGGTATAACCAATTTGACAAGTATGAGTACGACAATGTAAGTGCTATTAATTAATTACTTGATTTATTATTATCATTTTTTTTGGCATGGCGGTATATATCAATTGGTATACTAGGTTAACAACTAAATGGCGTTCGCAGTCTCTCCATAGACTCGAAACCCAAATCTCTCTCTTGGAGGCCAAGGAATACAACTAGATGGGTTATCTCCAAAGCCATGGCTTCAAATTAGAGATGCCAAATTTTTTTGAAGGTTGTGTGGCATTTTTACAATCTTGATGTCAAATTTTCAGTATTAAAGTACAAAATACCTAAATTTTGAAATCTAAAATACCAAAAATAGATTTGGCATATGGAACTTATTTGAAGCAAATGGTTTGGAGCAAAATCCTTGTATGTTTTGACATCAGGGTCGAATCAAACGACGATGACAAAAGTTACCTGCAAAATCCTGATTTTAAATTCCTAATTATGTGGCTTAGTAGCATTTATTTCTACTAATTGGGACCTATGAAATTGGCAATGGGATTCTCTTTCAAAATTCGACATTACCATGATGACCCTCGTATTTAAATTAGCTTATGGAGAATTTACGAGGTTTTTCCAGAGACAGAGTTCAGACTGATCGGACAGAATTCGTAATGATCGGACGTGTGATGTTATGTTTCATAACAAGGTTGAAATGAGTTACACGTGCCATGAAAAGAAAGAGAGTAGGACTAGGCTTACCTGCTTCAGACTAATACCACCGTTATACATATACACCTACTAATTATGTTTCCTTAGATTAATCAAACAAAGGCAATTGAAACAAAAGTGAGCCCCTGTGATTAAAGTTCTACCCCAACATCTTGATCGTCACTTGCCGAACGTACTTCCCTTGACAGACTCTCTCTCTCTCGCTCGGTAATCTCTCTCTTGAACTCCCAATTTTATATAACAGAGTAGCATAGATATATTTTTCTTTATATCACGAACACAACACAATACACAGCCGTGTCCAAAGATCTACCGCAGCCCTCTCCCGAGCTCTCTATCTTTCACCAGACTTACCTATTGCTCGAAATCACTAATTTCTCTTTCCGGCGAATAGTCTGGGTACGAAGACTCGCCATTGTAGTGCGATCTGTAAACGAATTAAATCTCAAAATAGAGTCTTACGAATCCAGATTGAAATTCCCAATCGCTACAAACGAACTCACGAACAAACCCAATATATTAATCTGGTTGTTTCAATTTGGGCTTCTAATAATTATACTTGGGTCTTCCCATCTATTAAGAAGATTTAGTTGTCCCCATACCGAAATTCATAGACTACCTCAACTTGGTTGCTCAGTCTTCCATCTTCATAAACAGCCCTTTGGCGATATATTGTTATCGGACCAACCTTCAATTGAAGTCTCAAAAAGGTTATATTTTTACCCAGCAGGCTAGTCTTGTTGCAAGTCCAAAACGGTTACTAACCTCAGCTAATTTCTTAGAAATATCTCTTGTGAGTAATCATTAGTACGTTTCTATTTAGGTACAAGTTCAATGGAGTAACTCACATGTGTCATGAGCTAGGCACTTCTATTTTATGAGTATGCAATACCTTGGTTACATGCATTTGCTCAATTATTTTTACATCAAATGCTTTTTGCTTTTAAGGCTGGAAAATGTGAATCACGTGTTTTGTTTTAATACTGGTTATTTTGAATTGAATTGTGATTTGCTCTAAAATGATGAAAATATGAATCTTGAGTTTTGATACAATATATTCTATTTTGATTAAACCATGGATTATCGGAGGGTGGCCTATTCACGTGCATTTTTATTACGGATGATTTAGGCCATGTAATATGTTTTGAGAACATGACTGTTATGATTTGCTTAAACGTGTTCTGCTATGTTATGCGGTTTAGACGGTGTCCCAAGCTCTAGGGGACGGTAAAGAAGCTAGAGAGGCATGAGGAAATAAGGGAGGGGTGCAGGCCAGACACCAATATGATATCGGTATCATGGGTCGCTCTCTCAGACCTAGGGGTCGCTCCCCATTATGTCTGGCAATACTGTCAAACACTAATATTATTTTCATGGCCTTCTATGGAATGATAAAGAGTCCTTCTACTGGGACTAATGCGAATGATTGAAAGGCAGATGCTATGGATATTGATGTTCAATGATTTATCCTCTCTCATCCCGACTTGAATTTGAAGCATTATATGATATGAAAAAGGTTTCCATGGTCAAACTAGTAACCTTGGTATTTCTAGCTTATGAAAGTCTTTTCCATTTTCCAGGGAGTAGCGTGTATGGCCATCGACTCGTCAATGATCATTGGTGCTATGTGGACACTCCTAGGTTGTCTAATGGTTTGTAATTAATATATCTTTACACTTAGAAGCTCTAGGATTATGTTAACTATCTTGCGCTTCCGTTTACTTTGGACTATGTAGTTTGAAATGTTGATGACGATGAAAATCCCTAAACTAGTTTTCAGTAGGCCTTCGGCGGCTTAAAACCCGCTTGGCCGGTCACGACTTCCAAGGTCAGTTTTGGGTCGTGACATTACCTTTTCAATGTCACGTAGGATTTGGAGCCTCAAGTTGGAGATGCTCCACATCTGCTGTTTACTTGAATTTGTAAACAGTTGGAAATTTCAGTTTCTATTTTTGCTAATTTGATTGTTTAAACATTTTAGGGAAATGGGATTCTACGTAAACCCCGCGATGAAGATCGAAAGAAAAATGACGAATCTTATCACATGGTCTTGGTAGTCGACTATGATTCGATGAATGGCGAGGACTATTATATAGTGAAGATTCTGAAGGCCCAACTTGGGGGCATCATGGATATGCAAAGGTTGCAAAATCACTTTTCAATGCCTTTTCCTATCCACATATGGATGTCATACATGTGCAAGGTATATGGGTGTAATTATATATGTTCTCAAATATATATATGGTTTTGTTAATCTACATTAATACGTTTTATATTTTATGTAATAGCCCCTGAAGAGGTTCTGAGGAAGAAGAGGAGAATTTGATGCTGTAAACAGCTCATGGCTGCCGGAGTACTACTTGTTTCTATTTCTTTCTGAAGAATTAACCATTTCTACTTAGCGAAGCAATTTGCATTGAAACAATTTGAGGTGGATATGGATGCTGCGTGTGCCTCTGTCATTATACATATTGGAAATATAACAAAACAAACTAAGTGAAGTGAAAGTCTACAACAAACTTCATTTGTTCTACATATCTGCATTTGATATTATTACCTCTATGATTTGATACGTTAGAAGTTTGAATATAGGTTTAATTCAATATGGCTTTGAGCTTTCGAGATTAGTTGGCTGCCTCTTGCCCACAATTTGTGCACAGTCTTGCTGGCCAGCATTCAAGAGCCACATCTGAGATGGTGGCTGCATATTATCTCATCAACACAAATTATAGACTGATCAAAGTTGATAGCTCAATACCTAATGGTGTTCATAACTTGAAGTATATTGCTGACATGGCCAGCTTTGTCAACAAATACTGTTTTCTGTTTCATATTGGGCATGTATTTCAATGGGACGAATTTGACCATTTCAATGCTTGGATGAATATGATTGTCAAACAGAGGCCCACATTTGTTGGTCCATATTATCGTTCATCACTTACATTTATCATTGCTGAAAACCTCCTTGAAGGAATTGGTATGTTCTTTGATTCACAATCAATTACCTTGGCAAGATTATGCATGTTATTAAAAATTGAAAAAATAACTAGTTAACAATTTCTCCACATATATAGCTTATCATCCTTCATGATTTTTTTCTATTGTTGGTCGAGTCCAAGGAAACATAAGAGTGGTAAGATTTTACTCATGCATTTTTTGATTGGAGAAATAACTTTTATGAATGCTCACTTCTTAGACAATTTAGCTCATTTCTAATATATAGGAAAATCCGCATTGCACTCATTCATACTTATTTGTAACAATTGTTAATAGTGGAAATCGATGCTGGCTTGTCAAACTGAAAAAGGGCTACTTGATTGAAGGATGGGATCAAGTTGCTCGTGGCCATAATTTGCAGCTAAATTATTGTCTGTTGATTGCATCTGTGGGACACCTTCAATTCGGTCTATTCATTTTCAATCAAGATGGATGTGAAGTGAATTATGAGTAGTCGGCTACTCTGTCGATTCAGGAACCAAATGCTCCATCTGGTTGGAATGCTGAAGTAGCAATCTCCGTTGCAAATGGATGTAAGATTTACCCAAACTTCTTTTTTCGATTAATAATTGAAATCACTCACTTTCCCATTTTGTTACATTGCAAGAGTAAAATGGAGAGGAAACCACAACTGATTATAAAGTTATGACTTCTCTCAGCCACTGCTTTAATTGCATGTCCACCAGTTTGTTTTAGAGCATGCAGGCATGCATGAAGGTGCACTATAGTGCTGAAGTTTGTTGATCTAGAAAGCTTGGTGAGATTTGCTAATTTCAACACATAAATACAACAAAGTTTGCATTGATATACTGACGCATTCAATACAATATATTCAGGAAATGCCAGTACAATTTCAAACATCCTTCCAAGTCTAGGGGTGGAAAGAATTTAAGCTGGTGACAAGAGAATGAACATGGACTAACTGGTAACTATGTAAACGACCGACAGGCTATGGATGGAATGAATTCATAATTGCACACACATTGGTGACTGACAATGTGTTTATCCTCAACCCTGATGCCAACCTTAACTTGCATGCCTTAATCATTGGTTGGAATGATCACGAGCGTGTCTACGTATGGTACTAATATCTCAATGTAGAAGTTGGCAATATTAGCAGAACATGTGTTTTATTTTGACATGACAACACTTGTACAATCAATTGTAATCCTATTAGCCTGCCATGGACTCAATGGTTTGTTTACATTTTCATTTGATGTATGCCCTTAATTAGGAAAGGCCTTTTCCAAGGTATTTGGGACCTACAATCACATTGCACTTTCTTAATTCTATTTATCTTTTATAATTCATTATTCATAAATCAACCTTGACTACCTTCTTCCATCATACTTTCCACGACTGCGACAAAATAATAGATGAGCACGCGGTTACGTGCGAAGCACGTAGCCCGACACTAGTATAGGATAAAAAAATTCACAACTTCACAAGTAACTACTCTAGTTTTTCTGTACTAGATTTTGCAAAAGTTCTATTTTTACATGTAACTAAGGTAATTGATTTTCACATTCCACTTCTTGATAATCACACTCCAATATATTTTTTGTAGTGTTGAAAATATAACGTGATCACTAAAAAAAAAAATCATAGTCTGGTTTTCAAATTTTAGAGTGCCAAAATCATTTGTCGTAGCTAGATTGCTATTTTTAAAATTTGAAGTAGGCTTTTTAATCCAATTAATAAACGTATAAAAAAAACTCGGTTTCTTTTTTACTATTTTACTTTCCTGATTCTTTTTTTTTTTTTTGGAAAATTAGAAAATGCTAATGTGTGCCCAATAGGCACATGTTAAGGTTGAAAAAGTGTATTGAAATGTGTGAAAAGTGTATAGGGATACGTGAAAGTGTATTAAAAAGTGTAAAATGTGTATTGGAGAGCGTGTTTTATTTGTTTGTTTGTGTGCTTATTGTGTGCCTATTGGGCACACAACAAGACCCAATTTCACAAAACCCACGAACTTATACCAACAACGTCCCGTAAACACTTAACTTTCATTTACTTCAATTAACACGTGGAACAAATTAGCCGTTGTTATATTGAGCACTTAGTGTCAATTTCTATCCTTTGCAAACTGAAAGTGCTTATGTGGCATGTTTGGACGCTAAGAGCAAGTGCAGCAGGTTGGTGAAAATGGCTCAAAAGCCATTTTGGCTTACCAAAGGAGCAAAGCACCCCCTGCAGTAGATTGGCTAAACCCTTAGCTATCCCTCCCTAAGCTACAGTACTTGGGTAAAAATAGCCTGGCAGTATTCATCAACAACTCTTTCTTTTTTATTTTTTTACCTGTACTCTCTCTCTCTCTCTCTCTCTCTCTCTCTCTCTCTCTCTCTCTCTCTCTCTCTCTCGGCTCTGCTTGCCATTGCAGTTGACGACGGCGCTGCCACACACGATGGCACCGATCGACTCTTCCCCACTGCAACCGATGACGGCGTTGCCCCTCCCGTGTTTATCAGTCTTCCCCTCGCTCCCCGCCGCCACCTCTTACTTCAACACCACCTCTGTTCTCTCCGATCGATGGCGACGAACGACGGCGATGGGACGACGATGATCGACAACGACGAACAGAGGCAATGAACGACGGGTATGGAGGTGGCGAACGATGGGTATGGAGGCGACGATATATATATACATCCCGTTCTACTAAGGACCCCCTCAAACTCGTAATTTGTGGACCTCATGGATCGGGGTCGAATCTTGACGATCCGAACCGCTCAATGTGTTTAAAACGTGATTTTAAGGGTCACCACGAGGATTCGTCCAAAAAAAATACTCGGAAGGGCTTCATTCGAGTATTTTTCGATAAATTATATATGTACGGTTATTATGAAAAACCGCTTGGATGAAGCCCTTTCGGGTATTTTTTTTTGTGATTCCTTGGGTTGGCCATGGAAAATATGTTTTAAACACATTGAGCGGTTCAGATCGTCGAAATTTGGTCCAGAAAATCAAAAAAGGGGTGGTCCTCACGGAGGAGATCTTTGAGGGAGTCCTCAGTAGAACATCTTCCTATATATATATACTCCCTCCGTTCCTATTTGTTTGTCCACTACGAAAAGTCGTGCCACTTTTCAAATAAAAAAATAAAGTGTTTTCGTATATCATTTTTCAAATTTTTTTACACCGAATTAAAGTACTCATCGTGTACTTTAATTCGGTGCAAAAAAATTTGAAAAATGATACATGGAAGCACTTAATTTTTTGATTTGAAAAAAGGCAAGAGAGGTGTGGGACAAACAAATAGGAACGGAGGGAGTATATGTTTGTGTGTGTGTATTTAAAAAAATGAAAAAAATAAATATTTTGATAAGAGATAAATTAAAATGGATAGTATTGTTGGAGTGTTGAGAGTGACAGACTAGCTATATGCACGTGCATTCAATTTTTTGGCAAAAAATTTAGCCTAGCTGCTGTTTTTGCTCTAAGAAGGCGAAATACACATTGAGGTGGCATCCTTATTTCACACAATTCCCTCTATGTCTTGATGTCGGTAATTTCTCTTTACCATCTTAAACTCCAAACACGGCATCTCAGCGTCTCCAAACATGCCGCTTATTGATTGGCTTACTACTGCCTTGAGAGTTTTCTCTCTAAAAGTTAGAATACCTAGGGTTCCTCCCACCTTATCCGGCCTTCTCCCACACCTTTTCATCCTTTGTTTTCCTCCCTTGTTCTCCATTCTTCCATCTCCAGATCTCTCCTACACCTCCGTTTTTCCCCAGTTTTTTCGAGTTTTTGAGGGGTGGGGCTGCCGCCTTTTTCGCCCCACCCCTCCCCTCCTCCCACCCTCCGCCGGACACCCACCATCTACCCCATGGCCGGACTCATCGCCTTGTTCCCCTTCCCACCGCCCTCAGACCAGCCCTCCTCCTTCAGCCCCTCCTACTGCCACAGCCACAGCCCCCACCTACCGCCTCCCCTCTCTATTACCCCCATTTCTTCTTTGATCCTTACCTCTCGGACCCGACAATGAGTAGATCTTGGGTGTTTGGGCCCCCTCCGGTTAATAAAGCTTCCGGATGTCACGGGCGGCGGCTATGGAAGCTTATTTTGGTCCGGGGAAGTGACTATTCATTGAACTCGGTTGAACTCGGTGCGACTCGTTGAAACTCGGTGGGACGACTCAGTGGTGCTCGGGGTGAACCAGTTCTTCTGGACTTTTGCTTCTGCAGTTCATGGTGCACTCGGTGGTTATCTGCGGGTCGACTCAGTGAGCAGTGGTTACACTTGTGATATTGGGTTTCTTTGTTTAGTCATTTTGTTTACTTTGTTTAGTCAGTTTGTTACTTTGTTTTCTCCCGATTACTTGCGCTATATTGGTTTGGATTGGGCTGGGAATCATGTTTGTTTCTCTACCACTTTCATTTGGAATGGATTCATCATTCCGTCCCCTAGGTGTCGGGTCTGCTTCGGCAGGTGTGTCTTCGAGTCGGTGGCCCAGTCAGCTTAATGCCGTACTCTTTTTCACTTGTTAGTGGTTTGGGCTTCATCCTTATTTTTCGTTGTAATCGGTGCCGGATGGCGTTTTTATGATATCTTGACTTGTTTCAAAAAAAAAAAAAAACATGCCGCTTGTGTACTTTTCGTTAGCAAATTAACAGAAATCAACACTCAAGAGTGCCCAATTTCGTAACAGCTGATTTGTGAAGGTGTTTAATAGAAATAAATAAAAAATCAATTGTTATGGGACATTATGGTGTAAGTTCAAGGGTCTTTTTAAAAATTTTCCTCTTTTTTTTTTAATATATATATTTTTTTGCAGAAACGATTTTTCAGCGCCAATCGCTCAATGCAAGATTATAGATTAGATTAGAAGACAACCCTTTCCCTCCACGCGGAGAGGAGATTCGAGAGAGAGAGAGAGAGAGAGAGGGAGCTCAAAGAAATGGATTTAACACCAACAGCTTTGAGCTGGAGAGAAGAATTTGGGGTCGTAGCATTGAGTTACAAGTATTGCTTTCCCTTGTTCTTCTCCACACAAAACCATAAACCCTCGTCTCCAATTTGGCCCTACCCATTTCGTCAAATCCCAACCACGTCTTCTGTTGTCCACTCAAAGAAGAGAAACCCACTTTCTGAAGCAGTTTTGAAGCCGACTATCGTCGACGAAGTGGAAACTGACGATGAAGATGAAGACCTCGTATTTGATGAATTTGAAGATGGTAATCACCTCTCTTATCTTTAGTTAGTATTAATTTTTGTGTGATGGAATAAATCTCAAAAAAATTCATTTGTTCTGTTGGGTTTGAATTTATGAGATCCTTGTCAGCTGGTCTGATTTGTTTTCCTGCATAAAAAGGAAAATAGAAATCAGCTGCTCTTTATATTTTTGTTATAGAGTTTTGTTTAGCTTGAAGGGAATCAGCTTATCTATTGCGATGAATCATGTAAAAACCACAAGAGCCGCAATAGTACAAATTGACAGTCCCATTTGACCCATGCAAAATATCAGTTCAATCGGGCGTCGATAAAGATTAAAGGCTCTGTCGGATCAACTTGGTTTTGTTCATGGATGTTAAACACATTAAAACCTACAAACTGAATTGGATAGTCAAACGAGATGATGGTTAATCTTATTTTATATCGCTTGAGGGACCATATGAGGGTTTGTCACATGATAGGACCCTAGGGGTCTTGTAATTGTGGGAGTTGGCATTGCTTTGATTGTGATGGTGGAGTACTCTGCAGTCTTATTTTTGTTAGGTGACTATGTTGGTGTTTGGCACTTAAGTAATTCTCGCACAGTAGGCATGGTTGAATTTAGAAAGAAAGCATTACATGTAAAAGGCCGCAAATATATGATGTGAAATGGGGAAAAAGAAAAAAAAAATGTACACACACACACACAGTGTCACGCATATAGAGAGAGCCCATCTTGCTTATCGAGAGAGAGAGAGAGAGAGAGAGAGAGAGAGAGAGAGAGAGAGAGAGCCCATCTCTTGGATCCTTCGGAGTTGGAATATTATGCTAATGTTTTTTGATAGTCTAGAGGCTGTGTCATAGTTCCTCAAATAAAACCTTTTGGGGGGTCATTCGAAAGACTTACAGTTTGCTCTTGAAATTCATGGGCTGACTTGCCAAGGTTTGAAGTCCATGGACTGATTTGTTGCCCAAACAGGCCTAATTGATTTACAGCCTGGATTCACAACTACGAAGCCAAGCAGACCCTTGTTTCTTGGACCATTAAATTTGGTTTAGGTTGTTTGCACTTTGCAGTTTACTGATGTAGAAAAAAATGCTCCTATCGTTACAGGGAATTTGGACTGAACTGGTATTCGTACTATGACTTTGTTGAAGTTCAATGTTAGATTCAAGTAGGAAATTTATTCATGTCTTTATTATAGTCAAATACTGCAAGCTTAAGAGTCCATATTTCAGAATATAACGTCTAAACGAAGTTCTTTGTTTTATAGAAGGATTGGTGGAGGAAAGCAACCTTTTTGAGGATGAGTATACAGTGGAAGATGCAGAACTCCAAGTAAGTGTTGTTCATTCTGTTACCATTTTGTGTTGATTTTACAAGTAAAGTTGACATGGTGACAAGTGCTAACTTCTTCATCTTCTTTATTTCTTTTGCAGGCTGGGGATGGTGAAGGAGGAGGTGGAATCTCACTTGCTAGGTTATATTGGGATAAAGAAGCATTGGCAATAGCAAAAGAGGTTGCCCTATCATTTAATGGGGAATTGAAATTATATGCCTTTAGGACCTTACCGAATTCAACCATTCGAGTACGCATTGAGAGGCTCACAAACAAGTAAGCATTTACGCACTTTCAAGAGTGATTACCTCTCCACTTAATGTGTATGTACTTGATGGCTTTATGATCTTCAATGATGTTTTACAGGTCCGGTTCCCCAACTATGGCCGATATTGAAGCTTTTTCAATAGAATATAGAAAACGGTTGGATGATGCTGAACTTTCTGGATCTATCCCTGACAACATAGCTCTCGAGGTACTCCTATATTTCTTTCTTACTGATCCCTTATCACATTGTGTCGGATTGGCATTCTATTCCTTCTGGGTTTGGACTTCGGAGACATGTCCCTTTATGCATGCTAGGCTTAATACTAGCATTAGTGGTGCATGTGGGCTGAGTGAAAGTTGTCAAAATCGCATATTCGCGATTCGATTCATGATTCACACAAAATCGATACGAATCTTTAGGCGAATCAATATTTATATGAAACCGCTAGTGAATCATTCGATTCAAGCTTCGATTCGTGATTCGTTTCACATTTATCTAAAAAATGATACGAATCTATAGGTGAATCAAGGTTTACCACAATTGTTGGATTCAACTAATATGAAACCACTTTTGTGATCTTGTACTAGTTTTTCTAAACTAGAATATAAGATCATATATTGTTAAGTACAAAAAACCTTATTCCCATGCAAAATTTGCTAATTATTTGTTGATTGGTATTTATAAAATGTATCTTTGACATGTATATGCACATGTCCATTTTACAATACTATTTATTTTCCTGTTTTCCTATTATACCACGCGAATACGCGGTCATCAGTTAATAATCAAAACCAAACTTCAATATTGATTTAAGCTCAAACTATTCAATTATTCAATGTATCTCTATTATGCAGGTGCATAGATACATTTTCCATTGCATTTTTTTAAATTTGGACCGAATCATTACGATTCACAATTCAGAAAAGGTGAATCCGATTCTTGGTTCGATTTGCGATTTTGGCAACTGTCTATGCTCCGCATGCAGACTCGGCATTGTATGCGTGGCTTAATCCCATAGGTAGTTAAGGTTGAATTGTTGCAATTGGAAGTTGGTTTGTTGTATTGGTAATGACGTCCTATCTTTACATGGATTGCTCCATATTCGTGAAGTCCACAGGGTGGACATTGGACCCTTGGTTAAGGGTCTCGGTGTATGGTCCATGCCTCCATGGGAATTGGGATATGTCGTCATCATATGTTGTAAGCATTTAAAAACCTGGGTTACAAAGAGGACGGCTACTATGACCCATGGACTTATGGTAAATCACGAATCTACCCCCAATACACAGATGGATTCACGGAGTACATACTGATACGATAAAGTACATGCCTGTATATATTTGAAAATAAGCTAAGCAATGGTGGTGGATAATGTCCAGTTACGAACTTGTAATACATTCCCAGGATCTACTTAGTCGAATTAGGGCATATGAACCATCGAACTGTGATATGGGATTTAGAGAATCCTCAGAACAATTAACGTAGTCACTAATCATAAATGCTTATACACAAAAATGAAATCTCTAGAAAACATGGCTTTTCATACAGCAAGGCACCTAGTCGCTGTCTTATAGCTGTTATTGCACTCCCCTTGCATAGGTAGTGACGGACAAGTCAACAACTCCAAAATACAACAGATATAGAAAAGCCACACCTTCCAATATTCACATCCACAAAAGAGGTTAATGAACTTGTCTATCATCGAAGTTGCCCGTAGTATCAATCTGAGATTAATGTGGGAGATAGTAGAGGGGCAAAGAGAGTACATTGTGGAGAATTAATTTCGAGCAGTTATGGGTTTTAAAAATATATGAAGGTGTCTACCCCAAAAGTCATGACTTGTGAAGGTTCCTCTTTGGGAAAGTTGGTTATGTTTTACCCTTTTTCCAATGCAACATAGATGACACCATCAGTGTAGAATTTTGAAATGAACTCCATGCTTGCTTCTAGCAATCACATTATTTATTGCATCTCAAAAAAGATCTGTTTCTTTTTAGGTTTCTTCACCAGGTGTTGAAAGGGTAGTTCGGGTTCCTGAAGAGCTTGACAGGTTCAAGGAACGGCCTATGTACGTGAGATATGTCACTGAGGCTGGTTCTTCGACTGTAAACGATGGTGTTTTTAGGCTTGTTTCTTTCGATATGGAAACAAGCTGTTGCATTTGGGGTTTAGCCGATGTTAAGGTTAACAGAGAAAAAACAGGGAAAGGAAAAGGAAGACCACTTAGCAAAAAGCAACAAGAGTGGCGATTAAACACACCTTTTGATTCCTTGCGTTTAGTCAGGTTTTATTCTGAATTTTGAAAATCTCCACCTTCATTTTCTCCAGTTAACATTTTTTGAAGATGGTGTCTTATGTTGTATATCAGTTTTGAAATTGTATCGCTGCGAGTGTTATTTATGGAGGGCAGAGAAAAGCAGCGGAAAATGGTTGAAATATAAGGTCTCCGACACTGCCAAATCAGTTTATGTTTCAGCCATTTGTGATTTATGATTTATGATTTATGAATATGCTTTTACATAATACCAGAAAATTTATAGCTGAAGTGACAAGGGCTTATGATTCAATTTTAGACCCTGTGTAAATATATTATTTGGGTCTAGTAATATCCTGTAAATCCATGGATGGTGCAATTTTAGTTCTATTGTTTAGTAACACTACATACTTTCTTCTACGCACGGCTTTGATCTGGATATGATTGTTGGATTTCACCTCTTCTCAGTTCTCAGCCACCCGAAGAACTAATCTGGCGGTCATTGTGGGTGTTTCGCAGCTGAACTTATGGTAAATTCCGATTATTCGACGAAAATAGCAAAATGAAGTGCATAAAAATCGTTCGCCCCCTCTGCAGTGGTAGAGTGAAAGGAGGATTATCAAAAGAAGTTGTCCACTCTCATTCTGGCTCTTAGAACAAAGAAGACAAGCCCATAAATAAAAAGCAGAAGAGTTGCCTTATAGCTTGACATAGTCCCGGATAGGGTTGTTAAGGAATGACCGGTTCGTGAACTATTTGAGGCTTGACTCAGTAAAGGCTCCTTCGAGTTTGATTTGGGTACTAAACGACTGAACCTGAATCTTAATTTTAGGCTCGTTTAATAAATGAGCCAAACCTGAACTTGATAATATTCGGCTTGATTATGCTCGCGAACTTAGAATATATATGCATGTATATCTCATAAGAATTTCATATAACCTTGAATATGTTTAAACTTTCCATGTATTAATTATAAACTTAAATATTAGTATGTTTTTAAAATTTTATATATTTATGGATTTATGTATGTACACAAATAAAAAATTTATTTGAAGTTCTAGACTTGTATAAAAGCATACATATCTAACATTTTTGACTCGTTGAGGCTCGTGCAATAAGTTCGAGTTCGACCCAAACCTAGGCAAGCTCGGCTCGTCAAATTTTCATTGAGTTCGAGTTCGGCTCGAAGTTTGTTTAAAAACTTCATGGACAAACCTTGAATATTCTAAACCTCAGCTCGTTTACAGCCCTAGTTCCAGGCCTAGAAAAAAAAGAAGGAAAAAAAAAACAAAAGCTTTGTCCAGTGAATTGGCTTGGCCAACATCATTGGTGTAACTGATTGTTAGAATTTTTTTTCCTAACCAATTGGGTTCTAGTCGTTGAATCTATTTTTTCGCTTTAAAATTTTGAAGTTTTAGATCCAAGAATTGTACTCAAATTAGTTTTTAAAATGAACAGGTTTGATCACAATATTGAGGAAAGTTAATAATATTTCAAAATCTGCCTCCTCCTGAGAGCATCTCCAGAAAATCCCTCAAATATCAAATTTCAGAAAATTTGAGAGATCATGTATGGAATAAGTGTTCCAGTAAATCACTAAAACACCAAATAATTTGAGGAAACCCTTTAAATTCTCTCTCTCTTCTTTTTATTTTTGCGGTTGTTGTTACAAAACTAAAAGTACTAACAATGCTTTCTTTGACAACAAAAAAAGTCGTGCTTCACAACTTTGTCTATAAATTTGTAAAACAAGTCTTTTTTTAATATGCAATCAATATGGGGGGAAAAAAAAAAGTCTTTTTTTGTCCTACCCAATTTTGCCTATAATTATGTAACTCATTTTCACACGTTTCACAGCAAAACACAATCTCATTGTTTGTCTTTTTCTTTTATCAACTTGAAGTATTATGTTGAAGATTAAAAAAAAAAAAGAATTATTTATCTTGAAGATCTTCAACTTGTAGTTAAAGTAATTGACCAATAAAGTAGAGTGGCCAAAATATTTTTTAAATAATTTTGGCAATATCACTTTTTTAAGTACGTGAAATATGTCGGCGAGGTGAGGTAGCTTCAATGGTTCTTCCGTTGAAAAGGATGGCGCTTTTAGGTTCATTACTATAGCTCATTAATTCTTGAATGTTAGATTTTTATGCCTGTTTTCCATCTATTAAAAGCTGTTTATTACTGTTATGAATACTGCCATTCCCTAAAGAAGAAAGAAGAAAGACAAATTCCAGAATACAAAATGCTACATCTATTAACTTTTACTAGTAGTGTACTATTGTGACAAATGAAATTAGGGTTTACAAATGCTAAAAGAACATAACTAATGGAAGCCGAATTCTGAAATACTAAGGGGATCATAGGAAGGGTACAACTGTCCATATGTTTACCATATGCGGGACCTAAACATGTCCGTTGGGCTGGGCCTTTGGTTCGCTCTGGCCCATCTCCAGCGATTTGGGATCAAGTTTCTTGGATTTATCCTTGTTGTCGCGATAAATGGCATATAAGATCAGCTGAATTGCTCCGAGCCCACAACCAAACCCATTAGGCACCTGTGCATGATTTTCATGTGCATCCATGAAAAATAACATAGAATGAGTCAAACCCTAGAAGGAGGAGGGTTAAAATGTGAAAAATCAGGAAGTAAGTTGAGAAATGGATTAGTGTAACTGAAAGTCCTTACAGCTACAAAAGGATCCTTTCCCAGCAGTCCAAAGATGAACCAGGAAGTGCCACAGAAGAAAACAAACAGTGACAAGAAAAATGGCATGTACTCCACGCTCTTTGTCTTGATCACGGTCCTCTGTACAAGTAAGTATGGACGTGTGAGGTCAATTAACTGATACATGTAATCGATTACACGTCGCTCAATTTCCTTAATTTCGATAGATCCTCAATTATCGCATTTTTTATTCAACCAAAGGCTTAAAAATTGCTAAGTCTTTGTGTTGCAGTTGTACAATGAAAGAAAAAATGGCTACCAATTGGGCAAAAACTTACTCATTGACTCATTATAACCACAATGCTATGTTGATCCTACGCTTGTTAAAAATCTACTATTTATTCGCCACCTGGCATAGTTTTAAATAGCGGTATGAATGATACGTCACGAGAATTGGGTGTAGCGGTCGTGAATTTTTCAATTTTTTTGGGCATATCGGCTGATACGGTATAGTACGTATCCATATCGGAGCCTCCAAATCTCGAGACGAACTGGCCGATATGGTACATATCGGCCGATATTCAAAACTATGCCAGCCGGGACTAAAATCAAAATTAGAGGTTAATAGCTCACCATGATGGATAAAGGGGAACCGTACATGATGATGGAGAATATGGAGGCAGCAAAACCGCAGAATAGCTTTCTGCTATTTTTAGTATGAAGGGCGAAGAGAGATATGAGAGCGACCGCAGCGAACACACTGATCACAAACGTGAAGAGTCCCAGTATTTTGGCCTTCTCTTTCTTGGGTGCATATATGATGAAAATCAGCACGTAGATGGCCTCAATGACAGCACCAGTCCCATTGATTGTGGACACGAGCATGTTGTTTGGTGAAATGAAAGGCAAGCCATACCTGTTCCATTTTGACAAGGGTACAACTAGTGAAATTATCATAAGCAAGAGGTATGGGAATCCGGGGGTGCTGTGCACCCGGGCGCTTTGCACCGTCCTGTACATTTCTTGGCCTGTCCGATCGTGTTTTAGACGGCCCAGATGCGTTCGTTAATTTTAATTTAATGGTAATTTTAATTTGATTTTGATTTATTTTTACCGGTGAAAAATCAAACACACATCTGGACCGTCCAAAACATGATCGGATGGTCGAGGGGTGCACAGCACGGTGCAAAGCACCCCCCTAGTCCAGAGTTATGTTAGGATTAAAGATGAATTTGGATTCCTTACATTTGACTGAGTTTAAATTAACCTTATTAATAACAACTAACACTACTGACTTTCGCCGAGCAAACAAAAAAAAAAAAAAGGAATTTTTTTTTAAAAAAATGATGAATTTAGATTAAGTGAGTTTTTGTTAAAAGACATATAGTTTTAGGCGGATGACAATGCTCAATCTATTTTTTTTTTAATTACCAAAAGTTTTGGTAATTGATTTTCACAACCAAAAAGACTTTTACGGTGTGTCTAAGGCTCTTATGAACTAAACTTTTCCGCCATTGGGAAAAATAATTTTGGTAATATCATTTTTCTTACTTTTATAGTTAGTTACTTGTTAGTAATTTCTTTTTAATTTCTTGCGAAAATTTTGGACTAAAAATTTGTTTTTTGAAAAAAAATTAGGTAAAACGAAATTTTGTAGTGAACTTTTGACCGAAATCGCCTTAGTTCACTTTTTCCTTTTGTTAGTCATAATCAAGGACAGAGCCAGGACTATAATTTACCCTGAATTAACCCAAACCTGCGCATATAAATATGTAAATGTTCTAAAAATACACAAAAGAAAAGTACAAAGAAAAAGTAAAATTGAGTTGGGCTAAAGTTAATTCCACAAGAATTTACATAGAAATATATATATATATATATATATATATATATATATATATATATATATATATATTATTTTTCATTTCTGGACCTCCGCTTGGGCTACAACCTAGTATAGCCCATGAATAGCTCCGCCAGTGGTCATAATTTTTTTACATTTTAGATTTCGCTGTCAACAACTACCCCTAACTATTAGAAAATAGGATTATGGCTAACTCAAGTAATTCATTTAACATATTCTTTCAGATTTAGAAAATTGATGTCCATACTTCATTTTTTATAACTGCACTCCTTCTTTTGTCATCTTGTGATATTCATTAACAATATTACCATTTCAAGTGTAAGAGAATCCACTCAGGATAGCGTGTTTTGAAAAAGAAAAAGTGTGAAAATTATTTCCTGAGATTAAAATACTTTTTGTATTGTCTCATCCGAGCGTCTACAGTATCAAATTTATGTAGCACAATTAGAAACGGAGGCTCAAAGGCATAATACAGTAGGAAAATGAAGAAGCAATTTCTAATAACTCACCAGGCAGAAAGCAAGCAGTTGAGTAGAGTCATCACGTAGGGAATCCCAGAGAATTGTTCAGTGGATTTGTTCATCACGATCCTCTTAAACGTAATCCTAAGAAAATTTTGAGAGGATTAGTAAGAGAGAGCATTTTAAAACCAATGGGATAAAGACCGCCATCACGAGAACAATGGCTGGGGCCTCCGCACAACTCCAAATATTCACACTATTAGTATTAGTTTTAAGGTTAATTTGAAAAAGTTCTCTAAGATTGACCCTTATAAAAAAATTCTCATATATGTATGGAACCAAAATTCCTAAAATATCAAAATTTCAACCATTTTTTGATCCAGCGTATAAAATTAAATGACGATTGCGTATCTGCACATAATTTGCCTCGTCTTGAGACTTAGCAAGGGACTATACACTTATACAATATAATTATTTGATAATGCATAAAGATATGTGGTTTCAGCCTTTTGGACCCTTGTTAAGTCCAAATCTTGCAGTCTGCCACTGACCAAGAGGATTATTGACTACCGGGACCTTATTAAGTCCAAATCTTGCGTCTACCACTAACCGAGAGGATTATTGACTACCGCTTACTATATTCTCTCCTTTTATTTTTTATTGAGCACAAACCCCCATGGGAACAAGAAAACATAGGGCAAGCCCCTGAGTACAAACAAAGACAACAGAGCCTAAAACCCTTACCCTTACCATTACCCTTACCCAGCAAGACAAAAACAAGCAGAATAACTAACAACCATAAAAAAACAAACAAACAAAACAAAACAAAACAAAATAAAGCAGGGCCACCACCAAGGTTCAAAACAAAAGCAAGGACCAGAATTAGCTCGGCCGGTAAGAGACATGAGACATCAAAAAATCGTGGAGGAAATGTTCCATGCCAAACACAAGTTCTGGTTTGTGATTGTGTCCAAGAGCTCACATGGTATCTCAAATCTATCAAAAGCCTTAGCACCACAGCATCCACACCCTCAGATTTTTGGTTTAGGTTTTGAGGAAGGTTTTTTGTATAATGATTGGATTCAGAAAGATAGAGAAATGGATAGAAAACTTATCAAAGACCGTGCTGAGAGATAGGGGGTACGTAGTTGTGGAAAACCTAAGTGAATAAAGTAACGTAGCAGAGAGTAGCTAGCAAAGGAAAAGTTCTCCTTTAGGCTAGAAGGGATATCGATGTTATTCCATTAGCTCTAACCCAAGACCACCCAACACTTGAAGTACTAAACGACCAACTGAGCTAAAAGCCCTGGTCCTTTATGCTTTAGTTTCAAGTGCAAGCAATTGGTGAAGAAAAATTGTTCTCGGAAAAAAAATCAGTGAAATGAAATAAAAGAAAAGGACATGTCTTCTTTTTCCTATGGAAACATTGTGTTATTCAGAAATTGATAATAAGATATATATGTTGGATGATGCAAATAATCTCGAAAAATGAACGAGAAAACTCATTGAAAATGAAGAAAGCGTTTGCTTAGCTTTACGAGGCTACTTCGCTGAGTTTCTCAGAGAGAGTTGTCTAACGCTCAAGAATTAACTAAAAAGGTTAGGAATGATTATGATAGAGAAAACAAGGGTTCAAATAGAATTAGTGCAAAATTTATTGTTTTTTTAGGACAGTTTTGAGGAAAAATAAAGTTTGATGAGAAAGTTGTAGACACAGAGTCTTGTTTCTCCCTCCGTCCCCAAATTGTTTGTTCAGTCCACAAAAACGAGAACTTAAAAATAATACAAAATTTTCCATAAAAATTCAATATTTTTTCAACAATTTACTATTGATATCAACGAGTACTTTTAATATATAAAAAAGTTTATTTTTATATCTTTGTTTTGCAGACCCGGACAAATATTTTGGGACAGAGGAAGTATATAGCTAATTGAATACGTAAAAACTTTAAGAAAATTGGACATCCTCGTACTTATCTACTTTTTCTTAATTAAGGAAATTTGTATATAAGAAAGTTAAAATACGGTTTCTCTTGGTAAAAAAAACCAGTTCGAAATCTTGCGTTCACTAATTCTAGTGAAAAAGTTAGAAATTCGAGTCCAATTATTTACCTGTTAAATACAAATATAAATAAAAATACAAATATTGTATATTCAGAGTACTTTTTTCCCTTCATGAGCAAGTGAACGGGCCTTAAGCGGGAGAAATATTCAACTTGGTAATCAGATTAACGGAATTCAGCAATCCATCAAATCAATACATTGAATTTTATTGGCAAACAAAACTAACTTTTAAAAGTGAGAGACTGCAGAGCCGGCCCAAGGTATTTGGAGGTTTTAGGCCGATTCGTCAAGTGGGTCCTTAGTATTTAACAATTAAATCACAATGAAGGAATAATTTGTGTATGTAATTATTTCAATCCATATTAAATAATGTATACATGTTTTTGTTCTAGCGGCTTAGATGCCGTACACAGGATCAATATGAGCTTACCGCGGGACCAATATGAGCTTCTTTGTTTATCATGCGGGAATATTAATAGTATTTATAACTAGTCATAACATGAACTCTTTTTTGGCCCAAAAAATCCGAGGTCCCGAGGCTCGGGCCTCTTGGGCCTTATTGTAGGGTCGGCAGAGAGAGAGAGAGAGAGAGCAGGATACTCACAATGGTGCCAAAAACAGCAAAAGCCCAGTAGCATCTCCTGTTTAAAAGAAACAGAAGCCAAAGTGAATATGAAATCAAAAGAAAACAGAAACAGAAACAAAAGTGAACCAGAGGAAAGAATTCTTTGGGTGATAGAAAGATGACCCACCAAAGATTCCGAACACGAAATGCGCAGTATTCGTGCCACCCATCTCTTAAAATTATTCTTCCTTAGCGAAGAAAAGGAGACAAGCGAAAAAAAGAAAAGCAAAACCCAGATCAAGAAATGCTTTCAGGAAACAGAGAGAGGTTCAAATCTCCGAAAATGGTGTAGAGAACTGCACGTGCGAGAGAGAGAGAGAGAGAGAGAGAGACGCAAAAGTAATGGGAGAGGACTGAGGTTTATATAGAACAGAGGAGAGGAATTTGGTATATGTTGTTACATCCGTCGAGTCTGTTTTCATGGATCAAGTGACAATTTGACGCGTTCAAATTTAACATCGCTAAAATTTACTGTTCCAAGTAATTATATGCTCAGTTAAAAAAAAAAAAGTAATTATATGCTTGAATGAGGAAAACTTATTTACGGAGGTGTTGTAAACACCTATTTTGCAGCCAACAAATAAGAAGCTGCCATGTCATCAAACAATAAGACCCATCAAATTTTTCCAAGCCACCCACGTGCATATGATCACTTCTCTCTTTTCAAACCCCACCCCCCCCCCCCCCCCCCCCCCCGGCCCCAAACTAATTATATGCTAAATGAGGAAAACTTATTTACGGAGGTGTTGTAAACACCTGTTTTGCAGCCAACAAATAAGAAGCTGCCATGTCATCAAAAAATAAGACCCCATCAACTTTTTTCAAGCCACCCACATGCATATGATCACTCCCCCCTTTTCAAACCCCTCCCCCCCTCCCTCTTGAATATTTCTATGGTGCCCCAATGTGGTATTGGGGCACCGGTGCCCTACTAAATCTAGCCGTTAGATGAAAAAATAGATGAATCTAAGCCATTAGATGAAAACCACCACAAGAATGAGGGTGGTTTTGCCCTTTTCCCGCACAATTGTACTTAATATGACCACAACATTTACTCACCACAAACAAATGCTTTACTTACCACATGTATAGGCCATAAATTGTGGTAAGTAAATCCTGTGTTTATGGTACATGTGATATGTTTTTATAGTTTGTAGACCCATTGTTCGTGGTAAGTAAAATTGGGGCACTGGTGCCCCAATACCACTTTGGGGCACCATAGATGGACCCCCCTCTCGCTCAGGCCCCCTTTCTCTCAGCCTTATCGACAAAAGCCATCAACCATCGGCCATCCCACCACTGGCAAATTGAAAACAAAGAATGAAGGGGAAGAAAGATTTGAACTAAAACATAAATAAAAGCAACAAAAAAATTACGTATACAGAAATCCAATTATCCCATCAAACAGCACCAATCGAAGAAAATATAATATCACTCATGGATTCCAGAGAAAGAGAGAGATGAGAGAGGGTGGGACTTCGGTGGTGGGTTGATGACAACCGTTGGCACTCATCGCAAGCCGCCGGATGAGCTTGCCGGCCGGAGAGGAGATAGAAATTTTCCTTATGGGTGATCTACTTTAATCGTTGTTTACCCAGTCTCATGGGTGATCTTTTCATTTTTTGGTGTTCGATTGAAGGTCCGACGGAACAACGGGGGTGGTGGCTGTTGGGATTCCACCCCGTGTGGGCCATTGGGCTTAGGCCCAGTTGGGAGGGGCTAGGGTTTACGTGTACTCTATTTATACTCATTGTAGCCTTGTGTTTTGTGTGTGACAAAAGTGAGAGAAAAAAGGCAGAGAGTTTGAGAGAGATACACGAGAGACTTGGTGAGATTTCATTATTGTGAGATAGAGTGTGAGTGTGTAACACAATATTCACGGATTATTCTCCGGATCATAGTGAAATCCCCCTCCCCGTGGATGTAGGTCCGATTTGGCCGAACCACGTGAATTGGTGTGTTTACTTTCTCTTGATTTTGCTGTTTTCTGTGCGTGTGATGCGTGTCTTGGGCATAACAAGTGGTATCAGAGCTTTGGTTAAAGCACCGGAAAGCGCAGAGCAGTCGGATAATCACTTAGAGGCCTCTGGAGCACTGTTTGGAGCTTTGGTTGTTTTTTCAGGTAACGAAACTTGTTTTTTGATCAGAGGGAAAGGTACTACTCTCGGAGACGATCACAACAGTGTGTTGGGTGGTCGGTTTTGTCACCGGAGGACGGAGCACGATCGATCTAAACACCTACGGACTGAGGCGAGGGCCGATTGCGTTGAGACCGAATAAAAAGTGATCGGATCAAAGTTTTGAGCACACCACCGTGTAGGGTTTTTCGAGACGATCACAGTGGTATAAGGAACATCGCCAGAAATCGCCCAGAAACGCGGCACGTGCCATTCAAAGGCGGCGCAGGCACGTGTCAATCGCGTCAGATCTACTCGCGCGGTGGAGTACACGCGCGGCGGCGGAGGAACAGTGGTAGGGCTGACGTCATCAAGGGTTCATATTGGTCAAGCAAGGGTTCAAAAGGGTTAGACAGGGCAGGGTTCAATGTCAAAGAGGTCAAAGGGGTCAAAGTGGACAGAGGTCAGGCCAAAGGGGTCAAGCCGGAGGTCAAAGGGTTCAGACCTGTCATCCGGCGGTCCAGAGAAAAAGGCAGACCGGGTTCGGCCAAACCAGATCGGACAGCGATCCAGTTTTAGACCCGATTGAGTTTATTGACCGGTTCAGTGGGTTTTAAACTGGTTCTTGACGGGTTTTCGACTTTTCTCGACATCCCGGATCCAATCCTGGGCTCGGTTTGCCAAGATTTGGTATGGATATTAACGGTACGTTTTATTTTACTGCTTTAAATCGTTCCGGGGACTATCAAATCAATTGTGGGAGTTTTTGGGGGTGTGTTATTTCAGATTATCTTGTTTGCTGAGATGTCAGAGATAAATATGAATGCTATGCTAGTATTGACGGCGACCAATTATGCAATTTGGAAGCCTAAAATGGAGGACAAGCTCATTTTGAAAGAGCTTTATGAGCCCTTGGAAGATTGGAAGAGTTTGAACAGGAAAGCAGTTGCTTTGATCCACTAGTATGTTGGACAGGAGGTTATTCATCATGTAGCACAGGAGACAGATGCTTATGCTTTGTGGAGGAAATTGGAGGGGATGTATCAGTCGAAAACATCCCAGAATAAGGCGCTACTGATGAGGAGGCTTGTGAATTTGAAGCTCCGGGTTGGGGATTCGGTTGTCGGACATTCCAGTGAGTTCCAGAATTTGGTTAATCAGCTGTCCAATGTTGGGTTGAAGTTCGATGATGAGTTGCAGGCTTTGTTGTTGCTCAGTTCTCTACCAGATAATTGGGAGACATTGGTGGTTTCCCTGAGTAACTCTGCACCGGAAGGGAAGTTGACGATGGCTATGGTTAAGGATGCTATTTTCAACGAGGAGGCGAGGAGGAGAGAGATGGGGACTGAACAGGCTGACGATACACATGCACTGATTTCGGACGGTAACAGGGGCAGAAGCCATGGAAAGGGAAATGGAAGGAAGGGAGGCAGAAACCATTCCAAGTCGAGGGGGCATAGTTTCACTTGCTATCATTGTCAGGAAGAGAGGCATGTAAAGAGGAATTGTCCAAGGTTTAAGGTGAGAAAAGAGAGAATTCCACCAAAGGAGGCAGCATTGGCTTTTCAGGATTCTGATAATGATGAGTTGGCATTGGCAATGTTAGATGCTACGGATGCAGGGATATCAGATTGGGTACTGGATTCGGGGTGCTCATATCATATCTGCAGGGATAGATCACAGTTTTTGGAGTACAAGGCATGCGATGGAGGTATTGTCCGGATGGCTAACGGTTTTGCGAATAAGGTTGTTGGTAAGGGGACAGTGAAGTTTCGGGTGCCCAGTGGGAAGACTGTGAAGGTAGTAGAACTGAGGCACGTGCTAGGGGTAAAGAAGAATTTGATATCTCTCGGGATGCTTGATGAGAGAGAATGTAGTTTTTTTGCTGATTCTGGAGTACTTCGGGTTTCTGTTGGAGAGCGGGATATATTGTTAGGTAAGAAATTTGGTGGGCTGTACAAGCTTGCGGGATCTGTCATGACAGGAAGGGCTGCTGTTAGACATGGAGCAAGCGGTATAGGGAGATTATTTGGGCAAGAAAAGCGCCATTTGCTGACACGTACACGGAGAGAGCAAAGTTGCTCAGGAGTTGTGCGGGATTCAGGCCTGGAGGAGAAGCAATGGGTGCGGGTTGTCCATGAGAAAGCCCAAAGGAAAGAGACGGATATTTTGGGGGCTCCGACGAAGCCAAAAGGAGTTTCTTTCGCTCTTGATATGATTGATGGTAGTGGTCTCTCTGGATTTGTCAACACGGGGGGAAGGACACCATCACCAAGGACGCCGAGCCAATGAGTCTTGGCCGCACCCCAGTTGAGGGGGTGTGAGTACCCTAGTTGAGGGGGTGCGGACGCTTCTGTTGGTGAGCTCATAGATGGGCGCTTCTGTTAGAGAGCGCGGGCGCTTCTGTTGGTGAGCGCATACACTTCGGGTTTGAGGTGTGTGAGTGGAGGCATTCTTTTTAAGGGGATGCGATACTCAAAATTTTTTGATTGGCTGCGGAGTCTGATTTTGCAAGGATACATTCTTTCGGGATTTGTGTGCTCTGTGGTGGTGCATGGATGCTTGATTGGTTAGTGACACAGGCGCTTGCCAGAGTTAGCTGATTGGATGAGGCGACATGGGGGTGTTGCAGACGATTTTGCCCACTCGATGTGGAGGGGGTGATTGTTGGGATTGCACCCCGTGTGGGCCATTGGGCTTAGGTCCGGTTGGGAGGGGCTAGGGTTTATGTGTACTCTATTTATACTCATTGTAGCCGTGTGTTTTGTGTGTGACAAAAGTGAGAGAAAAAGGCAAAGAGTTTGAGGGAGATACATGAGACTTGGTGAGATTTCATTATTGTGAGACAGAGTATGAGTGTGTCACACAGTATTCACGGATTATTCTCCGGATCATAGTGAAATCCCCTTCCCCGTGGATGTAGGTCCAATTTGGCCGAACCACGTAAATTGGTGTGTTTGCTTTCTTTTGATTTTGCTATTTTCTGTGCGTGTGGTGTGTGTCTTGGGCATAACAGTGGCCAGTGGTGGTGGTCAGTAAGGCTCGCAGAGAGAGAAAGGGGAACCTGAGAGAGAGAGAGGGGTTTTGAAAAGGGGGAGTGATCAGCTGCATGTGGTGGCTTGGGAAAATTTTATGGGTCTTACTTTTTTACGACGTGGCCACTTCTCATTCATTGTCTGCAAAACAGGTGTTTACAGCACCTCTGTAAATAAGTTTTTCTCATGCTAAATTTGTTGTTTTAGTATACTCGTACTTTACTTTATTTGTTGCATCTTTCGTTCTACTACGTTCTCGAGAGTAAAGTTGTGTGACGTCTCTAATTCCTTAACAAGTCAAATGTGACGCAAAATGAAATAATGCATGACATCTTGGTTGGAGTTGGTTGAAATGTCAATGCATTCGCTTGGCATGCCATACCAAATTCGGCATTCTTCGTTTCGTATCAAACTAGCAATGTATTATTAAGGATACTCAATCTACACTCTATTGGTTTGAAGCTGGATCCCCCCCAAAAATCTATTAGAATAAAACTTGTTATTTTCTGGGGAAATTTTCAGAATTATTTCTGCAAAAACACACATTTTCTTTCATATCTGAATAATTTGTAAATGAAATTGATTTTGTAAATAAAGAGATGTATTTTTCAACTTTTCTATGACAAAGGTGCATTTCTTCATAAAATAAAATCCAGAATTGTTAGCGAATTGCTTTTTCTTTTTTTCCAGAAAATAAAGACAAAAAACTCATTATGAAACTTATAACCCAACAGTAGGACCTGTTAGTATTTTAAACGAAACTCCTTAAAATAACCTGATAATCATATGAGTAAGAGAAGTTGGGTAAGTATCCGGGAATCCTGTAATGCGGTACCACACTACAGGGTTATTGTGCGATATTCAAGCTGTTGATCGTGTAATCAACGGCTTGGATTTCATCTCAGCACTCGCACGATCCGATTCGTCCATTGAGAGATGAAATCCGATCTGTTGATTACCGATTCGGGTGCTGTAGTGCGGCAGGATCCCCAGTTCCGTTAATTTTAGATACATAATTTCACCCAATAATTTTATAGATCTGAAAAGAGTTGTATGACCGGTGCAAGTTAATTTGGACGCTTGGCCCTATAATAGAGACCTAGCTAGAAGCAGCTCCCACTTGGCCACTTATGCTCAAGGGAAAGGGAATCTGAAGAACAGGACCCATCAAATCTCTTATCTCTCCGACCACGTTTGCCTTAATAAAGCTAAATATCTATGGATGTGGATGCTACTTTACATTCTCGAATTGATTCAGAAACATATGGAACTTGCTAAATGTACCGACCGAAATACATAGAAAACGTACAGAGGATGTTTGGGAACCTATTTTTGAGTCTCACACAAGTGAACCGAACAATTTTGTGAGGCCCCTCGTAAAAATCTTGTAAGAATAATGAACGGTTCGGATCACTCGTGCAGAACCCAAAAATAGGTCTCCGAGCATGCTCTGTACGTTTTCTAGACGTATGGGTCGGCATCCATGGGATTTTTGGAAACATAGTTTCCTGAAGAGAATACAATACTGCGAATTTCTGATTAAGAGTGGGCCGCAAAAGCAGGACAAACCGCCACAAAAAGATCAACAAATGCTGGAATATGCACTTTATCAAGCAATACCATAAGTTGGCCAATCGTCGGCTAAACTGTTAGGAATTTCAATCGGGTAGAGTACAGATGGTTTGTTTAGCGACCCTTACAGGCCATAATGGATGGTGGATTTAATTTTGGGTGGATTTATAATAAGTGCGAATTTGAGAGTGAGCCCATCTCCTAAGAATGGTGGATTTGTAAGGAGGTGTTTGGATAATTTTTTCAGAAGAAAAATTTAGAGGGTGGATATGATAGGATAAGAGGGCAAAAGATTGAATTGCCCTCAGTTTATTAACTAAATAAACAAAATGGATTAATTTCATTATAATTAGAACAAATAAATAATAAAGACATAATAATTAGAATAAACACACAATAAATAAAAATAATAATATTTTCGAAAACAAGTTAAAATTTGTAAAAGTAAGACAATTTAGGCTTCAAAGCCCGTCAATTGCTCAAAATAGGTGTTGTGCAACCAAATTTCTAAAAAATTACTGTAACGACCCGAATTTTCGTAAATAAAAAATTTCGTTAAATAATTTAATTATTTATTTTTAATTTCGGATTGTTGGAATATTTTTCTATTAAAATATTATTTAATCCTTTTAATTCGAATAAATAAAATTCGGACGTATTATGTCAGATTATCTAGATGGACAGGACCGATACCGTGGAGACCAGCCCTATGGAACAAAAAGTGCTGCCGGAGTGTGGAATGATCCAGCGCAGGGATAGACGAAGACCTAGAACCACCCCAGTTGTTATTTATATAGTAATTGGAGACATTATTATCTGTATTAAAGTTTGAGATTAAACTTTATTAAGGTTTGTAATAATAATTAACGTGCCCAAATTTTGGGAGCGTTACAATTACTCATGTAAATGCATTGTCCCAATGTAATTCTTCTTCCCCAAAAATCTTTATTAAATATCGGTGCTAACTATTGTAGACTGGTAGGGATGGGTGCTCATAGAATCTTATTGGCTTCTCATCGATAATATTGCAAAGACCAGATCTGTCATTGATCATCATCATCTTCTTTCTTTTTTTTTGCTTTATGTGATTCTCTCTGCCTGCATCTCACCGGAACTCACTGGAACACGCCGGTACTTTTGGGTAATTTTTCGGTAATTCATATAATTTTACCGATTACCCTGTGTTTGTTGATTAATTTAAAAAATTATCCATGATTAGTTTCAGGTTTTGCTATTGCTAGATTTCTTCTCCTGTCTTCATCTTCCCTTCAATTTTGCTTCTGTTTTACACGAAAAGGGGGTGAATTTGGAGGTGTAAAATCGACCTACTCTCCCCGGATTTGCTAACGACGGAGGTAAGGCAGGGCTTCACAGATCCACCCACGGGTGGATTGCATTTGTAGTTTGAACAGTAAAATAATACTGGGGAAAGAATTGTTGCCAAAGAGTGGATTTGTGGTGGGACTAGGAGATGGAGTAAGGACGCCTCACATATCCGGACTCAAATCCACCAGCCAAATAGGGCCTCATAATGCTGGCACATGATAATTTATTTTGGTTTCGAAAATGTAGGCAGTGTGTAAAGAACCGCAGCTACAGTCAAACTTTGAGTAACATACCAACAGCTCTAAAGTAACAAAAAAATTCACAAAGTTTGGTGATTTTTTCCAAGGCCGCGGGGGCTGCTGTGCAACATGTGTACATCAGCAGATGTGCAGAATCATAGTTGTCTGTTACTTGAATGGATGGCTAAGATTTCAAAGAAACTATTCGTGCGAATAATTTGTTTTCAATCTAAACCGTTGAAAATACTTGTGGACAGTTGTGCTTCCGCGCAGCACCTACTGTGCATAGTCCAAGCGCTGCTATATGTATAGCTTGACAGATGCCCATCCTCCTTAAATTGTTGGTACTTTGTTTTGATATTATTGTTCCTTTTTTTTTTCAATTTTTATTAGATTTTGTTATATTTTTTGAATTAATCATCCGTCTTGACGAGAGAAATCTAAAAGTAAAAAAGTTATAATGAAAATTAAAAGGAAAAAAAAGTTCACTAAAGGCGGAAAAAATACCAACAGGTATTTTTGTCATCTTATATGAACTTTTTTTCAACTTCCTTCACATTTTTGTAGTTTTAGGATTCATCTCGTTCAGACGAATAATTAATTTCATAACTTACAACCAAAAACCTAAGCGTAAAACTACGAAGAGTAAAAAATACCAGACAAAAAATTTAGGGAGAATAGCTGCAGTGCTTCCATGCAAAATGTATGTCTGTTCTTTTTTTTTTTTTTTGGTAAAGAGATAGAAATATCATTGAAATAGCAACCTGAGGTACATAAAGAGTTCATGCAAAGAGAAACAACCAGGAACAACAAAAAAACAAAAACACAACAACGAAATAAACATAACAAAAAGACAGCACTAGGGACAATCAACCATCACCGGTGTCCGGGTGAGGTACAAAAACATCTAGCGCTTGCCTGGCTAGGTGATGAGCACACTGAACCTCCTGCCGATCAACTTTAGTGATTTTGCAAAAATTCAACTTCGCAATCTCCATCCTCAGGTTGCGTATCAAAAAGGTGTCACGGTGATGACACTCACTCCTGCTCTCGTGTTTTAGTGTATGTCTGTTCTTGTTCAAAGGAAAACATGAATGTTGTTAAACTCGGAACCTTTAAGTTTGTGAAGATCAAGGGATTTGCATTCTCATTCGAACACAAACAATTCTAGATATCATAATTTAAACTCCATTACATAAACTTATTTTTTATTATTTTTTGATAACTAGGTGTCCGGACCAGTTTTCGCGCATCTCGACTAATCCTGGGAGACCAATCCCACCGTCCACTAGCGGGGACCCCATTTAAAGGCAAAGCAAAGCTCTGTATGGACTAACCCAAAGGAGTTGATAGCACCTACGAGGTTTTGAACTTGAGACCTAGGAGGGAGCAAACTCCTAAATCTCAAGTCTTGACTACTAGGCCAACCCGTTGGGGTTCATTACATAAACTTATTACTACAAGCTAAAATAAATCAAATCTCTGGTCCATCGTACTTAGCAATACCAAATCAATCGATAATGTGCATTGCCCCTCAAAAGTGGTCACCTGCCGGCCACCTAAGAGCAAAAACAGCAGTTGGTGTAAAATTTGAGCAAAAAAGTTGGTGCAGAGTGCATAAAGCTACCCTATCACTCTTAAGTCTTAACACTCCAATAATACTACCAATTTTACCTGATCTGACCAGTTTACGATAAAAACTGTACATATATAAGACATAAATTAATTTGGTAAATCACTCAAAAAAAATATATAAGACATAAATTAGTTCATAAGACAATTTTTTTTTTCTTTTTTGAGGTTAAGATTGAGCTGCATTTCTTTTGGGTACTAATGTCTGAGATTAGTTCACAAGACATAAATTTTTTTCTCGAGGCTGACTGCTGAGTGAACTGCTCAAATCTCTTGGATTTTTTTTTTTTTTTCTCTCGGTGATATCTTTTTGGACATAGTTGCACATATTCTTTTTGACATAACAACGGCATATCTTTATGGAATCTATATTTATATGCTACCAAGGTTTTATATGATGTTAGAGCGACTCCAACACAAGCTCCCCTCTCTAAAATGAGGAGTGGAAGTGACGTATTAAGGAGAGATTTTGTAATTTATATCCTCTTTTCCTCAAAAAGTTGTATTGTTTGGAGGGACCCATCCACCTTTTATGTCACATCCACTCCCTAAATTTAATTTCGGCTAATATGTCACTTCCACTCCTCATTTTAGAGGGGGAGCTTGTGTTGGAGTTGCTCTTAAAACACTATGTTGCATCTAAACTCCTGGTTAATGCAAGCGCCGTGTTTTCGATTTCTTTATCTATTGCTACTCACAACTCTTGGTCAAGATATTTTCTTGAAGCAGGTTCATTCCAAGATTCTTGAATATCCTTCAATATTTTATTTTCTATAGGAAAAGATTTATCTTTAATCTTTTTCCTTTCAATTAAAATCTTGACTATTGGAGATAATGATTTGGTGTAGAATCTCTCCATTATAATTCAACCAAATCCTACAAAACACACAATGAATTCAAATGAGTACCAATATCACAAAATAAATTATATTTCTCCAATTAATAAAATCAATTTTGTTATCATCAAAAATCGCTAAGGTTCTATATATAGAAACCTCTGGGCTAACATAGATTGATCTTAGGTTCTCAATTTCGCTCCATCGATCACAAGGTCAACAACGGCAACTCGTAAAAAACTTATGGAATTGGATGATTTGATTGAAAAGTTGAAATGCTAATTCAGTTGTCTCTTTCACTGCTCGTCACTAATAAACGTTATCAGAAACACAATATTAGACCTTCAAGAAAAATGAATAACTAATTAACATATTTTGCGCGCTAGCTTTTACGTCAAAATTTTATTGCAAAGTAATTACCATATATGCACGCATAAATTTCTGTTGCACCCAAAAAAATTTGAATATATCTTACACAACTTGCAAGGAACCATTAATTGCAATCGTGTATAATTGAGGGGTCGGCATTGAAGATTTTGAAAGTTACATTGCCCTCAAAACCCAGACTCTTTCCATGTTCACTACTTTGAGTACATTGCATATGAGTGAGGACTGTATAGGTCACTTAGCTAACATTTGGCCACACAAATGTGCACAAAAAACTGTGCATTTAGGCCTTGTTTGATTCGCGGACTAAAACAGGTGGGATTGATAGTCTTGGACTATTTATCCTGGGACTAATTTAGTACTGAATCTCACCCAATCCCCTATTTGATTCATGCAGGATTAACATTGGGATAGTCCTGGGATTGTTAATCCAATGCCATTTTCCGGGAACCAAACAAGGGACAACGCGGGATTAGGCAAAAATAGTCCCATCCCACCCTCCTAATCCCCGAATCAAATGAGGCCTTATAGCATAGTACCTGAAACGGTGATGAAGCTTAGCAGGGACGGAGTCAGGATTTTACCTTTGTGGTGGCGAAAATATGTACTTAAAGAATAAAAAAATAAACTGCATTATGAGGATGAAACATTAAAAAAATCTAGTGGTGGCGAGTCTATATAATTCGGGGATAAAAATTTATTTTCTATGTAATAATTGCATTTTTTGAAAACCTTGTGCCGCCACCACTTGTCCCTGTTTGGCTCCATCCTTGAAGCTTAGCCAACACCCAACCTTGAGGGGTCAGTTGGCGGAGCAAGATTTTGGTCCGAGAGAGGTCGACTTGATAAACATACTTTATCTAAATGCATGCTTATTATATTATAGAGTTTTTGCTTTTCAATATAATACATTTGACATTAAAATCATATTAGCCTAATGCAGTAAAAGTATATGACTCATTTTGCTCTATTATAATACTTAAAACTTAAAAATAATATCTGGAATTGACGTGAAGGTCAATATCTGGGATTTTGGAATTTGTTTCTTTTCTTGAATGAAGATTTTCTGATAATAAAAAGAAAAAAAATTGGCTTCTCTTAGTTGTGAGATTTGTAACTCTTTAAGTGCTCTCAGTTCTTGTGAGTCATTTCATAGGAGGCTTGTTTCGATTTTAAATAGACCACGCAAGTAGACATTGAATGGTCGGGATAAGTCAAGGTGGCCGTAAACAAGTCAGAGTTCTGGGAAACAAAAATTGGCAAGATTCACCCACCCTTATCTTGAGAAGTTCAAATCAAACTTGTGGAAGCATCACAATTAATCACTTACATGCCCTCAAAGCTAGGACACTTTAAATGTCCATTTTAACTAACATAATTAATGTCACGTGCCCTATAAATGTGCCTCCAATATTGTCAATAAAAATATGTTGATCGGATGAGTTATGCACTGAGGTCGTTTTTCACACCACACAAAAGTTGAATTGTCACTAGGCATTTCTTCTCTACCTTTCGTGGACAGAAGAGGTAGTGTCATCAAAATGTCAGTGTTATAAATGTAAGTAATTTTTATTTTTATTTTATAAAGAGTGTCCTGATAAGCCGGACTAATCTACAAGACAATAGTTATCAAAATGTTAGTTTTGTAAGATGTAATAAATATAACGATAAATGTCCCGACTTTTGAGAATGGAGAGATTGGGAAATAATAAATATAACATTTTTTTTTGCCAGGCGATAGTATATTGGGTTAGTGGTTAGTGTTAAGACATGAGTCAAACACACCTCTTTCAGAATGACTCAAACTCATGACATCTCTCTTAAAAGGAGATAAGAACCAACCAGACACTAGATATGGTGTTTGATACTAATTAATAACACTTGGGAGGGTTGAATTTTTTGCCCTTTGTGCCACGTAGTGACGACTCTAAGAATTTCGGAGCATGGGGTCATTCGTAAACATCAATACTTCTACTAAAATATACTCCCCAGACAATCAAAAGATCAATATCCTAAATAGGATTATATGCAAATTTCAAACCTATTAGACTTTCATACTTTACACCTTATGCAATATAACGTAACTTATTCATGTATTATAATTTTATCTATTTAGCTAACAGTTTCTCAATCCCAAATATGCGAAAAGAGGAACTAATCTGTTATCGATTTAAATTTATTGGGTTTTTTTTAGAGACGGAAAGATTATCAAGGGTTGTGACACCATTGAATCGGTTCTAGTCTTTTTTTTAATACTAAATTGGTGAATTATCTAGTGTCGTGACACCATCAAATGAGTTTTGTCCTTTCCTTTTTTATTCTTTTGGAACTTTTCTTGTGTTTCAAATACTGAAAAATTATTAGTGTAGAGTTAACATTAAATTATGATGGGGTCATTTAAAAATTTAGGAAATTTTTTTATATATTAACACTGATTCAATTTTTTTCCCGTGGGGTTGCCCGACCCTACTCTTTTCAATGGTAAAATACTCTTTTAAGATAGAGTTAAGATTAACAAGTCTATGAAAACAATTTGAAACTCATAAAGCTGCATCGAACCAAGTTAAAACAAGCTCCTCCTAGACGGCTAGGTCATGGAGAATTCATGTTGTTTGTGTTAGGTTCAATTAAAAGCCATTTGAGATTAGGTATCCTTATAAATAACCTAAAGCCTAAATGTTTTCTTAAAGATCGTTAAGTTTTCAAACCAAACTTCAACAACGCTTATTTGGTAGCCTTACACGTCACTGCCTAAACCCTAATAACTATACGGAAATGGCTACAATATACACCCCTTATTTGGGTGTGTATGATACACGTTCTTACAAAAAGTTACAATTTTTTTTTTTATAAAAGTTACGAGACACACCAAAATGTTACGAATCATATTGCTGGAAAGTTACGAAAAATTAAAAAAATTTACGATTGCCAATGAGGTGACATAATATAGACCATACAATAGGTACATATGGTACACACCTTTAATGAGTGTGTATTGTAGCCATTTCCCTACTACACTATTTATGTCTGGCAAAAATTGCGCGCTATTACACAACATTGCTGAGCAAATATTTGCTTCCTATCGTGGTGGAAAAAGTTTGTACACGAATGACCCGATTGATGGAGAAGAATTTGGGTTTGTGTTGGGTACAGACTAGGGATGACGTGGTGTCTGAGCACTTATTTCAGTCGTTCAAAAGTGTTATGGACGGTTCAGATTTCTCCCTCCCTCTTTCTCTAAAATCGGAACGTCCAAAATACTTTTGAACGGTTGAAATGCGTGCCAAGTACCACCACGTGATATCAAATCGGCACCCAAGTTTTTCTCATATTGAAGAGATCAATTGCTCATTAATGTTCTGCATTCAACTGTATTTTGGGTCCATTTCTTGAAGTGCGGTAACGCTGTTTAAATTTGGGTAGTTACATGGTAAAATTTGTAGACAGTGAGACTCAGTTATATTTTTGTGGTGTATGACACATAGTGGATGCCAATTTTGTACTTTTAGATGAATTGTTGTTCGAATAGTACAACTAAATCGTTTTCTTTTCATCAAATGAGAAAACAAGTATGAATTATATCAAACTGGAAATAAAGTTTATAATCACTATAAGCCCAACGCGACTAATTAATAAAGTCCTATTAAGAGGGAAAATACCCAACAAATTGAAAATAAAGCCCACGTCCTATTAAGAGGAAAAAATACCCAACAAATTAAAATTAAAGCCCATAGTCACTATAAGCCCAATAGAACTTATAGGGCCATTATGGGAATAAATAACCCAACAAATACGAGGATAAGACACACAGGTGGAGAGATTCTAGTGGAACGCATGAGTCATCGCCTACTAAGTGAGCCCTAGTTAAATTGTTGGTTACTATAGGCAATAACATAAATGCACATACGTATCCACGCATGTAGGTGGGTCTCCCACTCTCCCTGCCTTTTCTCTCTCTTTCCATCCTCCATTTCCCTCTTCTCTCATGACGTCTCGTTACACTTTCTGACACCAGATTGTTTTTCTTTTGATCGGTGACACTAGTTGGTTATTATCCATATTAGCATTGCCTGTTCGATGCATGTAGTAAGAAAAAATACCAATGTGATTTGATTTTTGTCCCGCGTGTCGAACGAGCACAACGGTTAGGGGTGTACACGGTCCGGATCGGATCGGATTGGCATGAATCCAATCCTAATCCGTGAGTCACGGTTTTTAGAAAATACAATCCGTGTCCGGACCAAAAGTCTCACGGTTCAGTTCCAATCCGATCCGCGAGTCACGGATCGGTTCCGGTTTTATCCACGGATTACATGTTATATATAAACAAGTAACAAAGTTATACAATTGAAATTTTACCCAATGGTGTAAACACAACTAATTAGAGAAGAGGCTTTCGTTGGAATCTCACACTAATGGTGGTGTAAACACAAATACACAACTACTAATTGAATCTACTATATGTTGTCACAAATCCTGAGTTTATTTACTCCAGATGGGCAATATTAGACTGCTTCCATGGGTCATCAATAAAAATACACATCCAAACACGGTTATCAACCTAGTTTTGAAAGAGATCACAGTTTACCGCAGAAATAGATAACAAGTACATATAGTAGAAGTTAGTGTAACAGTTTAACCCCTAAGTTTTGAAAGAGATCACAGTTTACCCCCTAGTCTGTGTAGTAGAAGTTTGTGTAGAATTATGTGTGTGTGTGTGTGTATATATATATTAAAAATTTATATATAATAAAAATCTCACGGTCCGGATCGGTTAATCCACGGTTTTGAAATCAAAATCCGTGTCCGGACCGCGAGTCATGGTTTACTAATTTTTCAATCCATGTTCAGACCATTAATCCACGGTTAAAATCCAAAATGCGCGGATCGGTTCGGTCCGGACCGGATTCACGGTTCACCGGTTTTTTTGTGCAGCCCTAACAACGGTAAAGGAATTCAGCACAATTGAAAGAAATCATAAATTTAAGAACATTCTTTACACAGCCGAAGTAAACCTCCCCTCCCCCCTTCCAACACCGTCGTATGTGGGTCCCACTGTGAGTTTATTGTTTTGATTTGAACTGTTCATCTTGTAGAGCCCGCAGAGTAATGCATATAAGTAAAAAATTCAGTTTGGTCGGACATCGATAGATATATGACATTTTGAATTTTGTTTTGCGAAACAAATGGTCAAGGACAATTCAACTTTAAAATCCATGACCATCCATTTTATAAAACAAAATTCAAATTTTCGATATCCGATCAATTTGATTTTTTGTGGGGAAGTAGTCTTTTGCGGGCTCTACAAGGTAATAGTTTAGATCAACAATTAATACACAATAAGGCCTACAAAGGTGTGTGTGGGGTTACACCGCGGTGTAAAGAATGTTCTTTCAAATTAAATCGTAGGCATAGCAGAAGCCTTAGAAATTGAATCCAACGAAGCTAACCTAATTAATTATCGTAAAAATCCCTGAACGAATTCTTTTATAAAGACAAATTAATTCTCATAACAAAGCTGAATTTAGTGCTCAAAGTTCCATTGAAAATTGTAAAGGATCGTAGATGATTGCCATGAAGAGGAAAAATTTTAAAGTTGTTACGTGGGAGTGTGGAGGTTGTTTGGGTGGATTCGAATCTAGAGAGTGGGGAGGTTGTTTGCCATGAATAGGGATGTGGGCATTTTTGCATTATACTATGAGACACGTCTCTCTCACTGTCTCTCTCTCTCTCTCTCCCCAACCCCTCCAACTCCTACGTTTTACTCTCTCCCCTCCCTACACCCATGTTTTCCTCTCTCCCAATTTTCGTATATTAAATGAATTCAAAATTCTAAGAAATTAGGAATTTTCTTTTCAAGCTTTATCACCAATTCACTACATTTGCCTATAGTATAGATTGACTAGTGTCTTGCCCGTACCTGAAGGCACTTGACGAGATTCGAAAGCCATACCAAATGCACTTATCTCATCAATGATTATTCCGGCTAATGCTATGCTAGCACCCCTATCATGATTGTTAAGTGCAACTAAAAATAAAAAAGAAAAACCAATTAATTGGTCAATTCACGCTTTCTGCAATATAAGAGGGCAAAAATGTTTGAACAAAAATCATTTACCATTAAAAAATCAAGTAAACCAAGGAATGAATAGATTTGACGAACACTTCTCTCCCACGTATTTTGGAAGCTTTTAAAAATGCACAAACTTTCTGAGACATCCCAAAATGGAATATCTGACAACCTTTGCAAAAGGGAATGAGTAATTAAACCCAGTGATTCATGCAGAACAAAAAATATATCATTTTAAAGGATCACTAAAAGAATCTTTTTTTATTTTTTTTATGATTTTCAAACCAGTAATCCAGATCATTTTAAAAGTAGATTGTGTGTGAGAGAGAGATTCTAGACTGTGTATCTTATATAGTATAGCAGAATGACTTTTTGTGAGGAAGGCTGTAACGCCCCCAAAATTTGGGCACGTTAATTATTATTACAAACCATAAATAAGTTTAATCCTTAAACTTTAATACAAATAATAATGTTCTCAAACACTATATAAATAATAACCGGGGTGGTCCTAGGTCTTCGTCTATCCCTGCGCCGGGTCATTCCCCATTCCGGCAGCACTGTCTGCTCCATAGGACTGGTCTCTACGATATTGGTCCTGTCCATCTAGATAATCTGACATAATATGTCCGAGTCGCACATGTAACATCATGGTATTATGCCAGAGTTATACACAAGTGCAACACCAGAAGCAAGGCCCAGTAGTTCACTATGCTAAACTTTTAGTAGCAATTCTAGAACAATAAGTTCATAAACAGGATATGGTACTTGTGAACAGTAAATCATGCGATGCATCATGCGTGTCTATGCGGATCAAAGTAAACATGCGCAGAAAATCGTATCTCATTTCAGTAGCTCAAATCAGTGTCTCGTGTCATTTGCTCAAAACAGTTTCTTAATCAGCTCTCAAAACATATCTCATTTATCATCAGTTTTTCCCAAAAATCGGTTTCCTCGTATCAGTGCCTTTTTCTGCATTCTTCTTCAAATTTCATATATCTCCCATCACTCGAAAGTTATTGGTTCGTTTACGCCTCCTTTCAGCTGACGGTACCAACCTTTCCGCTCGAGGTCCCGGCCGTCGTGCATCACCGAACTTAACATCCTGCTTGCACGGTCCGTCCACCTCGCGACTCACACGACACAGTCCCGGCCGCCTAGCATCACCGAACTTAACAGCTTGTTTGCAAGGTCCGTTCACCGTGTGTTGTGCACGCTTAGCCCAAACATCCAAGTTCTCTCTGCGAACTGGAAGTGGCGCTCTCGCTGCACTACCGCATCAAAACCATTCCTCCAAGTTCTCTCCGCGAACTTGCGGTAGCAACAAATTCATCTCATTTCATTTCATTTCACTTCATTTCATTTTCCCGAAAAGTTCATTTCTCTTTTTCCAAAAACTCATTTTCATTCTCATCTCTATTTTCTCATCAACAGCTATTCAATTTTTTTCCAAATCCGGTGTCGTAACGTACTCTGTACGTGCTCAGTGTCACATGCTCAAAATCATGCCCATATAATATTCCATAAATTTTCTTTCTAAAATTTATTTTTTCCAAATAAATATTTCCCACATAAATTCATACATTTTAATGCACCAACTTTCTCCAAAAATAATATTTCCTCTGAAATTTTCTCCATAAAATCATGCACTTTAATACACCAACTTTCTCCAATAAAATCTTCCAATTTCTCTCTAATTTTATTTCTCATCAAAAATTCTATTTCTCTTTTTCTTTTTAAATTATTCTATTTCTACTAAAAGAAAATAAATCAACTTGCTCTCTCTAAAATAATTTAAACACACTTCTTTTCTAGAGATTTCTTACCAAAAATTTAACTCAATTAGTTATGCACTTTCTAAAAAATATATTTTGTCTCTCCAAAAATATTCTCTTTATATTTTTAGAAAACTTTCTTCTTAAATAAAACATCTTTTCCATATCTAATAAAATCACAACTTTCTTTCTAGAAAAATTTACTCAACTCTAGAAATCTTTTTCTCTCCACCATAACCATATAATATACATTCTCTAATTTAGTTAGTAAAAATTTTCTAGAAGAAAATTTATTACAACTCTCATTCATTTTTATTTGGTAAAACTCCATACTTTTACAAAAAAATAATTTCATGTAACAATAAATATTTCTTTCTAGTAAGAAACAAATCCTTCACTAAATAGAGTTGATCTACTTAATAAGAAAAAATAAATAAAAATTATCTTAAACAACAACCAATGATTTAATCAACCTAGATTAACTAGTTCTTCCAAGAAATATCAACAAAATAATGTTAGATCCTTGTCTAGTATAATACACATTTTCTAATCTCTTCTAATCAACTTCTAATCACCTTAATCTCATTAATTCAACTTCTAATCACTAAAATCTTGCTAATCACACTTCTAATTTCATGAAGAACCATTCTAATTAGAACCTAATAAACATCCTTGTTGATCTTTCAACATGGAATCCTCTTTCTTAAACACTAAGTAACATGCTTAGTAGCTTAATAAATGCATAAATTAACCCAATCAAGCTTCAAAACCATGCTTAGAAAACTAATTAGAATATCATAATGAAACTAGAAATAGCTAAATAGAAGGTTAGTTTAGTAAACTACCTTGATTTCCGGGTGTAAACCGGAAGCCGATAAGCTATCCTTTGGTGTAGAGGCTCCTTAATCTTCCTAACTTTCTTACTAATTAACTTAGTAAGAAGTTAATTAGTGCCTAAATAAGTTGACTAAGTGATGGTAGAAGTTGGTAGTTTGTTGGGAATATAGGGACATACATATATGGAAGGTGCAAAAGTGGTCCCAATTGAACAAGAGGTGGCCTTTTATAGCAAATGAGGCCTCTCCCTCTCCTCTCTAACTCACGGCACACACACACACACACACACTTGGCCGAAATTCTCCCATGTGGGGGTGATAAATGTGTGCACTAAATGTGCACATGGGAAGTACACAAGTTGGTTTAACTCCCACTCTAGGTTTAGGCTAGGTCTTAGGTTCTAACTACTTGCAAGTTAAGTAAATATGGGAAGTTACATGGAAACCAACGTAGGAAACAATAGTGGGGGAAAATATGCCTCTAGTTGTGTAGATTTTTGCATGGTCATCTTTGTTATGGGGTGTTTTTAGGAGCTAATATACACAATATGCATGTGCATGGGAGTAATGGCTATGGGGTAGCCTTAGTGGGCTAATAGTAGGGGGAATATTCTTCCCTAAAACATGGAAGCTTGGGGTCAAAGGTCTAGTCTAGATAGGTCTAGTTGTGTAGAATGTGCTCTTATACATGTATTGTGTGGGTATGCATAGGTTACTCCTAAAATAGCAAGTCTTGTTCTAACTAGTTTTTGGTACAAAACCTTAGCTTAGGAAGCTTCCCTCAAACATCCACTTTGCTTGCTCAAGTGTACAAGCATTTACTCTTGCATGTGCAAGAGTACTTGCTCACATGCATGCACACACACACACACACACACACACACACACACACACACACTCTCTGTCTCTCTCTCTCTTTCTCTCTCTATGTTACTCTCAATACCAAGCTCCAAAGTATACGATGGTGGGTACTTGACAAGTACCGAAATAGTTGGATGGTATAAAGGTGGTGGTTGGGGTGGTTCCGAGTATTAAAGACGGCCTCCGGGTGCTACGGTAGTATAACGAGTGTGTTACCTGGTCTCGTACGCTCGCATACATGGCTAGAATTCTAGTTATTCTTATTAAAAGGGTTTATTAATAATTAAATCGGAAAATATATCAATTAATAGAAAATAAAAATAAATTATTGAATTATTAAACGAAATTTTTATTTAAGAAAATTCGGGTCGTTACAAAGGCTCTCATTGCGACAAGTGGCATAAAATAGTTGGTTTGTCGTATAGGATTTTGAGTGACACATGTCATAATAATTCAATTACCATAAGTAGGTAATTTCAAATTTCAAGCAAGTTCCATGATTTAAGGAATCACCACTCAAGATTTGTAAAGAAAATAATCTGTCAAATAATTTTAAATTTCAAATACTCATCAATCAATAAATTCTACAAATGAAACAATTAATTAGCTGATTAAAAATTTCAAAATAATTTAAAAAATCACTCAACATTTGCAAATAAAAACAATAAGCAATTAGTTTTAAATTCTAAATACATCAAAAAATTAAAAAAATGAAAATGTCCATCCCCCATTTTCTCAACCATCAGTCTTAAAAACTCTTAAGTCTCTAAATCCAAACCCATGTTTTGGTAACGGTGAGTTAGTTTGTAATAATTTTTTTTTTCAGTTTCTATTAATTGGTATTCATTTTTTTAAAAATCTTTAATGACTTTCAATGTCGAAATTTATATTGGTTAAAAAATGACTCAGCTTTTACAAGTTCGATGTGAGAACCTTGATTAGAAAATCAATCAATTGAAATAGTCAAAACAACATTTTGAACGCAAAAATGGTCAAAGGGTTACATAATTAGAATATTATTCTCAATTTAGCAGTAAGTGTCAAATTAATAGTTGTTATTGCTAAGATCTTGAAAGGTATAATACTAAATTACTATATGACTATCAGATGACAAATAAGATTTTAACAATTCTTTTAGCCAATCTTTCTTGAGTTTTGTGAGATAGAATTTGTTCTCTTCTTCTTCTGACAAAGTGCCATATAGTATTCTACTCTACTTTAATACAGAATGATGAATATCTATCTAACTTAAACAATTAATATATGAACAAAATAAGAAGCCGTAGAATACAGTTGAATTATAAGTGGAAAAAAATTTAAAACTCAAATATATGCCCTACACATATGATACGTAATAATTGCAAAACTAACATCCAAATATAAGAAACTATATATCCATATGAGTGAATTAATATTTTGAACCAACCATACATTAAGGACAACGATTGCACCACTGCAATGTCCAACTCCATAAACAAAGGAGTTAAGCCCCAGAGCAAAATATGAAGGTCGTGAGGTATTTTAAGATTTGATTAAGTTTGATTTTGTGAGGTGCTTAAACAAGTTATAAGATTTTTTTGACAATTTATATTAGAGAGTAATACCCAGGGACGGAGCCAGGATTTTGACTCGGAGGTAGCACCTAAAATTAATATTTTTTTCACCTCCATCCCACAAAAGAGTAGTATATTAACTATAAAGCGATGTGAAATTTTTGGATAAAAATCTCAATTAGTTCTTTAATTTTGTATGAAGAAATGTATAAATCATGTACGGAAGTGCTTTATTTTTCTATCCGGAAATTAGAGGTTTTTTTGGCAATGGATTATCTTTACGAACGGACGGATTAGTATAAAAAAAAGGTATAAGTGTTCTAAGATTAATTATTTATAATACCCAAAAGAATACACATTTCATAGGTTAATCATCATCAACATGATTAATACCCAAAATTACACACTTTCATCGATTAATCACTCATCAATATATTTAATACCAAAAATAATACATGTGTTTTGTAGAATAACACTATTCTTGCCATACAAATTTATATTATTGGTATATGATAACATTAATTCATCCTGTACAAAGCACGGTTTTCTGCTATATTGTGCAATCAAAGTGCTCCAAGCATATAATCATGTAGCACGGTACGGCGCTAGATTTTTGTGGAAAACTAAACTAACAAACAAACAAGGCCATTTTAATGTTGAAAGTGTTCATCAATAGTTAATTTTTTTTTTTGTGTATTGCGACTCTGTGCATAGAACGGATTTGATGCTAGTTTTTTGTAATCCAAGAGAAATTTCAGAGAGAGAGATTAGTATTCTGAATTTGAAAGCTCTCTATGAGGCTTGGATGTGTGTGTGTGTGTGTGTGAGAGAGAGAGAGAGAGAGAGAGAGAGAGAGAGAGAGAGAGAGAGAGGATTTTTTAAATTTGAAATTCGCATATGAATTAAAGGATGGTGTACTTTATTTTGCAAAATGAGATTCTTTCATGTGTTTTTTTTTTCTATCCGCTTTCTTCTTCTTCTTCTTCTTTTTGTAATTGAGGGAGAGAGAGGGGGAGGGTATTTTGAAATTGAAATTTTCTTATGACGGATTGGATGTTAAAGAGAGAGAAAGAGTGTTTTTTGAAATTTGAAAATCCCATATGAAATAATGGTTCTTTTACAAATGAATTTTCTTTCTTGTGGTATTTTTTTTATCCGCTTTCCTTTTTTTGGATTGGATGTCAGAGAGAGAGAGAGAGAGAGGGAGAGAGAGAGGGAGAGAGATTTACTTTTTGAAATTTGAAATTCCCATATGAAATGATGACTTGGCCTTATTATAGATATTGTTAAGAGAGAAATGAGAGATCTTTGAAACATGAAAATGCCATGTAGGACATTTTGAAAAAACCTTTGTGTAATGTAATATAGATTGAATGATTCAGGCTGAGTTTCCACAATCGTCTAAAAAGTATTTTTGCGAGTTGTCTACAGCCGCACAACGTGAAGATAAGTCATTCTCTTTACATATATGATAAAAATACCATTTAGTGAAAACTACAACTACAACTACTTTTGACTACAGTTGGAAGACGGTATTTTTAGAAAGAAAAAAAAATCACCCTTAATCCAAATTCATTGGCAGAATACATAAATATATCCATACACATTACTCCAATTGCGTACTTCCAATCAAATAAATTTAAAACTGCATCCAAATTCATCCGACAGTTATAAATAGCTACCATCCCTAAATAATGAAAGAGAAATTGCAAGGACGAAGTTAGGTTATTACAAATTAAATTGGGTGGGCATACACTAAAAAAATTTAGAACATATAAAAGGCAATACAAAATTTGTCCAAAAAAGGTTGTAAAGATACTCAAAACTATTATTACACATATAATCAATCAAAGTGTTGCTAATAAAAACATTATCTTTCTCAAAACTATTAATTGAGCGGGTTTTTTTTTAGCAAACAGAAACATACATTTTAATAAAAAAGCTAGTACCAAAGACACTTGTAACGACCCGAATTTTTGCTAAATAAAAATTTCGTTTATAAAATTGGTTTTTCATATTTTCTCTAATAAAATTTCTTAAAATTATTTTAGTAAATACTATTTTGGGTCAATAATTATTTTTGTGCTAGTATCAATATATGATTTTACTAGTATTCTTTCCATTTATTTCTAGATTTTTCATAGATTATCATGAGCTTGTAGGAAGGAGGGAGGAAACTTCCCACATACTTGGTCACCAAGTATTAGTGCATGTGCTTCATTAATATAGGAAACTTCCTAGCAATTGGTGGCACATGGGGAACATTTTAGTGCACATGGAGGGAGAGGGAGAGAGAAAGAGAGAGAGAGAGAGAGAGAGAGAGAGAGAGAGAGATGGGGCAGCCATTTTGAGGGGGAGAGGGTGCCCAAATTTCCCCTAACTTTGCCCAAGAATCTTTCTTTAAAAGCCTAGTTGACATGCACATACATTGTGCTTGAAAAGAAGCACATGCTACAACCTAAACCTAAGAACCTAGTAAGCTTTGCTTCCAAGTTTCCTCAAGACAACCTTCCATGTTTTAAGGAAGAATATTCTTCCCTATGTAGACCTAAGAAAGCCTAACTCTAGCTACAACTTGTAAGCACATGCACCAATTGTGTACAAGTCCCCAAAAACACCCCATATCAAAGGTGATCATGCAAAATCCTACACAACAAAGGGCCTATTTTTCCCTACCCTTGCTTCCCACGTTGCTTTCCCAATTGTTTCCCAAGATTCCTTTACTTGCAAGTATACAAGCCTAGACCTAGCCTACATCTAGAGTAGAAGTTGGAACCAACCCATGTACTTTCTGTAGACACCCCAATCCGGACCTACAGGATTCCGAAACTTCCCCAATGATGAAAATGCCTAATGAGGACAGACAAGGTTTGATCAAAGACTTGAAAAACCCCACCAATAACCTCCCATCAAATCACCAAAACATCCCTTAGAACTCTGGAATGTCCCAAAAACCTTGAAATGCATGCACCTGGATTGGCCTTCAGGCACCTGGATTGGCCAAATCCAGGCGCCTGGATCACATGGTCCAGGCGCCTGGATTCAGTTCAGGCGCCTGGAAATGCATAATCCAGGCGCCTGGATATCAGTCAAGGTTGAGTGTGTTTTAAGTTGTTAGTGGGCGGGAACGAGATTTTGGGGGATTTTGTTGCAGAGTCAGTTGGAGTGGGGTGTGGGGAAGATCATTACACCTACAACTTACCCCCTATGTGACCCCTTACCCTTTCTAAAGGCTCAAGTGGCCCTTTATGGACCCTTGATTGCCTATTTAAGCACCTCCTCTCTTCCATTTCAGGGGGCTGAAAAACCACACTCTCATTCTTGCTGTTACTCTGCCAAAACCACTCCAGAAGTTTCAGCTCCATTAATCACCTCTCAAAACTAACCCATTTCAACTCCAAAGTCATCTCTCTACTTCATTAATCCATCATCTACTCACTTCCATCAACCAAATCATTTCAAAGCATCCATAGACTCCCCTTTTGGCTCTGTAAAGCTAAGAGTCAGTAGCTATATTCTTCCAAAACTCACTCCAAAAACCCATTTTCAAGTTCTTGATCATACCAAAAAGGTAGTCATTCTATCATTTTGTCCAAAAGGCCCTGAGGGGGGACTCAATCAAGCTCTTTTTGGTCATCTATATCAGTAGAGAGTTTGAAAGAGGTCTCAAAATCATCAAAAAAAGAAATCAGATTGTGCATCAGAAGCTCAATCCAGGCGCCTGGATCATCACCTTCCAGGCGCCTGCATTGAATCCAGGCGCCTGGATTCCCTCCATGCAGGCGCCTGGACCCCTTGTTCATTTGTTATGTTTTCTGTTTTCTTCCATATTCTGATCATTTTGGTGCATTATTTACATACCTTGATCCATATTTCATTATATCTCAAGTTCTGATCTCTATTTAGATGTTCATTTTGAGTATTTTGATTTTGGAATCATGCTTTTAAAAAGAATCTCATAAGAAAGAATTGGTTAAACAAGCTTGTGTGTCATTCTTGAGCTCTGATCATATAATTTCTAAGGTGTCTGTTTAGGATTTGATATAATACTTAAGTGTATTCCTCACAAGTATTCAAAATGAGCATTATCAAGGTGTTATTGTTGCATTTTTAGCATTGTTTCATTGCATTCAAGTCTCATCCAAGTGTCAAGCTTGTTACCATGCTGTCAAATATTTTCCAGAATGCATGAGAGTTGATCAAAATATCCAATTTGGTTGATTTCTGTTTGAAAAGGGATTTTAGAAGTTTCTGTCTGGATGGCTTCCAGGCGCCTGGATTGACCCCCATCCAGGCGCCTGGACTCAATCCAGGCGCCTGGACTCACCCTTTCCAGGCGCCTGGACTCCCTCCAGGTTCACATCTCATGATTAGTTTCTGAGGTGTTTTGAGACATTTTGGGGGCTATTTAGTGAAATTTCAGTATTTCTTATGCATAAATCATCCATTCACAACACTTTGCACAAGCATTCATTCATATCTCCTTGATATTCTTGATGTATTTGATATACTCTCACATGAATTTGAGTTTAAGAGTTCATTTAAATAACATTTTCAAAGCCTTTTCAACATTTAGTAGAGACCGGTGGTCACACCGGGCGTGAGGGGTGCTTTAAATTCCTTCCCCTCGCGTAACCTAGTTCCCGGACCCGAGCAATCTCATTTTGGAGACCGGTTAAGCATTTTCCATATCAAGGGCAAAAGAGTCATTTTTCAAATGGTTTCTCGGGTATAGTCCTCAAATCCGGGTGGCGACTCCATTCAACCAATCAAATCATTTTTGAAATCAAAACCGTTTTCGTGGACAAATCGCGCTCCCGCGGGGTGTTCACACTTTCCTTGTGTATTCAAAGCACAACATTTACTTCCTCCCACATGCATAGTTCGGCCATGAGGGGTGTGTGTGTGCACCGAAAGTTTTAAGGGGAGAGAGGGAGGTCCCATTTTGCTATAAAAGCCTACCCTTGTTGTCCAAAAGGACCACCTTTACACTTTCCATATATGTATGTCCCCTTATTCCCAACAAACCACCTACTTCTAAACTACTTCTACCACCACTAAGTCAACTTACTTAGACCCTAATTAGCTTCTTACTAAGTTAATTAGTAAGAAAGTTGATTAGATTAAGAAGCCTCCACACCAAAGATTGCTTTTCGGCTTCCAGTTAACACCCGGAAATTGAGGTAGTTTACTAAACCATCTCTCTAATTAGTTTATTCTAGTTCAATTAGTTAATTCTAATTAGTTTTCTAAGCTTGGATTTGAAGTTTGTTTGAGTTAATTTATGCATGTATTATGAGACTAAGCATGTTACTTAGTTTCTAAGAAAGTTTAAAAGAAAGGATTTTATGTTGAAAAGAAGTTAGAGGTTCTAATTAGTTTTTAACTAGAATGTTCTTCATGAAATTTGTGGTTGGTTTAATGAGATTAAGTTAATTAGAAGTAATTAGAAGATGAGATTTCTATACAAGTCTCTAGGAAGTTTCTAATTTTGTTTTATTAATTTTTCTTGGAAGAACTAACTAATTGAAGTGGATTAAATTCTTGATTTAGTAATTAAATAGTTCTTCTTAAAATTAGTAGGTTGATTATGCTTGGAAAAGGGTTTTCTTTTTACTAACAAAGTTTACACATGGTTCATTAGATTTGTTGTGGGAAAAACTAGAAGTTTGTAAGTAATAATTTTGTAGAGAAAGAATTAGTAATTATTCTTCTAGAAATTTTCTACTAAGTAATTAGTAGCAACATTTTTTTTTAATAAATATGTTGTTGTGATGAAAAAGAAAATTTTAAGAGTGGATTAAATTTTTTTTCTCCTAAATAAAAAGAAGATTTTCTCAAAGTCTCTTGGAAAATGAAGTTTCTAGAAATTCAAAGAATATCTTTTTAGGAAAGTTAGATTTTCTAAAAAGAAGATTTTTATTGCTTATTTAAAATTTTGGTAAGAAAGTTTTATGACAAAAGTGGGTTAAATCTTTTGGACATGAGATTTCTAGAAAAATGTCTTTTTAAAGAAATTGCTAGAAAAAGAAGTTTACTAATTTTATTTCTTTTAGAGAAGAAATAAGTGGGGTTTTAAAAGAAAAAGAAGGAAATTGGATTTTTGCTAGAAAATAAAATTTATGAAGAAATTATAATATTATTTTTGAGAAAGTTGGTGCATTAAAGTGCATGATTTTGTGTGGGAAATTTTCAAGAGAAAATATGATTTTTATGGGAAAAGTGTTTGGAAAATATTGCATGGGCATTTGAGCATATTGAGCATTTGGCATTGAGCACGTTCACCATACGTTACGACACGGAGTACGAGAAAGTTTGAATAACTATTGATGAGAAAATAGAGATGAGAATGAAAATATGTTTTGAAATGAGAAATGAAATTTATGGGAAATATATTATTGAGAAATGGGATTGCAAACGGTAATGCAGTCTTAACGCCACCCATCATGTGAGTGTGCGCCATGATGAGGTTGGGGTTAAGTAATACGGTAGTGTAGCGAGGCACCGCCCTATTTCATGGAGTGAACTTGGGGTAAGGGCTAAGCGTGCACAACACATAGTGAACGAACCTTAAAATGTACTGTGGGGATCAGTAAGACAAGGTAGCCAGGACTATGTCGTGTGAGTTGCAGGGCGGACGGACCGTGCAAAGAGACTGGTTAGGTTCAGTCACGCACGACACCGGGGCTTCGAGCGGAAAGGTTGGTGCCGTCAGCTGAAAGGAGGCGTAAGCGGACCAATAACTTTCGAGTGGTGTAAGATATTGACATGGTTGAAATTTGAAGAAGAATGCTGAAAGAGGCACTATACGAGAAAATGATTTGAGACATGTGACGAGTTATCGAAATGAGATACTGTTTTGAGAAACTGACACGTGACACTGTTTTGAGATACTGAAATGAGATACTGTTTCTGCGCAAGTTACTCTGATCTGCATAGACACACATGCTGCACTGCATGGTTTTACTGTTCAAAAGTATTATATACTGCTTTTGAACTTATTGTTCTAGAATTGCTAGTTAGAGATTTGGTAGAGTGAACCATTGGGCGTTATCGCTCACGGTGTTACACTTATGTAACCCTGGCATAATACCACGATGTGCTCTACGACTCTGACATATTATGCCAAACTATAGAGATGGACAGGAGGAGAAAACTATGGCTTGAAGGCCTACGGAGCAGAGCAGGATACCGCTGGGATGGACAACTGTGCGATGGAGTAAAGAAACCTAGTCAACCCTGTAGAGAATTATTGTATTTGATAGGAAGATTTATGTAATTTCTTATGGGTTACTGTTGTAAACCCCTATTTATTGTTTATGTATTTCTTATTAACAAACCCAAATTTTGGGGCGTTACAACACTACAGGTCCAAAATACAAAACAACAAAAAAAAAAAAAAAACCAAAAACCAAAAACAACAAAACAAAACAGAAAAGCCGCTAAGCAACGATGTTGGACCTAACCTCTTCTCGTGGAGGTGGGTGGCTGAAGGACCGCCTCCTCTTCGCCTTCACCGCTCGCTGCAGGATCGCCACCGGATCTGCACTTCTGCACCTTCACTGCCGCAGCTAGAGAGCTCAACGGAGTTGAGTTGTTCAAAATGATGTTGGACGGGTGTTGAGTTGTTCAAAATTATGTTGGACAGGTAAACATATATAATTTAAACATTTTGGCATAAAAACTTACTATATTTCTAGTAAAAATATGAAACGTGTGTACGTATGGCGTCATCCGGGCTAACCCATCCTTCGGTCTGTTCTTGAGTACTAATTGCTTACGCATCTCAATTATACCAATCATTGACAAAATGATTAGGCAAAGATTGAAATGAGAGATGTAAAAAATGGAAAGGCGATTGTTTGAGTAAAGTTTCAGTTTTATAAACAATGAAAATGTAATTATAGAAATTCATGAAGTGTGTACGACAATAGCTCAACGTTTTTTTTTTGGCCATTCGATATACATTAGTAGAGTTAGCTGTTAGTTGTTAGTGGACCATAAGGGTCGACCTCCTCTCCATAGGAGTAGAACCCAGAACCTCACCCCTATAAAAGGGGTTACACGACCAACTGGGCCAAGTGCCCTGGTCCAATAGCTCAACGTTTGATTCAATGTTTTTAGTAATCCAAAAGAACTCTCCTCTAAATCATACGACGTGTTATACAACTGGTAAGAAACCAACTAAAGCCAAATGCTAGTGCAATAAAAGGACACACATTGAAATAGACCAATGATTGTGACAAAACTAAACAACAAAACAATTGTAGCCAAATGCTGCAACTCGATAGACCAAAAAATGGATACAAGTAGCCAATTTAGTTTAAAATTGGTTACGATTGAGGGGCGGAGTGACACGTGTGAATTCAGTTTTTAAAAGAAATTTAAAAATGACTAACATCTTTCTCAAGGGAACCGGGAGTGTTGCGCAGGGGCTGGTGCCGTCGTGCTAATGGCAGTTCGACAATCAGAGACGTTCACCTTGTAGAGCTCATCAAGTACTACAAGTGTACCAAAAATCAGCTCAATTTAATATCGCTAGGTGCCTCATCGGAAAATTATTATCTTGAAATGCATGATTCTGAATGGATCCGAAATATTAGATCAAAACCACTGCAACAGGTTATATGTGTTCTGATGAGGCACTTATCGATCGAATATCGAGCTGATTTTTAGTACACATGTAGACTTGGCGAGCTCTACGCGATGAATGTCTCCGATCATTGGCATGAGCTGCCATGTCCACAAAGCATGTTGCACAGCACGTGGTTGCGCAACACCCACCTCGGGTTCCTTGTCAAAGGAGTCAAATTTTTTTTCTTACTTTAAATTATACTCTCTCCCACCCAAAAAGATTTATTTGGTCCACAAAATGATGAACTTCAAGAGAATGCGTTTGTGTTGAATATAATTCAGGCCCTTTCCAAAGTGAATTTTTGAGATCCGGTGACTCTGCCGTCCCTTAGGAATGGCAGGACCTGCCTGATCTTAGCCGTCCAAACGTGTTTTGGACAGCCCAAATTTGAGGGATGACAAATGTTATTTTGGGTATTTTCACCATAAAAAGAGCAGACACGTACATTTCTTTTTGTTCTATTTTCCGGTGTGCTCTTTCACTCTCTCACGTTTACTCTCTCTTTTAAAACTAGGCCTCCTTTGGGTAATAATCCAATAATCCGGATTATTGGATTATTCGTTTGTCCTTATTCAATTTTTTTTCCCATCCGTTAGTTTTGCATCAAGATTTTATACTTGTTAGATTCGTCTCGTCGAGAGGAATCCAGAAACCACAAAATCTTGATGCAAAACTAACGGATGGAAAAAAAAAATTGACTAAGGACAAACGAATAATCCAATAATCCGGATTATTGGATTATTACCCAAAGGCAATTCAAATCCACCTTGTTTCATGATTCAAAAGAACATCAATATGAGAATAGTATTTTATTCTTTCTACTTCCTCCACCCTTGAAATGAACTCCTGAATCTGCCCTCATTACAAGTCTGAATGAAATTGTTGCCAACTCTGAGAGATGGCCATCATATTGAAGGCCTTGAACCATTGTGAGCACTATACCCAAACAGATACAAAGAACATTTGTAGATATAAATTAAGAATATCAAATCACCAAATTAGTTAAAGACTAATTACCCGTGGAGGGTAACCTTTAAGGAGAATAAATACGAGAATTCCAAATTATAAATTAAATGCTAACTCACCCATATCGGGTGACGATACAAAGAATATATGAATCACTTGAAATCATCTCCCAAACGTTGTTTTATTATTTACGGTGAGGCGTAGGAGATAAGTAAAGTTGCATATATGTTTGGGCTCCTCTCCAGTAATATATTGTCCTGCATAGCCAAGAGCGGCTCTACTATTATTTGAGAGGGTTTGTTGTGTTCGAAAAAAGTACTATATAAGATTCAGCTTAAGACAGAAAGCCAAGGATCCACATTCTAAATGGATACTTGTCCGGAAGGATATTTTTGTGGGATCCATACTTGTGAGGCAATGTCAGCAATTGTCTTAAGACAGTTACCCTGAGGATCCACATTCTAAATGGATAACGTTTGCGACATCTGCATTACTCCCTCCATCCATAAACAATTATTCGTTCAGCAAATGCATTATGCGGTTCCAGTCACACAACATTTGACACACAAAAAAACCTAGGCATTTTGGAGTCTCGTGTAAATGATCAGAGCCGTTTAATTTGTTTAAAACATGTTTTTAAGAGTTTTTGTTTGCAAATAATCAACTCATTCGGATATTGGTAAGGGCTTGGTCGGTGTGTATCCGTAAATTTGATATGATTAAAACTGAATGAATCGATCAAGCCCTTGCTGATATCCAAATGAGTTAATTTTTTACTAATATTCTTAAAAACATGTTTTAAACAAATTGAATGGATCCGATTATTAGCGTAGGGCTCCGATTATTTCTGGGTCAAATGTTGTTCAACTGTCGTGTGAGCAGAGCCGCTATGTGTGTGCGCGTTATACTAGGGGCCCGATTGGATGTAGGATAAGTTTTGTTGGGATTAAATAGTAAGGGAAGATAAGATAATAAAGGGTATTATTTAGTACGGGTGGACCCACATTGATGTGACATTTATGGAGGTGCAATTAAATAGTACGCGATTTAGATGAATTTGAGATAAAGGGGGATAAAATTGGGTAGATGATGTAAAAACATGGCAAACGACTTATTTGCCCTTGTGCATGAGTTATATTAGATTTTACGATAAAATAAATACATAAATACAAGACTAATTAAATTTCTTATTCTTTTTAATAAATATGATATAATAATTCCTTTTATTAATTATATCTAAAATTAAAATATTTAATTATTATTTTTAATAATGTTGCTTACCGCCTAATTTTTGCTTTTTTTTAATTATGCTTTTTTTTTTACTTATAATAACTAATAATTTTTATGTTATTCCCCAACAATGTTAAATTTTAAAGTATAAAAAATTTTAAATTTTTTTGTATCGAAGTAAAGATCTCAATTTTAAGTTTAAGTTGGTGCAAAAAAACAAAAAATTTAATGTAGAAGTACTGTTTTTTTTATCCGAAGGATATTGCAAAGCAAGCCAACAATGCCAAATTCTTAAAGTATAAAAATTTTCAAACTTTTTTGTATCGAATTAAAGATCTCAATTAGTAGTTTAATTTGGTGCAAAAAAATAAAAAAATATGCGCGAAAGTACTTTATTTTTTTATTCGAAGGAAATTGCAAGGGTTCGTAAAACATTTAAAATGGAATTCGGTTTCATTTTACACCAGTCAACGTGAGAGAGGGGTAAGGACCAATGGTATAAGGGAGGGTAATGGAGGTAATTTTACTGGGGTATTGTTTGGTTCTTTTACTTCTTTGCAATGAAAAATGATTGTATGCGAGCGTGCCAGAGAGAGTTTCAATCTCCTCCCTCAGATTAACTTTGGAAAAACCAAATCTAATCAGGCGATTGTGTTTTATTGGTTCAATTACCTCAAATGAAGAAATGTAAACCAACAAACTTAGGAAATCGAAGAACAAAAAGGAACAAGATACTTCGATTAGTAAATCAAAGGTAAACTTACTTCGAAATTGTCTCCAACTTCAGATACAAGAACTTCAAACAGGTGATTGTTACAGAAACAATCAAGATTAATCCTAACTACTTCCTAATCTACTTCTTAATCTACTTCGAACTGAGTTCGAAATCCTAAAACTACTTTGCCAATGAACAAACCAAGCATCAGTTTTTTTGATAGCTGTTTGTTGAAGATTTGTCCGGGGGTTTTTACTCTTTAATTTCTTCTATTTATAGACGCTGCTTGTAGTTTGAACTTCCCGCTCCATAAATTTGAATATTGGCTTGCTTCGAACTTTAACTTCCACTCTTTGAGTTGGCAGTTTCTTCCTCCTCCACATCTGAATTTGAATCCTTCTAATTCTTCCTCCAAAAGCTTTGATTTTGAATCTGCACAGTTGTTCAAACTAAACTCAAATGATTATACGTTAAGGAGAATAACTGCCTTTTAATAGGCATTCCACGTGTTCTAACTGTCAATTTGCCTGTTTCACAAATTTACACATGGAGCTTTTTTATTTAGCAGTTAATATCATGACCTCGAAGTCAATTTTTATTCATCCTTGACTTGTAACTACCAATAACCGCTTTTCAAATCTGAGAAAACCATACGACATCGTATTTACTCAGATATATCCTTTTAATCCAATGTGCCTTTATCAACAGGTAATTGCCAACGTTTGGCCTATTCATTACGTGTCAATCAATTATTGAATTTGTTAATTTTATATGTAAATAGGTATTGAGGTGCACAAGTTATACCCCGTTCTTAACCTTTAGCCAATTGGGCCCTAGGGGTATAAAGGTACGATTTTGATGCTAGAGGGGTCAAAACGATTTGCGATAAAAAAAAAAATACTCGGGGCCAACATTATAATTCCGCCCTAAAGTACAGAGTTGAGATTTTGATTTGGGGTTGGAAATGCAACTCTGGTAATTTCGAAAGAACGATCATCAGGAAGTGTCTTCTAGTCCTCTCTCTCTCTCTCTCTCTCTCTCTCTCTACGAGGAGAAGTTTATGGACATCTTTCTACGCACAGCGATCCCTTTCCCCTGTACTCATACTTTCCCGAAGACTAGTACAACGATTTCGAAATCCATTAAAGCTCCTGCTGCTGTTTGCTGCTTGGGGTACATTCCTTGCTCTATGAAACTGCTTCAATGATATTGATTTCCATGACACAAAATTGCGTCACTATGGTATCTGCATTCCCTTTTATGTTGCAGTAGTATAATTTACTATCGTATGATTGTTTGGGATTAATTGTCCAGAAAAGATAAGAGGCACAAACACTTTGCACTAACAATTGCACAAACTCTTTCACATGGGATATGTGAGAGATATGCGCCAGTTTGTGCAATTATTGGTACCAGTGTTAGTGGTTGTAGCAAACCTGTTAATTGTCCAACATATGGAGTATATGTTATTCCTCCACCAATTACTGCATTCAGATGGCGAAAATGTGGTACAGGAGATTTGTAGTGTAGTTCCATGTCTAATCCGGCCAATTAAGCTGACCTTTAGTTTTTGTCGACCAAAACGGTTATAGATCCATATTTTGCTCACTTGGACATCTTAGACTGTCTTCAAGCATTTTGGTGTGAAGAGTATGAAACCGCGGTGATTGGATCTTACTGGACAACTGTGTCACTTTTGGTATTTCTTTTACTTGTGGTGGTCCTGGTGGAGAACCAAGAAGCACACAGACATATAAGAATACAATCACAGCACAACGAACGACTTGAACCAGATACACTGATAAATCATTTCTTCAAATTTTAGGACACAGACACGTTGTAGACATGTCTAATGGAAAAGTATTATATAAAAGATCAAAAACAAGTTTTTTTTATAACAATATGAAAAAGCCACAAAAAGTATTGGCATTATGAATATAAAATCGAAGGTCAGAATATAGGTGTTCATGAACTAAACATCCATGGAAATTGACTCTGGGCCAAGTTTAAAAATCATAGTTTGACCTCTTCATAATGTGTCCTTACTGAGTCCCAAGAGCATCACAATGTGTCCTAGAGTGTCCCCAACACATCCTAGAGTGTCCACCATGTGTCTGAGTAAAACAAGGAAGATAAAAAAAACAAGTGGACACGTACTTAACGCTTGTCCAACTCTTGTCCACAAAGTACCATGCCATGGCCGTGTCAAAACGTATACATGAAGGAGGTAGAGTGGTAGACGTGCCTCTGCTTAGAACAAAGATTTCATCGTGGCGAACTTTAACTATCTTTTCGTACTTAGTCATCCATTCGGGTTTAATTTGTCCTAGTTATACCCATCTTTCCCATCCATAGTGCCTAATGCAGTTTTTTTGGTTTCCTTTCCCAGTTTACTCACCACTCTCATGTCACAAACAGAGCTCTCTTATAAACACTGCAGGAGTATGGAAAGATGTGAACCACTTTGTTCACTTTACATTTACAAAAAAAATTCCAAAAAGATTCTTTCTCCATCTCTCATCTCTCCAATCATTAATCATATTTCTCTCTCTACTCATAGCCCTCTATCCAATCATTATTCTCATTTCTCTCTCTATCTCTCTCCAATTATTACACATCTCTCTAATTATTACATTTTCCAAAAACTCATCCAAACACTATCTCAAAAATATTTCTCAAAATATTCTTCTCAAAATTCTCAACCAAACACAGCGATTGAAACTCTTCCCCTATTGTGATTTTGTGGCCCATTTCCTTCTATCTAATGCTTCCTCTCAACCACTGCACTTATTATTTCTGAAATGAAGTACTCGAATACTAAAATTTTACTTCTGTTTCTCTATCAAATCATATTGACACTATCTGCAGGAAGAATGAAGGCAATGGCTTATCTAGTGGATCGTTTCAGACGGAGTGAGTATTGTTTATTTAAGTTTATTCTTATTTGTTTGCAATTTACTCTATGACAGTTTTCATTGCTTCAATTTCTAGGTTGGAAGGTCATGAAAATTCAAAGAGTTCTGAGGTGTGTTTTGTTGATTCACATATATTTTGCTGCTTCTGTCCAAAGGGCGATTGATAGTATTTTCTTGTTACAGGAAATGCTTCAATCTGTGGAGAGCGTACCCGAAAAGAAACATAATGACATTTGGCAACTCTTCAGCGAAGCACAGCAGAGTAAGTCCTTGAGTCACTATCTTTTCCCATTTCTCTCATTCGCAGTTTGGATAATAAATCATACGGAAGTGATTCTGTTTTCTGATGCGGTGAGTTCTTTCAGACATTATGTTCTTGTACAAACAACGCACAGCGGCCATGGAGGAGCTAGAAAAAATGAAGATGGAAAACAAATTTCTGTTCGATAGGGTAGAACAACTACAGATGAAAAAGCCCAGCTCCGGAAAAGGTGTTTGGACCCTTAATTCATTGTTTCTTGTATGGTTGAATCAAATAAAAAATATGATTGATAATATCCTGGATGAAACACTTGATATCTTTATTGTAGATAATGTTCAGGGTCTCTGCTCTCTCCTATTTTGCATCTCGACAATTTTTTGTTTCATCATAATGCATAATTGGTAATTAAATTCATTTGACTTCTGGTTTCCTGCTGGTACTCTAAGGGTCTTCACCATGACTTACAAATACATTCATATCTTAGCTTTGTTGCTTCCATTTACTATCACCAAAGTTGTGAACCGAGATTGAGGAGATATAGTTTTCGATAGAGCAAGCAAGTAGAATTAGGTTGAGAACTACAAATCTTGTTTCACTTTCAATGAATCAAAATTGCTCATGTTTTCAGTGGACCGAGATTGAGGAGATATATCGTGCATCACCTGTGCAGTGCCGATAAGAACACAGACGTTTCGGGGGACTCGGACACGTGTACGGGATACAGATACAAAAACGGGACACGACAATTTTCAAAAGGGGATAAGAACATGGCAATTAGTTATGCAAACCTACATCGTAACCTTAAAATATTTAGGATAGGTGAATGCATGATCGACCAATGGTGTATGCCTGTACGCACAAATATGTTAAATATTACCCTTTTGGCTCAATATTTCGAAGTTGTAAATTTTTTGCCCTTCCAAAAACTCTTAAAAATTATAAAAACAACCTTGCTATGTCCCTAATAAAAAATTGTAAAATTTAATGGACACCCCACGTGGCTTGTCCCATACGTGTCCTGGTGTGTCTCCGGCGTGCTGCATGTCCCCGGAGTCTGATACGAATACGGTGATCTCTAGGAGCTCTTTAGGAGGGTCAGTGCTTCATATTGCATTGCCCATGGCACTATCCGAAACACAAGTAGTCTACTTTTTATCCGCACATATGGATGAGTGCATTGCATATGTGACTGTATATGTCATAAATGTACAAACAGAGTCTGCAAAAGATGCCAAGCAGGATACTGAATTCAGTTATCTGAGGTGTTTGCTGTAATGCAGACGTGGCCTGATGCTTGTCGCTGCATATACTCATTTGCTTTGTCCTTTTTTGTACCTCTGTTTCCTTTATCTGACTAATGCTCCTTCAAAAAAAAAGTGAACTTATGTTTTTGATAACTAAGAGTAAAATCATCAAAAGAAGAGTTAGGGGTTGCCACCTGTTTGGTTGTGCCATATTTAAGAAAATGCCAGCCCCTCACAATAACACAATTGTCCAGATTCTTTATGGATTTGGAAATATCAAGGGACTAATTTTCATCTCTCTTAAAAACTGAGAGCAATCTAAATTTTCTCAGATTTCTCAAACCTTGAGATTCAGAAGATTGTTTCTTTGTCCTTCCCCCCCCCCCCAAAAAAAAACCTACCCACCCACAACAGCCCTTTATTGTCTCAAAAGACCACTTATGGTCTCTCTTGCCTAAGGCACCAAACCCAAATAGAATGTCCAAAAGTGGTTTTTCCCTCCTACCACCACAGTTCCGCTCCCCCTCCTATGAAAAACCCCTCATAGTCTTAAAAAACCACACTAGCCTAAAAGCAATACTATTGCTCAGACTGCCATAGTGACCGCAAACTATATAAAAAGCTGTTGATTATGCCACCTTTCTACTCATTCAGCACGACTGGGTTACCTTCCGTTTTCTCTACTTGTCAATGATCAGCGCTTGCTAGCCAAAATCTACAAATGCAGAACAAGCCTTGAGTCACCAGACCACACACTAGCTACGGAAGAGCATGCAAAGAAAGTGACCAGTGAAGGAGTTTCGATTTCCATGTAGCTTTCTAAGGGAATGAAGGCTCTAAATCTCTAATGCATCCACTTATACTTTCTAATATGGTGTGACCTTCGAGTTGCAGCTCTCCAAGTTTCCTGCTTATCCCATCATCTCAGATTTCAAGAACTTTGTTCCATATGAAGTTGCAAAAGCCTTGGACAATCATTTTTCTTCTGAGCTTAAGCTGTTAGTTTATGGATCTGACAATGAATGTGGTTAGGCTTCTTTGTCCGCATGTTCACATGCATTTACCAGGTAGCTTGCAGTTGGAAGGTATATCGAATGATTCACTGCTTCTTAGAGAGGAGACTTATGATGGATTGAGACACTGCAGAATAATGCATAACAGTTAGCTAGGTGAATCTGATTCATCCTATGTGGGAACTCGTTACTCGTTATTGTTGGTAATGCACACCATCAATTATGTCAGATGCTAATATCTTTTTCATTTCCAATCAATAAGAACATTATGGACCCTGCTATGTACTTTGTTACGTATGCACTTCAAGACAAAAACTGTTTACTAACGATCTTCTCTTATCGGCTTCTCATCTACACCAGATACAGTATATATCAAGTCGGAGTTGCTGCTTAGGATAGATTCAATGGTCCTTACAGGCATGATAGACACTGGGGAAGCATCTGATTTGAGAACGAGCATCTTGGGTTCAAAAGTTAGCGTAGCCGATGATTTCTCTGACATCCATCACAAAAGAGATGCTGAGCTTCTGGCAGAACTCCGGCACGTTTCAGACGAAAGCAAAAAGTAATGCTTTCTACTATGTAGTTTAACTAATTTTTTGTATAAAATTTTGAGCACAGTTAGTAGAATTATAGTCTGGTCCCTGGTGTGCTTAGTCTTTAGAGAAAATTATGTGTTTTTTCAAAAAAAAAAAAAAATCTTACATTCTAGATGAAGAATTGCCTTTGTTACTCTACAGTCTACACGCGTTGCATGCTTCAGTGGCACTTTTAATTCAACATCGAGAGTTCAGAATAGGAAACTGTAGGCATAGTATGGAGTGATGGAACAGTAGCTTACTGGTGGAATCTTAAAGTCTCAAGTTCACATACTAGTGCAACTGTGCAAGTACTAAGTAATAGATGGGAAATCTTGCTATATCTTGACATTTTCAAGTTGTACCCTTTCTAAGAAGACTTCTGTGTATATACCTCTCGTATACAGGCTTTTGGCATTTTTTTTAACAGTTCGTCCTTAGCTGTCTTGGAGATCACAAGCCTTTGTACCAAGATGCTATAGTCACATTGCTTCTCTCTTTTCTTTTCTTTTTTTCTTTTTTCTTTCTGTCTTATTCTCTCTCTCTTCATTCTTACATATTCTCTATGGTCTTTTTATTCAGGAAATGTTTTCATGTCGTCCACATTTGCACTGAAATGGAACCAGTCATCTCTGTTGGATCTTTGGCATCATATGTGACTGGGATATCCCGTGCACTACAAAGGAAGGGTCATTTGGTGGAGGTTGTTCTACCAAAGTAACCAAGAGAACTTCTATTCCATTTTCATTTCTCCTCAACATTCTCTCCATTTTTTTTTCGTGGATTTGTCTTCTTTTGGCTATTAGAAGCTGTCCGTCACATGTCCTGCTAGTACTATGGACAATGAAAAATTGTCCACAGTTATTCAATGGAATAGCAAGCCATTAATCGTTATGTTGTGAAATATCTCCATAGATATTCAAGGCCTGTTCTGCCTTGAGTACCAAACGTCTGGTGTAGTCATGGCATTTCTCAGTAACCACCTTGGTATCTTTTGGATGGTTATTTTATTTGGGGTCTCCGGGTCTTCAATTACATAGTCGTCTAAACTTTAGTTGTTTAAGCTTTAAATTTCTGCAACTGCTAGTTCTTAGAATCATGAATATCATTATTTAGCTTTGTATTTTGGTCTATTAAAAACCTGAAGCATTTTTTTTCACTCTAGTAGGTATTTTGTGTGTTGATGGTACTACTAAGTAGTCTGTTGATGTTACAACTAAGTTGTGACTACTGTTAATACATATATCATGCTTTGTTCTGGGCTTTCCTTAACTGGGTAAAAACAAAAAAACAAACTTGTCATCTGCACATTATGGTAGCCAAGCCGCACCCCAATAGGCTGGCTGTTAAGGTGTCTGGTTGCCAAGAATAGACTGCAAAATTATATTGCTTATCGGGCCCCTTCCGTTCTTATCTACTGGTTCATGAATTTTCGCAATGAATGAAGATATTAGTTGTATTTGTTTGCTTTTCTTTAGCTTTACTTGGTGTTATTACATTGGGACCTGAAATTTCTAAACGTTCAACTTAGAAAAGACTCGCCTTGTAAATAGGTATTCAAGCCTAATCCTTGATGAAGTTCAAGGGTTAAGAGAAATCAATGCAGAGTTCTATTCATATTTCAATGGTCAACAGCACCAAAACAGAATTTGGACATGGTGAGTAACTTTTTTTTACAACTTGTGCCATGTAAAGTTAATTTGGCTCCTGAGACAAGATTAGCAATTCATCTTTGTTGCTCCACTTGATTGGGACAAAAGGCTTGGTTTGGTTTGGTCCAATTGCCATACCTACGTCATTTAGAAAATGCGTTCTGCATTTTGTTTACTACTCCACCGTGAAAGTCTTAACCTTTTGTTCTGTAATTATGCAGTGTTGTTCACGGCATTGGAATTACTTTTGTGCAACCTATTTCTCATTCATCATTCTTTAGCCGAGAGAGGGTATATGGCTACACAGATGACTTTGAACGGTACGGATTTTTTTCCCATTGGAAAATTCCCTTCATCCATCTTAAAATATTAGAAATAATATATAATGTACTTTGCCTTATTGTTTTGTACTTCGAGTCATGTGGTTCTTTTTCTTGATCTCTTCTATTTCCTCAGTCAATTGGTCTTGTAGTGAGACAGTGTCTTACAATATCTCCAGGTGTCAGCAAAAGTTATGTCTTATAAGCCCTCCTTTTATTGGCCAACATGCCTTTTTTTAGGTTGTTTAGTTTGTAATTAATTGGTTCGTTGTTCATGTGTTGATGTCTTTGTGGTTGTACTTTTCTTCCCTTCTTGTTTGGGAACCAAGTAAAACTCACCTGAACTGAACTGACCCCTTCACTTTTTGTAGAAGAGTCAGGTAGTTGATTTGCTTATTGGAATATCGACAAAAAAACTCTACCAATGGGTTTAAAAAATGCAAGAAATTTGTTGGACAAGAAATTTCCATTCATAGGTACATAGCATTCTAGATTCGTTGGACTAGACTTTATCCAAAGATGGATTTTGATTTTCTGTGTCTCCTAGTTCAAGCACTAGAACTATTCCATATTTAAATAGCTCAGTTTATTTGATGATCTTAGTTAATCAAGCTTTCCTTGAGATTTTGTACCATATTTTGTTTTTTTTTTTTTTTGATCGATAAAAGAAGATTTATTAAAGAATCTCAATAAGGGTACACCGAGAAGGGGGACGGGACATCCAACCGAGGTTGAATGAAAGAAAAAGAGAGGAAAAGGAAACATCCAGAACAAAAGATTGTAGAATGAAAACACCCAAATCTTCTATGCAGCGTAAGCGAAAAACACCCAAGGGAATCAAATCCAAAACATCCATCACAAGAGCCACGCTAAGATCAGCCCCTCTATGCCTGCTCACGCCAGCCCAAACATCCTATTTCAACCCTTACCACGCCAGAATACTGCCGCAACCTACCATCAAAATTCAGAAGGATCCATTTCTCTCAATAGATTACCTCCCATTGCTTAATCTTTTGAGAGAATGGTTTGAACTCATCTTCAATCATTTCTTTTAAGACTATTTCATCCTCTAAACGAATAGATACTCCAAGATTTTTCGCGGTGGTCAATGTTGCTATCTAATCTTCCTCCATCCTTTTCTCTCTGTTGTTGACAACCTCTAGAGACGTTTGCGAGGGCCTAGACTCAGATTGCCGGTTATCCCCCAAAGAAAGGGATCCAAGGTTGAAAGGAGACTTATCATTTCTTTGTACCATATTTTGTTATCAATTCAGGATTGGTTATTGAAACTTCAAATGAAGTTCGATCTCTCTGATGATTCGGTTGGGTTTATCATTACGGGATACATGTTACATGTGTCTCTGGATTGGGAGTCAGGAGCAACGATGTGTTTAAGTTTTGGATTCTTCTAATTCTTAGGTCCCAGCACACAAAGCACGTATTTCATATTTCTCAAATATGTCATTTCTTTATTTTGTTAAGAATATTGTTTGCAAACTTACACACTTTATGTGATGCATAGACCGAGAGTCTTATATATAATTAGGAGATCCTACTAGGTGAACATTTGTCTTTGATAAAGTCAAAATATTTTTTGGCTACCAACTAGACATGTCAGGCACATATCCAACACTTTAACCACCATATCAAGAGTCTCACATCTGTCCTTCACGCTGAGTCCCAGTACCATGAAGTATAGAGAATGGAAAGAGTACTTGTATTCTCTGAGAATTTTTTATAATACACACTTTTAACCGATCCACTATTTTTAATGGGTTGTTAAATTGGTATTGTCAGATTTTCTTATTTTTCCCGAGCTTCATTGGATTACATAGTAAGAACAGGAAAGCAGCCTGATGTGATACACATACATAACTGGCAAACTGCTGTTGTTGGGCCACTTTTCTGGGATGTCTTCTCAAAGCAGGTGCACCTCCAAACTACCTTTTGCTTTGATTGTGTTGAATGATATGCTATAACCTGCTGGTGTTGTGCTATAAGCTCCTGTTTTACACTTTTACTGCTTAAATTGGTTGAATGTGATCTTGGCATTTCCGTATTTGTCAGTAACGCCTGGGACTTGTATCCCATCTTGAGTTGAGACTCTAGGTACATGGACTGCAGAGGGCAATCAAGTCTATGATGACACTTCTAAGTCACCCATGCATTCTGCTGTGGCCAAAAATAGATGCCTCCTATCTGTGCCGCCGGATTAGAATGGGCTCTAGGTATTCTATAATGTGGACCGATCTTTCTACAAATACAGTGGCCTCTCCTCCTGTACAACAGGAAGAAACATTAGACACCATTGGGGATTCCTCATGTCTCTCTCTCTCTCTCTCTCTCTCCAGACTAGCCAATCCCTTTCACAATCATTCTTCTCCGGCGACTTTGCACCGTATCAGATCACTGCAGGAGTGCAGGTCCTCAGAGGGCTCCAAGACCCACTCAATACAACAAAGACTAATCACTAGGGATACAGAAAAGTGACGCAATCTTTTAGCCAAGAGTAAGAAGGGTGTATGATGAATATAGCTTCATTATCTTTCTGGTCCACCATACAAGAAAGACTAATCACTAGGGTCTAGGGATACAAAAAAGTGACACAATCTTTTAGCCAAGAGTAAGAAGGGTGTATGATGAATATAGCTTCATTATCTTTCCGGTCAAAGAGCAAGTTTCTATTGCCTTTCACAAATATACATTCATGACCACTAGACTGATGCGCCTTTTTTCCAAACTGGAGGTGCCTTTGAGAACATGTAGATCTTCTGTCAGTTGGCTCATTATTTTAAGCGTCATTGGTATCTTTGATGGGTCAATTGGCACTTTAAATAGCATGTCGTCCCTTGCTATTTTCTATCTCCAGTAATTTACAGAGTTATTAGGGAGTAAAGAAATGCTACTTGTACAGGGACTTGGAGGTACTAGGATATTGCTGACTTGTCACTGTTTTGATTCTCAGGCAAGTTCCTTGGGTTTTCATTTTGACTGTTGCAAATCTTTGTTGAGTCCTTGCAGTCTTACATAGATCAGCTGTAATCACTCTCTACCTTATATTACGTTAGTGTCTTGCGCAACCTGATAAGCTAGCACTCTGTGGGCTTGAACCTTCTAGACTACTCCGTCCTGATCGTTTGCAAGACAACACCAAGACACATTTGGTCAACATTTTAAAGGTAGGTGTTTCTTCCAATTTACTGATTCTGTTCCAATTTAAATTCCAGTCAAAGTCTTTATTTGTTATCTTGCTTGTTTCACACAAACATGCATATTGTTAACATTTCAAAGGTAACGTTGCATCGACGTTGCATTGATGATGTCTGTAATTTGTTCATTTACTCCATAATTTCCTGTTCTAGTTAATATTTATGGTGTAGATGCACTTCTTTGAAGTATGATTCCTGAGAAATTGAGATATAAATGTTCGGTTTATTATTAGAGGATTTGAATGCTGAGTTGCTAACTATTGATATAGTTAGTATCTAGCGTACAAGATGTAAGAAATCTGTCAAATCAACGAACACACCATGCGTGAAGAACAGTCAAGAAAAGAAACGGAGAAAGATAGAAAGGTTCTTACTTGTGGTTCCCCAATAGTGTAGTTGAGTACATCCACGGGTCACACCCGAATAAAGAATGGGATACAAGTTACATTGGCTGCATATAGCTAGTATTTATGACCTAGGGTTTACAATGAATTATCATAATACCCCTATCTAGGTTTCATGGTTGCTGCCGAGCCTCTGCCGTAGGCTCTGCCCCCTGGACCCGTGACTTGACCGGGCAAGTCAAAACCCGAGTAGTCACCGAAGCGTAAAGTAGACCGAATCAGGCTTCACAAACTGAACAGAGTATACATTTGCTAGTTGCTACTTGTTGGCATAACTACAAATCTAGTTGCTACTCGTTGGCATAACTACAAATCTGCTCATTACCAGTTGTCTTTCTACATCTTTGCTTCATCTTTTTCTATATGCTTCTGTGAGAGCATTTTCATAAACTTATATTTCTTTAGTTTTTTCCTACAACTTATGCATTGGTATGTTCAACTTCATTCTTGTGACTGGCATCGAACTTTTTTGGTTCCTCGTACACATTTGCAGGGAGGAATTGTTTACTCAAATAAAGTCATACTACTCTCATCCATTCATTCAAAAGGTCTGATTATTTGCAGTTTGAGTCATGGGTTGGAACCCACCTTAGCCATTCACAAGTAAGTAGTGCTTTCATGCCATTTCTGAATTCAAGTGCTTAGATGTTCTATGACAGTTCTCTTTTGTCTCACCACCTGGTTGTAAACTGGATTGGCACAGATTTTTCTTGAGTTAATAAGCATTTTGATGATTCCTGTTTTAATGGGTTTTGTGCAAGCTCTTGGGAATGAAACTTTCAGATCGTCACATTTTGAAAAGTTTTGACTTGCCTATAGGGATAAGGTGCTTGTTGCTCCTTGCGGTTTCGATAACCCCTTTTGGAATCCTTCCATGGACCACTTCCTTCCACAAAGATACAGTTCAGACGACATGAAGGGTAAAGCTGTTTGCAAAGTTGCATTGCAGAAGCGCACCGGGTTATCTGAGAATGCTTCTCTTGTTCTGGTAAGTGGTGCATAGATGGTTTATATTTTCCTTCTTTGTCTACTTCCTTTCCCTCTTTTGGTCTGCACTTCACATGTCACTAAAATATATAACACCTAACTGGCAAATGGAATTCTGTTTGTTCAGATATGGTTCAACAGCAAGTTGTTTTAGCTCGTAAGAAAATCCTCACAGATTCGAGTCCACAGCGCTGGTTACAACACTTGGAAATCTTACAACTTGCACACTTGCACCAAAAAGGTGTTATGTGTGTCGAGGATATTTATTATTTTGTGAGATCAGTTGCTCAAATATTGAGACACAAGCTTTTCACTTATCTAAGACAACTATCATGTGGTAGATCTTGCATTGGTCCTAGCTCTTTCAATCTATGGACAGATGGATCATTTATTCCTTTGAATAGATAACATACAGTTTTGAGTTGGACATTTACCCGGGACTAGCTTGCTGAAATACGGTTAACGATTATTATGGTTAAGCAAAGATAGATTCTAGATTCCTTTCTTTTAATGATGGACTAATGGCCAACAATTTTCTTTTTATTTCTGGAAATAAGGGCAAGAAGGAGTAGGTCATCTCGATTAAAATGCAATGCACCTTGTCAATTGTCTGAATCATGCTGAGCATTTTTATTCTCCCATTCTCGTGTTTAGTCTTCCTTTTCAAAATTCTGTCCTAGCCATGCATGTCCTATCGAAAAAAGCAGATCTGCCTGTTTTTAATGGTTCGTAAAACGTGATGTACTACAGGTTGGATGCATGTTTTCAGAAGTCTCAGATGTTGATGTGGAGAACCTCAGGGCACTTGTTTGGATTGCTTCTAGAAAAGGCGCTCAGGTTTGTTAATGCTTAATCTCTCACATTCAACAGAAACCTTGGTCAATTAACCTAATGCTATTGAAAACCTGATCTCTTGACGCGGTTAGGGTATGTAAGATGGTTATAAACTAATTGGAGTGAGCGAGGAAGTGTTTGCCATTCAGCTATGCAACTTTTACTGGAACTTCCTATTTGTACTCCATTCTTCATCCAAATGATTTCATGAAATTTGATTTCGCCAGATATTTTCTGCAGTTTATCTTTATGGGGACGAGCAAAATTTCAAGCATAAGCAGGATAGTGGAATCTCTTCAGGAAGAACTAAAGGTACAAGCAATGCTCTCCCTCCAGATCATTCTCTCTCTGGTTCTATTTGTCTTCTGTACCTGTATGCAGAAACATGGAAGTATGAAAAGGGCATTGTTTTTTAGCAACCTGAAAACTGAAAGGTCACTCTAGTGGTAGTTAAAGAGTAGAAGTCTTCTTGCTTTTTGACTGAAGGTTGAGAAAGCATTGCAGTAGTCATGAAATGATGCTCAACATTGTCGTGGCTCTCCTAGTAACCTAGATATTCAAAAGGATTTATGAGGCCCACTAAGTAAAGGTGGTGCTTGTTTCACCTTTTGCTCAACTGATGCGCACTGTATCTTACGTGGTTTCTTCCCTTTGCAGGATGACAATGTGAGATTCATAAATGAATACGAAGAAGCCTTGTCCCATTTAATCTTTGCAGGATCAGATATTATATTATGCCAATCTTTTGATGATCCAGTGCTCCAAGTGCCAGTATGTGTAGTCTACAAACTTTCTATCTAAAATAAGTGGTTTATGCTTTTGTCGCATTACATTTGATTCAGAACGAAGTCATTGTACAAATTACCCGCTTCGTGGACCTTGGGGATCTGGTTTCTGCTCTGATCTCTTGAGACTATATTAAGTTAATTATATATGCACACTCAAATCTAAGATGGCCTTTCTCTTTTATATACACAAATATGTTTTTGCATTCTTCTTGATTAAGGCAATAAAATTTCATTAAAATCCACGATTCTGTCGTTTCTACTTGTCAGGTCTAGAAAAATGCAATGAATTGCTTTTATTTTGTTGACTTGATTTTAAGGATGGAATTCACTTGATTGATTCACGTAACCTGCCAATTCGACACATATTCACGCTATTTTATTAGATTCTACTTGTCCCGTAAACTAAATTCTTATTATAAGAGAAAAACAAATTCCACTTGATTAAAGTTTCCATGAATTAAAAACATCGCATAATTAGATTTGCCTTAGTGTCTCTACTCTGTAGGTACTTTTTTCCAGAGAGTTCATTGTTTACTCGTTCTTTTTTCTTATTCATCCGTTTATGAAAAATTGTAGCTCAAGGCTATTAGATACGGAGCTGCTCCAGTTGCAACAAATCTTATTGATACGCAATTCAGGTTAGTTGATGGAGCAGTTGCATTTTAATCAATAACTTTACAATATGTCTGTTTGGCTAATTGAAAAGAAAATACGGACATTGACCTATAAGGTTTTGTGTCTCATCAGGCAGATCATAGATCATGACTTTGAAAGCACCAACTTCTCGCGGTACATCAGTAAGGCCTTTGGAAGTTTATCTTTAAGCCAGGCGATTGATGAAATTGTGTGTATTCCCACTTGCATCTGTTAACTCTCTCTCTCTCTCTCTCTCTCTCTCTCTCTCTCTCTCTCTCTCTCTCTCTCTCTCGTTATTGTCTAGTTTGTCTTTTTTGAAGAAGAAAACGAGCGAAACTTTCGAGATCCTTATTGGCTTGTTTGATTGTAGAAGAAGAATCCATCGCAGTGGAATATGAAGATAATGGACGCTATGTCGAAAGACTTCTCGTGGGATGCAGAGTGCTGTGATATACATATTTCTGCTTACACATCCATATCAAACTTATAAAAGCAGATTCCAGTTTACATGTACAAATGTATGAAGAAAATGTAGAGCCTAGGCCAGTTAGGCTGTTTATTTCCCTTCACACAAGTAGTTAATGCTATTATTTGATATACTACACCGTGAAGGATTTGACTGGAATATATGGTGACATGCAGAAGACGAAGTGTGGGATGATCGTATTTGAGTAAGTCGCGATATTTTCAATAATTTTTGTTTATTTATTTGAAACAAAAGTTGTCTAATTCAAGTCTTTATGCATATGTCGGGCGATCCACGAGCTGCGACCATGAGGGGGAAACAATTTCCATGTTTCAATGGATGGAACTATTGCTTTGGCCGTCTTTGAGTGGGGATGCGAAGTTGATATCTAACTGTATGCCATGTAGTATTGTGGGTTTGTAATGTCGTATATGAGTTGTTGAGTTATTGTTTTTGGAAAAAATGTGTGCAGAGAAAATATTTTTAATTTATATTATCTTATAATAAATGATATTTAATAATTTATTATAGTATGACTATTGAAAATATTAAGGAAATACTCTTTAATAATTCACATTTTGAAAACATATATTCAACTTTAAACTACCAAATAATTCATAAAAAACTAAATAAACCATTTCTAAGCTTGATCCGGAAGAGGGGATGTTGTGCAGCGTGTGCACAGAACCGTGTTGTGCACATCCGGGCTGTCCTTTGCTCGGATGGACGACCCAGATTTCATCTTGCATGCACAACAACGAACGGTTCGGATTCAAAGGTGCACGGCAGCAACCCTAGGTCCGCTTAGTCCACTATTCTAAACCCCAGGTCCGCTTGGTCCACTATTCTTATCTCTTTCTTCCTTATTCCAAAAATCTTATCTGTTCGACAAATAGACATGACCCTGTTTTTGTAAAATCTAGTTTATAGGTTCTGAATGTGTTATTTTAGTAAAAGGTGAAAGAATAATTCGCTTTGTGCTCACCGCGCAAGTTGTGAAGGTGATTGGCAGATCACCATCAGATGTTTGGATTTGGATTCCCAAAACAGTCAAAGGAGTGGGTACATAAGAAACTTCTCTTGAGGAAACTTCGCATTCCCATTTTCTTTTTCTTTTTTTCCCAAGTAAAAAAGGCGGAGGGAGAGATAATCCAGTGGCAGCTCTAGAAATTTTGAATAGGGTATTCAAAAATTACCTTAACTCTACTAGCTTCGTAACTAACCGTATATACAAAAAATTTCAAATATTTGCTTCAATAATAAGATCAAATAACACGAAAATACGTAAGATATATGTCACAATTGCATGTTCTCGGCGAGTTCTATTTTTAAGGCCAAGCAAAATTAAACCGGCACATAAACACATTAGTTTTTATTGTAGGGAATTGTTTGGCGAATAGGTTCACAAGGATTATTTTTTTATGTATACCTCTTTTTTTGGAGATATAGAGTTGAATGTTGTTCAGAGAAAAGGCAGAGTACGACATCAATACCAATAGATGTTTTTTACTCTATTTTTTTAATTTTTGTTATTCAGAGTATGTAATTTGTTTGTGCCAATATATTAGGTATTTAATTGTTAATTTTCTGGATTGATGGATGTTCATTAAAAAAAATTCGAGACAAAAATTATTACATGCAATATAGAAAATAAAATTATTGCCATCTATGGGAAACTATGGAGCCTCTTATGGCTCTTAATTGGAAAATAAAATTATTGCCATCTGGGGGAAACTATGGAGCCTCTTATGGCTCTTAATTGGACCTTTATATGTTCAAATTTTTTGAGGTTAGGTGTTCAAATATTTGCGGGTTAGGTGGCAATAAAGTACTCCGCGACCATTCCTTAAACCATACTTGGTATTCCGAAAACTACAACAAAGTGGAATGAAAAAGGAAATAAATCAATTAGCATACATCAATAAGAACACATTATAGATAGGAAATTGATATTCGCACTCTCAATTTTGATGTTGGGGCTTCAAGTTACAGTAGTTTTCCAAAATTACCCTTTTGCAAGTTTCATGATTTACTTTAGGAACTCCAAAAAATCTTTACTTTTCTCCTTTACTTCAGGTACTCCAAAAAAGAAAATAGTTTTTTTTTTTTTTCAGAAAAAGCAGATAGTTGCTCAACTTTTTTTTTTTTGGGGTGCAACGAAAATCGTTGCTCAACTCCTTTTACTGCACGTCAATGAATTGCCTACTTACATGAGTAATGTTTCCTTGGTAGAGTCTTTATGTTATTGTCTCTATGTTCTGCATCAAGACAACCTGCACAAGTGATCTTCAGCCTATGATTGTAGAACCATCTTTTTGTCCATACAAAGTCTCTTGAGAGTTCTGTTACTTTTCCTCTCAAGAGTTCTCTAACTTTGGTGATGTGTTTTGTTTGTCTCACTATAAATTTTAAAATGTAGATTTGAGGCCTTTATGAAAATTTTGTGGGAAAAATGGTAGATAATGAGTACGAAAATGTAAATATCTTGTGTCGCAGCCATTATGAAGATTTAGTGGCATCAACATTTTTAATTGTTTGCTGTTTATTTTGGAGAATCCTAGCAATGTTTAGTTGTTTTTTTTGTGCAAAGTGGCGTGAAGCAATCTGACATAGATGCATGTTTAATGTTTGGAACCTAATTAATTTTATGTTGTGAATGTTTAATGTTTGGAACGTAATGTTAATGTTAATGTTTAAAACCTAATGTTTATGTTTGATTTTGGTTCATTTTTCTGTTTGGAGGAGGGATGGCAACGGGTAGGGTATGGATCGGGGGACCCTATTCTACCCCCGATCCCCAATTGTGAAGTTCTTCCCCATCCTCACCTCCATACCCAAAAGGGATAGTGGACAATCTACCATACCCGCCTCCCATTCGGGATCGGGTATATTCGGGTAAATCCATATCCAAACTAGTTGGAAAAAAAAAAAAACAGAGAGGATAAGATCTAATTTATGTGTCCTATACTAACAAAAACAACCATTTATAACAAAATAGAAGAAAGTTACGAAGAAATAATAGTCTACCAAGATTATATACAATTTTAGAAACTACCATCATTAAACTTTTTTTAACACTTAACCATATATAGTTTTAATTCGGAACAATATACATGAATTATACCAATATGCATACTTGTGTATATACACACATACATATACATTTATATACTACTATATGCACGCATATATACATACAATATTCATAAAAATATGTATACAATTTGAAACGGGGGCGGGTACGGGTACGGGTATTTGGAGACGGGTATCACAAAACCATACTCGCTCCATTTTCAACCGGGGATTCTTTAAGTTCTACCATATCCGCTCCTATTGGATGAAAAATCGAATAATATCCGCCTCCAAATAGCCGGAGGTGGGGCGGGTATCCATCGGGTTTGGGGAAATTGCCATCCCTAGTTTGGAGTGCCTTAGTAAATGATGAGATAATTTGGGGGTGGAGTGCCTCCAGTAATTTTTATATTTTAAAAAGGGTAGTTTTGTAACTTCATAAAATATTGGAGTGCTTGCATCAAAAAAGGGAGCCCCAAAATCAGCACCCTATAGATAATTCAAAGTACTCACAAAAGTTCTTCAACAAAAGACAACACCAACCAGAAAAAGCACACATATGCATAAGTTGTTGCAATGAAACAAAATTGACACCATCAGCAAAATGAGCAAAACAAAATCGAATATCACAAATTTCCTCCAATACATTAAAGTTTTGAAGTCATATGTACATGTCATGCCAGAATGTCACCTAATAAGACTCAAATATATTCAATGGGTGCATTATCAACTTACTAAAGAACAAAAGAACATGCAAATTACTTACAAAGCATCATCTATTCTGAAGAAAACAAACTCAACAAACATCAACCTAATTCCGAAACAAAATAGCTGAAATTCTAGTGCATTGGTTGCCAACAAAAGCTGAGAAACTACACAACAAGTAGATGTCAGTTACATCTTGATGTCAGGTCCTAATCCAATCTTCGCCAAAATTGGAAGATCGAAGAGGTTTTCACCAAAACCGTAACCCTAGTTTCCGCAAATCGAACGCGAGAGAGAAAGAGAAGGAGAGATACCTTGGTTCGCCGAGGAGAGAAAGGTGGAATGAGAGATACCTTGGTCGCGGTGGGTCGCGGTGTAGGGGTCGTGGTCGATTTACCTTCTTCTTCTTCTTGTTCGATTTAGGGCTCCATTCTTTGGTCACAGTGGGTCACGGTTACTGTGGTCGCGGTCGAGGTCGATTTAGCTTCTTCTTCTGGTTCGATTTAGGGCATGATTCTTCTCCTTCTTCTCTTTGCTTCTCTCTCTCTCTCTCTCTATCTCTCTCTCTCTTCGTTTCTCTCTCTGCTCTCTAGATCGGGAACGTGAAATGAGGAAGGGGGTCTAATTTTTGGGTTTTGTTGGACTCTATTGGTCGACCCCTGAACCCTTGACCCGGAAAGGGTTCAATTTAAGTTGAATGCAGCGTGGGCCGTTGGATTAAATCCAACGGCTGACAGATGAAGTCCGGAAACTGTTCAAAACTGCATTCCCTGATAAGAAACGAAATCTATATATATATATATATATATATATATATATATATATATATATATATATATATATATATATATATATATATATATATATATATATATATAGGGAGTACTCCATTCTGAGCGTGTTAACATTGAATAGGGTTTTAGTGGTTTAGACACTTTCATAAAGTACCCTATGGTTTAGGTTTATGGTGCACTTTCTTATTATAGGATTTTAGTTAGGCACTTTTATAGGGTATCCTAGGATTTTAGGTATTTTCAGAGGGTACCCTAAGGTTTAGGTTTAGGCACTTTCATAGGGCACCCAAGGGTTTAGGTTTTAGGAGGCACTTTCCTATTATAGGGTTTTAGTGGTTTAAGCACTTTCATAAGGTACTCTAGGATTTATGTTTAGACACTTTTATAGGGTACCCTAAGATTTAGGCACCTTCATACGGTTTAGGGAGTTGAAGAGAGAGAAATTGTGACCATGTGGGGTGGAGAGAGAGAGAGAGAGAGAGAGAGAGAGAGAGAGAGAGAGAGAGAGAGAGAGAGAGACCCTTGCTGTTCTTGACGTGCATTTTAGAAATGGGTTGTACCTAGGCGTAAATGGTGGGAGCTGACTGTACCGGCCCGTCATTCTCCCAATTTGAATCCAGAGGAATGTAGACATTTACTCCCTCCGTCCCAATTTAAGTGTTCTTTACGGGAAATCTATCTTTTTAAGAAGTTGAAATTTGTCCTCTAAATTTTCAAAAGTAACCTTAAAAACTATGAAGTCAATTAAATGTATTAAATTGCTTATATCCTTCAATATAGATATTAAAAAAATATGTAATATACATCTTGTTTGATAGATTTCAATTAATTGTATTATACAAAGTTTTCAAAATCACGAAAAATATTACTCCCTCCGTCCCTTTTTAAATGTGTTACTTGGGATTCTGTGCCATTTTCAACGGCTTATAACTTTTAATTTATAATAGCTTTTATGATTTTGAAAATTTTGTATAATAGAAATAATTAAGATCTATCAAACAAGATCCATAATGCATATGTTTTGAGGTTCACATTAAAAGTTATAAGCCGTTGAAAATGGCACAGAATCCCAAGTAACACATTTAAAAAGGGACGGAGGGAGTATATGTTGAAAGATATTGTCAATTTAAGAATGATAGGAATATATTAAAAACTGTTAAATCAATTAGAAATGAAAGAGTACTTGTTAGGGGTAAAATTGAAAGTTTGGTATGCTTTCCTGGTTATTTATAGAAATTTGACACTTATTTTGGAACATCTCAAACTAGGAAGATGGACATTTAAAATGAGAGAGAGGGAGTAGTAGTTTAAGGACGAAGTAAAACGCTAGAGCCAGATTTGAGATGGATGTATATTGTTGGGCTGGGCTTCCCAAGCTTTGCATGGTGGCCCCATACCATCTCATTACCATTTAAAAGGCCAATAAAATCTCTACATAATCTGTAGGGTAACCGCCCATCCTGCTCACAATCTGTGTGTGGATCTCACGCTTCGCAGCCAGAGTATACGATGGTATGTGCACAATCCCTATTCCTCCCGTCTTCTTTTCTCATGTTGTGCGTATAGATGTATTGTAAACGTATGGATATCCAAGTCTCCCCTTGGTTTAATCTTCTTGGTAGACACGAATAACTTAGGGGGTGTTTCACTAGGCCACCTTTGGGTAATAATCCAATAATTCAGATTATTCGTTTGTCCTTATTCAAAATTTTTTTGCATTCGTTAGTTTTGCATCAAGATTTTATAGTTTCTGGATTCTTCTCGACGAGAAGAATTTAACAAGTATAAAATTATGTTCAAAACTCAAATTTTTTTTAATAAAGCCAAAATAGGTGGATTAAATTTTGAATGATCCACCTATTTTGGCTTTATTTAAAAAAATTTGAGTTTTGACCATAATTTTATACTGGTTAGATTTGTCTCGTCGAGAGGAATCCAGAAACCACAAAATCTTGATGCAAAACTAACGAGTGCAAAAAAAATTTGAATAAGGACAAACGAATAATCCGGATTATTGGATTATTACCCAAAGGAGGCCTTAAACTAGTTTTTCACGGTTTTTTATGTGATGTATTGTGAGAGAATGACCTGTCTCAGTTTTTTAAAAAAACAATTTTTTGTTAGTGGAGCACCCCCTTAGGGTTTGTTTTTCTAATGGATCTAGTTCAGTTGCCTTTTTCGAGGGGTTAGGTTTTGAATTTTCAAAGACGGAGGATTCAGGGCTTATTGGGACGGTGACTACACCGATCCGGGTGTTTAGTGGGACAAAGCCCTCAATCAAAAGAATTAAAACACAAAAAGAAAAGAAAAAGAAAAAAGTATATATAAAACAAAGTTTACGCAGAATTCTAATTTTCATTTTCTACCTGCTCTCAGTTATCTATCTCCGCTAACTACCCAGAACTTCGGTAGTGTGTGGTCGTTTATAAAATACTTTTATCTACTATATATAAAACAAAAACGCCATAGTAATAGTAATGACAACTATAAATCTTATTTAACCAAAAATCACATTTAAAACTTAATAAGCCTTCCAATTTTCAACAAATAGACAAAAAAAATTTCTTTTTTCCCCTTTTAAGCCCTTAACTCAGTCTGACACACGACAGATTTTTTTTTTTTTTTTTTGAGAAAAACTTTGGAGGGGTAAGGGTCGGGGAGTTATCTGGAGTGGTGTCGCCATAAAATTTACACAGCTCATTTAAAATTTCTAAAAAAATTTAATATAATAATAATAAAAAATAAATTTAACACATTGGATTTTCACTATTACAAATGTGATTTCGCTTTTTTGTAGACCTGTCACAAATGTGATTTCCACTATTACCCCTGTTCGTTATTCTTTTCACTTTAAAGATTTCAACCAGTCTATAATTCGAAGGCCAAAAACATGGAAATTCCACCCAAACCCAATAGCAGTTACATAACTGCCCAAAATAAGACATGTGATATGATATCTCTGGGTGAAATTTTGTAGGTGTTTGTGTTTTGGTGTGGTATTTGATTTAGTCATGAGAAAAAGAAAAACTATGTTCAGTGTCCATGTTCAATTTGCGTTAAAACATCTTGCTGTATTCACCAAAAAAAACTTGAGGGTTCTTTGGTTTTCTTTCTCACCACTCGCATGCGCATCGCGTGTGCCTCAAACCAGTGTTTTAAAATGCGCACTTAAGCGCAAAGCGAGACGAGGCGCTTGTCTAGCGCTTCATAGGGGTATGGTTAAGCGCAGAACCATTAAGCGCACCTTAAGCGCAAAAGCGCAAGCCTAAGCGCAAGGCGCAAGAAGCGCAGCTTTTGTTTATTTTGCCCAGAACTCATCCTAACCCTTCATCTTGGTAAAAAAAGCCATGTGCCAAGTGCACCGGATAAAATTTCCTTACAGAGATCAATAAACCTACACTTATCGACATAGCAGTAGCCAGCAATCTGATCGATCAACATTGACTTAACAGGTTGTCTTCTTCTTCTTCTTCTCCCTTCTCCTTTTTACTTCTCCTTATCTTTCTTCTTCTCTCCTCTGTTTCTTTTCTTCTTCTTTTTTTCTCGACCGGAGTTTTTTTTTTTTCTTCTTCTCCTCCTCCTCCTCCTTCTCTATTTTCTTTCTTCTTTTTTTTTAAACCAGATTTCATTTTTTCATTACTAAAAAAAAAAAAAACCTTCATTTTTGTATAAGTACTCCAGTCTGATTTTTTTTTCTTCTTCTTCCTTCTTCTTCTCTGTTTTATTTTTGGAATCAGACTTCATTTCCTCATCCTGCTCTTTTTTTTTTCCAGCACTGAATTCATTTTTTCAATTTATTCATCGTAGATGTCATTTGAAAATAGTCATAAAAGGTTGAAATGTTATGTTTTATGACATTTGAATGTTTTTTAAGAGTTTGCTTGTGTTAAAAGTATTACCTGGATTAGAATTCTACTTGTTCTAAAAAATTGCGACTCGTGTTCAAAAGGCGCGCGCCTTTCGCCTTGGGCTTAAGCTCCACGGGACCATGGCGCCTCGGTGCGCCTATCGCTATTTAAAACACTGCCTCAAACGCTAGTGTTAAGAATGCAGGAGTTTTTTTGGGTGTACAATTTTTTAGATACTGAAAATTGCTCGGATCAAGCCCTTCCCAGTATTTTTTTTGGATGATTTCTTGCGGGGACCCTTAAAAACACGTTTTAAACACATTGGATGGTTTGGATCATCGAAATTTGATTGGGATCTATGAGGTGTGGACGAAGTCCGCATTTTAAGGGTTTGGATAGGAAGTTGTGTGTGTGTGTGTGTGTGTGTGTGTGTATACACGTACCCTGATTCAGTAATAAGTATGTATCCTACGATTACTTAATGGAAGAAATTTAAACATTATTGTAAAAAATGGAACCTCAAATGCATTAATCTAAGTCACTTGGGTGACATTCAAACCATTTTAAAGATATCCAACCTCAATAGAGGGCTTGAATAGAAGAAAAACTACACTTCAATCGTGTTTTGGGAAAATATTATAAGGGATTTTCTTTTTTATCCTTGACTAAGGTAGTAGGAAACCTCAATCTGGTAAATCCCAATTGGGAGACTTGAAATTTTGCAACTTTAAAACTTAGTTTGTTCATGTTATTAGGTATAAATACTTGTTAATTGTATATTAATTATGGTTAACATATCCTGCGATACGTATCCCGATATGGTTCATAAAACATGAAAACGATACACGATACGTATCCCGATTTCTAAACCTTGGCTATGAGGAAACAATGTCCATGCTTCACCTCCCTTTTTTTAATATTATTTTCCCCGTTAAATACCCGTACTGTACTTGTTGGAGTTAATCCAGTGGTACCAATTGATAGGAATGGACCGATGTTATGCTCGATGAGGATAAAGTTGAAGAAATTGATGGTGAAATCGTTGATGCTATTATCGAAGATGATAAGGAAAAGTTGATCTCATTGATCCATACCCCTGGTCTAAGGCCTAGCAATTCTATGTATAACACTGCATGCCATTTGTTGGACAAGATCTGTAGTTTTGACGCCGTGAACTGTGCCACTTCATTGCTGGACGGGGAGTTGTCACCCGTCATACGCCAAGTGGATGTAAAGAAGCCAATGATGGGAAATGGGGCAGCTTTCCCGTTGCATTTTGCGGCTAAGTATGTAGTTCATACTTTTAAATCTCGGCCGATACGAACCGTATCGGCCGGTTCGTACCGGTATTTGAAGACTCCGATACGGATACAGGCCGATATAGCGGTGGGAAGAAAAATCGCACCCTGTATCGCCCGGTTCCCGGTACGTCTCGGTGTCTCGGCCGATTCGGATGCTGTCTCGGCCGGTTCGGAAAAAAAAAACACAGCAGCAGCAAACACTGCGCCTGGAATTCGATTAAAAAAAAAAAAAGACATTACGCCTGCATAAGAAAGGCGAGATCAAGGAGAGATGAGATCTTAGATCTTACCATCGACCCGACATTCAAAAGAATGGCGATCTTCTTCCATTTGAAGCAATGGCGTGAAGGTTTACGATTTCCAGATGAGAGTGGTGCATAGGTCGCCTCTCGTTGCCATGGCTGAGAGACTCAGAGATGAGAGAACTCTCGCTGCCATGGCGGAGAGAATCAGAGAAATGAAGGGGAAGAGAAAGAGGCGTATGAGAGAAAAAGAAAACATGGGGTGCTGTACCCCTTGCAACAAATGGCAGTGTGCCCATAAATTTCAAAGCTACTTTACGTAAAGTGGTTTCTTGAGCCGACTTTGAAAATAAGACCACTGTCCTTTGCATATGCAAGCATAGTGTGATGTTCCACTCAGCAGTGCTTTTTGGAAGTACTTGTTACATTTTAAAAGTGACCGGACATGACTGGGGGCTCTTTATTCGGTTGAAAATATACACCGCATACTCTAATGGAAAAGGTTCAGTGACCACAGTTTCAATTGTGTTCTAGATATTCTTTGGGGTGATTCAATTAACAATTAAAGTATATTGACATATACTACCGTAAAAAAAAAATTTCAGGATACCTCTTTACATGTCTTAAGATTGTGTAAAATGTGCCAAATTATGCCCAATGAGAGAAAAAAAATATGTATCATAAAAGTTTATATGAGTTGTGAATGATTTTAAAAAATTCACGGCCGAGACGGCCGATTCCCGCGACGTATCGCTGATATGCCCCGATACCGATACACCGATACCGCAACCGATACCGTGACCGATACCGAGATTTAAAACTATGATGTAGTTCCTGGAGTAACTCAGTTACTCCTCAGCCGTGGAGCTTCAGTGGATACCAAATTACGTTGTCGACTAGGCATGCAGCATCGCAGTGGGTTGCTGCCACTCGAGATAGCCCTTGATGTTGTGAGGTAGAAGAAATAGAAGATTTCCATAAACCACTTCTTTCTGGTTTTGGCATTACGTGTTGTTTTTTTTTTTTTTTTTGTGTTATTTCTGACTTTGCTCTTTCTTTGGATTGCAACTGATTGTGCAGTGGGTACTTGCCCAGGGATTTTGGTGCAACCTTTCAGTTGATAGCGCCCCTCTGTCATCCCATACTGGTCTGTTTTTCTTCAAATATTTCTGAGTTGGAAGAACTTTTGTAACCTCAGCCTTTTGTACCAAGTAAAGATACTTCTAGATGGGAGTCGTATTGGTATCTATTGTTTATCGATACCAATACCTCTTCGATAGAGACACGTAGACAAACAGTATCCACAATGTTTTTTTTCTTTTCTTTTTAATTTTTTTTAAAAAAGTATTGGATACGAGGTCACCAACCTGTATTCTAGATTTTAAGTCTTTTTTTTTTGGATTCCCATATTTGGATCCCGTATCAGTATTAATATTCATTGGGAACACATTCAGATGTGACTTGGATTAAAAAGTTATTATGCTTTTTTACTTGTGGTAATTTATTGTCACAGAAACATCCTTTGAAGGCGATTAAGTTGCTTTCATCGTACTCCAAGAATGTTGAAAAGAAAGCTTACTATTACGCCATGGAAGGAGAGCTCACTGAGTTTATTGTCTTGCTTGCTGTGGCTCACGAGAAGGTTTTGGTTCCCATCACATTTTCTAAACAAGATGGGGATTGTTGGAATGGAAGTATGACGCTCGACCAATGGCTTGCATATGAATTTGGTTCACTGCATAATGAGGAGAACAAAGTACTGGGATCCTTTGCAAAAATGAACGTAACTGGGATTGAGAGGAAGGAAAGGCCTTTGGAGTCATTGAGTCAATTGCACTACTGCTGGAAGTTTTTGGGACGGCCGGTAATGCTATTGGGGAATATGTACTGTTTGGAGAACACATTGTACGTAATTAGTTCCATCTCCGTGCTTTGTTTCATCCTATCTTGCTTCTTTGTATTGTATTTTGGATAATTTTCTGTGGATTTCGGTCTACTGTTCTTTGTTTTGTTTTGTTGATATGTATGTACATGAATGTACTACTTAATGATTTTTTCCCCATACTTGTTAATCTAACTGATCAATACCCTTGAATCTGCCATTTTTGTAGTTGTCTGATGACTCGGATCCCTATAAAGACGTTCCAACTTCACGCTTAATTGTACCCATAATTCATGTAGCATAGGTAGGCTCGTGAGTTGTGCACATATATAGAAGTATATATATGGTACAGTCTGACATTATTTCATCTTTTAATTTGGCGTTTCATACATACAGGAAGGCAAAGAGCGGTACGACAAAGTGGAGAAAGATGTTACTTTGATGCTTGAGAAAGCTGGATGTAGATTGAAGGATGGAGACTTTGACTCTAACATGGGCAATTGGTTGGCGATCACACTTTTTCAATGTCTTTTCGTTTTCGCTGTGCATTTATTGATCTTCTTACATCTTTTGTGTTTTGGACTTTGGAGGTAGTAACTATATGTCCTTAAATGACCTATTGGAGTAACCCATTTTTTGTGTTTTTTCTGTGACAGGATGAATTCTGGTGATTCCACAAGGAGCCTGCCTTTTTTGCATCCTCACTTGTCTTTACAGTCAACATGCAATTTTCCCTCCAGGGTTGGACTTCTTATTTTCACTATGCTGTCAACATGAATTAACTCAATGTGTTCATGATAATAAGTGCTTGTATTGTTGGTGATCCTTTCTTCCTTTATAGTATTTGGACAAGATTAATTTACAATAATACCTCAATCTGTGTCCCTTGTTTCAGCAAAAGGGAAGAATTCTTGGCAATCACGTCCCTGAATCCAACTTTGTTTCTCACTATTCCACGAGTTTGGATGTTCAGGTGAAGAATCAAACGAAAACAATGGAGCAGGGTTTGCTCAAATATCTTTCTAAGGGAGAAACTTGCATAAATTTCAATGTTGATCAAGAAGGGGATAAGAAGTGCTTGATCCTTGCATGGCTGTCTTTGGAGGTATCTCTAAATACTTTTGATAAGGCTTATTGTTATTCAATTATGGTTTAAACCAAACCATACAAAACAGAGCCAGAAGCCTCAAGCAATTGGGTCAGCTATATGAATTGGTTTTCTATGTCAAGATCTAACAGGGTCTTTTACCTGACCCCCTCCTTTACCCGGTATTTGGGACTGGCTTCGTGGAAGATAGACTCTCTAGGCATGCCACAAGCGGAGTTTTATTTTATTTTAGCTCGGAAAATTAATTTTAGTTGTATGTGTCATCACATGCTGTTTTTTCATTGTTTGCAGAATTTTTGCGATGATACCGATTTATTCTCCCTACATTTGTGCTTCCTATGCCGTCATGTGTATTCACCTTTGTGTTTATATCATCGTTCCTAAACAACTGAAATGTTCCATGTTGATTTAAATATTGATTGGACCAACTTCCATAAAATTCATGTGAATCATGTCAGTTATATCTGGCAGACTCTTGCTTTGATTCCAATTCTTGTTTAAGCCACACTGGCTTCGCAGGTCCTCTTAGGCTTGGATAGTAATGTTGAACTGGAAAAACAAACAAGAAATCTTAATGATTTCGTGTAATACTGCACACTCTCTTAACCTGCCTAGATGTCCGACATAATATCTGGAAGACACGAGTGGGGATCAACTCTTTTCTAGTGATAAGATTATCTTGGTCATCTCGCTCAGAATCGTGTTGATACTTTTATCGCTCAACCCAACAACATGACAGAATTTCCATTCTAATGCAGAAGAGCTTCAAAGAAAAACTTAAGATAACTATCCATTTGGACGAAGCACATTTATCACAATAAGGGACAATTAGAGTCTCATTGTGCATCTATTATATTATTGCAGGATGACTATACGTGGGGAGGGCCGTGAGAGTGACAAGTGGCTACAATTGAGTGGTCGTTCGTTAAAATTCTAACGTGTGAGATACTATCTATTAGATACAAATCCTAAACTTTTTTTCAAATTTCAACTCCAAATATCTTTCTCTTTCCCAATTCACCACTTCAATTCATTCCCATAATGAGATGAAAATCCCTTAAAATTGGTCAAATATATTTCTACTGGAAAATTGAAAGTTCAAATATGCAAATGTTTTTAATTATCAATTAGTCATGATTTGCGGATTCAATCGAATTTTAAAAAAAGAAAGCTAAGATTTTTTTTTTCTTTGTAAACTCTCATTCCAAAAGTCATTACTATTTGTACACTATATAACTACTTGAAAGCAATTGCAAACCATTCATGGTTTTAGTTTTTATGCCCCTTTTTTTTCCTGTTTTATTTGCAGGTATGTAGATCAAGCCTCGAGGACATCTTCATGATCTTCATACGCAATCCGTTTGTAGTCTATTTTTTATGTGCAAGTAATAATTCTTAAATTTTGAATTACGTGATTCTATGGAAATTAGCAGAAGAATAATACAGTGTTTACAAAAGTGAATCAGACTTCTTATTTTTGTCCACAAATTAGAGGTTCAACCTTTTTCCTTTTTAAGATTTTTGGCTACGCTTCTAAGTTCTTCATAGTTTTATTTTTTTAAAGACTTTAGTACCTACAAATTTTGTGCAAGCAAGTGGTTTATGGACAAAATTAGGAATTTTTTTTTATAACCTTTTTATACTTTCACATTATTAGCTTCCTCCTTTTTTACCGTGTTTGAGGTTTTTTTTTTGGTTTTGGTAATGTAGGGTGCCCTAAGCCATCTTGTGTGCATGCTCTAACTAATTGATACACAACGCCTCCCACAATCATTTCAAATGCTTACATGTGGGGTTGAGGTGATCTAAGAGTTGCTGACATGGAGAATAAAACATGAAACTTTAGGTGTGAGCAGATCTCCAAGTCCTGAGCCAAGACCATAAGGGCAACCCCTTTAAGTTACCTTCTTTTTTGGTTAGTTGACTTATTATAAAGTATATGTGATTCTCTCGATTATCCTTATTAGTGAAGAAAAAGAATAAAAATGAAATGTTTTGTAATTTAAAAATTTTCCTGGATTTAGAAAACATAATTTAGTATTTATGGTACAAGTATACTGTATATCTAACCAATCCAATATAATTTTACCTAAAATAATTCAGTATTTAGTTAACTTTCTGAATGACTTTTTGGAAAACAAAAATTGATTTTGAAAGTAAAATAAATGGTTAGTCAAAGATATACATTCTCCACTTTGATTAATATCGATTCTATCGATCTATATATTCTCTTAACGGCCCAAATTGGCAAGTTTAAATTTTATTCACTCCGTAACAACCTCTCATTTGACTTTTCAATTAGAATTACCTATTACCATAATTTGTGGAACAATTGCTATTTTCAAAAGGAAAACAAATGGAATAATTATCTCTCATCCTCCTATTCTAAGTTTTTACTGATAATCCTAAAATATACCACAATAATCATATCTAGCGCATCTCTCCACTGTAGGAAGCTACGTGTGAGTTCAATCTCTTTTCCCTTATGATTCTTCAAGGCTTTCAATTGGGAGTCGCAGAAATCGCTTGATTGTAAGATTGTGGAAGAATTTGATTACTATGTGTTCTCCAAATTCGACATTTTAGAAATGAGGCAGTGCGTTATTGTCCAAAAGCTATATTATTGTGCGTGTTAATAGCATCTGGATATAGTTTCCTAATCCAACAACATTTTGATCTATGTTGTGTATCTTTTTCTTTTCCAAAATATATATTTTTATTTTATTTCTTCTGTTGTCACCTAATGGAATTTGGATGGTTTCTTTTTCATACATAAAATGTGGAATACATGAATTTGGATGCTAATTATTATGTTTACTGTAGTTGGTTATGCTATTTCTTCTTCTATTAAGAACAACTATTGTTATGTTGTCTCAAGATTGAAAGCTTGATTAGGTTAATTATTGAAAACACAAAATATCACCCTTCTAATTCTAATTCAAGAACCACCATTTCCAAAAATATTTGGTATTTTTTTGTGTAGAACCTTATGTTGTTACATTTTTGTATATTGTCACACTTATCATTCATTTTTTTGTTTACATTATGAATCTTATCAATTCTTTTTTTACCTAACCCATTTGCTAATTATATGAGATTATATGTGAGCGTATGTGTTTGTGAAGAACCCACACCCAAAATTGATAAATAAGAGGACTCGAACCATTGACATTCGCAGTAGGGTAAAATAATGTTCGTGTGTGCGTTAGTGTGAACAACACAGACCCAAACGATAATTATTGTTTAGACTCTAAAGACACCCTTACTTGTAGCACTCGATCCTATTCCAAACTATTCAATAGATATAATGATGACCAATCTCTTAATTTAATTGATCCAGTAATTCCACACACTTTGTTATTGAAAACACAATTTTTTAGCTGATAAAAAAGGGAAAAACACATCATTTTATTTCATGACTCTGTGTATAGCGCGGGTTCATGCTAGTTTCTCTTATGTCAAATATGATTCGATCAAAACTTTGTCGATATTATACAAATAAACGGTTTGAATCGTCACACCAAATAAGTACAATGAATTGTCAAATAAAAGTGTCCTTGATCTCATTTTATACACATGAAAGATCACATGAGAGATTTTCTTTAAAGAGGATTTCAATTCAGGAACAAAAGTAGGAATATAATTTTCACAGAGTCATGAAATGGAGTTCCAACAAGACAAATGTTAAAATCACGTTAGTGTTTTTAGCAAATGAGAGTTGAAAATACTAAAAAGTTTGCTTACTTATTACCTAACAAGACAAATGTTAATGCCAAAACTGTTTTTGATTGTGTCAAAACTTCAATGCATATAATGCTTGTACTTATGCGCAATGTATATGCCTTTTATAAATTAAAATTTTGATACAATCAAAACAATTTTGACATTATTACTATTAAAAAAAAAAAAACTTACCCTAAAACTGTTTTTTTGTTCCCCCGAGTTACTCCATGCCACTCCTTGATCTACCAGCTGATTAGTTCAGGTTGTTGGAAAAAGGTTAAGACATCATTGTCAATTTGTCACCCCAAAAAGTGAAACCCTTTTCGTGATACCCACACCAAAAAGGTCCCTCCCTTGAGAGTTTTAAATTGAAATCAATCAACGGCACGGCACCGACTCTCGTCATCATTGATCCACTTCATAACTCTTCCTGTCGCCGTCTGCTTCAAAATCAAAATCTGCATTTTAAAAATCAAGAATCTGGCTCGTCTCCTCTCCAGGGGAGCTTCCCCTCCGGTCTTTCTTTTTGGATCTATATTAAGGGGTGTTCTACTAAAGATATTTTTAGAATAAATTGATTTTGTACAGTTTTTTATGTGATATATTATAAGAGAATGACCTGTATTGATTTTGAAAAAAATAAAATTATTTTTTGTTAGTGGAACACTCCCTGAGTCTACGTTAATGATTCAAATCGTATACTCCTATTACGATAAATCTTGTTGAGTAGTTCAATCAATGCAAAAATTTGTGTGTTTGATAAGATGTTGTTTTATACCCGATTCAAAAGAATTTATCTTCAAAAAAATAGAAAAAATTAAATTTTTTCTAGTGTGTCTAGTACATTGTTTTCAAGAGTAATTTGATTCGATTAGTTATCAAACGGTATCTGATTAATACTAATTTTTCTGGTTGAATTAATCGATAAGATCTACTTAATGAACAAGTCGGATTATTGGTGTGGATCCGATATGAGCCCAAACCATTCAAAGCTCCCAAATCTCATCTCTCTCTCTCTCTCTCTCTCTCTCTCTCTTCCTAGTACCGAACACATGATTTTTAATGTGAGAGTGAGAGACCAAATTACATGTAATCGTAAATTAATACTAATAAGAATATATCATCCTTCATATGCCAACAACATATTTTTCAGAACATATTTCTTCATAATTTTTGTAAATAAAACTTAAAATACAGTAATAATAATAATGCGATAAGTGGGACATGCATAAGTCCACTAGTGGATCTGTTGGTCCCAAACTCTGCATCCGAATGATCAACATCTCAGATTCCATCTCACCTCAAATAAATCTAAACTATTTATGTTCAATTGTGAATCTGAACCGTCAATTACTTGGATAGACGGTACAGGTTTTCGGCACAAGAGATCTGCTTTCAGGCCCCGGTTGCACCCTAGGACCGCCCCTGTCTCTCTCTGTCTCACACGCGTTTCTTGGGATTCTCTCTCCTCTCTCACAGAGTCACAGACACACACACAGACATTCGGCAATTAAGGCTTTGGAAGGTTAATCAGCTGAAACAAAAATGTTTTACGACTATTTTTCTGAGGGATTTGAACAGAATGTCCGACGCAATTGAGATGAGAAGGAGATTCGGCCGGCCGTGAAATGTCAATGTTTTTTCAAAATTTCCCCCTGTTGAAAACGTTGTTGTAGATGTGAAATTCATTTGCGTATAGTAGTATTAGGGCTAGGGTTTCTTTGTCATTAGTCATTGTAATTTTGAGTTTCAGCAAGAGAAACGCAAGCTTCAGTTGTGGCGCTTCAGCATTGTTAAAAAAAAAAAAATAATCGTTGTTGAGTTCGTGGATTTGAATTGGAATGCGATTCATGAACTTCGGATCAAAGTCTTTGTTCGAAATTATTCTAAAAATCTGAATGCGAATTGAAAAAGCTGAAGTTTTGCTAGTTCATTTTGTTTGTTATAGTGATTTGTTGGAAGCGAATGCGTGATCAAACATGCCAAGCATCAGAGCTCCGGTGACAAAGAAAGTCACTACTCTAACTGTTAGTCTTCAGACGCTTGAAGTTTTATTTTATTTCTGTTGCTTTTTAGGTTTTCTTTTGTTAATTATCTTTTGATGTTATTGATTGTTGATTGTAGTCTTTAACTTATGTACTTTCTTGATTTTTCGGCTACAGGTTGCTGTAAAATGCAGGCCATTAACAGAGAGGGAACGTGGTCGTGATATAGTTCGAGTAGCCAATGATAAGGTCTGCGCCTTCTTCAACATTTTCCTCTTTTTTTTTTCCTCTTTTGTGGTAAGTCTCATTTTTGTTTTGTGTATGGGAATGTGAAATTTTGTATTTGTGTGACAATGCTATATGTAGGAGGTACTTGTTTTGGATCCTGACCTATCTAAGGACTACCTTGATCGTATACAAAGTCGGACGAAAGAGCGAAAGTGTCATTTCGACTATGCATTTGGCCCCGAGTGCACTAATTCGGTATGTATGTAGTGCGTGATGCTAGTTTTGTCATCATGAAGTTTATTCTGTTATATTTTTGCAAGTGTGCCTCTTCATTTGATAATGCTCCATTCCTTCTTTAACATATTAGGAGAAGATTGTGAAATGATTCATAACTAGGTTCTTTTGTTAATCTTTTGGGGAGAAAATGGAGAAAGCTATCCCATCTTCTTGCGTGATGTAAATATTGGCAAACCAGAGTCTCTGCTTAGATATAATGTTCCATTTACCACATATCTTTGCATTAATTGTTTTTCCCGTGTTTATTGAATCCCAATTCCCGAGTAAAATTCTAAACTTTGCCAATTGTGGTACCCTAGTTGAATTCCATGAGGAATGCACATACTACATAGACATCAAAGTTATTTTTTTGGGCGTATATAAGGAGGATAATGTTGGAGCGCTAACTTACGGCTGCAAAACAAAACCAGCTCCAGAACATTGTCCTGAAAGTATAAATCTTTCTTTTTTTCCCTTGTAAGTCATGGTGTCTAGGCAAGCTTATGCGCATCTCGACTAATCCCAGAAGGACCAACCCCATTGTCGATTGGCGGGGGCCCAGTTAAAGTTAGGGCAAACCTTCATATGGATTGTCTGATACTGTAAATCAACAACAAAAAAGTCCCAAGTATTAGTCGTAGAACTGTGGCCTGCTCGGTTCATTTTTAAAAGTTTGAGATTCCATAGGTCAACTGCCTCTATTCATTAGCTAGTTACCTCCTCATAAGAGCATTCGATAGCTCCAATGTCTTTTGGAAGCTGCATTTAAAGCGTTTGCATCGAAACTGTACTTCGTATAGTAGTTAGAATCAGCATGAATTTAGTTTCCGTTCATTTGATTTTGGTGCATTCCGGAAAATTTGTATTGGATTCCCCTTGGAATGTTGCTATGGACCATACAAGTTACAACTTTGGCATCGGACTTTCCAGAAATACACTGGTAATTATAGAACTTTTTCACCCACTTGAAAAATCTTTTTTCATGATTCACAAGTTTGACACCATCATATTAATACAGGATGTTTACAAGAGAAGTATATCTTCTGTAATTGCTGGGGTCGTTCAAGGTCTCAATGCAACTGTATTTGCATATGGTTCGACTGGAAGGTACGCGAGAAATGGAGTATGTTATCTTGATTACTTGAATGTTGAATCTTAAGTACTTAACATTTCAAAACTGCTGGGTCAGGTAACAATGACCGAATTCTCTTCTGTTCCCGAGTCCAAATAAGTAAAATTCTACTTGGTTTCCAATTAGTAGAAACTCTTGTGTATAGTTTATTTTTCTTTAATCTCATTGGAATTACATTTTTTTGTCTTCTTGGTTATGTCCTGCTACTATTCCAAGTGCCCGGAATTAAGTTTAGCAGTAGTTCAAAAGGCATGTTAAAGGCTTTGCATGTTTTGTGCAACTAGAAAGGAGCGGTTTCTTGAAAAAGTCAACACATGTTGTAGACTTTTCTGTTTGGTCGTAAGTCATGTTGCAGTCTTCAGACCCCAGTATGCTGGAATAAGGCCATTAGGCACTATGAACGATATTGCTATGTTTTGCTTCCCGTCTGTATATGGAAGAAAATGTATATCCTTTAAGCATAAGCTCTTATGGATCAGCTAACTTTCGTGGTTTGCACATCCCTTTTTTTGAATCCTTCTCTAAAACATGCTGACATTATTCTACATTTCCAGTGGTAAAACGTACACAATGGTTGGAACTCAAGATGATCCTGGACTTATGGTTCTCAGTTTGCATACAATTTTTGATCTTATCAAGAAGGACACTAGCTCTGATGGCTTTGGAGTGTCTTGCTCCTACCTTGAAGTGTACAATGAAGTAGATTCTGCACCCCATAAGGAGTTTTTTTGTTGTTCAGTATTTGAGTCCCCATGTATTTGGTAATTGTTTTAACATCGTTTTTCTTTATTGGTTCAGGTTATCTATGATTTGCTTGAAAAATCCTCAGGGCATTTGGAACTTCGGGAGGATCCAGTGCAAGGAATAATTGTTGCTGGCCTTAGGTGCATTAAGGTTCATGCTCCTCTTCAGTTCAGTTGGAATCTAAAATGAGTACTGTGTTTGATGATGGCTTTAATTGTATTCGTACTTATCACACTCTGTGTCTAGGATTGTTGTAGAAGCTCTTATAAGCTCTGGTAAAAATTTAGCTGCCCAATCTTTCAGCCCATATGACTAGGTCCAAGAGAAAATCATATCCATCAAACTTCTGATATATTATCTGATTTGGAAATATCACTAGTTTAAAAGAAGTAATCCTTTTGAATAAAACAATTGTATTGATTTAGGTTTTTTTTTTTGTCAATTGGATGTTTTATGAGTAAAGTTAACTTGAAGTCATTGATTCTGATGTAGAATGCATTTCACTTAGTACGAGTACTAAGTTTTCTCCAGGCAGAAAGCAATTTTCCATATTCTAAAGTGGTATTGTTTGGTGACATCTTATCGTATGAACTAAAGTTGTTATACTCTGTTGAAGGCAACGTGAAGTGTCATTGACCATCAGTTCCATTTGTTTTCCTTGCTTGTCTCTCCATTTATATGACTTTTTTTTTTTTTTTTCTGTGGTATTTTCTATCCACAGTTCCTTAACATTTAGGAGAATAAAAATGAAGAACCATCATAATCAGTTTCTCCAATATCCTGTAACATAGTCCAATCTCGGTTGCTCGTTCTCTGTTACCAACTTATTTGCACCTGAAAATGGATTGTGTGATTGGTTGTTAACGACTTGCTTGTGAGTCAGGAGTTTTCTTTGTAATTTGAGCAAACTTTGTTCCATTTATCTTCGAAACAGAACCCATATATCAGCTTCTTTTTTTTTTTTTGGTCCTTTGTTAACAACTTGCATCCACTATGGATTTATCAAATTTTGCCTGCAATCATTAGACATCTCAAGTTCCTGCTGTGTAAATGCTTATATTTAGGTTCAATCAGCTGATAAGATTCTTGAGCTTTTAAGTTTGGGGAACAGCAGAAGAAAAACAGAAAGTACAGAGGCTAATGATACATCCTCACGGTGAGCGATTTGTTGCTGCATTTATGCATTCACAATGGTATTGTGCGGCTGCACATTTTCACATGCATACATGTGTGTGTGTGTGTGTGTGTGTGTATGTGTAGGGCAATTTCTGTTGGAGATTACAGTAACATACTCATCCTGATATGGCTACTGTTATGCAATGATTTGTACTCCAAATCACATTTCTTCATGGGATTTATAAAATTTGCTGCTATTGGTTGAGGAGAACTCAGTAGCACTCATTCTGAAAGGCTACATATTCATACTGACCTTGTAATACTCATCAAAATGACTTTGTGATCCTCCTGTCAGTCCTGTGAAAACATAATCCCGGTGCTAAATTTTTAATCACTTATGTTATTCCCAATACATATTTCCTAACACTCCACCACCAGGACAGTAATTTTCTACCGTATGTTTGAGAGGTATGAGAAATGATAAGATCGTAAGTTCAATACCAAACTTTGAGTTCTCTCTCTCTCTCTCTCTCTCTCTCTCTCTCTCTCTCTCTCTCTCTCTCTCTCTCTCTCTCATTTTGTAGTTTCAGACTTTCAGTTAATAATTTGCACTGGATCTATAGTAGTAATTGATGGAAATTATTTGCCTTTAACAGCGTTGCTATCCAGTAACTAGTTTATGTCATAGCGTTTTAAGGTCCTCACCTCAGACATTAATGGTTCAAAAAGCAGGACCATGGGAAGGACGTATACAAACCTGTTTGTTAGCCTTGTTTACTGAAGTGGTTGCCCTAGAAGTCTGAGCAATATTTGAGTACTTTACTATCCCATCTTATACCCTGTACAAAACTGTCATCGGTCAAATAAATGAACCTGGAAAAGCAATTCCTATAATTTTTACAGTCATCATATTAGTACTCCTGCAGAATAACGAAGATTCTTGCCCTGATCATAGATGACGTTTGTAAACAGCTCACATGCAGTTTTGGAGGTTACTGTGACTAGAAAACAGAGAAACAAGTATCGTGGTCAGGTCATCAAAGGAAAGCTTGCTCTTGTTGATCTTGCTGGCAGGTATTCCTAGAAGCGAAATTTCTTCTTTTGTGCTTGTGTCTCTTATAATATGTGCTGTAAGTGGAAGTGAGGAAACATTATCATAGACAAGTTATGGTGCAGTGAACGAGCTTCTGAAACAAATAACGGAGGCCAAAAGCTAAGGGATGGCGCCAATATCAATCGTTCACTTCTTGCTTTAGCAAACTGCATAAATGCTCTTGGAAAACAACAGAAGAAGGGTCTAGCTTATGTCCCTTACCGCAATAGGTACCTAAATGATACTTCCTTAGCACAATGCTCTCCTTACCAATGCGGCTAATTTCTCGAATTTTCACAGCAAACTGACACGGATTCTTAAAGATGGTCTAAGTGGTAATTCTCAAACAGTGATGGTTGCTACTATATCACCTGCTGATAACCAGTATCATCACACGGTCAATACCTTGAAATACGCTGATCGGGCTAAGGAAATCAAGACGCACATCCAGGTGAGATAATATACACAAGATGATGGGATTATGTTACTCTGGTTGCTTATACTTAATTCTGGAAGTAGTGTTAATATCTTTTCGATATTATCCAGCAAGGCATTAGGAAATCTCAATTTATTTGTAGTGGCAACAAAGTAGTCCTCATCATAACAGTTTGCCATAAATAATTTTCTAGCAGCATTTGCAGACTGGTAATCATTTTCAATATAATAACTACATGGGAAAGCTCTTCTCTAGGTGCTGCATGACTTGGACATTTTGTCGTACCCTTATATGCCAGATAGAAGCGCAGATGCTGTTGTCTTTACTTTATGTGTCCATATCCATCTTAGTTTGCACAGCAGTACGAATATGTTGGTCCGTCGCTAATCTATGTGTCAGTATGTCGATGGGCTATGCTCATGTTTCACTGCAGTCTTTATATTAGCCGATGTAGACACCCAACACAATTGTATGCTTTATTTACATGGTTTTATAGGTTATATTCATGTTGAATTGTTTGTTTATTGTACCAATCTCTAATTCAATTTCTTATTATTTGCAGAAGAACATTGGGACCATTGATACCCATGTTTCTGACTACCAACGCATGATTGATAGTCTCCAGGTGAACCATTTTATGTGTATGTTTGCTCTTGAGGTATCAATCTCTTTTCTGGTGGCAGTTGTAACATATATGTTTTTGCAGATAGAGGTCTGCCGATTAAAAAAGGAGTTGTCTGAAAAGGAATCTCAACTATGCACTAAGCCAAATGAAAAGCCAATAGATGACGAAATGTCTTGGTTGAATTTATTGAGCCAAGAAACCAGCGAAAACGTCCAGGAACGGATAAACTTACAGAAGGCTGTATTTGAACTTGAGGAAACTAACCTTCACAACCGTTCTGAACTCCAATACCTTGATGATGCTATAGCAAAGCAACAGGTTAGGGGTTGTTGCTTTAACATGATGCACAATGAATTATGCATTTAAGTTTTGGTACATTCTGTGTTGCAACTCGTGTTGCTTGCTGCTCTAATCTACTCATCTAAACTGGAGTAATTTTGGTTACATGACATAGCGTAGGTGTGGTAAGTCGCTACAGAATTTTGTGGAATCAGATCAATCCAGTAACTACATATAAACTGACTTTATTTTTTTTTTAATCGAAGTCCATGTATAATAGCTTCATGGTCTTTCTTTTTCTTAACATCATCTCGCTTTTAGCGTAGAATGATGTTATAACATTTCCTGCTTAGTTTTTTTATTCTTAACCCAGAAACTTGTGTGTGGGAATGCTAATAGTTTCTTCTCAGCACTCATCTCTTTCTTCAGGGTTTATCATTTATTTGTTCTCTCTTTCTCTATAACAAGAAGTTCATTATCTATGAAAAACATGCTTGGGTAACTGAAATAAACTTAGTGGTACCCTTCCTTGCTCCTCCTCCCTCCTCTTCTCTCCTCGTGCTGCTAAATTTTCTGTCTTCTATTACAAACAATGGGTCAAGTTCCGATGCAACAGATGAAAAGCTTTTTATATTTCGCTCTTCCTCCCATTCTCTCCCCATATCTAGCTTTGGCTGTTTGTCCATGGCCTAAAAAACTGGCAACGATGCTAGAAATTAACTTGTGGTTGAATTATCTATTGGTAACCTTTTGACTTGAGCTCTTCTAAATTTGCTGTACGTGTACCCATGTCTAACACTTGACACCTGGGTAAGGGTATGAGGTATGTGTTTGATATGCCTAATTAGACATGCACTATGACGAAGTTTGTTTTATTATTGTACCCTAAGGGTCTTAACTTGTTAATGATATGCTATATTGCTGTTTGTAAACATCATTTTATCCTTAAAATGTAAAAGCGTTTTATGAAAATGAAATCTAGCCTTCATTTATCTAGTGTCTTTGGACATGAGAACTAGACATAACCATGCACCAGGTGTAATATTCTCTTTCCTCCATCACAGGCTATTGAGAAAGACGGAGCACTTGTGCAGGCTTTAAGATCGAGGCAACAAGTCATCCTTGATAATATTCGTGACAATGATGAGGCTGGTGTTAATTACCAAAAGGTGATGCTCCTCTTTTTAGGCTGATTGGAACTATTGCTTTTCGAACTTAACCATATTAATAATCTACTTTGTTATAGGAAATTGAAGCCAATGAAAAGCGTCGCTGTGAACTACAAGATATGATTGAGGAAGCAATTAGCAACAATGGCAACAAAACCTACTTGCGCATTCTCAGCCAATATAGACTCCTGGTAATATATGCTAAGCACAACTCTATATAATGATACCTGAGCACGATATTTATCTACTTGATGTTAACAAACTAATTTTCCCTTTGGAGCTTTGCACTTTAGCTTTTGATGTAGACACACTATGGTAGATCTTTGAACTTTCTGCTGCACCCTCTGCTATTCTTGATTTTGGCGTGATGTTTACTTTCATACAAATGTATGTAGTCATCCAAAGACTTTGTGAAGCGATTGCTTTTTATAATGCTATTTTCACTCTGAAAACTTGCTACTACATCTGAGAATTATCATACCTATATATGTAGGGCATGGCTAATACTGAGCTTCAGTTTGAAATTGCAATGAGAGATCAAGTCATTTGCAACCAACGGGAAGTGCACAGAGACCTCTGGAATTTACTCCTGGTTTTAGGACTTGATGAGAAGCAGATATTGGACCTTGCTGCAAAACAAGGCATGAGAATAGAAGATTGGAAGATGACACCCCAGTTGGAGTTGTCAAACAGGCGGAGATCACTAAATCTGGGCCTTGGACGATTCACACCTGTACAGTACTGTCCTTGCATTGGGAAGTCCTTTGGTGTATCTTGTCTATTCCAACAAACTCAAGACTTCTCTTCTAGTTCATTTTCCAAGAGACATTGGGAATCGGCCCTCACAATTTGCAGGGAGGAGCATCATAGTTCATATTACTTGATGTGTCATGATCACTCCCCATCAGCGTACTTGAGGCGGAGTAGTAGTAGCGGGCATTGGTCTAGTGGTGGGGCGAGACCGGGTTTCAGCACTCCTGATAGACCTCCTCATAGTGTTCGTAATTCATATCCCCAGATGGGAAGCCGGTCGTCTTTTGGTGAAGGCTGCAGACCAGCTCCATCCTTTAGTGCCGACTTTCAGAATAAGGTATGCATGCTCATCAAGGACTAGTCTGCTGAGAATATAAATAATGACTCTAACCCTCTCCAAAAGGGTCAGGTGAGGGATCTTCATGTGATGCCCAATAGGGCCCATCATGGTCCCATTTTGATGGTCCCAGCAGTTCCTTTTGTGGGCTCCAACGTTCGAATGATCTCCAAAAAATTAGATTCACCATTAATTGGATATCCATACGTGCTTAGTCAAATCATATTGGTCCATTCATCCAAAAGGGTCAGGATCTTCATGTGATGCCCAGTAGGGCCCATCATGGCCCCATTTTGATGGTTCAAGTGGTTCAATTTGTGGGCTCCGACATTTGATTGATCTATGCAAAAAATTAGGTTAACCGTTAACTGGATATCCGTACGTGCTTGGTCAAATCATATTGGTTTCAGTCCATTCCTCTCAAGAGAAATATGATCGGTTCACATTGACACGGATGTCGTATTAACTTGATCTTTTGCATTTATAGTTACACATGAATTTCCACAAAAATAATGGCTCGGATCATCCCTGTCGCATGCTAATATTTCTATTGGCCAAGCTGCGTTCATTCAAAGGGCTGATTATTTAGAAGCCGTTTTGCGAATGCGAAAGTAAGGGTTGGGAGCTGTGGCAGGATCACATGAATATTCCTCACATTAGAAGATCTTGATAATTGTTTAAGTTATTAGATGAGTTGATAGTCAACAAATTAGCATGGCATCATAGCCGACAATAAATCTTGTGACCTCACTGTCAACTTGATTAGTTTGACTGCTTACACGTGCCTGCATTTGGAGAAAACTTTTTCCAGATTTGAGAAAGCGTGTTGACAATATAGTGAAGTTGCCCATTTCTCTAACGACGTAAATGAATAGTTCCAAATGTGGACCTACGCTAATAGCTTTTTTTTTTTGTTTTTCTGGTCATTGCTGACTTATTTTAGATAGTTTTTAATATATGTTGCTATGATTTGCCCCGTGTTAACCTTTTCTTGCAGGATTCGTGGAATAACGTTAACGTGCGACATAGTGTTGGAGCCTGTGGCAGTGAAGACCCATTCACAGGAGTACTCCTGAATCACGGTGGATCAGCTCGAAATCTGTTTGGATGCAGTCCATCGGAGCAAAGTTATGGCGCGCCAAGCTCTAACCATGTTTTCCCAAACATGAGATCCTCGAATCACCCGGATATACCTCAAGTGCTCCCTACCTATGCTACTCCTGGGATGTCTTTCAATTGCCATAGTCATAACTCTCCCCCGTCGGGCTTTGTATAGATCTGCTGGTATTTCTCATTCTTCTCCTTCCCTTCTCCATCCTTTTAATAAAAGGATGGTGCTAAGTACCCATGTCAATAGTTGCAGTCGTAGGATTCCGAAAATTCTTCTGCTCAGTTCATTCTTTTTGTCCGTCTCCGTTTCTGGAGAGCAATAAGGAGCTGTCCCTTCTGGACGTAGCTGCTAATTGATCAATAGCCCAGCTAGAGGAATCTAGTGATGCTGTCTGTACATATTTGTTGTCAGTCTTGGTAGTCATTCTTTGTGTTGATGAGAGCAATATTGGAACTCAAAATTGATTTCTGTTTTACATTAGAAGGCAATAGCTTACCTCACGCCTTTTTTTTTTTGTTAAATTGATCGACGTTTCCTTCTAATTCGACACAATCAGTATGGTGCAACTTGTTTTGAGATTTTAGCTCAAATTTGAAACCACATGCTTGAATTGGTTGTAAATTTGAAAGCACCCTGTTCAAGACATGAAGTTGTTCCAAGTTCGGACGTCCTGGGATTGTCTTGTGGGATTGTTTTTACCGGTGAAATGGAAAGCATGTGGTAGGCATACCAGAAGTTCGGGAAGGACTTGGGACCGTTGAGGGTGTTGTGATATCTCATTCAGGCCCTCTAATGGAATGCAAATCGTTCATTTTGTCTAGCTCATCAAATTCATTTATTAGTAATGCCGAAAGTGAAATTAATCTGCCCTCAATAATCATGTGAACAAAATATGAAGTTTAATAGTATATTAAAATCACAACCGTAATTATTTCTTGTACAAAATAGTAGTGTATTACGTTCATATCAGAATTGATGCCCAATTAATCTCATTTTTCATGTTTCCAAAATTATTTTGAATCGTATAATAAGCTGGAGATGAAAAAAATGGACTTTCTGTTGTGCATTGTTGCACTACCTGGTAGTAGAGCACTCTGAACGCAATCTAAACATGATCATCACGATTCGAAGTGGTCATTTTATACTGTTTGTTGAGAATTTTATCTTATTACGAAATCAAATTTATCGGAGATTGATAACACATACAACATGTGTTTTGAAAAAATAAACGGTAACAACTACGATTCATAAAGTTAACTGTAAGACAAAATTCACTGGATCATGTTTTTGTATAAATGTCCAATTAACTTTATTATTATTATTTTTTTTTATAAAATTACAGTGCCCCGCAAAATTTGAAAAAACAATTGGTTTGTACCGTGATGATTATATCTCGAAAAGTCTAGTTGATGCACACTACAATCCTATACAAGGTAGAGAGATGAGCACTAACAAACAAATGGATCCTCTCCCGTCCATGTTTCGGACTATCTTTCTAAACTAGCAAAATCGTGGAACCTTCCTGATCGAGATCATCCATTTGCTGCAATCCATGGTTTGGATGTGCTCATAAATTCTTACGGGCCTGTGAGAGTTTACGAGCACATCCAAACTACTGTATTTAAAGGAAATTGATATTTTCACTCCCCATTTTGATATTGACACTCCCTTTTTTGTCTCTATTTAGTGAAGTTACTCAACCACCTTTATATTTTGAAAGCAAGAGAAAAATAACTTGGGGAGTGCCAATATAAATTCACCTAATAGAGACAAAATGACGAGTGCCAACATCAATTCCCTATTTAAATAACAAACGGTCCAAATATAAACTGTCCTCGTCTAAAACATGGATGGGAGAGAATCTAAATCCCACCAATAAAGAGCACAACATTTTGCTTGGCGCACTCCCAACTCATAGTTGAGTAGTACAAATAAACCAAACCATTCATCTCTCCGTCAATCAGAAACAAAAGAAACCCCAGACCATGGCAGGATCCTCAGACTCAGCAGAACCAAGTAAGCCCTATGGCCTCGTTTCATAACCCGACTAGCAATGATGGAATTAATAAGGTGATGGAATTAGGATAGGATTCATAATACCAAGGGATTATCAATACGCCTCCAATTTCAAATCCCTGTTTGTTTTCGAATGTATTAGACCTTGGGATTGGACTATGAGTCCCGTCCTCATGTTTGTTTAAGGGAGGTTTATCTAAACTAATAAAGAACATAATATACAAGGTTTATTTTTAGTTTAAGAAAAACATTTAATAATCGGATGCAGATGAAAGGGAATCCCAGCAATCAAACAAGTTTTTTTTTTTTTTTTTGCTAGGCAAGCAATCAAACAAGTTGGGGGAGTCAAAACACATGGGTCGTGATAAATGTGCAAATACAAACGTTAGAAATGAAAACATATTATCTGATTTTTGGCTTATCCATAGAAAAGGGATCCTGCAGGCTGTATGCATGTCTTGATGGCGGGTTGGAAAATTGGGCGCCAAGTTTCTAGACGAGGATGATGGTCGGGAGGAGGAGTGGGATGGCAAGGGCAGTAAGTGAGGAAGACAGAACATGGCACAAACTGGGGGCCCGAGAGAGAGAGAGAGAGAGAGAGAGAGAGAGATCAATGGACCATGGTGACTGTGGAGTGTGGATGCTCAGGGGAGAGAGATGAGGTTATTAGTAGTCCGATCGGCTTAATAGTCTGGACCAACTTTGTGAAACCAAACAGAGTATTAGGAATCCCATCACCTTCGTAATCTAATGCCATCCCCCAAAACTTTTATCAAACGGGCACTACAAACTCGATCGCCCAAACCCTAACTGGCCACAAGCGCGCCATCTCTAGCTTCAAATTGTCCTCCAACGGCACTCTCCTCGCCACCTCCTCCACCTAAAAAACTGCCTACATCTACTCCACCTCCTTCCTCTCCTCCTCCTCTTCCTCTCTCTTCCAACGCATCTTCGACGCCGTCTTCTCCTCCGACTCTTGGTAGCTTGCCACCGCCTCCGAAGACATGACCCTTTGCACATGGGACCTCTCTACCGCCTCTCTCATCAAAACCCTAACCGAACCAAACATGATGTCTATTTAAGTTCCCCTTTGAAAATAAACGGTAATAACTATAATTTGTAAAATCAACTATAAGACAAAAGTCACTCGATCATTTTTTTTATTTATATAAATGTCAAATCAACTTGATTTTTTTTATATGATTATAGTACCCTTGCAAATTCTACAAAAAACAATCGGTTCATATCGTGATGATTATGCCCGAAAAATTTTGCCGATACGCATTACAACCCTATACAATGTCGAGAGATGAACACCGATAAAGAAATGGATTTGGATCCACTCGAGCTTATGTTTTGGATTGAAATTGACATTCATGATTGAGATCGTCCATTTGTTGTAATCAATGGTTTGGATGCACTCATAAACTCCGAATCCAAACTGTTGGAATTGTGCCTTGAATTTTCCTTTTTTGGGAGAATTCCAATTGTGTTTAGGATTTCCTATTGCATTTAGGATTTCCAATTGTGTTTAGGTTTTCCTATTGTGTTTAGGATTTCCTATTGATTGTGCTTCTTATAAATAGAGGCTTTCGGGGATCCTTTAGCTATCTCTCATATTGTGGCCTCTCCAGAGTTACGGATCATAGCCGGCTCTTTGTATCTCTTCTTCACCATTGATAGTGAACTCTCTCTCTCTCCTCGCCCGTGGACGTACCTCAATCTTGGGGGAATCACGTATATCTTTGTGTCGTGTGATTGCTTGTTGTTTTGTTTGCTTTCTCCCAACCTTAGTCGCATTCATAGCGTTCGTTACAACAAACTGGTATCAGAGCTTCTGGTTGAAAAACTAGGGTTTCGTTTCCGATTGTGGCTATGGCGGCTAAGTTTGAGATTGTGAAGTTTGATGGGCAGAGTAGCAGCTTCAGTCTTTGGAGGGTTAAGATGAAGGCTTTGCTAGTTCAACAGGGATTACACAAGACCTTGCAGGGGCAGGAAAAATCCGGCATCAGCGCGGAAAATTGGGAAGACATGGATGCTAAAGCTCTGAGTTCGATTCAGTTGAGTCTAGCAGACGATGTTCTTCGCCAGGTGGAAGAAGAAACTTCAGCAGCAGGTATTTGGCTGAAGTTGGAAGGCATATATATGATGAAATCGCTCACGAACAAGTTGTATCTTAAACAACATCTTTATACGTTTCGAATGCGTGAAGGTACACCTATTAAGGATCACTTAGACGAGTTTAATCGTATTTTGATGGACCTGAAAAATATTGATTGTAAAATCGAGGAGGAGGACCAAGCCCTAATTTTGTTATGTTCTTTACCGCCATCGTATGAACATTTTGTTACAACCTTATTGTATAGGCAAGACACCATATCCATGGAGGATGTTAAGGCCAGTCTTCATTCGAAAGAGTTGAGGAAAAAGGTGTCAGGAGAGGTTGATGATCATGCAGAGGGATTGTTTGTTAGGGGAAGAACGACAGAAAAGGGTGGTACGAGTAGTAGGGAAAGATCCAAATCAGCAGTTAAAAATAAGAAAAAGGAAAAGTGCAATTATTGCAAGAAACCAGGGCACTGGGCAAGAGACTGTTTAAAACTCAAGGAGAAGGAAAAAGAGGACCAGCAAGGGGGTAAAAATATTGCCGGGGTTGCTAAAAGTTCGGATGAATTAGATACTGTTTTATCAGTTACAGTGGGAGATTCTCGTTGTGATACCGAGTGGATTTTGGATTCTGGGTGTTCATATCACATGTGTCCACATAAGGAGTGGTTCGCCACCTATGAGGCGGTCAATGGTGGTACAGTTTTAATGGGAAACAACATGCCCTGCAAAACTGTTGGTTGTGGAACGATCCAACTCAAGATGCACGACGGTATTGTGAAGACTTTATTGGATGTTCGGCATGTTCCGGAGTTGAAGAAAAATCTTATCTCTTTGGGTGCTCTAGATTCCATTGGTTGTACTTTCACTGGTGAAGGTGGAGTTTTGAAGGTCTCGAGGGGTGCTTTGGTGCTGATGAAGAGTCAGAAGCGTAACAATCTCTATTCACTCATGGGCAGTACAGTTACAGGTTCTGTAGCAACGGTCGCTTCTTCCAAGGTTTCGGGTTCGGATTTGACTCGGTTATGGCATATGCGTCTTGGGCATATGAGCGAGAGAGGGATTACAGTTTTGAGCAATCAGGGTCTACTTTGTGGGCAAAAAACTAAGAAGCTGGATTTTTGCGAGCATTGTGTCTACGGCAAGCAGTGCATGGTCAAATTCAGTACAGCTGTTCATCGCACCAAAGGCACGGTGGATTATTTTCACTCGGATCTTTGGGGTCCCGCTGAGGTAATTTCTAAAGGTGGTTTTCGATATTTTATGAGTATTATCGATGATTTCTCTCGTAAGGTTTGGGTGTATATGCTAAAACATAAAAGTGATGCTCTAAGTACATTCAAACAGTTTAAAATTTTGATAGAGAATCAGACGGGTAAGAAAATAAAATGTTTGAGAACTGACAATGGTATGGAGTTTTGTCTTGGCGAATTTGATAAGTTTTGCAGTAATGAGGGCATTGTGAGACATCACACAGTGAGGAAAACCCCCCAGCAGAACGGTGTGGCTGAACGAATGAACAGGACTCTTTTGGAGAAGGCGCGTCGTATGTTGTCCAATGCCGGGTTGGGCAAAGAGTTTTGGGCTGAAGCCGTTTCCACAGTATGCTATTTGGTGAACAGGTCTCCGTCGACTGCTATTGAGTGTAAGACTCCGTTTGAGGTTTGGTCGGGTCATAAAGCTGATTATTCCATGCTGCGTGTGTTTGGGTGTCCAGCTTATGCTCATGTCAATGAGGGTAAGTTGGAGCCACGTGCCAAGAAGTGTATTTTCTTGGGTTATCAGGCAGGTGTGAAAGGGTATCGTTTATGGTGTCCGGAATCCTCTAAGTTTTTGATCAGTGGAGATGTTACTTTTGATGAAAACTTTATGGTTAAGGGGTCTAAGCAGGTTGAAGGTGCAGTTGAGGAACCAAGGGTTCCAAAGCAAGTGGAGTTTGTGATTGAATCTTCTGGCTCAGGGAAGAATGTCAGTAATCAGCCAATTGAAGAGGAGTTCAAAAGTTCAGACACAGAGGATGATGTACCAGCAGAGCAACCACGCACTATTGCTAAAGATAGGCCAAGGAGGGAGATTCGACCTCCTGAACGGTATTCGGCTTATTCTGAGATGGTGGCCTATGCTTTATCGATTGCTGAAACAGTGGAGTATGATGAGCCTTCTACCTATGCGGAAGCTGTTTCGAGCAATGAGAGTGCACAGTGGTGTGTTGCTATGAATGAAGAGATTGAGTCTCTTCAGAAGAACCAGACATGGGAGTTGGTGGAACCGCTGAAAAATAGGAAGATTGTTGGGTGCAAATGGGTCTTCAAGCGCAAGTCAGGTATTCCAGGGGTTGAAGAGGCACGGTTCAAAGCTCGGCTAGTGGCGAAAGGATTTAGTCAAAAGGAAGGTGTTGACTACAATGAGGTATTTTCACCAGTTGTAAAAAACAGTTCCATTCGCACTTTACTTGCTATTGTTGCTTGTTATGACCTTGAGTTAGAGCAACTTGATGTCAAAACGGCGTTTTTGCATGGGGAGCTTGAGGAACAGATTTATATGCGTCAACCAGCGGGATTTGTTGTTTCTGGTAAGGAAGATCATGTATGCTTGCTTCGTAAGTCTTTATATGGCTTAAAACAGTCTCCTAGGCAGTGGAATAAGTGGTTTGATACATTCATGATAAGCCAATCATATTCTAGGAGTGAATATGACAGTTGTGTGTATTTTCAGAGACTTCCAGATGGTTCATTTATTTATCTACTGTTGTATGTTGATGATATGCTTATTGCTGCCGAAGGTGTATCAGAAATCAACAGGTTGAAGCAGCAGTTGAGTGGTGAATTCGAGATGAAGGATTTGGGTGCAGCAAAACGGATTTTGGGTATGGAGATTAGCAGAAATCGAGTAGATGGCAAGTTGTTCTTGAATCAGAAGTCATATGTTCTCAAAGTACTTGAGCGCTTTGCCATGCAGAACTCAAAGCCAGTCAGTACCCCTTTGGCAGCACACTTTCGACTTTCAGCAGAATTGTCACCTCAGTCGGAGGATGAGGAGAAATATATGTCTTAGGTTCCATATTCGAGCGCAGTTGGGAGCCTTATGTACGCCATGGTATGTACTCGTCCTGATTTTTTACATGCAGTTAGTGTCGTAAATCGTTATATGGGGCGACCAGGAAAGGCACATTGGGAGGCTGTGAAGTGGATACTTCGGTATTTGAAAGGGACTGCAGATGTGGGTCTTATGTATGGGGTTTCTAATCCAGGTAATCAAGTTGTTGGTTATGTTGATTCGGATTTTGCCGATGACCATGATAAGAGGAGGTCTCTGACAGGTTATGTGTTCACTCTATTCGGAAGTGCCATTAGTTGGAAAACAACTTTGCAGGCTACAGTCGCGCTGTCTACAACAGAAGCGGAGTATATGGCCATTGCCGAAGCTGTAAAGGAGGCATTGTGGATGAGGGGAATTCTTTGCGAGCTTGGTATTGCACAAGGGGTTACTTCAGTATTTTGTGACTCTCAGAGTGCTATACATCTGACTAAAAATCTGATGTATCATGAACGGACCAAGCATATTGATGTCAGGTATCACTTCATTCGAGAGATCATCTCACAGAAGCAAGTTGAGGTGAAGAAAGTGGGAACGGCGGATAACCCAGCGGACATGTTGACTAAACCGGTTTCGGTTGCCAAGTTCAAGCATTGCTTGGGCTTGGTTGGTATTTGCAGTTGATCGTCCCTTGGGGGCATTGTGGCGAGGTAGAGGCAGAAGAGGGTTGCTATAATTAGTGATTTGGGTTCAGTGGAATTCAAGTCAAGGTGGAGAATTGTTAGAATTGTGCCTTGAATTTTTCTTTTTTGGGAAAATTCCAATTGTGTTTAGGATTTCCTATTGTGTTTAGGATTTCCTATTGCATTTAGGATTTCCAATTGTGTTTAGGTTTTCCTATTGTGTTTAGGATTTCCTATTGATTGTGCTTCTTTTAAATAGAGGCTTTTGGGGATCCTTTAACTATCTCTCATATTGTGGCCTCTCCAAAGTTACGGATCATAGCCGGCTCTTTGTATCTTTTCTTCACCATTGATAGTGAACTCTCTCTCTCTCCTCGCCCGTGGACGTACCTCAATCTTGGGGGAACCACGTATATCTTTGTGTCGTGTGATTGCTTGTTGTTTTGTTTGCTTTCTCCCAAACTTAGTCGCATTCATAGCGTTCGTTACAACACAAACCATTAAGGGGCGTAATCGGTCCGGTTCAGTCTGGTTTTGACACATTTTTTATTGGATCCGGAAATTGCGGTTAGGGAAAAACATGGAATCGAAAACAGATTTTGTAGAGGACAGTTCGGTTTGTCCGGTTCGATCCGGTTTTGTCTGTTCGGTAGAGAGAGAGGGAAATGGATCTGGACTTTATGGAGAGAGAGAGAGAGAGAGAGAGAGAGAGAGAGAGAGAGAGAAAGAGAGATAGATCACAGATTCAAAATCACAAAACAGTATTCATAGACTCAGAATCGCCATAACCATATACATACATACATATACATATGTATACACACACACACACATGCAATTCAGAAAACAGAATCACAAATCAACATGTTGTGCTGTCTCTAAGGGGCCCACTCCGTGTCCCGTTGTTTGATCTGAATTGTTCATTTTGTTCGTCTCATCAAGTATGTAGTCTATGTAGAAATTTAGGTTGATCGGACACTGGTATCTATGCTTTCAGACTGAAGTTTTGCAAAAACGGAACACCCAAAAAATTGTTGTAGGTGATTTTTTTCTACAAAATTGTGAGCTAAATAGTGACCAATCAACCAGTCACCGGAGTCCAATCAACTTGAATTTTTACACGGAATATCTATTCGACGAGACGAACAAAATAAACGATTCAAATCAAATAATGAAACTAGGTGTGGTCCCCATAGGGACCGCACAACAAGCATGCTATGCACCCAGTGCACTGCACCAAACCCAAACCCGCAACACCTTGCTTGGCGCACTCTCAAACTCGCAGCAAGTACAAACTACAAACTCCGAAGTACAAGCCCCTCATCACAGACCGGATTTTTCGGCGAAGTACTCTCTTTTGGAAAACATATTGCCAACCTACTACTGTTTTGAAACTATTTGTAAAAATACTCCTTAACGCGATTTGGAATTGCGCTAACTACAAAACGCGAACAGGAATTGCGTTAATAGTGCCTATGTGGCACCCGAAGTCCACGTTGGTGTTTAGCGCAATTGCAAATTGCGTTACCCAAAGTGAAAATCCCCAAATCCTTCCGCTTCCCTTCCCAAATGCTCAGAGAGAGAGAGAGAGAAGAAGAAGAGAAGATCCGAACACCATCACCGCCCGCCACGTCCGCCGGCAGTACTCCTTTTTCACTCTCCTCGTAGCCAACCGCCGCTCGGAATCACCACAACACCGTCGCTGCTGCGGCTGCCTCCCTTCGTCTTTCGGTCCTTTTTTAGTCTTCCATCTCTGAGCACCATGTGTAGGTTCCCAACTGCTCAGCCACATCAAGCCCCTCCTCCGCCGCAAGACAGCCGCCCTTGATGCCGGACTCTACTCCAAAGCCATCAGGCACTTCTCCAAAATTGTCGAAGGGATCGTCGAAGGGATCGTCAAAGTGATCGTCTAGCGCCGCCACGACACCTTCGTCTTCTCTCTGAAGGGACGAGTTTCAGAGGTTAGTTCAGGCCCATTTTTAAGGGTTGGGTAGCGCGATCTGAAATTGCGCTAAACACTTATGGTAGCGCGATTTGCAATCGCGCTAAACTCCTACGTGGACTTCGGGTGCCACATGGGCACTATTAACGCAATTCCTGTTCGCGTTTTGTAGTCAGCGCAATTCCAAATCGCGTTAAGGAGTATTTTTACAAATAGTTTCAAAACAGTAGTAGGTTGGCAATATGTTTTCCAAAAGAGAGTACTTCGCCGAAAAATCCTCACAGACCACCCCATTCATCTCTCCGTCAATCAGAAACAAAAGAAACCCCAGACCCCCAGCCAGACCATGGCATCCTCAGACTCGGCAGAACCAATTAAGCCCTACAAACTCACCCAAACCCTAACCGGCCACAAGCGCGCCATCTCCAGCGTCAAATACTCCTCCGACGGCGCTCTCCTCGCCACCTCCTCCGCCGACAAAACCGCCCGCATCTACCCCACCTCCTCCCTCTCCTCCTCCTCCTCTTCCTCCCTCCTCCAAGGCCACGACCAAGGCATCTCCGACGCAGCCTTCTCCTCCGACTCCCGGTACCTCGCCACCGCCTCCGACGACAAGACCGTCCGCATATGGGACCTCTCCACCGCCTCCCTCGTCAAAACCCTAACCGGACACACCAACTACGTCTTCTGCGTCAATTACAATCCCCAGTCCAACATGATCGTGTCGGGCTCGTTTGATGAGACGGTTAGGGTTTGGGATGTGAAGACGGGGAAGTGCTTGAAGGTGTTACCGGCGCATTCGGATCCGGTTACGGCGGTGAGCTTTAACAGGGAAGGGACGTTGATTTGTTCCAGTAGTTATGATGGGTTGTGTCGGATTTGGGACGCGTCGACAGGGCATTGTATGAAGACGCTTATTGATGATGAGAATCCGCCGGTGAGCTTTGTTAGGTTTTCGCCGAACGGGAAGTTTATTCTTGTGGGGACTTTAGATAACACTCTGGTGAGTTCTTGTTCGTGTCATTTCCTTTCAGCTTTATTATATGGAAATTACAAAACACCGCACGCTAGTAGGCGGTGGATAATAGGTAAAAAGTTCATCAATGTCAGAGACCAGGGTATTGATAACTGTGAATGTGTACTAATATCTGTAAAATGTGCATTGGAATTCTGACTTGTTTCGCATCATGTCCATATTACAAGGCGGTGGTTAGCAAGACACATGGTAAATTAGGTGCCAGAATTTGGCATGAGGTCTGAAGTTAGCTAAAAGTTTTGATTTTGAGAACCTCCGCTGGTTCAAACGGTAAGTAACTAACTGCTGCTATATTTTGGCAATGGAAAGTGAAAATCCAAGGTTATAGCATTGTTGCTTCAAAGCTGCAAATGCTTTATCTCGCAAATTTCTCATGAAATATCAAATGGAACTGCTCTAGCCTCTATGCGGGTTTTATCATGATAGAGTTAGCAACAACTGGGCTTGCTAAATTTTAGTAATAGCTAAACCTTCTGCCAGATTCGGCGGAGCCGCAGCGGGTATAGCTATAGGTAGATTTACGTTTCATCCCACCATTGGAGAAGAAAATTAGGAACTTCATGCTAAAATACAAACTATGGCAATCCGTGTAGCTGGATGAGCTTTATGAGCAAAATCTGTTTTTATTGATGCATTCTAGAATGTCCTTTGTTGATGGCACCTTTTTCCTGTTTGTTTAAATTCCCAACTTGAGTAAATTCCCCAAAGCTTAAGATGTCATGTTACTATTTCTTTAGATGTTAGTATACACGTTGGTTTGGTTGAGACAATGAGTCTGTATTAATGCGGGATTAAGGGGTAGTTCTCCAAATATGTCCAGATTCATTGGAGATAAAATCACCTCCCCACCTCAAAAGATAAAATCATGCTTGATTTTAGCAACTTGGTTGCTAAAATTTTTTGGAGAACTAAGCCTAAGTGAGGAAAAACAAGTGGTGGGAGTAAGAGCTCAAGGGCAAATGGATAATGATGTTCTTTTGTTTTCTTCGATGAAATTTAAGTTGGTTGGGAACTTGTAGAACCAATTTACCTGGAACTTTGAATCTCGTTATGAATACCTGGCAGAGGCATGAAACCTTTTTCTCCTCCCCTGTTTTCCTCCATCCATGTAACTCTATGCTAAAGATTGAATGTCGAATTTCAGTATAGTTTTGTTAGATGGAGGGATGCATGTGGTGTAATGTCTTGTGATTGTGTGAACTCCTAGGCATTAGTGTCAACTACTCAACTTGAAATGGTTGTGTAACCCACTGAAATGAAATAAAAGAGGGGGAAAAGACAAAAGTTATTGGTAGTGAATCAATTCTATCCTTTACTTAATGTAGATCGATTGCGTAACTGACATGAGTTTTCTTATTTTCTCTATTTTTGGATCTTATATTTGCGTGACGACTAATGCATATAGATTGATGTCTTTGATTATTTGCATTCCTAGGCATTAGTATGAGCTCAAAATGGTTGGATAACCCACTTGGAAGAAATGAAATAAAAGAGCAAGGGAAGACACTAAAGTCATTAAGTCATTAGTGGTGAATCAACTCTATCCTCTACTTAATGTAGATCAATTATGTAACTGACTTATGTTTTCTTGTTTTCTCTATTATTTTGGTCTTATATTTGAAGTGTGGGTAGATCCATGGCAAAAACTACTAAAAAGAAGTGTTGCATGATGGGCTAATCTTGACCCTATGGACGCATCAGCGGTGCAATATAGGAACAATAGATTATTCGATGCTGCTTACCAGATAATAGACTCTCCAATTTTCGAACTCCAATAATACAATCCCTTTAAGCCAGATGCAGTTTACTTGGTTCTTGAGGTTATACAGAAATAGCCAATGAAATTAGAATGCCTATTATTAGTATGTGCACCCTTTATGCAAGAAGAGCATGATGAAATTCTGCAGTAGAGTGATTCATGTCCTGTGACTAGTAGAAATGCTACAGTTGCCTTGACTTTGGATTTTATTCATCAAAATTTTGTGCATCCAGTACATGGAGTTGGTTGTCCATTCCTCCTTTTCTGATTTCATGCCCATGACTTGCCATTTCCCATGTCATTTTGTGGGAAATACTTAAATGAGCCTTATATGAAAGCTAAATTTTCGTGTACTCTGTCATCAGAGGCAATTGCATGAAAGATGGAAAAAGGAAAGAAAAAACAGGTAGAAAAGAGGTGCAGTGGTGCACTCTTTTGCATGCATTTTTTTATGTCTGGGTTAGGAGCTGTAAAGTTCTTAATCCCTCTTTGTCCCTGGTGTTGTCTAAAGTCCATTTTCTATTGCCTTGGGAACAACCTGTATATGCTCCTTCCGCTTTATGGTGGTCTCTAGCTCATAGAGTGTACTTCTGATGGGTGGATCTCTAAATATTTTCTCCCATGCCTTTCTGATAAGTTATTTGGTAAATGTGCTTGTCGAGAATTTTGAGTTCATGATAGCTTGCCCAGTCTTTTGCTATTCAGTGCCTCTTCCTCGGAAAACCATTTCACCTATGCTTGCCCAGTCTGTAGCTTGAGGACATGTGGAAAACCTTTTCTGGGGAAGAATTCAACAACCAATTATTGATTGTCATAGGAATTCCTGGTCTAGGAAGACCCGTTGTGCACGGGCGTGGTTGCCTTGAACTGGAGCATTTGGTGACAAAAGATTTTAAAATTTCTCCAATCTAAATCTACATGTTCACGAATGTCTGCCATTATCTTGAATTGCGCATGGCGTCTTTCTATCTGAAGTATGGAAGTTAGTTCACTTTCCCTAGGGAGTGTCTTTGTTCCTGGCACCATTAGCAAGTTTGAGAATTACTTTCTCCTATAAGGTTGTGCAAAACTTGGCCATGATTTGTAGGTTGATACAACTTGGAAGTTGTAGGCAACGCAAGGTGGTGGTATTTATTTATCCCCCCAAAAAAGGTGGTGGTATTTCTTCTGTTGGGTTTCACCAGTGGTGCCATGGATGCTTTACAGTGGGACTGTCCCACTTTGTGACATGGATCTAACTACTATGTAAAGGAATATCCGTTTTGGCATTTGCTTCAAAATGAAGCTGTGAAGATTTTTCACTTTCCAAAATTGTCCTACAAACAACCACATTTCCACATTGTGTTATCATACCTAAAAACTGCTAGGCTAAATCTGCTGGTAGTTTTCAAATGTTCTGGGAATTTGACAATGGAGACAACCAGAATATCAACTCTCATTTTTGGTCCTTGACTCTTGATTTTCCAGTCAACAATAGCCAATCTCACTGCCATGGCTGTGGTGACGTTTGTTGTATATTGTGCGACAGCTATGTTTTTTTGTTTGGAAACTTTGATACAGGTGTTCAGACGATGCCTCATCAACTCATCAGTTTGGCTTCCGCTTTTTGAGACATCCCAGTTTACACACATGCAGGAATGAAATTAGTAGCACTTAGATGATTAGTTAAACAAGTTGCATTTGGCTATTCATCTTATCTACTGTGTTTCATTGTCATTTGTGTTCTTATCTGGATGTCTTATTATTTGCAGAGACTTTGGAACTTCTCAACTGGTAAATTTCTGAAGACTTACACTGGTCATGAGAACTCAAAGTACTGCATATCGTCAACATTTTCTGTGACGAATGGCAAGTATATCGTTAGCGGTTCTGAGGATAATTGTGTATATCTGTGGGAACTTCAGACAAGGAAAATAGTTCAGAAATTGGAAGGTCATACTGACACGGTCATATCAGTTTCATGTCACCCCACTGAGAACAAGATTGCTTCTGGTGCCCTCGGAAATGACAAAACTGTGAAAATCTGGTCTCAAGATGAAGATTGATTTTCAAATGATAATTTTTTTTTTCAAAACATGACTTCATCTACTTGGAAGGACATATGACAAGATTGAGAAAAGATTCATTGCGAAGAAAGATGAGATGTTTATATTGTTCTAGATGGAAAGTTGTGACTTGTTAGTCCAAGCATCTCGTTGAATTTTGTCTCTGTTAGCTTCATTTAGGTAGCTCTCTTTTTCAAACGTATTGTATTCCGGATAAGTACTGCTTTGGTATCATTCCTAAATGTGTTGTAAATGTTATTGAAGCATGCATGGAGCCTTGGTACGAGATACGGCTAAAAATTGTAGGCTACTTGTTTCAAGTAGATGAAAAATTTTCCTCTCCCGTGCGACAAAGTGTCTGCGTACGTAGGAAAGGCTTACTTGGTATGGCGTTGTATTAGCTTATGTGCTTAAAATCTTGATGAATCTGAGCACACGAGACTCTATTGCTTCCTGTACTAGATTGGTGTTTCTATTTGGGTCATTGCGCTTTATGCAAGTTTGTCACGGGTTTTTTTATTGCCATTTCTCATCTTAAATGTTCAGTGGTACTTCTGCAAATGATTCGGATCCTCTTGTTTAGTGATATGAAATGGCAAATCTTATTCTGTGGAGGCATTGATAAAACTGACTGCTGCTAATTTTTGGGAAGTCCTTGTTTTGTTAGAGCATCCTTATCAGACGCACCAAAATTTTCACCAAATTTAACTTCAAAAACACCTTTTATAAATTAGCAAGTCACTTTATCAAAAACTCACAAAATCAGACTCTCTATTTTAACTTTACTATATTAAACTACTCCCCTCAAATCTATAAAAAAAAAAAATTTGTTCCTAAATCTCTAACCTTTCCCGCCGCCTGGGGAATTGGAAATGTTTTCCGGAAGGTGGTGGACCCTCCCCTTATCAATTACCAGCCACACACGTCAGCCTACCTACCCCCCCTCCCCTCCCTCTGCTGCACCGGGGAAAACAAAGAAACAATAAAAAAAGATTTGAGGCGTGAACAGTACCGCACCAAATTTGGTGCGGTACCGTAGCAAAGTTACAAGTTTTGTAAATTTGTAAAATATTTGTTAAGTCTGATTTTTGAGGGTTTTGTTACATTTCACACATCAAATTTAACTTTTTAACAAATTGTTAAGTGAGATAAAGATGCCCTTAGTAACTTAATTTTGACCAATGAGGGATTGGTTCAGTGGTTGGAAATTCGGACTTGGTTGGACAAAGCTTAGGACTTGGTTGGACAAAGCTTAGGTTTGACTCTTCATAGCACCTTATTGGGGTTAAACATACTTGTCACATGTGATAAGACCTTACCTTCGGTCCTAACATAGGTGTGAGTGTGATAGGGTTTACAGATAGTAGTGTGGTGTGATGGAGCAATATTTCCTAGTGGAGATGACAGGTTCCATACCTGCACTTGCATTTCATTCACCAAAATTAAAAGCAACTAAAGGGCTTGCCCCCAAGAGGTAGCAAGTTTTAATCTCATGAAAGGCCAACATTCCAAACCTTAATTAGAGGGTTTGTCTGGTCTTCACTTTTAGGGCTCCGGAATCATTCAAGGTGCGCACAAATTGGTTGGACATTTGGTAATGAAAAAACCTTAATGTGCTTACTGCCAAGATATACAAAGTTCAGCATTGATAGTCAGAGAGAAACCAAGATTGGATTGGATAATTAGATGGTTACGGCTAATGAATATGTAAATAACAGCGTTATGATCAGTGCAAAAGCTTCCAATGAAATTTGGATCGAATCCTATTTGACCTGATTCACGAGAATATATAATCAAAACATTAACTTGTGATAAGCGAATTTGTACCATATATGTGAGTTACGATATGCAAATGCAACTTTCCATGAATGGAATAATCAAATGTTGTGGGGCCATGTCTCAATTAGCAATCTTTTCTTTGCATGTGATATGCTGAAACTTATGGTTTTTGAAGCCACAAATTCTAAATTCTTGTGTATCAATCGAAAAATAACGTAACAAGAAAGAAAGCCTTACAATAGACGAAGGAATGCCTTTTGTGCGCATTTCGACGGTGTCTTGGGTCATTTGTAGGGCCGGTTCAGGTTCAAGAGACCTGAACCTAGGGTACTTTAAAAACTTTCTAAAATTGGGGCACTCTCATAATTTTTAGTAGTATGCATGCATAGAAGTCTTTTACTGCCCAACAGGAAAATAAAAAGGCCCAATAAGAAAATAAAAGGCCGAAAATAATTGTAATGAGAATTGGGCCTTTTATTTTATTTTTTGCTTACTAGCATTGGGCCTTTAAACTAAATAAAATCCCCCTGATCCAATTATTATATTACTTTTAAAGAAAACTTTGAGCGTCGGTTTTACATACCTGGGTCTTTGGTCGAAGAGAACTATATTCTTTTATGTTACGTTTGTGTAGGGAAAAAACCAATTATTACAGACAACGAGTGAGCGTTATACGGCATTTGGCTTTTTTGGAGATTGTTGATTCTTTAGTCGCTCTTGCCGGCCATTGAGTTCAAAATTCGCACTTTTTTTTAATACTCGTTGCTGGAAAAATTATTTAAATGTTGTACTATTAGGGCACAACTTTTAGATTAAGCTTAAGGTACTCCAAACCCTTGGGCCAATCCTGGTTATTTGCAGTGATAGACGCTTGATTTGTATTTAGTGGGAGCAACCAATAAACCTTCGTATCAACAGTTGTGAGTGAAGTGGAGGTGGAGGTGGCGCAGGGTTGCCGCAGCGGCGGCTGCGGCAGCGATGGAGATTGAGACGAGGAAGGGAAACGGGGAAGTCTGAAATTCTGATTTTCTGTTATGGCATAAGTGCTCGTGGCATCTCGATAATCCAATCTATCCGTTACACATATTTCTATGAAAAATTCTTGTTCTCAATGTTGGGATTGGCTCCAATTCCAATGGGATTTTAGCTGGTCATTTTTTCTTCTTTATTGCCGTGTACTTCTCTGGGGGGTTTCCAACTTCTTGTTGGAACATGCATTAAGTTTTTAATGCATGGGTTGGTGGGTATATAATGGCATGGAAGAGGTTTTCCGGAGAGTTACAGAGAGAATAAAAACTGTTTATGTGCAAGGGTCAAGTTCATATGGGGTATAAGGGTTTGCAGTGGCGGAGCCAGAATTGAGAATTCGGGGGGCCGAGTTCAAGGGCGGCTCTAAAATTTTCATCTAACGCTGACAAAAATGCACATAATATTTATGATGAAAGCTGTATGCAAAGAAGTCGTCTAATTCTCTTCAATTTTTCAGTGTTTCCACATTGAACTTAATGTCAAACAACTATTATCCTTATATGTTTATTATATATGAGCTTTCATAAGTGGATCATACTTGTTTTGTTTTGTTAGGGTTATAACAATTTGGTTCAAATTTTGTTGGAAACATTTATTTTAATTTCAAACGAGTAACCCTGCGCTGAAAATAGCAAAAAAATTTTAATTTATATCAAAATTTTAATTTTTTTTCAGTGCATTTTTCAAACTGTGGGGGGGCCAGGGCCCATCCCAGCCCATGGCTGGCTCCGCCCCTGAGGGTTTGGGTGTGGGATATTCATACTCAAGTGTACTTGTACTAAAACTTTCATAGTGAAAGAACGGGATCCTCTCCGTGGAGTAGACAGGTTATTGCCGAACCACATAAATCTTGCGTGCCTCTCTCAATTTTATTTTTCATCGTGCTTCCATTTATTGCATTGTGATTGTGTTTGAATCTTGGTACTTGGGTGCTTCCGCATTTTATCACAACACTCAACGGTTTAACTTTCATGAAACATGTGATCAAGAGATGGGGGTCGGAGCAAATACTTCAGAAGTCATGAAGGATCTTTTCGATACTTGACAAGTCAGTCGCTTTAAGCCAACTAGTACCATTATCATGTTTTTGATAAGGTTATGGTGGATGTTTAATTTGATTGGAGATGGAATAGCAATAAATAAATAAACAGTGTCAGCTCATTAGTTTCGGAAGCCTAATACAGACTCATTAGATGAGGCCCAACATATATTTTGCATAATAAAAATTTGCAACACATATGTTCATAAAAACCATTACAAAATATTCATCATTGCACAAATTTAAAATATAGTCATGCAAAATTTTAACAACCATTACAGTATATAAGAAGCCTATATATTTAGGGGCTGTTTTTTGTTTATATTTTTTGGGGGCCCCGAAGCGATGGCTTCATTGGCTTATGCCATGGTCCGGTCCTGTAAATATGTTCAAAAAATTTCTTTTGCACTAGCATTACTCATTCGCAAATCATATGATAGGACAACATACATGAATAGATGTACTTAAGAGACAAAAGTTATCACAGAGATATCATAAAATAAAAGGAGGAAAACGAATGTTCACCAATAAGACTGACTATTTCCGATCATCGAGAAATTGAAGGGTATTTAATCAACTATATATACCCTTCCAGGGCCCTCTTCAAAATCCCATCACACCCACTAGGGCCACTCCTATCACATTTTTCATGTTTGATGATGTTTGTGATTACTTGTAAGTTATTACCTTGTCTATATTCATAAGCAAAAAACTTGCCGGATTATATTCACATAGAGACATGCACAAACATATTATTGTATAATCCTTAATAATTTTGATGCTTTTTTTTGTCAATTATTGGGTGTGGATTTATGCTTATATGATGGAAAGGTATTACACTATTTAAGCTTGTTGCGAAAGCATTATATGTATACTGCAAAAGCGTGCACAGATGAGATATTGCGGTATGAGTTTTCCCTATAGTTGAATTTTGAATTTTCCCCTTTGTTTTCCAAAATGCGATACGGTACAATATATGCAATCCGATTAGGGTGGCCAATCATGAGGGAAAAAAAAAATCCCAACAAATTGGTGGCCAAACGGCCCATATTCGATATGGTCAATTTTTTCATCGATCATTGGGTGGGGTTGTTGTGGTGGACCCACAGAGTCCAAACTGGTGTTGCAATGCTCCGATTTTCGGGCATGTTATTTAAATAATTTCTTGAGAATAATAATTGATCTTACATAAATAAGCAACGGATTTATTAATAAAATAGCTGGTATGATTACAAGAGAAATTGAAATACATAATTTGCCATATAGGCTACATTTATTCAAAACAAAAGTAGGGAAGCGGCAGAGCTACTACATTTCTAGGTTGAGGTCCCACTACATGTAAGTACATAAAATGGTGAGGGACACAAGTATAATTTATAAACATGCAGGTTCATGATAGTAATTGCAAAGAGTCACAAGGATAACATGGAAATAAGTTGAGCTTAAGGGTAAATAGGTAATTTACCAAATCTAGGGGCAAAATTGTAAAAGACCAAGTGTGGGTACTTTGGTAATTTGACATCGAAAGATTTATTTTAATAAAGGGAAATGCTAACGGGTGCCATAGTGCACCCGTTAAGAGTACAAAAAGAACACTTGTACTTTAAAGTACATCTTTAAGTGTACTTAACGTACAAGTGTGTTTTTTTGTACAAGTGCGTGTACTTTTTTGTACAAGTGGGGCCCACAAAAGTGTACTTTTTGTACTCTTAATGGGTGCACTATGGCACCCGTTAGCATTACCCATTCATAAAATATTATGTCCTTGAGTAATTATAAAAATTTCCTAATTCATGACATAATTTTTATAATTTAAAATCTTGATTTATTAACTCTTGGAAGATAACGAAGTAAATTACCAAAACGGAGGGCATTTTGGTAAATTTTCATGATTTAGTGTTCATATGAAACAAGTTTCTTGGTACATTTTATAAAAATATTATTAACATAATTTCCTTTTTTTAAATAACATTTTCCTTTTAATAATAAGTTATAAAACTAAATAATGTTCTTAATAATCAATAAATAATTCCTAAAATTACATAATAAATCTAATTATAGACATATAATTCGATTTTAACTAAATACATAAATCCTGCAATAAAAACACAATTTGGGGTCGAAATTGTAACATTAGAATACTATAGGGGTAAACTGTAATTATAGAACTTAAAAACCATCTGACTAGGATGCATCCCGACTAGAAATTCCCGTCCAGACTAGAATTTCAAAAAATAGAGTGCATTCGGATCAAGCTCGTTTTGATAAAGGGTCCATTTCAATCACTTCTAAACGTTAAAAAACATTGCTTAGGAGTTCTAATATACTTAGTGGAATAAGAGTCTACGATACCTCTCTTCCAAAGACACGAGCTAAAACGCGATTTTGGCAAAAACGGACTGTCGGCGAAAACATGGTTGAAAGTGGCTTCTCTATCGGAGTTGTTGCGATTTTGTCTTAAAACGCGATTTAAGTGGCTTCTAGAGAAGTGGGGTGAGAAGTTAGCTGGCTCGAATTTGAGTGGTGGTGTGGTTTTGGTGAAGACCCACTTCTCTCTCTCTCTCTCTCTCTCTCTCTCTCTCTCTCTCTCTCTTTCTATTAGAGGTGTCGCTCTCTCACGCCTTTGGTTTCTGACCTTTGGAGGTTGTTTCCAGATGAGGGAAGTGAGATGGATGAACTAGGGTTTATATAGGAGTGTGAGAGGAGTGGAGGCAAGTAATAGGGAGAGGACACGGTGTGATGTGATGGTGAGTTAATGGCGATGATGTAGGGGCATATGATAAGAGATGGGTAGGTGTAAGTCTAGTGATGGTAGGGATAGGGTGATATAGGCAGGATTTAAGGGATATGGGGGTGTATGAGGTGATTTGATAGGTGGTGGGGTGGTTATGAGGTGGTTTAGGGTATAGGGGTGGTGTATGTATTAATGAGGTGGAAGGAGATGATTAAGAGAGGGAGTTATAGGGTGGAAGAAGATAAGGTGGCGGAGTGATGATGATGTTGGGAGGATTTGGTTTTATATTGGAGGGATAGTGTGATATGAAAGAGAGAGAGAGAGAGAAGATGAGGTGTGTTAAGGTGGAGATGTGAGGGAGAGAGTGAATTGTTAAGTTGTAAAATAATTAGGGACTAAAGTGTAGGCTTAGGATAAATTAGGAGTTCTAAGTGTAATTAACAAACTAATAAATCTAATTAAAATATTTATTCAAAAAAAAAAGGGCAAACTTTTAGATTGTTAGAGGTGTAAACTACATAATTCAAAGACTGATTTTAAATTATTAGATACTCCCGAAGTGAATTGCTTGGGACTAAAGTGCAGGCCTAGGAAAATGCTTGCGACCTAGCTTTGTATTACAGTAGTGTTGCCCCTAAGCTTAGGGCTAGGTCGGTTGTAGCATAATAATTCAGAAGTCCGTGGTCGAATCCACAGGGAAGGGTCGGAGCTAGTGAAAGGTTTACTTTACGGTAGGGGTTTCGGCGTTAGGACGGCCAACCTTTTTGTTTGGTTTGTTTGTGGGATTCTCTCTCTACCTCTAATGCGATTGAAAATGAAGTTTTAAACTATAAATTAAAGGCGGCAAGGTATAGAGGTTCATACCACCCATGACGAAGGATATTAATTGGCTCTCGACTATGACTCAAGTGAGAGACAAAGTCTCTTTCTCTCACTCAGAAGATTTAACAGTGAAGATCATTTTGATTCTAGAAAATGGGTTTAACAATGGGATAAGTTCTTTGAAGCATTTTTACAAACACTTGGAGTGACATAGCTCCAAGCATTATATGTGGCAAGGTACAAAGCCTTGCCTACACATAATCAAGGAGGTTAACAACCCCTAGTTTTGGTACATAAATTAAACCCTACCTCTTAAACAAACAACTTTTTAATGTTCATTTTGAGAGAAGAACAAAATAACCCAAGTCATCACCCCATGACCTAACTTTTTTTTTTTTTTTTTGAAAGGCAAAAGAAATTTTATTAATCTTTGAAATTTTACAAAGATTAAAAGGACAAGAGATGGAAACATCATATTCTAATCAGAAGAATAATCCTATGTCCACCGAGACCCAAACCCGAGGTTAGCAAGAAACCAACCAAGTTACCCAGGGAGCACCTATTGGCATGAGCCCAAATCCCCCAAAGGCCTAGACCCATAAGAGCTATATCAGATATAACGAAACAAACCAAACACCTAATGGTCTAACAAATGGACCAGATCTGTAAGAGGCCGGAGAAGAAGAAGGCGCAACACCATCAGCTGAAAAGACCACCCAAAACCGTTAGGTAAAGAATCGGTTCCACACAGGAGAGGAAACGACGGATGGCCAAAAACCCCGACAACCCACACCTGCCGCCACACTCTGCCTAGCCATTAAGCCCAAATAACCGGATCGACCCAAGAGAAGAAACCGACGGGAAGAATGACGAGACAGGTAGAGTCGAGATTGGAATGGGAAATGGTGCAAGACGAAAGGGGGAAAGGACAAATGGGAGAAAGGAGAGGGGAAAAAAGCCCGAGGGGAGGAGGAGAAGGGATGCTCCCCCCCTAGGCGGAAGCTGAAGAGATGAACTACAGAGAGGGTTAGAGATTAATTCCTAGCTTTTATTGATGGCGTTCAATCGATGAATGCACATAGCGCGGCTTCCAAGAATTTTATCCCGACGAAAAGCAATTTTTCGACAAATCCGGTGGTTCTAGCGAGAGAAGAGTGTGGATGTGGATCGTGGGATCAAGGTGCGCTTCGATTACCCCATGATCTAACCTTGCTACACTACTCACACATAATCAAAGGATAAATGGAAATTCTAAGTGAAAATGACATAAAAACGTGAAACATAAGAAAGTGGAAATAAAATAGAGATTTGAGTAGATAGGAAGAGTGCTTACAACTTTAATGAAGGCCGTAGCTTTAGTTCTTGAAGATTGAAATCTAAAAACTAGACAGAAGGTAGAGAAAATGAGTGGGGAAGAAGAAAGGAGGTAGAGAGAGAAGGTGAAAGTAAGTGATAACACAAAAAACCTAAGGTTGGGGACCTTTTATAGGCCCCAAAAGTAGTGCCAAAGTATTACAAAAATTCCCCTAAATGTTGTTTGATTGGGCACAAAAAGTGTAGAAAAATGTAGCTGCTACCGGTAGCAATATGGGTATTGCTACTAGTAGCTACCTAAAATCTGGGTTTCTGCTCGCAAGCTACTGGTAGTTGTATCGGTATTGCTACAGGTAGCAAATTCCAACTTTGCTTTCTGAACTCTGAATACCAGTAGCAATATGTGTATGGCTACTGGTAGCAACTTGGCATTTTCTTTTCTTCTTTCGCTTGATTTTTTTCTTTATCCTTTGGCTTCCCGAATCTCATTCAATGCTTCATTCCTTGACTTCAGGTACTCGGTGGTAGAGTGCTACGTGGCCTCGGGTGCTCGGCCATCCTTGACATTCCATGGCATTGAAACACGCTTTATTCACGAGTTTCTCTTGAAACTATCAAAATAAACTCACGCACAACATCAATCATATAAAAGCCATATTATGCATGCGTGTGTGGCAAAAACGAGAGAGATAAGCCCCTTTATCTACACTATTGGGGACTTATCAGAAAAATTAGGGATTCGAAGTGTAATTAACGAATTAATAAATAAAATGTTTCCTAATTAAAATATTTATTAAAAAAAATAGGGTGAAATTTTAGACCGTTACAGGTGTAAACTGCATAATTCATAGGCTGATTTTAAATTATTAGATATTCCCGAGAAGAGAATTGCTTGGCTTTTTAATGAAATAAAAGACAACATAAAGAGTCCCGAGAGGACTGTCAACCATCTATACCAGCCAGAAATTTTTTGGTCATATTTATTTGATTACGAATTTTGCAAAATAGGATTGTCTTGGAACTTGGATTGAGACTTATGGCATGTAGTGAATTATGAGCTAAATTACATCTGCAACAATTCTTCTACTGTATTTCAATAATACATTGACCCATACATTGACAGATTGACCCATACTATTGCTATGAGTTTTTGGGACAATCCTATTACCGATACAAACTTCTTCTTCTTCTTTTTTTTTATTATTTTTTATTTTTTTATAACTAGATGTTCGGGCTAGTTTGCGTATACCTCGACTAATTGCGAGACCATAGAGGTAACGACCGATCATAACCCATACAAACTTTTAAGGACATTTTCAATTGTACACTAAGATGTGATTTTAACTACAAATTGAACATATTTTGGGTGCTGCCCAAACACCCTCACAATCACACATCTACACGAGGTCCGAGTGTATGTGTCCTATATAATTTGTGGTGGTAAATGGGGTTGAAACATCATGTGGCGATGTTTAAAGAACTCTCCTAATTTTTGTGTAAATCACGACTTTCGCATTTAGATGCAGTATAGCATATGTATAAAATGATAGAATCAATGATCCCCACAGAGAAAAGAACAGACTTTTTAAATGACAGATAATGATATCTTAAACATATATTGAGTTTAGGAGATAGAAGGACCGTTCGTATTTGAGAGAAAGTGCATGTGTACCATTACGGGCACACGGAAGGGAGTGTTGGGGTGTCCGGGCTCATCCACAATTTCAAATTTTCTCTTTAATTGTTCAGTCGTTCAAGCTAAGTATAAAAGTTCAATAATGTTGAGCTCTACTAAAAAAAATTCTTAGAATAAAGTATATATCTGTTGGAATTTTTTTCCTACAAGACGGTGACTACCGATGTAGAAACATAGACCTACATAGTAACAATATATGAATATGAAATATAAATTTGGTATCCCTATAGAAATACCCATAGTGCAGCCCCCGCCATGTAAAATTCCTGCGTCTGCCATTATGTTTTATCAAATTGAGTTTTCATAATCCAGTGGCCTTCTTTTAAAACTTTGAAACCTTTTCGAATTCCAAAATATAGTTTTTCCTTTTTCTAATTTTTTTATTGAGTAATTGGCCCCACGAATAATGAGCCAATTTCCATGCCTCAATTTTTGGATGAAAGCAACATTAATTAGTGACTCCCATTTTTATAAAAGGACTCAAGATCTCTAAAGAGGCAGAGAAACAGCGCCAAGGCCCATTTCAAGTTCAAAGGTGATCTCTCCCCTTCATACATCAGGGAAATAATCTCTCTTTTCAAACTCCCTTCTTAGTGTGAAAAGAATTTCTAACATTTTAGGCTTTCAACATTAATGTGAATTTCGCTCGATATACGAGAGATCTACACACATCGAACGATTAAAAGAACACATTAATTGTATCTGTATTTGTGTACGAAGCATTTTCCTAATGCTTTTCATTACTCATCCAGTTGGAGAGAAGTTTCACAGCTGAAGATTCATCAGTGTACAATGTTTTAACTTTCTTCTCATTGGCACTTCTGCAGGGGTCAATTATAAAGAAGAAGAACTGATTCATGGCCGACTCATCATCTTCTTGGTTACGCGAACTGGTAAGAAAGGATTCGATTTGAAGAAAACCTGACAAGGATTAAGAAGTCTTCATTTGATTATTTCATCTTTTTGTTGTTAAATGCAAGAGAAAATCAATTAATTGAGTCTTGGATCTCCTGTTTTTGAACCTAAAGTGACTCTATGAATTGCTTGGGACCCGGGTTCGCAACGAATCCAGGGGTCCTGCCATTCCCCATTCGATTTGAGGGGTTAAATTATCTTGTTAAATACCCAGTGTTTTGGACGGCTTAGATGGGGTTGGTAGGGCCTACCGACCCCTGGGGACATCAGGCCCCTCGGATTCATTGCGTGGATTTTTTTTCCAGTAAAATAGTATCAGCAATGCTAGTGCCACTCACTCATGCACAAACACGTGCACGTGTGCGTGGTTTGAGATTTTGTTTTTGTTTTTTGATCCTGTCAATATGGTAATTTCACTTACGACGAGTGCTATGAACACAGATCCGGTCATAATATGTCTGAAATGTACAATACGTGTGGGATTCATACACATCAAACGGCTCTAGATCAAAATGGTTTTTTCAGATCTGTACCCGGTCATCTGTGTCGCATTTTATTTTATTTACCTAACTGATGAATTTGTAGGGAATGGAAGATCCATTAATGTCCCTGGATCCCTGCGGCTTCATGGCCTCAATGGACGAAGACTTTGCATCTCCACTCGGAGAAGATTTCCAACAGTACTGTTATTTTACATCAGAAAGCAACCCATCATCTAATTCCACAAACTTGCTACCTAACATTGTAAACAGCAGCTCCACCACCAACTTATCCTCTGCTTCAATATCATCCTCTACGGAATTAGCTCCCCAAATCGTAGTCGAAAGTTCTACAAAGCACCAGAAGCACAATGCTTCTTCTTCCTCGAGGTTTATTCTCTCATTCGGAAACTCGAATGATACTTTACCAGAGAACCCTCAACGAGTACCGGTGAATCCTGAGGACGAGGTGGTATCGAGTTTTATGATGTCTCAGCAGGGGTCACGTTTTGTAAACCATGAAGATGGAACTATGAAAAGTGGTAAATTGGGAGTTAAGAGGAAGAGTAGTGGTGGTGGTGGTGGTGGTAATTCAAGGCCGCCGTCGCAAACTTATGATCACATAATAGCAGAGAGAAAGAGGAGGGAGCAGCTCAGCCAGCTGTTTGTGGCTCTTTCAAGCATTGTTCCTGGCCTCAAGAAGGTATGAATATGACCCCATTTCCATTTAATCAATGTACTTCTGTTTTTAAGAAATTTCTTTCAAGTGGAAAATCCTGACTTTTGAAGGTACTTTTAAACATTTGTAAAGAAGGACTAGAGCCCCCTTTTTTGTTTTGAACATCTGTAAAGTTTTCTATAAACGCTATAAAGCCTATTAGTAGGTTAGTAGACTTTGGTTGTCTATTTAAGTTTTGCCTGATGTATTTGTGAATCATGTACAAAGTCACCAACTTTTCGACATAATAATATTTTTCTCTTTCTCCAAACTTTCCTTGCCAAACTTTCTTATGATGGACCCTATATTCATTTTAAAACTCTATTACAAAATGATAAATCAACCTCATTTTTTTTCTCGCTAGATAAGCGCTCTACACATCATCGGGTCAAATCCTAATTTCACCATCCAATCAATGGGTGCTATAGGGCACCCCCTAAGGCAGAAGTATTATTAAGGAGAACTGTTCAAGAAGTATTAAGGGGCACAAGTATCATTTTTAATGAGGTACATGAAAGATATAGCCAAAATATTGTGGTTTCTATAGAATTTCTCAAAGGTTCAAGGGCGTCATGTGCCAACCCGGGCACCAACGTACATCCGCCCCCGTATATAACCCGTTTTTGTAGTTACTTTTTTTTTTTTTCATGTTTTAGCTTTTAGGTTTCGGCACCTCCCATATAGAAATCCTGGTTCGGCTACTGCACAAGCTGACCCGGGACAGTTGACGAGACCAAGGATATTGAGAATTAATCTAGCTATATATATTTTTTTGGGTTGAAACAGACGGATAAAACCTCAGTCCTGGGAGAGGGAGTGAAGTACTTAAAACAACTCCAAGAGCGAGTGAAAACACTGGAGGACCAAACCAGGAAGCAAACAATAGAGTCAGTGGTACTTGTGAAGAAATCACAGCTCTCATTTGCAGATGATCATCAGTCCTGTTCCGACGAGAATATTACCGGTAGGTCCAGTGAGCTGCAACTTCCCGAGATTGAAGCCAAAGTGTGTCACAAGAATGTTCTTCTCAGAGTCCACTGCGAGAGACGTAAAGGGCTTTTGGTGAAGCTGCTTGGTGAATTGGAGAAGCTGAATTTGGTTGTGGTTAATACCAGTGTTGCGCCCTTTGGAAGCTTGGCCCTTGACATTACCGTTATTGCTGAGGTAACTTTTATATTTGTCCCAAACAATGAAAATAATAAGCACTTCTTTAAGATTTAATACTGACTTTTGTGTCTCACTCACATCATCAGTGAACTTGGAATGGGGGTCAAATTTTCTATACCCAAAAAAGAGCATGTACCTTTGTTCCTGTGTAATTTCAGCTGCAGTATCTTTTAAACCGTGCTGGCTTAAATTATGCATAAATAGAGGTACTAACACTTTTGAGTACAAGTGACGTGTAATGCTCAGGATGAGCCGATTTTGGTTTACTGTGTCCAAGTGCACAAAACCCATCAGAGTTATGGATTCATGGGTAAAAAATAATATCTCACACGGCTATATTTTTCGTAGTTACTTGTTCTTTATTGGATTGTCTTGGTCAAAGTAATAAAATAAATAAATATGACAAAATATTTGAAAATTCTCTAAAGATAAAAATAATTCAAATTAGTAGTCTTTTTGTCTTTAATGATCTTTTTGTCTTTAATAACATTTTAAAATTTTCTTGTCATAATTCTGTATTTTTTAAGTTCCTCCCATAGAGCTGAATTAACACTGATAAAAGTTTGAAGCAAAATTAACGGAAGTGGGCGTAAGAATTTTCTTATAGAAAATAATTCCAAGAAGTGCAAATAAGCAAAGTTAAAAAATTTTTATAGAATTTTTAAAAAAAAATTTCTTGTCATATATATGTGATGTGACCTCAGCTCTAAGAATGGATGTCGAATGAGAACATCAATACCTGTGTTAGAAGGTAACCCTATGGATACATTTGTGTTCGGTGTCATTTGATATATATGGACCCCACAAGATGAATTGGAGATCCATACAGATCTATCTCTAGAGATTTGTGTCCCAATCATTTTCTATGTTAAAAAGACCCAAAGAATTAGACGCCCAGAGATTAGTTGAGATGCTTGTAAATTGATCTGAGCGAGACTCAGAATCCTATAGTGCAAATTTAAAAATACATGCCGTAGGATTTTTTAAGCAAATCTCGACAAGTAAAAAACTTTTAGACAGCTCGGATGTCGCACTCTCAATTTGATCCCAACACTCTTGAATATTACAACAAATTAACTTAATTTCTCTTCTTTCAGATGGAAACAGAATTCGGCATTCACAATGAAAGATCTTGTAAAAAGTCTTCGTCCAGCTCTCCAGCATTTCATGGCGAAAAATGCAGGTTGAATGAGGACTCAAGAAAGCAGTAACGATGTTTAACATATTCGGGCCATGATCTTGATAATTTGTTTCTGATCTTTTGGGATCATGTGGAGAGGATAGGTCAAGGCAAAGGGCTTCTACGACTCAATTGATCCAGCCCGAGTTGGTGAGCCGGCCCTGACTTCTTGAGGTGTGACATATGTTTTCTTGATGCACCAAGTCACTTGCTCATGGTCTTGATGATTCACACTGTGGGGGAAGATGTATGAATGAAGGGTTTTATTTGGTGGCTTACAAATATTTTCTACATGGATAGGTGCTGGAAATTTGTGTTCATGCTGTTTAGTAAGAGATGATGCTTAGGATTGTTGTTACTCCATATGTTAGTAATTCTCTCCCTTGTAGCATTTGAATTGGAGCTTGAACTATTTCACCAAATCCTAAAAAAAGAGCTGAAGTCCCTTTATGATGGATACAATCCAAGTAATTTTACTTTTCTAAATACTATTGGTTTATATATTATAGTTTTTTAGTAATGCAGGTTGTCTCGGGCTAACTTGCACGCAACTCGGACTAATCTCTATAAGCCCCTCCCGCAGCAGTTTCACACGCTTATGTGTGGGGGTTGAGGTGGTCCCAAGAGTTGCTTGACAAAGAGAAACTGAACCTGAGACCTTAGGTGGGAACAAAACTCTAAGTCACAGGCCAAGACCACTTGGCCAATGGTTTGGTTTATATATTTTGTTCGTAAAGGTACATAAATGACTTTTTAGGTTCACTTAATTTGGACCAACGTAAAAAATTCAGAGTATGGCTCTTATTTTTTAGGTTCACTTTGACCAACAGAATATTCTCCTTCTCATGTTTTGCCAATGCATTTATGAATTTTAAGATTTGGGGCCCATTAATCAATGTTAGTTTCACTTAAGATACTACTCCAAATATGGTAATTAAATAAGGGGTAGTTAGTGTTAGGTCCACTATAGATTGTTCCTAAGACCGGAGGTCCACTATATAATTTTGTAAGTCTTCCAGTCCATTCCGCTTAAAAATCACGTTGAACTTCCAAAAGTACCCTAGTCCGTACTATATCATAACCGGCCATCACTCTGGCGCGACCGACCTCCGGAGATTGACGCTATCTGGCGACTTCCTCCGACGATCAATGTCGCGATCTTCCAGCGCCATCTTTGATGACTGCCTCCAACGATCGCCAGCGATTTACCGGCGCCACCTACATCGTGAGAAGGAGAGGGGACAGAACTTGCTGGAAAAAATGGTGATCGACGATTGTGGCTCTCGGTGAGAGAGCTGAGCTCTTGTGCGTACACTCTCTCTCTCTCTCTCTGATCAGTTCAAAAAAATTTCCTCCAGCGTTTTTAAAGCTCTGTTTTTTGTTCGTGCAAAGAGAGAGGATTTTGAAGGCATATATGGATGTTCTATGTAGCCGTCGGAGCTGATTGGGTTTTGTAGCTGTCGGAGCTGATTGGGTTTTGTGAGGTACAGATAATAGCAAGCCATCTTTCATTACCTTGAGAGTTTTCATTGAACACAGTGAACAACCATGGTGGAACTCAAATACCATGCCAATTTCAAAAGCTGGGGGATCTTTGATCCAAAGGGCTTTTAATGCATGAGTATGCCTTGGCAGAAATTTGACCTTTGTCAAGTAAACATATAAGAAGTTTTCGAATTGTAGAGAGTGATGAACCCATCTCGCATATCCCTCCCTGCCAGTCGCCTGCTGCTTGTGATGATCTTTCTTTTGCTTTTTTATCTTTTTCTTTTTGTTTTCTCTTTGGTTTTGTGAGGTAACGTTACTTTTTTATTTCATTTTTTATTTACTTTTTTATTTACCTTTGTTTTCTCCCAATAAACCAACCAGTCATTAATATTGGCAGGAGGAGTGAGCATTGAGTAGCTCGAGGACATTGCATTAAAAAAGTTATAGTCAGAGGGACCCACTTGTTGTACCAAAGAAAGCTTTGCAGAATATTTGCACATTGTAGGGTCAAGTTTCACATTTTTTCCTTCCAAGAAAACCCTATGCAAAATTAATCCTTTTGTTAACCACATCTAATATCAAATAAGCTTTCAAAAAAAAAAAAAAAGATATACTACAAATAACGATATCTTATGAGTTTAGATGACCACCTCTTTTGAGTCCAGATAACTACCTCTATTTTGAAAAAGTGGTTTTTTTTTTTGTTTTATTCAATTTTCAGTAAAATTTCTAGTAAATTTTTTATGTTAGAAGCAGAGAGTTTATGCTGCAACCATGTAGTGCTTGGGTGGTTGAGGACTTGATCCCAAGTAAGTTTTTTAAACAAAAATATGCCCTAGATAACCACATCTTATGAGTAAAGATAACCACCTTCTTGCAAATCAAGATAACCATATCTTGTGTGTCCAGATAACCACCTCTTGCGATTTCAGATATGGTTATCTGCGCCGGCGATTTTTCCGGCGAAGTCCAATTTTCCGGCGACTTTTTCGGCAGCGGCAAAATTTTCTGGCGAAATTTTCCGGCGTCGGTGACTTTTCCGGCAAAGGTATATTATATATTAAATTTAATGTAAGGGTACATTTGTCTAGTAAAAAAATAGAATGGACCTAAGAGAATAAAAAAAGTGATTTGGTGGATTAGAGGTGTTATGAAAACATTAGGTGGACTAGAGGTATTATAAAAAGCTATAATGGACCCTATAACAATTCTTTATTAAATAAATTTGGTTCAAGTTCACTCATAACCCATTTGCATTGCCAAGCTAAAAAGTTTAACAAAATATTTGAAAAATGATACTATATTTATTTGGCGAATACAACCACAGTTTTGATTTCGTTAAATCTGTCACATTATACAAATTGATAGAACTGCATGAAAGTTGAGACGAGTAGAAATTAATAAATTAAATTTGTGATTGTGACAAAATAACACAAATCAGTAAAATAACATTAGTTATTTTTCAAGTTATTTTTCAAATTTTTGGCTCTATAATAAATCAAAAAATAAACATTTACGGTTGCCCTTAACATAGTGTTTCATTGCTTTTTTAAATTAGGCAAAATAAATCAAATTCACAGGCTGCCTAGAGGTACGAAAATATACAGTAAGAAAATTCTATAATCAAAATTTCAAGCGGACAATACTTAGGGGTTGTTGTACAAAACTGGCTTAAATTGAAAATTTCCTTACTGCGTTTTACTGAGACAGATCATTCTCGCTCTCAACACATCAACTAATTTTCAACCAGTCATATTAACTTATTTTGTTTGAGTTAGTTTATGGCTAAGTAGGGCCCAAAGTTCCGCACAAGGGGAAGAGCTGATTGATTTCCTTTTTCTTTTTAAAAATTGTGTTAAAAAAGGGATTGATATTAGACACTCCCCTTTTCTCTATTGGCACTCCCCTTTTTATCTTTATTAGATAAAGTTACTAAAACACCCTTCCACTTAATAATTTAACTATCCTCCTATATTCGAAATGACTGGAATAACCCTTTGTATCTCCAAGGGGGAGAAAAAAAAAACACTTCGCTTTTCTGTTCCCAGGATTACTTTTGGAGAGAGGGGGGGATTCTCGTTCATCTCCCTTTACTGTTAGAGAGAGACGAAATCCCATCCTTTTTCTTTGTTCATCTCCCCATCCTTTGTTCATCCCTTTTCTATTCTCTTCCCAAATCATACCATTTTCTACAAGTTTAAAAATGGATGATAATGGAAAAGGCATCTATGCTTTACAACCAACAATAGAATTTACAAATGAAGATTTTGCTGAGTTAAACAATATACTAAATCTCGCAGCCACAAGCAACATTGAAGAAATATCAGAGCTCTACAACTCATTCAACTCTACAACTGGTTCTGGTAAGTTTCCCTTCACTTTTACTTGGGATTCTAGATCTAGGGTTTTCCGTGTTTCTGGAATTTGCTAGAAACACTAGGTAAGTTATTTCATGGGATGTAATATATTTTGCTTGACTCATACTGTAACGCCCCGAAAATTAGGTACGTTAATAAATAAATTTCATAATTTATTTAAATAAAAATGTCAACTTCATTAAAATAATCAAAGAGTACTTAAAATTTTTGACGAAAAACTAAAAGTAAACCAACGTATTACAACTAGAACAAATTAAATTGTAACAGTCTGAAAAACTTAAATATTTATTAAAAGTTCAACTGAAATAAAGGACAGAGTCATCTAGCCAAATCCCTACTGATAAAGCCATGGGTCCACCACTTGATCCCCACTTAGTTGCTCCATCGCCTCGAATTCAGCAGGTGGCTCTTCTTCTCCTTATGTACCTGGCATTGGGGACTCCAAGGCCACAAAAGTAGCACCTTGAGTGATAAAATTACACTCAATAGGGTATCGAAACTGCCCCTTTACAAAAGATTACTCATGCAACAATCAGACATATAAAACATTAACGTTAAAGCATAGGACAGCACGATTATCACAACATGTCTTAAAAATAGTGGACTCAGTAGATTCAACATTCTCATCATCAATCTCAAGGTTTCGCAACGCAAAACCTCATGCACCTCATGAATTCGGTATCTCATACCAATTCATAAGGCTATCCGATATCAGTTCCCGTCCACAATATAAACAATCTATTGGGCTCCCGTCCACCACGCCTAACTCTCCAGGCCCATGGCACGGCTCAATACCCCTGGGAGTATATTGCGATAATTGGCTCAAGACCGATATTAGATACAATGTCCCATTCCTACATTCGATAAACAACCACAGATCTCTTAAATGTTTATTTAATTAATCACAATAATTAATTAACACATGATAAAAGGTTTAATAATTCCAGTAAGCCAAACCATCACATGCGTCTAATTATAGCCTGTAACTAAAAGTTTATTAATGAAATCGAGTAACACTATGCCAAACATGTCAGTTATATTTCCAGTCACTAAAAATAGCAAACGGGTTCCAAAAATCACGAAATTTACAATAAAATAGTTTATCAAATTTGACACAAGGTCATTGTTTTGAGCGAAGCCTAAATCCAATCCTAAACAGAGCAAAATAGTAGTTTAAGTCAAACAGTGAATCTGTCCCGAAACTATGCGGTTTAGCCAACTTTGAAAAATCATAACTAATTCTACGAATCTCGGATTGAGACGAGTTCTATATGGAAGTTGCTTAAGTTTTTGAGATCTACAACTCTTCAGCTATAAGTTTACCTCGGTTCTGACCCGAAATGGTCCGAATATTTTAAAAACAGAAACTGTGCACATACTTCACATATTTTCACTTTTCACACAACTCCATCCACACTATTCAATTTCCGCAGAAATTATACTAAACTATAACTTCTCCAATCACCCCAAAGTATATGTTATACAAACTAACCACGTAAACAGTATTCCTAAGTAAAAGTTAAGTTTTGAAAACCCTACCTTTTTTCTGATGACTTAGTGCGAAGAACGGAAAAATCAAGAACATCAATGACTGCAAATATTATTCTGAAGATAGAAAAATTAAGGTGAGAAGGATTTGCAGCCAAGTGGGTGAAAGGAGAGAAATTGAAAATCAATTAATTCTAAGAAGAGAAAAATAGATGAGAGAAGTGGTGTTTGAATAGTCAAAAAGTTAAAATAATTGATAATGAGAAAAAGGAAAAGAGAGAGATGAAGAACCTGATGAAAAGAATCAAGAGGAAAAAGTGTCGTACTTGATTTTTGAGGAGAAGAATAACTTATATAAAAGAAGAAACAAAGTGATGTAGTTGTCAACCAATAGGAGAGTGAGAAGGAGAGTTTTTAGAGGGAGAGGAGGGGGGGGGGGGGGGGGTACGACTGATGGGAAGAGAAAAGATAATGTTGGAGCTACTTTGGACTCTTATGGAAGTCAAAGTGATGACTTTCGGTGGAAAAGGAATTGTTATTGAAAAAGGAGACTTATAGGGAAAGATGAAGTGATAAGGGAGACTTAGGATAAACATTAGAGAGATTTTTTTTTTATAAATATAATTATCTCCACTAGATAATTGTCTAGCCTAATTACTCTAATTTATCCTTAACGATAAATAAATAATTTATACTAATAATCTCTAAATTAATATTTACGGGTCGTAACACATACATGCTTCAACAATTCATATTTATTGATACATGTTTCCAACTACTTGCTTTCTTGCAGTTCAATCGGAGATGAATGCATCACCAGAGTTGTAAGGGCGGTGGAGTTTAATATCTTGGAGATGCTGATTTTTTTTGTTTTCAGTTTGCAGAGCACAAATTAGACGAAGAAGCTTCCAATTTTGTTGCAAGAACTAGTTAGAAAATTATTACATAGTAGCTAACTAATTATAGACTGCCATAATCTATTTTATATGGGCTTTGAATCATTTGATGAATTTTTGTGGGATTGTATGAAGAAGTATCAAATTGCATTTGCTGTGTACATTTCGTTCATCCCCAGTTTCCTTTTGAAATTGCTTGGCCAGTATATGAGCAATCCTTTAAACGACTTTAATTCATGAGTTTAATGGAGGGTACTTAAGGCATTTGAAGAAAAGTAGATTGTTTGTTATTAAATGCAAGGGTGTTTTAGTAACTTTACTTAATAGAGACAAAAAGGGGGACTGCCAATAGAGAAAAGAAGAGCGCCAACATCAATTTATGCACTTTTACGCATTTCTATACGCTTTTCACATTCAATACATTTTTTAAATCTTAGCAATAGCCCAGTGGACTGATTTTAGTATTCTCCTAAAAAATTGGAGTAAAATTTCACTTGATATGAGCTTCTTCGTCCCTTCATTCAAATTTTGGTGGGGTTCTACCATCCAATGCTACTACCGCCGCTTCTGACTAGTGACAACCATCATCCGTTGCTTAAATTGGAGTCGCAAATTTTGATATAAAAGTATTTTGATCCGCCGGATGCACATAAATCTAACAAGACCAATTCAACGCATATTTGACGGCTTTAGATACATCTGTTTTCCGGGTTTGTCCCCCATTGATTTCCTTTCTTTTTTTTTTGTCACAACATCCACGTAGAGACAGAAAGGTTATACGTACACCTCTATAAAACGAAAGCTTTACACGGATCTTCTATATTCTCTTGCTTTGGCTTTTCTTGAGCTATTTTGGAGAGCAATTTTGTTCACCCTCCTTAAAAGAGGGTGGACAAAACCCTCCCTCATATTGGTTCAAACGTGTGAGTTCCACCACAAGGTGATGTCATAGTTACCAAAAAATGTACGCATGACATCAAGTTCTCTCTTACTGACGAACTTTCTTTTTTCGGGGAAACATAAAAAACTTTATTACGAATGAGAGTTGTCCAAAGACTGAACATCCTAATTACTGTGTCAACCTAAACACTACCCGATGGATTTGAAGGCTCTGTTGGAAACATTCTTCTTTCCTTATTGTCTATTCTAATTCTAATTGTACGTATGTACAATTAAAATCAGCCCACTTAGAGTTGCATTTAGTGGCGACTCCAGAAGTTCGGAAGCGTGGGGTCATTCATAAACGTCAAATACTTTTACCAATCATAAATCAAAGATAAACATCTCAATAATGGCAACTAAAAATCTTATTCCAAAAAAAATCACATTTAAATCTCACCCTAGCGAGACAGATCAACATCTCCTTGTCCAAAGAACAAAACGAATGACTAGGATTCTAACAAACCACACAAATAAGTAACTTTTATGAACTTTAAAGAGTTATACAGTGGTGTCACCACCAAATTTAGGGGGTTCATTTATGAATTTTTCAAAAATTTCAATATAATAATAGTATTTTTTTCCCCCGTGGGGTCAGCTGACCCCCCTCTCCACTATGTGGAGTTGGCCATTGACTCTTACTGGCAAAAATACTTTCTTACAGGTCAAAAAAGGGTCTTAGTCACTAGAAGGATTCTTTTTAAAAACCTTATCCAGTTTTTAAATTTCGAGGTCTCGAGATTAATCAAGGATGCTGATAAATTCACCGAAATTTTTTTATTAAACTTTTCCAATTGTAACCAAAGGTTTGTAGCCTAGCGGTTATCTCCTGATTCTCCCACAAGGGAGATCAGGGTTCTAGCCTCGACGGAGGTGCTTAGGTTTAGGGCTATAGATAGTTTCTAAATCCCCTCTGGACTAACTCACTAACTCCCCCGCTAATCCCCACTGATGTTTATTTGATTAGTATATAATTGATCCCTATGGTTAAGGCATTTATGTTGGTTCCTAAATGTATGCAGGACATAATTGTCTGTTTCCCGAGTTAAGAAAGTTAATGTCGCTGCATTAATGGGAAAAAGGAAAAGTGAATCTCGGAACTGGTGAGATAAATTGCTATTAATTCTTCATATTTATTACTACTAGAGGCTGGGCCGGTACACGCGATGCGTGTGCAAATCGGACTTTGACCAAAAAGTATCTACAAAAGTATCCGGCTTATCATTTTTTTTTTTGAAAACCCCAAGAAAGTTATATAATAGAAAACTCCAACAACTAGGATATGTCTTTGTGTAACAAAACCTCAAGATTGGGCGGAATACAACCAGAAGTAAAAACAAGATTATGCTCTATACATGTAGACTCTAGCTAGTGAGCTCCTCTGTTGCATTCTCTTTTACACCACTGGAAAACCCACTTCTTAGATTGAGCCCACGTTCTAATGTCTTCCACGATAGCCGCAATTTCCCAAGGATAGTCACCTTTCTCATTAGTCACACAAGAAACTAATTCTTTGCAGTCAACTTCAAAAATTACCTCCTGGAGATTTCTCGCCATAGCTGTAGCGCCCAAGCTTCTACTGAAAGTGCAGACCGAACCGACACTTTACCACACCGCCACCATTGAGCTGATCCACCATTATCTCTAGCAATTATGCCAAAGGCAGCTGAGCTGCGGGAGGAATTAAATGCTCCATCTGAATTAATCTTGATCCATGAATGAGGAGGAGTCTCCCATTTCATTGGAACAACCAACCTTGGGGGACTCCTACTAACACTGGAACAAACAGCTTCCAGGAAATCTTTGCTAGCCCTTTGTGCTTGATCGATAACATCTTCTGGATTTGGGATTTTATTGTTGAAGACATAGCTGTTATAGGCCTTCCAAATGACCCAACAAATCTGCATAATTCATTGACATCCTCCTTTCTCGTCACTTTTGCTAGCTCACCACAAAGCAGGTCCTCCAAACATCTATCCACTGATATCACCTCTTTTTGGGAGACCCAAAATCCCTTGCTGCTGCCAAACCACACTGCTCTACTTTAAGGGCATTGAAACAGAATGTGTTCCACCGTTTCGCTTGAGGTTCCACAAATGGGACAAGTGGGATCACTCCCACATTTCCGTTTCACGAGGTTAGCTCTACAGGGGATCCAATTACGGGCCGCTTTCCATATAAACATACGGATCTTTGGCAAGGTGAGAATAGCCCATAATTTCCTCCACATACTTTCAGAGGGGCTGTACGAGCAAGATGGGGCATCCAGGTTCTTTTGAGCTCTTAAACCCATTTGGAATGCATACCTAAACTTGACAGAGTAGTCTCCAGACTTGGACTCCTTCCATATGAGCTTATCCTTTCCCCCAGACAACGAAATAGGAATTTTGCACACTTATTTAACCTGTTCGGCCGAAATACATTGGCTAAGTTTCTCTTGATCCCAGCATTTCGATATAGGGTCAATAAAATTGGCAACTAGATCGTTTTTGTCTTGGCCATTCGGTAGAGGAACCTGACTACAATCCAGTGTACTAGGAGCCCATTTATCCGTCTAGAAATGAATACTTTTGCCATTGCCCACGTTCCATTGAGTCCCTTCTAGGATTAACCGCCTCCCTTCTAACAAACTTGACCATGCCCAGGACGTTTTGGGCATCTCACAGCCTCTCTCCATGTTTTGTTGGGGAAATATAATCCTTTAAGAACTCTTGCCCATAGTGAGTTAGGGGACTGGATTAAATGCCAGAATTGCTTGGCAAGTAAAGCCACATTGAAAGCCACAAAATCCTTAAAACCCATGCCCCCCATACTCTGAGGGTCAGTCAACTTATACCACGCACCCCAGTGAATTTTACGATTAGCATTAGAGCTTCCCCACCAAAAACTGCTAATAATGGAATTCAAGCTAGTAGCAATAGTAAGAGGAGTTTTGAAACACATCAGTGAATACAAAGGAATAGACTGCAAGACAAATTTAATAAGTACCTCCTTCTAGCTTGTTTCAAATGAATATTACTTCAGCCTTTGGTCTTTCGCATGATTCTATCTTTTAAAAACCCCAGTGCTTCCTTTTTAGATTTTCCCCAGAAGGCAGGCAACCCTATATACTATGTGGATTCCCCCATTTCCTCCATGCTCAAGATGTTCTTCACTTCAGTTTTTGTGGAATCCTTCGTGTTAGCTGAAAAAAGGACGTTGAATTTTTGAATATTGAGTGTCAAACCCGAAGCCTCACTGAAACTGTTCATAAGGTCCATGAAGTTGGTACAAGATTGGGGCTTTGCTTCCATAAAAACCAATGAATCATCTGCGAAAAGCTTATAAGATAGAACAGGGCATTTCTTTCTCATTTTCAAACCACCAATGGATTTGTTCAAGACTGCCATGGTCAAAAGTTTAGAAAACACATCTGCCACCAAGAGAAAGAGGTAAGGGGATAGTGGATCCCCTTGACAGAGTCCCCTTTTTGGATGCACACCTCCAATCTGCCTGCCATTCACCATAATCAAGTATTTAACCGAACACACACATTGACGAACCTATTTGATCCACCTAGAATCGAAACCCATCTACTCCATCACTTGAAATAGAAAATCCCTAACACGCCCGATCATAGGCCTTGTTGACGTCGAGATTAATTGCCACAAACTCCTTAGGGCCAACTTTCTTATGCTTAAGAAAATGGAAAACCCCATGAGCTACTAGAATATTGTCTTGAATTTGGTGTCCAAGAATGAACGCCGATTGTTGCTCAGAGATGTTAGTATTCATGAATGGTTGAAGTCTACTAGCCAAAATTTTAAAAATAATCTTATAAAGGAAATGGCAAAGGCTAATTGGCCGGATATGGTTTACCGATTCCAAAGTGGCCACTTTTGGGATCAAGATGATGTTAGTCTGATTAACTTCTTTTAGGAGATGCCCACCCTCAAAAAAGTTGTGAACTGCCTTGAAGAGATCCTCTCCTACGATATCCCAATAGGTTTGATAGAACAAACCTGGGAATCCATCGGATCCTGGAGCCTTTAAGGCTCCCATCTGAAAAGTAGCAATCTGGACCTCATCCTTAGTAACACTCCGGGCCAGACTAACATTCCACTCGGCTGAGATACAAGGATCCACAAGACTAATCAAATCCTCAAAGTTTCTCACAGGTGGTTCCTGATATAGATCCTGAAAATGGCTCCTGATGATACTTGATACCTCCTTTGGATCATCCTTCCAGTAGCCTTCTCTATCCTTGAGATGAACAATTTGGTTCCTCTGCCTTCTTTGGAGGGTAGATAGGTGAAAGAATCGTGAATTTCTATCTCCCAATTGAAGCCATTTAATCCTCGATCTTTGGTGCCAATACATGGCATCTTCCTGGCAAAGGTCTTCAAGCACTTTATGCAACCTCCTTTCCTCTATAACTAGATCTGGACTGAATCCCTTCTCCAATTGGTGTTAGAGACAGGTCAGTTGTTCCTTAGCTTTATTAATTCTAAGACACAGATTACCAAAATTCTATTTACTCCAAGCCTTAAGCTACTCCTTGCATGATTGGAGTTTCTTACAAACCACGAACATCAATGAACCATTCTGGTTCTGATTCCAAGCATCCATAATTACATCACTGCAACTGTCTTTTGTAACCCAGAAGGATTCAAATCTAAATGGCTTCCCCACTTTCAGTAATGGCACCTCTGTATTTAGAACCAATGGGTTGTGGTCATAACCAATTACCGGCTCAACCAACACCATCGCCTTGTCATGTAACTCCCTCCACTTAGAATTAGCAAATGCCATGTCCAGTCTTTCCATGATGAAATTCCCATCACTCTGGTTGTTTCTCCAAGTAATCTAGGCCCTGTGAACTCCAGATCAACTAACCCAGAGTCACTTATCATCTCATTGAATGAAGAGATTGAACTCTGACTAGGTTAATTCCGTCCTAATTTGTCTTGCCCATCCAAAATTTGGTTAAAGTCGCCCATACATACCCATGGTAAACTCTCAGAACGTGCTATTCTCCTCAAATCATCCCAAACCACCCCCTTGCCCGCTCTAGAAGGGCAACCATGGACGAAGGCCATATCCCACACATTACGGTTAGAAGTATCCGTAATAGACACGTGCATGAAGTTTTTGCTTGTTAATTCCACAGTAAGTTCAACACCATCATTCCACCACAGTGCCAGTCCACCCGACAACCCATCTAGATCCACATAGCAACTATTAAGAAAACCTAATTTATGGTGAATGGTTTCCAGCTTCACCTTATTTTTTTTTACTCCATCAGGAACGATGGAGGAGCGATTTCTACGGACAAGGTCACCTGAAGCCTGGCCCGTCAAGGTACGCCCAATTCCTTGGTAGTTCCAGGTTAGGACAATCATGGGGAATGTGGCTGTTTAGGGCCAGCCACACACCCATATTCTGTTGAGGAATGATCTTCCATACTAACCTTCCCTGCCTTGTTGAAATTAGGTTGATTTCCGGAAATATAATATTTGCCCCAGAGAGCCCTTGATTAACTGGAATTTTGTATAGTCCATCCTTAGAGAATAGCTGTTTCATAACAAGGCCACTCCTCTTTATCACTGATTTCGTGGTATTAGAGACCTTCCTCGATTTTTCAGAGCATGCCAGCGGGTGATGTTGAGCCACTTTGCTGTGGAGGGGAGAAAATTCGCAAGGTTTTGGACCGGTTGGTAGGAGGGGAACCCCCTTCCGATTTCCACTTAAGTGAAAGGGAATTGAAAACAGTGGCTAGAGGGATGTCTATGGCTTTTGGGGATGGAGGTTTCAACGTAACAAATTCAATGTTGTTTTGACTGGAACTGTTTGGATGAGGAGATTTTGTGGAGGTGGGTGAAGGTGGGGCAGTAGATTGGTTCATCTCGTTTGGGCTAGGATTGGGTTTATGGGCAAGGTCAAAGTGTGGGGTGAATTGGTAGGTTGGGCTTTATCTGATTGTCTAGGACTAGGTGTTTGGGTCAAGATCAAAGATTGGGCCTGGGCCGTTGCCATGGGTGTGGGTGTGGAATGGTTTACATAATTATCTGGGCTATAGTTGGGGATTAGTAATTGGGCCTGGTTGAAAGCATTAGAGGTAATTTGGGGAGTGGAGGGTGTGGGGGAGTATCGTGGGCTATTGGGCTCAGTGACAAAGTAATGGGACTCTGGATCCAGGCCCAGACCAACAGGTCTAGAAGTAGGAATCAAGTCCAGACTCTTATTGATGGTAAACGATATAGAGGGAAGGTTAACCTAACCCGGGTCTAAATCAATCATGATTCATTGCTCCCCTTTCACCAGCAGAGATCTTTGCTTGACCACTACTCAAGGCCGTAACGGTCTATCCACTTGGCACTAGCAATTGTTCCCCAGCTGTCCTTATGGTCACGCCCACAATCGTATGTGGCAGAAGATGATGCCCCAACACCCTTTCCATTGTGTGGTGCTCAGTAGTACGATTTGGTGATGCCTCTTGCACCACGTGCTCCTCCATTACATGCGCTCCTCTCCCATCGAGACTTATCACCGGCTGCCTAAGGATTAAGTTTTGGGCCCTAGCCACCGCCTCATCCACCTCTGCTCTGATAACCTCAATGGGAATGGTGCTCCTTCTAGCTCGGCTAGTCCTGAGCTCGGGTCCATAACCAGACTTCATACCATCCTCCTTTGTAACAAAACGGCACCCATGATTATCGTGGCCTAATCTTCCACAGGCATAGCAAAAATCTGTTAGCTGTTCATACTTGACAGAGATCCACCGGTCATTGTGGGTCTTTATTCTTCCCCGGAGCCAAAACCCTTTTACCAAAGGTTGCAAGATATTAATCTCCACCCGAACTCTGAGGAAACCCTTTGACAAACAATACCCGTCAGATGTTGCTTCTAACACCAAAAGTTTTCCCAATCGGGATCCAATAAGTTCTGCATTAGCCCTGCTAAGCTTCTCCACCGGAAGACCATGGATTTGCACCCAGAAAGGGCAAATGTTAAATTCTAACTCAGAAACGACCATTCCATCAATGGGAGGGATTAGAACAAGGATGTTATTCATGACTGACCAAGGTCCCTCTCTGAGGACGTTGGTTCTATCTTCGTCTTCTTAGAATCGGAACACGAAAACATTGTTACTCCACTCATCTATGTAGGATGGGGCTCTAGTCTTCCAAGCCGCACTGAGTATGTTGAAAAGGATGTGGGGCTTTATGATTTTCCCGTGCGAAACCTTGCCCACTAAACACAAATTACTATTTACCCCTGAATCGCTAGAGCCTTCTTCCAAATCGATAACCCCAAAATCAGTCATGGTAAAGAGTGACACCGCACAAAGGATTAGGATGGAGAAGGGTGATAATGATAAGAGAGGAAGGTAAAGAGGGGTGGATGAGATCAGGAGAAATTGGAGGAAGGAGGAAGATTGTGTAGATGGTTAGAGAGTAGGGCGGTGGTGAAAGAAATGGGAAGAAGAGAAACGTGTAGACGGTAAGAGACTAGGGCGGCGGTGGTGGAGGAGGTGTAAAGAAAAGAGTGGTAGAAAGGTGAGGGGAAGACTATTGTGTGTGCATTGTATTATCTTTTTATCGAGAAATAAGCTATCTTTTAAATATTTAAGCAATGTATTGTGTCAAATTGCACATAATCATATACTTCCATGCCAATGCTGTTGTCGCCGTCGTCGCCGCTTTTTCATGATCTAGTACCTAAGTACTCTTTTTCCATCGATTGTCACCATAAACTTTCAAGATGATGTGAAATCATGTAAAAAAAAAAATTGTAATAACACAAAAGGTAATAATTTTGAAGATAATTTTGTGATATCCTACAGTCCTACCATTATCACCCACAATGGGAACTTATTTTTTTATTTAACATTGAACTTAACCCATATATTAGCATATATAAAACACAGCAAATATGGAATAGAGTGAGATATCACATTGAACAATCAAATTTGTCCTTCCTCTAATCCAAGAGGACCATTCTCAATCACTGACCAACTTATACACAATTACACATAGATGTCGGGGCGTGTGCAAATTAAATTTTGATAGTAGCATTTTTTCAGATAGTGTGCGTAATACCGTTTTTTTTATAATTATTATTATCAAATTTCGACTTACAAACGCATCGTATGAATGTCCCAGTTTTAGTCCCAGCCTCTAAAACGGAATTCCAAAAGCATTACATGTAAAAATTGAAACTAAACAGTCAACGTGAACTGGCGGAAGGAAAACCAAAGATTAAACGCTGGTGAAATTTGGGATTAATTTAACGCTGAGTGCAAATAGGGGCTATATTTGTTTAACCGAATTCGAATTGCTATTTTTTTTTTCTTTTCAGAACAACTAACCATTATTGTATCTTAAAAATTGAAATGAACTGAATTTTTTTACACTGTAAGATTAAACACTTTGTTTGCACAACAACTAACAATTATTGTAGTTTAAAAATTAAAATGTAATGAATTTTTTTACACTGTAAGATTAAACACTTGTGTGCATAGAAAAAAATTAAATGTAATCCTTCTTTTTTTTTTCTTTCTTTCTGATTGGTAGTTGAGTAAATTTGTTGTCACAAATTACAGTGAGAATGAATTAGAATACAAATGCGAAAATGTGGATGGGGCGGAGAGAGGGAGAGAGCGAATGATTCATTTTATTTATTTTTTTTGGAAAAATTAAGGAGTACTACATGAACAGAGCACTACATGTACAAAGCACTATTGAAGTAAAAAAATAACTTAGCAAATTAAAAATAGAGGAGTAAATGTATCTTATGTGGGCCAACCTTTCTCAGAACTGTTCAAAAAACCTGTGCTGTTGTCGACTGTGATCTCTTGAATTTAGTAGAAGCGGTAGATTTAACTGTTCGAGTTGTGGGATGGGTGGTGGATGGAGACAGCCATGGATTGTTGAAGTTTGCAGAGGAGGGAAAAAACTGCTCAGACTTGTCCAGTTGGCTTTATTTATAAGTGGGCTAATGTGAATGTGTCATCTTACTTCTTTTCCCTTACAGTTATTTGTGCAAAGGCCAAGTAACATGTAAATTAGTAATTTTTTGTGTGGCAGTTTGGGAAGGGAGAAAAGTGAACCAGCCTCAAAAACTACTCCACACCAAAGTGATGCTCCCCCTTTATATATTAGAATAGATTTACTTCTATACTTACATTGTACCAATGGTGTAAGAACCCGTATGAAAAATCACTTTTTCGAGAAGTTTCGATTTGGCCGATAAAAAGTCCCAGTAATTGTTCCTTGGATTTTTCAAATCACAATGGTATAATTGGAAGTTATTTTTTAGTAAGACAAAGTCGTCTTTCGCCCTTTTTCTTCGGAGAAAAATGTGCCGTTTTTCGGTTTTGTACTAAAAGTGAGGGGATGAGATTTTGATGTGATTAGAATTTCAAAATTTTGGAAATGCCATTGTTTCTAAATGGGGGGTACTTCCTTATTTTTATAAATAAATTAAAGTAAAGAAAAAATTATAGTCTTTACTTAAGTTTGGTCTCTGAAAATAAGTTGTGCTGGAACATGCCTGGCTGGCACAGTGTGTAAGGACCCGTAATTTTTATAATTTTCCGAAATAAAAGTTGGGATTTTGTGAGAAATATTGAAAAATGTTAATTGGCTAAGTGTGGGAATAAAATTAGTGAGGTGTGTCACAATTTAAATACACAAGTGACATTTGGATGTGAGAAGTAATTAGGGGGTTAAAATATGAAGTGTATGGGTGAAGTTTTGCAAAAAATTAAAACACAACTTCTTTCCCACCCGACTGGCCCCTATCTCCTCTCTCCCTCCTCCATTGCTACACCTTCCAAGCTCAAATCTTCCACTCCTAACTCAACCACTTCAAGAACCAAGGCTATTTACACGTTCTACGCGTCGTGTAGAGCTTGGGTCACCTTGGATTCGCACCGGAAGCTCATAATTTGGGATTTGGGGTTTTCTACACCTAGGGTATCACTCATCTTCATTTTTCAAGCTAATCCTTGAGGTAGGGTAACAATTTCTACTCTCTCTAGTTGTATGCTTGTGATTTATTGCATATATCTTGTCCTAGCCTTCAATTTCTTTGAAAATCATGTTTTTCCCAAATTGTGTGGGTTTTCCCAACTTAGATGTGGTGGAGGTGCTTTCGCCAACCTGAAGGGGGAGGAGTTTTCACAATGGTCAACCCTTCTCTCTCACTTTCTCTCTCTAGAAAGTCTAAACCTCTTGCTTCCTTCATGTGGTGGAGGTGCTTTCGCTGAAGTAACCTCTTTGAGCCTTTTGGTGTGGAGTGAAAGGTGGTAGAATGGCTGAAACTCGTCTGAACCCTAGTTGCTGTATAAAGAAGATGACCTGCACACGTGAACAACCACGTTAGTGCCTAGCCCGGACGGTAGTGGTCTGGGGAAGGCACTCCGATGGTAAAGTTAGTGACTGGAGAAGAAGAAGTGTGTCGCAAACTTAAAGAGAGAAGTGGAGTTAAGAGAGTATTGAATGAGGAGAGAAGAATACCCAGAGTGGTAGTTGGGGCTAGGTATTTATAGGCAGATGGGGCGTGCCTTGCATGCGCTCGGTGGCCCTCACGCACCTGTCATTCGTACCAAGAATGACGGCTGATGTGACCCCAATCTCTACTGCAGATGCCGTGCTTCAGCTGACGTCATGTCACATGAGTCTGAAGGGTTAACTCTCCTCGAGACATTCCCCATCACCCACGTGACTCTGCAGGCGGCGATGGCAAGGTAGGTGACTGCCGCATTTAATGATCCATCATGACTTGCCCAACGTACCTGACACACAGCCTAGAAGCAAAGGCAGTCCCCGAGCCCCCATAAGCCGTCGTCAACCGACTCGGCCGTGGGGCGCTCGGGCACTCGGACGACCATCGTGCCAAGCATGGAGCCCCCTTCGGGATCCTCGGAGGACCCCCGAGAGCTGTGCCGAAAGCGACGCTTCAGTAACGCAACCGCCCTCGGAAGGCTCCATTCAAACCCATATCTATCAAGGTGTAGACCACCTCACCGAGAGCCAAGAGCCGAGAGCACAGTCCGCTCAGCTAGGGGAAGACGGATTGATTCACATTCGATTTTGCTTATTTTGAGGATGTGATCCTCTTTTCTTTTTGTGGGGTGGGCTGACCCCTATTGGCCCTTATGAACACCGCTACACTTCATCTTCTTCCTTCTCTGACTTGAACGTCGGAGTGCCTTCCCGGTCGAAATCCCGGTCGGTTAGGCACTAACGATGTTTTATCACCTGTGTAGGTCATCTTCTCAGGCAAACTCACTGGGTCTCAGGCGAGGCTAGGTGGAGTCCTCAGGAAAACCAGAGGCTAAGAGAAGACCTCAAGAGGAAGAACCAAACGAGAGCGCTAGGCGAAGGCCCTAGGTGAGGTTCATCCTAGCCCCTTGGCTAGGCAAGAGCCCTAGGCGAAGTGGCTCAGGCAGAGCCCCTATACACTGATGCGAAGGCCCCAGGCGAGGTTCATCTTAGCCCCTTGGCTAGGCAAGAGCGCTAGGCGAAGTCGCTCAGGCGGAGCCCTTATGCGCCTAGGCTAAGGCCCTAGGCAAGGTTCATCCTAGACCTTCGACTAGGTAAGAGCGCTAGTCGAAGTGCACTCAGATGGACTGCTAGGCGAGGAGTGCTCAGATAGAGTGCTAGGCAAAGAGCGCTCAAATGGAGCGCTAGGCAAAAAGGTTCAGTCGAAGCCCCTACGCGCCTAGGCGAAGGCCCTAGGCGAGGTTCGTCCTAGCTCGTCAGCTTGGCAAGAGCACTTAGATGGAGCACTAGGCAAAAAGGTTCAGGCGAAACCCCTACACGCTTAGATGAAGGCCCTAGGCGAGGTTCATCCTAGCTTGTCAGTTAGGCAAGAGCGCTCGGGTGGAGCGCTAGGCAAAAAGGTTCAGGCGAAGCCCTTAAGCGCCTAAGTGAAGGCCCTAGGCGAGGTTTGCCCTAGCCCGTCGGCTAGGCAAGAGCGCTTAGGCGGAGCACTAGACAAACAAGCCCAGGCGGAGCCCTCAGGCGACTCAAGAGGTTCACGAGAGGTTCACCCTGGAATCGATGGCCCCACAATTCTCTTCTTCGGTTTTTTTTTTTAAATCTTTTATGTTTTTTTTTATTCCGCCACGTCAACGTATATGAGCAATATGTGAATGGTTGTATGTGATAGTAGACTTATTGTTACTTTATGATCAATTAATAGATGGACAAAGCCACTGTAATAGAAGACACTATAAAGTATGTTAAACAGCTTCAGGAACATGTGAAATCGCCAGAGAAAAATTTGAACAAGAAAAAATTCGAAAAATCTGTCGTTTTTGTCAAGAACCCTTAAATTTTTGCCGACGATGACACGTCTTCTTGCGACAAGAACTTCAATGGGCAGTTTAAGGAACCATTTCTAGAAATCGAAACTAGAATTTCTGACAAGAATGTGTTGATTAGAATCCACTGGGAGAAGCGAAAAGGTTTTGCTGTGAAATTACTTACTGAGATTGAGAAGAACCATCTGAGTGTTGTGAACACTAGTTTCTTGCCGTTTGGATAGTTTGCCATGGATATTACTGTTGTTGCTCAAGTGCCCAACTCAAACTCAACTCCCCAGTATAGTGTTCCCAACCGTTGTTGGTCAGGTACCCAACTTCAATTTTTCTAGTAAAATTTTGTTTTTCTATTTTGGGAGTGCTTCTCCCAAGGGTAAGTATGAAATAGGTAGTTTTAATTTTGGATTTAGTAGACAATTTATTGAGAAACTATTTTCATTTTATAACCTTGCAGATGGAAGCTGAATTTTGCATGACGGTGAAGGATCTTGTGAGTTGTGAGAAATCTGCAATCGGCTTTTTTGAATTAATTTCATCACATGATGGTCTAGTTATAAGACCAGTTCAAACCAAGAAGTGAACAACCCGTCTACCAATTGTACAAAGCTAGAAAATAACTTGTAGGAATTTAACATGTAATTGCATTTTCATCGAGCTCCCTATTTTCCTTGGCCATCGGACCCTGGAATCCTATAATGTAAACCTCGTAATGCACCATGTAGTGTGCATCTGAGCCGTTTATATCTGCAACATTGATGGTTTAGATTCACAAAAGAGCTCTTATTAGTAAGACTTTACAAATAAATTTGAATTATTGATTATTGAGATGAATGGAGCGCTCGAATACGCACTACAGGGTTTGCACTACAAGGCTTCCGATTCTCTCTGGCCCTCATGATCACATGCATGCCCATTCTGATGGTTTGTTTTGGTAGTGATGAAATTGAATTTGGTTCTGTGTTTGTTGTTAGATCTAGCTTTCAGCCTAGCAGTTCTCTGTGCACGGTCGACTCGATTGCCCTTGGTTAATAACGGCGAAGATAGAATTAGGTTGATTGTTGACTGTCTTAATTTATTTTTTATCTAGTTAGCATGTCTTGGTTGTTGAGTGTCTTAAAATTACTTCTTTTTTTTTTCACGGAAAAAGACTGAGTTTTATTGATTCAAATCATAGTCCGAGGACTGGACATCACCAGAGAAAAGGTTCATCATCCATCGGGGGACAGGACCCCCCAATTGACGAAATGAGTACCTAATAGGGCTTTTTTAGCTAACGAGTGGGCTACCCTATTACAAGATCTTTTGACATGCACAAAAGTGCAAGAGGAAAATAGAGGTAATAGCTCAACACAGTCAGAAAAAATGGAGCTACAATCCGAGAAAATCCTTCCTTTTTGAGCCAGAGCTTGGACAACTTGAAGAGAGTCCCCTTCCATGATGATATTGGCAAGTCCGTTATTGGCCGCGAGCATCATTGCTTCTCTGAATCCCATAGCCTCTGTGGTGCGTGGTGAAAATAAACCATTGAAAAACAAGGAGGCCCCACCCAAATTCGTTCCATAACATTTTCAAGCAACAATACCAATTGCAACCAGACCAGCACTTCAACGAATAGCACCGTCCACGTTCAGTATAATCACGTCTATAGGTGGTGGAACCCAAGTCAGAATAGGAGGGGAGTTGCATGATCTTGGAGGAGATGACTTGATGCTATTAGCTTCCTTAAATTCTGAAATAAGAGAGAGGCCTTGTCTAAAATGGTGCCATGAGACTAGACTTCCCCATCAAAATAGGCTTTGTTCCTGGCTTTCCAAATGGACCAACATATTGAAGCTGTTAGCTCACCAATATCCTCCATATGACACCCACTAGGGAGCCTTTGTGTAATAATAAACCACCAATCTTTAAACGAAAGTTGATCCCAGGAATTAGATGGAGAACACACATGAGGGGAAAGGTGCCATACTTCTCTAGTCACTTTTACAACATTACTAACCCAGCTTCATTCTAGGTTGTTGGTGGATTTTTATGGATTTACACTAGATGATAGATGTCACACACACAAAAATTAAGACAAAAAAATTAAAGCATCTTGGTAATGGACAGTTGACATATAGTATTCAAGATTAGTTGAAGTGCATGTAAGCCCGAATATCTTATTATAAAAAATAAAAAAGAGAGATGTGAACACCCCGCGGAAAACGCACGACGTATTGTCCACGAAAATTGGTTTGTTTGTTTTTAAAAAAAAATGGTTTGATTGTTTGAATGGAGTCGCCACCCGGATTTGAGGACCGTACCCGAGAAACCTTTGAAAAATGACTCTTTTACCCTTGATATGGAAAATGCTTTACCGGTCTCCAAAATGAGATTTCTCGGGTCCGGGAGCTAGGTTACGAGAGGGGAAGGAATTCAAAGCACCCCTCTCGCCCGATGAAACCACCGGTCTCTACTAAATGCTTGGAAAATCTAGAAAACGTTGTTTAGATGGACTTTTGATTCACATTCATGCAAGAACACAACGAATACATCAAGAAAGTTAATGAAATATGCGATTATGTCCATGGAAAACACTGTGAATGGACGGCTTATGTACTGGAAGTACAGATTTTACGCTAGAATACCGCCAAAATGCCTCAAAATGGCCCAGAGATTGATTATGAAATGTGCACCAGAATAGGGTCCAGGCGCCTGAAGGAGGATGGTTCAGGCGCCTGGATCGGGTTCAGGCGCCTGAAGGAGGATGGTTCAGGTGCCTGGATCGGGTTTAGGCGCCTGAATGAGGATGGTTCAGGCGCCTGGACCAGAATCTGATACTCGAAATGTTTTCCTGTTTTGATGATTTTCAAACCACTCTCAAGCTCTCTACTGGCATGGATGACCAGGAAGAACTTGAATGGGTTCCCCCTCAGGGCCTACTTGGACGAGTTGGTAGGATAACTACCTTTTTGGTTTGATCAAAGACTTGGAATGGATTTTTGGAAGAGATTTTGTAAGGATATGGTTCTGATATCTGAGGTTGCTGAACTAAGGAATGATTTCGTAGAGACTTGGACGAAGTTCAGTTGGTTGGGGTATGTAAATGATGGATTGGTGAAACCAAAGAGTGGTTTTTGGGGTTGAAAGGGGTTGTGTTTGAAGGATGAGTGATGAGTTAAGTTTTCTGGAGAGTTTGCAGCAGGGTAGCAGTATCGAAAGGGGGTAATGTTCTCTCTCCCCCCTCAAGTGAGAGAGGAGAGCCTTATTTATAGACAACCAAGGGTCCAAGAGGGCCACTTTGGGTCTTTCAAAAGGGTGAGGGGTCACCTAGGGGGAGGGAAGAGAATGTGCTGGGATGTCCCCCAGGGAATCTGCAGCAAAACCCACCAGGATCTCGCTCTCGTCCACTAACAAACGTAAAACACATTTAATCTGGACTGATATCCAGGCGCCTGAAGCATGTGATTCAGGCGCCTGAACTGAATCCAGGCGCCTGAAGCATGTGCTTCAGGCGCCTGAAGCATGTGATTCAGGCACCTGAACTGAATCCAGGCGCCTGAACCCCTTCCAGGCGCCTGGACTTGATCAATCCAGGTGCCTGAAGGACCAATCCAGGTGCATGTATTTCAAGGTCTTGGGACATTCCGGAGCTCCGAGGGTTGTTTTGGTGTTTTAGTGGGAGGTTAATGGAGAGATTTTCTTCAAGTCTTGATCAACCCTTGCATGTCCTCATTAGGCATTTTCATCATCGGGGAAGTTCCGGGATCCTGAAGGTCCGGATTGGGGTGTCTACAGTTGCCCCCCTTTTGACCCGACTTGACATCATTGATTTGATGTAAGTATTGTCAAAGGAAAAGACGACACCAATCCGTTGCCTCGGAAATTCCGGAACACGCCAAAATACTGAAAATGATTTAATACGAATTAAAATAAATTAATCCTCAAACTAATGATTTAAACGGATTAAAATGAATTAACCCTCAAAATGATGATTTAAACGGATTAAAATGAATTAACCCTCAAAATGATGATTTAAACGGATTAAAATGAACTAACCCTCAAAATGATGATTTAAACGGGTTAAAATGAACTAACCCTCAAAATGATGATTTAAACGGATTAAAATGAACTAACCCTCAAAATGATGATTTAAACGGATTAAAATGAATTAACCCTCAAAATGATGATTTAAACGGATTAAAATAAATTAACCCTCAAAATGATGATTTAAACGGATTAAAATGAATTAACCCTCAAAATGATGATTTAAACATTTTCTTAAAACGGTGATTTGAACTAAAATTTTTCTAGAAGTGTTTCAAAAAGTCCCAGGAACCCTCAAAAGTTCCAAACAATTTCAAATGGGTTGCACTGCACTGCACCTGGATTAGCCGAGAGCCACCCAATTCAACACAGTTCAGGCGCCTGGAATGACTTCAGGCGCCTGAACCAGCCCCTTCCAGGCGCCTGGAATAACTTCAGGCGCCTGAACCCCTCAGAAATCTGAACAGTCGTAACCGTTCGGGTTTCATAAAATCCGTCCAGTTGCCATATTTCGGTCATCTTCTCTTTTCTTCTCCGATCAAAACCGATCGACTCTCTTTCTCTTTCAAGTCTTTCGGTCCCAAACTCACGAATCTCTCACCAATTTTCCACAAAAACTTGATTTCTCAAACCGAAACCCACGATCCTCTCGGTTTTGCACGATTTCGGTTCGAGAGATTCTCATCCATGGCGGATTCGAGTTCTCACGCCCCTTCTTTGGACCCCTCCGGCGTCGGCGGTGCAGAGGGGAGGCCGGAGGAGGCTCCGCAGGCGGCGGGGACCCCGACGGGTAGTGCGGCGATGATGGGGGAGGCCGTGGGTGAGACCCACGGTCCGGAGGTGGTCCCACCGTGGGTGGCGTTACGGCGGCCGAAGCAGTCGTGGGAAAGACCCACGGCGTCGGGGAAGCCACGGCCGGAGTAGACGGAGCCCAGCCGGCCACCATGGCCGCCGGCGACGCGCGGGAAGGGGCAGCGGACCCTGTTCCTGTTCAAAGCCCCGCTGAAATTGCAGATCTGGACCGGGTAAGTGAACCTGAGACCATCTTGAGCACTGCGGGTGATTTACATACAGTTGTTGATGTGCCTGTTAGTAGTAGTTCATTGCTTGCTATGCCTGCTGTTGATTTGGTGGCTGCGGGTGGTTCGGGTGGTGGTGGCGGTGATGTTGGTGGTAGTGGTTTGACGGGTGGTGGTGATAGTGGTTTGGTGAGCGGAGATGCTGCCGGAGGAGGATCAGGTGGTACAGGGCACGGAGGTGTTGATACTGGAGGCGTTGTTGGTGGTGGTGCAGGTGGTGGTTTGGGTCCCAGTGACCCTCTCGGAGACTCTGGAATGGGGCCTAGGAGGCCGGATAAGGGAAAGGGGGTTGTCACGGAGACAGCGGAGGTTCACCCAGTGACTGAGGAGACGGCTTCTGATGTATTGAGGGAGGTTGAGGCCGAGGAGAGAGATAGTGTAGCCGGTCCGAGGGTGTCTGTGGTTGAAATAGCCCGACGAGCATTGCGGGCGAGGCCGATTTTTCATGCGGATACATATGATGCTCCCGTGCATCACATTATTCCCTCAGCGATAGACAGGTATACCTCGTTGCAGGAGAGATATGATGGAGAGGAGGTCCTGTTGGATGCTAGGAGACATTTATCCCGCGATTGCTTAGAGGTATGGATTCAATTCATCATGTCTTCCATTCATTCGATTCACCACATATTGTGCACTATGAACATATGAATTCCCTGAACCCTTTGATACTGACAAAGTGCTTTTCTATCTCAACAGGTGAACAGGTGCCTGATTATGAGTGGCTCATCTGGGAAGACGTTATCTCTCTTCGTGGACCTCCACCACGACGTGAGAGAGTTGGTGGCACTTTCAGGTTTCGAGCCATTCATAGAGACGCAGACACTGACGATGCGCGATCATGCCGTGGTGACAGCTCTTGCAGAGAGGTGGAGGGATTCCACAAACACCTTTCACCTGCAGTTTGGCGAGGCGACGATGACACCTCTGGATCTCTCGGCGATTACAGGCCTGCGAGTAGGTGGAGAGCCTTTGCCTTTTGACTCAGGGATTGCCCAGTCCGATGATGCGCTGCGGCACTATTTGGGCTGGAAGCCCAATCACGGGGCTGATTCTGCTGGTTATGGTCAGTTTGCTGACCACTGTCTCGGGAGACCCACTTCTCGGCTTGCTGCAGAGCAGAAGGCCCGGTGTTACCTGCTTTACATGTTCGGCGCAACCTTGTTCGCGAACCGACGTCACCATGTGCACCTGGGTTATCTGGCAGCATTGAGAGACTTTGATCGAGTTGCCAGATATGACTGGGGAGGCTGGGCCTTGGCCTCGTGCTACACTTACATGGGCTCAGTTTCTCGAGGCGTGGCGACGAGTATAGGAGGATTGTGGTCAGCTTGGGAGGTAAACCAAATAACTTCCTATTTCAGAGTTATTGCTTTATTGAGTTTCTGTTTGTCTGCACATCGTGCATCTACTGACCATTTCAACATTGTTTTGCAGTTGTGGGCTTACGAGGTGCTGAGACTGACGTCCCCGGAGTCCCCTTACCGGGATCAGCGTGTGATTCCTCGAGCTCTTCGCTGGGGGAAAGGATACAGAGGGAAGAGTGCCGTGCGCGGCCAGCTGGATTTCTTCCGTGGAGAGCTTGACCGGCTCACCATTGCAGGGGTATGTACATGCCTCAGATACCCTTTCAGTATTGCATTGTACCTTTATTGCTTTCCATCTCATGAATTTTTGTTTTCTACATAGGTGCTCTGGCAGGTATGGGATGGGGTCCAGGACGAGTACTTGGCACCGAGCAGAGAGCTGACCCGAGGGAGAGTGCTGTTGGAGTGTGCTTACGGCTGGTAGTGGTACCTTGGAGACAGGGTATTACGCCAGTCGATTCGTGCCCCGACACAGGTAGTGCCAGGACCTCTCCCGCCGCTGGTTTTGAGGACTGAGAGCTACACTTTGGCGGAGATCGAGCGATACACTATCCTCGATACAGCTTTGGACCAGTACCTCCGACCGACAGAGGACTATGAGGAGTACAGGCGGCGGTACCTCGTTGGTCCACTTGACGTGGCAGGGTTCAGAGATAGAGCTAGAGCTACACGGGAGGCTGCTGTGTTGGAGGCTGCAGAGGTTTTGGCTGCTGAGCAGGCGGAGAGAGCTAGAGCCAAGGGACAGGCTGGTGGTGGTGCTGGAGTGAGAGAGGGAGCTGGCCCCTCTGTTGTGAGAGAGAGAGGGGGATCTTCTGCCGGGGGTGAGGGAGAGAGGGTTAGAGAGGGAGAGAGGGTGAGCGAGGGCGTTTAGATGGAGGACGTCCCTATTGGGAGGGTTGGTGCTTAGGAGGAGGGGAGAGAGGAGGTGGTGCCTGGAGGGAGTGGACTCAGGCCTATCCTTAGAGAGAGGTGGGGTGGTGCTGTTGCAGGAGAGCCTGAGCCTTCTGAGAGGTCGGCCTACGAGGCTATGAGGTTGTGGCAGGTCTCTGTACAGACACCTGAGGGAGAGAGAGGGTATGTAGATATCCCTCGACCAGCTGCCGACCTTCCGCTCCCTACTGGCCCGGTATGCAAAGTTCCATTATTCCATTTTGCTTTTCATCAATGTTGAAACTCATTTGTTGAAACTGTTGCTTCCTGATGCAGTTTTCCCAGGACACCGCGCGCTTTTACTTCGAGCAGCTCACAGTCTGCGGACTCTGGTTCGCCAGCTGGTGGCTGGTGCTGACGTGGTGCTTCTACGGCCGGGCGACCCTGCCCCTCCAGTTGCTCCCCGTCCTCCTCTTTCCAGGAGTATCCCGGTACTTTTAGTTTCCTGAATTTGATTCCGACATATGTTTGATTTGCAGAATGCCGATATGCTCTGTGCTTTGGCTTGCTTACAGGTGCCCCGGAGACGCGAGAGAGGCGGCGTCGCAGGTCCTGGATCGACGACCATCCGCCTATTCCGCTCGAAGGAAGTAGGCTATGTTGCGATGAGAGAGTCTGAGGATGAGGATGGCGCGGACGGACGATCGGTTCGTCAGAGAGTTGGCGAGCCATCGACGAGCAGAGGGCCTACTGCAGACGAGCCTACCCCACAGGAGCCTGTCCCGGAGGACACAGCGGAGAGCGAGGAGGAGGGCGAGGACGACGAGGAGATAGGTGACCCATAGTTAGCACTTAGGTGATCTTAGGTTACTATGAGTTTTACTTTTGCTTCTTAGATCAGCTTTTTCTTTTACCATTTCGGGCCTGCGTGCCCAAGTAGCTTTTTGGATCGGGCCTGCGCACCTATTTTGCTTGTTCGGGCATGTGTTTGCCCCAGTACTCATGGATTATGACTTGATTATTCGATTCATGTTGACTTGCATGTACTGACTTTTCATGGATGTCATATTTGGATATATGATTTGCACTTCACATATTGTTCATGCGTCTCTTCATTGTGATCATAGCAAAACACCGGTTGTAAAACTCACGAAAAACAAGCAAAAGGTTCCATTGACAAGCGTATATACAGGCCATACAGCGAAACATGGTGATTGACACGCGTGTTCGTGAATTTGTCCGAAACACGTTAAAACGAACAACCATTGACATAAACGACTCGGATATACAATAAACATGACAACGAACGTTATCGGCACTTTCACTTGACTCAAACATATACACACAATTCATTTAGATGAATGAAACGACACAAATGACCCTAGGACGGAATTTGGCATCCATAGGGCTTGTTTGAAAAGGCGATTCTTCATGCCACGCGTTCTTCTCCGTGAATAAACGTCCCACTGCCTTTGCAACGTCATATTCGACCAATTCAGCCACTCGAACTCGATAGAATCCGCTTGCAACCTTTAATTATGATTTTGAAACGCTAAACCATGCCCTGTCTGCGGAAAACTTGGTCTAAACGTCTCGTTTCCCGGATCTTTGGCGAATGGAACTTCCCCGCAAGTCATAAATGTCCGCTGGAACACGTTGGGATCAATGGAACTTGTCAAAAATGCATGGAACTGAATTCGGGGATCAAAAGTGAGAATGCTGATATCTGGTTTCCAGGCGCCTGAAGGAGGATGGTTCAGGCGCCTGAACTGGGTCTGGGCGCCTGAAGGGGGATGGTTCAGGCGCCTGAACTGGGTCTGGGTGCCTGAAGGAGGATGGTTCAGGCGCCTGAACCCGAGTCCTGGCAGCATCTTGTTCTTCCCAAGGCACTTTCTTGTCCCCTTTGCATGACGCTCTTCTGCCCCAAACTGCATATAAACTATTCAAATTTCCTTCCCAAGGCTCTCATATACTTCCTCCTACATTTTCCAATAGATGCTACCTGTTTCCAAGATTCTTTTAAAATTTCACATGCAGATTTCTTGGGAATGAACTTTGAACGTCTTGGATTCTCTTACTATAGTATATATACATATATATACCATATATATACATATATATATATACCATATATATACACATATATATATATATATATATATATATATATATATATATATATATATATATATATATACACACATATATATGGTATATATATGTATATATATATATGTGTGTGTGTATGTATATACATACACACACACATATATATATACCATATATATACACATATATATATACACATATATATATATATATATATATATATATATATATATATATATATATATATATATATATATATATATATATACACTAGTCACCACAATCCCACTATAAATCCCATGCCTTGCCAGGCATTTTCTCCACATCAATTTTCGCTATTCCACTTTTGTACTTTCATTCTCCATTTCTTTCCTTTCCGAATCCACGTGATGGCCATGCTCGCGTCCGCTGTGCTTCAACCATGGATTGCAAGCTTCGAAAACATTGATTGGTTCAACTTTCGTAGCCACCATCTCAACTCCTTACGCCATATCCACTCCATTCCCATCCGTCCCGAGCTTTTGCATGCCGCTACCCAATTTTGGGATCCCGAGCTTCATGTGTTCCGCTTTGGTCTTCAAGAACTTTCCCCCACTATTGAGGAATTTCATGCATACCTCGAGACTCATCCCGAGACCGAACCAGTGGTTCCTCCACTCCGTGCCAACTTGATCAAGATCCTGAAAGATAAGCTCGGCGCGAGTGAAGGTGTTGCAAGGCACTTGACTCGCGGAGGTTCGCTTGACATTCTTTGCCTCTTTGCCGATTTCAGCCCTCGTGGCAATCCGTTGGATTACACAGTCCAGAATCGCCGCATGTTTGCTTTGTGCATGTGCCTCCTTGCCACCTACCTGTTGGTTCCAAATGACGGCAACCCCAATTCCTCGATCATTTCAGTTGCTGCGCAGATTGAGCAACGACGGGATGTCGTTCCCATGGTTTTAGCGGAGACTCTCATGGGCTTGGATGCGGTGAAATCTAGAAGAACAGATATTTTCGCCGGGAGCCCCCTTTTGCTTCAGGTTTTTTTTTTTTTAGGTTCGATTCGGACTTATGAGTTTTGGCTTTGGTTTGGCAGATGTGGCTGTGCGACAAAATGAAGCTGGTCGCAGATCCAGCGAATGATTGGGTTTACCGGGCTAAGGACTGGAGGAAGAGAGGTTTCATCGAAACTCGTCGCAATGTGGAGGAATGGCTGGATTTCTTTATGGCTGTGGAAGAGGAGTATGTTACTTGGAGGTGCCACTGGCTTCCTTTGCCCGATATGACGGCCAAGCATATGGGACACTCATGGGTGGTTTTGGCTGGGCTGACAGGCTTCACTTTCTATTTTCCTCAGCGCATCCTTCGCCAGTTTGGGATTCGTCAAGAAGTGAAATTCTCCTATCCCGCTGATTTTCATCTCCCCGAATTCAAACATTCAGTGATCGAGGCTTATCGCCGTGACTGGGGAAGTAGAGTGACTTGGGTCCGAGACCAGTATCCAAGTATTCATCTGCGAGGAAAGTATCGTGAGTGGCTCAGAGGGGAGCTGGAAGCGAGATTCGGCAACAACGTGGACTGACTCTCACGACTTAACTAAGCTGTTTCCCAGAATAAATGGTGCATCCCTTTCTTTTTTTTTTTTTTTGAATGTTTGCTCAGCTTATGTAATCGAAGAAGTGATTTGAATAAAATTGAACGATGAAGGGTTTCCCCCTCTTGGTTCACTTGATTCCACATACTATCTCCTTCAGATATTGCGTTAATGCAGACCAACTCAGAAGACTTGGACCGAACCCCAGGATAGGGTTGCCTACGTATCCTTTCTCAAGGAATCAGGTCATGGCGTAGTTCAGGCTAAGGTTCACTCGGGTATTAACACTCTCCTTTTTGCGCTCTAGATTTTGCCTGGTACCGCCTTTTCAGGTTTTCGGTCCAACGAGCTCTCTCTTTTTGAATTTTTGCCTTGAATTTTGCCCAGGCCGCCCAGTGTAGGTTTCCGGTCTAGCAGGCTTGCTCTAAATTTTGCTTGGGTCGGCTCGCCCTTGCGATTTTCCGCCCAACGAGCATCTCTCAGGGGTAATATCGCTTGAGTTGGTCCAAATTGACAAGATTGTTGAATTCGTTACCATCCAGATCAAGAATCACTGTTGCCCCACCGTCGAGAATAGTCTTGATGATGTACGGCCTGCCCATTTCGGCCTGAATTTCCCTCGCGGGTCAAATATCGGTGCCCGAATCTCCTTTACCACCATGTCTCCTTCGACCAAATCTCTGGATTTCACCTTCTTGTTGAATGCGCGGGCGATTCTTCTCTGATATCCCTGAATGTGGTACAATGCCCGTAGCCGTCTTTCATCAAACAGCATTAGCTCTGCGAATCTATCGCTCAACCAATCAGCCTCATTGACCTCGTTTTCTATCAACACCCTCAAAGACGGCACTTCTAGCTCAATGGGAAGCACCGCCTCCATCCCATAGACTAGAGAATAGGGTGTTGCCCCCGTCGGAGTACGAGTAGAAGTGCGATACCCCCATAGTGCTAATGGTAACTTCTCATGCCAATCTCTAGACGATTCGATGGTTTTCTCCAAGATATTCTTGATTGACTTGTTTGCCGCTTCCACTGCTCCGTTGGTTTGCGGCCTATATACTGTTGATTTGTGCACCTGAACATTGAATTCCTCCAACACTTCTGCCGCCCTCCCTTTGAAATGCACACCATTGTCCGACACGAAAGCATTGGGGACCCCATATCGGTCGATGATGTTTTGCTTGATAAAATGAGACACTTGTACTGCAGTCAATGTAGCGTATGAAGCTGCTTCTACCCATTTTGTGAAATAATCAATTGCCACCAATATGAATTTGTGCCCATTCGATGCTGATGGCGTGATTTTCCCAATTACGTCTATGCCCCATACCGAGAAAGGCCAAGGCGTCGCCATCGTATGTAATTCTGATGGTGGAACGTGCATGAGATTAGCATGTACTTGGCATTTGTGACATCTTCGCACATACTGAACACAATCAGTTTCCAGAGTCAACCAGAAATACCCTTGCCTCAAAATCTTCTTCGCCATCATTAATCCACTCATGTGAGGGCCACAGATACCTTCATGAATTTCCTCCATTACCCTCTTCGTGTCGTCACCATGAATACATAATTTGTGCATGCCGCAGTATGACCTTTTGTACAGCCTTCCACCGCAAATGATGTATTGTGACGCTAACCTTTGTAATGCTATCCGATCTTTCTTGTTTGCTCTTCTGGATATTCTCCTTTCTCAACCAGATTCCAAATATCGTGGTACCAAGGCAAGCCATCGTCAATTTCATCAATGTTCATCACATATTCATAGGCTGGCTTGTTCCTTTGTTCGATCATGATGGGCCTCATTCTTACCCCAACAGGCAATTCTACCATGGATGCCAGGGTAGCGAGAGCATCGGCAAACTGGTTCTTCATCCTTGGTATGTGAGTAAAGGTGACTTGCTCAAATCGATGGATCAGATCGTCTAGGTCCTTGTGGTATGGCTTCAACTTCTCTTCCCGCACTTTCCAATCACCGTTGGCCTGGGAGACCACCAAATTTGAATCTCCTACCACCTCCATCTTTTTCACCCCAATTTCCAGAGCAGCTTCCATTCCGACAATACACGCCTCGTATTCTGCCTAGTTATTGGTAACCTCGAAGTTTAACTTGAAAGAGAGGGGAATATGCGGGCCTTCTGGTGAAACCAACAATATGCCGATCCCGAACCCTTTCTGATTTGCAGCTCCATCAAAGTACAATTTTCAAACGTCTTCCGATACCGTCATGACATGTTCATCGGGAAATTGAAATTCTGTATCTTCTGGCCCCTGAATTGGATGATCTGCTAGGAATTCTGCCACAGCCCTTCCTTTTACTGATTTTCGCGTCATATATTTGAGTTCGAATTCAGCCAGTAGAAGCAACCATCGTGCCAGTTTTCCGGTGAGCGCTGGTTTTTCGAATAAATACTTGAGGGGATCCATTCGAGAGATTAACGTCACTGAATAGGCTAGCATGTAATGCCTCAACTTTTTGGAGGCCCAAACGAGGGCCCAACATGTCTTCTCCAACGGGGTATATCTTTCTTCCGCTCCCACCATCTTCTTACTTAAGTAATAAACGGCTTTTTCTACCCCAGCTTCTCCTTCTTGTGCCAACATGCACCCCATTACCGATTGTGACACGGATAAGTAAAGAATTAATGGCCTACCAGGTATCGGCGGCATCAGCACTGGTGGATTCTGGAGGTACTTTCGAATTGCCTCGAACGCCTTCTGACATCTATCGTCCCATCCGAACGGCACCCCTTTCTTGAGCAGGTGAAACATCGGCTCGCAAGTTGAGGTTAACTTGGCGATGAATCTACTGATGAACTGAATTTTTCCGAGGAAACTCTGAACTTCTTTCTCCGTCTTTGGCGGCTCCATTTCCAATATTGCTTTGATTTTTGACGGGTCAACCTCGATTCCCCTGGTGGTGATCATGAATCCCAACATTTTGCCAGCCGCGACTCCGAATGTGCACTTCTGCGGATTAAGACGCATCCGATACTTCCGTATCCTTTCAAAGAACTTGCGCAATGCCGGGAGGTGTCCTTCTCTCTCTTTTGCTTTTACAATCATGTCGTCCACATAAACCTCGACCTCTTTATGTATCATGTCATGTAACAAGGTCGTTGCGGCTCGTTGGTAGGTTGACCCAGCATTCTTCAATCCGAACGGCATGACTCGGTAACAGAACGTCCCCCATTCAGTGGTGAAGGTTGTTTTCTCTCGATCTTCTGGTGCCATCAGAATCTGGTTGTATCCCGAGAATCCATCCATGAATGACAGCAGTGCATGCCCTGCTGTATTATCCACTAGTACATCAATGTGTGGTAAGGGAAAGTCGTCCTTTGGGCTGGCTTTGTTCAAATCTCTGAAGTCTACACAGACCCTGACTCTCCCATCTTTCTTGGGCACTGGCATAATATTTGCAACCCATTGCGGGTATTCAGTTACCATCAGAAAACCGGCGTTGAACTGTTTAGTAACTTCCTCTTTGACCTTTTCAACCCAATCTGGCCTGATTTTTCTCAATTTCTGTTTCACTGGTTTCGAGTCGGGATACAGGGGAATTCGGTGTTGCACAATTTCAGGATCGATTCCGGGCATATCTGCGTGGGACCAAGCGAAAACATCTTCAAATTCTTTGAGTAAATCAACGAGTGATTCTTGTTCCTCCGAAGATAGCCCGGATCCGATTTGAACCATGCGAGGGTTTTCCTCATCTCTCAATTTAATTGAAATCACTTCTTCTTTTATTGGCTGAGCATGCCTTTCATTTTCCCTTTTGATTAGAGACTTAAGTTCTTTGGGTATTTCTCCCTCAATCTCGGTCTCGTCATCATCAGGGTCAACGCAATTTATTTCGGGGACAGCAAAGTAAGCAAAATCAGAATCCATTTCATTCATGAAACCCGCAGGGGTGCAGTACATAGCAGTGGACTCGAACTCAAAAGAAAAACTACAACCTGGAGTGGCACGAGGCGCGATCTCCGACTCAAAGACAGAAACAGACTCAGACTCGGGATTAGACTCGGACTCGGTGAAAGTGCCAGTGAATTTTACAACGGGTGTGAAAGCGCAATTCTTATATCCTCCTACATCATCCACGATCAGCACGCTAGGGTCTTCAAAGACCTCCTGCCCGAGCATCATCACTGCTGGCTCCTCTTCATCCTTACCTGTTAGACTGACATCGTCGAACATTGACATCAAGACCCCACCATCCAGAGCCTCCACCCAGTCTGTTTTCAGGTCTTTCATCAATTTCTCGACCTTTCCATGCTCGTCTTCGCCGTCCCAAACATCATTAGCAAAGATTTCAAATCCAGGGTGCACCTCTCCACTTATTTCGCTTACAAATGGCTCAGGTTGGCCATGATACGGTGCATTTGACCCTTCACAAAGCGCATCTGGCGATTGGCACTACTCTCTGCCTCATTGGTCTTACCCTTTCGCTTACCCTTCGATGCGGGTTCGTATCCTAATCCAAAACGGCCTCGCTAGGAGGGGAAATCTGGAAATTGAACCACCCCTTGGCGGGTTCGACCCAAGCCAGTGCCTGGTAAATACGACATCCTCCTCATCATTTCGAGAACTGTGGTGCTGATTGAGAAATCATCATCAATGCGAAGTGTAAACACACCATTGGATGTATCAAAAGCAAACCCCCCGAGTTGAACATCATTCTCATCATGCATAATTTCTAACAGGGGAGCATTATCTTCAGCATGGGGGCGAATGCCCGTGTCTCCGTAAAGGGTAATCGTCCCATTTTCTAATCCGAGCAATACTTTCTGATGTAGAGTGGACGGGACTGCCATAATATCGGGTCGATGCATCCAAGGACGACCCAACAGCAAATTGAATGAAGCCGGAATCTCAAGTACATGAAACTCCACCGTCGACTTAAACCCTTCTACAGCAATCTCCATTTCGACGGTACCAAGTACACTGCGACGAGTGTTATCGTAAGCCCGAACAGTGAGGTCAGATGGAGTGAAATCCTTCGGTTTGAGTCCCAAGCATAAAGCCGTCCGGAGAGGACAGACATTGAGCGCAGAGCCATTGTCTATTAACACAACGGGGATCCATTTCCCCATGCACTTCATGGTCACGTGCAAAGGTTTGTTGTGATCGGTCCCTTCCAGCGGGAGATCAGCCTCGGTGAAGGTTACTACATGTTTGGCAGGTTTGGTAGCAACAGTGGGTTTGGTAACAATAGCGGCCATCATGGCTTCTGGGGTGATATCAGGTGCAATCTCCATGCAGGACAATGCATGAGCCAGCTTCTGACGATGTTCGCTGGAGCTCATGAGTAGCCCCCAAACAGTTAGAGCGGCTGGGGTTTTCTCAAGATGTTTTTGGATGGGATTCTCTTCAGCTGTTGGTAGGGGTTTTGAACGAGGCACGCGACCATTGGCCGCGGAGGTAGCATGGGATTGGTTGGCTGGTGGGTCGAAAAGGTTTTGAAAATCAACAGGATCGGCCATCGGGTCATTGGGGTTGGTTAGGTGATTTGGAATTGGGTTATTTTGTGGAGCTGGGTTATAAGGTGGCTGGCTTAGGGATTTAGGTTGTGGGTTAGAGGTTTCTCCAGTGTAAACCTGAGGCGGCTGATAAAATCGTCCGCTCCGAAGCAAGTGAAGAACCGAATCAATATCGTCCCCCCATAGATCGGTGTAATCCGTGTAAAGGTCAACAAGATCTCCTTCTGCCTTTCTCTTCCCTTTTTCAATGCTGGTTCCTTCTAAACCCTTAATAATTCCTTCCACAATCGCTTCGCTCCATACATCTTCTTTTTCCATCGCTGCCTCATTAACGGCCCATACTTCGTCTTTTCCGGCCCACAGCGGTGAGAGCGATATGCCTTCGTTCTGATTGACCCACACTTTGGCCACGACATCTTCCTCCATCTGTTGTCCCCAAACATCGGGTAAACCACCGTTCAACACCATGATATTATAATCCTCTGGAATTTGCGCTTGGGGTGCCGGAAGATTTTCATCGATTATGTAATCATAAGGTGCGAGCTCTATTCCCTCTGTCATTCGGTTTACGGCATGTTCACTCATCATAGAGAAATCTGGGCGGCCTTCCCACAGCGGTGGCTTTGGAAAATACGTCTCATCAAAGAGCATGGGAAGTGTAGACCCACCCAAAGGATCATTGGGGTCCTCAGGCTGCCATTTATTCGGCGTGGGATTCCATTCAACTTTCTGCACGTCATTGGACGCCTCAATCTCTCCCGTCCCATTCTGTCTTTGACCTTCTTCTACAGGTAATGGCTCAAACCGGTTTGGAGGCGCGAATCCATCAAGTGGCCCTGTAAACAGCAGATTACCCAAAGCATCAAGCAGGGGTTCTTCGTCAAACTGCTCATCTTGCGGCCATACTTCCACATCAGTAGCCACCATTTGCTCATATTCTCGTGCTTCTATGGCCATTATCAGATCACCCCATTTCTGCCAAATGGTGGGGGTTAAATGTGCATCCAGAAAGCACACATCAGATTCGGCTGGTATAGGTACAATGGGCTTAGGATCTATTTCTGGTACAATGAACTGGCTTGGGTTAAATGGAGTGGGATTTAAGTCCTTTTGAGTGGAGCTGAGGGTAATTTTGACCTATATCGACATTCCTCTTGTGTGCTGGCAAAGGGTTGGTGACAACATTGGGCTTTTCGGTGGGGTCTCGGATTTGTTTATTGTCAATGAGATCCTGAATCTCATGACGCAGCCGCTGGCACTTTTCGGTGGGATGGCCAGGAGTTTGATGGAAGATACAGAAGGTATTCGGGTTATAGCTTGGTGGAGGATTTTGTGGAGGTGGAATTGGTTGGAGAGGTTTGATTTTTCCCTGTTGTACGAGCCGCTCGAAGATAACAGGTAGAGGTAAAGGGAGAGGGGTGAAGATACGCCGAGGTCTTTGGTTCTGTGGTGGTTGAATTGGTTGAGCTGATTGGGACAAGATAGCATTTACTGGTTCAGTTCTATGTGGTTGATGATTCATGGAGTTGGACGAAGTACCGGCTGAGTAACTGGGGTTCGCATATAGAGATGAGGGTTCCCAATGTAATTGCGTTTCGGTTTGGGGACTGAATCTCCTTTCTTCAATACCCCACTTTGCAAGGCTTCTTCAATTGACAAGCCCGTCTCAAAGTAAGTTGCAAAATCATGGGCTTGAGCCGTCACCATATACTGAGCCAAATCAGACTGAAGGTTCTTGGTTATGATGCGCATTTGGTCTTTGTCACTGGGACGATCTGTCATTTGCGCGGCCTTTGCTCTCCATCTTTTCACAAAGTCTGCGAACGACTCTTTTTCCCTCATCTTAATGCTTTCAAGTTCGCGGGTAGTGACCTTAAGCTGAACATTATACTCATATTGCTTGATGAAAGAGGCCACCATTTCTTCCCAAGTTCGTCTCTTCGAGATATCGAGAGACAAGAGCCACTGGAGTGCGGGCCCGGTGAGAGTTTCGTGAAACATTTGAGCCATGGCAGGCTCATCGACCTCTTGTAGCGAGAGGGAGCTTACGTATGCTTGAACATGTCCTCTTGGATCCCCAGTTCCATCAAACTTCTCGAAGTCCACATGTTTGAACTTCTTAGGGAGCTTAGCGCCCGAGAAGATGCAAAGTTTGTTCATATCAAAGCCGGTAATGGCACGTTTCTCACTCTTGGCCATAGATTCTTCCAGCTTAAGTATTTTAGCCAGCATTTCAGCCAATTGGGGGTTCTCAGGGGGTTGTTCCGGCTGTTCCTCAAGAGGAACCTCTTGATCCCGAGCTTCAGCATCGGGTATTTGCTGCTGAGGTGGGGGCAGTCGGCTCTGGATGTTCACCATAATTGCCATGAGTTGGGCAATTCGAGTGTCACTCCGGACCCTATCATCATGCATTTCCTTTCTTATCTGTTCGATCTCATTAGGGGGGTCATGTCCCTGCTCAGCCGACATGCTCGTTTCTGCCTTTGGTGATAAGGATCGAGACAATCTCTGTCCTGGAGGTCGAGCCCAAACAGGTAAGGTCTTCTTCTTCTTTGCAGGCCCAATGGTTTAATACTGAATCATAAAGCAAAAGTCGGACTCAGTTCATAGCCTTCGATTACTAAGTACAAACAAAAGGGTGCCTATGATGCACGTGCCACTTCCTCGCCCAAAGTTAGTCCTATTTCTAGGCCTAGAGATTAAACTACCGGTTTCAGATCTCACTTGGAACCGCTCGCACAGAAGATTGAATCAACACCACGGGTAGGTCGTTTACTCGGCAAGTACGGCGTTTCAACCTAAGGCCTAAATGTTGACGCCGTAGTGCTTTTCCTGACCATCCGAGACAAAGCAATGAGGTGTCGCCATCCAGATACAATCGGTTCCAAGGCTAGTCCGAAATGCGGGTGACCGTTCGAGCACGATCAACACTGGAGGTATCTCAAACTCCATGGATTTAGAGTCTCCTAGACTTCATGTATCACCTAGGGTCAGTCTACCGGGTCCAAATCTCACTTAAGACCATTGCACAGATGATTTTTCAACACCCCGGGTAAACCATTACTCGATGGATACGGCGTTTCAACCTAAAGCCTAAATGTTGACGCCATAGCATTTTTCCAGGTTATCCGAGACAAAGCAATTTGGATGTTGCAACCCAGATACAAATGGTCTTAAGGCTAGTTTGAATCACGGGTGGCCGTTTGGGCACGGCCAACACCGAAGGTATCTCAAACTCCATGGATTTAAAGTCTCCTAGACTAACTTAGACAGTTTTTGGAAGGTTGCCCCAATCCTCAAGTTTTCTTTTAAGTAACATGCCCCTGATGTTGGATAATCGAATTTGGGAAATCATGATTCACACGAATTCTGACAACGATCTAGAATCGGATGCCTAAGGGCGATTAACCCACTTTCGAGTCAAGGTCCCTTAAACCCGTTTAGATCGTTGTTAGGAAGCTGTTGATTCAAATTTTCCCATGTCCGATTGTCCTAAAGGCCAACTCATACGAACAACGTGTATGTGGGATACACGACTCATCATCGAGCCGAGGCAACCTTCTACTAACTGCCGGGAAGCTAACTTACACCATACTGACAACAAGGATATGTACCGATGTGAGTGTATGCATGTATGCAATATGGCATGCTTAGAAAAACGGTAACACGTAGCACGAAACAGGATGGAGCACATAATCCTAACACATGGGTTGGTTAACTAACGTGGGGTTTTATGGTTATCTATATGCAAAGACCGGTTTTGGTTTGAAAAGGGTACCCCGGACTCAAAGCCAAAGCTGTCTCCCACCGCCAAGGATCCCGCAAGGCGATGGTAATAACAACAATTGTGACTCATCACGGTCGGGGGGTGCTGGGCATTTCGGGATTCCCCATCACCGGCAAGCCGGGCGGGATTGCCGAAACACGCCAGCGGAGGCTAGTAACCATGCACGTGCAATGCAAAAAGTCCATAAAAACAACATTTTCAAAATCTTTTAAACATTTTTCAAGCTTAGCTCTCAATAATTAATACATATTTTAATAAAATCACACATAAGTGTAATAATACTAAAATATATATTAATTAGAGTCCCCAGCAGAGTCGCCAGCTTGTGAACACCCCGCGGAAAACGCGCGACGTATTGTCCACGAAAATTGGTTTGTTTGTTTTTAAAAAAAAATGGTTTGATTGTTTGAATGAAGTCGCCACCCGGATTTGAGGACCGTACCCGAGAAACCTTTGAAAAATGACTCTTTTACCCTTGATATGGAAAATGCTTTACCGGTCTCCAAAATGAGATTTCTCGGGTCCGGGAGCTAGGTTACGAGAGGGGAAGGAATTCAAAGCACCCCTCTCGCCCGATGAAACCACCGGTCTCTACTAAATGCTTGGAAAATCTAGAAAACGTTGTTTAGATGGACTTTTGATTCACATTCATGCAAGAACACAACGAATACATCAAGAAAGTTAATGAAATATGCGATTATGCCCATGGAAAACACTGTGAATGGACGGCTTATGTACTGGAAGTACAGATTTTACGCTAGAATACCGCCAAAATGCCTCAAAATGGCCCAGAGATTGATTATGAAATGTGCACCAGAATAGGGTCCAGGCGCCTGAAGGAGGATGGTTCAGGCGCCTGGATCGGGTTCAGGCGCCTGAAGGAGGATGGTTCAGGCGCCTGGATCGGGTTCAGGCGCCTGAATGAGGATGGTTCAGGCGCCTGGACCAGAATCTGATACTCGAAATGTTTTCCTGTTTTGATGATTTTCAAACCACTCTCAAGCTCTCTACTGGCATGGATGACCAGGAAGAACTTGAATGGGTTCCCCCTCAGGGCCTACTTGGACGAGTTGGTAGGATAACTACCTTTTTGGTTTGATCAAAGACTTGGAATGGATTTTTGGAAGAGATTTTGTAAGGATATGGTTCTGATATCTGAGGTTGCTGAACTAAGGAATGATTTCGTAGAGACTTGGACGAAGTTCAGTTGGTTGGGGTATGTAAATGATGGATTGGTGAAACCAAAGAGTGGTTTTTGGGGTTGAAAGGGGTTGTGTTTGAAGGATGAGTGATGAGTTGAGTTTTCTGGAGAGTTTGCAGCAGGGTAGCAGTATCGAAAAGGGGTAATGTTCTCTCTCCCCCCTCAAGTGAGAAAGGAGAGCCTTATTTATAGACAACCAAGGGTCCAAGAGGGCCACTTTGGGTCTTTCAAAAGGGTGAGGGGTCACCTAGGGGGAGGGAAGAGAATGTGCTGGGATGTCCCCCAGGAAATCTACAGCAAAACCCACCAGGATCTCGCTCCCGTCCACTAACAAACGTAAAACACATTTAATCTGGACTGATATCCAGGCGCCTGAAGCATGTGATTCAGGCGCCTAAACTGAATCCAGGCGCCTGAAGCATGTGATTCAGGCGCCTGAACCCCTTCCAGGCGCCTGGACTTGATCAATCCAGGTGCCTGAAGGACCAATCCAGGTGCATGTATTTCAAGGTCTTGGGACATTCCGGAGCTCCGAGGGGTGTTTTGGTGTTTTAGTGGGAGGTTAATGGAGAGGTTTTCTTCAAGTCTTGATCAACCCTTGCATGTCCTCATTAGGCATTTTCATCATCGGGGAAGTTCCGGGATCCTGAAGGTCCAGATTGGGGTGTCTACAAGAGAGTCTATATGATATGTTATCATGGATTGTCAACCTCCCAATGATTTTAGGAACTTGGCTTATCTGTTTGAAATATAATACAAATACAAATCAATTTGTTAACAACTTTTGCAGACACACATAAAACATATGTTAGAGATATACTATATTGGTTAATTTTGAAAAGATGAAAAAAAAATCATAAAATATCAACAGATGTACCAACAGATAGGTATATTGCCCACAATATAAAAACAAATAGGTTTACCAACAAATATACAGACACATTAACAGATACACATATACCAACAGAGCTACATAGTTTGAAACTACAGATATACCAATAGAATAACAGCTTAGGTGTTCCGAAACTACAAAAGCAAGAGAAAAACGAACAAATATACCAACAAGAGTAATAGATAAGCCTGAATTAAGAGTAAAACAGGGTGGGAGGATTCTTAGATTCGTAATAGGGCCGGCCCTTTGTAAGACCAACAAAATGAATGTCTTAGGCGTTGTAAACCCCACATGTGGAATGAGGCAGGTGAATAGAGTAGATAACACAACTACTTCCAAAACAAAGTGGTAATCGACAACAAAAGAAAGAGCAAAAGAGATTTCGATGTTTGAATAATCGTTCCATTCAATAGCTAAAAGTAGTGTTTCTGGAATGTAGGATGGTATACGGTGGATTAAAACAGTGGTTGTGGATGAAGATCGGACTAGGGTTTCGACTAAGAACTATGATCGCCCTACGATTTTGACTTAGAATTAACGACGATTCTAGACGGTTTGCCTTGTTCGCCTTCCTACTCACTGTGTGTGTATATTGGAAAATTTACACACAAAAACTTACACACAATATACCCAAACACACACACGCAAGTGTGTGGGCTCCACACACACTGTAGTTTTTGCGTGTGTGTCGTGTTGTTGGTGTATATTTGCATGTGTGTGTTCCTTTGGTTTCTCTTTCTTTTGTTTTGAGGGTATTTTCGAAAACCGGTTCACAAATGTCATGGCGCCAATAAGGGAAAATTTGATATCGTAATTATGGCAGAGACCCCTATGGTATGTCTTCCTCGCCGAAGGACCCTTTTCCTTTATATACACTCTTGTCTTCATGAGACAAATTTGTAAAAGTGACTTCCAGTTTATATCTTATGATTTAGTGGTACAGATTTATAACTCTCCTTAAAAATACAAAATAAATAAATAAATAGTAGAGCGCATCAAACATCAATTTTCTTTTACTTCAACACTCATGAATTTACGCCGAGATCTTTGCCCGAACCCAGCACCATTTTAGGGAATTGATATTGGAACTTCATTTTTCTCTATTGGTACTCTTTTTTTTGTCTTTACATGTAAAATGCAAGAGTAAGTTTATCTAATAAAGACAAAAGAATGAAGTGCCAATAGAGAGAAGGGGAGTGCCAATAACACTTCCTCGTTTTATGGAGGTCCAAGATCAAATTGCAAATGGAAACTGTGCCAAACAGAATGGGCCTGGGCCCAATCGATAAAAGGTTCAAGGTCTTTATCTTGCAGCCCATGATAATCGTTCTTCTATGAACACGAATGTCGGGTTTCAGTTATAACTGATTACTACTGATCTCGCCTTACTGAATTGGAAGTCTGTGTGTGTGTGTGTGTGTGTGTGTGTGTGTGTGAGAGAGAGAGAGAGAGAGAGAGAGATGAGGAAAGAAGTGGTGGTGGTGGTAGCGGTTGCGGCTGTGGTGGGGGCGGCGGTGGTGGTGAGGCAGTGGAAGCGGAGGAGAGAGCGGCGGTGGAGACAGACGCAAAGAATTCTACGGAAGTTCGCGAGGGAGTGTGCCACTCCAGTCCCAAAGCTGTGGCATGTGGTTAATGACTTGGTCTTGGAAATGCAATCAGGCTTAATCGCTTCATCGATTGGTGATGAAGATCATGATCAAACCAACCTCGCCATGCTTGTCTCCTACATCAATCCCCTCCCCACCGGGTCTCTCTCTCTCTCTCTCTCCCTCTCTCTCGGTCTTCGATATCTCACGGTTTTCGGGTGCCGCTTACGCGCACCTAGACGGACTCGGGGTTCTTGCAGTGGCCAGGCACTACATCCTGGAAATCTTCATTTGGGTTTAGAACCGTTCATATTTCATTTTTTCATGAATGTTGAGCACATTATGATTTTTTATTTTTTCATTTCAATGGAGACAAATTTGTGTATTCCATATAAATAGTATCCAAATATATGCACATGTCGATAGATGCATGGAGACTTGGCCATGTTAGGCCGATTTGTAGGCGCATTCTAGATTCTCTTCAATGATAGAAATAGTTATTTTCTTTTAAATGAGCAAGATGGTTTTTTTTTTTTAAATATTAATGTCTTAGGAAGCTCGACGAGCTAAATAACAATTTCGGTTTCAAAATAAGCCACAAACCGGCCTTTTAGAATTAGTTGAGTTGTGCGTAAGTTTGTTTGAATACCTGAGTTATAAAAATAAAAAAATTAAGCCTACATTCCTTTCACTACTGCACGATAGTATTTGATGATAAAGTACTTGTTTGTCAATGTGAGGTGGGCAGGGATGAGAAGGGATTGTACTATGGGGTGAATCTAAGGGGTGACAATTTCTTGATCTTGCGAGCGCGACTTGGAGGGAAAAACGAATCGATATCTGAACTTCAGAGGGAGGAGATCAGCATTCCCTCCGATGTCATGGCTGCTTCTTCTAAGGTATTGCCCACGGATTTCTCCTTACTGACAATTAGTTTACGTTGAAACAATCACTTTAGAAAGTCCCTTTTGGGACATCCGATAAAATCACTTTAGAAAAGATTGATTTTCTAGAAAATATATGATCGTTATAAGGGTGTTTTGATCCTAAATCCCTACTTGTTAAACACAAGAATGTTGTTCCGGAAACATCAATATTCAACAGTAATTGGTGTTTAACAGTTTAAGTGCACCTTTCCTCCAGGAATTGTTTGACTTCATAGCTCTTAGACTATCAGTATTTATATCAACACATGGTGAGAGTACTGAAGATGCTGCATCAACAAGGCAAAGAAAACTGGGGTTTACCATTTCGTATCCGGTGGACCAAATTGCAGACTCCAGAGGAAAGGCCATTAAATGGAAAAATTTAACAGTCGATGATACAGTTGAGTTTTCTTAACCTTCTACAAAACAACATTATCCTAAACTCACCCTTTGTTTTGCTAACACATAATCTTTTTATATCATAAATTTACCTTGAAATTACTTATTTTATTTTAGCACATGATGTTATTGTCGTTTACTCTGCATTGTCATAAATTAAATCAGGTTGGGAAAGAGCTGGTAAGTGACATGAATCAGGCCTTGGAGAAACACGGTGTCGACATGAGCGTTTTTGCATTGGTAAGCACTTTTTTTTTTGGCACGTTGTTATGTGTTTGCTTAGAGCTAAATTACCGTGATATTGCAACAGCAATTGTAGCATTCACCGTAAAAGGTACATTTTCAGTAGAATGCTGATAGATAAAAAGTTGCTACAAAATATATATTTTTCCCAGAATCACATTTTACAGTACTTCGAATACATTTTTTCCCGTAAACATAATTCCCAAAGGTCTCGAGAAAAAGAGATAAGGAGGTAAATTTATCGTTCTGCTTTTCCTTTATAGTTCACTCCACAAATCTTGATCCAAACACGGCCTTGTGCAGGTTGATGAAGCTATCGGGGATTTGGCTGGAGGTCGATATTACAAGAAAGAAACTTTTGCTGCAATTACCCTTGGGATGGGAACAAATGCTGCTTATGTTGAATCAGCACAAGCAGTTCCCAAATGGAATAACCCACACCCGAATCAGAAGAATTGGTTTGCATACATATATAACTAACATTACTAATCTTCACATTATTATTATACTAAATAGAGACTTGTAAATAAATCTGCTCACTTTTGCAGGTGATTAACATGAAATGGGGAGGCTTCGCTTCGTCTCATCTTCCAATAACCGAGTTTGATATTTCTTTAGATGCTGAAAGCTCAAATCCTGGTTCCCAGGTACACTGGGGTTGATTTAACCACTTCTTTTCTTTTCCTCTTGTTCGAAGATATGTCAGTTTGTTTACTGCAGCTCGGCTACTGCTTTCGCTTATGAAGGAAAAACAACTCAAAAAAGTTGAAAAATATAGATAACCCGAAAGCTTCATTTTTAGTTTCCGGTTTGACTTTGAGCAGAATCAGCTTGTACCATAACCTGAGCTGCCACAGAACACCCTGACTGCCGACTGGTAGTCATATGATTTTGTTCCCGATGATGGATAGGATTGTACTTTATACTATTCGAATTTTCATTTGTTTCAGATCTTCGAAAAGCTCATTTCAGGAATGTATTTGGGAGAGGTTGTTAGGAGAGTATTGCTGAAGATGGCCAAGGAAACTGCTATATTTGGGGAGACCGTACCACCCAAACTTGCAGTTCATTACATGTTGAGGTACAGAAGTTCTGATCTTCTATGATTTATTGTATTAAGCATGTTTGCTGTCTGATACTAGTTTAGGTTTCAGAAATTCTTATAGCTACCCCTTGTTGATTAATCATTCAAGAGGTTCTGCAACTCCTAATTCTACTTCTCAGTTAATTTCAGTCTCCTTTTCGTTAAATCTTTTATAATTGGTTGTCATGACCAGCTTGCGCACTACTTTTCCACATTGTAAATGCCAATCAGTCACACATTTATTTGTTGCCGGCCATCACAACATATTAATCTATGGGATGGAATCTGTGTCAAAAGAAATTCACTTTCTTAGGACAAACACTGCTTTCATTTTCTTCATTGTTGATTTCCATTTTCCGTTTGACAAATTTAGGATGAAAATTTTGGGTGAAAAACAATGAATAATTTGCAGACAAACATTATTTTCATGTACGTTTCACTTTTATGCACATTGCAAAAAAAAAAAAAAACCTCGAAAATGCAGAAATGCCATCATTTTTTTTGTGTGTGTGTGTGTTTTCTGGAATGGGTCAGTTTCTCAAAAAAATTCCTGAAAACAGTTCCAAATGTAGTCTGCTAAAGGAAATTTCTTCTGAGAAGGTTAAAAGTTAAGACAATACCAAACAGGCAGGAGTGTTTTGGGGAAAAAAAATTATACTTGAAGATCTAACAGGTAACTCTTGACGATTGAAACAGGTCCCCTGACATGGCTGCAATGCATCAAGATACCTCGGAGGATCATGAAGTCGTCGATGAGAAACTAAAAGAATTATTCGGGGTAAAATTCAACTGCTTCTATTTTTTTCAATTTTCGACTAAGTATTGTAATATCATCGTTCAATACCAAAAAAAAAAAAAAATCCCCCGTACTCTTGCCTCATATGGAGTTACAATATTGTCCTGTCATGTGTTAATTTGGATACCGTTCAATTTTTTTTTTGGTTAATTTGGATATGTATTGCATGGATAAGACATAAGAAGAGCAGCCATACAAACAAACAAAAATAAAAGGAAGTTTGAAAGTCAATTACCTAATCAAAATGTATTTCCAATTACATGACAGATTACTAATTCCACTCCAAAGGTGAGAGAAGTCGTGGCCGAGGTCTGCGACATCGTGGCGGAACGTGGGGCCCGTCTGGCCGGAGCTGGTATAGTAGGGATTATAAAGAAGCTTGGGAGAATTGCAAACAAGAGGAGTGTGGTTACAGTGGAAGGTGGGCTTTATGAGCATTACAGAGTGTTTAGAAACTACTTGCACAGCAGTGTTTGGGAAATGCTTGGGAACGAACTCTCGGACAATGTTATCATCGAGCATTCTCATGGCGGATCTGGAGCCGGATCGCTCTTTCTTGCAGCTTCCCAAACACAAAATGCAGATTTTCCCAGTAGTTGAATTCTGGAATTATACTACAAATTTATTTATTTATTTATTTTTTGGGGGGTGAAAGAAAGCAATTTTTTTGACATTTTTCGCGTTTTGGTGTTGTCGGATAGATTCTGAAAGTAATTTCTTTTATATGATGAACAAGCAGTCGTTTATTTAGAACATTGGAATATCATCGATGAAGTGTTTTTACGTACAAAATAAGGAAAATTCTACAATACACACCCCTTAAAAGTGTGTACAATATGCACCCATTCTGTGGCCATATTGTGCCATCTCATTGGCAATCGTAACATTTTTTAGTAGTTCGTAACTTTTTCAGAAGTATGATTCGTAACATTTTCTATGATTCATAACATTTGGTGCGTTTCGTAACTTTTGTACAAAGAATTCGTAACTTTTATTAAAATTCGTAACTTTTGTTAATCGATTCATAACTTTCATAGGGGTGCATATGATACACACTCAAATAGGGGGGGTGTATTGTAGCCATTTCCACAAAATAAATGTTAGATTGTTTGAAACGAAAAATTCAGGATAATAAAAGGACTCTCTATTTACTGAATGAACAATGATACTTTTTTCCTTCAAAAATTTGAGTTTTTTAATTATCGTCGAATAATTAATTTTTGTTAGCTGTGGAATCGAACTTGAGGGCGAGTCCGGCTAGCGGGTCAAAGAGATTCCTTGCTTTCGTATTCCAGCTTCGACTCCCAGCAGCGGAATTCTTTATTTTTTCTTGGGCTTGAGTCTTGGAGGAGCTTTGTTATTTGACTAGAGACAATTCTAAAATTTTATTTAACGGTGACAAAAATATACAAAGTTTTAATTGTACATTAATAATACAATATTAATACGTCAATTGACGCGATTTTATGGGAACTTTTCTTCATAATTTTTACAAATAAAATCTAAAATATTTTTAAAATATAGAGATAATTGGAGGGTGTTATGAGGCCCAGGCCACGCTTACACCCCTAAGTCCGCTGATGTCTTTTTTTTTAGTTGTACAACTCCACATAAAGTATAAATTCTAATTTGGCGTCGTTGGCGATATTATATATGACTAAAAATCTTAAAATACATATACGGAGTTTTAGTGTATTTAACTTTTTATTTTTTCAGTGCCTCTCAAACAATTGCACAACCACCCTTATGGCCTTATCTCTGACTAATATTGTCCCCAACCCGATAATTTTTTTTGTTTTTTATCAGATCACCAACTCGAATTCCATTGGCAACTCCAGGAGTTCAAATTTTAAAACATGTGTTTGATAAAATTAATTGAGATCTATCAAACAAGATCCATATTAGTTATATAAATCATTAAAGATCTGAACAATTTTTTTTAGAGGTCCCAATTATGAAATAGTAACTAGGAGCAACAATTTGGGACGGAGGGAGTACCTCCTTAGCAAAACAGATCAATCTCTTCATATCATCAAAAGAACAAAACGAGTGACTAGGATTCAAACAAACCACACAAAGAGGGGGGGATGAAAGTTGGAGAATTATCCAGTGGTGTCGGCCCTAAATTTATGGGGGTTCATTTATGAATTTTCTAAAAAAAATTAACATAGTAGTAGTATTATTTTTTTTCCGCTGTGGGGTCGGCTGACCCCCTTATTTACATGTAGCGTCGCCCCTGTCGAATTCGTCATAGAAACCCTGTCATGTATGATAAAGTATTTTGCGTTGAACTGCAACACCTTTCTCCATAACAAGTGTGGCATATACACAAATTTATCGTAAATGCTACAAACTTTTGTAAATTGTATCGACAAATCTATGAAGAATGTTTTTTGATCCATGACTTGAGCAATTCTCCGAGCTTAGAACCCAAGAAGGATTGCCATACGGGCTCAACCGGCATATTGGGCCTCTTTATGGCCTCGGACTACCATAGATCTTAAGGACAGGAAAAACTTTGCCCCATAGTGAGCCCGGTTTATTGGGCCTATTAATGGGCTTGGACTCCCCTAGATCTTAAGGACAGCGAAAACTTTTTCCCGTTGCTCAACCCATTGTCATCCTTGTTTACTAGCGTTGTACCCGTTTTATAACTGGGATAATAGGGAAAAAATTCACAATAATTTTTTTCTATTCTAGTCATCGAATAGGCACGATGCTATTAAATTATAAAAATCAAGTAGCACTATCATTTTTTCCAATATCAACTTTTAAAATTGGGAAAAGGGGTTTAGGACATGTGCAGTTTCACCCCCTCACATTTGATTATCAGCTCATTACCCCCTGTGATTTGTGGACCAATGTGCACGGTTATTTTTTCTATCCAATTTAGTTGGAGGTGTGGTTCACTTGCCTATGTTGAGAAGGAATGTGAGTACACCAACAATTTTGAAACAAAACACCCTAATCTATCTCTAAAATTACACAACTGCCACCCTTCTTCTTCTCGCAACCTAATACCCATTATATAAATTTGTACATGTATAGCTATACAGATAGGTTTCGTAAGTCTAACTTTGTACGGCTATATATGAAATGGGGAGCCCTAAGAATTGGGTCACAATAGATTTTCATTACCCAAATGTATATCTAACCCAAACCACTGAACTCCAAACGAAAATCCCAATGCAAAATCAAACCGCGTTCTCATCGCTGATGTCGGCCACGACAACGATCGACTACTATTCTCTCCCTCTTCTCTCTACAAGGGGTGAACGCTTGAACTGGAGGAACCGAACCGGTTGTTTTTTTCGGTTCTTATATTGGCCGGTTCGCAAATTAATAAAATTTTGAGAACAGGTTCGGTTCCCAGTTTCTGAAATTTTTATCCCGGTTCGAACCGAACCGAACCGGTTTTAATTCAACCGAACTGATTCACAAAGTTCTCTCTCTTTCTGTCATCCTCGGTCTAAAATTGAAGCCGCCAATTTAATTCAACCGAATTGATTCACGCAAATTGTTTTTGTTTGGTAATCTGCTTTGGAAAAAATTGAAAACCTAGGTCTTAATGCAACTATCAATTCGGCTTCCCCACTCATTGTTTTTTTTTTGTAAAATTGGATGGAAAACATAACCGTACACTGTGCACATTGTTCCACAAATCACAGGGTGGTTATGTGCTAATAATCAAATGTGAGGGGGGTGAAACCGCACATGGCCTAAACAACAGGGGGTCAAACTGAATTTTTCCCTTTAGTTTTTTTGAATTTGAGAGAAAAACAACCCACTCCCCACTTCTATATCAATGGCCAACTTTCTCTCTAATTTTTTTCTCCATAATTCTCTCTCTCCAGTTTTGTGAGAGGAGGGAAAAGTAAAGAACAAAGGTTTGGGTAGTTATCTATTGCAGTTACCACTACACCTAATAAGATGCCACACATTTTTCAAAATTTAAAAAAACTACAAAATCTAGAAATTAGTAAGAATTGGAATTTGGAAACTTGGGAGCTTTCAACACATTTGCTAAAAGTATTGATAGATGCCCCAGTTATGAAATTCAATTTACAAGTGAAACAAGTTGAAAGTACTTTCCACCTCCCAAAAAACTTCATGAAGAGAAGATAAAGGATGAAAAACCTCATCCAATCAAAGTTTTAGTCTTGTAGTTTGTCCATTGCAATTGACAACCCAACAAGAAGAATTGGCGGATGGAGAAAAAGTAGGCACTGGAAGGACCACATGAACGAAGACATCCATAGAGACAAATTTTTCTGAAAAAAACCTGAAATCATTGATGCTTGATTTGGCTACTGGCATTAAACTGATCTTTCCTAACACTTAATGGGACCAATACCAGTTGGGTTTTGTTTGTTTGTTTATAAGATGAGATGGAATACATTTTCCAAGCCCGTACTCTGAGTAACCCACCAGATCTGATAAATTTTGAGCACACGAAAATTAGTGAATAGTTCACAATTTTCATTTTAGTTACAGAGGTCACTTTCAACACTCCAACAAAACTATCTCATTTATTTTCTTTTAAAATATTATTTTTTCTTTTTATTTTTTCATTTCTTCATCTTTCTCATTCCATTTGGAATTGAAGCCTTTTTTTTTTTTTTTTTTGTGCTTCGGAAACTTAAAAGTTAAACCATTAAAAGGAAAGCGAAGTCTTAAAGTTCATACATTAAAGGAAAAGGAACTAGTCTCTAACATGGCTCCTACTAAGGTAGTCATCGAGCACGAAAATGCAAACAGATTGCAGTGACTCCTCTGTCACCACCAGATCATCAAGTTGTTCTGCACCGGCCAAGCTAAATGGTCAGCACTAGAGTTAACTTCATGGAAGATATACGTGAGGAGTGATTGAGTTCGCATCAGAAGCATACGGGAGTCCCCAATCAGTTTGCTATTAGGATGATTAGCAGTAGACTCCTCATTGATTAGTGCGACCACATCAAGTGAGTCCGATTCAATCTTAATGTTGTTGTAGCCTTTCTCAAACATGATGGTGAGTCCTCGATATATACCTCATAATTTGGCCTCCAACCTTGAGACAGAATTCAGCTTGCCATAGTAACCAAATCCTACTTTACCATTGCTTTCATATACGCATCCATCGGTATTGAGTTTCACACCCGCTATCAAAGGAGGAAACAATATATAAGAATAGGGTTTGAGCTGCCATTGTAAAGGGAGAATTTAAATGCTTCGGTAATCTCGGAGGCATAGAATATGATGTTTCTGTGGCTCACAATGGTATCCACATCAAGATTTTCAAAACTTTTTTTGTTGCGATCTTTTCATATTTGCCAGATAATAACGATAAAAAGAGTTATATCGTTAATTCGTTATGATATTGAAGATTAGAGATGCAGATTGTCCACAACTCGTCAAGATTTGAGACATTATCAACAACTGAACTGATACTTTCAAAATACTCCATAGAACTACGTACAAAAAAAAAATCACACCTTTGTTGGACTAGTTATTTAAAATTCAATAAATTTTTTCTGAATAAACTTGAAATGATTTGTGTCATATGGCTATGGGCATTAATAACTGACGGTTCCTAATACTTAATGGGGTCCAATACCAGTTGGGTTTTGTTTGGAAGGTAAAAAACTAAAAAAGGTCCCAGGTCCCCCAATCCTCACAGCCCAATTGGACCACCATTTGCATTCCCATTTACGTACTCCAATATTGCTGGTTTTGGTGAATGGAACAAGTTTACGTACACTTAAACATTTGTTGTAACCTCGTCATTAAATCCCATGGCCATGAGAATGAGATTATGCTAGATGGAGTCCTGCTTCTTTATTTGTTCAAAATAAGTCGACATGCATATAAAATAATCTGAACACCTATAAAAGTGAGAGATAAGTTCTGGCCAATAACCTAGGGGCTTCTAACTCAACCATGTAACATATGGATCATTTGTACATGACAAATAGAAGTGACAAATTTGGGATAAGATCATCTTAAGATATCTGCTTATTATGGTTATCATGATGTTATCTGCTTAGATGAATGCAAAGCTACAATTGTGCGACTCTGTCACTATTGGGTGGTTTTCGCATTTTTTTAAAAACGCTAAAAGTGCTGAAGGGCCTAAAAATGTTAAAAGTAGTTGATGTATTGCAAGCAGATAACCTGTCTCGAAATCCGTATAACGTATTTAGTTCTATTAGGACTTTTAGAAGGGAAAAAAAAAAGGGGGGGAAACCACTAGCAAATGGTTACATGCATAATAGTACAAAATAGATCCTAAAATATGGTGTTCTACAAACTGACTTATTTGTAACAAGTCATGAAATTGATTGAGTGAAATTGAGTTAATGTAGTGTGAAACAATGACTTCTCTCATAAAGGGTATTTCAGTTTTGTAGAACAGACTCACTAAGGGCATCCTTATCAGGAGCACCAAATTTTTCACCAAATTTAACTTCAAAAACACCTTTTACAAATTTAGCAAGTCACTTTCTAAAAACTCACAAAATCAGACTCTCTATCCAAACCCCTCAAGTCTAATAAAAAAAAAACGTTTCCTTAAAATATTACTCTCCCCGTGCAAGACACTGTGTAAAAGTCACTGTGCATGTACTTTTATTGTGTAAACAACTATTAAAAGCGTTAGTGGGAAACACGTGTCATTCACACACTCCCCCCTGGCCTTTTCCTCTCTTGTTCCCCCTCTCTCTCTCTCTGACGCAACAACCACACAGCTCGAGAAAATTGTTCCGGAAGAGTTTGGTGCGTGAACAGTACCGCACCAAATTTGGTGCGGTACTGTAGCAAAGTTGCAAGTTTTACAAATTTGTAAAATATTTGTTAAGTCTGATTTTTTGGGGTTTTGTTACATTCTACTCATCAAATTTAGCCATGAGTTAATTTGTTATGTCTGATGGTGATGCTCTAAGTGCATTGAATTTAACTAATCAAGTCCTATAACTTGGCTACAAATCCCAATTAAGTCATCTTCCTAAGCATCTAGCTAGTGAAAGGATAGGGAAAACAAAGAGCTAGTGTTCAAAGTAGAAAGGACAATAATAACAGGCACCGAGGCATAAAAAATATAAAATGGATAGGATAATGTAATGATGCAACGTGTTTTCTGGAATGCACAGAAGAGGGCCATTGGGCCTGGGGATCCTTTTTAAATTAGCCACCCAAATCTCCTTCTAGGATTATTGGATTTTTTTTTATTTTTTATGATCAAGACAAGTTATTCTCTTAACATACATTAATTCAAAAAACCAAAAGCTAAAAGTTTAGTGAAACAGCTTACTGGACATCTTTAATAAGCGTGAAATTGGGTCGTACATTCCCAATAAGCAAACATCACACCCGATAACCACTCTTGTTACCTTCCCATGAAAATGGTCCACAATCTTGCTCAGATGAGACTATGACGCTGCTTTGTGTTTTTTCTCATTTCTTTTAAACACGTTAAACAAATCATCGGTAGAACTCACCAGTAAACTTCTGGTAGTAAGTAGACGGTGGCGATGAACTTACATACACAAGGTCAATTTCACATTTAGCGATGTCCAACATTCAGATTAATTACTGAATACCACCACACTCCGCAGACAACGTCCACGGCGACCCACTATATCAATACTAATCCAATGATAGCCATTTTTCAAACGGTGTCACACATATTGGCGTTGTAAATCTGTTGGCGTTGTAAATCTGTGTCGGTGGCAACATCTATATATTTGGACTGACAATACTGTTCACACGGAGAGATCATAGTCCTAAAATATTTTTGCCAATTATAACATAGGTAGATACAATTCATTCACACCATGTGAAATTAAAGGGAAATGATACATACACACAAATAATTTACCCACAAATGACTCAAACACACACGTGTGTGGCCCCCACACATACTATGTGTGGGGGCCACACACGTGTGTGTGTTTGAGTCATTTGTGGATAAATTTTGTGTGTATGTAGTGTTGCTCGAAATTAAATGACCAACATTATTTTCTTGGTCAAAGCAGGTGAATTAGTTGGTCAATGATTATCCATATAACTTTGATACCAGCCACAATATTAAAAGAAAACAGTCCTTGGGGACCTCACGATCAGCTACAACTCCCACGAAAGGGACACTTGCCTTTAAATCCAGTAAATGCTCATTTGCCCACAATTTCCTATATAAATTGCTATAGAGGGTTGGCCGTTTTGAAAGGGAACCAGACCCATCATGCGACACAGCCCACAAACTGAAATGGGGTTTTGTCCCTTTCAATGGCGTGGAAGGGCTGTTCGGTCACTTTCCTTTCCTGGAGCTGGAAAGTACTGTAGCTTGTGTGCTCCATCTTCACTCATGGGACTCTTGCCCCTATTTAGGACCATTTTTGTGTCTGTACAACATGGGCTGTTTCCGTAAGCTTAGGTCACCTCCTTACAACAAATGGATCATGTATAGCCCCTTTTCTGATAAATCAAGGTCCTCAGGTTAACTTATGCATAATCGAGTTCCTCATATTAGCTTAACCATTCATTTTTGGAAATTAATTCCACGATCCACGAGCGACGAGATCCCTTAGTAGTGCCTAGAGGGTTTCAAACCTAAAATTATACCTCTAAAGGCAATTAGATAGTAGTACTTATAAGTTATAAGGAAATCTACCCCAACGATCATTGGTTGCGGTTGGGTCCTTTGGGAGTGTACCTCACAACAATACCTTCCTCTTCAACAAACTATGAACTAAAGGCCATTACATATATACTCCCATCCGTCCCTTTTTTAAAATGTTGTTTTATAAATCCAACTTATTAAAGAAATATTATCATAATATTACACCTTTCGTATCATAATTGCACTTACTGTCGTCTGCCTTGGCAAGTGTGTCTGGAATCGGTGCATGTACCCCTGTGCTCATGTCATGATGCTAGTAGTTTTGATTCATTTTCTATATCTCGTGATGAGATATCACAAGACCCCCCCCTTCCATCCACTATTTGGATGAAAAATGGTCATGTGACCCGCATGTGACTTATAAAATGGAAAAATGGGTCGATTATATCTTCCCAAATTGGAGGGAAAATTCCCTTCATTATACTGTAACTATAAAACCCAGATCTTGCAAATGAAGTCTCCTTCTCCTCTCCTCCTCCTCCAGTCTTCTCGATCTTTCTGCCTTTGTGCTTATTGAATGAGAATATCTAACTATTATAAAAATAAATAAATAAAAATTACCTGCACTTTTCAAAAAATTTTCAACTTTTACCTATTAACTCTTTCAAAAAGGCAAAATAATAATTGTATATACAAACTTTTCCTGTTAACTTCTAAAAATACATACTTATTAAAGGACAACTCAAAATGAAATACTATACACTTATTTAGGGACATATCGGAGTAGTACTTATAAGTTAGAAGGGATTGCCCAACAAATCAATCTTTCAGATTTTTTTATTTTCTCCCAATGCAATTAAAATATTACTCAGCTCCTCAATGCATCATGATTAAAATAAATAAATAAATAAACTCCGCAATGCAGATAAAAAAAAAAAAATCAATCTTCAATTTTTTTTGGATTAAATCCTCAATCTACAATTGAATCAACAGTTTTGCCTGAACTTCTTGGGAACGTGGCCATAATTTCACCCGGTCCAGCACTTGGGTCACACCTTCGATTAATGATTCTTTCAAAAGCTCTTAAAAAGCACCGATAGATTCATCACCTCTTTCTTGGAACAATCAGAGCTTTGTCTTTGATTCCACTCCGAGAAATAAAAGTGTAGATCCTCCTCTAATGTAATAATTCATCATGACTCCTCATGGGATGAAAAAAAAATAATTATTATTATTTAATTTGAAATCTCGAAATTTTCATGCATGTTATTTTTCAAAGGTTTATCATGCATGCATTCAAACATTACGAAATCAGACATCGGTATTCATCTACACAAAACACATTTGGCACAAAACAAATCGACTATAAGTTTCTGATTATTAGCAAATATGTATGGATATTTAATTTTTAATAGGTTTCGATCAATTTTAGTTCTTTTACATATGATAAGTATGTTAAGATTTACAAAATAAACGGCATAAATAGCAAATAGTAAAACAATGGTAGATTTTATTTTTCCTTGAATGAGAGTACATATGGATTAAATCAACAAGAGACCTAGCATCTTGATTCTATGGCGGTGGAAGGGGCGAGGGGGCGATAGTAGCGGCGGTGCCGGTCGCCACTTGAATTGAAATTCTTATTTTTTGTTTCTAAAGAAGTTAGAGTTAAATCTTAGATTGTTTTAGTTGGGATAAATTGCTTTAAAGGAGGTGTGCATCTACCGATAACATAGATTTTGTAAGAGGACTCAACAGCCCAATGAATACGCTAGTTCAAGTTCAACTTGCTCTCTTGGATTTCTGCCATCTATGTACTAGGTTTGATTATGTTAAACTTATAAAAGTAGCTCGATCTATTGTAACAGCTGTAATAACCCGAAATTTCGTAGATAAAAATTTCGATTTATTAATTCGATTAGTTATTTTTAATATCACTAAATGAAATAATTTATTATTTAGTTTAAATAATTTGAATGAAACTAGATCTAGTTTGTTTATTTTCTTTTATTTATTTTTCCGCGCCGTAAAATCAACGCGTGCACACCGAGTATTTCACTACATCGCATCCGGAAGGCCTACTAATTTTTCCAACTCTTATGTTGTCCTATTTTGACTAGCCTTAGCCTATTTAAAACCCTAATTAGACATGTGTTCAATTTTGTCTTCCTACCAATTTTGACTTTACTAAACCTAATTTGTATTTTTTTGAATTAATGAGAAGAAAGAAAATTTGACTACTTAACAAGGTAGGCTACTTACCCAATTACAATCTTCTATAAATAGCTCACTCACCTTACTTCATTTCCTCACACCAAAATCTCCCAACTTCTCCACTTTGTGCTTTCTAGTGTTCTTGAATGGGTTCTTGAGTGTTCTTCTTGAAACTCATCCTAAACCGCCACACTCCACCACTCTCGACCACCCCTAGATCTTTGAAAGGTAGAATAAGTTAGCTAGATAGCGTTCGAGCAAAGGTCGACTAGTCGTTACGCCGCCGGAATTCAACTAGCTTATCGGCTTCCGACTAATCATCGGAATTAAGGTAGATACTTTATCTTAACTTTAGATTAGTATTTACTAGTTCATATTAAGGAGGTTATTATTTTGCTTAAACATGACTAATTATGATTAAACGTGATTATGTTGGTGATTAGTGATTTTATGAACAATTAGACTTTGAAAAACACACTTAGTCGATACTATGCACGATTTGAAATTGACTTATCAAAATGCACCGTTATAATGCCCGATGGACTTTTGAAAACTTAAAATATCCAGTTATAATGCCCGAATGAAAATCGACTTTTCAAATTTACGCTGTTATGCTGCCCAATTGATTTTTGGAAAATAGCAGACTAAACTTTTCTTAAAGCGACTTCAAAGTGTTTTGACTGTACTTGGACTGTTGAGATTAACCCAAGGCTAACACCCTTGAGGGTCTGTCAAAAAAAGATATGCCTAGCGCTGTCTAAGAAAGGAATGGTGCCAGTAACTGCATTCGTGCGGCCATCCAGCCTGGGACTCTCCTGGTTATCTCATTTGTCTAAAGAAAGTCACCAACGAGATTTTATACCTAAAGTAACACGGTTATCGTGAAATATTTTTAAACGAAAAGTTTATCGTGAAACGATTTCTAAACGGAAGATTTTTATGTAATATGGCATGTGCATGTTTTTCGAGACGGTACGACACGATACGTTTTTCAAGAAAATGATCGATTATTTTTACAAGAAGAAATAGAGATGAGAATGAAAATGATGCTGTAATTAAAATACTGCCATTGGAGTCCCGCCTCAGTTCCCCGGTGTGAACTGGTGGTCAAAGCTCAATGGAACTATACTATAAACAATACTGCCATTAGAGTCCCGCCTCAGTTCCCCGGTGTGAACTGGTGGTCAAAGCTCAATGGAACTATACGGTAGTGCTGTTTGAAGTTTCTCCTCAAATTCCGCGGGTGAATTTGACGGTTAGAACTTACTCAATACAACACATAGCAAGCGGACCTCATAAACAGACTGGTGGGGATTCAGTGATATGGGTAGCCGGGACTATGTCGTGTGTGACGCGGAGTTAGCGGACCTCATACTGCAGGAGTCAGTTTATGGGTGGCCGACCCTTCGAACGGAAAGGTTGGTGACCGTTAGAACAGGGTTGTAGAACGGGCCAATAACTTTCGAGAGATGTAAGATGTTGACATGGTTGAAATTTGAAGAAGAATGCTGTTATGAGAAAATGATATGAGATACTGACACTGTACTCTGATTTTGTTTAAAGAAACGAGATACTGATACTGTACTCTGATTTTTATTAAAAGAAACGAGATACTGATACTATACTCTGATTTTTATTAAAAGAAACGAGATACTGATACTATACTCTGATTTTTCTTAAAAGAAACGAGATACTGATTTTATTAAAGCTGCACTCTGATTTGATCTGATTTGATATTAATGTATTGACACGCATGAACTTACTGTTTTGATAAAAGAGTTTCAACTATTTACTTGCCACCTACAATATTGTTCTAGAATTGCTAGTTTAAGATTGGGGTAAGGTATCTATTGAGCGTCCTCGCTCACGGTTTGCCCTGGCATAATACCACGATGTTGCTTCGCAACTCTGCGTATTATGCTAGATTATCACGTTGGACAGGTGGACCTCTACGGAGAACACGGAGCCGGAGGAGCTGCCGAGATGGAGATCCACCAGGCGGAGAGATTTGCGGAGTCATAGAGTCCACCCGGTCTACCTTTTTGTAATCTGTGAAGGATAGATCATCTATATGTATTTTTGGTTATTATTATTACCGTTTAAGACCGACTTTAAATTGTAATAATAATCCATAACGTATCCCAAAAATGCGGGGCGTTACAACAGCTGTCCATGATCTTGCTAAGGCAGCTATGAACAATATGTACTGTTTTTATATTTATGGGATTTAATTGTTTGTCAAAAACAAAAAAGGGATAAAATTAAGTCACAAGTCATTAAATTCTTGTTTATTGCAGAATTTAATGACCGAAATAACAAAGAAATTAATCAATGTAAATATAAGCTGACCCTAAAAATCCTAGCTCCCTGTCAAACAAAAAGAAGAAGAAGTAGTTTTATTTTAATTGTGGATGCCATTCTCGGGGATAACCCTCTCTGTGTCAGTCAAACCTATTTTGACCAGTCTTATCGACAGTGGCAATATCATTAGCTAGCTCAACTCCACCCATACTTCATTTTTTTTTATTCCCCTTCGAATCTTCATTTTGATGATTTTGCCTCCTCCAACCATGTTTCATTTATGTTCTTCGAATTGAAAGACCAATTTTGATTCTTCAAATATGAAGGACCCTTCCTCCAATTCAAGAACTTTCTTCATTTTATTTTTTAACTTACAAAAATTATCAGTAACTTTGTTTGGTTTGTAGTTTTGATATAAGTTTTGGATATAATAGTTTTGTATAGAGTTGTGTAATTTTTTGTTTATAGTCAATTTTTTTAACATTTTGACAAACTTTTTACTTTTTGAATTGAGGTATACGCAATATATATCCATAGAGTAACAAAAAAAAATCATTACAGACAAAAAAACACATATGATGAAACAGTGAAAACTTTTAGAGATAAATTTTCTAAACTACAAACCAAACAAGAGAGATTTAGAGTACCTTTATGAGACTAATCATTAGTATTACACTTGCAAATTTGGAGGGAAAAAATGAGGTTTCGAGAGAAGTGGATGAAATTTTGAAGATATGAATAATGGTGATTGGAGTTCATATAGATAGTTGTATTTTTCAAAATCACTCTTTAGGTTAAATATAGTATTATTTTGGTTCTTTTTTTGGGGTCAAATGATAGTAAAATACAAGTATGAATTACATAAAACTGGAAATAAATTGCCCAATCAAATTTGGGTCGGCGGGGCCTGCTGATGCTTGCGGTCAGCTGGGTCCCCGGGTCCATTCACAATCACTATAAGCCTCACCCGACTAAAGCCCCATTATGGGAAGAAATACCCAACAAAATGGAATAAAGTTCACAGTCACTATAAGTCCAACCCAACTAATACCCCCATTAATAAAGGGAGAAATAACCCAACAAATATAAAGGGAATAACACACGAAAGCAGAGTGAGAAATTCGAACTCCTGATCTCCTAGTGAGATGTAGAATTCTTAGCCAACTGAGCTAGTCCCAATTGGTTATATTATTTTTGGTTCTTGAAAATGAAGAATTTTGAATAATTGGGTTGGAGATACTCTTACCATTTACAAATGCAAAATATAGATAAAACTAGAACTACAAATTACCATCAGTTTTGTTTCTCTTTTCTACTAATAATTATATCCTTCCTTTTACCCTTACCCCACAACAAAACAAGTTCCACTTTTCTTGCCCGGATGACAGAAATAACGCACGCAGGGTGATTGGAGAGGGAATCCGGCGACCATGATTCATGTGTGGTCATGCTGTCTGCATGAATCCAACCTAGGGGTTTTCAAGTACTCTAGTTGTTTTCAAAACGGCTATCTTTCAATTTCTAAACGTTCTTAACCTTTTAACACAAGATGCGGCTGTTAACCCGTCTGGGTTTCGAATCTATAAAGAGATTTCGAACTCTCTTTAGTTGTTAACACACTAACTCTTCCACTAGTTCCTGTTGATATATATCGTACAACAAAAAAAACCTTTTTAAACAGATTTTGATGTATAAGACTATTTTCTTGAATAAATATGAAAAGATTCCTCTGAGTAGTATTGAAATAAATTTCAATAAAAAAATATAATTATCACGGAAAAATGATGAATTTATAAGTCTTGGAAAATATTTATTAGAAAGAGTTTTGTAGAAATTGCAAAGTTCTGAGATGTAGCACCAAATGCATGACCGCAAAAAAATGTATGGTGAAAATAGAGTCTAGGTCATGCTTAGGGCATTGAACAATTTCTCCACAAAACGTTCAACATGATTTTTCTATTTTTTTTTTTTTTTTGAAGGCCGTTTGTTCGGTCGATAGTTTTCTTGTTGCAGGCTCACTCTTTATTTGGATTGTTTGTTGAGCAAGGTTTGCGGAACAGATTATGCATGCAAAATCAGTTTAATCAAACATAGATCAAGATATGCATGGTTGGGTCACAAAAATAATTTGAAGAAGAAATTGACCGGAGTTTTGCCCACTAATGTCCGGAACAAACCAATTTTTGTCAACATTTTGTACGTCTATCTTATAGTGGTATAGTTCATGTGTCAAATTGTTCTTTTTGTAAAAGAAAAATCATCTCTATAGTTCAAAAAAAGGAAAAAAAGAAAAACCATCTCACATTAATCTTTCTTCTCTCATTTCCATTGCATTGGATAATTTACATCGCAAGGGGTGGCGCTTTTTAAAAAATAAATAAACAAATAACTAAGTGTCCGGCCCAGCTTTTGTACACCTCAACCAATTCTTGGCGACCAATTTCACCGTCCACTAGCGAGAACCCCATTTAAAGTCAAAGTAAAACTCTGTATGGACTAGCCCCAAGAAAGTTGATAACACTTCGAGATTTTGAACCTGAGACCCTGTATAGGGGGAGCAACTCCCTAAGTTCCAAGCCTTGACCACTAGGTCAATCCCATAGGGTTAAGGGAGGGCGCTTGTTAAGTACCCCAAACCAAAAACTGCAAAAAGTTAATCCATTTTAATTTCGAAAGATGTGTAATTTTTTCAAATAAAAAAAGTATTTATGTTTAATAAACATTCAATCCGATTGTGTGAATCCGATTTCAGCAGCTCAGGCAATCTAAGGCTTGCCTTTTTCGGGAATGGCATATTTTCATAGTATTGTCGGTTCAAAATGCAGAGAGTAAGGGCGAATTTCAACACACTTTTTTATATTGCAGCGGTGGACGCATGATTTTTTTAATGCAAAGGACTAAATTACATGTATTCATAAATTAACAACAAAATATCATCATTATTTGTTAATAACACAATATTAATATGTCAATGACGTAATTTTATGAGACTTTTCTTCATAATTGTTACAAATAAAATCTAAAATATTTTTAAAATATAGAGATAATTGGAGGGTGTATGTGTCCCGGGACAGGCTTACGCCCCCGAAGTCCGCCGACGTCTTTTTTTCTTTACAACGCGCATTCAAACCATATTCTACGGTGAAATATAACTTTTTGTAAATTACTGGAGTAGTATTTTTGTCTTTCAGACGTCCTTTTTTTTTCACACACTTTCAGACTTCATTTGAATACCCAACAGCCTAGAGATAACTCAATACTTTAGAACTGAAAAAAGCCCACAGTCATGATTACGAAAATTACAAAGTGGAGAGAACGTTCTGTCCGGATGATCCGGAGACTAAAAAAAAATTTATCTTAAGTGATAACAATTTTGCCACTAAGTTGTCACTAAAAGTGTATTTCTAAAAGTATTCAGTGACAACTTTTTAGTGAGATGTTACTAATCATGTAATTAGTGACATCTTAGTACAAAAAACCGTCATTAAATACTTTTATAAACACACTTTTAGTGGCACGTTATTGTCACAACGTTGTCATTAAAACTCATTTTTTTTGTAGTATGGGGTTTTCGAATCCTCTATTGGCAGAGACGGAGCCTAAGATGGGGTGCAAGTGGCATGTGTCAGCCCCGTTTCAAAAATATCACCAAAAAATAAAAAAATAAAAAATCACGAAGAACTTTAATAAATATAAAAATAGTAAATATTTAAACAAAAAGTGCACTAATTGGAAAGAAGTGACAAAAGTGACACATTCGAACATTAAATATTTTTCCAAAGTTTGACATTTTTACTGCATGTTTTTTTCAGAGACTATAATTGTATAAATGTACAATGAAAAGGAAATCACAAACATGTCAATTTAAGTATGTGTGTGAATAATTTATGGATTACTCATCTTTTTACACGTAGAGCAAAAGAGAGATTTTCTATTGGCTTTGGCATTCCTAAAACTTATCAATATTTTTTTTATAGTGAAGTGGTTCGACTAGCTAGTTATTTACGAGTATAATAACAAAAAAACCTATGCATTGTACAAAAAAATTTAAAAAAATGCAATTTAGAGCATCGTCGGTTAGAATCAAGAAAATTAATAACGTAATGTTTTGCATTTGAATACTATACGAGAATTGGAAAAAACCTTTATTATTCACAAAAAAAAAAACATGCATAACAATACCTAATGTGAACACCCGGTCGGAATGTTCACGAAAACGATTGCGGTTTTGGAAAATGATTTGATCGATTGGATGGAGTCGCACTCGGGTTTGAGGACTGTACCCAAGAAACCAATTGAAAAATGACTCTTTTGCTCTTGGTATGGAAAATATTTTCACTGGTCTTTCAAAAATGAGATTTCTCGGGTCCGAGAGCTAGGTTACGAGAGGGGAAGGAATTTAAAGCACCCTTTTTGCCCAGCGTGACCACCGGTCTCTACTCAATGCACAAGGGATTTTGGAAAATGCTATTTTATACAGACTTTATTCACAAAATCATGTTGGAACACGTGAATGCGTTTACAAAACCAACATGATATGCATGGATACGTGTGCTTTGGGTCATGAGTGTGAAATAACGTAGTATGATGAACTAGACTACCCCAAACATGCTCAAATCACACTGGAAGACCTCAATACACACCCACGAGCTTGATACGAATCACACCTGGACCATAAACTGAACACCTGGACCAGGCAGATCCAGGCGCTTGGAGTGACTATGGGCACCTGGAACTACATAATGCAAGTGCCTGGAATGTAAATCTGCACAACTTCCCCAAATCTTGGATTTTGATTAGACAACAGATGCAAGTTCTGAAAACTTATTCTTATATGTGCACTATGGTGTTTGTTGTTGTCTTAAACCAAATGGATTCCAATGCAAGCCATAGAAGATGATTTATGCTATGAGAACTATTATTTTAGAATGCAATATGGACAAATAGAACATGTTATGTTTATTTCTAAAATGATTTATTCTTCTTTATGCACAAAGAGGACAAATAGAAGAATATGAACTTGTGAAAATGATAGTCATGAATAAAACCTTATCATGGACACTTGAGAGGTGATTAAGGAGAGCTCGAGTGAACTAACATCCCTTCTTAAGTATAATAATGTCTTGATCAAACCATAAAGGCAAAACTCAAACACATGCAATGCACTCTTAATCTATAAATCTTTATTTCAAGATAATTTCTTTACCCAAACGTGGTTCAAAGATGCTTTGAAATGCACTTTTAACTCATGAATCAAGATGAGAACTTGAGATACCATGCAAAAAGTTCAAATGAATACATAAAAGAGATGCAAGGGTAAAAAATCACAGCTGCATGAATCAGGTCCAGGTGCCTGGACTCTCTGAGTACAAGCACCTGCACCCAGTGTAGGTGCAAATGTGGAGCATCTTCTCTGTGATATTTGAGACTTTCCAAACGCTTAACTAGTATGAAGAACTAGTAAGAACTCAGGTTGTGTCCCCTCAAGACCCTGTTTGAGCATTTTAGTAGGAAATCTACCTTTGAAGCTTGATTGAAGTACTTGGATGATTTTGGGGGGTTTTTGATGGTTGTAAGGACTGAAATAAGCTACTGGAATAGTATGAACTTGGATTCAAACACTTGATTTTGGATGAACAAAGGATGAGTTGGTTTTAGTTTAGGATGGTGATGAAAATGGATTGAGTTGGAGTAGGAAAAAGTAGGTTTTATGGATGGAAATGAGTGAAACAAAGTGAGGTCAGATTGGGGATGGAATTTCTGGAAAATTTTCAGCAGGATAACAGCATGAGAGAGAGGGGAGAACTGATCCTCTTCCAAATTAGAGAGATGAGGGGCTTTATATAGGCAAAAATGGGGTAGAAAGGGCCACTAGGGTCCCTTAGGGGGTCAATTAGGGAGCCACCATCTTCCCTCCAATATTTCATAGAAAAATCCCGCAAATATCTTTTTCAAAATCCTTCAAGACACTCCTTCCCTCCCATTTCACCTTGGGATGCAAACATCTAGAGTGAGTCCAGGCGCCTGGAATTGGGGAGTCCAGGCACCTGGACAGAGTCTGGGCGCTTGGAATAGGGTAATCCAGGCGTCTGGACTGGGAGACTACACAACAATCTAAACTTCGCGGGGACACTCTGAGTGCTACCGAATTCCGTTTTGCACATGGTTTGAAGCGTTGGAAAGCTTGTCAAGTCTACTTTCTAACCCAAGTGGTTTGAACCCAAGATAATTTGTACATCAAAATCTATGACCATTTTACCCTCAGAAGGTCGGGAAAACAAGTCATTTTGGTAAAACGTGCATATCTCCCTCATTTCAAAATGGATTGGGACATATTATATATCAATAAAGATGGTTTTGAATGTACTAGAAGGTGGTGTAGGCTCATATTTATTTTGAAGAGGTTTTGGAGGGGTTTTCAAGCACTCAACCAAGCTTCGCGTGCTCTTATAAGACATTTTCATCATCGGGGATGCCAAAGATTTTCATGGGTTCAAATTGGGGTGTATACACCTAATTATATGACCTCCTAATTAATTTTTATGTATACTTTTTCGGCATAACATGTAACTAGTTTTCTATTGTGCGGTGCCACCCTCATGGCTAAGTCCGGACTCCATCCCTAGGTCCTACCGCATGTTTGTTCCGATAATTTGAACCTTCTTGTTAGGGATAATGGATGATAAACCATGCTGAGTTTGGAGAGGTAGCTAGGACTGGAAGGCAAAATGATACTCAGATTTGACTGAATAAATACCATTTGAGGTGTGATGCCAAACCAAACGGTCCTTTCTCTTCATTAGTGGTACCTATTTGAATAGAAGAAAAGGCTTGGAGTTCTTCTTGAGAAACAATGGTTTCCAACAAATTCATCTTCCAAACCCCATGTTGGGATCCATAACCTCTGCTACGCTCCTGATAAAGCAATTGGGAGGTTTCAAAGAAGATAACCTAAAACAAAAGTAACTAAAGAATCCATTTATAATCATAGAAATCTATAATCTCTCCATCTTGAACCTGCCATCGTAGCCCCTTCACTAAAAGTTCTCCCATGCAATAGACTCATCCATACCTAAGATGCTTTACTTCCTTTATGAAGGAAGAATTTGGGAAATAAAGGCCTTTAATGTAACGCCCTCAAAATTTGGGTTTGTTAATAAAGAATACATAAATAATAAATAGGGTTTTCAACAGCATTCTAAAAGGAAATTACATAGATCTTTCTGCTAATACATTCATTCCCTACAGGGTTGACTAGGAATTCTCTACTCCACTGCACGACAGTCCATCCCAACGGTATCCTGCTCTGCTCTGTAGGCCTCTAAGCCATAGTACTCTTCCTGCTCATCTTTATAGTCTGCATAATACGTCAGAGTCGTAGAGCAACATCGTGGTATTATGTCAGGGTTACACAAGTGCAACACCGTGAGCGATAACGCCCAGTAGACAGTTCTACCCAAACCTTAATTAGCAATTCTAGAACAATATATATAACTGGAAAAGTAAAACAGGGTTTATCGAAAACAGTGTATCCCATGAATGCAAATGTGTTAGTGTCAATGCAGATCAGAGTATCTTGTGCGCAAGTAAACAATGTCTTGCATTATCCTTTCAGTGTCGCCATTCTTCTTCAAATTTGAACCATGTCAATATCTCCCATCTCTCGAAATTTATTGGGTCGTTTTCTTCTCCTTTCAACTAACGATCACCAACCTTTCTGCTCAAGGTCCCGACTGCTTGTATCCATCCAGGTGCACACTAACAAGATACAAGGTCTGTTCACCCCGCACACACACGTAACATAGTCCCGGCTGTCTTGTCTTACTGATCCCCACAGTACGTTTTAAGGTCCGTCCATTATGTGTTGTGTACACTTAGCCCTAACCACCAAGTTTTCTCCTCGAAGTTGAGGTGGCGCTCTCGTTGCACTACAGTATTCCTTAGCCCTAACCCTATCATGGTGCACACTAACATGATGGGTGGTGCTATGGTTGCACTACCGTATCCATTCCATTTCATCTCTTTTCATTTCATTTCCAAAACACATTTCTTTCCGTTTTAAAACACATTTTCATTTTCATCTCTATTTCTCATCAGCAGCTATTCAATTACTTTCTCGTAAAATGTGTCGTGTCAATAATGTTATCATGACATGAACATGCAGTATGCTCAATCATACTAAAAAACGTGTCCATGCAATATTTCTCGAAAAATGTGTCACATAAAATAACACCCTTTCTACGCGCTAACTTTTCCAAAACAATCTAGTTTCCTTAGAAAACCACTACTGATTGTTCATGAAGTCATTTCAAAACTTTTAATTTTCTTTGGTGATTTTTTTTAGACAAATGAGATAATTATGAGAGTCCCAGGCCGGATGGTCGGAAGAGTCCAGTTAGAATCACCATTTTTTTCTTAGACAGCGTGAAACTTGTCTTTTTGACAGACCCTCAAGGGTGTTGGCCTTGGGTTATCTCATAGTCCAAATACTAGTCAAAACATTTACTCATTACTTTCAAGAAAAGTTTATCTTTTCCTTTTCCCGAAAAACAATCGAGCATTTTAACTACGTAATTTTGAAAAGTAAATTTTCAATCTGGCAATATGACTACATAATTTTGAAAAGTTTATCTCATTTTGGACATAGTAATGACTACGCATAAACACTAAAAAGTTACTTTTAGTCATGCAAACCTTCTACCGTAAGCTTTCAAGAACACTACCAACTTTCCAAAACAAATGCTAAGTAAGCAACTTAAACGAACTTTTTAGTAATCCAACATGCTTAAACTTAGCATAATAAACTTCTGATCAAAAGTAGGAAAGCTATTTAAAGATTAGGGTATGCAATCTAGCTTGTTTTCCGGTGATTAGCCACAAGCCAAACAAACTAGGTTGGTTTTCCGGTGAGCTACGAACACCTAAGTTTCTAACTTTCCTACTACTCTTGGATTTGTGGGTGGTTGTTGGTGGAGGAGTGTGGTGGTTTGTAGTGGTGGTGGAGGAAGAACAAGTGTTAGAACTCAAGAACAAAGAGAGAAGTTGGAAGGCTTCTTGGTGTGTGGAAAAACTAGTGAGAGACCTTGGTATTTATAGGCAAGGAGTGACCCTCCCTTTCTCCTCTCTTGGCCGGCCAAACCTCCCCATCCCATGTGCCAATAAATTGCTCCATGTGCCACTAATAAATGCCCCCATGTGCCACCCATTTCAGTGCCCCCATGTGCCACCATTTTGTAAGAATAAAATCTTTAGGTTTTGGTACAAAAATCTTAGGCAAAATCCTAGGTTTTAATTAGGAAATCTAGGTTTTAATGAGAGAAAATTGTTAGGAAATTTCCTAAGTCCCAAGTAGTGTATAATTTTACATGGTCAACTTTGTTTTAGGGAGTTTTGGTTACTAGAAACTTTGTTAGGAGACATGTGCCTATTAAGGGCTAGCTAAACTTAGGCTTCTAGGTTATTAAGAAAGATAACATGCAAATATTCTTTCTCATTAATGGGAGCACATGCTCTCTTTTACTTGGAGGGGAAAGAAAACCTCCTAATAGGATTTTAGGTGCTAGTTATACACACAAATGTGCACTAAATTAGGCATAAGTCTATACTATCTAGGGTACTACCCCAAATCTAGGTTTTAATGGGAGAATTCTAGGGTTCACTTTAAGGGATTCCCAAGCACATGCACTTATACTTGGTGACTAAGTAAGCAAGAAGCTTCCTTCCTCCTTCCTACATGTACAAGCACAAGACTAATATCCCTAGGAAAATCTAGGAATTAATGGGAAGAAAACTTGTAGGAAATCTAGTACTATAAATATACTAGTACACACATATGTCTACTAATACAAAAATAATTATTGACCCAAAATAATTATTAACAAAGAAAATATTTAAGTAATTTATTAAAAAAAATAATTTAAAGAAAAGGAATATCAATTCATAAATGAAATTTTTATTTAGCGAAAATCAGGGTCGTTACATTTGACAACTACTCAATATGAATGGGGATTAGTGAGAAACCTCCATCCTTGTTTAGCTAGTAGAGCCTCATTCAAAACTAGATTTAGCACAAGAAAGATTATCCCGGCTAGTCCAGTGTATTCTTCTACTCTCTGGATCTCCTTTCCACCTAACACTTGAGACAAATGTTTTAATCTTATGACAAAAAATTTTAGGCAGTAGAAAACATGACATAGCATAGCTGGGTATTGCTTTAATAATAGGTTTAATCATAATCTCATTGCTGGCTTGATTCAACATTTTACTTTTCCATCCTTGCATTTTGTTCATATTTAAAGCTTTATCAAGAAGAAATGAATATGCATCTGACTTTGATTTTCCCAAAAAGATAGGCGCCCCAAGTATTTTGAGTCTAAATTTAATGGGGGAATGTCACGAAACTTGCACAAAATACGCTTATCCCTTTCCATCATATTTGATGAAAAAAAGTACCTGGTTTGTCAAGGTTTAGACGCTGGCTTGAGATTTCCCCATATTCGTCAAGGATGGCTTTTGAATGATTCGCAATTCCACTTCAACCTTCAAGAAAAGCAGAGCATCGTCTGCAAAGAAAATGTATGATGGAATTGAGCAGTGACAGTTGATTTGGATTTCTTGAATCTGATTCAACTCCTTAGCTTGATGTAACATTTAGACAAAACATCATTCAGTAGACCAAATAGATATGAGGAAAGAGGGTCCCTGCGGCCATCGTAGATAAATCTATGTTCTAGTTTCTCCATTTCACACATTGAGAAATTAATCATTGTAGTGCACTGCATACCACTTGACCCATTGACAATTGAAACCCATCTTCAGCAGCAAAGCTTCTAAAAAGTCGCATTATACTCTGTCATAAGCCTAGTTAAAACCTAATTTTATAGCCATGAAGCCTTCAAGCCCTTTTTTCTTTGTTTTAAGGAAATGAAAGGCCTTTTGTTCCATAAAGACATTATCCTGAATCAAACAACCCAGGAGAAAAGCTGATTGGCTGGGTGAGATCGCCTGTTTAAGGATACTTTTTAGTCTGTTTGCCATAACCTTTGTGATAACATTGAGAATGAAGTTGCAGATACTAATAGGTCGATATTGAGAAAAAAAATTTGGAGAAGGGGATTTTGGAGTATGAACCATATTAGTATGGTTGAGCTCCTTTACAAATCTATCCTAAAGAACCTTTTTATGGTCTTGCACACATCTTCCAACACTATCTCCCAATATTCTTGGTAAAAGAAATCGAATGGACATCTGGTTCTAACGCTTTCAAAGAACCCAGATGGAACACAATGCTTCTAATCTCCTCATTTAACACCTCATTATCAAGAGCATTGGTTCACCAATGACAAGATCACAGAAAAATTCCTTTCACTAAAGTGAGTAAAGAGGTTTGACAAAAATTCATTCATGTGCTCATTTATACGGATCCAGGGGGCTTGTAGTGAGTGAGCTCACTACATGCGTGTAGTGAGCTCTCTCGGTCGTCCGATCCCAGATCATTGGTCCGGATTGTCTTACACTTTAAAAGAACTTTACATTTACTTTAACTCCAATTTATCCAGACTATTAATCTCGAATCGGACGACCGAGAGAGCTCACTAAACGCATGTAATGAGCTCACTCACTACAGGGCCCCCGGTTTTCGCATTCGATATCCAAACCCTATTGCTAGCTTTTAGCTTCACTAATTGGTTTCTTTGTCTCCATTGATTAATGGAGGCATAGAAGAAAGCTGAATTTCTATCCCCATATTTAAGCTAGTTAATCCTCGATCTTTGGTGAAGTTGCATCTCTTCCCTTAACAACAAGACCTTGATCTCAGGGATTCTCCTTTTCCAAAGTCTCCAGAGAGAATGGAACTAACAACAGAAATTTGAGTTTTTCTTTCAAAACTTCAGACTTTAGTTTATCCATACCCTTCATCCGTTTGCTCCATACCTGCAAGGTTCCTCGCATTTCTTTAGCTTGTGGTTTATCAAATACCCCTCCAAGCCACTATGCTGATTGTTCTATGCTCCAACAATAACATTTTGGCATTCCTCATGAGTAGACCATTTGGATTCAAATTTAAATGTGTATCCAAATGTAAATGTGTGTGAGATTTTCTTCAAAGGAACCCTACACTGTAAAATCAGGGAACAATGGTCTGAGCCCACCTTCAATTCATGGAGGGCTTGGGAAAGAAAGTGAGAATTTACTAGTCCAATACACGGGGCCTATTTACATCGAGCTCCGACTGATTTTGAAAAAGCACAAAAAAGGATTGCCAACACATTTATGACTCAAATGCCTTTACCAAACACTCACCATTGCCCTCCTCCTCCTATCCCTACTCCATGGTAGCACTATTGTATCTTCTGTTTCAGTCATTACTCCATAGCAACACCACCATACTCCCCGTCCACCTCACTCCAGCCACCATCGTTTGGCATATTCTGACCTCCGAAGAGCACTAATGACCATCGTCAAAGCCGTGACAACCTACGACAAACATTGTGCTTCTTCAAAGTCATCCGACTCTATCTTGCTTAATCTGACTTCTGGGCAGCAAAAGAGCGTCACCGACAACACTATGGCCTTGGACGACCATAGTTGGTCCTCGCGGTAGACTCACACATGGCGATTCATGGCACCTGAAGCCGAGAGGTCTTTGTTTGCTCCTTCAATTGACTTGGAGTAAGCCACCATGAGGTCACAATTTTGTCTGAAATTGAAGATATTAACTGCTGGATAATGTCATGACTGCAAAAACCTATCCTTCAGATAATTTTTTCCTTGCAAATGTGAAATCAGTAAGTATCTATTTTTTGGAACATTAGTTGGAATCCGAGTCTAGTGGTCGCGGTGGATGGTAACGAAGAGAGATATGGACTAACAGGTGGGCAGGGAAGAACATTGCTGGTAATGGGAGAGTAGTTGGGTTTTTAGAGGGGAGAGAGAGAGAGAGAGAGAGAGAGAGAGAGAGAGAGAGAGAGAGAGAGAGAGAGAGATTGTATGGTGTTGACCGAAGATTTTCTTTTAACATTAAATTCATAGTGAAATTTACGAACTTGAAACTAGTGAAATTCACTAGGTGATTGTGTTTCAAAATCCAATGAAATTTACTTTACGAGCTCAAAGCTAATGAAATTCACGAGGTGAATGTTGCATTTTAAAATTCAGTGAAATTCATGAACTAGTTGTGTTTTGTGAAATTCACGAGTTCCATGCTAGTCAATTTCGCTAGATTGTTCTACGTAGTTTGAATATATGTAGTTCTTTCTAAGCTAGTGAAATTCACGAGATGGTTTAATATAAGGGTCTTGCTAATGTGTGCCCATTGGGCACACAATAAGCACACAAACAAATATAGAAAACACACACTCAAATACACGTTTTACACATTCTAATATACTTTCACATATTTCTATACCATTTTCACACATTTTAATACGTTTTTTCAACCTTAATGTGTGCTTATTGGGCACACATTAGCATTTTCCTTAATATAATTATGTTTTGAAATCTAGTAAAATTCACATCGTGAAATTTCCAGTGAATTTCACGAGCTAAAAAATTTCGCTAGCTGGAAAATGTCGCCGGCTGGAAGTGGATGTTAGGTGGAGGTGGAAAGTGGGAGGTGGGAGGGGAGTACGTAAGTTGAAACATTGTGCTTGAAGAGTATAAAGGGTAATCTTCATCATGAGATTGTATTTAAGAGGCAAATAAATACTGAGTGCATCCTTAATGAAAATTAAGTTTAGTTTTCTACAATAATTTACTAGAAAAGGAATTATGTTGAGTATTCTCTTACTGTTTGAAAAAAAGAAAAAAAAAAAAGAAACTATGTGTACAAAAGAAGGCATACAAATGACTACCGTTTGAAAAATAAATATGAAAACAGAAAGGGAAAATTTTTAAAAAAACCCCAAACTTTGGCCTCAATATCAAATGTACTCCTAAACTCTTAAAAAACTCAATCGTACTTCTAAACTTTGCTTCTGTTAATCAAGTATACTTCTACTGTCTGAATCCGTCAAAGTACTAACAGAATTTGTTGAGTTGGTTGTTAGACTCTGTTAAATATACTTATGTGGCATCCAATTCCACTTAAAATGTGACACATGTACCTCAACGCAGACACACTCTCTTTCTCTATTCATCCCCAAAAAATGCCCAAAATAAAATTTTTAAAATTTTGGCATCCAATTCCACTTAATTATTTTTACAAACTATTTTTAAACTTTATTTTAAAAAAAAAAGATTTCAAAAAGTATTTTTAAAAAAGAATTATTTTTATTCAAAGAAACTCTCTCTCCCTCTCTCTTTCCATCCTACATAAATGCCCAAAATAAAAATTTATTTTTGAAGTTTATTTCCAATTTTTTTTATAAAAAAATTACAAAATAAAATTTTTAGTTTTTTAATTACTGTTTCCACACTTTATTTTCACTAATTCTTTTTCAAAAGATGTTTTTTTCCCCAAATTTATTTCAAAAAAAGAATTTTGAATTTTTTTTTACAAACTTTTTTTCAAACTATATTTTTTCAAAGTAACTGTTTTTAAAACTTTGATTTTTCAAAACTACTTTTTGGTAAAATTATTTTCAAAAGAACTATTTTTAAGTGTGTTGAAAAAAACATTTTTTGAAAATAATGTTTGGAAGCAGTTTTTTAAAAAAAAAATTTCTTTTTTGAAAAAACATTTGATTTTTAGTTTTTTGAAAAGAATTTTTTTTAATTTTTTGAAAAAATATTTTAATTTATTTAAAAAAGTATTTTGTGGAAACAAAGTTTGAAACTTGAATTTTTCTTTTTTTGGCATTTCTTTGGGACGAAGAGAGAGAGAGAGAGAGAGATAGAGCGTTGATAAACATGTGTCATATTTTAAGTGGAATTGGATGCTACATAAGCATATTTAATGGAATCTAACTGCCAAGTCGTCAATTCCGTTAGTACTTAGACGAATTCATACGTAAGGAGTGTATTTGATTAACGGAAACAAAGTTTACGAGTGCGAATGAGTTTTTTGTAAAAATTTAGAAGTATATTTGATATTGAAGTCAAAGATTGAGGGTTTTCTGGAAATTTTTTACATGTATAGAAGAAGGTATGCAAATGAAATATTTAAAACACCATTGTACAAGTAGATAGCCAATAACCACCAAATCAGTTTTTAAAACTCACCAATTTTTCTCATTTTTTGTGTTGGTTTGGAGCGATTGGGGTGAAGTAGGAATGTGACAGCCGGCAATCTTTCGGTGAATATGGATCTCCCCTCATTCAAACTATCCAACACCATTTTTAAATCCCCAAAACTAGTCAAAATCAAAGAATCTCCCAATTTTTGTTTATTTTAAAATTCAACACAATAACTAAAAACATAATCAGAAAAAAAAAAAAAAGAAGCAAAAAAGCATTTCTTTCATCTTCCTCATCAGCATACTGCCAGCTAAAATCTCTCACTCCTTCCCATTTCCATATTTTTTTTTTCATTTTGGGGTTGGTTGGGTGAGATTTTGTTCAAGTTGAAATGCAAGTGGAAATTTTGGTAATTAAAATTATCTAAGGTCATTTTAAAATGACATAAAAGCAACCTAAACTCAATTTTGGTTATAATTATCTCAATTCGGGTCAAAATAAAAGAATCTCCCAACTTTTCTTTTCATTTTTTTTAAGTTACTAAAAAATTGTGATTATACTACGGCTCCTTTTGGCCTAATTTTTTTTTTTTTTGACTTTTAGCAGATTTTGCTATTGTTTTTCTTTTAATTTTAATAAATTAAGGTTAATTTTTACATCACATTATTTTTTCTCGATGAGATGAATAGAAAAAGTATAAAAATACAGGCTAAATCTGGAAAAAGAAAAGTTCATATAAGGAGACCAAAAAAAATTTAAAAAAATGCATTCTTCTCGTCGCGCTAAATGGTGTGATGTACAAAATATATCTCAAATATGGTAGCAAAAATAAAGGAAAAAAACAAAAAATCCTGCCTTAGAGTCTCAAAGAATGAAGGCTTAGTTTTTTTGTTTGATTTTAGTAACTCAGTTGCTAAAATCAAACGTAAGCTAAAATTAAATGAAAAACTTAGCCTAAATAAATAATTAAAAAAAAAAACCTTATCTCTGTAGGATAGTACTAGTACTCCCAAAAACAAAATTAGGAAAAAAACAAAAATATAAAGGCAGGCATTCTTTGCATCCATCGTCCTCATCAGTACCATTCCCAGGGACAAAACACACACTCTCACAGACAAAAAAACAGAGCTCAGAAAACAAAATGCGATTCCTCCTCCCTCTCCTCCTCCTCCTCCTCCACTACTCCGCCGCCTCAAAACCACCACCCATCTCAGAAGTCCAAGCCCTCATCTCTCTAAAATCCTCCATAACCTCCGACCCTCAATCCTTCTTCTCCTCCTGGACCACCTCCACCAACCCTTGCACGTCATGGGCCGGCGTCACCTGCAACACCCACCACCACGTCACCGCCGTCAACATCTCCAGCCACAACCTCACCGGCACTCTTCCCCCTTCCATCTCTCTCCTCAAATCCCTAACAAACCTCTCTCTCTCCTCCAACCAACTCACCGGCCCCATCCCACCCCAACTCTCTCTCCTCTCCTCCCTCCAATACCTCAACCTCTCCAACAACCTCTTCAGCTCCACCTTCCCACCTCAACTCTCTATCTTGAAATCCCTCCAAACCCTAGACCTCTACAACAACAACATGACCGGACCCCTCCCTGTCACCGTCACGCAAATCAAAACCCTCCGTCACCTCCACCTTGGTGGAAACTACTTCACTGGCACAATCCCACCTGAATACGGCACATTTCCATTTTTGGAGTACCTTGCTGTCTCAGGTAACGAATTAACTGGCATTATCCCGCCTGAAATCGGAAACTTGCCGAATCTACAGGAGCTTTACATTGGGTACTACAATACTTTTACCGGTGGGGTACCACCGGAGATTGGTAATTTGACGAAACTGGTAAGGTTCGACGGCGCTAACTGTGGACTCTCCGGCGAGATACCGCCGGAGATCGGGAAGCTTCAGAATCTGGACACTTTGTTCCTGCAAGTGAATTCTTTCTCTGGGTCGTTAACGACGGAGTTGGGTTATTTAAAGAGCTTGAAATCGATGGATCTGTCGAACAATCTGTTTTCTGGAGAAATACCCAGTTCATTTTCTGAGCTTAAGAACTTGACCCTTTTGAATCTTTTCCGAAATAACCTGCATGGGTCGGTACCTGAGTTCATTGGAGAATTACCTGCTTTGGAAGTTCTACAGCTGTGGGAAAATAATTTCACCGGGAGTGTGCCACAGAATTTGGGTACTAATGAGAAGCTTCAAATTGTTGATTTATCGTCGAATAAGTTGACGGGGATTTTGCCGCCGTATTTGTGCTCCGGTAATCGTCTTCAAACGCTAATCATTTTGGGGAATTTTTTACTGGGCCCGATTCCGGACTCGCTGGGGGAGTGTGAGTCACTGAGTCGACTCAGGATGGGGGATAATTACCTGAACGGGTCGATACCGAAGGGGCTTCTTACTTTGCCTAAGCTGACGCAGGTTGAGCTTCAAGATAATCTTCTGTCTGGGGAATTTCCGCAAACGGATTGGGTATCAGTCACTCTGGGTCAACTCAGTCTGTCTAACAATCAACTCACTGGGGTGTTACCGGCGAGTATCGGAAACTTTTCAGGTGTACAGAAGCTTTTACTTGATGGAAACCGGTTTTCGGGTCCGATACCACCTCAAATCGGGCAATTACAGCAGCTGTCCAAGATTGATTTTAGTCGTAACAGCTTTTCTGGCCCAATTGCAAAGGAAATCAGCCAATGTGGGCTGTTAACCTTCGTTGACCTCAGCCGGAACCAACTCTCCGGCGAAATCCCGACTGAAATCACTGGTATGCATGGCCCGTGCGGTACTTGTGGGGTCACTTGACTCCCCTCCTGTTGATTTTCATCACTAGTACATGTTTTACTAAAAAATATCAAATATTACTGTTATTTGGACCGGCCAAAAAAATTTTAAATTGCCCCGACTTGCTTAAATTTGCAAGTATTTTCTCCTCGAAATTTTATAGCATTTCATTCAATTTTGCGGTGTCTAGAATTTTTTGGTCAAATACTTATCGTTAACTGATTTGGTTGAATTTTTGCATGATTTCCTAAAAGGCTAAAACTGTAAGTTATTCAAATTAAAGTAAGCTATACAAATTAAACTGTCTCTGATCATCAAAATAAGACCGGCAACATATCTCACCAAATGTGGATGAAGTTACACTCATCAAGGCGAGGGTGAACAAAATCGCTTCCTATTATAAATTAGGCCATGATCAATCATAAAGCAAAATCTCCTAGTCTATTCTTTGATTAACCTCCTAATTTAATTGCTTTTTTATTAGTAAATCAGAAAATAAGTGGGATAAGAATGTTGTTTTTGACCCACTAACTAAAAATCTTGGCTCTGCCCCTGCAGGTATGAAGATACTCAACTACCTGAATTTGTCCAGAAATGAATTAATGGGAAACATTCCTGCATCCATTGCTTCAATGCAAAGCCTTACTTCAGTTGATTTTTCATACAACAATCTATCTGGGTTAGTTCCTGAAACTGGTCAGTTCAGTTACTTCAATGCAACTTCGTTTGTGGGTAACCCTAATCTCTGTGGGCCATATCTGGGTCCTTGTAAAACTGGGATTGCCAATAACACACACCAAGGGCACGTTAAGGGCTCATTCTCAGCTTCTCTGAAGCTCCTCCTTGTTATTGGGTTACTAGTTTGTTCAATACTTTTCGCCATCGCCGCGATATTCAAGGCTAGGTCGCTAAAAAAGGCGAGCGGGGCTAGGGCGTGGAAGCTCACGGCATTCCAACGCCTTGATTTCACTTCTGACGATGTGTTGGATTGCTTAAAGGAGGATAACATTATAGGGAAAGGAGGTGCTGGGATAGTTTATAAAGGAGTGATGCCTAATGGTGATGAGGTAGCGGTGAAAAGGTTACCGGCCATGACCCGAGGGTCCTCCCACGACCACGGGTTCAATGCGGAGATACAAACCCTGGGGAGGATACGACACCGTCACATTGTTAGGTTATTGGGTTTTTGTTCAAACCACGAAACGAATTTGTTGGTTTATGAGTATATGCCTAATGGGAGCTTAGGCGAAGTGCTTCATGGGAAGAAAGGGGGGCATTTGGATTGGGACACAAGGTATAAGATTGCTGTCGAGGCTGCAAAAGGGCTTTGTTATCTTCACCACGATTGTTCCCCATTGATCCTTCATCGCGATGTGAAATCAAACAACATATTGCTCGACTCTGGTTTTGAAGCGCATGTCGCTGATTTTGGGCTTGCAAAGTTCTTGCAGGATTCGGGTAATTCGGAATGCATGTCTGCTATTGCTGGATCATATGGCTACATAGCACCAGGTACAATTCTTAATCCAAAATTTTACTAGTATTACACAAGGTTGAACCAATTATCTGTTTTAGTGATAATTAAATTACTCTGATGAGAATACATTTTAGTATCTGTACCTAAATGGAGGAGAACGTGAATATACACTGTACAGCACCATGTACAACTTTTTAGTCCAATTATTGTTTGAAAAGCATGAGCCTGGCTAACCCTACTTATTGGTTGGGTTCTTACACCAATTTCCTTTTATACCTATTAGTCTATTACCATGTTTATCATGATAATTGACATGTGGTCTCTGCTCTTCTTCTGAAAGTTATATGTATGGTGGTAGCAATATGTCTCTTTCTTTGGCTATGGCATTGAATGACAATATTGGTGAGTGACCCTCATGGTTCTTGATAGATAGTTCCCCAAGTGAGAGGTCTCTTATCAATCAATAGGCCCTCACACATGAAAATGGTTTGTAACCACATGGGCATCAAATTGTTAGAATTTCAAACAATAACAGATGGTACTGTTGAGGGAAAAAGATGAAGGGTTTTTGCTAAACACTGCCCACTAGGCATCGGATGGTATGCATAAAATGCCAAACAAATTAGAAGTTCAATATACATTTCACTGATGTCGATATGCATTCACAGATATCTGAACATTATGCATCTTTGAAAATGAAACATTTTTCACGCAACCATCTAAACTTAAGTCCGTCAAATGCAGACCAAGCTAGTACTCTTTAACATGCTTTCCATCTTCTATTGTGGAATTGATTATTGTATTTTCACTTTTGCCTAAAACCCAAAATTTTCTTTTGCAGAGTATGCCTACACACTGAAGGTTGATGAGAAGAGCGACGTCTACAGCTTCGGTGTAGTTCTTTTAGAACTAGTATGTGGCAAAAAGCCAGTGGGAGAGTTTGGGGATGGAGTAGACATAGTACAATGGGTGAGAAAAATGACCGATGGGAACAAGGAAGGAGTGGTGAAGATCCTGGACCCGCGACTCCCCACGGTCCCACTCCACGAGGTGATGCACGTGTTCTACGTCGCAATGCTCTGTGTCGAAGAACAGGCGGTCGAACGCCCAACGATGCGCGAAGTTGTCCAAATACTAACAGAGCTTCCAAAGCCACCACAAAACCCAAATGCTGTCACAGAGTCCTCCTCTCCAAATGCAGCAGCACCCAAGGACACAAAAGAGAATCATCAATCACCACCAACAGATCTTCTTAGCATTTGAGAGGTTTAGATTTGGGATGAATGGGGAGTGCTTGCTTTTAGGTTCAGGTTTCCATAAATTGGTTTAGGCTCTTTTTTTTTTTTCGCGGTTTCGTAACTGTTGGGTGGGGTTTACTATTTTAACTTCTTAAGACTTGTTAATGTTACTCTTAATGTTCGAATTTTCCTTTTGTACAGTAGGTTTGGTGAGGTATGTCATGACATAAATTGTCTTCATGATGTGCCCTTAACCTTTGGACTATAGATTGGGAAGGGTTGTGCTTTGCTTTAGTTTTCCATGGAGAGTGGTATGGTTTAAAAATCTAAAAGAATTCAGCTTTGTTTTCTTGCCCTAAATACAGCATTTGTTGCTTGCTGTTGCTGCTCCATGATTATGGCACTTCTGTTTCTGGCATTCTGCTCATCTACAACACCATTAAAGAAAACTAGTAGGCTGTGGTTGTAGATATACGTGAATCATTTCACTAGGTAAACAAATCTTAGTACTATAAATGAGCGATAGGCCCTAGACTTGGGGGAGTTGTTGGTACTAATTATTGTTTGGAAAAGTCTAGTCACACACCCATTTTTACGGCTGAATTAACAACCGATTTGCCACATTATTACATAGGCTCCATTATTTTGATGATCGGAAACGTTCACCTTTACTGTTGGTCGAAATAATAAGATTACGAAATTAAAGGATGTCGCGGATCATGCACTTATCGACATCTTATAAACTTGAATTTCGGTTATTATTTTCGACGTGATCTATAAGGTTAACGTTTCCGATAATCCAAATAATTGGGCCCATAGGATTATGTGGCAAATCAATTATAAATTTGGTTGTAAAAATGGGTATGTGTCTAGACTTTTCTTTATTGTTTTGGGACATCGCTACGTTTTGCTCTAACTTCATCCACAACCACATATTGTAGCAGTGCTCCAATCTAAGGCATAATTTGTGCCCGAGCAAAAGCAGAGCGAAGCTTAAAAACTGTCATCCAAAAATCTACCAAGCTAGCTGCTAAAACTCTTGAGAAATAGGAATTAGAACAAAAATTCAGATCGAGTACTAAGAGCAAAAGCAGAAGGTCCCATCAGAGATGAAGAAACTTGGGGTCTAATCAATTCTACAATCACACACAGAGATATATATATAATATATATGAAATTTGTGGACTTGATGACTTGATCGTAGGTTCCACATCAATGTGTTTTGCGAAAGAAATGAGACGCCGTCGTAAAGAATGAAAAAAAAAAAAAAAAAACCGTAGCGGTGCTCCATAATCACTGGATAATTTTCCAGTTGTTGGATCATACAGTCGGAGTGCAGTGTCTTTCAAGTACCGAGACTGTATTTTTCTGCAGGGGAGGTTCAGTAATTGAGATGAGGACTGGACTTGAATTGAATTCAACTGTCATAGTAAGTAGTATTTGAGTGCATATATGTAGCTGTCCCTATTAAAGAATCAAGAACTCTTTCTTCATTTATTAGTATTAAAAAACATTTTTTCTAGCAGTAGTATTAAATTGAAAAATAGACCCCAGCCATTGAGGCTTCCATTTGTTGGGATTCTTCTTTTCTTGTCCTTGTCCGTATTTGATTCTTTTTTTTTTTTTTTTTCTTGTAACCGAATGTTTAAATTAGTTTGCACGCACCTCGACTAATTCTGAGACCCTGGAAATAACGACCGGGTATAAACCCCAGTGTCCCCAAGAGTTTGAAACAATCGTTAAAATGTTGTATTTGAATGGTGTATTTTCGATAGATCAACTGGTAGAAAGAAAAAAGGTTGGAAATTTTTTACAATTAAGTACTATACATAGTCACTTGATTTTTCTTCATTATTGTTATAATAATAATTAGAAAATAGTTTTCACACCCCCATTTATCACCAAACACTTCCCTTTTTGTTTTTATTGACCTTGAAATTACCGAATTATCCTTACATCATGAGTCACTTTTTCATATGAATGACAATTTGGTAGTTTCAAGTGAATAAATACAAATATCCCCAAACACTCTCATTTTTATCTTTATTCACTTGAAAGTAACAAATTGCCCTTCATAGTGTTTCAGGTTAAAAAGGAGGTGTGAAAATCATTTCCCTAAATTATTTCGTAAATGTGTAATATGAACAAAATTAAAATAAGATCAGACTAAAAACCACACAATGAGAAGTGGTTTATGGATGAGTGATGTCAAAAATATTATCGCACCATAAATAAAGTATCGTACACTTTTTTTTTATTTATTTTAAACTTATATGTCCAGATTAGCTTGTACACATTTCGATTAATTCTCCACCTCCATTAACTTAAGCAATACGTATCATCCACTTCTTATCACATAAATAATTTTTCAACTCCTGACCATGGATTGTTAAACTAATTTAGTGTTTTTCCTATTAAAATGGTATAAGATAATTAGATAATGAATCGCACCTTTTATTTTATTTGCAATAATGTAATCTACCTTGAAATGGTGACCCACATGCTAAAATGACAGTTTGTTAGCGGTATAATGTAATTGAGACTGTCCTTATTGAGCATTTTAAATCCTAAAAATAGAGATACTGTTTCCCTTAAATGTCCATGCTACCCCTCCCATACTCTTAAGGGTAGATGTGAATTTTAGCACTATTTTGGTCAAATTCCACCAAATCTTCTTCTTCTCTTTTTGGGTCGAGATTTGGTACCAAATCTTCTACTTTTATAGAACACGACAATAGCCCACGTAGATACTGTTTGGTAGTGTTTGTGTAATTTCTGTTTGTGGGTATCATTCATGCCTATTTTTCCATGTAGGTTAAAGAATGTGACTATACATGCCCACTATTCTGGCTTTTCCAGATCCATGATTTTGAAGACATGGCATGGGATTTCTTCTGTATTTTGGCTGTCCCAAAATGTGTGGCTCAACGTAGTGATTATTCAAAAATAAAAATAAAAAATCATGGGTATCTATTATTTTGGTGTGCATCAAATGTAAACTAAACTGTGTAGAATCTTTCTTGGTGTCCCACGTAAATTAACGAAGCCATTCGATTTGTTTAAAACACATATTTTATAAGTTTTTGTGGGAAATCAACTCAATTGGATATCGGTAAATATACATTGAGTTTTTACTGATATCCGAATAAGTCGATTTTTTTACAAACACCTTTCAAACAATGTTTTAAATAAATCGAACTGCTTCGATTATTAATGCGAGACTTCGAAATGAGCCATAGAAAATAGGATGTACATTTTTGTGTGGTGTACTATGGGCTCTCAAAATAAGACCCAAAATAAGGGACAACACTATGCGTACGGATTTCTTTGTAAAGAAATCGTACATATCAGTTGATTTGGACTCACTCTGACCTTATTCGGTTTTGGGTTTTAGAACCCAGTTCTTACTTTTCTGGTGGGCCCCCCAACAACTGCCATTTATTTTCTCTCTCCAGCCCATTTTTAGAAATGCTACTCTACTTCACATCTTGTGCGAGCCAAGTCTGTGAGATCCACTTCAAAGGCCCACACAAATGAGCCAAGCCCGTGCATTAGTTTTAAAATTATTGTTTGAGTCATTAAAAAAAAATCAGGTTAATAGCATAATTTTAAGTACTTGATCCAGTTGTCTAAGTTTTTTCTTTCAAACTTCTATCAAAACTCAGGATCCTAAATTGTGAGTGAATAATTAGAGACGGATCAGCCACTTAAAAATTTTTGAATGAGCTGCTTTTTGAGGAGTGACTCAAAAAATTATTTAAAAAATTAGTGACCGGCTCGGATCATTCGTGTGGGGCTTCAAAGTAGGCCCCACGGACTCGTCTCTCACAATATGTGAAGTAGAGTAACATTTCTAAAAATGGGCTGGAGAGAGAAAATAAATGGCAGCTGTTGGGGGGGGGGGGCGCACCAAAAAAGTAAGAAATGGGTTCTAAAAACCTAAACCGAACAGGGTCTCTGGGTCTTGTACAGATGATTGAAGCCATTCATGTTTCTAAAACAGTGTTCATTAGTAAATTGTAAAAATCGTCCAAGTCGAGTATAAGCAACTGCTCCATTAATTTATCCAATTCTTCTTTTTTTTTTTGAACCAACAATTGGATAAACCAATGGAGAATTTACCGATATCTAGTTGGTTTAATTTTTAACGAGTAAGAGAGCTATTTTTCTTTAAATGAGAAAAGAAATTACATGAAGAATATTAAATAAAAAAATTAGATAAAAGAATTAAGAAATTAAATAATAAAGGAATTTAGTTAAATAAATAATATTAAATAAACAAAAGAGAAAAAAGATATAAAAAAATATTAAATAAGTAAAAGACAAAAAAGATATAAACCAAAAAGAGAAAAATAAATAATTTAATAAATAAGATAAAAGAATTAAGAAATTAAAATAAAAATAGTAAATATTATTATAAAAAAAGCGGTCCGATCATTTGTGTGAAAACCCAAGATGAGCGCCCAAGCCATGGTACGCCCATAATCACCATTGGATGGGACACAGGAGCAGTGATTCCAGGCGTTGATTGTGAGAACAAAGATTTTCTATTGATACATCACATTGACTGATCAATGCAAAATTGCAAATCGTGAATGTGGTTTTCTTTCACTGTTTCAGGTTGTGGAAGCTGTAAGCTTTGATTGTTCTGTATTTGTCACAAGTCTCAATCAATTGCGTGATTGCTTTCCACATGAGCTGGATTTTCCCACACAGGAGTAATTGTGTTGAAATGCGCCTGTTTGGCTCGTTTCCACTTGGGATTAATTGTGCCAATTGGATGGAATATTTGCCCTCTTGCCTGTACTTGATAAGACTTGGATTTCTATCGCGAGAATGGAAAGATGGTTCTTTTCCAAACAGGGAATTCACCTTTACTAACGGAATTGTTCAAAGAACCATCGGGTGATTCAATTATTTGGACGGTTTTACCCCTCGTTTGGCAATCCACCAATTTACTAACGGAAATGTTGAAAAAATTATTTTAAAATTAACGAACGACTCGAATTATTTGTGTATAAGCTTCTCCTCCAGACTCCGAATTTCCGGACCTCCATGATCCAAACATTTTTTTGACAATCTAAGCCATCCAAGGTGTTCAGAAGGTGTTTTTAAGGGTTCTCGCGAAAAATCTCCCAAAAAAAAAAAAAAAAAAACTAGGAATGGCTTAATCCAAGCAGTTTTTTCGCAAAACTGTATTACAATTTTGCGAAAAACTGCTTGGATCAAGCCTTTTCCGGTATTTTTTTTTTAAGATTTCTCGTGCGAACCTTGGAAAACACCTTTTGAACACATTGAACGGCTTGGATTTTCCAAAAATAATTTGCAAAACAAAAAAAAAGAGGATTTTCCTTCAATCCGGGAGTCTGGATAGGAATATATATATACTGTGGTCGATTCACACTTTGTTTTTGTTTTTCTTTTTTTGACCGTCGTCGGTGTCTAGACCAACTTACACACACCTCGATTAATCCCCTATTTTTCTTTATTTATCTAGTTATTCATTTCTTGCTCCATTCCCCAATCCCAATTAACTGTTTACTTCATGTTTATAGTATCATATTGTTTAATGGCTAAACTAAAATCAATTATTTGCGCAATCAATAGAACAAATTGAAACGTTTTATGTCAAACAATTAGAGGCCAATTGCTTGGTTGGGCGAAGAGGGGTGTCTAACACCTTTCCCTTTTTGTATAATACTCCCTCTGTTCTTATTTGTTTGTCCACTACAAAAAGTCATGCCACTTTTCAAATAAAAAAATAAAGTGTTTTCGTATATAATTTTTCAAATTTTTTTGCAACGAATTAAAGTACTCATCGTGTACTTTAATTCAATGCGAAAAAATTTAAAAAATGATACGCGGAAGCACTTAATTTTTTTATTTGAAAAAATGCAATAGAGAGTGTGGGACAAACAAATAGGAACGAATGGAGTATATATTGTGGTCGATTGACACTTTGTTTTTCTTTTTCTTTTTTCCACCGTCAACGGTGTTCGGACCAACTTACACATTCCTCGACTAATCCCCTCTTTTTTTTTTATTTAAATTTTGTTAGTTTGTTCATTGCTTGCTCCCTACCCCAATCCCTATTAACTGTTTACTTCTTGTCCATAGTATCACACAATTTAATGTCTAAATTAAAATCAATTATTTGATGTATGACAAGATATACACCCCTATTACTTATGGAAGCATTATTTTGGTAACAATTTTTACTTACCTTTATTATTAGGAGACCTTATTTGTGCTACTTGTTTAGCACAATTCTAGCTTCCTAGTTTCTAACTTTCTAGAGTTTTATTTCCTTATTTTGTTTTGCTTGGTCCCTACTCCAAGTTATATTTTTGGTAGCGAAGCATTACCTTATTAGCTAGGCATACTACTAGCATAAATAAGGTTGTAAGTCTATGACATTATTTAATCAATACAACTTTGAGATTTTTCTCTTTTCTTTTCTTGTGAATTCAAGAACATCTCGTGGAATCGAGAACCTATCTCATTTGGACTAGTACGCTAACCAGTCTCTTGTGAATTCTGCTACATCCAGTGGTATTTGAGCAGGTTTTTTCAGGCTCGATGGCACCAAACAAAGTAGATGACACACCAAGTGACGTTGCTCTTGCAGATGCTGATCTGAGGACGATGGTGGAAGAACAACAAGTGTTGCGGTTGCTGACTCTTCACCTAGACCAAGGACTAGAAAGGGTTGAAGAGAATCGCGCGGGGGGATTTTCCCAACGTCGTTCTCTTAACTAGAATCGGGAAAGCGTGATGGAATTTGCCCAACGCCAATCCAGTAATAAGATTGTAGTTGGGAGACGCCCAACTAATCATGTGGATTGCAAAGAAGAATCAAAACTTGAAGTTGAAGAGGAACCAAAAAAAGAAGGGGAGCTAGTAAACTGTGTGGTGCAAAGGGTGTTGTTTGCACCAAAGTCGGAGGATAATAACCAGTGGCACAACATCTTTCGATCAAGCTATTCGATCAACCAGAAAGTGTGTGATCTCATTGTGGATAATGGAAGTTGTGAGAATTTTGTGGCGAGGAGGCTGGTGGACCATCTGAAGTTGCCAATGGAACCCCATCCTTCACCTTACAACATTGGATGGATAAAGAAAGGCCCTATAATGAAAGCAACTAAAGTCTGTAAAATTTTGTAAGGCTGATGTTATATGTGATGTTGTAAGGACCCGTAATTTTGGATAATTTTTCTGGAATAATGTTGGGTAAATATGAGGAATTGAATTTTGACAAAAAGAGGTCAATGTGATGGAAGTAGATTGCATTTGAGTCTTTTTAAAATGCATTTGAAAGATAAGGGGGGTGCAAGTGCAAGAATATGTGTATATGAGTGTGTGTAATGTAAAATTCTCCCACAAAACGCACCCCTCTCTTCTACATCAGCCATTGCTCTCTCTCTCTACCCCTCCCAAAATTTCTTCCTCCAATCTCACACAAAATCCACTCCTCTCACTCAATCTATTCAAGAACCAAGTTCAAAACCTTCATCTACACGTCAATTGGAGTCGGGTTCACCGTGGTTCTTCGTGGAGAGCAAGATTTTTGGTTTGGGAGCTTCAAAATCTAGGGCTTTGCTTGTTCTACCCATTTCAAGCTTCAATCTTGAGGTAGGAAGATAAATTCTACTCCCTCTAGTTGTATTTATGTGATGTGTAGCATATATCTTGTTCTAGTTCTTAAATTCTATCAAAACCATGAATTTCTTCCTAAGTGGGTTTGGTTAAATTTGATTTTGTGATCTATAGATTGAGTAGTTGTTTGATGCAATTGTTGGTTGTTTTACCCTCCCTTGATGTCCATTAGTTACTCTACATTTCTAATTTTTGGCCTAAAACATCATATTTACACTTGGGTTCAATTTTCACCCTAAAGGGGTGAAAATTTTCATTGTCTGTGATGCCCAGAATTTGCCCTACCCGCTCGGGAGGAATTGGGGTCTGCTCGAGCGGCAAATCTAGCTGCTCCACGAAATTTCGTTTTGTCCCGGTTTGTTCCCCGATGCCCGTTTGGCCCCCGATTGTCCGTTTCTTCGTGTTTTTTGCCCGTACCACCATTTTGAACACCGAATTCACTTTGAAATCATAAAACTAATCTTTGGACACGTGATTTAACAAATTTCATGATTTTATGTATCGAACACGTGTCGGTTGATTTTTTTGCCGAAAACGGTAAAGTTTTGGAATAAATGGGACTTATGGGAGTTTTTGAAAGACAAATTGTTTTGAGATGATAAAATTGGATAATGTGAATTCTAGGGATCACCCGTTTGGTATCCCTAGCCATGGGTGCACGGAGTCCACAAAATCTGGAAGGGGTGTACGGAGCCCATGAAATCTGGAAGGGGTGTACGGAGCCCATGAAATCCGGCAGAGGGATAATTCCCTATTAAATTGATGAATGTTTTTTTGTGAAATATTGGAAATGATATATTTGGATTGATTTTGAAGTTTTTGGCAAAAATTGGGTTTTTGTGTACGATTATGAAAATTTAGCAAATGCTTGGACCTTGTTGGACACTTAGAGTTGTTTTGGGATCCTTGGATACTTTGGGAAACACTTGGACACATTTTTGGGATACTTGGATACATTTTTGAGAAAATTTGGGTACTTGTTGGTCGGGTTAGAGTGTTTGTTCTTCCAAATCATATTCATTGGTCTTGTCCTTCATATTACTCTTTTGCTATGCATGTATCATGTTTGTACACCTAACGCTAGTAGAATAGTTTTCCTACTGGACTCGTGAGCTCAACCTAACAATTTTCAGGTACTCGGCATGGAGCATGAGATGGGATGCTTGTGAAGTGATGCATACATGGAGCTTATAAATGCATGAAGTTATTTTCCCATCTTTGTCTAATATTTTTGAAAGATGATTTTGTAACTTCCTTTTGTTAATCCTTTTTACTATTTAGTTAATGTAATAACTCTTTAAACGTGATACTTATGCTTTTGGGATTTGGGATCTCGTTATTAGAACTTGTTGACCATTTATGGTGTGAATGTAATATTTTGACTTTGACCATTCAAAGGGGTAAATAGTAAGACTTTGACTTGTTCCACGTGGATTTTTTCTATATTTGGTTTATTAAAATTGAGGGCGTGACAAATGTTATCGAGATGGATGCTAGCCATGTACTATTAAGCAGACCCAATTTGATGTTGATGTGGTATATAAGGGTCGTGACAACACCTACTCTTTCATTTGGGAGGGTTATAAGGTTGTTATGATTCCTTCCAGCCAAATGGTGCTTGTCAAACCTAAAACAGAGCAACCATCATTTTTAACTGTTACTAGTTTAGAAGTTGAGTTTGTGACATATTTTAAGGAGTCTGAACAAATTTTGGCTGGTGAAGGCATTGGTGGTGGGAGATAAGAACGAGGCTGTGATTTCAGTGCCTACGAAGATACAGTCCTTATTGGTGGAGTTTGACGAGCTCATTACTGAAGATGTGCCTAACGAGCTCCCTCTAATGAGGAATATTCAACATCAAATTGATTTGGTGCCTAGGGAAAGTCTGCCCAATTTACAGCAGTATCGTATGAGTCTGAAGGAGTATGAAATTCTTACGAAGAAGCAGAAAATTGTCATTGTTGTTGGTAATCAAGTTGTTGAGGACCAATACAAATTGTCACAAGAGATGATCGATGTTGCTAACTTATGCAATGGCTATATGGTCATGCCAGCCTTTCTAAATGGGTCGATCATTGATTAAAGAAAAGAATAATCAATTTAATAAATGAAATTTTTATTTACCAAAAATCAGGGTCGTTACACTTTAGGTGGTTGATCCTTTCGGAAGTGGCAAACTCTGGCCTTATGATTGGTTTTTCCACAGACCCAACATCCACCCACAATTTGTTGATTAAAGTTATTATCTCTTGGCTTATTACTAAAATTGCTCTTGCCAAAATTATTTTTCTTAAAAATCTTTGGTTTGTGTTTGTGATGATTTTCTACAATAAGCGCTATAGCTTGAAAATCGGGTTTCAAAAATAATTTTTGAGGCTCACGGTGTTTTTCTTCAATCCTGAGAGAAACCAAAAGATCAATAAAAGAAACTTCTTAGATTTTTGCTTCAACATTATTCCGAATTCGATCCATGAAGAAGGTAATCTTTTAATCAAAATAGTCACCAAAATAGTTTCATGCACGCTGATATCTTTCATTTTCATATCATTTATAATATTTTCAAACTCATGAACTTGCTCCATAATAGACTTGCCTTCAACCAATTGAAAATTCACAAACTTTTCAACAGATCAGTACCTTTTCAATCCTTCTTCCTCAGACCCAAATTTCCACTCTAAAGCTTCCCATAATTCAATAGCAGATTTTGTAGTGCAAAAAATAGGATAGATAGTATCAGATAATGCACTCAAAATTCAACCATGACAAAAGCAAATCTTTTTCATCAGAAATTCAGAATCGTCTACCTGGGTCTCAGATTGTTTAGCAGATGCAGAGTCTTTATCCACTTCCACTATGAGAGGTGTGTAAGATGTCCCTACTTATTCAGAAACATTTTCCTTCCCCTTGAATGCCTTACTAGTCACAGAGTAGAGACCTAGAGTTGTGAGCCAAAATTTTACTACTTGTTGCCACATCCTAAAATTTTGTCCTGTAAACTTTTCTGGTTTGCACGAATTAGACTCCATTTTTTGGTTTACTGAAATTTCGAACGGACATATCTTCTCTTAGATTGTTAGAAAAAAATCACAAATATTTCTGTAGACAAAAAACAAGATGCAAAAATAATAAACGAAGATAATAATTCAATCAAGAGATTAAGGGGTATAGAAAATCCTGTGGATTGAAGCACGTGTGAAGTTCTCTCCTAAGAAAAGATGCGTCCCCCTCTTGCACCGAGTAGATCAACACTTCACTCCCAAGATACAACAATCCCCAAAAAAATTTGTGTGCAGCTAAAACTTTCACCAACCAATAAATGCCCGGCCGTATGCTCAAATAGAATATATTATATGTTGAAGCGTAATTATTATTATTATTATTATTATTATTATTATTATTATTATTATTATTATTATTATTATTATTATAAGTTTCAAAAATTGTAATGTGAATTTATTGAACATTAAAATTTGTTTATAAGTTGAAAATAATGTTTGGTTATTATTAGTAATCAAGTTCTTATTTTGTGACTGAGAAAGTTAAGTGTACACATTTTATTTATAGAAAGGAAAATTTCCTATACAGTCGTTGTGCGAAACTGAAAGTATTAAACTATTATTATAGTATTACGTGACTATTTGTACATTTGCAAATTTTACATGTTTTCTAATATCAAGTCACAATGTTTTAGAGAAATAAGAATAATGAGAACTTATATTTAGAGATTAAATTATAAAGTATACCAATGTTGTGATAGGGGATTTTTGGATTATGACTTTGTCTTTGTCTTTTTGTTCTTAGCACTATGCACGAGATCTTAAATCACTTGAAAGAATCAGATGGGTTGTTTTGGCGTTCATTAGAGTTTGAAGGACATGACTGTCTTTTTCAACCGATATCAGAAACAAAAAGTCGACGTGGTTTTTGCTCTTTCTGGTTGGTTGATTAATTTGAATGTTATGCTATTAATTGGGTTATTAGGTTTTTTGAATGTCACTCATTGCTCGTACCCTTTACAGTTTTCTATGTTTCTCTCTTTCTAGTAGAGAGTTATGGAGTTTGTTAAAAAAATTTTTTTTGGCAAAGGTACCAATGTAGTGAGAAATCAATTTCTTTACATTGCTTATCGATGTTGATCAGGTTTGACTATTACTTTACACTTAGTGGCATTTTTTAGTGACCAATATTGGAGAAAAACTTAATATAGTATGAAGTGTGATATTATGCCTGATACCAAATCACAAGCTATTGTATGCTAGGTTTAGAATTACTAAAACCCTAAAATGCTCTCTACTACTTTCTTATTGCTTGATATTAATTTATCCTTGTCAGTTTATTTTTCGTGGACAACTGAAATAGGGGGGGGGGGGGGGTGGTATATACAACTTCTTACAAGTGAAGAATATAATAGATTGGTTTGATTTATAATCTTTCACATATTTATAAGAAATGTGGGGGTGTTATTTATTGTGGGAGTATTGCTTAAATATCTCTTGAGAAGAGGTGTAGTAAGATGCTTGAAAATTCCACATGTGCGAAGTTATTGAATATAATATGAAATCATCTAATGGTGTATTGGAGTTTGTTGATTGTGTTCTCACAGAACCGCACACAAGCAAGTTGATATGTTCAAGAGCGGTCAAGCCTCTAGATTCGACGTTGAAAATTTATGGGCCCGGACGAGCGATGAGGCTAGATCCATATAAGAAATGAATTCATTGTCCCGGGACTAGCATTGAGGCTAGATCCATATTAAAATTGTTAATTGGGACTGGACTAGCGTTGAGGCTAGATCCAATTTATGTTGAGGGGGATGGGCTTAAGCCCACAGGGAGTCACCTAGGGAGGTAACCCGTCTTCTGCGATTGGAGATCCCATGAAGGAAGTTCAACGGGTAAAAACAATCCACATTGCATGACTTGTTCCAGCACTCATTGAAAGGAGATTGACTTTTAGACTCTCCTGCTCATCCCTAAGGCAATTGTGCTGAAGAAGTGACAGGTAAAGGAAGGGTTATACCTTGAATGAATCCAAGGCAGACATTCTTTTGCAAGGTACGTTCCGTCACTGTACCCTTGGAGGATTCACCTAAGTGGGGGCTGTCGTGAGGCCGCGACTATGAGGTTCGGGCTGACCTCTAGTAACCCTCATGAGAATAAAGATTCAGTGCATGGCCATTAATAGCACTAACCCGCGAACTGATGTCCAATACAGGTACTGTGTGTGTGACATGTTGAACTTTGGCTCAAAGGATCTAGTTCAAGGTATAGGCCTACTACGATCCTTCAAAGGAAAGCTGTTAACACTAAGTGTGGGTTCAAGTCCGGAAGACTCCCACACCGATTGCGCAGTATTTAGTTGCCCAAAATTTTTCATCTTATATTATGTACTCTCAAAATTGTGTGCTTTAATATCAAAATATAGAACATTTTATTTTTATTAAAAGTGGGGGATTGCTGGAATATTTTAATAAAAATAAAATGAAATACTTATTACCTATCATTACTTTTCCGTTACAATATAATTGCTTGATTGTTGCAACTATTTAATAAAAATAAAAAGATTATTACTTAATATCATTCTTTTACCGTTACAAAACTTATTGTATATAAATATCTTTTATGTTACAAAAGTTAATAATGGATTTATTATTATTATTAAGGAGAATTATGTATTTACCTCTATATATTTGGGATTTGTGGAAAGATGGAAGTGGTGGGAAAATAGAGGAAGTATATGGAGCTTATACACAAATAATGAGATAGAGTTTTAGAATATTCTTATACTATTTTCTATAGAGTTGGGCAACTCAGTTCGTAACTCGTTCAAACCTCCCGGTGGTCGTGAACATCGGATGAGGAATGCTTGTGAGTTCTTGGGTTTAATCTTGGGGCTAGTACACTCCGGTGGAAGCTTTACGAGGGGAGGAATATTAGCCTTAAGACAGTGACCACACGACTCTCATTCTCACAGGCAACATCTTTTCTATTTTTACTATTTTCTCTATTTCTCTCATACTCGTGTTTTCTATATTAATACGTTCTAATAATTTATGTGATAGAATAATATTTGTGAATAAAAGTTATAACATTATAACACAAAATATAATCTGGAAACTTAGAAGTAAGGATAGCACTCTGTTTCTTGCAAACTCACACGTGTAAAACATGAACCAGTAGCTTTTCAAAACTTTACATTTGTTTGTCTCTGGCTATCTTCAAATAAATACAAAAAGAGTAATAGCATTACTAGGCAATTGAATGAGAGAAATTATTCATTCATCAGTTACATGAGCAAGACCCAAAGTTTATATTTGAGTAAATGCCTTTATACAGACCAATGGCCAGTTATAAAATTAACAAACCAAATTAATGTATAATCAACTTATTAAATGTACAATAAAATCAAATAAATATTTACTGAGAAATTATAAATCATAAATTTCAACATTTTGTACCCTTGGCTCCCAAACGCGGCATCTTGATCTTGATACAGTTTCTTGGTTTCCTAAAACTAAGTGGCGACTCTCAATACATAAGTTGTGCTACAACGAACACCTCAATTCAAGTACACAAATGCTATTGGCCATCCTATGTGTAAATCCATGCCGCAACGGGCCGGTATCCGCAAAGGTATGCCTTCTTCACTCACTAAGTTCGGTGCTTTCATCTCTCTAAGCTAGCGCTAACGTAGTCATAGAGTTTCTTTCGGCCACATTCGGCTAACTATTCACTAAACGATTTCTTGTCTTGAAGAGTGAGGTCTTAGAGAGGAGATGTTATTCGTCGACTAAGCAGATCAAGAGGAGATGGTCTAACCCAAATTGAACACCACCCCACGGTAATGTCAAGTAACTTTTATAACTTCGGGATTCAAGTTCTTGTGAGTTTTTTTTGTTTGGGACTATTTGTATCTTTTGAAATTATAGTAATGTGAACGGTCCCAAATTAATTTTTTCTTTAGAGCCCTTGAAATCCAAGTGCCAGCCCTACTTGTATTCCACTTTTGAAACCTATTGTTGAGGAGTGTCCTCTCCATGCACCCAACAATCACGTACGTATTCAATAGTATGTTAATGTTAAGTGGGAAGAAGACATGTGAGGTGATGTTTGGAAAAGAAATAAAGGAGGGAAGTGACTATGACTTTCATGTTCAAACTTTTTGAAAATTTCACAACAACAAAGTGGGAGGACGCACATCATAGACAGGATAAAGAGAGAGAAAGCTGTAAAGCGAATGAAAAGAGACTTTGTCACTAACCAGATTCAATAATTTTAGGAAGGTGAAATTACATAGAGACCCCCTCATCTATTCCTCCGGGACACAGACACCCCCTCACGTTTAAAAACGCCCAGGCACACCCCCTCATCTATAACCGTTACCCACCTTCACCCCTTCTGTTAAGAAACCTTCCGTTAAAAAAGCCCAATCACTTATTTACAAAATACTAGTGCACAAAATACATGATCACTACTTGGTTCTTCATGTGCAGATAAAAATAAAAATAAAAATAAGGCTCTTTACTGCTCCTGATCTTTTTTGCCGCGAGAGAGAGAGAGAGAAAGAGAGAGAGAGAGATCGTGAATGGGTAGAGAGATGGAGGACTGGTTACTGGAGCATGTATTATGTATTGCTCTTGAGGGCATTTTGTCTAGACATTATGTAAATAAGTGATTGGGCTTTTTTAACGGAAGGTTTCTTAACAGAAGGGGTGAAGGTGGGTAACGGTTATAGATGAGGGGGTGTGCCTGGGCGTTTTTAAACGTGAGGGGGTGTCTGTGTCCCGGAGGAATAGATGAGGGGGTTTCTATGTAATTTCACCTTTTAGGAAACAGTGGAAATGAGAAGAAAAAACTGTGGGGTTAAAGGACGGTATAAGAAAATTATGAACATGGACTCCATCATCATATATCCGTTAAAGCAGCTGCAAAGCACCACCGCTGCAGCTCCATTATTTAAGTTTATTAAAAAACAATACACCTTTTGACTATTATGAAAAAAATTTGGGTACCGAATAGGTACCACGTGTCCATATTGAGCACAATCTCAGCCGTTCAAAAGTGTTTTGGACGGCCCAGATTGATTCTCTCTCTCTCTCCTCTCACCCGACCACTCTCTCTCCTCTTTTTCTCTCCTCTTCCGGACCGTCAGATCGCAGTTTAGACGGCTAAGATTGCCGAACGGGTACCACGTGGGCAATACCCACCCAGCACTGAAAAATTTCTCGACTATTATACACCGTACGGATACAATGGCGGAACCGGATTTTGTTTGTAATGTCAAAATTTTGATGGTAAGCATAAGGGGAGTACAAAAATAACGAATGTATTTTAGTTTAATACATATACCTTAAAAAAATTCGATTAGGCCTTGTAAATATGGTCTTTTTGCAAGAAAGTTTTCTTTTCGATGTAGAAAATTAATGGAGTTCGTTCGGTTGGGCTATTTATATGGAATCACAAATCACTAAAGTTTTTTTTCTTTGCATTAAGCTAATTTGTCAACCTTAAATGAGGGGTGCTAGTACAGTACACATTTACTATCAGGCCTTGTATATAAAACATTATTTAATTATTTATGGTGTTCATAGCAAAAAAAAAAACTACTGAATTTTTAAATTAGTGCTCCTATCTAATACGTTATCGACCTATGGTGTAGCACTATTGGTATACATAACTATATTTATTTTCGAATAAACTTTTACATAATTACAAATGACACCCCTATACTTCGTGTTTGAGCTTTCCCAACGTGGAACAAATATTTTTAAAAATTTAATATACACTCCATTTATTTTGATGTGTTCTCGACTTATCCCATGCTTTTAATGAGTCCAACACGAGCACGACTCCTCTTAGGTGCGTTGGTGCTTACAGCTTTTTGGTCAATGAGAGAGAGATAAAGGAGATGTATACTGAGCTTGTGGGGTGAGAAATGAGAATATTATTTTCGGGGGGGTGGGGGTTGTGGGGGCTCGATGTGGGATGATGTGATGATTGATTGTGGCCTTATTAATCATGCAAAAACGCACGGGCTCTTCTTCATCATAATTATTCAACCCAAACTTTAGGGCGGACCTAAGGATGCAAGCGGCATTGGCCCCCACACATCTCTCAGTATCCTATATATTTCAACAATATTTTGGATTTGTTTGTAAAAACTAGGAAAAAATGATCTCTCAAAATTATGTTATTAGTATCTAAAGATGATATAAAGTTGTTAATTTATATACTCCCTCCGTCCACTTTTAAGTGATCCATTTGAAAAACTTGTATTTTTGCGGACGTTTAAAAATGTATTTTCGTATATTGTTTTTAATTTTTTTTCGCACCAAAGTAAAATGCTCAATGAGCACTTTAATTTGGTATAAAACAAATTAAACAGTTATATAGAGAAATATTGTTTTTAGGGGTTTGAAATTGCATGTATTCTCATATAGATCACTTAAAAAGGGACGGAGGGAGTATATCTGATTTGGTTCCTGCATTAAGGATAACGCGTCTGTCACTGCATGTTGAGTAAATTCATGTTAAGGAACTAGAATTCCACATTGCTTAAGAGTGGAATGGGTGGTCACTTAATATATTTTGGGACCTCTCCACTTATCGCCGATTGGTTTTGAGATTAATATAAAGTTTCCACATGGTATCAGAGCGGGACCTATTCTACCCCACATTTTAAAAAAAAAATCGCAATCTACACCCTACGATGGCATACCAGCAAAAAGGCTGCATGATGAGAGGACCCCAAAAGTGGACACACGCAACAGACCTGAAATGCAGCTGCAAGTAAGGAGGGATGTTAAGGAACTAGAATCCCACGTTGATTAGGAGTGGAATGGATGATCACTTAATATATATTGGAACCTCTCCACTCATTGCCAATTAATTTTGAGATCGATATAGAGTTTCTACCGTTCACACACACAATCTTCCACATCATAGCTTTTCCATCAATTATGAGTCAAAACCATTAAAAAAAAACTCCCAAAGTACGCGGTTTTTAATCATATGCAATGCATTATATATGCCACCCACCAACTTAACAACCACAGTTCTAGTGAACCCTACATGAATAGCTAGAGATCGAACCCCCACATGATCTCTAGTACAGTAGGGTTGTAAATGACCCGAGTCGTTCATAATTTGTTAGAGAGTCATTTGAGTTTGATTTGTTAACTAAACAATAAAACAAACCAAACCTTAACTTCAATTTTTGGCTCGTTTCATCAATGAGCTGACCTTGAACTTAACATTATTCGACTCGATTAGGCTCGCGAATCTTGAGTATATGCATATTATGAGAATTTCATAAATAAACCTGAGTATGTATAAACTTAATTCTACAGTGTATAAAAACTTATATATCTATATAATGAAAATTTTACAACTTGTACATTTATAAACGTTTACAATTATTATTAACTTATTTGTGTGTATGTTTCTATCGTTTTTATATGTATAAATTTATTTATGTGGATAGTACAAATTTTGTTTTCAACTCTAGACCTATATGAGAGCATAAATACTTGATATTTTTGCTCTCGCTAAGGATCGTGAACAAACTCGAATTCGACTCAAACCTAGGCAAGCTCAACTTATCAAATATATTGAGCTCGAACTTGAACTCGAGTTCGCCAAAATCTTAACGTACCCATCTAATATTCCAATATTCAGTTCCATTCGGCCCGTTTACTGTCCAAATGAACATAACCATTTTTTCCTGATAATACCTCCATTATTCACAATGCTCCACGGAAAAATTCTCAGTGACCGTTCCTTATTTAAACCCTAAATAATTTCTTTCGAAAGGTCTTACGTTCACGAAAACCCGAACCGGCAATAAGTCCAGAACTCAGAAGGTAGAATTTGCCAACAGATTTCCCCAAGGGATTTTGTACCCAAGCCCCAAGGCACGACTTGATGGGCCATGCTTCAGCAGGCCCTTTTGTTTTGTTTTGTTTTTTTTTTTCCCAAGTTTCTCCCCAAAAGACTTTAGTCCACGCCCAGGCCTCATTAGGCTTGGACAAATTTGGATGGTCTGTCCTTGGGCCGACTATATACTGCTTCAAGGCCCAATAGCCAGGGCTGATAAAGCTACTGGCAGAGACCAAACCTGACAGATGAAGCCCACAAATTTTTCGGCTTGTCAAATTTCATTGAGCTCAAGTACACAAAAAACCAAAACGAACGAACTTGATCATTCTAAACAAAGGCTCAATTCAGCTTGTTTACAGGGCTTTTGATAGGAGCTTAATTGTATCAAATTAAACCGCCTAATTTATACTTGTGTGTTTGTTTAACTTGTACGAATCAATGTTCTTAATGTGCTTTGTAGGCTGATCGTGTCGTATCGTATCAAAATTATAATTATAAAAACATAGAATTAACTACTACTCAGGAGAGTAGTGGCCAAGTTCGAGTGTCGATCCACGGAGACAATTTGGCTAAGTTACGTTATTTTTTTTATTAATTTCTAATTTAATTTAGAAAAAGAGATTTGAGTGATTGGTTTTTGGAAACTAAATTAATTTAAGAAACAAGTAATGAAATTGATGAAGAACGAAAGGAGGAGAAATCTAGGGTTTCGAATCCACCCCGACCACGTAACTAAGTTGTGTTGTTAACAGACATGGACTATCCCAAAGCATGCACCATCTCGCTGGCACAACCCGTCTCTTTCACGGACTATCCAGTGCCACGATCCGTCTTACGAGCATAATCTATCTCAGTTACCCAAGCACAAGCGTAGAAAACCATTGTTTAACTAGGTATTTCAATGCACACACAAATATTCAACCAATAGAAAGAATTAAAACGATTCCATCTGATCATAATGAAAACATGTTCTAAGTTAAACAATCGATTCGAATTAATAAACCTAACGCCTACACATACACAGAGTTACTTGGAACGGGGCTTCATCTTCCCTCTAGAAGGTATTTAGCCGACCATGGAGGTGGGGATGAATGCTTGATTTGTTGGAGGCACTGAAGAACCGATGGATTAGCTTGCTTTTTCTCTCTCTAGATTTGCTTCAAAAATATTCTAGGACCCCCAAAACATACAAAGCAGTATCCTATTTATAACAAAACCTAAAAAAACATGGTCAAAACCCTAATCTGTGTTTGACTCTGCTAAAACCGCCCGAGCGGCTTTGATTCCCGCCCGGGCGAAAATTCCAGATTGCAGTCTCAACTTCGCGGACTCGCCCCGGCTTCATCCAAACTCGAAATGATGCGATTCTTGAACCGTTGTGAAGCTCTATACATCTACTTCGCGTTCCATGCCTCATATTGACTCCAAATAGCACTTCTAATAGTTCAGCACTCTCCAAAGCCTACAAACACGATTCAACCATTATAATTCATCAAATAACTCTATGATTGGACTATTAAAATGTAAATTAGAGGATTAAATGGGTGCTTTTCAGCACCTGTCATAGGCTTTGTGGATCCCTAGAAATGAAACGAGACCATATATAATGCCTTTGAAAGGTTTCTATGTATGATAGAGATGTTGAAAAGTGACGCGGAAGTGAAATGAGTGAAGCCAAACATCAAACAATGTGAAAATATGAAAGCTTGGCAAAAGAGTGAATGGTTTCCACGGAGGGTCCACTTCCAACCATGATTTCGCAGCAAAGACTCTAAGATTATCCATATTGGCTTCCATCACCTTGTAGTTCTTTGAAATACCCGTTTCGACGATACAAAATAGGCCTTGTTTCGAGTTATAATGAAAGAGATATGAATATTTTACCGACAGTGCACAAATCCGACACGCTAATGGTTAAAGATTATTTCTCTCAAAAGGATATGAACTCAGTTCAGTTTGAAAGTAGATTTATAGAGCTTTGCAATGGTTCAAGAATCGCATCATTCCGAGTTCGGACGAAGCCGGGGCGAGTCTGAGAAGTTGGAGCTACAATTTGGAATTTTCGTCCGGGTAGGAATCAAAGCCGCCTGGGCTGTTTTAGCCAATTCCAACACGACTTAGGATTTTAAACACGTTTTTTTGGGTTTTGTTATAAATAGACTGCTGCTCTGTACGTTTTAGGATTTTTGAAATATTTTGAGGCAAGTCTAGAGAGAGAAAAGCAAACGAGTCCATGGCTCTTCAATTCCTCCAACAAATCAAGCGTTCATCCCCATCTCCATGGCAGGCTAAACACCTTCTAGGGGGAAGATGAAGCTCTGTTCCAAGTAACTTTGTTTATGTGTAGGCATTAGGATTATTTATTTGGATCGATTGTTTAACTAAGAACATGTTTTCATCATGATCTGATGGAATCGTTTTAATTCTTTCAATTGATTGAGTATTTGTGTGTGCACTCTCAAATACCTAGTTAGACAATGATTTTCTATGCTTGTGCTTGGGTGACTAAGATGGATTATACTCATAAGACGGATTGTGCCATTGGACAGCCCATGAAAGAGACAGGTTGTGCCAGCGAGACGATCCGTGCTATGGCATAGTCCATGCCTGTTAACAACTCAATTATCTTCTTGACAAATTATGAGTTGAATAATAACCTAGCCTACACATAACTTAGTTACAGGATCGGGGTGGATTTGAAACCCTAGATTTTTCCCTCATTAGTTTCTCACCAATTTCATTACTTTTTTCCTTAATTAATTTAGTTTCTAAATTCAATCACTCAAACCAATTCCCTTTTTCATCGAATTAAATTAGAAACCGGTCGAAAGTAACGTAACTTAGCCAAATTGTGTCCGCGGATCGACACTCGGGCTTAGCCACTATTTTTCTAAGTAGTAGTTAATTTTAAGTTTTTATAAATAATATTTTTGACTCAGCACAACACGGTCAGCTTCGATCTAACATTATCTAGGTGTATGGTAAGACCCTTGCACGTATAGGTGTGGTACAAGTGGCTTCCAGTGCCTGCTAGGAACAGCAGGAAGTTGGTAGAGACTACATGCTTAAAGAGGCTTATTGGCGGCTTGGTCCAGGGAAACCCCTGACCTTTAGATTTGACAAGAAACCTATTGAACATTAATAGGAATCTATTAAGACTGGAAGCGCAGTTCTTCCTAATTCCAATGATAGCTCAATAGTAGGCACTTTGTGCTCCTTACACTAGATGGAGGTTCAAAATCCACAAATCCCATCCCCTTTTTCTTAGGTTAGAATAATTTTAGGATTTGCCTTGTTCAAAAAAAAAAAAAAGTATTATCTTAGTGAATCGCTCTCTTTGTCACATGCAGCTCGGATTTTGGGGCGGGGCCGACTGTTCATTTTAAGTTGAGTAGGTAACAATAACTAACATAGTGTTGCATGCGAAATATCATTTTGGAGTAGGTAACCGTTCATTTTTTAGGACTCGAATCATATTTTTAGGCTTGGCGTATGCTGAAATGGGGTGCATGTACAGCAGCCGTACAACCACCTTCCTAATTTTGAGTTTGGGACGGGTATGCCATTACCAGGATCTGGCCCCGTTCTCTACCCCATTACTTGACCCCTAACCCGAATCCGCTTTTAAGTATGGCTATAGGACAGTCTTTGTAACTTGAGTCACTTGACCCCTCTAATCGTGTAGCCTGCATCTGCCATTACCTAGTAGGGAGATGGACCTAGGTTGATCGATTATTGAGGAATTTTAGTGTCGTGCCATTCCAAACCCAGTGTATGGATTCGCTTCTCGAAATCTAAGATGGAGAATGGTGAAAGTACCAAGGCCAAGAATTGCTACAAGAGGGCTGTATAAAAGCTGGTTGTTGAGGATCAAGAGGATGAGAAATTGCTATGTGGGTTCGAAAAAGCATAGATTCTTAGGATGTAGATTTACATGGGAGTGGCAACTTGGGAAAAAAGAAAGGTGCCTAAGCTATCTGTGTCAGAAGTACATGGAGTGGTCGCCCGCAAACTCCTCGTCTTTGTCTTAGATGAGGTAACCGGCCATATGATCTATAAATTGTCAACTACAATGTTGCATAGGAAATGTACCTGAACTTGAACCTGAATCTTATTCAACTAAAGTATTGTTTGTACTCAAATTTGGCACCCACTTATGGGCCGCCACGTGCCGGCCATGTTATGCATTTTTTTTTTGCTTAAGGGGGCAAAAAGTCGGTAAAAAGCAGAGTAACACTTCTAGCAGTTTCATCTTCTGCAAACAACATACACCAAGGTCCATGGGATATTCTTTTTTGAATATCCCCCGTCAATTCATCTAAAACTAAGGCATAGAGATACAGACTCAAGACTGACCTACTGTAATTGGAAATTCATTCGTTTTCCCTGTTGGTGATCTAATAATAGTGACGACACCGTTATACATGTCTCTAATCACATCGATGTACCCTTTTATCACTCCATTTCTTTCCAAAACCCACCATATAATATCCCTAGGCACTCTATCATAAGCCTTTTTTCTAAATTAGTGTTTGTATAATAATTTTTGCCATATCAGCATCTTGAGTTCTCGGAAATTGTCGTGTCTCATTCCGTACTTGTTCGTCTATATATTCGTGTCCATGTCCATGCTTTTTAAGTGCTAACATTGCCGTAAATTAAAGCAAGAGGTCCTAAATCCACTTCCAAACTTTCATATTAAAAAATACCACCCAATTGAAAACAGATTAGCTGTTAAAAATAAGTAGTCTTGGCAATGGAAACAAAATGCTGATGGTAGAAGTTGGGGACCACCAATTTTTTTTATACATGAGCATGTGTAGCTCCACCATTTTGTTGCACCTTCTCAACCACCACTTTTGTTCTTAGTACCCAAACGATAATTATTGCATCCCTTTCTTTGCCCTCCTGGAGAAAGGAAAATGGTGGCAACAAGCAACATTGGTGAAGTTCAGGAAATAATCAAGCCTGCTTATGATTGGAATAGTGACATAAAAGCTTTCGATGCTTCAAAAGCCGGTGTAAAGGGAATTGCGGATGCTGGATTGGTGAAGATCCCCGAAATATTTGTCAGTAACCCAAACAAGTATCAGCAGAAGTCCGGAAGCTTCAGTCTTAATGTTCCAATCATAGATTTCGGAGGGATCGATGAAGACGCGACTTTGCGTAGAGTGATCATTGAGAAAGTCCGAGATGCTAGCGAGAGGTTGGGATTTTTTCAGGTCGTCAACCATGGGATTCCAACGGATGTCATGGAGGAAGCGCTCGATGGGATAAGGAGGTTTCATGAGCAAGACACTGAGGTGAAGAAACAATTCTATTCACGAGATAACACGAAAAGATGTGTGTACAACAGCAACTTTGATCTGTACCAAGTACCAACAGTTGACTGGAGGGATAGTGTCTACTGCGTTATGGCTCCTAATCGTCCTGACCCGGAAGAATTGCCTCAGGTGTGTAGGTAAGCTCATGAAATTAATCATTTCCCCCTTTATTTCTTATGTTACTATTTGTGACGAAAAAAACTGCTGGAAAACATAAATCTAAGGCTTAATTGTTCAAACATTCAATTTATGTGTCTAGTATGGGCTTAATTGTTCAACTTGCAGGGATATACTGATCAGGTACAGTGATCATGTGATGAGATTAGGGCTTACTATATTCGAACTACTCTCTGAGGCTCTAGGACTCGAGCCCGATCACCTGAAAAAGGTGCAATGTGCTGAGGGGCTTTTCATCATCGGTCACTACTACCCGGCTTGCCCTGAACCAGAATTGACCTGTGGCCTTAGCAGCCACACTGACAGTGGCTTTCTCACCTTACTTCTACAAGACCATATCGGTGGGCTCCAAGTCCTCCATAAAGATGAGTGGATTGATGTCCCCTACTTGGCCGGTGCCCTGGTAGTAAACATCGGAGATCTTTTACAGGCAAGTGCCTATCACGGTTTCCGAAAGTTAAATGTATTGTCCAATGCAAATTGACAGCACTGCATTCTTACTGGTGGAGTGTGGCCTCATTCGGAAAGAATGCTGTGCTGCCAGTAAAACTTTTAACTCTTTACATTCTGAGTGGCAAAGGCATACCCCCAGCAGGGGCAGCTGCCCTAGCCAAGACTTTTTGAAAACTTGGCCAATAAGTTTTAACCCTCAAGCATTATGTTCGCAATTGAGAATCGATTATATGGTTCTTGTGTTTTTGGCACAGCTTATAACCAATGACAGGTTCAAAAGCATCTACCACAGGGTGCTCGCAAAAGGAGTTGGCCCTAGAATTTCTTTGCCGAGCTTTTTCAGAACACATTTCCAAGAAGGCACCGAATCAAGATTATATGAGCCAATAAAGGAGTTGTTATCAGAAGAGAATCCTCCTATCTACAAGGTTACTTCTGCAAAAGAGTACCTAACACTACGATACCAGAAAGGGACCGGCGAAAACAATCTACTGTCACATTTCAAGTTGTAATTAAGGAGGCCACGGAGTTCCTCTTTCTCTCACTGCTTCGGAAAATTCGAATGCGTTCTTAATTACGTCTCTTTACTTTTGCAGCTATGTGCTTGTTCTAAAGGCACTAGAGTGGAGCATGTTGTAGCCAACTGAAAAGCACAATACTACATTTTGTGTGAATAATGTGAAAGTGCGAGTCGTGTGCTTGTAAAATACAGTAAGGTAGTATGAGTGTGAATCGTGTGGGTATTACAATAGGTTAATGTGTGATGTCATGGAGATTGTTGTGAATATATGGTGTTAGGCCGATCCTGAGATTCTCAGGGCCTAAGACAAACTTGTAAAATTGAAGCCCTATGTTTTCTTTTAATAAAAGTAAACATAAAACTAACTTTGAAATGATAGTTACTAGTCACATATTTTGTTTTCTTTCCATGATTCATTTCGTCCGAATCCATACAACATAAAGGGTTTGATCCAAAGAAACATAAGGATACCAGTTAAGTTGCGTTGGTAGTTGGTTATAACTCCATTCAAAAGTGACATGCGGAGCCAAGAGAGAAGACGTAAAATATGAAACTGTAAGCTTGTAACTAAAGAACAAAATTGAACCAGAAATGTCATTACTTATCAAAAATGTTTTCCCAAGCATCACAGAATAAAAAAATTCGAAATGCAACTTCTCAAGTGAATTTCCACTCAACAATGCAAGACCTTAAGATGGCTCTACCCAGGAGTGATGAAAGTAGACAATACTCGCTGATGGATAAAGAAAACAGAACAAAAATTAAAGAAAAGATGAAGAGAGAAAGAAGGGAAGACCAGTGGCGAAGCTAGAAAACAAAATCGGAGAGAGCCGAACTATGAGTCATTCAAGTTTTTCTGGAACGGTTTCGATAAATTAAAGAATTTAATCTCGAGTATTGTAGCTATATAATCATTCACTAATACCCAATATCTTTATCACATGGTAATATTTACCATAACTTATTGCGCTCACAACAAAAATAAATTGGGTGAGGCTGGGGCCACTTTCGGCCCCACAATAGCTCCGCATACAACGCTGCTACGTGCCCGATAAATAAACCCATAAACAACCCCGAATCCCACCTAAACCATGAATGGGCCCCACCTTTTTCTCCTCTTTTGTTTTGGTTTGGGGCATAACGAGTAGTTCTTGCTATGACTGCGGGTATTTTGAAACCAAAGAAAAATTTCTCCACTTTCTCTCACTCTCCCACACTCTTCCCCTTTCTTCCCATCTCTCATCCAACCACCATCCATGGTCACTTTTCCGTCTCCTTCAAAAATCACAGCCAGCAGGCCCAGCACCTCATATTTGATTAGAGAATGAAGACCATCTAAAGGTTGAAGTAGAAAAAAATAAAATAGAGGAGAAGTATTTTTCTCATTATCTGATAAAAGAAAATTTTCTTCCGTTTGGGCTAAAACATAAACTCTACTTTAAACAAAATCAAACCATTTAGCTAAGAAAATATAAAGAATTCACATAAAATTTCCCCAATTAAAACACTCAAACTGAAAAAATCACAAGTCGGTGAGGTTAATGAATTCGCTGCAATATCTATGTAGCTTATGATTAATTGGCCATCAAATTTCACTTGGAATTGGCCATCAAATTTCACTTGGGAGACTATCTTCTGGGTTTGGAGATGAAGAAAGGAGAGATTCGTTGAATAAGAGTAAACGACTAAAGGATAGATTTTTGTTGGGATTGCAATACTTCATTGTTCGACCTTGATCCAGAAAAGAAAACGGCAACATCCTCAGGGTTTGTTACTGAACTTTTGGCCGGCGGCAAGAAGCAAAGGCTACTCGGCGGTGGCACGAGGGTTGGACGTTGTTTCTTCTCCGGGTTGCCTTCACCCTGTGCTTTGAAAGGTTTGCCTCAAAGAAGAGAGAGAGAGAGAGAGAGAGAGAGAGAGAGAGAGACAGAGACAGAGAGAGTTGTGGCCGAAAGAAAGGGAAAACAAAATGACTGATGAGTTGGGTGGTTTAGCGGGCCCCACTTTGCTTTCGGGGTAAATTTTGGGTCTTGTTTCATGGTACGTAGCATTATTACTGTATTCCTACAAAATATTAAGTTCAAATTTTAGCCAAAGCTTTAAGATTGCTGAATGCAAAAGTCGGTATTCATAACTTTAAGCAGTCGACTGATAACGTATTTGTGTTCAAAGCAAAGCCAACTCATTAATTAATAGCTCTACAGGAAACATAAAACTTCTGTGAACAAGAGGTTGCTAAAAACTTAACGAACAAAATTTGAACAAGCTAAAACTCCGCTTGGCTTGGCTTATTTGTAGCCCTATTTCAGATTACAGCAAAAGAAAAATATTGGATTAGAGCTTTCGAAGAAAATATTGGATTAGAGTTTTAACAACACCCAACTCTTTATTGAGAGCTTTCACCTAAAAATTGCAATTCGAATGACGTTGGAAACTACTCCCTTCTACTGACAGGATACAACGTATCACCTACCCAGGATAAAACTGATCAGTCCTATCTGGTTCTTGCACAACAAAAACCCAGCAACTTATTTCCAAGAACTGTGATCTGGAAGGAAAAAAGGGTATAAATGAAACATAAAAGAGGGGAACCTACTCATTTCTTGATGAAAGAAACCCCCTTCTGAATGCTTTCTGCTAACTCTTTCTTTGCCTTCTCCAATCCAACCCTGTCCTCCACCAAAAATCACAACAACAAAAAAAAACAATATGAACAAATGGGTATCTGAAAAACACAGCACATAGGCTCGCAACATCGGACAAGAAAGCAGAACACTATCTATGTTTTCAGACATCCGACCAACCTTTCATACTCATTCAAGGGACCAAGTGGGTATATCTCATCGATTCCTGTACGGCCAAGCCGTACTTTGGATGCAAAGAAAGGAAGCTCAGTTACCTACAATGACAACCCAGTAATTTGTCACGTACATGTCCAGAGAGGGCAAAATTCTTTGGATGTAAAAAGAGAATAACTGATATATCATGTATGATAAGTGAAATTGGATAGGATACCTGAGAAGCCACAAAAGCACATTGAACGACACCAGCGTCTCCTCTCAAGCCTCGTAAACATGCATCAGCAAATTTAACAGCGGCATACGCCTGAGGTATTTTGAAGTGAGAATCAAGAGTTGAAAGTCAAGAGATTATTCCTAACAGCATTAATAAGAAAAAAGTGTGGTAATTGTAAGAATGGTTAACCATTGATAGCGTTGCAGATCCCGCCCCAGCTTTTGCCTGACAACAAATCCAAGACACATGGTTATGTAAGTAGAATATGGTCGTATGGAAACATGGTTATGTAAGTAGAAAAATGGTCATGTCGGGAAATAAGGTCGCATACTTCTATGGTATGATATGATCACTTATAAACTCATGATTCATCTATTACCTTTTGCAATACCATTGAAGCATGCATTACAACTGAAGCATATACCACAACACACTGCATGATTGAAGTGTAAGGCCTACATAATCTCTGAGAGAGACGACAAAAACTAAAGCTGTTCCAATCATTTGTTAAATGATACATTCTCAAATGTATCATAGGTGAGATGACCTCAGACATATGAACAAAGAAATTCGAGTCATCGTTTAGGCATGCTGATGTATTGTGCCACTTTATTTATTGTAGACACAATTTGATAATCAACCCTGGAGGTATCTTTGGATTCTCATTTTGCATTATGGGTTTACCCTTCGGATGAAATGACCATATTACCCCTGCCCTTATTGGATATTTCCGGAGGTGCCCTCAGTAAATATGAATATTCTGTTATCCTCTACTTTTATGTATTCGTTATGTTTGTTTTTGTTCTTTTTTTCTTTTTTGAGTCTATTGGTTAGGTTGTTTGATGATCATTTTGATAACTTATCAAGATTTCATTTCTTTTATTTTGGGATTTTGTAAGAAATTTATTTCCGCACTTTATGATTATATTTTCTTTGTGCATCACAATTGAAATTATACTTGTAAATTTTTTTAAGGCATCATAATATTTAAGACTTCAGAGGTAGGAAAAAAATAGATTTTCAAATATGGGATACAATTTTGTGAAGTGGAATGACAAACAATATTTGAAAAGGTAATTCATACACATATTAGGATACCATAATAAATAACCAAGAGCAACATCGTAAATAACTAATTCATAATCTATTTTGATGATTATACTCCCAAACACTACTCTGTTGCAAAATCTATTCTGCACACATTTCCTAAACGCTCTAAAGATTTATAATCTATTATGACCATAATCCAAAAAGCCATAATACACAATCCAAAATGCAATATGCAAAGAAAAATAAGCTCCCAAACGGGCCCTTAGACTGAGACATAACATTTACTAATCCAACTGAACAACTAATTGTGTTGTTTTTTTCATTCAGCTCAGGCTTCGTAAGATCGGATGAGGGTCAGAATCAGACCTTGATACGACGCTTTGGTGACCCTAATGTCAACAGGTCTTTTCCCAATATCAGAAAATCATCATACACTACCATTAATCAACTTTATAATATTTGTGTATTTAGGCCTGGCAATAAAGCTTCTCAACGATTGTGTTAGTCTAAGGTCAACAGGCATAGGAAGTATTGAAGAAAATAAAGCAGTGGAACATCAATCCTTAAGGTAAGTGACTATAATCAAGAACGTGTTCCATATCACAATCACAGATTCATGCCGCAATCCATGAATGTGCATATGGACAACTGGGAATTGAGTTGGTAAACACTTTGAACTTGCTAACATTTTAGGAGTCCACCCAAACACAACAGTTAAGCATAACAAAGAGCAGTACTGGAGCTTGGAACAAGTATAGCAGCAAAAACACAAAGAAAAAACTAACAGAGGTGTTTTACCTCAACAACTTCAGTTCCACCATTCTGAATACGAGATGTCAAATAATCAGTTTCTTCAGGGGTAAATGAGCATGGAGGCTTAACCTGGATAGGATTTGAATTTTGAACAACTGTCAGATATGAGGAGGCTAGATTCTCTTAAAATAATAAGAATTTATCCAGCCAGACTTTTCAAAAGAAAAATAAGAGAAGCTAGTTCACTTGAACCTGAGACAGAAGAGGTAAAATTGTCACCCCTGCATGGCCACCAACAACTGGAACGTCAACTTCTCTGGGATCAAGTCCCATAACTTCAGCCTTCAAAAATTAATAAGGCAAGTTAATTAGTGGCATAAAAATTAAGGATAGCAAATCAGACTCCTGCAAAGCATGATAACAAAAAGGAAGCAACTCAAGATTTTATGCAGCTTAGTTAAAACCAATTTACCAAAAATTGCTAACACCCCAAAGCAATTTTATTTCTCAGAATGCATGTTCCCAAACACGGTGATTGGTACATGCTACACCTTGGTTTCAAAATGGTGAATTTACAGATCCAAGGTGATAGCTTTTCCTACTCACTCCCTTAAAACTTCTCCTCCGGCAGCATGGGGTCGCAGGTTCAATGGTTAAAGCTCTCAGCTTATTAACATTGAGGTTATGAATTCAAACTTGTGGATAAACACTATGCAAATTGTACCAAAGGTTAGGTCTCTAATATTTTGTTGGTTCATGAAAAGCTCGGGCCCAACTCGCTTAAAGCTTGTTTGGGAAATTGGAATCTGTTTGCTTGGGCCAAACTTTTATGCTCCTTCAACAATCGCGCAAACTCAATTATACTCTGCTTGACTAAGGTAGACTAATGAAAACATGATTAAATATAGTTACACACGCACACACATACATATATCACTTTTAACCTTTGAGCAGTATAATAGTTTTAATTTATTCAAAAAAATAAATAAAAATTATGATGTTTGTCCAAATTTACATCTGTAATTCATCAAACTTATCAGGAATGTGAATGTTAGTCAACTTGCAAACATAATCTTATCTTCATCTCTCAACTTGATCTAAGCTAGGCTTGAGTCTCTCTGAGCCAAACTCGAGCTCGTTCATATGAGCAACGTGGTTCAGCAGACAATCTTAAAGTAGTACACTTAAAGTTGCATGACAAGACACAGCTGTTGCAACTCAGATCCATTAACCAAAGAATGGACATCCAATATTTACCACATTTACGCACAAAGAACATGATGTATTAATTAGAACATACCACAAAAGTATTGGCTCTGACAACATCAAGCATTGTAACTCCCAACAATCTCTTTGGATCATAGGTGCCAGCTTTTTTGAAAACCTCTGCTGCAATTGGTACTGTAGAGTTCACAGGATTACTGATCAAGTTGACAATGGCATTGGGGCAGCATTTGGCAATCCCTTCACAAAGGGTTTTGACGATGCCAGCATTGATGTTGAACAAATCATCCCTTGTCATTCCTGGCTTTCTTGGAACACCAGCAGGAATTATGACAAGATCCATGCCAACAAGGGCATCCTCCAACTGGCTTTGTCCTAGAAAACCGCGCACCTATATATGAGGCGGATTACTTCAGTTCCACGGACATAATCAATGTTGGAGCTCGAGATATTCATTTTACTCATTGTCGAAAATGCAGAGAAGCAGAGACTTGAATCATAAGCTTTGTGAAACCTGCCTTATTTAAGGATGCAATCTTTTCTGTTTGTGGACTTAAAGCATGCAATCTTGCATGAGGAAAAATAGTTATCAGATTCAACAGCAACAATTTTGTTTTATAGGATCTAAAACAACGAGAAGTATAAATGGCAAAGATTCAGCTTCTTGGATTAGAGTAGATTTTTCTAACATGCAGGAAAAGAAAAATATTATCCTACTTTCAACTATAGAACACTGAAAGCAAACACGACCATTAACTAAATCAGAGCCAAACCAAGTACAATTTGTGTCACGACAATGAAAAACCCACGGCCACCAAAGCAATGGCAAGTAGTTAAAAATTCTCAGGTGCATAGAACAGTAGGACTCCTTATTTGCCTAAGCCAAAAGGCATATGTAAATTTCACTTCTTTCTACACCTAAAATTTTACAGTTAGAAAGGTACTAGTTGAAATTACAGTGATTCAGCAAAGGAAACTAATGACAGTCCTTTTTCTTACTCGCCAAAATCAACTAAAAGCATCGCTGCATGCCACAATGTTAAGAAATAACAGAAACAACCTTCAGAATAGAAACAGCAGCAAAGATCAGGATCACAATCCCAGAATATCTTTAGAATTGCCAATGAGTTGATATTTTCAAGCAAAAAGGACCACACACACACACACACACACACAGAGAATTAAATTACCACTGCACCAGTGTCCATGTGACTGATATCTGCTGTTACACCGGGACTGTTGACAACATCGTAGAGATGGAGAACTGAAACCAATGGATTCATCTTCATCAACATGGCCAGAGGCTGTCCAATCCCTCCTGCAGCACCCAAGATTGCAACTTTGAATCCGGAAGCTCCACCTTTCGCCCGGCAGTTCACTTGTTGCAATCCGGAAGTTTCCTCCATCTTTTTTAGTTCGCAATTTATAAGCAATTTTCATACCATCAGAACAATAATGAAATTGTCATACGAGCTAAAGCAAGAGCAACGAACTGAATCATACAAACAAGTATCACGTGCTACCAACAAACAAAACATCTCAACAGCAATTAGCAGCTGAGTTGATCTTTGTTATGATTATTCGAATGTGAAACTGAAAAACCCTAGAATGCCTAGTGCCTACGCAAAACGGCCATAAAGTTTTTGGTCTAAGTTTTCACGAATACAAGAACAATTTTTTTAAACTAACCGGATTGGGTTTCTCATTTGTCACCTATATTTGAATTGGGTTTCTCATAAAGTCTGAATATTGTCAACTAAATTCCAATTTGGGTATCAAGTTTTCATGAATACTCGCACAATACTCAACAAATTGAATTGGGTTTTTCACTTATAATCTATTATTCTCAGCAGCAACGAACATATGGCAGTACATAAGAACATATACAACAAATAGGCAGATGCAGACATTGGCAAAACCAGCATAATTTTAGAAAAAAGAAAGAACAAGGAAAGACCTTGAGATAATTAGGGTTAAGGTGAGCTGAAATTCTGGCAATCCGTTGATTGAAATCTCCGTTCGGCTGCATTTCTTCGCGTGTTGGTCGTTTGCTCAAAGAATTCACGTAAACTGTGGCTTTTCGTAAGAATTAGAAATAGACTGCCTTGTGATATGAAGAAACAGAGGTGGAAATGGGAATGTGAGAAATTGGGTAGAATTGTATGTCGGTTTGTGGGTATATATATATGTGTGTTGGATCAAGTTAATTAATAAGATGAGGATGAAGATGACGTGAGAGTCTGAATTGGGAAGTGTGGCAACTGATTGGGTTCTCGAACCCCTTATCGGCTTATCCTAACGGGCGAAATGACGAAGGCTCTGCAGGAAGAGGGGAGGCTGCTGTGCACGTTTAAACGGCATAGTTTTGTGCAAGGTTCTGAATCTCGTACCGGACAGGGTACCGGTTTTCTTACTGGTACGGTACAGTATCGGTACCGGACTGGTACCGGTACCGTTTCGGATTTAGCGGTATTATCTGTATCTATCTATATATATATATATATATATATATATATATATATATATATATATATATATATATTATGTGTGTGTATTTATATATATGTATATATCAAAAAAAAAATCTCATATAATTTATTTATCATAAAAATTCATCATTAAATAAAATAACCCCCTTAACACAATACCTTTAATTAGCAAAATACAAGTATTGTAATAGTACCAAAATGTAATTACAAGACCTTAAACCTTAGTTGTCAAACTTTTGGGGGTTAATGTGAAATATTATGATTTTGTAAGGTTAATATGTGAAATAGAGAATATATATATACATATCATTATCAATACACATCAGCCCTTCATTTCCAAGTTGAAACCCCAAACTCGTAACCCAGTAGCGGCTCCGGCAGCAGCACTCATCTCCGGCAGCGGCACCCATCTCCGGCAGCGGCACTCCTCTCTCTCTCTCTCTCTCTCTCTCGGTACTCCTCTCTCTCTCTCTCTCTCTCTCTCTCGGTACTCCTCTCTCACTCTCCCTCTCTCTCGGTACTCCCATCTCCGGCAAACTCATTGTTTTCAGATCTGCAATTTCTCGGACGAAATCGCCGGTAAGGGAGTACCGGCCGGTATTGTCCGGATTGACCGGAACCGACCGGTATTGTCCGGAATTGAGGACGGGACGGAATCATAGGGTGAGGTTACCGGTTTTCTTCAAATCCGGTACGTACCGGCCGGTACCGGCCGGTACGGTACGAGATTAACAACCTTGGTTTTGTGGCTAACCCAAGTGGTTTACCGAATGCAATCTTGTTTTCAGCTTCCAGACAACCGATTCGAACCGTTGAATAATTTTATAATAATTATTCAAGTGGTCTTTAAAAAAATCAGGCCCATTAGATATTTTTACGTAATTGATTTAATTCATTTGATTTTCATTCAGAATTTAGAACCCTGTAATTTGAAGGAATCTTCAAGAAAAGTTATACAATTTTGCGCTTCGTAACCCATTGATCCGAACCATAGGTATTGTAGGGATCTTCATCGGACATCGATAGGTATTAAAAAACTAAAATTTAGTACAAATTATCTTAGAGTTTATTCTTTGAAATAACCATTAATTTAATTCCTACAAATATAGTCTAATTATGTAGCTACTTATGTTTAATCAACTTGATTTTTCATACAAATAAAATACTCAGCAAATATTTTTTCAGATTGATGATGATGAGATCTCAAAAGAAACCCCTAGTCCGGAAGTTTTTTGCCACTGATAGAATTTCTCCTTCACAATTATTTGCTTTTAAAAATACAAAACATAATGCTAAAAACTGTTTATTTTGGTGTTGTTGAGGTTGGAATAGTGTTAGATTTTAGTTTATGTAAAAAGTGCATAGAATGAATTTTAAAAAAATGAAAAGTGCATTGCGGAGTATGCTAAATGAGAATTTTCTTGATCTTATTGATACATCTGTAGAACTTGCACAAACTACAGAAGCAATGGAAAATGGAGATATTTCATATGGGTTATTGTGGACCGTTTGACTAAGACTGCACACTCCTTGCCAGTTAAAACCACACATTCTATGGATCATCTAGCTAAACTATATGTGAAAGAGATAGTGCGGTTACATGGGGCACCAATGTCAATTACTTCAGACCGAGATCCAAAATTTGCTTCGAGATTATGGAAGATCAAAGTCTAAGCACATATGGCACGAAAAGGAAATCCGATTTCGGTAAGACTTGATTTGAATTGTAGTTCAGATTCAAGTCGGTTCAGTAAGGGCGACCGCGAAAGTCACCGAATCTTCCGTTTTTCTCATATTAAAAAAAGGCGTGGGAGGAAGTTGCAGATGTCCAGGGTGGACACGACTTCTTCTAAGGCTAGAAGACCACTGGAAACGCGGGAAGTTTATATCAAGTCCGCATGCTATTACTATTTTGAAAAGCGCGTGCAAACCTTGTCATGCTTATTACGTGGCTGTCTCTTGCTAAATGAGAATGACACTTAAGCTGTGTGCTTCACCCACCACCTACATGTGACTAAATAAATAATGAGTAATAGATAAATAACTATTGTAGAGATAATAGTTACAACACCAAAAGGAAGGGAGAGAGAAGTGTACGCCTTGGACCAAGCCGTTGGACCACAGCCTCCTTTCCGATCAATCCCGCCGGTATTTCTTCACCTTCTCTCACGATAATCTCTCTCCCATGGTTTAATTTGCATAATAGGCCTAGTATATGGGACCTATTGAGGTCAAAAGGAATCAAAATACACACAAACCCACATAGTACATACAGGAGTTGCGTGTCCGGCAGCTGACCTCCTACGGTCACCCCGGCCACGCACCCCTCTTTCCTCTATTGTACTTCTCTCCATCTTGTGTCCTCTTGAGTACCCAACACAATAACCCTTAGAAATCAAAACCCCTCTTTTTGGAAGAATTTCATAATCGAGGCTTGGCACAATTTCATCATTTGATATCAGTAATTAGTTCCTAACTAAGAGCCTAAAAAAAAAAATGGAATTGAGTAGTTGCCAGCCGTCGATACCGGGAATGTGAAATTTCCCTTATGCTATCACACCTTTTAGCTTTATATATGAGTAGCTTTTGATCAACCTGATAACAATCCTCATTAAGCTTAAGTCCTTTTTGGACAGATCGTAGGAACCGTAGCTCAGATAGTTACAAAATCAAAATATTTGCCTAGTTTAAATAGTATTCACACCAGTAGTGCTATTGTGAGTAATCGTCAAAATTTGTTGTAAGTGCAAGTCCTTCATCCTTTTCAGTTGCCAAGTAATAAGAAGGAGCCTCAGTAACAAGACACCAAAACTCTCAGTTCATTCAGAGTACAAAATCCAGCTTTTAGGTTCAAGCAGAAAACCATCGTGATATTAAATTATCACATTTCGTAATACCCGTAGATTTCACACATCTTTCAAGAACATGTTTTGATCAGAATAAAAGAGGAGCGACTTCTTGCAATAATGGGAATGACGTCAAACCCTCGAGATACCTGGCCCGCATCTCCCACCCTTATACCACCAATCCGCTTTGTATGTTTAAAGTCCTCAAGCCCGGGCACATGTTCAGATGTATCAACGTAAAAAAATATAATCTAGGCAAGTTCATTTCCCAAATCAACTAATATCCATGATTCAATTTAAACACAATTCTAAAAATGTTCCAACAGATATAAAACACTTCAAAAACAGATATGTAAACAAGATATGTGTGTTTCACCTTATTTCCGACGACGCAGCTAAAGATACACACGACTTGTCTTACTCCCAACTCAACGAATCGCATCTCCTAAAAGAAGAACATAAGCCAAATACCACCATCAACAAGCGCTAAGCCTTTAAAGCTAAGAGTTATTCTCCTAAAATAAGGTTCTAAGAGGTTTCACCTATTAGAGACAAAATAGTGGAACTTTGACTCTTTTACTATTTATAACTTTATTAACTAGAGTACTAAATCAGTAGAAAACTCTAATTTTGTGCCCAGAAATAACATTTAGTGGAAAAACAGTTTATTGAGCCAACTAGGCAAATCTGTCATAGTTTCTAAAAAAATCATAACTTACTCGTATCAAATCCAAAAAGGGTGAAACCAGCGCCAAAATCTGCATAACTTATAGCTCTATTCTCAGTAAAAATTACAAAATCAAACTTGAAAAGGGTTCTTCCCATCAATCAAAACAACACAGCTAGTATGCAGTTCCTAGCACAGACAAACGGCCTTCCTTCAATTATTTACTAAAAATCACATATTTATCCAAATGATTTGGTTCTAACGCCAAAACACTCCCAACATCAAACTATACTTCCAGTAAAAACCTCATAACCATCTCAGTTGTGGAAAATGCCCATAAATCAAAATAAGGTTGTTCAAGACAGATTCGCAAGGAAAATAACAGGTTGTACAAAATAATTCATAACTAATTCTGTGTTACTCCGGTTTACACAATTTTTACAATTGAGTAAGGGTGTAAATTGTTCCACCATTTTTAGGAACTGTAGTGTCGATATAGGGGACCGACAGTTGTTCGCTGATTTGATACCCCTAGATGTGGGACATTTTGACGTTAACTTGGGAATGGATTGGTTAGCAAAAAATTTTGCTACCATTGATTGCAACCGAAAGTGCGTGAATTCCAAAATCCAAATCAATAGAGTTTCCAATTCAATGGGAGCGGAGTAACTTCACCCCCTTATCTGATTTAAGCCATAGGTGCTAGGCGACTCTTAAGACGTGGGTGTCTAAGGTATTTGTGTAATGTTGTGGATACGACTATCACAAGTTCAACACTAGGGGACATTCCGGTAGTTTGCGATTTCCCAAATGTTTTTCCGGAGGATCTTCCAAGGACCCCAATTGACCGAGAGATAGAATTTAATATTGACCTTGTACCCGGAACCCAACCAATTTCCAAAGCACCGTATCGGATGGCACCCTCAGAGTTGAAGGAATTAAAGGCGCAGCTACAAAAACTTTTGGACAAAGGGTTCATTCGACCAAGTACTTCACCATGGGGAGCACTTGTCTTGTTCGTAAAGAAGAAGGATGGAACAATGAGATTATGTATCGACTATCGGGAACTTAACAAGGTAACAATCAAGAACAAGTACCCGTTACCAAGGATTGACGACTTATTCGATCAACTGCGAGGGGCTCGCGTTTTCTCAAAAATTGACTTGCGCTCGGGATATCACCAACTAAAGGTAAAAGAGAAGATGTGGAGAAGACCGCTTTTCGCACACGATATGGACACTATGAATTTTTGGTTATGCCTTTTGGAGTGACAAATGCACCTGCAGCTTTTATGGATTTGATGAATCGAGTATTTTCAAAGTATCTTGATAATTTCATTATAGTTTTCATCGATGATATCTTGATTTACTCGAAAGATGAGGGCCAACATGCTGAACACTTGAGGATGGTTCTTCAAACATTGCGACAGAAGAAGTCGTATGCCAAGTTTAAGAAGTGGGAATTTTGGTTGAAAAGTGTGGTATTTTTGGGACATGTGGTGAGTGGGGATGGGATCTCTGTTGATCCAGCCAAGGTCGAAGCAGTACTGAATTGGCCAAGACCAACTACACCCACAGAAGTTCAAAGTATTCTAGGATTGGCGGGGTACTATCGTAGATTCATAAAAGATTTTTCGAAGATTGCAATGGCATTGACAGAGCTGACTCGGAAAGGTGAGCCATTTATATGGACTAATAGACGAGAGGAATGTTTTCAAGAGTTGAAGAAAAGATTGACGACCGCACCGGTACTTACTCTACCAGATGAAACCGAGGGATTCATGATTTATAGTGATGCGTCTCGACAGGGTCTGGGATGTGTATTAATGCAACATGGAAAGGTAATTGCTTACGCTTCCCGCCAATTAAAGCAGCATGAGAAGAATTATCCCACCCATGATTTAGAGCTAGCTGCAGTTGTGTTCGCATTGAAGATTTGGAGACATTATTTGTATGGGGTAGAATGTGAGATCTACACTGATCACCAAAGCTTAAAGTACATTTTCTCCTTGAAGGAGTTAAATCTAAGACAAAGTAGATGGTTGGAACTGATCAAAGATCTGCATAGCACTTTGTTCCCACTCCGGGATTCAAGAGGTGGCTCATACCCCGTAGTCTAGGGTTGTACACTGATACCAACTGCAACGATCCACCCCGCCTTGCACAATATTGTCCGCTTTGGCCGCCTAAGCTCCTTGGACTTCCCAATAGGTCACCCACCCCTAGATTGCTCCAGGGTGAACACGCTAAGTGCTATACCTCTCGAGGGAAGATCGCTGGGCCAATATGCAACAAGGACGTTGCATCCTAAGGTGGGGATAATGTGACAACCCAGGACCCACCTGGCTACAACGGAATTCTATGATATAAAAGAATAGATCATGCCCTAACTTGCACAAGACCTTTTAAAGTTGTGCGGGCGTCAAAATTCGTTGGTACTTCATAGTTAAGCGTGCTCACCTTGGAGCAATCGACGGATGGGTAACCTACTGGGAAGTCCAAGGAGCTTGGGCGGCCAAAGAGAACAATATTGTGCAAGGCGGGGGCAGGTCGTTACAGTTGGTATTAGAGCACAACCTCGGACTACGGGGTATGAGCCACCTCTAGAATCTGCAGGAGCCACCTTTTGAGTCCTGGAGTGGTAACAAAGTACTATGCAGAACTAAGTGCTATACCTCCCAAGGGAAGGTCGCTGGGCAAATATGCAACGAGGACGTTGTATCATAAGGTGGGGAGAATGTGAAAACCTAGGACCCACCTGGATGCAACGGAGTTCTATGATATAAGAGAATAAATCATGCCCTAACTTGCACAAGGCCTTTTAAAGCCGTACGGGCGTCAAAACTCGTTGGTACTTCATAATTAAGCGTGCTCATCTTAGAGCAATCCACGAATGTGTGACCTACTGGGAAGTCCAAGAAGCTTGGGCGGCCAAAGCGGACAATATTGTGCAAGGCGGGGGCGGGTCGTTACAAAAATCTTCATTTTTCTTTTAGTTTGGGCATTTGGCACAGAAAAATGTTTCTTTCAAATAAGTTGCTATATTTTTTTTTTTATCGGTAATAAGTTGCTATATTCATTACAAAAAGTCTAGAATCACAAATAGTTTGCACGCATACTTGCATATAAACTTCCGTTGATCTGGGACCCTACACAAGAGTATGTGTAAGTTGCGTGTGGATAAAAAAAAGCTACACGCACAACAAACCCCACACAACACTCCCACTTAGAGGTGGGTCCCACATGTAGGCCCCACATATGGACCCCACCCCTATATGAGAGTGTTGTGTGGGGTTTGTTGTGTGTAGCATTGTTCGTGCGTGCATCTAGCAAAATCCAGTTGGTTAAACATTGATTATTCTTTTTTTTTCCTTTTTTGGTGTACTACAAATTTGATTATTCATGAACGAGCATGTTGCTGAGTAGCTATGCGTAAGTGGGCCTAACTCTTTTCGGCCTAAGAAAATAATAAGAGTGGCCCAAACAAAAAAATTAATGGGGATATTATCTGAACTAATCCAACTAAGATTTCCCAAATTCGTTTTTTTTTTTTTTATCTCTAATAAGCTGGTGCCATATTTGGAACTTATGCTAATTTTGGATTGCGAGAATCTTAAAGAGGAATGAGGATGTGATGTCATATTTTCATGATTACGACATTTGGAAAATAACAGCAATAGGAATGTGATGTTATATGTCCATGATTCTAATATTTGGAAGAGAAAGAAATATGATTGTTATTCCTAATTACAAATTCAATTAGAAATCACATTCTCAAATTGAGTGAGAACCTGATCCCTCCCATACCCCATGAGAATTGTAGATTTTGGCTCAGGCATTACAAAAAGGAATGATTTGATAAATTGTCGAAATAATTATTTTCAGCGTAATATTACTGAATTTATTCAAACACTGTAATGAAATTACTCTAACTACCGTCTTGTTCCAATTCTTGACTTAAACTTTAAATGACTTATGCGCTTTACAAAACAGGTCATTCTCTCACAATACACCAACTTAAAAACTTACTCAAGTGAATTGGAACAACCCAAAATTCCTAGGATTTGATTCCTAGTAATCATATTCATACTCAAGAAAATTCCTTGAAATTTGATTTAGGGAAATCATATGACCACTCCTCAGAATTCCGATCATTCAAAAATGATGGGGTGGGAAATTTAAAATTGTCCCTCTTCCATGGTTAACTGAAAAGGAAAAGGAATAAAATAAAAGAAATAAAACTGCATGCATTCCATCTTTGTTGTCACTTGTCAGATAAAATAAGTTCTATATACGGCTTGCGCATATGGAAAAAAGTGAATTTTTGGTTTTTTCGTTTTGTCTTTATTCCAAAAAAAATTTCATTTGTTAGTTTTGCGTTAAGTTTTCGTGGTTTATGGATTCGTTTCGACAAGATGAATCCAAAAAGTATAAAATTATCGTCCAAACTAATTTTTTTTTAATAAAGCCAAAATTAAACCAATAAACTGGTTTATTTTCAGCTTTATTCAAAAAAATATTAGTTTTGACCATAATTTTATACTTTTTGGATTCGTCTCATCGAGACAAATCAATAAACCACGAAAACTTGACGCAAAACTAACAAATGCAAAAAAAAAAAAAAAAAAATTGGATAAAGACAAAACGAAAAAAACCAAAAAACCAGTTTTGCGCTATTTTGCCAAAGCACAATATAATATTTAGGACCTCTATGCCTATTAACATTAGAGTTAAAACTCCAAAATTTGTTCCTCCATTTTATTTTAATTTTCTCTCTCTTTCTTTGTCCCATTGGAGGAGCACATGATTTAAAGAAATACTAGCTTCTTTTAACTAAAGGTATCGAGACATTTGCAAGAAAGAAATCGTCTTTCGAAAGCAGTTTCCCATGAGTTTCGTGAACGATTTGCAGAATTTTCTTTTTGTTATGTAACATTCGTGACTCATAGGTCGTGTACCTCAAGGTATTTATTCGGTATTTTTGTAAAAAAAAGAAGAAGAGTAATTCACTTATTATATTCCTTTCACATCTTAATAAGCATCCTTATCTTGGGAATATAGGAGGATAACCAGTTTATAACTCGTGCATTTCTATTTTTGTTCTAGAAAAAAGGGTGGAACAAGTGACTGAATCTTGCATGTGCAAAAATTGGGATAAAAGAATGTTATTCTTGTCCTTTTAGGATATATTCTTTGTTACCTTACTTGTGGTGGGATTGCAAATTGTTATGTTGGCAAGATTGCTACCCAAATTAATACGTATGAACAACGATCATATAGGGGCTATGAATGCAGAACGATAAAAGATGAAGGGCAAAAACATAAATTTAGCTACTTTCATTCATTCAAATAGTTCACTCTGATAAATAACAGAATAATGATTTTTTGCATTCTATTTTTTTAATAAACATACTTTAAAATTTGTTGTTTAGTGCTTAAAATTACATACAACATAAACATTAAAAGCCAAATTTTAAAGTGCATTTCTAAAAAAAAAAAAAAAAATAGAGTGCAAAAAACTTTTTTTTTTTTTTCCTTTTTGATCAGTAAAGATTCCATTTAATTGATAACCGTGAAATATTACAAGAGAGAAGATTGAGGAGAAAACCTAAAAAGTTAGCTAGATATCAACGAAACTAAAAAACAAACACCAAAATCCTCAAAACCCAAAACAACTAAAGTCCATTGCACTTCCTAACGTGGAAAAAATAAAAAAATGAACAGTCCTTCATTTATTGCCCTCATCAACCCCATTCGTTCCCATCACCGATCCATGTAGCAATGGATGAGAATTCTAAAAAAAAAAAACTATAGCAACTTCCAGAGACAAAAATGTTTTTTTCTAAGACTCCGTTTGTTTGGATGTAAAATATTTTTCAATGGAAAACACTTTTCGGCTCCGTTTGTTTTGATGTAAATTATTTTACGAAGGAAAATATTTTCTTGTAAAATGGTTTACCTGTAAAATAATTTTCCAATTTTTATTTTTGGTTGTTTGGTACATTCTTAAAATTACTTGTTTCAAACTAATTTTGATGAAAAAATCCCCACAATAGCTTCAAAGAGGGAATTTGGTGGGACCGGTACATACATGTACACACACACAGAGTTAAAGGTTGAGTTCCCAACTTGCCAACTCCTGACATGCAGACATGGTGAATTTGAAGATCAGTTGCGCAATGGAACATCTTGATCAAAACCAAAAGCCGTAAAATGATTTACCGATGTCTCCGCCGTAAGTCAATTTACTGTGGTTCACAGTAAAATATTTTCCTCTTAAAACTTTTTCCCCATATTTCTATGCAACCAAACATCAAAAATTTGGAAAACATTTTTGAGGAAAACATTTTCATCCCTAACAAACAGAGCCTTCATGTAAAATCAATTTGCCAAAAATAATATTTTCACTTTCATTTTCCTGTGTTTGGTTGGTGGTTGTTGAGGAAAAAATTTCAGAAACAAAAATTCCCAGCAGTACAACAGTAGCAATCAAAATTCCTGGTACAATTTTCATTTTCTTGTGTCGGTGTTCGTGTGGAGTGAGTGTGTGTGTGTGTGTGTGTGTGTGAGAGAGAGAGAGAGAGAGAGAGAGAGAGAGAGAATTGGGCCTTAAGGAAGAAACAGAGTTTTGGCATGGGACGAGAGACCTGGGTTGAGCAAGAACAGAAAGGGCTGGCAACCTTGGGAAAACAACTTATGGATGATTTTCCAAAAAGTTATTTTCCTCCCAATGCAGGAAAAAATTTTACATGTAAAACATTTTCCCCATCATTTTTACAACCAAACACATGAAAACGGGTAAAATATTTTACAGGAAAATGTTTTACGTCCAAACAAACAAAGCCTAAACAAAAATACACAAACTTCCACCTTCGAGAGAAGATCAGGCACCCATACTATGTAGTAATCGGAATGGCGACTTTAATTTGTGGTCTTTTGTCCTGGCCCTTAATAAGACTCACATAACTCTTGATAAATAGACTCTTCGCTTCCGCTTTTAGTTCTCGCTTTGGACTTGCGCTTTCAATTCTAGCTTCTCACGAATTTTTTTTGTTTGAAATGTTGTTTATTTTGAAAAGCAAATGACTACAATACACACTCATTAAATGTGTATATCATATGCACCTATTGTATAGTCCAGATTGTGCCACCTCATTGGCAATCGTAACATTTTTTAATTTTTCGTAACTTTTCTACAATATGATTCGTAACATTTTCTATGATTCGTAATATTTTGGTGTGTCTCGTAACTTTTATAGGTGTGTATTGTAGCCTTTTCTTTTGAACATTACTTTAACGCTTATGCACCCGTATGTGCTTTATGTGACTGAGACCGGACGGAAGCTACCACGCGGGATGCCCCAAGAGCTTGACCAACTACCTAAAATGTCAGTTTTGTTTTTACTTATTCTCGTCTTTAATAAATTATTTTCTGTTTAATTTCTATTTTGATCATTGATAAAAAAAAAATTGTAGAAATAAAATTATATGAACCAAGTTAGAAAAAAAATTCAGAGAAATAAAACATTCAAAATAAGTTAGAAACTTTAAATTATTATTATTTATATGGAGTTTCTCTTTTAAAACTGCTCCGTATGATTTTAGTTTTCTAATTTGTATCGTCAAAAACAAGTCAATGATGTAAAATATTTTTCTAAACTTATAAAGAGTTGGTAAACAGAAAAAAAATCTAATGTACGTATAAAAATGAGCTTTTGACTGCTTGACTGATCAGGAGTGAGGAGTCCGCCTCTTGGATTCTTTTTGTTTTTTTGAACTGGACACCTCTTGGATTTTAGTTGTTGATTTTCCATGGTCAATGGCAAGGAAAAAGCAATTCAAAGGAGGACATGAGTGGTACTGAGTCGTTGGGATTTTGTTTCTCCTTTGATTTTTTCTTGTGAGTACTGCTGAGGCCTTCGGTGGTGTACATGTTTTCTTTGACTTATGGGAAAAAAGAGAAAAGGCTCAGCCGACAGACAGGGTCCAACTTCAACGATCCTCTCTACTCTTAATCTCTAGAAATCTCTACTTGTCTGAGAAATTAATCCAAGTACTTTCTGTATTCATTTCTAGTGTATTTTCGATCGCTGAATTACGGTAGAACTTTGAGAGATTTTTTTCCCACTTAAATTCGGAGGCCGAAATTCATTGAAGACAGAGCAATTGGAATTTGGGTACAGTGTCTGTTGAAAATTGACTTGATTTTGGAGTTTGTGAGCGGGGTCTTGGTTTGGACAAGCGAATCTGGTTTGTAAAGTGTGGTTGCAACATCTCTAGTCCGGACGAGGACAGACTTAATTGGTTCAGACAAGCGAATTTGCGGCTGCGCGTTTGACTTCATTTTTTAGGGCTATGGGGGCTTCAAAGCCAATATGGTTCAACACCTAGGAGGGCCTGTTTGGTCAAGTAGTTTTTTTCCCTTAGCTCTATTTGTTTGGACGTAAAATATTTTTGCCAAAAACATTTTACATAATTTCCGGTGTTTGGCTATTGAAAATCTTGGAAAATGAATTTTTTTGAAAAATGTTTTACGCCTTTGCCTGTGAAATGACTTACCCTAAAAAACTCGGTAAATTATTTTCCATAAGGATCACTGTACCACCCTTCCCTTTCCACGATACCCCTTGATCAGAATGGTTGAGCAGTTCCCTCATGGCCACATGAATACAAGTATGCTCTCCCACAGATAGCAAGACTCTCTCTGTACCCACGTGCAAGCCATGACAGAAATTTCCTTCATCAAATTGGATGAGTTATTGGTTTGTAAAAATAAAATTGGAATTCACCCAAACACTGGAAAATAATTGTAAAACTTATTTTTTCACATAAAATGTTTTTCATGGAAAATATTTTTAGTTGTAAAATACTTTACATCCAAACAAACGGAGCCTTAGTGTTTCTAAATGTTACTCAAGCTCAAGGTTTAAATCTTTTGCATACCATATATGGTTTAATAAGTTTTTTGTTTTATTTTTCCTAGTTCACTTCAACCTTATTTTTTAACTATTACCATCAAGGTCACAAATAAATAATTGTTCCCAATAAAAATGAAAGTAATTTATTTTCACTCGACAAATTTTGTAAAAAAAGTTTAAAATAAATAAATTGTTGATTGTGAAACCTAGTATTCTTACAAAGATAAAGTTCATAACATGTTCCATTAGAGAAAACACATATTATGAACGGTGCTTTGTTATGTTTGATTCATTTTTTTCTCCTAGTACAATTTTAATTAAATTACAAAACTAAAATGCCATGTTTAATTTTTTTTTTTTACCTTATATCAGCCACCTATATTGAATTTTGAAAAAATGGTCCTTTTTTTAAATTCACTTTAAGCCTCCAAAATATCAAGGTTGGTCCTGCTTCAAAGGGGCCCTGTTTCTCCCCCTTTGAGTATCCGTTCTTAATCAAAGAACTAGAAAAATAGAATAAGGGGCATTCTCAGGTATAGTGACTCCTGGACCACCACTACCTCTTCTAGGCAAATAATAGGTGATCTTATTCACACTAGCTCCTATGCACAAAAGACAACTCACACTGATTAAAAATCGAAACACTTGTAGCAATGAGGCCGGCAAGCCAATCAATCGAAAGTGGACCACCACTACCGGCTTCCTTTGTCAGAGAACTATCACCACCACCACTATCGAAATTGAACCGGCGCACACCTCAGTGATGAAGGACAAACCAAGAAAATGGAACATAGGGAATAATACGAAGAAACTCTCCTATTTCATATCGAGAGAGAAAACCCTTACTGCAAAAGTAGAGGAATTATCAAAAGCGAGAAAATTTTCCGCCGCCGCATAAAGGTGGTGAAAAACCTTCGGAAGAGGAAGTGGAAGGAAGAGAGATACTAGCGCTTTTAACGATAGATCGATGCTCTAGACTAGAGAGAGAAACCGAATGTGTTAAATTAATCTTGAAGCTATACAAATATGATTACATATGGGAAAAAATCACAAAACTGGATAGGACCGAATGATCTCATTCGACTCCACTTGGCTCAGGAGTCGGGACAATGTCCATAACTCCATATAATGGCGTTACGCGCATCCAATAATCATTAAGGCGTTACATTTTTCAATGATAGATTAGATAAAGGATTAGTTTAATATATACGTACGATTTATATACGATTTCGCTACAACTGTGGCAAGAAAAATGAAGCTTGACCGTCAATCCACTTGCGGGAACCAAACAAGGGATTAGGTGGAATTGGACGCATTTAATCCTATCCTAGGCGCCCAATACCCGAATCAAATTAACGAGGCCTAAGAGTTTAAATTCTCTCCACCGTGGTGGATCCGCCCATTGTGGGCCTCATCATACATTTTTTTATTATTAATATTATAGAATTTGAACCATTTTTCTTGTATGATGTGTAAAATAGGATATGCTTGCAAACAATCAGCTTGATCAAACATCAATAGGTATATCAACAATTGAATTTTGGATTATATCATGGATGGTCATGGACTGTTTTGATATCAAGAGGTCATGGATTTTGAAGTTAAAATGTACAAGAGGCATATCGAAAAATAAATTTTGGTTTATAAAGTAGATGGTCTTGGATTTTGAAGTTAAAATGTCCATGACCGTTGTGTTACAAATCAAAATTCAATATTTAATATATCTATCAATATTCGATCATATTGATTATTTGTGTGGATATACTGTTCTGCAGGTTCTACAAGACAAACAATTGAGATTAGAACAAAAATAGTCCGAGGTGCCCACAAGTAGAGGCGGGTCCAGGAATAGATGAGGCACTTTGTAATCATAATCTTCAAAATATTTACCCGAACTTAAGTACAAGGTTTTTCAAAGTAATAAGTTTCTTAATTTATAGAGATGTGTTTGTTTATCAAAATAAAAAGCCCTATTTTTAACACACAAACACCATTAATTGACAAAATAAAAAGCATAATGAGAAGTCCTAACAATTAAATTATAAATCGAAATTCCAATCATGATGAAAAGTCCTACTATTCTTTACACACATATGAGTGGTTTGTTTGATGATTTTTAAACATAAAAAGGAACTAGTGAAAGGTCCAAAAATTAATAGGCCTGCCACGTGGTCGCTGCAGATAGAATTGTTCCCATATGTTAAGGGAAAGTAATATGCTACAGCCTACAAACTATAATTAATTTACAAACTATTATCTTAAATGTACATACGACACTAGCACATCAATACATGATGTAAAATATGAATAGACCCATCTAATAAAAGAGTGTCACATGATCATGTACATGGTGTTTCACTAACAAAAAATTATTTTTTTTAGAAATCGAGACATGTCATTTTTTCACAATACATGATACCACTTCATTTTTTTATTTGAAATATCGTGATTTTAACACCTGAGTGCTAAATTTTTTTGAAAAACTGGGCCTTAGTAGTGTTCGGGGCATTGTTGTAAAGAAAATGTATTTTTAACGGAAGAAGCTTCGAAAAATTGACGCGAGATTCTCGCACACGCGGCTGATTCTTCACGGCAAGTCAAAAGTTGCTTTTGTGAACCATTTCCGCATAGAGTGATTATCTATTCTAATTTATTTAAATCTCATTTTCGTTTAACCAGATAACCAATTTGTTTATATTATTTAATTTATAGAATTTTTTATGCGGAAATAAATTTTTTTTTTATGATTTGAATTAGTTCTAGTCCATAAAGTTTTTCAAATCACATAAAATAGTACTCCAAATTAACAAATACTAAACTTAAAACAGCCGAACCACCCCTTCCATCCGCTGGCATTTGTGTATTGGATTTTGATTGTCTGTTCTAAAATTATTTTAATCGATATTCGACCAAATGAACTTTATTTTTAATGTGATTATTATTCTCGACGATAGTTAAAAACGAATGATTTTGATCATCAAAGATAGTGAGCCCAAAAAACGATACACGGAACCACTTCATTTTTTGGTTTGAAATATCATGATTTTAGCCCCCAAGTGTTAAAATCTTTTGGAAAACTGGGCCTTAATATCTCATTTTCGTTTAACCAAATAACCAATTTGTTTATATTATTTAATTTATAGAACTTTTTATGAGGAAATAATTTTTTTTTTTTTATGATTTGAATTAGTTCTAGTCCATAAAGTTTTTCAAATCACATAAAATAGTACTCCAAATTAACAAATACTCAACTTAATACAGCCTAACAACCACCCCTTCCATCCGCTAGCATTTGTGTATTGGATTTTGATTGTCTGTTCTAAAATTATTTTAATCGATATTCGACCAAATGAACTTTATTTTTAATGTGATTATTATTCTCGGCGATATTTAAAAACGAACGATTTTGATCATCAAAGACAATGAGCCTAAAAGAGCACGCAAATGGATTTAATCCTTTCAAGGGACCGAAGATGATCCAAAACTTTTAATACCGTTCTACAAGCTAAAATATGAAACGAACTTGTACAACTTATTTTTTATTTTTATTTTTATTTGTACAAGCAGAGGCGGACTTAGAGGTGCAAGGGAGTGTTTGGCCCTTACAATCTCCCCAATTTTCTTCCTATTAGTAGTACTCCGGACCACTAAATTTATTTAACTACTAAAGTAGGACAAAATTTGGCTGAGTGATTAGTTAAAACGAATTACCACATTACCCAAATGGGCCACACATGCACACAAAAGAATATTAGGCTCCCATCCGGATAATTTAGCCTTATATTCAAGCAATCCATACCTTTTTCCAGAAAATTTGATATACCCTGCTCTCCTCCACCTTCAGTGTACTTCATACACAACCTTACACAAATCTTTCCTGTAGATTCACATGGCCTATTAATTTGATTCCAACGTCTCTGCTCCGCAATTATCAAGATGTGATTAAAGTGCCCGTAAGTAAGGATGGAGCCAGGACTAGTAGGGGCAGTTGTCCCCTCCTATAATTTAAAAAAAAAAAATTCATTATTCATCAAACTATATAGTCCCGTTTCCCCTCCATTTTTTTTGTTAAAAAAAGCTAATAGTAACAACTTCAATATTTTTCGAGCTATGAAACAACTTTGTACTAAAATTAGTATTAATGAGGTTTAATTATAATTCTTTTAAACAAAATAAGGCCCAAATTTTATAACCTAACTCACTTAGAGTCAGAGGGATTCATGTGATACTTTCGCAATCGCAATCAAGCCTTCTATTGCCGCGATGAGATCTAAGCAGTTGATTGCCAAATGCCAAGATCAACAGCTCATGTGTCACACTACAGTGTATGGCACTGTACTACAGGATCCCCGAATCCTTTTGCTAGAGTCCTCCACCCACGTCAATGTGTGCAAGTATTTGTACAAGTTTTATAGTCTTTTAAATTTTCGTTCCAATTTACTTGCATCTTGAGTTTGGACTAATTTTCAGAGGCTTTTTAGTGGCGTCGTAGTTGTTTAAAAAGTGTATTGAAATATGTGAAAAGTAGATAAAAGCATATTGGAAAGTGTAAAAAGTAACTAAGGGCTTATAGCCTAGCGGTTATCTCCTGATTCTTTCACAAAGGAGATCAGAGTTCAAGCTCGAAATCCCCCACTGATATATGTCGAATGGCCAAAAAAAAAAAGTGTATTGGATGGTTTTTTTTTTTTTGGTCTTTTTCTGTGCTTAATGAAAGCCCCGTGGGATTCCGTTAACAGAACCGATTTTTTATATATAATTTGGGTCAAATTTTTACAACAGATCTTTTTTCCTCGACAAGAGGAATCATAAAAAGATAAAAACATAGACCAATAAAAGCTGAAATTATTTCATATAAGATGAACAAAAAAGAACCGAAAAAGATGTAAAATTTTCAGCTTTCTATGGTTTTATACTTTTCCGAATCCCATTTTCGAGAAAAAAAAAATGATGTTAAGAGAAAATAACTACGATCTTGTCGAAAACCTCCTAAAAAGTCATTTTCTACCAAAAAAACTCTGACTAGCATTTTCAGTAGAAACCCCAAAGTAATCAGTTGCGAACACTGTCAGCCACATGAAACGGCAGTAACATTTGTGAGATAAAGACAAATATCGGTGTTTTGTTTGTTAGTCAGGAACAACATCAACGTGGTTTTCTCGAACATCTGGACAACCTAATCCTCTTCCACTTTTCGGGCCACAAGAGAGAAACAACAAATCCAAAAGCACCAAGTCCACGAGTTTTCCGCTGCCATAACACCCTCTTATTTAGGGGATATCTGTTGATCCCGTTATCCGGTGCCGCCCGCAGACTTGAAGTCAACTAGCTGTCGATTTACATGTTTTTTTTCTTCTGTTCACAACAAAAAAATATTTTGTAACCATTTATCGCTACTTGCTAGATAGACGATATTGTGTTTACGTATAAGCCATCGTTAAATTTTATAAGAGTAACATAAAAAATGATTGATAACTTGGAATTGTATAGAGGCCGGGTCTCCACTTGCAACCCCTTGGTACTGCACTTGAGTGTCACACTACAATCTTGTAAGGAGGCACCCGAGCCGTTAATTTCAATAACTAACGATTCAAATTTTATCTCGGTAATAGGCGTCTCGGAATTCATTAATTAATTACCCTCCTCTTTTGTGCTAATCTACCCACTGCGTGAAACAGAGTCAAATCGCAGTGACTTGTCACCCATGCATGAAATCCTCTCTCTCTCTCTCTCTCTCTCTTCTCTCTCTCTCTCTCGTAACAGAATCCCCAAATGGTTCTAAATAGGCCCTTCAACAACAGTCTCTCTCTCCTTCCTCTGTAGCAGAAAATGGGTTCTCACAGATCACCACTTCTTGGTCTAATTCTCCCACTCTTCTTGCTCCTGACTTGTTCTGTTTCGATACCTGTTGTTAGTTCCACAAAAAGAGACGTCGCCGTTCTACTCCAAGTAAAAACCGACCAACTCGACGATCCAAACAACGAACTCAACAACTGGGTCGAAACGAGTCAAAACGCGCCTTGCGACTGGACCGGCATCACCTGCGACCCCCAAAACGGCGCCGTCATCTCCATCGACCTTTCCAATCTCGCCGTCGCCGGCCCATTCCCCGCCAATTTCTGCCGTATCCCGACCCTCCAAAACCTCAATCTCTTCAACAACTACATCAACGGCTCTCTCTTCTCAAAATCCCTCTCTCTCTGCTCTCGCCTGCACTCCATCGATCTCTCCTCCAACCTTTTCACCGGCGACCTGCCCGAATTCTCGCCGGATTTCATTAACCTAACAACGCTCGTTCTCAGCCTCAACAACTTCACCGGCGCGATCCCGGCGAGTTTCGGCCGGTTGCCATCGCTCAAAGTTCTCCGTCTGGTTTCAAACTTTCTCAACGGCACAATCCCCGAGTCCTTAACAAATCTCACCGAGTTAACTCATCTCGAACTCGCTTACAATCCTTTCTTCAGTCCACTTCCCGAGTCTATCGGAAACCTAACAAAGCTTGAGAATCTGTTTCTTCCCTTCTCGAACCTCATCGGAAAAATACCAGAGTCCATTGGTAATCTCGTTTCTCTCACTAACTTCGATTTATCGGACAACAATCTCTCAGGTGAAATCCCGAACACCATTGGTGGATTAAAAAGCGTGGTACAAATTGAGCTGTACAGGAACCAATTATCAGGTGAACTGCACTTTCTTATCTCTAAAGTACGTTCATAATTACTAAAGTATGTTCATTCGTTTTTACTATCGGTGTGCATGGGTCGGGTTGGACGGGTTTAAAATATATTTTTTCAACCAACTCATGCGGGTTGACAATTTATTTAAATTCATGTCAAAAAAAGAAAAAAAAAATCTCTGTTTGAACAAATAATGAAACCAGTTGTGTAAAATCAATAATAGCCTACATGTATAACATATACACCACATAATAGTTCATGCAAAAACGAGTAGCATATAAAATTAGTAGCTAATAATTCAAAATATTTTTTATTTTGGTATTTGTTTTTGTTCTTTTATTTAATTCCAATTATGGTTTTTTAAATTAAACCTTCTTATGGCTAAAAAGGAGAAAAAAATACAACTGAAGCAAACAAAAATCGTTAAAAACAAAAGAAAAAGTGGAAAAAACAGGTTTTTTTTTTCCCCCTATAGTGATACTATGTGGACTTTTTTGCAATTTTATCAACATTTTTATATTTTTGTGATTTTTATTATCACGAATGATTAATCTAAAATATTATAACGAAAAATCTAAAGAAAAAATTACAAAAAAATATGTCGACGAATAAAATATTGGAGCAAAAATTTCTAAACAACCTGCTAATTTATGTTTTTACGTAATTTAATTTAATTTTTTTTGTTTTTTTTTTTTCCGGATGTTTTTGAGTATTAACTCCGATATTTGTGTCTCCACAGGTGAACTTCCTGCAACTCTATCGGACTTGCCTTCACTTGTCAGACTGGACGTGTCACAGAACAACCTCACCGGGAACTTACCGGAACGTCTCGGCGGTTTGCCAATTGAAGTACTTGGTCTCAACGACAACAATTTCCACGGCGAAATACCAGAAAGTCTGGCTACAAACCCTAATCTCTCAGTCCTGAAGCTGTTCAACAACAGGTTTTCTGGTAATTTACCCGTGGATTTAGGGCGTTATTCTGATCTCACTTTCGTTGATTTCAGTGGCAACGAATTTGTCGGCCCACTGCCTCCGTATCTCTGTTACCGGAAAAAACTTGCACACCTCTGCACTTTCAGTAACAAACTCACTGGTCCTATTCCGACGTCGTACGGTGATTGTGACAGTCTTAATTACGTACGAATGTTTGGTAATAATCTGTCTGGGCCAGTTCCTGTTGGTTTCTGGGGTTTTTCTGGACTTACATTTCTTCAGCTGGACGATAACAATTTCGATGGTTCGATTCCTCCTTCAATTGCAAAGGCTCGAGTCTTAACGAATTTACGAATAGCCGGTAACAACTTCTCTGGTGAAATTCCAACGGGAATTTGTCAATTGAAGGAACTCGTAGCTTTAGATGCAAGTAGAAATAAATTTTCTAATAAAATGCCGTCGTGTATGACTGAACTGAGCGAGTTACATAGTCTGAACCTTGGAGATAACATGTTGGCCGGTGAAATACCGGAGGGTGTGGGTTCATGGAAAAATTTAACGAATTTAAGTTTATCTCATAACAATTTTACGGGCGAAATACCGGCTGATCTCGGGAGTTTACCGTCGTTAGCGTTCTTATATCTCGATGGAAACTCGTTTTCGGGTGAGATACCGGTGGAGTTGACGAAGCTGAAGCTTACCAAGTTCAATTTATCCAATAACAAACTAGAAGGTGAAGTGCCAAGTGGCTTCAACAGTCTGTTTTTTCTCCAAAGCCTAATGGGTAACCCGGGTCTCTGTAGTCCGGACCTCAACCCGCTCCCAAAATGCCCGAAACCCAAACGGGTTAGCATGTACGTGGTAGGAGTCCTAGTGGCCGTTGCTTTGCTGATGATAGGGATATTTATCTGGCTCCTTAAAACGAAAACTGTCTGCATACTTTTCAGTAAGAAACCGGGTATATTGAAGATTACCTCATTCCAGCGGGTCGGGTTCAACGAAGAAGACTTGTTGGATTCATTAACTGAGGAAAACTTAATTGGGTCAGGTGGGTCAGGCCAGGTTTACAAAGTGAAGATCAAGAATGGAGAGACCGTGGCAGTCAAGAAGCTGTGGGGAGGCAACAAGGGAGCGGATACAGAGGCGGTGTTCCGAGCGGAGGTGGAGTCGCTTGGAAGAATCCGGCATGCAAATGTTGTCAAACTGTTGGTGAGTTGTGTTGGAGAGGATTTCAGAATTTTGGTGTACGAGTACATGGAGAATGGGAGTTTGGGGGACCTGTTGCATGGAGACAAGGGTGGAGTGTTATTGAATTGGGCTAGGAGGTTCTCAATTGCAGTCGGGGCAGCCAGGGGGCTGGCCTACTTGCACCATGACTGCATCCCGCCTATTGTGCACCGGGATGTAAAGTCCAACAATATTTTGTTGGATGAAGATTTTGGGCCGCGGGTGGCTGATTTTGGGCTGGCCAAGACTTTGCAGTGCAATGTCAAGGAAAGCGATGAAGAGATGTCGGGTGTTGCCGGTTCATGTGGCTACATTGCTCCTGGTGAGGTTTTCGCTACATGATCCGTCTCTTTGTTAGTTGTGCTTAATCATTTTTTATATGGATTGATAGCATATGTGAATTGGATGACTGTTAGCACAATGGTACAAAGGTTTTGGTAAACTTGAATTGTTGGTGAAGGAACAAATAACAAAATGATCAGTCACAAGCAGAGGACTAAGACTAATGCTATAAGAAAATTACTGTATCTAAACCAATTACTCAATCATTGTAGTCCTTGATAAGCTTTCAGATTTAGCCCATGTTACAATCTGGTCCCAGCTTCTTCTCAAACCAAAGTAGTTGTGATTCATTTTCTCATTCCTAAATTTCCCCCGTGATTTTTTCCCTCGCGATACATCCATGATCGAAATGTATCCTACGGAATGTACATCAAAGTGATAATTGCCTTGACAATGGGAGGTAAAAAAGGTACAAGGACATGAAATTTCCAGCCAAGGAATGTGTATTTCATGTTCTTTTTTAGTGGCTAAACTATCTGTTCAATTAGGTATCTCCCTCCCCTTTTGGTATATGTACTCATCACCTTATCAACACTTTCATATGCTTATCTACACTGTTAAACCTGTGTTTTACTCGTTGCAGAGTATGCCTACACGCTAAGAGTGAATGAGAAAAGTGATGTTTACAGCTTTGGCGTGGTTTTGTTGGAGCTCGTAACTGGAAAGAGGCCTAACGACGACTCCTTCGGTGAAAACAAGGACATTGTCAAATGGGTAACAGAGGTTGCCCTTGCATCTGCAGAAGTAGGTAGCGGCATGGCTACTAATCCTCGCATAGATTGGGCAAAACTTATAGACCAAAGGATGAGCCTATCAACAACCGATTATGAAGAAATTGAAAATGTTTTGAACGTTGCTCTCCTTTGCACTTCGGCCTCGCCCATGAGCAGGCCCTCCATGAGAAAGGTTGTTGAGTTGCTGAAAAACTAGAAATTTGCTCTCCTGGAGTTTTGAGCTGATATTGTTGGTTAGGAGTTTTAAACTCTTTTGCCCCTTATTTTGGTTATGTCCAGTTTTTGTGTGATAGAGTTGTGCTAATGTGGCAAGTATAAACTTTGGTCGAGTTTCCGTTTTGGCGCTATAGGCTTGTATTTTATCTAGCGATTGTTGAATAGGTTATATTTTCAGTACCAAAGTGACTATGACTTGTTGAAGTTTTCAGGCTTCTCATCTTTGGTGGTGGTAGTATTTCCTCAGAAAGTAACTTTCTTCAACTATACATATTAAGTTCGTCAACTGGCTGATCGATCTTCATATTGAAACCTAATACAGATCAAGGGTTTTAACTTGAAAACATGCAAAGGATGTGTCTTATGTTAATTTTTCCCCCCCTGAAACTTCAAAGATACGTATCTTTTGTTACATTTATATTCAACTTGTCAAAATTTATCTGAAAACAAAATCTATCTTGAGCATAAATTCACCCTAAAACAAAACACTAGGTACTAAATGGGAAATGCACGTAGGACTGGATGTTATTGTAGCGTAATAGGTGGTAGAATACACATCAAGTTTTAGGTTAGTTATGGACAATAGAAGGTATTTTGAGCCACAAATTTAGGGTAGGTTCAATCAATGTCTATATTATAAGACGGTTTGGGTCACTAAACACATTTTTGTTCGAACGGTCTAGATCGCTTTGATTTAATGGCTCATATGCTTTCTTCAAATTTCATTGACGTGTCCACACTTATCGTCATCCTTACACATCTCCTTTAGTAATCCTTCTCAAATATACATTCCCAAGAATTTTGTTAGAGGACAGTTGTTACGGGAAGCTAAAAGATTGCACAAGCCTTGAAGCCGAATACTTAGGCCTTGTGAGAGGCTTTGAGATGATTCAAAACCAAGAGTTGGCAAAGGTACAAGTAGAGATGGACTCAAACATTGCGGTACAGCATGCTTGCAAAGGATTGTAGTGCCCTTGTGTTAGCTATGGGTAGCTCACCCAAGCGCACACTTAGAGAAGGCAACAAGGTTGAAAACCAGTTGTAGCTCACCCAAGCACGCACTTAGAGAAGGCAACAAGGTTGAAAACCAGTTGGCTAGACTGGGAGGCGAGCAAGAGGAGAAATGGTGTCACTCGTCATTCCTAATTCCCTCCAGACCTATGTTAAGGAATTTCTTGCGGCAGCCATTACCGGTTAGCTATGAGCGAGTTTTGCTGGTTTTTTTTTTTTTTTTTTCGCTGACGAAAGAACCATCTCGTAGGAGGGCCACTAATTGGACCCGGCTAAAGAGTGTAAACTTCCGGATGAGCCGAAGTTGCTTCGTCCCCGACCCACCAGGTCAAGTCCGATACCTGCCCTGGAGAGGAGTAGAACCCTACTCACTTGTATGCAAGGGCTGGCTCCTTCTGTTGGGACAGGCCCACGTGTGTTGAGGAGTTGTTTTCTTTTGGTGTTTTTCTTCCCATTCACTGATAAAAAACGGCACTAACTCATCATCACTCAAACTTCAAACTCTAAACACAGCTTTCTCTATGCTTCCTCAGCGAACGACTTATTTCTGCTCCCTCTATCTCCCTCTCTCTCTCGGAGGTGAGAAATCTGGGGTTGTAATATTCAAGGAATATTCAAAGAAGGATGAGAATATTGAACAGTTAGAGTGAAGCGATTTGTTGGAAATCTGGACTGGTAAAAGAACTGAGGCTGGGAAGAAACCCTTAACAAGTTTTCCTTCCCTTAAAATGAACAAAGATCAAGAGTGACTCTCTAGAAAGAAGGTCTCTTTTTAGACTCAGTTTTGGTGTCAGGGCAATCTTCTTTGAAACATAGGAGGAATGTCTTATTTGTAGGAAACTCTACCCCTCTTCCTTTTCGCAGGCCTAGTAAACCAATAAACTCTAGACACACGCTGCTACCCTTCCGTGGGTGCTACCACGCAAGCATCTTTCTGCGGCGATCGCTTGTTTTTTGGCTACCAAATCACTAGATCTCCAATAATCCCGAATAAACGGTGTGGTCAAAGTCTACATCTACTGCGGGTATTCCATGCAACCGAACAATAGTACACTTTTCTGTAAGTAGTTTAAAATACGCGTAACAGATAAAATTCTCTATTACTTATAGTCGAATGCTAAAACTCGTTCCTATCAGTAGTTCCTATCAGTAGTTATTGAAAACACTATCAGACTGATAAACTTCTTTGATCGAGATACCCAAACAACCAAACTTAATTTCTATTTTTGTATATTTTCAAACAAGAAAAAGACGCTTACATCGCTCATCAAACCCACATTTTCCACTGTTCTATTCTCTGTTAAAAAATGTAAAGACAAGAAAGTTCTAGTAGAAAAATAGTCCCCGACGACCAAATAGCCCAAATAGCCGTGATGTCCAGTCTATCAAGCATGGTAGAGGCAGTGTTAAGGACGCTGGGAAATCAACCGATCTCGACGGAGACGTCACTGAAATGGCCTGCATTATTTTCAACATCTGAATTGGATGCCATTTGTGACAAGTTTGTCAGAAAAATATCTTCAAAAACAAATAGTAGAAGACTTTAGTAAGTACAATCAAAACAATGGACCAAACTCTGTCAAAGAGAGAGTACTAATCACAGCATACATTCTTCCATATGGATTTTTCACCAAAATTCTAAACAAGGAAAATTGCGAAAACGCATTACATTTATAGATGGTGATTGTGACAACTGATGAGGTTGTCCAGGTCAAATCAAATATCAACCTCGAACAAAGAATCAGAACAAAAACACCCTGTTTCAAGTGGCTGATGACTGCACCTTATACTTTCATATGGAGAATGTCAAATGGATAAACAGTCCCCATTAACAACCACAACCATGAGACCATAAAGTGATTTTTGAAGTCTTCAACATCACTTCTCTTCTCAAATTTCGAAATCAAGTCCCCAAAACATGAAATAGACAACATATTCGATTGACACGGCATGTTGGAAATTACGGAAATCCAAGCACAGGATCTAGCAGATAAATTCTAGAAAATAATGAAATCATAATCAAAATACCACAACAGTATATTTACATGGTTCACCCAAATGTGAGTTTTGTCGCTTCATTTGTTCATCCATCTGTTTCAGTGGTATTCTGGGAGCAGCCACTTTGTGCATTTATTGCCAAAGGTTAGGTCTGTCTCCTATCCTTCCCCCGCCCATACCCCCAATTATTGGGGACTAAATGGGTTATGTTATTGTTGTATTTGTTTCACCATAACGAAGAATAAAAATTTAATTACACCTTCAGTTGTTTCACAATGACGAAAATAATATTAATGTAGCCATATTGCACTCTATCGCTATAACATATAGCTAGGATGCTGTATAGTAGGTCTATACAAGACGACTACACTAACACTACTCAATGTAATCCCCAATGATGGGGGTATGAGGCGGCCGGAGATTGACCTAACACCTGACAATTTATGCACAAAGTGCCTGTTCTTGAAAAGTTTATCAATAAAATAGAAGCCTCCTATACCTCTGAAATTCGAGAAACTCAAAGGATGTTGTGCTGTGCAACCATGCCACTAAATCAAAACCGGAAAGCATCAGAGAGGGCAGGCCTAGAGACCCGTCTTATTTTCTTTGCTCATTATTTTACTTCATTGAAAATTCAGACCATCAGTAATGCTCAAGTCTATGAAAAGATCGAAAGCACCACTCAGGTAATTCACCTCAGGGATAGGTACCAAAAGTTGAATTCACCTGGGTAGAGAATCGCTAGACTACTATCAGGTTCCACACTCCATAGCAACAGTAAAATTGGAAAGAACGAACATATTCGTGCATGTGGACATCAATGATGCAGATGAGGGATGGAAGAGAAAAGAAAAGAAAGTGAGAGCAGCATAAAAGATATGGCAGTCAGAATCCAACCTCGTTTTCTTGCTATAAATATGTGGACTTCGCAAATGGGATTGCCATACAGTATGAGTAGTTTGATAAACAGGAGAGAGTCTACCATGAAGAGAAGAGTCTATCTTGATGGCCAAGAATGACTTGCCTGCACCTTTGAAACAGGGCCTGAATTGATCATACTTTTATCCAGACCCCTATCTCAGATTGCAGGCAGTCCTTGGCCAACTCGATAGCCTTTTTATCTTTCATGGAAGCTCCTTCTTCTATCCAATAAGTTGTAGGAACAAACATATCACATGAAGGTAAGAGTATTTTTTTGTTACCGCTATGATGGCTTCCCTGCTATACACAACAGAGATCTTATTTTTCAGAACCATATTAAGATGTCATCGAAAATAGTTTCTGCACAAAACGAAAATGATATGCAAGCACGGATGCTAATTTTGAACTTAGCATTTTTTTTTCTGGCTTCCTAACACATGATAAAGAAAAAAATTCCCAAAATGTTTCCTATCATATAGATGATTCTGGTCAGACAATCAAGCATGTCACTGAAAATTGGCTCGAACAGCATCAATTTGCACACTCAATAGAATCAGATTGTGGACAACTATAACACGTGGGAATTTAGTAAAGCTCAGTTTATGGGGAAATTCATTATTTAAAAGCAGAAGCCAAAAGGCATCAAAATAAAGTTTTTTCATCATTGTTTAATTTTTCCTAGTTTATGAAGTTGTTTTTGGACCCTAAGCAAAAAGCGAAAGTTGTTGCAAGAAGATTAGCAAAAACAAGCTATAAGTTGCCGCTGTTAAGCTGTAAGCTTGCAAAATACACACCAACAGCCAATACCCCAACATCAGCCATCCTGGTCTGGAAAGCTTAGGGTATTTAGCGGATATATGGCAAGTGAGAAACTTTTAGGCCAGGTTGGCTTGATAAAGCCAACACTGGAACGGAACAACCATTCCCAGGTTTCGTGCACCGAAAATCAAAGGAATATCCTTCCAAATGGAATCGCCATTCACCAAAATAAAAGAATACTCATTTCGTTACAAAGCTTAACTAGTCATCATTCCATTCTAAAGTATATCTTATGTTTGTGAGACAAATGAGCCCATGCAATGATATGGTCATATTGTTTGATAGCTTGATAACATTGTTGGGCCCATCTCCTAACAAATTAAGGGGGGACTATCGGTAACTTAACATGGTATCAGAGCTCATGTTGGGAGAAGTCTTTGGTTTCGAGTATCTCCATTTGCATTTGTTCCCTGTTGGCATTATATTTGTCCATTTTGAAGTTTTTCGCAATAAACATGGATGCTTGTGTCTCCACGTGCAAGCCGGGGTTGCACCTAAGAAAGTGTGTTAGATAGCTTGATACACATTGTTGGCCTATTTCCTGGTACTGGTAGTTTAACACATCAATTACACCACCAAAACTCTCTCTCTCTCTCACTCTCTCTCTCTCTCTCCATGCGCACGCGCAAAAGTTAACAAATTGGAGCACCTTTTGCACTTTCATGTAATAGAAATTAGCTTTCTCGCGATTTGTATTATGTTTGGAATCCATTTTACATGGCACAATAGTAACTTGGTTGACTAGTTGTAAAATATCGATTCAAGAGAAATTGTGCCTGTCTTGTGACTATCGCTTGCAAATTGTCGAGTGCAGTCTACTGTTTTAACTTAAGTATCAGGCTTATTCTCATTTCTGCTTCTTAATTTTCTTGCACAATAATAAGTTCAAAATCACTATCAATTTTTCACCATTGCAACTAGAGTTTTCGTATTAGTTTTCTTTTTTCAGCAAGTGGTTATTCTCAAACTTAAGCCCACTAGTAGCAAATGCATGTCACTGTACCCACAAAATGGTACCTCCCTTTCTTTGATGAGCTAGGCATAAACTTGCATGACCAGAAACTTCGATCCCACACTTGATGATGATATGTTCTGGATTCATCCATCACAAATTTGACTCCTACGCACTTCCAAACGTATAAATAAAATGATCCTATCACTTAATCAATTCCATTCTATTGCGGCCTCCATTCCATTCCAATGGTGATTCCATCTAACCAAACATAACCTTGCGGTATCCTTGTGATATATGAGATAGAAATGTAGGGTGGATGTTATGAGATTTTGAGGTGAATGTTGCAAAAGGGTGTCTTGTGGGAAAATTCTCCAATACGAGAGAGCTTGTGGTTACATTACAAAATTTCATAAAGGTTTTGAATCATGGTGGATTGTTGACTCGTTATGAAATGTTGGGGGTAAAGTAGTTTTCAGCCTGGGGAGATCATAAGGTGTCCTATATCCTTTGTCACAATAGTGAAGATGACCCAGAGAAAGAAATAGGTGCACCCATGGGATCAACACGCTAATACCCTGTATGTTTTCCCCATAACCAAAATCTATCTGATGATTTTACATTAAGTAGGGAAGGCAATCTCAACCCAACCAATGGTTAACCATACAGAACCGACTGGGACGGTTTTTAACTGATTTTTTAACCGCTGTTATGGTTATGGTTTTTAATTTGAAAAAACAGGCCCGTTCGGTTTTGGTTTCTGTTTTATATGATAAATGCACCGAAACCAAACCGCAATACAATTACAAAATACCTTAGATATAAATATGACGGGTTTTGGAATGATTTAGGTTTGAGGGTCTAATCTGTATTACTGGTTTCGGAAAGAATTGGAAGAAAATTTATTGCTGTGAACTCTATGGTGATTTCGTCTTTGTATTTAGGCAGATGGATTCATTTTGTGTTAATTGCTCTTATTTATATTGTTCTTAATTCTTTTTTTCTGCCCCTTTGGTCTGGTTGATTAAGGTTAGGAGATCAGAAATTTTGATCATTAGTTATGGTGAACTACTGAACTGAATCGGCAACCAACAATTTTGGTTATGGTTTAGATAAAAAGAAAACCGCCGGTTTTGGTCATGGTTTTGGTTTTAGTTATGAGTTTCAGTTTTGGTTTTGTTTTTATCAATACCCAAAACCGAACCGTGGCCATCCTTACCATTAAGTCCAACCGGGAAGCTAGTAAAGCTACAAAAACGAACCAGCCTCCGCATGCTTAGGTGTGGTTCAGTAGGAATGTTCCAAGGTAGAGTTTTATTGATTGTAGCTATATATGGGGCAAGTTGACTACCGGGGGTAAACAGGCTAGCACCCCCGCATCTTTCCCCATTATCAGAATGGCCGTCAAGGCGTGTGGCTGCCGTTTGGTTACCGAGTGTTTTCCATTTCGTCTCTCTGGGAAGCTCGTAGAGCTACAAAAATGATCCAGCCTTTGCTGTTTAGGTGTAGTTCAGTGAGATTCCTAAGGTGGAGTTTCATTGCTTGGTTACCTATTGGGACAGGTTTAACGGCAAGGACAGATTAGAAAGATTGGGAGTTGCACCTGTTATCAATAAGTGTCGTGTGCGAATAGGGTTCAGTTGCACCTTAATCTATGCCTTAAAAAAAGGGATATTAATTATATTTCCCCGGCATTTACTTTCCCTCTAATAAATCCAAACAGACAATTAATCTATTATTGTTCTCTAGCCGCCCCGTTTCATTGCTTGGTTACCTATTGGGACAGGTTTAACGGCAAGGACAGATTAGAAAGATTGGGAGTTGCACCTGTTATCAATAAGTGTCGTGTGCGAATAGGGTTCAGTTGCACCTTAATCTATGCCTTAAAAAAAGGGATATTAATTATATTTCCCCGGCATTTACTTTCCCTCTAATAAATCCAAACAGACAATTAATCTATTATTGTTCTCTAGCCGCCCCCTAGGCCACATAAATATTACGCAGCAGTTTCGATATATACTTATTTGATTGAGTTCATTGTTTTTGAGCCAACGTGGAAAATGCAGTAGCTATTTCCATGGTTTCTCAAGCTGCACTCAAGTCCGAAAGAAATGACATGGAGGCGTAGAAAAGTATAATCGCCACATCTAAACGGTCCCCTGTGCATCAACAGCATTTGGATGTGACAATTATATAGCATGCCAAAAATTAACAGCATATTTAGGACTGAGACAATTACCAAGAACTGGCATATTTGCTCCGCCGCATCTCAAGCTGCAAGAGGTGGAAGTGCAGACTACCATCAATAGTTTCCTACTCCACAGTACGCCCAACGGCCCAAGCAAGTAGCAACACCTTCATCGACTAAAGAATATAAAGATGATGACAGACACAAGATAGGGTAAGAACATTGAATTTTACCAGACCGCGGTCCATTAGAATTCTGGGAGCCACAATCTAATATTCCCGAGTCGCGGTCCATTACAACTTTCAAATGTCCTAGAAGCAAAATGATCAATTTGATCAACTTAAGATCATGAACTAAACGTTACATTCCATTGTCCCTTTTAGAGGGCATAATTCAAGAACTGGTGATCAAGATCAACTTAAGTCAAAATTCGATGGCTCGAGATAACCAAAGAAATTCATGGCAGTTCAAGATGAAATTCAAATAAAGAGTCTGACTCAAATTATTTTAAACTAACAAATTGCAGACACAACCTGGAATTGCAAATTAATTCTGAAATGCCACATAACAATCAGAAGAGATTTGTGACCAATGTCGAGTTTGAACTTGGAATCTAAAATAAAATTGACCAAGGGCACAAAATCTGGCTAAGAAAAGAGGGATGAAAAAAATACCTGAATGGTTTCCAGTTTATCTGGGTTTTAGGTACGCAAATATTGATAACTTTATTTTCCTTAGGAAACAGGCCCATTAATACCCAATAAAAAAGAGTGTTTCATTTTATTGTATTTAAAAACAAGTACATTAAAATTAAGGTCACTACTATAAGGGGAGGGCTTCTAGTCCGGACCTCCCGTTTCCGGACCTCCATGATCCAAATTTTTTTTTTGACGATCCGAGCCGTCCAATGTGTTCAGAAGGTGTTTTCAAGGGTCCCTCGTGGAAAATCTTCAAAAAAAAAATACCGGGAAGGGCTTGATCCAAGCAGTTTTCGCAAAATTTTTATATTTACAGTTTTTGCGAAAACTGCTTGGATCAAGCCCTTCCCGGTATTTTTTTTTTGAAGATTTCTCGCGTGGACCCTTGAAAACACCTTCTGAACACATTGGATAGCTCGGATTTTCCAAAAATAATTTGCAACACAAAAAAAATAAATTTTTTCTTATTCTCGGGAGGTTTGGACTAGAAAATTTGCCCTACTATAAGAGTAGATAATCTGATGTTATTTTTACAACATCGAAGACCTAACTTGGATCATCTATCTTAGGAAGTTCAAAATGAAATCCCCTTCCTCTTAGACGTAATTTAATTTTGAGTTTTTTTTTTTTTGTTTAGAGAGCAACAGGTTTTGTTCAGAATTTTCAAAATGAATGTTTTTGGTTACAGGTGACCCATTTGAATGCTGTTCATTGATACAGAACCATATAAATAGAATTCAACTTCCAGTTGTGTATGAGCTCACCAATTAGTTTCTAAAGAAATAGCCTACGACTTGAAGAATTCGTCTACAAACTATCTTATTTAGGAAACTACCCCTTCTTAAACTGCATGTGTTTATTACCCTACTTCATTAACTTCTGTTAAGTTTGGGTAACTCCAGCTTCCTGATATCATCGACTACAATTACATATCAGGCAGTAGATGCCCAAACAAATAGCAATTTTGGTAAGTCATAAACTAAGGCGTCTATTAAATCCTACATACAAAAACAAGCAGGTAATGGAGATCTGGGTGGGGTAATGGTAATCATTTTATCATGGGCAACAAGAGACGTTCTTCAAAATGGATATCTTGATATTTGTTAGGTCAGGTTTAGCATAACTCGAACTGTATCGACACGATCACTGATTAACTAACCCTATCAGTGTTTCAAGAATGATACAGATCACAATGACGCAACAATCCAGGGGAGCACGGGATGAAGAAAAGTAACAAATAATAAAGCTTATCCAAAGTTTAGAAGGATTGGAAAATCAATTGTGTGACCTAATAACTGTACACAGCACAACGTTGATACATGTAGAGCTAAATTGGCACCATTCACAAGATGAACTAGTTTAGCTTATCTACCGCTAAACTAGTGTCAATCAACGGCTCCATGTGCCTACTTTGGTTGGAATCCTACTTTCAAGGCCAATGGATTATTTTTCATGAAGTTTACAGGAGAACCACACATTGTCGAGGAACCGCTCTCTGAATCTCTCTGTTGGACTGGTTCAAGGCAACTAGACCTTTGCAAGGTGAAGTGCTGCAGTTTGCTTTTATCTTCCGGCCACCATTCCATGAGATTGAAAGTCACATAGCAGGCCAAAGTCATTCAACAAAAGTCATAGGCCTATGATGGATCTTGGTTGAAGGTTCCAACAATTACAATGTTAGTGGAACCGACTAACATGGATCAAGACTGAAACTATGCAGGTCAGATTTTGGGAATGATTCTTCCAGAATCCAGCAACCAAGGCTCAAAATCCACAAGCTAAGGAGCTCAAAACCAAGCCCTAAAAGGCAGCACAAGAAGGCCACAATAAAAATGTTAAGTAACCAACTCTCCCAAAAGCTTAAGTTGTTAGGAAATGGGCCCAACAATGTATATCAAGCTATCTAAACACCCATCCCGCACGTGCAACCCCGTCTTGCACTTGGAGATGCAACTTTTCAGAGAGAGAGAGAGAGCAGGGCAGAGCAGAATACGAAGGGGAGAAACAGAATGCAAATGAGGGACAAATAGCAACAGAGAGACTTGAACCCAAGACCTCTAGCAACTAGAGCACTAATACTATGTTAAGTAACCAACTCTCCCAAATGCTTAAGCTATTAGGAAATGGCCCAACAATGTATATCAAGCTATCTAACAAAAACCACACAACTGAAATTTCAATTCATCAAAAAACTCTCTTACTATAGGTATTCCACGCCTATAAATAGATGTCTTGAGGAGGTTAATTCACAGTTAAGTATGTAAACTTAAACAAGACAAATAATTGCAGCCGTTATTTTTTATCAAAAAAGGCTCTTGGTTGCAGCTGAAATACCTCCCACACCTCCGTAGACACTTGCTAAAACATTTTCTAAGAACACATTAACAAGGACTTACATTACTACTAAGGAAACTTTAAAAAATAAATAAATAAATAAATAAAAAATAAATAAATCCCGAACAATAAATCCTTAGTGCGAAAAAAGGAAAATATTTTACTAGACCATATAAATAAATAAAAAATAAAAAAGCCTCTCAAACTCTTTTCTTCCTTTTACCAAAAAGTAGCTTAGACCACTTCTCCCTCAAAAAATAGTTTTCAATCTTCATTCCATCAGCCAAATAACCATCTCTCCCAAAAGCTTAAGCTATTAGGAAATGGGCCCAACAATGTAAGTATTACAGGCATATAAATAGATGTCTTGAGGAGGTTAATTCATGGTGAAGTATGTAAACTTAAATAAGACAAAATAATTACAGCCGTTATTTTTTTTACCAAAAAGGACTCTCGGTTGCATCTGAAATACCTCCCACACCTCCATGGACACGTGCTAAAGCATCTTCTAAGAACACATATTACCAAGGACTCACGTTACTACTAAGGAAACTAACAAAAAAAAAATCCCAAATAATAAATCCTAACTGCGAAAAAAGGAAAATATTCTACTAGACCATATAAAAAATAAAAAATAAAAGCCTCAAACTCTTTTCTTCCTTTCACCAAAAAATAGATTAGACCACTTCTCCCTTGCAAAATAGTCTTTCAATCTTCATTCCATCAGCCTACTAGGGTAAGAGATTTCCAATGTCACTTGACTCTTGGATCCTTCAAGGAACCAAGAAAGTGCTCTGTCATGTTTCTCCAAAGTTGTGAGAGCCTAAAGCATGCTTAGTGACTTTGGTTGTTTACAATCATTACTTATTCGACATTTGTTATTCAAGTGAATCCATTTGGTGTGACCGATGTCAAGTTTCATAATGGCACGTGTTAGGTACATGCTGCGTTGGCATGTCTACAAGTGAGTTATCAAGTATCTAAACTCCTATGGCATAGTTGACAATACTCTTTTAAGAGTTTAACATTCACATAGGCTCCGTTCAGTTGTCAAGAATGTTGTGCAGGAAAATAAATCCTAGAAAAATTGAAGTGAAGTTAAAGGAAAAGAAAATCTATGTTCCTGTGAGTGTTCATTTGACAAAGGAATTATGTTGGAAAACTAAAATTTAGTTGTCCACTTGCCAAGAAAAGAAACTTACGGGAATCTTATTTCAATAATTATTTTGAATAAAAATTATTTTGGGAGCTATTTATCTCGGCAAAAAATAAATACATATGAATTGCTACCTTTGAATCATCAGGTAACTCTAAAATCAATCATTAAATATATATATATATATATATATTTAGTTTGGTTATTAAGCAAGTTGTTTTTATTTTTGAGTCTCTATTCATTTTTTTACATATCTATTTGTTTCGCATCAAATTTTTGTGGATTATTAGTTTGTCGAGAGGAAATAAATCGAAAAATATAAAAAATAATGATCGAAACTCAAATTTTTTTAAAGAGAGACAAAAATAAGCTAAAATTTTTTTTAATACTTTTTTTTTTCTTTACTCAAAGAATTTTGAGTTTTGATCATAATTTTTCTTTTTCTATTTCTCTCGTCTAGACGGACAAGTAATCGACACAAAATTGACACAAACTAACAAATGCAATTAAAAATTGAATAAAAAAAAGTCAAATGGCTGGCTTATTTGGATGCTTAAAAGATAAATAGATAAGATAAAATAAAACCAATTTTAACCAACGGTAATTAATTGGTTGGTACAAATAAAACAAAAGACTGATGACAATATTAAAAACGCACAACCGCAAAACCAAAATATTGATTATGTTGCCTATATTTATAGCAAAAAACAAAGAAAAAATTGGAGAATTGTACAAAATAAGATAAATAAAGGAGTGAAGGAGAACATTGGCGCAAAAAAACTTGAGAATGAAGGGAGAATAGAACTTTCCCGCGACGCTAAATTCCATATATTTTGCAAGACCTATTTTAAGGGAAAGTAAGTCTTGGTTGGGAAATCATTTTCCTGGTATCTGAACACTAAAAAAAATGTGGGAAAGCTAACTTTCTCATCCTTTCCCATCTTTTCTTGACAACTGAATGGGGCCATAAGTGCTTTGATACTAATAATACTTATAACTCTAAGAAAGTCAACAAACTAACCCTTTTTCAGTGAAAAACAAAGGAAAAATAAAAAACATTGTTCATCAATTACACTAGTTAACAAACAATCAAAGATGCAACCAAGTTGCTTAGTATTGCATTGTATAAGCAAAAAGCATTTTACAGATAGCTTTTTTATTCAAATTTCAAACTAATACATAAAGATAAGCACCTAGGGAAATCTATACCTTTCCCAACTAGAAAGAGAAAATAGTTGGCCAGACAGGTGAACCAAGAGACCAACTCATCATATATAAAATAAAAGACACACTTCAAAGAGAAAACAACAGTTAGGCCGTTCCCTTCCCAATTGCTTTATTCATAAAAAACCTTCTATGCTTCCACGTCGACATCAAGGACCAAGGAAGCTTACATCTCCCCTAGTAGAGCAACATTGAGATCAATCTCTGGTAGAGCAACATTGAGATCAATCTCTGGTAGAGCAACATTGAGATCCATAGCTCCAACATTATCTGCAGGAGCCAATCTCAAAGTAGATCCCATAAGGGAAAGCTCATTAACTCTTTCAGCAATTTTATCCCTTAGTTCTTCGAAACGTTTTTTGGATTCCTCTAGCTGATCCAAGCTAAGCTCCCTAGTCGGGGTATCAAACCAGGAAGGCTTTTCACACTTCAGCCCTTCCATGTCAAGTTCCTTCGAACAGGCTTTTCCGGCCTCAAGTTGCTTGCACAATTCAATGTACTGATGGTGGAGGGTTGGACAAATAGACCCGCGAGGATCCGAATCACCAGCGGTTTCCATGGGGCCTTCGCGAAGGAACCTTTGAACTATTGTGTCAACGTTGGGATGGCCAAATGAAAAGGGTTTCCCACTAGGTGAAAAGAAAACAAGAGCAATCTCACAACCGGTCAAGGTACAGAGCTCACTTCCCTTCTTGAAAAGGCCAGAACGGCGCTTTGAGAAGGTAACTTGGCGAGCCTCTTTTGACTCAATCAACTTCATTTCAATCTTTTGGCGACCCATAGCCCTTTTGCTTGCCATGGAAAGACTACCGAGAAGAATAGTCGAGAGATTTAGGAGTGTAATGGAGATCTTGATCTAGATCTAGTCGTTCGTAGAATTCAGAACCTGAACGACCTCAATTTATAGGATAAGCGTAATCTGTATATTTAATGTTTCCATTTTCGTAACGAATCGTCTTCAAATTGTGAGAATCTCATTGTGAGAATCTCATTGGCATAACATACATTTATTGACACTAAATATAGTTTGTTAGCATAAGTGATCGAGTACTCTTTTTTTTTTTTTTAACATATTCTCCTACTTACCATGTTTGGCCCCCCCATATGTTGCCATATAGAAATAATATCATTAAAGGAATTGGAAATTACAAACATGGTAAGTAGGAGAATATGTAAAAAGAAAAAAGTACTCAATCATTTAGGTTTTCACAAATTGGGGGTGGCCCTGGCCTCCCATTGCCAACGTTTAGTTCTGTCCTTGTTGGCCTTTCTATTGTCCATCACTTTATGCTAACAAACTATATTTAGTGTCAATAAATGTATGTTATGCCAGTGAGATTCTCACAATTTGAAGACGATTCGTTATGAAGATGAAAACATTAAATATACAGATTACGCTTATCCTACAAATTGAGGTTGTTCAGGTCCTGAATTTTGCAAACGACCAAATCTAGATCAAGATCACCATTACACTCCTAAATCTCTCAACTATTCTTCTCAGTAGTCTTTCCCGGGCAAGCAAAAGGGCTATGGGTCGCCAAAAGATTGAAATGAAGTTGATTGAGTCAAAAGAGGCTCACCAAGTTACCTTCTCAAACGTTGGCAATGGGAGGCCAGGGCCACTCCCAATTTGTGAAAACCTAAATGATCGAGTACTTTTTTTTTTTTTAACATATTCTCCTACTTACCATGTTTGGGCCCCCCATATGTTGCCATATAGAAATAATATCATCGAAATAATATCATCGAAGGAATTGGAAATTACAAACATACAAAACGTTATTGTCAAAAGAATTGGAAAATACGAACTTACTTTTTACACTCACACTCAAACTTGAAATTTCAAAATCTTGTTGCTATTATGGCCACCTCATTTATGAAATCTCCGTCCTTGATGGCCAAACTGCCTTAATCTGTTCTCTAATCTTATTTTATATTGGTGCAACCCCTACCATCCCAAGATTGTTATCCAATAATTAGAGTGGACCAAGATAGGCAACACGACACTGGCATGATACCAAAACAAGCATTTTCAAAACTGCATTAACCTACACCAAAGAGACGTTAACTTTTTAGCTGCATATCTTAGAGTTTGATTCCATGTATATTCATTTTACCAAGAGATGAAGACAGAGGGGCGGCCAGAGCTGCCATGGCCCCCTCGACTTTTTGATGATATCCTTAGAAATTATAAAAATCATAAAGAATGGACCAAGGTTCTAAAACTCGCTAGGCGCTCTTAAGGCGGCAGGGCACCTTCTACCTTCTAAGGCCGAGTAGTCGGCGACAAGTCAGGCAATTAGTTGGGCTAATCGGTCTAATCAGGTTAGTTAGGATAGTCGGCGAGGGGCCTTCTAGCGCCTAGGTGGCGAGTACTCGGCCTTCCAGACCTTCTTTTAGAACACTGGAATGGCCCCATTCGTTTTTTAAATTCTATCTATCTTTCAGCATTTGTGAGTATTCCTAAAACTATATGATATGACTCCATGTATTTTGTGTTGCACAATAACTTCAATCTTAATTACTCCCTCCGACCCAATTTAAATGTCCCCTACGGGAGACCGGGCTAATTTGACTTTAAAAAGTAAAATATTTTCGAAATTACTTTTTAAATTTTTTTTGCACCGTTCAAAAGGTCTCAACAAGTACTTTTGAATGGTGTAAAAAAATTTTTAAAAAAAAATTCAGAAATACATTTTATTTTAAACTCAAAATGGCACGACTTTATGTAGGGGACATTTAAAATGGGACGGAGGGAGTATAAGATAAGTTCATAGTGTTCCTATGTGAAAGTTTCATCTTTAAACTTTAGTTCTATTATTCCGTCACTAAACTTGTCATGGCCACCCGAAAGACCAATTAATGGCTTCATGCCTTCATTGCGGATATCCAACATTATAAACACAGATAAAACATAACACATAACTTTAGAACTCTATTTCTTTTTTTTATTAAAAGAAAAAGGCAACCTAACACTAGTTTAATTTCCATAAACCTACAATTTGTAACTTGAAATCAGTAACATTGAAATACTTAAAGGCAGTCGCTGCTACTTGTGTTGGTGTGTTCATATGGATAAGATGGATCTCCTACATCGGTTGGAGAGTAGTGTTCAATAAATTAGGGTCTTCGTTCGACAAGGACATGGTATATGAGTCAATCATGGAAATAAGACGCAAAATAATTCTTTAATGCCAAGAGGACAAATCACCAACACATTCCAAAAATGACCCTGCTAGCCCATGAAAGTGCCTAAACGCCCCAAACTCTATGAAAGTACCTAAACCCTCAAACCTAATGGAAGTGCCTAAACCTAAACCCTAGGGTACCCTATGAAAGTGCCTAAAACCCTAAGGTACTCTATGAAAGTGCCTAAACCACTAAAACCCTATAACTGGAAAGTGCACCCTAAGTGCTTAAACCCAAAATGCCTAAACTCATTATACCCTACCCCAAAAAGGCCTAGACCCCCTAAAATTGAACCCCGAAATTGAACTCACCTCCAAAATTGAAGAGAGAGAAATCAATTTTTTTCACCCAACAATTATTACACGTAGGAGAGAGAGAATTGAAAGTGATGTGCCATCAATTAATGAGAGAGAGAGAGAGAGAGAGTGACGGGATGGCTGGCTGGGCAAGTGACTATCGGGCCCCCCCTTTTTTTTTCCTTCGGCAGTGCATAAAGGAGGAGCTCGAAGAGTTTAGTAAGGGTATTTTTGTCTAGTGTTGTCCTTGAACCCTCAAAAATTTCCTATCAATGTATTGGAGGCCTTAACAAGTTAAGTTGGACTAAACACCCTTTAAAGCTCCAAATTTGTCCTTTTGGACAATTGTCTAAATAAATTAAGGTAATATGGGGTATATCATCTGAAAAATGTTTCCATTAATCAACAAATCATCTCGTCGATGCTACAGAAACCATTGATATGATAAACCAGCCTAATTGGATATTTGGATATTGATAACCACATGAATAGCTTGTATGAAATAAGACATTTTGTGTTTAAAATTGATATTCGATCAAGCTAATTTATTGCATCAATGGTGTTCTGGCATCATCTGCACGATTAACAGTTCAGGTTATTATTATGGGCCCGAAGTGGGGCCCAAAAACATAGTGTGGAGGGGTAGGGATGATAGAGGTACAGAGAGGAGCTTAACCCTAATTTGTAACCAAGCCAAGCTTTATTTGTCTTGCCAAATATTGTAGTTTCTAGCACGCCCAAGCTTCAATGGTAATTCCCTGTCATTTAACACAATTCCTGAAAATAGCCCAACCCAAGCTTACGCAATTTATTACTCACATAAAACTCAATGTGCTCACCAAAAATCTTTTGCACAAATCTTGAACAATAGAGTAGGGAGGAGGAGGAGGACCTTTGTCAGTGACTTTCCCATTGTTTTTCCTTTCCTCTTTTTCTCAAGGGGTAGAAGAGGAGTTGGTTGGCATATGGGAGGTGCAAGGAAGGAGGATTAACCAATTTTTTCAGGTGCGACTTTTCTAGCAGGAGGGAGATCATTTGGGGGGAAGATGGTGAAGAATACCTTCAGTCCTAGACATTTAAATGGCTCTCTACATGGAATTGGTATCCATTATGCCTGGTATTTTATCTCAAACCGGATTGGCATGAGTTGGATGACTAGTCATTGGTTAGAGAAAGAAATTGGTTGCTTATGCCTTATGGCCTATTGGTGTGCTCTCTGAAGGAGGTCCTTAGGTTGATGAGAAGAGGAAGAAAAGAGGTCTTTGAGATGAGTTGGTGCTATATCTTTTCAATGGGATCGAACCTTACTCAGATTCAAGTGAATGCGCCTTGTGTGAATAAGAATTCGGTCTGTTGGACACCTTCAAGGACTTCTATATCCAACATTTCTTCAATTACTCTTTTTACCCCTACAAATGCAATGGTGGCCTCAAGTTCGGCAATAACGACCTTCCCCAACATACCAAAACTAGCTGTCACTCCCCTAGTAGTACAAGATGCAAGAATTGATATCTAAAATCGTTTGGCATCTAATAATAATAATATTAATTATACAGCGCACAAGCTATTTTACCCATTTGCATCAAGCTCAAACTTCCTTCCTGGATACGTGCACCCCCCAGAAGCAAACATTATAATAACAGGTAGAAATTCTCAGGTAGCATACTTGATCAAACGGGTAATTTGTGTGTTGTGGAGAGTTAGAGAGGGCGTTGATGTCTTTCACTTTGGGGTAGAGAGTGCTAAGTGGTCATTCATCTGGGGCTATGAGGAGTTTTTCACCCTTTAACATAGATTTGGAGGATCTCCCCTTACAACGAAGGGCTTTCACACGGTTTAGTGGTCATTATCGGCCTTCCATGCCTCTGGATCGTTTCCTAATTTCGATGAATTAATGAGAGAGGTTTACAAATGTTGCTTTAATTTCGTAGCTACGTCATTGTTGGACCATATCCTTATCTTTTTGAATAGTGGTGGTTTATATATGGTGCAACTTCATCCGTTTTGACAATACGTGGCTACGGGCAGAGGAATTGAAGGGAAAGGTGTCGGGGTGGTCGAGTTGTTTTTGTTGGAAGGGTACTCAGGGCTAGGTGCTTCCAAAGAAGGTCAGGCTTCTGAAGAAAAACATTAATGGTGAACCAAGGAGTAGTTTGGTAGATTGGAGGGCCAAATGGCAAAGATTGTAGATGTCCTTCAAAAATTTTGTGGCATAAGAGGCTTGAGGTGCTTTATTAGATCGGGACCAATTGTGTAGAGTGGAAGCTAAGGAAAACTAAAGCAAAATTGCGAAGATAGAGGAGGTTTGAAGAGACCGAAATCAACAATTATATAGTTAACATGAGAGCATCATATTGACACATTGCCACCAATGGCAAGTCAATTACAGAAGAGGTAGAGATTAGAAAGGGGATTCTTGGGTTCTATCAAATCCTTTGCCGAGTAAAAGGGAATGGCAGCCTCATTTGAATGGTATGGAGTTTGCTTCCAATGCAGAGGGAGATAGAGAACTCATCGATAGACCCTTGGAATTAATATGCATTTTTTGAAATCATCCATATACTTCCACGAGACACCCTTTTATCAGAGGAGCCTCAAGGCTAATTTTATGCATTGATGTTTGAAAATGGTAGATCAAAGGATATTTTGACTTTCGACTGATTAGTCTCAACTTTTCACTGGGAATGCGTATAATATTCTGACCAAAGCATTATTAGCTCATCGAATGAAGGATGTTCTCCATGCAATGGTCTATGATTCTCACAATGTTCCGTGGGAGGGCATCAAATTTCCCCTATGCAATGTGTTATCTATACAGATATTTCAAAATATCTGTGTCTATTGTGATTTTCTCATGTTCATGCTAGAGAGGAAGGATTTTGAGGACAAGCGGAGATAGTTGATTAGATTTTGTATCTCAAAGGTTCATTTATTGGGTTTAGTTAGCTCTTGACCTTATTTCTTTTGAGTCTAGGGGTTGTCTATGCTGCTCATCATGACGGATGCTTTCAAGGAGGGACAAGTTATCGCGGTCACAACCACAAAGATTTTTAAAAATATTATTATTATACTTCAATAATACATTTATCCCCAAATTATGTAGGCCCGCCACCACTAGATTTTTTTATTGTTCTTTTATGATATAGAAAGTATTTAGTCCTCTACTTGTTATTTCAATAAAGGAGGCCTAAAAAAAATTCCAAAGCCTAAGTGGATGGGCTACTGAAATGTTATGACATATATATGACATCTAAATTAAGAAAAACCGAACTTTAGAATTTAAATTTTATGCAAGCTTTCTTTGTATTAATGTGTTAGATGAACAAAAAAGAAGGAAGAAACCTAACAATAAACTGAAGAAAGAAAAACACCATGTCAAGCGAAGTGAACAACTTGTGATATGAGCGACTGAATAGGGGTGAGCACGGGTTGGGTTGGTCGGGTTGCCATCGAGTTTGGGTTGGGTCAGATTTGATCGGGTTGGGAAAAACACAACCCGGAAGGGGAAAAACACAACCCGGAAGGGGACCGAACTACACTAGAAACCGATCGGAACGGGTTTCGCTCGGGTTGCATCTTCCAGACAGTTCCAGACTTTCAGTCTCCCAGATCCAAGGGGGAAAAAACACAACGAAAAGAGAGACACAGGAGTATGCAATGAGTTCCATACTTTCAAGTTTCAACCAATCTTCAAAGTTACAAGTACACAAATACAAAGATCCAAATGGAATGTTTACAAGCAGATTGAACGTTTTATACTTTTCATACATAGATCAAAATCAAATATACAGAGAGAGAGAGAGAGAGAGAGAGAGAGAGAGGAGTACAGATCTGGACGTTCTGGACGTGGTGGCAGACCGGATGCGAACGGCGACCTGATTGGCTGGTTCTCGCCATCATCTATATCGTCTCCGTCATCTGATTGTCAGAGAGAGAGAGATCTGAGATTTTTTAAATGGCTTGGGACTTTGGTAATGGACGGCAGTGAACGCCATACGGCGCGGTGGACGGCGGTGGAAGATGTGGTGGTCGGATGGAGGTGAGAGAGAGAGAGAGAGAGAGAGAGATCTGGGACGGTGCGAATCTGAGATTTGAAGTGTCAACGAATGGGGTAGGGATTTTTTAGGCTGTATAGTTGCATACTCATATATACTCAAAAAATATATATATATATATATATATATATACCATCGGGTCGGGTCACCAGAATTTCAAAACCTCAAACCCACAACCCGACCCGCCTGTATCGGGTCACTTATTTTTTAACCCGAACCAGACCCGATTATCTTTTGAACTCGCCTGAAACCCGTCGGGTCGGATTGGGTTGGCAGGTCAGTCTGGGTTTTGCTCACTCCAGCGACACAATGGTGTTTATATGAGAGACGTCCTCGAGCCGTGGTACATGCATATCATAAATAAGAAATATCATTCATTACAGATTTTAGTATTTATTTTGGTTTTTTTGTGAAGCTAATAACTATTCAAATTGTACTCTATTATTTTATTTTTGTTTGTACGCATGTTTGCCACCACTAAGGTAAATTCATGGCTCCGTCCCTAGATGCTTTATACTATATTGTTGTCCAAAGTTATACATGGAGGTTTCTTTGGTGGTTTGCAAATGGGAAAGGCATAATGCAATCGGGCAGCAAATACAAATGGAGAAATTTGAACCTAGGACATCTCAGAAACATACCATGTTGAGTTACCAATTGACCTAGAAGCTCAAGCCGTTAGAAAATTAACCCAACAACGTAAATCAAGCTATTCAACAAGGGGATCAAGATTAGCTAAGGTGTCTCAAGGGTGCTTGTCTTTTTATCATTTTGCCATGATATTTTAGGGGGCCTTGCTATGAATACAGTTGAGAATCTCGAAAGAAGACAAGAAATTATCAATAAAGGACTCAAATTCACTTCAGTCAATCCTTCCAAATTACAAGATGCAACCAATATTAGGCGTTCCAACGCAATTGTAACTCTCCGGCATACGTACATGTGTAATGTGTTTGTACTAGGTGGTCAACTGCGTGCTACAGACGTAAGCGTCAACCCGTTAATGTCAACCCGTTAACTATAAGGGAAATTTTATGTACCTGGTATTTCCACTACAGAATAGTATACGGTAGGTTTAAGGGGAATTTTATGTACCTAGTATTTTCGGAACGCTTTAATGCCAATTCCTAATTTTGTTCTTGTTCAAACAACAAATTCTTTCTCATATAAGAGGCATAGTCCTTGATCAATCTAATTCATCGAACCCACATTAGGGAAAATAAAATTGAAAAGAGAGCTCACATTTACAATTTGAGAATTACTTTGTGCCTTGAGGAGTTTAGACCTCAGCACATTATCATATCTGCTGAGAGAAAAAAACTTTGGCAATATCTCAAACGAAAAAGGTTATAGGTGAACTAAAAAAACTAAATTATGCAAATCGGCTTAAAAAATTTCATGCTTGATTAATGATAGGCTGAACTCGGTAACAAAGAAGGTTGCAGAAGCATACTATAATCATGGGCAATCAATATTGAGCGCAAGGGGACACGGTTCAGAGGAGGTGATTTGTGAGGCTTCTCAGACTTGTCGTTGTCTTCGTCGCCTGTGATCGAACATGTTGGGGTCATTGATACCTTCCTCTTCTTCAATCAGGTAATCATTGTGACTGACCTCGTTGTTCGTCAGCACCAGAGACATTTTGGCCCTTAAATTTAACAAATCACAACCACTGAAACTAACTTGATTCACAAATTTCACAATTATATATTTGGAACAACCCGCTGAAACGAATGAAAAATTTCTCAAACTAACCACTGAAACGAAGTTGTTTGAACCTTGTTGTCAAAGTTGAAGTCGTCGTCGACCGGAATCTCACCGTTGAAACGAAGTCGCTACGAATCTTGCTGTCAAATTCGAACTCGCAGGAAAAATGAGCGAAAATCCATATAAAATGCCAAATTTGAGTGCAGTTATTCGGGCTTCTAAATTTGAGTGCATTTATTTGGGCTTTTGTGTGCCATGAACCCTAGAGCTGTATATCTATTGCCTCACAAGTAATGTCGTCAAGTCGTCATTGTTGAGGAGAGACTCTTTTTATGAGCAAGCCCTCTTATAATGCTTGCTTTGCATATGCAAAGTTGCTTCCATATTCATTTTTAGCATGATAAAGATGCTCCATGCAGACAGCTAAAAGGTTAGTTTCCAGTATTAGTGAAATTTATTCACTATCTAGCTTTCAGACCAAATGCTTTATACGCCCCATAGAGATGGCATGCATGAGCTCAGAGTGAAATCTTATTGGGCACTTTAATGTAGAACTGCCGAAAGTAGCATGGAATACCAAAGTAACATATAAGCATGTAGAATGCATGGACTATTAATTCTATCAGCAATCTATTAGCAATCTTGTATTGAAAATCAAAAGGCTATATGAAAATTAAAACCGGGCTCATCAATATACGAGGAATTGAAAAGTAGGCTCCAAAACCAACGACACTACAGTCCATCAATAATTCCAAAGGATAAATACAATAATTTTAAATTCCATTCATGATGAAATGATACACTCACTAATTTCATCCTTTCATGATGAAAGGATAAATACAATAATTTTAAATCAATAATTCCAAAGGATAAATATGATAGGAGGATTGGCATTGTTTAACAGAGATCTTTGTAATCTAACACTAAATTATCAATATTTTTTCTATTTCGTCCCTAAACCCAAAAAACCACCTATTTCGTGCCTAAATTATTTGATTGCGACACATTTCATCCAATTGTTGACGACATCCACTTTTTTAGACGGAAAATTTTTTACACACACAAATCAAAGGGTTTTACGTAGGTGTCCAATTATTAAGCTGAACATTCTTGTAGCTTCTACAAGCAACAATCTAATTATCTACTGTGCAATTTAATCAATGATAAGGGCCTAGGAATTTGTACTCAACCTGTACCATTTTTGCAAATGATTTGCTTTTCTTTCTGTTTGATATACGCGTAATGTCTCCTTTAAATTGCATCCAATGGACTTAATATCGAACCTATCGATATTAAGTCCAGTAAATTTCGTAAAAAGCAAAGTGTTGTTTAGACAAAAACAAGCTCCATTCAAACATATTGTACTTACACTTTGATCACCTGGAGCTGTTACAGTTCTCGTGTCTTCCTACACAAATTCAAGAATAACTGATGTTAAAACGAGAAACATTTGCATTCAAAAATTTATAGAACTGAGCTGTATAATGTATAGAAACAAACAAATCAAATCAAACCGCAAGAAGAGTAGTTTGGTACATGAGTTTTGAACTTATATCACCACAAGTAGAGCACGAATTATACAAATAAACATTTATTTATTTTCGTTGACCACAAAAAATGCATGATAATTTATGAATGCTATAGCCTCGGATCTCACAGTGTGAGTGTAGTGGGGGTGCAAGGGTGTGTTCTTGCGTGTGGGAGGGTGGTGTGTGTGTTGAGGGTTTTTGGGTACTTTGATTATTATTACTGAAGCCTTAGCCAATGGATGTTACTATTACATTGAGTTGGTTCCATTTTATTGGGAAAAAAATGAAGAACTCATTAATAGTGTCCCCATGCTCGGTTATGTTAATACCATGTCTGAATTTAATGGTTTTGCACCAAGACAGATCATCAAATGTATTTGCCTAATAAAAAATCTCATAATATACCATACCCGTGAAAGCATACAGAACAGAAAAGTGTGCACATAAAAAACATTTATATATATGCATGTATATAAGTAAGTTGGTAATTGCTGACTAGCTGGCTGTGAACTCAATGTTGGAAAAGAAGGTTAGGCAGAGGTGGGGTAAGGATGGTGGCCTCGTTGGTATTTGCAGACGTTCAAGAACATTGAATGGCAAGAAACATTAAACACAGTCGAGCATATTAGGAAATGCCACATGGAACCCCTTCTAAATCTACTTGCATTTGCAAGTTTTAAGATAGTGACAAGAGCAAGTCATGAGCAATTATAATAAGTGGTCAACAATTCCTTGGCCTGTGTTTGGATGTGGTCCTCACTCTTTCCTCTTTAAATTACCAAAGTTGAGTCTAAATAGCTGATCTGCTTCTAGGTCTCAACTATTTCATACCCCTTTTTAGTGCAGAGTATCATGCTACTGTCATTTGAAATGTTCCAAAGCATTGATGCATGTACGTAAATAGAAGCAAAACTGAAAAGGTTCAGCCACTAACCATAATTTTAGTAACTTTGAGATTCACCATGAATTAAACGCCCTACTAGGAACACTTGTATAGAGTCTATTGAGAAACTCCTGAAATGCAAGGTTTTCAGTTGCAGTGAAAAGCTTTTGGGGATATATGAACAAATAAATTTCATGTCAACACAACTTCATAAAACAATGCTGAAACAAAAATGGAAAGTCATTGAAACGTAACAAAGCAGTAACACAGAAGAAACAGTGGGAGAAAACATAATCCTAAAACACCTCTGATGGATCCCTATAGCTTGCATTTTTATTTTGGAAGATTGATTTGTTGGTATCTTCACTGGCACGAAATATGGACACTTTCAGCACAACATCCTCAAATCTGAATCAACCCAAAGACACAAACATCACTTTCACGTAAGTTATCATTACAACAACAACAGTTCACTCCCGAACTTCTTAAAATCTCATTTAATCAACAACTCAATAAACAAATTACATAATGTGATCTCTTTTTTGTGCTCTGTTCTTAGGCAAGAAGCAGGGATGAATCGAGAGTTTCTAGTGTTGGAATATTATTTAAAAAAGTTTCAAAACTTATTATATAAAAATATTTTTAGTGTTTGTTTATTTATTGAGTTAATTGTGGGGGTTATATGGAATTATATACCCTAATGATTATTAGTTTTATTGTTTATTTTATTGGACCGTTACCTAATTTATGTGGGTACTTATGATAGGTAATTGTCTTGTAATTATTTGGAGGAGAGTTACATGTTCTACATTTATAGATAAAGACCTTATATGAGGAAAAAAATGAGGACAATGATATAAGATAAAATAAGAAATATTTCTATTGTGATATTCCTCTTCTTAGTTCCTTTTATCATTGACATTTTATATACTTTCATATTTGGGTTCTATAGGCAACTACGACCGGGACGGTTAATTACCTTCTGGAGGATGTGAACTCTAGATGAGGATGGCTACGAGCATTGGGTTGGATCCTAGAGTCATTGGCGTCTGCTAAAACCTTTGCGTAGGGAGGCAACAATGACTTTAGGACAGTGACTACACGCCTCACAATTCTGCAAGCCAGCTTTTCTATTTTCCTCTAATTACTTTGTTTATATTGTTTCTTATTCTGCTATTTTAATCTAATTCCTAGAGATAATTCCTAACATCTAGTACTTATGTCATTACACGAGTGCGGAGACGGAAGCTTTTCGAGTGACTTTAACTGACCCGAGCAACGAGAGATGAGATCAATGTATATAGAGAGAGAGGGAGTGCATATCAGCAGAGAGAAAGGGGGTCAGAGGACCGCCACATCGTCGGAGAGCTGAATCGCTGGATTGCGGTAAGAAGTTGCAGATGTCTTTGGAGAGGGAGAGAGAGAGAGAGAGAGAGAGAGAGAGAGAGAGAGAGTAGAAGTTGGGGATAGTATGAACTTTCAAAATCCTTTATGTCGTCCCTGAACTACTTAATTGATGTGCATGTGATCCAATTTCTTACACCAGTTAGTTTAATGGATGGAAAAGTACCCGTATGCACATCACAAGTGATTTTGGTCCCAAAACAAAAGGTAAAATTGTCATTCCTTTCACCATCCTCCCCATTCAATCAGAGCAGTTCTCCTGAAAATCCTAAATATAGTGGTCACAGATTCAATGATCAAGAAATGAGATCTCGTAACATTCAGATCATAGATTTATTTCACAAGAAAATCCTAAATTAGTGTTACCAATCAGGTTCACAATCCTAATCTGATCAAATTTCCCATACTCCCCACACATGTTTCATCCATTCTTCTAAATTTCCTCATCAAGAATCCTATCTTTATTCCCAATTGAAAAAAATCCTCCCACCAGATGCAAAACCCAAATCAAACTTCTAAATGCAAAACCAAATCAAACTTTCATAGCCATGAATAATAATCACTCTGAATCTTGATATGTTCTTGGGGACTCCTCTCTTTGTGTAAGCCAAGAACCTTCCGTCACTTAGTCTGATCCTTAATTCACCAACACCCAACTTATCACCATAAAATGATGATAAAGATGATGGTGATGATGATTGTGATGGTGGCAATGGTGGTGGAGATTCAGCGCTTTCAGGGGGTGCAGGGGAAGGCTTTTTGGTCCGGTTTGCGATACTGAGTTAGCCCAAAAATGCCACAGCGTGCTGCTCTCCTGAACACCATCTCACAGAGAGAGAGAGAGAGAGAGAGAGAGAGAGAGAGAGAGATGAAATTAGATAAATACTCATTTTGAAGATAAAATAACAAGGTGGGAATTTGGGATAACTAGAGAAGAGATGGGTTTTCAGGATAACTGCTCTTATCGAATGGGGAGGGTGGTGAAGGAAATGACGTTTTTACCCTTTGTTTTGGGATTAAAATCACACGTGGCATGCACATGGGAAAGGGGGTCAGAGGACCGCCACATCGTCGGAGAGCTGAATCGCTGGATTGCGGTAAGAAGTTGCAGATGTCTTTGGAGAGGGAGAGAGAGAGAGAGAGAGAGAGAGAGAGAGAGAGAGAGAGAGAGAGAGAGAGAGAGTAGAAGTTGGGGATAGTATGAACTTTCAAAATCCTTTATGCCGTCCCTGAACTACTTAATTGATGTGCATGTGATCCAATTTCTTACACCAGTTAGTTTAATGGATGGAAAAGTACCCGTATGCACATCACAAGTGATTTTGGTCCCAAAACAAAAGGTAAAATTGTCATTCCTTTCACCATCCTCCCCATTCAATCAGAACAGTTCTCCTGAAAATCCTAAATATAGTGGTCACAGATTCAATGATCAAGAAATGAGATCTCGTAACATTCAGATCATAGATTTATTTCACAAGAAAATCCTAAATTAGTGTTACCAATCAGGTTCACAATCCTAATCTGATCAAATTTCCCATACTCCCCACACATGTTTCATCCATTCTTCTAAATTTCCTCATCAAGAATCCTATCTTTATTCCCAATTGAAAAAAATCCTCCCACCAGATGCAAAACCCAAATCAAACTTCTAAATGCAAAACCAAATCAAACTTTCATAGCCATGAATAATAATCACTCTGAATCTTGATATGTTCTTGGGGACTCCTCTCTTTGTGTAAGCCAAGAACCTTCCGTCACTTAGTCTGATCCTTAATTCACCAACACCCAACTTATCACCATAAAATGATGATAAAGATGATGGTGATGATGATTGTGATGGTGGCAATGGTGGTGGAGATTCAGCGCTTTCAGGGGGTGCAGGGGAAGGCTTTTTGGTCCGGTTTGCGATACTGAGTTAGCCCAAAAATGCCACAGCGTGCTGCTCTCCTGAACACCATCTCACAGAGAGAGAGAGAGAGAGAGAGAGAGAGAGAGAGAGAGAGAGATGAAATTAGATAAATACTCATTTTGAAGATAAAATAACAAGGTGGGAATTTGGGATAACTAGAGAAGAGATGGGTTTTCAGGATAACTGCTCTTATCGAATGGGGAGGGTGGTGAAGGAAATGACGTTTTTACCCTTTGTTTTGGGATTAAAATCACACGTGGCATGCACATGGGTACTTTTCCATCCTCTAAACTAACCAGAGTTACAAATTGGATCACATGCACATCAATTAAGTAGTTCAGGGACAATGTAAAGGATTTTGAAAATTCAAGAATGAAGGAGAGAAATGAGTGATAGTTGAAGAGATAGATCGGGAAAAGAAAAAAAGCTCTAGTGAATACAGTACTCTCTAATTGCCTTTTTTCAAGGCTTGTACGTGGCTACGTGTCCACCAGAACAAATACATGGTTGAGATGAGTACAACGCGTGAGGACCATTTGTACGAATCAAAATATGATTATGACCCTCCCATCTACACTTGAGACTGGACAATTGGAGGGGTTAATTGGAAAAATCGGGACAAAAGTTGGGGAATGCTGTAACGCCCCCAAAATTTGGACACGTTAATTATTATTACAAACCTTAATAAAGTTTAATCTCAAACTTTAATACAAATAATAATGTCTCCAATTACTATATAAATAACAACCAGGGTGGTTCTAGGTTGTCGTCTATCCCTGCGCGGGGTCATTCCCCACTCCGGCAGCATTGCCTGCTCCATAGGACTGGTCTCCTCGGTATTGGTCTTGTCCATCTAGATAATCTGACATAATACGTCCGAGTCGCACAGGCAACATCATGGTATTATGCCAGGGTTACACGAGTGCAACACCGTGAGCAAAGCCCAGTAGTTCACTATGCTAAACTTCTAAGTAGCAATTCTAGAACAATAAGTTCAAAAACAGAATACGATATTTGTGAACAGTAGAATCATGCAGTATATCATGCGAGTCTGTGCGGATCAGAGTAATATGCGCAGAAAATAGTACTTTCTTTCTGTGTCTCGATATAGTGTCACGTGTCAGTTTCTCAGAAATTGGTTCTCAATTAATAACTCGAACATAACTCATTATCAATAATGTTCCCAAAAATATCGGTTTCCTTATATCAGTGCCCTTCTTGGCATTCTTCTTCAAATTTCATATATCTCCCACCACTCGAAAGTTATTGGTCCGTTTAAGCCTCCTTTCAGCTGACGGTACCAACCTTTCCGCTCGAGGTCCCGGTTATCGTGCATCACTGAACTTAACAGCTTGTTTGCACGGTCCGTCCACCCTGCGACTCACACGACACAGTCCCGGCCGTTTTGCATCACCGAACTTAATAGCCTGTTTGCAAAGTCCGTTCACCGTGTGTTGTGCACGCTCCAAGTTCTCTCCGCGAACAGGAAGTGGCGCTCTCACTGCACTACCGCATCAAAACCGTTCCTCCAAGTTCTCTCCGCGAACTTGAGGTGGCATCCAAATCTCATCTTATCTCATTTCATTTCATTTCTCGAAAAATTTCATTTCTCATTGTAAAAACTCATTTTCATTCTCATCTCTATTTTCTCGTCAACAGTTATTCAATTAATGAAACCCCGTGTCGTAACGTTTCGTGTACGTGCTCATTGTCTCATGCTCAAATCATGCCCATGCAATATTCCATAATTTCTTTCAAAACTCATTTTTCCCAATTAAACATTTCCCACATAAAATCATACATTTTAATACACCAACTTTCTCACAAATGATATTTCCCCAATAAAAATCTTCTCACATAAAATCATGCAATTAATATTTCCTCAAAAATCATTTCACATAAAATCATGCACTTTAATGCACCAACTCTTCCTAAAATAATATTTCCTAATTTCTCGCAAACTTTATTTCTCATAAAAAAAATTAATAATAATCTCATTTCTCCCTTTTCTCTTGTAAAACTATTTTATTTCTTTTTGAAGAAATAAATTAGTCAACTTGCTTTCTCTAAAATAAATTACACAAAATTTCTTTTCTAGAAATTCTTGCCAAAAATATATTTATCTCAACTAGTTATGAACTCTCTAGAAAAATATTTTATCTCTCCAAAAATATACCCTTTATATTTCTAGAAAAACTTTTTCTCAAATAAGAATCACCACTTTCTTTCTAGAATTTTTTTTAAAACAACTCCATTCACTCCTCTTTTTTTTATTATTATCAAAATCCATAAAATATACTCACAAATAAATTAGTAAAAACATTTCTAGAAAAACATTTATAAACTCACTCTTCACATTTATCGAGTAAAAACTCCATACTTTCTTATAAAAATTTCCATAAAATAATAGATATTTCTTTCTAGTAAGAAACAAATCCCTCACTAAATAAGGTTAATCTACTTATTTAGGAAAAATTCATCTTAAGCAACAACCAATGATTTAATCATCATTAATTAATTAGTTTTTCCAAGAAATATCAACATAATAATACTAGAACTTTGTCTAGAAAATACACATCTTCTAATCATTACTAATCAACTTCTAATCACTAGATCTCACTAATCCCACTTCTAATTCATGAAGAACCACTCTAATTAGAACCTCATTAACATTCTTGTTGATCTTTCTACATGAAATCCTCTCACTTAAACACTAAGTAACATGCTTAGTAACTTAATACATGCACTAATTAACCCAATCAAGCTTCAAATCCATGCTTAGAAAAATAATTAGAACATCATAATAAACTAGAAATGACTAATTAGAAGGTTAGTTTAGTAAACTACCTTAGTTTCCGGGTGTAAACCGGAAGCCGAAAAGCTATCCTTTGGTGTAGAACCTCTTAAATCTCCCTCACTTACTTACTAATTAACTCAGTAAGTAGCTAATTAGTACCCTAATAAGTTGGCTAAAAGGTGGTAGAAGTTGGTAGTTTATTGGGAAATATAGAGACAACAATAATAGTGGGGTATATGTGGTCCCAAAATGAACAAGAGGTGGTGATAGGCGCGCAATGTCGTAGATATAAGCGCCTAGGTAGGGCGAATTAGCGCATTAGAGGCGCGTTTTATTCCATTTTCCACTTGATGCGGTGTTATCTTTTGGTTGGTCTTGTTATGTTTTGATTTGCAGGAAACAGGCCGAAAGAGCACGTAAAGTGGACACAAGGCGATCGGGCATGTTGGGAACCGGTGGGACCCAAGTAGGGACGACCAAACAAGCTTGAAGAGCATTTTGGAGGTCTTGATATCGATACAGGTCTTTTCCTGTATCGATACCCAAGCAACAGCAAGCGAACAGAATGTCTAGGTATCGATACAGGGTTTCCCCTGTATCGATACCGAGAGCCTAAAATCAGCCGTTTGACTTTGCCACGTGTTTTGACTTCGGGAAAGGGATAAATACTCCGTTTTTGTTCCGAATTAGGGTTCGAATTTTGTTTTCTTTGCTCCCAATTAGCAGCCGATTCATTGCTCTGGAGATTCTACTTTCCGGAGACTTTCTCATTGGAGTTTTTGAAGTTTCGTTCGCAGATTCGAGTATTGCTTTGGTAACTTTCTGTTTTCTTTCCATTAATCTCAGCTCACGGGAGTTTGTCCGTGTTTTGTTTTCGAATCCTTGTTTTAATTCATATTCAAGCATATCAGCATGCTTTATTTCAGAATCTTGGTAATTGTTCAAGTTAATATGAGTGAGAAGTCCCATGGGTATGGTCGCGGGGTGATTAACGCCGAGGCCAGGGTTGGATTTGTTCTTGCTCCTAATTTCAAAATCAACAATAGAAAAAGCAATTTTAGGTTATTAAAGAATTTCCGTTGGACGAATCCGAGCTTTGTCGGAGCCCATGTAACACGAGGAACGGGGGACCAAAACTTGTTCTTTGCTGTACATGGGTAATGGCGATCGCGAGGATTCGCATCTTTCGGGGTATCTTTTTCTCTCTAAAGTCAAATGTTTTCTTTGGAACACCGAATGGAGCAGGAAATATCCGGACCTGGTCACTGGTGTTATGAACCCTACGACCGTACTTTCTTTTAAATAATTTCAGCAAAACCAAATTCTCTTAGCTTAGTTAATTTTCCCATCAAATCACAAAGGGTGGCTACCTAAGAGCCGTGCTAAACTTACAATCCGAGTTTTTAGAAAGCACTCTCCACCTTCTCTGTGGATTCGATTCCGGTCTTACTGGGTATTGTGCTACACCGGTCTCAGCCCTACGCTTGGGGCAACCCATTAATTTAGGTCTAGGATTTCGGTCAAGCAGGTGGCCTTATATAGCAAGTGAGAGCCCTCTCCCTCCCTCTTAAAACTTTCGGCACTCTCCCCCTCTCTTTGGCCGAACTACACAAGTGGGAAGGAGTAAATTTGTGCACTAAATGTGCACATGGCAAGTGCACAAGTTGGTATAGGTCCTATTCTAATTGTTTAGGCTAGGTTCTAGGTTGTTCTACACTAGTAAGTTAAGCAATATGGGAATCCATAGTGAAACCAACGTGGGAATCCATAGTGGGGGAAAAATATGCCTCATGTTGTGTAGGTTTTTGCATGGTCACCTTTGTTATGAGGTGTTTTTAGGAGCAAATGTACACAAATATGCATGTGCATGGAGTTATGGCTAAGGGGTAGCCTTAATGGGCTAATAGTAGGGGGAATATTCTTCCCCAAAACATGGAAGCATGTTTCATGGGAGCTTGGGGCCCAAGGTCTAGCCTAAGTTGGGTTAAGTTGTGTAGATTGTGTTCTAATGCATGTATTGTGTGGGTATGTATAGGTCACTCCAAAATTAACAAGGCTTGTTCTAACTAGTTTTGGGTACAAAACCTTAGATTTAGGAAGCTTCCTCTACCCCTCCACTTGCTTGTGCAAGTGAACAAGCATTAATACTTGCATGTGCAAATGTACAAACATGCATGCACACACACACACACACCATCACTTTCTCTCTCTCTCTACCGATCTCTCTCTCTCTCGGCATCTCTCTCTCTCTCTCTAACTTGGTCAAACACCAAGTTCCAAGGTAAGGATGGTGGGTACTTGGCTAAGTACGATGTAGTTGTATGATGTAAAAACGGTGGTTGGGGTAGGTTTCGGGTATTAAACACGGTCCCCGGGCGCTACGGTAGTGTAACGGATGTGTTACTCGATCTCGTATGCGTATATGCATGGCTAGAATTCTATTTATTTGAATTAAAAGGATTAATTAATATTTTAATAGGAAAATATTCCAATAATTTGGAAATTAAAAATAAATAATTAAATTATTTAACGAAATTTTTATTTACGAAAATTCGGGTCGTTACAAATGCCATAATTGAACTTAAGCTTCTTATTTTTTTTAGGTTTTTGGATATACAGTGAGGTAATGCAAAATGAGGCAAAATAGCTATAACATAGAAGGCATGGCAAAAATTCGAACAGTTCCTCCGTGGGATGGGTATGAATAAATAGAGACACAGAGAGACTTCCCGCATTGTGCCAAAGAAGAGGCTTTGATGCCGAAATGGCAGCAAAGCCAGGTCAGGTGAACGAGTTGAGGGTAACCTTGAGAATTGAGATGCACAAATGCGATCGATGAAAATTAGGGTATCGCAAACAACAAGATTTCTTCCGAGCATCTCCCCTCCTTACCCAAATTTTTACATAAATTTGAGTGAAAATTTAATTTGTACTTTGGGTAAAATTTTTTTTTTTTTTTTTTGTCATTATTCAATTTTTTTTGAATTTGTTAGTCTTGCATCGATTTTTTGTGATTTCTTGGTTCGTCTCGACGAAAAGAATCTAAAAATTATAATTAACCAAACTTAAAGTTTTGTGAATAAAGACAAAAATAATCAAAAAAACCACAAAAAATTGGATTATTTTTGTCTTTACTGAACTTTTTAAAATTTTTTATCATGATTTTATACTTAAAACTAAAGTACAATTAAATTGAATAAGGACAAAAAAATTGAACCACAAAAAACTAACAAATTAAAAAAAAAATTGAATAAGGACAGGAAAAAAATTTTTTTTTTTTACCCAAATTACCTCTTGATATGGCTCTTTCCAACCCTTACTAAAATTGTAAGGCAGAGGTTAAATCCATAGTCAAAGGCGGATCCATCAATTGGCTGACCTAGGCTGTAGCCCCCCTTTTTTTTTTCCACGTAAAATTATAATTTAGTAAATTTTAGCCCATCTCATTTTTCTGCGTGTATTCCAATTCATTCTAAATGAACACCCACCCAAAAACAAAATGAACACCTATTACCCACAAATTAATCTTCTTTGAACAACTCAACATGTCAAAGTGGGAAAAGTTTTGTAGCTTTTCTTATGAAATTTTTTTCTTCCGAGTTTAAAAAGGGCCATGGGGATAGGAAAAGGGTTGGGAAAAGGAAATTAAAATTCTTAAAGTTATTATACAATGGACACTATACAACAACATTTTTTTATTGATATAGGTATATATATAAGAATTTTAGCAAGTACAAATTTTTAACGAGTAGTCCGAAACGGTACCCGGTATTACACTAGCACCAGTAAGTAAGTACTGTATAAGTAGTAAAAACAATACCATACTCGATACGATATTCAAAACCTAGGTTAGCCCAGGGTCGATTAGGCTCCTAGATCCGCCCTTGTCCACAGTATTGAATGACAAAAGGGCAAATAGCAGTGTAACAAAAGAGCCTTGAAAATTTAATTTAAATTTTGGTTCACATTAGATTTTGTGAAATATTTAATTAAAACTCAAATTTGGTATAGATTTGGGTAGGGTTTTGGATGATTTTTACTCAAGTTTGAGTAAGGAGTGGAGATGCTCTTAGATTTTTTTTTTTTTTTTTATCCTTTTCGGATCTATCGAGAAAAAATTGTGTGAATCTACAACCTATTATAATGTTTGTCACAATGACTTTAAATTACAAAGATGCCCTTCACTTCATAATTTATGACGTTAACATTCTCAGAGTTAAAGCAACCTTGCTAGTGTAGACAACCCGATTTTGACTCAGGAATGCGATTGAGCAGGAATACGATTGAGTATCCCCAATGATGAAATGGACCAATGATGCATACCTTGAGGCTCAGACTAAGGCTTGAACTTGCCACACCCTTCAAAAACCACTTTGAATCTACCGAAACAACCAAAATAGCATAAAACCACCACAACAAGCCAAACCAACTAAAAGTGCCAAAAAAACTCTTTAAGCGCTCAAAGCCTCAGAGCACCCTTCGAGTGCTTAAACCCTCTGCACAGATAGTTTTTTGCAGAGCATCTTTCTGCAACTAATCATGAGATTCTTCTGTTTTGGGGGCGTATAAATTCTCCTACACGTATATTAGCCTCTATTTTGGCCCCTATTGAGCCTAAAGCAATTTTAAAAATCAAAACTCAATATTTTCCTTCTCATTCTCTCTCTGTAAAAGCCACCACCCTTCTCTTTTACAGAGGTTATTGTCATTCATACCACTCCATACACTCCAACAGATCACTCTCAAGCTTTCTCACAAACGTCTCCATCAAACCCACTCAACCACCCAAAATCCTATCATCTCAACCTAAACCCACTCTCTAAGTCCAAAAACCACACTACATTTTCCTTGTTCACCTAACCAGTCCTCAATACACACTTACATATCTCAAATACTTCACCAGTAGTCCATAATCTAAGCCACAATATCACAATCCAACAAAATCACAAGTTCACGCCTTGATCGAAGCCAAAAAAGGTAGTTAAAGTATGTGAAACAAATCGTTTGGTCTCTCTGAGGGTGACCTGTAAGCTCATGTAGGTCTTATATATCTGTTATAATCTTACAAGGCCATATAAATCAAGAAAAATGGTTTCAAAACTTACAAGCCATGAAATGGTCTGAGCGATCAAGCCATACCTTTTGGGCACTCAAATTGTTTCTTAGTCCATCTCATGAGTTTTGTGATCCTGTCAATCCTGCATGTCACAATCATCTTAAATGTCTTTTTGATGATCATAATGTTCTTAAATCAGTTTGTTTCTCTCTTGATCATCCACAAATAAGCTTAAAAGGCCATAAAGATGATGGTTTTATCATCACAAGAGCAAAATTATCTTGTTTCAAAAGAATAAAAGAGTGTATTTCACCCCCATTTATAAAGATTATCAGGTCAAAAGTCCAGGAAAACATCAATAAAGGGTCGATGAATCACAAAAGCTCATAAATATGGAAAAGGTTTGAATGCTCAAACTGTTTTCTGCCTTGTTTTTTATTCATGTCTCTTCTAGTTGTTAATCTTGTTCTAAAGCTTCGAAAGTAGTGTATGAGTTGGTTCTACATCATTACCAATCTGATTACTCTTTACTCAACCATCAAGCAAGATTTTAACAAGGCCTAAACATCCATTTCCTTTTCAAAAAAGAAATAAGGTTTGTGTTTCTAGTCAAGTAAAGGGAGATGTAGCTTCACATGTCTGACTTGAGTTTGTTTGTGATCTAAAGAAGAGATAACAGAACTCAAAAGTTAACGGGTCAAGAAACAGGTTTGAGTGCTCAAACCATACCTTTGAGCACTCAAACCCTCTTCTACCATACTATTGGTTTTTCACACTTCCTGTCTATTAACCATGTTTCAAAGTGTTTTCAGTAGCTCTCAGTGATTATCTTGTCCATCAATCAAATCAGTTTGTCCCTTTTTAGTTTATTTACAAGTTTCAAATCGATTTTTGATTGCCATCTCTCTTGCAATAAAACAATAAGATTTAAGTTTCAGAAGAACAAATGAGCGTTGATCATATTCTTCACAAATCAACAACAAAAGAAACATGAAGGTTGAGGACGGTTTGAGCGCTCAAATCCCACCCTTTGAGCCTTGTCCAGGGGATCAAACTAAGGTTGAGGACGGTTTGAGCACTCAAATCCCACCCTTTGAGCCCTGTCCAGGGGATCAAACTAGTTTTGTTCTAAAATAGTTTATAGTGTCACTTTGTATCATTTTGTCGTTATCATGTAAATACTAACATTGTTACTTACTGTTTTGTACACATTAATTCATGCTCATGTATCATCATCACTCATGTAGTTCACGGAACACAAGCATCCACCGTAGCCTTTTTGTCATGCTTATCATTGTTTAATTGGCTCCCATTCCCCAATTCCCTTTTATTTGTCCAAATTTAAATGTCAAACATTTTATTAAATCTCACAAATGCCAAGTAGAGACCGGTCTTCGAACCGGGCGAGGGGGTGCCATGAAACCCTTCCCCTCTAATAACCTAGCTCCCGAACCTAAGATAATACGGTGAAGACAGACTGGTTCTTAAAATCATATCCTAAAAATAAGGCACGAGTCATTCGAGTTCGGTTTCTCAGGGACAATCCGGTAAAATTAGGGTGGCAACTCCGAATCGAATTCCTCGGAGGGGTGTCCACAGTTGGATCACCGCCTCAACAATACTTCATTAGCTCCTTCCCACTGCCTCACCACCAGCCCACATAGCGGCCGCCAAAATAAAATGCATACTCTCAACGCAGCTACCCTAGGGCCATATATTAGTGGCCGCACAATCGGCTACCGCCATCATTTACTACGGCGCCTTGAACATAGCAACCACCTCTTGCCGACCTCCTCTATATGTTGGATTCGTCTAGCTTCGACATCACTTCCCCTATCAACTAAGTGAACCACCTTTGGCTAATTCGTCAGATACAAACATAAATAGCCTCCGTATTCATTCAGCAATCAAGGTATTATTCCATTCACCTACTACACGCAACAAATTCTTGTCCATTTATGTACTGGTATTCTTCCCAATTTTCCCCCTTCAAATACTTGATTCTGAAAACCATCAATTGGTGAGCTTGGTAATCGAACAAATGTAACCTAAATTTCTACCCCTCTGTAGACACCCCAATTTTGATTATCCGTGAATTTTAATTAGCCATATAAAATAAAAAACAACAAGATTCCCAAGAAAGTCTTGCTAGAAAAATCATTGTTTTCATTTTCTTGCTCTTGCAAATCCCTTTCCCGAACGTAAAATTCCTTCCCAAAAATCAGCCACGAAAATCCCAAAAATATTAGTCCTAAGCCTACCTTACGAAATTACCTAAAATCTCACCTTTAATCTAAGTTTTTCGAAGCATTAGTTAAATAAAGTGCTTTTCGCGGCGAATGGAGTTATACTCACCGAATTCGTGATTTTGAGGGGAGCATCCGGACGTTGATCAAAAGAAGTTCAGTCTTCGCCTATTTTATCTTTTTCGGTAATATTTCTTTCTATAAATCTAGCCTCATGCATTGTTAATTTTATTTATTTATTCCTTGTTCCCTTTTCCCGTATTTGTTTAAATCACTTTTCATCTTTTAAAATCCCATAATTATGAGTAGAGACTAATCATTTTGATTAGGCGGGATGGGTGCATTTTTCAAATAAAACCTTCCCATCCTGTAACTTAGCTCCGGAACCAAGATCACTCTGGTTATGACAGACCGGTTGTCTCAAATTTTATACGTTGAATTCGGTTGCTTGGTTAACCTTAAAATCAAGTGGCGACTCTAATGAACGCGTGTTCTAGTTCTTTCAAGGTTTCTCGCGGAAGTCCCAGGTGCCCACACCCTCTCTCTACTGCACTCGTTTCCCCATCTTTTTGGTTTTGAGTATTCAATGTTCAAATAATTTGTTTGTATGCAAGGTTTGACCGAGTGAATATATGCCTTCTTTTTTTATCTTTTTCCTCCCTCTTCTACACTCTAATACCTCGAAAAAGCTTTCAAATATCGAATTGGTTCTTTGGGATCCCTTAACTGACCTTTGGTTGTAGAACCTAAGTCATAATTTCGTCGACAATAATTTTTGCCTTAGTAGGCCAATTGCGGTGAAAACACTATGGCATAATATAGTCTCAAATTGTCAAAGATTCAGCTGCTATATAAATTTACTCCAACAAAACTAGGGAGAACGACTTCAAAGGATGAGATTACGTAATAAGTTTAATGGAACATATTAAGGTAGAAGACCCATGTATGACTAAGTGGTAAGATTTACGGGGTACTCTGTTGGGCTACAAATGTTTGAAATAAAACCTAGAATTTCCTAAAATCCGGATGCTGTGGAGTGAGAGGAAAATAAAGTCATACCAAAATCATGGGTGCATGGATGCAATGATATTAGATGGGAGAATGTAGTTATATCATCATCTGGTTCTTCGGTTCATAGTATGTAATATGTGGGAATGCTTATGAATTTTGAGTTCCCTTCACTCTTGTTCGAATGGATATTTACGTGCACCACAGTCCACACATCACAGCACACTCAGTACCAAAAGACCAAATTATGTAATCTTGCATTCTCAACGTAAATCAGAGGAGCATATTAACTCTAAAACTCTAAAGTGACTGCGTTTAGGAAATTTAAGATGGTTAAAGAGTATACACTTCCTGCTTTCAAATTCCTTGTACATTGATGCACCACATTAACTTTTTTCATATTGCCCCTTGAATTTCTAAACACTATTCCTTACAAAATGACTCCCACGCACTTTCTGAAAGGTATGAATTCAAAACGTGGCGATCAAGAGAATGCAATACTCGACGTGGATGTTTAATAACCCCTTGCATAGGAGAGGCCGAAAGTTGTTCAAGTTAGTTTGGACCCGAGGATTTCCACAGGGGAATCCAAACGTGAGAGTAATTTCGGTAACCCCTGTTGCCTAAAAGATACAAAACAAATCGAGAGATAGTCTCTAAGTAACTGGTAGTTGAGTAAGGCTACTTAGGTCATCCAAAAGGATTTTAATTTATGGTCATGCATGCTATCCCAAGCATAAGTGATAGACTACTTGGAATATGAGATTATGTTATTTTAGGTGTTGAATTCCTTAGTTGGTGTTCTCCTGAATTGGGACTTTACGGCTAGGTATTCATGAATCATTATTAATAATGTTAGAAATGGGAATTGAAAACTCAACAACATCATTTGTGTGGATAGAAGGTTACCATAGATGCAGCTACATGTTGAACACTAAATTACGCCCACCTGATTGTTGGTTCCCTTAATGGTCATTTGATCCTGAATTGTAGTATTTTCCTCTTCAACCTATGTGCAGTTTAGACCCAAAGCAACTAGCAAGCACTCCACAAACTGAGAATGAAGAGTCATGTACAACTTATAACATGCTAAAGGTAAGTTGGTTACTATTTAGAAGTTGGGACGGTTTGGGGCCCCTTTGGGCGGGAGCTGGAGAACATTTACTTCCTTATGCAGATATCATGATGATTTGGTATGGTTTGGGGACAAGGGAGCTAGTGGTGAGTAGGGTCAACGAGTTTATTGAGTTGGAAAACCCCTTAACATTTATGGTACCTTACAATTTACATATACGACCTCACATATATAAGAAACTTGTCCCAAAGACCCCAAGTAGAAGTAGGAACATTACCCTTTACCATTAACAAGGCTGACATAATCGATTGTAACGTGATAGGTTTTAATGTAAATAGATCTTAACGAAGAGAATTGATGTTAATCTTTGTCTAGTTTTGGTGAAGCATGCACTCAATGTTAGTAGGCAATTCCATCAACAATAAACTATACTTTTCCATATCACAATAAGAATTGTTATTTTTGAGCATTTCTTTGAGAGTCTGTATGGTAGGTCCCCCACCCCTTGTTTAGATGGACCAAAGAAATGTTGAATGGCATATGTGGAGTACTACGAGAGGGCCCTGACAAATGGTATACTTGGTATCCAAAGGGGAAGAGAGCAGCGGAGTGATGATCTACATGCTCCCACTAGGTTGTGGCGTTTCCAAGGGCGTAAGTTACCATGGATGGGGAACGAAGTTCGATTCCTTTTGGTGTTTCTATGAACATGCTCTATTTCTTTTGAACATGTTCTCTTTCTTTTTCATTTTCCAACAAAACAAAACAAAAAAAACCCCTTGAGTGGTTTCCTAAGAAAATCCATAATTTGCAGAAATCTTTTAAATGCATCGGGAAACCTTAGACAGACTTGTTAATGAAGTATCCTTGGTTATCTCATGAGTGATATCAATTTCTTTCATGAAAAATACCCTTCCCCCCCTCCTCTGCGGTTTCGATTGAGTGAATTACAAAAAGTCACTATTTTGTATGTAACTTCAAGTAACTGATGATGTGATTTCTCATTCCTCTTTAGTCTTGACTGAGAGCATTTTATTAGCCTACTATTCACCAATCACACATATTATATGTTTTGGCTTCTTATTCAGTTGTCGTTTGATTCTTTTAATTAACTTGCTGATGGATCTTTACATCTTTTGCTAATGGCTAGCATATTCGTGTTATTTCTTTGGTGGTCTGAGATGTGATGGATCTATTTATTCCTGACTTGTCTAGGAATAGAGTCATTCTTGAAGTTGGGAGATTCAATATACTTTGAAGAAGTGGGCAAAGTTCCAGAGATTTACATCATCGAGTTCATATTTATCAAGCTTACTTAATTGGAAATCTGGAAAATTTTTCCTAAATAAGAAAGTAAATTCGAGAATGACAAGTGACCTGGACAATAACATCGTTGGAGGTAAAATCTTTACATTCTAAATGTTTTGGTTGGTAAGCTAAACCTTAAGTACTAGAGTGTGAAAGCAAGAGGAGGAGCAAGTGTGCTTTTTGGGAAACTCACACGAGTAGTCAATTTTATTGGACATGATTTGAATTTTGAAGTGGATCAATGGAAATGCAAATTTAACAGAGGATATGTTAAATCAAATGCACAGCTTAAGTCAATGGGACAGTAATTGATAAGGTGATTAACTCTAAACATTACTAGCTGGAATAAAATGTTGAGAAAAATACAGTAGCAATACAAATTCCAAAGAACAATCTTATTAGGGAAATTTATCGAAATAGACCCTCTAGTTTAACCCTAGTCTTGATTTCGTCCCTCACCATTCAATTTCACTCTAGCGACCCATGTAGTTTCAATTTTAGTCGAATTGAGTCCAAAAGTTAACTTCCGTTAGCAAACTTAACGGAAATCCCAATTTGGGGGGGGGGGGGGGGGGGGGGGGGGGGTTTGAGGGGTAGATTAGACATTTTGCCCTCCCTCTTGCCCAATAACAAGGGAAAAGCATGGGCAGGTCCAATTTTTTGGGCCGTGCACGCCAAGCTCCATCAGTTTTTGAAAAATGCACCAAAAACTCCACTCATTAGTTTCTCTCTCTCTCCCCCATTTTTTTTTAATTTTAATTTTACATTTTGAATTTTGAACCCCCAAATCGTATGAAAGTGCCTAAATCCTAGAGTATCCTATGAAAGTGCCTATACCTAAACCCTAGGGTACCCTATGAAAATGCCTAAACCGCTAAAACCCTATAATAGGAAAGTGCACCATAAACCTAAACCCTAGGGTATCCTATGAAAATGCCTAAATTCTATGGTACCCTATAAAAGTGCCTAGACCTAAACCCTAGGGTACCCTATGAAAGTGCCTAGGGTAAATTACACTGACCTCCCCTGAGGTTTCTGACTTGTACACTGACCACCCCTACTTTATCTGAAATAGCACTGACCTCCCCTGAGTTTTATATTTTAATATCAAAAGCACCCTTCAACAGTACCGACGGTGCCGGGGACCCCCTTGTGGGTCCCCAACGGTCGATCCGAGCCGTCCATTCATTCCAGAATCGAATTCCGAGTGGGTCCACGCGAGAATCACCTCAATTGGACAGTCCTAAGTGCTCGATCCAAAATTTTTGAACGAAATGGGGTGATTTTGGATCGAGCACTTAGGACTGTCCGATTGAGGTGATTCTCTATGAAAGTGCTAAATTCTAAATTCTAAATGTATGGTCTAAATTTTCAATGTATGGTCTAAATTCTAAATGTACAGTCTAAATTCTAAAATGTACAGTCTAAATTCTAAATATACAGTCTAAATTCTAAATGTACAGTGTAAATATAGGGTACCCTAAACTTTATGATACCCTATGAAAGTGCCTAAAATCCTAGGGTACCCTGTGAAAATGTCTAAACCACTAAAACACTATAACAGGAAAGTGCACCCTAAACATAAACTCAAAAAAAGAGTGATTGACCTTAATGGTAATTAAAAAGAGTGATTGACCTTATGGTAATAAATATTTGTTATGTGACCTTTATGGTAATAAACTCCAATAACAAACCCTAACTCCTCCTATCCCTTTTTTACCCTTTGCAAATCTCCAAAAAAAAATAAAAATTCCACCAAAAATATAAAATTGGGGGGCAAAAAAACTTAATCTCACATCAAATTAAACCCAATGGAAAATGGGCAAAATCACAAAATCATCAAATTAAAAAAACGTAATATTACATCAAAATCATAACCGAAAAAGCCCCAACATGCATCACTCCCACTGAAAGAAACCCCGCAATTGGCAATCACGATGATGACGATGTCCTCCTTCATGCTAAACGGACCCGAGTTCAAGGTGAAGGGACCACCAGGGCAACTTCCGCAACTGGGCACCTGTTGTGGTCCGCCATGTGCCCATTGGGTTTCTCGACGTCGGGTTTGGACGCCATTTTGGGGCGCCGGTGAGATTGGTAGGGGTTCAATTTCCTCTCAATTTTATGATTTTTTTTTTTTTTGAGATTTGTAGAGGGTAAAAAAGGGGTAGGAGGAGTTAGGGTTTGTTATTGGGCAAGAGGGAGGGCAAAATGTCTGTTTTACCGCTAAAAAAACTCCCAAATTAGGATTTCCGTTAAGTTTCCTAACGGAAGTTAACTTTTGGACTCAATTCGACCAAAATTGAAACTACAAGGGTCGTTAGAGTGAAATTGAAAGGTGGGGGACCAAATCGAGACTGTGGTTAAACTAGAGGGACCATTTCGATAAATTTTCCATCTCATTAATAACAGTGTATATAAATACATGAACATAAACGAAATATAATAAACAAAATGAGAAAATAACACAAACAGTTGATCGAATATTTGAACCGAGTCGTGTGAAACCACACTCTCCTTAACAAAGATTCGTCGCCCATCGTAGGTGTTGTAGGTATCATTGGCGTCTTCGTCCCAGGATAAAATGGCTAATACCACCACCACTATCGGAACACTACCGTTGGTAGCCTTGGCGAACTGAAACTTACATCTTCCTCTCTCTCTGAAGGATGATTTCTGGAATGTATTGTGTTGCACGAAGATCTGATGATGCAACATATGGCAGAGCTTCCCTTTTATAGCTGAAGGAGGAGCTGGAGTATTGAATACGAGAATCAAAGAGGAGCCTCCCCAGTGAATACGAAATTCAATTTCAGCAAAACTCCCCTCGCAAATGCTATGTTTGAATTGTGGAAGAAAATTGTCAAGAAAATTTGAATGCCTTTCAAACTCATCATAGAGGGGTGTAAATGGTGTATTAACCAGCAGAATTATGTCAGCGTAACTTCCAACTTCATGGGGTCCCTTCCGTTGCCTCGTAAGACCCTCCGAATGCCCTGTTTCATTCACACTGAATTTCCAGAAAATTTCCAACATAAAAATGACCAATACATTTACAATGTTCTTCAAGATGATTTTTGTTCCAACGAGAAAGAGACAAAAAGTGGCATATTAGAAGCTTGCATTTTTTATACTAACATGGTTCATTGTAGGATTAATAAAATTCTAAACCTTTTATTGCTGCAAACCATATGGAGCATTCTAAGATCCTATTGGGAGTTATATAGTAATTTTATTAGTTCAAGCACTTGAGAATGAAGCTTACCTGGTTTATGCAGGAAGGGTCCTGTCTGCAATCTTCCATGCATTTTCGTATACGGTCATTATCGAATGGCGCAAAGGGCGGTATTAAATGGCTAGGATTTGACACTACCACATCCAGGTCTGAACTTTGTTCTCTCTCTTCCACCCATGCATTTTCGTATACGGTCATTATCGAATGGTGCAAAGGGCGGTATTAAATGGTTAGGATTTGACACTACCACATCCAGGTCTGAACTTTGTTCTCTCTCTTCCACCTATTTACTGGATTATATCCTTCAATTTGAACATGTATCTGTGTCATGTATCTTTTATTCTTCTGATTTCTCACAAGTCATAATTATTATTTTACATATGCGAAATCCTGAAATAAACTCTTGTGAGGTGTCTTATACTTCGCACCATTCAACTACTTGGGGACTCTCACATAGGTGGCCTTGGCTTAGGCCTGGCCCAAAGTTTTGCAGAAATATATTCTGCTCCTCCTTCCCCTTCTGTCTGTTTTTTTTCACTATTCTGGACATCTCAAAAGACCGTCGATAAGAGTATCTAATTTATCTTTTTTTAGATTATGCTAAAATGAAAGACAAACAAATGATGTTGCAAAGATTATTTTCAAATTTGGTCATCTCAATCTGCGACTGTACAATAGACTAGAGGTTGCATTGAAAGCTATTAAGAATGTTAATTCTTAATGTCTAAGGAGGTCTTGTTCTCCTCCCTAGTGGATTATGCGTAGTCAACCAACGTACATATTTCGATCTATGTTTTTTTGTTTCTTTTCCTTAGCAAACAAAAAGAATTTGCTGATTTTCTCCTCTTGTTGCAGTTAACTTCTTATCAGTCTCTAGAAAATGGAGAGCTGGTGACAAAATAACTCTAGAACTGCCTATGAATCTATGAACAGAAGCCATTAAAGGTACGTGTTACAGTGCTCTCAGCATGTATGTATATATTTGTATACATACCAAGCATATACTCTATTTAGCATTTCCTGACATCTTCTTTGCTATGAAATGACTGACGACTTATTCTGATAAAACTTTAGATGATCCGCCCGAGTATGCTTCAATTCAGGCAATTCCTTATGGCCCTTACTTTTTGGCCAACCTTGCAACATTAAAGTCTTGTGTTTCAGTCCGTGAATCTTTCAACTGAAATATGATACGTGCCCTTCAAAATATGTTGTTGAAGCATTTGAAATGATGCAGGACAAGATATACACCCCTATTATTTATGGAAACATTATTTAAGTAATAATTTTTATTTACGATTAGTGTTAGGAGATTTTATTTGTGCTGCCTGTTTTGCACGTTTTTAGGTTAGTTTTGGTTAGATTTTATTTTATTAATTTTGTTAGGAAGTCTCCAATTTTAGAAATAAGTGTTCTAGAGTATTTTTATTCCTAGTTGGATTAGGGTATGTTATTTGATTCCTAGTTGGATTAGGATTTGTTATTTCATTCCTAGTTGGATTAGGGTTACTTTGGCCCTATAAGTATCATTGTAAGCCTATGGCATAGGTAACTTTTATTCAATCAATACAACTTTGAGAATTTTCTCTCTTTTCTTGTGGATTCAAGAACATCTCGTGGATTCGAGAACCTATCTCGTTTGGAATAGTACGTTAACTATTCTCTCGTGAATTCCGCTGCGTCAAGTGGTATCAGAGCGGGTTTTCCCTGGCTGATGACACCAAACAAAGTAGAAGACACACCCCTCGACGTTGCTCAAGGGCTTGCTGATCTAAGGGCAGAGGTTGAAGAACAACAAACGCAGTTCACAGATTTCCAAACAGAAATCCATGAACCGTTGCGGCAGAATTCTCTACGCCTCGACCAAGGAGCAGCAAGGGTTGAAGAAGATCGCGCGGTGGGAGTTGCCCAACGCCGTCCTCTTAACCAGAATTGGGAAAGCGTGGTGGGATTTGCCCAACGCCAGCCCGATAATCAGATTGTAGTTGGGAGACGCCCAACTAATCATGTGGATAACGAAGAAGAATCAGAACTTGAAGTTGATGAGGTACTAGAAAAAGAAGGGGAGAGAGTAAATTGTGTGGTGCAAAGGGTGCTGTTTTCACCAAAATCAGAGGATAACAACCAGCAGCACGACATCTTTCGATCAAGTTGTTCGATCAATAAGAAAGTTTGTGATCTGATTGTGGACAATGGAAGTTGTGAGAATTTTGTGGCGAGGGGGCTGGTAGACCATCTGAAGTTGTCGACGGAGCCCCATCCCTCACCTTACAGCATTGGGTGGATCAAGAAGGGCCCAATAGTAAAGGTAACCGAAGTTTGTAAAATTCCCCTTTCCATTGGAAAATTTTATAAGGCTGAGGTTGCTTGTGATGTTATTGAGATGGATGTTAGCCATGTGCTGTTAGGCAGGCCTTGGCAATTTGATGTTGATGTGGTATATAGAGGTCGTGACAACACATACTCTTTCATTTGGGAGGGCCATAAGGTTGTTATGATTCCTTCTAGTCAAAGGTTGCCTGTCAAATCTAAAATAGAGCAGCCATCGTTTCTAACTGTTGCTAGTTCAAAAGCTGGATTTGTGACAGATTTTAAAGAGTCTGAACAAATAAACGAGGCTGTGATTTCGGTCCCTACCAAAAGACAACCGTTATTGGAGGAGTTTGACAAGCTAGTTACTGACGATGTGTCTAAAGAGCTCCTTCCAATGATAAATATTCAACATCAGATTGATTTGGTGCCTGAGGTAATTTTGCCCAATTTACCACAGTATTGTATGAGTGCGAAGCAGAATGAAACTCTGAAAGATGTAGGTAATCAAGTTATTGAGGACGGACACAAATTTTCACAAGAGGTGATTCATGCTGCCAACTTATGTGATGGCCATATGGTCAAACCGACCTTTTCCAAATGGCTCGATCAATGAGGTGTCAACCAATGCCAAACTGGTACAAAATCAAGAGAACCCGCAAAGTCAAATTGGTTTTGTTGATTTTCTTGGAGTGCAGCAGTATAATTGGATTCTTAATATTCATATGGTGGATCTTATCAATCAATTGAAGCATGCCGAGAAGATATCATTGCAAGTAATTTTTGGTGTGAAACTTTTTTGGAAGGAAATCAAGCAATTGAAGTACTCCAAGTATTTATTTATTTGGCATGGAAGATGGCAGGTTCCTAACGAGAACTCGAGGACGAGTTCTTTTGAAGAAAAGGAGAATGATGCAGGACAAGATATACACCCCTATTATTTATGGAAACATTATTTAAGTAATAATTTTTATTTACGATTAGTGTTAGGAGATTTTATTTGTGCTGTCTGTTTTGCACGTTTTTAGGTTAGTTTTGGTTAGATTTTATTTTATTAATTTTGTTAGGAAGTCTCCAATTTTAGAAATAAGTGTTCTAGAGTATTTTTATTCCTAGTTGGATTAGGGTATGTTATTTGATTCCTAGTTGGATTAGGATTTGTTATTTCATTCCTAGTTGGATTAGGGTTACTTTGGCCCTATAAGTATCATTGTAAGCCTATGGCATAGGTAACTTTTATTCAATCAATACAACTTTGAGAATTTTCTCTCTTTTCTTGTGGATTCAAGAACATCTCGTGGATTCGAGAACCTATCTCGTTTGGAATAGTACGTTAACTATTCTCTCGTGAATTCCGCTGCGTCAATTTGAGAGGGAAGTGTGATTGTTTTTAGTTTTGTGGTTTGGAATAATCAAGTGGTAGGCCGAGTGTTTGACTAAATATCCAAGGGAAGTTCTGCCCGTCTTTTAATCTTTCCTTCAAGGATACACACTCTCATTATATGTAAGCAAAGCACGAGTGTAACATGGATATCACACTCCGCTCCACATTCAAGGAAGCCCAGTACTTGTACGAGTACATATATATAAAACACAATCGTGTTTTCATCGAAGTGGTCAACGAAGATAAACCCAAAGCAACCAATGAGAACCATGAAAAAGTTTAAGGATCACTTTGCAAAATCAGGGGTGAATCTCAATACAGAGGTAAAACAATTTGTGAGAAGTTTGAGCAATATAATTTGTGGATTTTACTTGTATTACTTAATTGCAATTGTACTTATAAATTTGATTTTCGTCTATTTCATAACAGGAGAGGCAACTTGATGCACTAGATTGATGGATGCAAAATGAGCAACTTGATGCACTAGCTTAGTGGATGCAAAATGGGCATATGACTACATTTAGCTTTAGATCAAGGCTATTGATTTGAAATGCGCAAAAAAAAAAAAAAAAGAGAGAGAGAGAGAGAGAGCAAGCTTTATAATAGAGTTTTGTAGTTTAATATCAGTTATTTGTTTCCTCCTTAATTTTACATCTAACCTTCCATAAACTCTCTAATTTCTTGCTGACACATCAAATGTTTGCGTCTGTTTAATGTTCCAATGTTTGTGATGATATCCACTGAGACACGTAGAACATGTCGATGTCGAGCACATGCATCGCATGTGCCCGGTGCTAGTAGCTAAAAAATTCGCTACATATAAATACAACTCAAATAAAAATTTTGATATTTTATTTTATTTTGTAAGCTTTTTTAAAATTTTAGTTCATATTTTTATTACATTTTTTGATTCATTGCATCTAGAAAATCAGATTTTTTTTTTGTTTCTTTATCACAATTAAAAAATGCAAATCGCGAAAATAAAGATAATTAACCTAATTTAAAATCTTTCTTAGTCATTCTTAATGGGCCTTATTCGAAATTGGCAATTGATTTGACCAAAATTGTTCAACTTTTACTGTGCTTGTTGAGGTAATTATCTATGTAAAAAAATTAATGATATTGTACTTGTGGTGCAAATAACTCATGCCAAAGTTCAATTGATTGAATGATTCCATGATTAGAACAAAAAAAGAGTCAAAATTGATTTGTAGCCATACAACTATGCGCAACCATTGCATGGTCATTCTTTAATTTTCTTTATCCCTAGCCCGAGAAAAAATGCAAAAGGACAAAACTCATAACTGGGCATAACAAAAACAGAGAAAGCATGATCAATGTTTTTTTGAGAAATATAGAGAAATATCATTAGATCAACCAGCCAAACATCAACAAGAGTACCTGATACACAACAAAATAGACAACACAATAAAGTAGACAACAACAACGACAGTAATACTACATAAAGTTAGCATGGCTGAATAGCAAATCCATCACCGGTGTCCGGGTGAGGAACAAAAAAGTCCAAAGCATGCTTGGCAAGGAAATGAGCTCGTTGGACATTGCGACATGCAACTTTTGAGATTTGACAAAAAGATAACTTCGAGATCTCCTCTGCTATCTTGCGCAACAAAAAAGTGTCGTGGTAATGACACCCAGCCCTCACTGCTATCTGCATTATTGCATTAAAACAATCAGCATACACATAAACCATGTTATAGTTATGAATTAACACCCATCTAATAGCTTCATAGCAAGCTTGAATTTCCGTTTGGATAGGAGTCGAGGAATATGTAGATAAGGCATGCTTTGCAATTAAAATTCCATTTGGACGACTAGCCGTGAATCCAACTCCACTCCATTCTCGACCTACTTTCCAAGCTCCATCCACATGAAGATGACAAACACGCTGGACGGTGCCAGAAATAGGACAGTACTTGATGATAAAAGAAGGATTTCTTTCAATAGAAGGATTATGAGATGGAGCTGGAGTCTTGGTATTGGCTAACCAATTGGAGGCACGCATAAACCATCAGGCACAGTCTTTGGCCACTCCACGAGTAGAGTCCACATTGAAAGGTGTATTCGAGAACACCAGCCGATTTCTACTTTTCCAAATAGCCCAAAGAATAGAGATAAACAGAAAGAGTTTCCATTTTTGTGAAGCTGTATTATTTCATTTAGCAACCAATTCGAAAAAATTCAATCCTGAGTATTTCCCACAATAGGTCTTTGAAATTCACTGTTCTCCCAAACTGAGATAGATTGCGGGCAAGAGCAGAATAAGTGATCAAGAGATTCAACATCTGCTTCACACAGAGGGCAAGTTGGAGAAATATGGTGAAGTCGCGAAGCCACATTATCTCTGACTAGCAAAATACCTTTGAGGCATTTCCATAAAAAGATCTTAATCCTTTCAGGGACATCCAGAGCCCAGATCAAGTTCCAAACATTGTATCCATTGTGGAACCAAACAGAATTATTAGAAGATGGCTGAGAAGACCGTTGCATATCATAGAGAGATCTATATCATGATTTAGTACTATAGGAGCCCGAGTTAGTAAATGGCCAAATGAGTTGATTTGAGCAACTACTGAGCGGAAGAGGTATAGCCAGGACTTCATGAACAAGATAATTAGGGATCAAATCTCTGATCTTATTCACATTCCAGACCTTGCCATGAGGTCCCTCGTCCAGAAGAAAGGAAACCTTAAGGTTATCTGGACCATTGAAAGGAATTAAATGGAGTGGAGGCTTATCTAACTTAGGAATCCACTTATCATAGAAAAGATTGATTGTAGACCCATCACCAACTTGCCAAGAAATATGCCTAGCAATTAAATTTCGGCCAAAGAGAATGCTTTTCCAAGCCCATGAGGAGTTGGAGTGAACTTTCACATTGATTAAGTTATCCTTGGACCAATACTTCTGCAGAAGAATGCGAGAAATAAGAAAATCTGGCTTTGTGAAAGACGCCAGCACTGTTTAGCCAGTAAAGCCTGGTTGAATAGCTTTACATCACGTATCCCCAAACTACCCTCTCGCTTGTAAGTTGCAATTTTCTTCCAAGCAAGCCAATGAATAGGCTTCATATCCTTAACTTTCCACCAATAATTAGCAGAGATGCTATTAAGTTTATCACAGATAGAGATTGGAAGCTTATACGTGGAACAAATATATAGAGGTTGTCCTGCTAAGACCGATTTGATCAAGGAAAGCTTTCCTGCCTGAGAAATCTCAACTTTACATCCTGCAAGGGCTTTCTCTGCCTGATCAATGATAAACCTAAAGCAATCCCGTTTACTTGCAGTAATCTCCAAAGGAGGCCCAAGTAAGAACCGGCTCCACATTGATGGGTATATGGAAAAAATCCCTAAACCTTCTGGAGAAAGTTGACGGTGTATTAGGACTAAAAGTGATATGGGATTTTTGCCGGTTAATATATTGGCCAGAGTAATAGATGAAATTATCCAGAGCTCTCTTAAGATTCCTACAACTATCCAACGTTGGCTCGAAGAAAATAATACAGTCATCAACAAAGAACAAATGCGATAGGGAGATACCGTTCCTTGATAATTTAAGGCCCTTGCATAGACCAGAGGCATCCATGTGATTGAGAACACAGGAAAGCGTTTCCATATAAATTATGAATAGATAAGGGGATAAGGGGTCTCCTTGACGCAAGCCGCGCTGAGGATGGAATTTTTCGATTGGAACACCATTGATGAGCAGAGAGAATGAGATAGTGGAAAAGCATTGGTGTAACAAAGTTATCCATTTTCTCGAGAAGCCCATTTTCCTCAAGATGCAAACTAAGAAATTCCAATTTACCCTATCAAAGGCTTTGCCCATATCCAACTTAAGGGCTGCTTTAAAACTATTGCCTGCTTTAGAGTGAGCAATTAAATTGGAAAATTCACAAGCCATAATAGAGCTATCAAAGATCAGCCTCCCTGGAACAAAGGCATTTTGCGATTGCGAGATATAGGATGAGAGGATAGACTTGATGCGATTGGCCAAAGTCTTCGAGATAATTTTATAGAGGACATTGCAAAGACTGATTGGACGGCAGTCGGTTGGGGATGCTGGAGAAGGGATTTTTGGGATGAGGGCAATGTGGCTATAGTTGATCTGTTTAAGCATATGGCCAAAATTCAAAAAAGGTAAAACAACAAATGTGATTGAAGAGCCTACAACATCCCAATATTCCTAGAAGAAAGATCCCGGAAACTATCTGGTCTTGGGGCTTTTGAATCTCCTATTTGAAAAGCAGCTTTGCGCACTTCATGAGCTCTGAAAGGTTGGTTAAGCCAATTTTGGTGATCATCAGATAATCTTTTATCAAAGACCTTCCAACCTTCCCATTCCTCCATGTTGATAGTACGGTTTGGTTATGTATAGGCAGAGGAGAAATGGGCCAGGAAAACACGATGAATTTCATCCTCCTTGTCAATCCACAAGTGATACATACACAAAAGTGTGCATCCTCTATTCGCGTGGCACTATTTCATTAGAAAATAAAATATTTTGATTTTTTTCCCAATTAGCAATGAAATTGTGTCATGGTGGTATATTGTGCACCATGATGTGCAAAGTAGGATATTTTTATATCTATCAAATTACTTGGAATCCCCGTAGTAACCTAAGTCACTACACCCCCGTAGTGTCCTCAATTGTAGGCCCTCAATAATTTGTATTTGAGATCGGAAACATTCAATTTGTTTGGAATGTTGAGTATTCATGTAAAAAAATCAAATTTTTATGGTCGGATACCATTTACTCTACGAAAATGGATTGCCAATATCATTTTGTGAGACAAAATTCTCAATTATGTGTTTACTAATCTCCGATAATCATAATTTTTTGTTCTCACAATCTACACAACATTCCTTAAAAAATGAACGATTTAGATCTCAAATTAAGACTTCAGAGAGCCCACAATTGAGGTCACTATGAGTGTAGTGACTTGAGTCACTGCGGAGATCCCAAGTCCTTTATGCATAATGGTTTGCAAATTATTGTGTTTTTGGAACTTTTCTGATTTTTCTTTTGTGAAGGGACATGTACAAGTATTATTTATTAAATGAAGCTCAATTTTGGGTAAATTTCACTTATCTTCCCCAATGTTTTTGACATACAGAGATCTCCCCTATATTTTCTGAAATTTTACTACCCTCCCTTACTTTTCAAACTAATTGTCCGATCCCCCCTGCCACTAATTTAAGGCTAACGTTGTTAAGTTTTTGCGTAAAATGACTGTAATACCCTTAATATATATTCTCCACCCTAAAAAATTCATTTTTTTGTTGAAAATATTCTTTGTGGAAAAAAAATTAATTATGAAAAAAGTTTTTTTGAAAAAACAATGTTTTGAAATACGAAAGTTTTGAAAACATTTTTTTGGATCAAAAACTAGTTTTTGGACAACCGTTATTTAAGAAAAATAAAGTTTTGAAAATTGTTTCGTAAATGGTTTCCTTTTTTGAAATTTATTTTCAGATTTTTGGAAACAATACTCTTTTTCGAAATTTATTTTCAAATTTTTGATGAAATCTAACAATTAGTTTGAAAAGTAAGAGAGGGTAGTGAAATTTTAGAAAGTATAAGGGAGGTCTCTATATTTGTTTGAAATCTCAGGAAAGGTAAGTGAAATTAACCCGCCAATTTTTTATCCAATAGTTCTTTTCAAAACCCAAAATCAAAGGAAGTTGGTATTTTCTCCGATACAAATTCCCTGATTTTGGGGGCTGTCATGTGGTATCTTTGGCATTATTAGGATTAAAATAAGTAGTCAAATGCTTATTGGAGTAACTGGATTTGCTAATTGATGGTGGTATCATATGCGAGATTGCATGCCTCGACAAGATAGAATTTCCTCATGTAGCCGAAGTTCTGTTTTTGCAGGGGTTATTGGTCGTCAATTTTAGAATTTCGAAATTAATTGCATAAGCTGACCCAAACCTTCGGTTCTTAAAAGAAAGAGTATGTTTAATTATCACTAGAACATATGCCATTTCAAATTGTTTTGAGTCGTTTCTCTATGTTACTCCCTACTTCCTCCGTATCTATATGGTTAGTCTCTTTTATTGTCATGTCATTTTTTAATACTAATTTTTTGTACACTTGTTTAAAAAATTAGGCTTTGCTTGGTTAACATTTCTTTCTTTTTTGAGTTAATATAAATTGAGGTTTTTTTCATTGGAGACATATGGCAGTCAAAGATTAGTCGTTTTTTTTTTTTTTTTTTTTAAATTAATCATCATTCATCTCAAAAGATTGCTTGATGGTGAAAAAACATGTTCTTTGCAAGGGTTTGGAATCCGATGCAATTTTTGCTACCAATATTCTCAATACCAAAGCTGCAGCCTATAGGTTTTGAATCTCAAAATAAGATGTTCCCGTGCAAATTCTGGAGTTTTTTCTTTTTGTGTTTTTGTAATGCCGAATGTTTGGGTCAGCTTGCGCACTTCAAACTGATTCCTATAGAACTTCTCACAACCCTATAGCATGCTTACACGTGACGTGAATTAGGTGACTCCAAGAATTACTGTCAAGGGAAATCGAACCTAAAATCTTATGAGTAAGCGAACAACTAAATTCTAGGCCAAGATTACCGGCCGACCCTTGGAGTTTCTCATGAAGTACGTTGTAGAGAACTGCTAGCTGTCTTCCGGCCGGTATATATTGAGTTGCTACTGAGTTCTATGATTTGGAAATAATTATATATAACAAAAGAAGAGAAAGAGGTCACAAGGAGGTAAGCCCAATTCAGTCTGCATTAGTCTCCATTATCAACTCCAAGTTTCAAAATCTTTGAGTGGTAATGTGAATCCACACCTGGTATATATGCCATTCTTTATGCAATATTCGACCCTCATCCCTATCCTAACTAGCAATCCTAATCCTACGATACTTAGGGACGGACACATATTTTCAACTTTAGTGAGGCGAATGTATGTGCATGGAACACTTGGGCTCTGTTTGAATAATGTTCTTTGTCTTTCCTGTTTGTAATTTGTTATTTGTAGCTGTATTTGATTGTACTCGGTAGCGTTGATCTAATGAATTTCTATCTCTTTAGAAAAAAGTGATGCTTTATTTCCATGCTTTCGATGTTTGGAAGTGGCATGAATCTAAATGTGACGCCATATTACCATAATTTTGACTTAGAAAAGACAAGAATAAACCAGAAGACATATTAAACCAGAATTCACATTACTAAAAGAAGGAATCTGATTACTCCTTTATTTATCTCATTACTACCACACATTGATATATCATATAGGATTCGCACTCTTAACTTTGAACCTCACATCAACGTGTACTGTCTCACTAACACTGAATAATTTTTCCTCCCTACATACACATTTTGTGGGATGTGGGGTTGCTGCTGTGTAGCCTATGTACAACAGCTGCTGCACACAATCACAACCGTCCACAAATATTTTAACGGTTTGGATTGAAAACAAATTGTTCGCAGCAAACAAATCTTCTCTTTTGTTTGAAATCTAGGTCGTTCATCCAAATAAAAGACAACCCGGATTTTGCGCAGCAACTGCTATGCACAGGCTGCACAGCAGCAATCCCAAGTCCCATTTTGTGTGCCACACAACCCTACATAATGCATTCAAAGTAACGACCACTTCACGTAAACTTTCTTAGTCAAAACTCAAAGGTCTCTCTCTCCCTCGTCGACCGGTTTCCACTCCGACGCGTTCCACGGTCCAAACCGTTTAGGAGGATACCCACATGACTCTTTCCCCTCATAACCCGCAATTTTACCCACACTTTTCCTCTCTCAACACCATTCTCTAATGGCACCAACACTTCTAATCCGACCACCACCAATAAACCCCACCACCACCACCACCACCGATCACCGCATCCCAAAACCACCACCACGGGTCTGTTTTTCGTTTGCCGCCTACGCCAAGACCGTCATCCACCACCTCACAACACAAAACGTCCCCGTCGAACCCGGCCTCACCGCACCAGAATTCGACTCCGTCGAGTCCACTTTCCACTTCACTTTCCCCCCCGACCTTCGGTCCATCCTCCAAGAAGGCCTCCCCGTGGGCCCAGGCTTCCCCAATTGGCGATCTTCCTCTGCCCAACAGCTTCAAATCCTCACCACCCTCCCCGTCTTGGGCTTGTGCAAAGAAGTCTCTATGCACAACTTCTGGGCCCACTCGTGGGGAGAAAAGCCCGAACTGGTCGAGGAGGCGGTTGAGTTGGCGAAACGGTTTTTGAAAAAGTTACCCATTCTTGTGCCGATTTATCGTAACTGTTATATTCCGTGTACGCCGAATATGGCGGGAAACCCAGTTTTTTATATTGACGGCGGCGATGTTCGGATTTGGAGCTTCGACGTGGCCGGATTCTTCCAGCGAGTTGATTTTGGGGTGAAAGAGGGGGAGGTGAAGAGGCGACCGACTTCGCTGAACGTGCCAGTGTGGGCGGCGACCGAGGCGCGGAGGATCGAGTTTTGGACGGAGATAGTGGAGGGAGGTGATGCTCTACGCGCAAAGAATAATCAAGAACATCAAAGAAGAACGCAAGACACAGGAATTTTTACTTGGCTTCCCAACTGCGCAGTTGAATACGTCCATCCGAACAATCAGGCAAACGCGACTCGAATCAAATCAGTCTTCACATTCACAAGTCCAACAGAAGGTGGGAGGGTGGTGGGGGAGGCGGGTGGAGGGACACGGCGGCGGTGGACCGGGGATTTGGTGGGGTGCAGGGAGGCTGTTTGGTGTAAGCTGAAGGATGGAGGGTGGAAAGAGGAGGAGGTAGGAGAGATGTTGGACGGTGGGGATGAGAGGGATGAGAATGAGGGGATGATGAGGTTGAGAAACGTGGCGGAACACGTGAGGGAGTTGTCGGTAATTTTGCTGCGTGCGGGGTGGAGCAGGGAAGATGTGGTGGACTCGCTTGGTTGCCACGTGGAGAATGGTTATGAAGTACTCGAGTCTAATTGGATAGATTTTCGAGTCCTTTGACACTCGAATGAGACCATACAAATATCCGATGATTGATCGAAGACAGTAGCAGCATGGATCTAGGGGGCTTGCGGTTGCGGTTCCCGGAGGGACAGCATGTACGTTGGGCTGATCATTGTCGTTTGTTGTCAGTCATGAATGGCTTAGATCACGTCTTGTTTAAATTAATCTGAACCGTTCATTGCTGAACAGATCTGGATTGTTTATGGTCAACCACAGATGGCCATGATTAGCCCAACATACATTCTGTTCTCAAAGGGACAGCACGCAAAGTGCTTTTAGAGGTTTTTGCCAAAAATGTGGAGTACTTTTTTGAAGCCCTCCATCGTTTTGCAGACCTGATTCTATTTTTGGAATGGAAAGAGTAGAAGTAGGAACATTTTTGGGTGGGGCCTGTTCGTTTTGTGGTTATTTCACTGAGTAATGGTACAGACACACTCTAATACATCCTCACTCACATATAGAGTGGTCCCCTCAGGGAGGAGAGAAAAAAAAAATGATAGGAGACCACTTCATACGTAAGTGAGGTGTGTCTAGGTATGTCTAGGAAGGTATGTCTGTATCATTTTTGTATTTCACTGTGAAATAGCAAGAAGCTCACAGAGGTGCAGTCTATCTTTTGGGACTTGCATCCTGCCACATGTAATTTCTCATGTTCCTGCTGGAAATATTTTTTGATATCACGAAAGTTGAGTTAAAGTCTTTATTACTATTACTGCTTCGAAATATTTTTATCTGCGCTTCTAGAATGTTGTGATATCTTGATTTTGGCTGAACATAGATGCGTTGAAGTGTTCTACAAATAGATATAAAATGTTACAGTATAACCTAGGTTTAGATACTATTGTTGCTCAACTTGATGCCTCAAACAAATTGGTCAAGGAACGAGGAAGGGGAAAACGACAGAGACGGTCAAAGATGCACCACTATATATATATGGCTCGATCTATATGGCGGAAATTTGAGAGTAATTAGAATTTGATGTCATATCTAAATATATCTCAGGTTTGGAATAAGCCGAAATAGAAATGTATCAATAAGGAATATTGTATTTTGTAACCCCAACAGTTGCTACTGTTCTAGTTTTGAATAAATCTAGCTAAGCTCATCCTTTTACAAAGAATACCTTAATCTATCCCTAAAAAGAAATTGTTCAGTGCTCATGGATCTTGACCGTGAGTAGCGACGGAGCCAGAATTTTTACTCGATGAGGGCCGACTCAATAAATGTAGTTTATGTACGTAAACTTATTATATCATAAAGGTTTTACTTTCTAGTAAAATACATTTGAACATTGAAATTAGTTTGGACTAATGCATAAAAAACATATAAACCATGTTGTCCTATATTTTTAGGCTTTGACGACACTCACATACTTAGGGCATCCTTATCAGCCTCTTCACTTTAACTTTTTGGTTAAAGTGGAGAGCCAAACCCCCCAAAATCCCCAAAAATCAGCCTCTCTATTTTCCTTCACCAAATTGTTTTTGCTACAGTACCGCACCAAATTTGGTGTGGCACTGTTCACGAACCAAACCTTTTTTTTTTATTGTTTTTGCCGGTGGGGCTTGATGGGGACGGGGGAGAAAGAGGCGCACGTGGCGACAGAAGAGAGAGTGAGAGGGAGAGGGAGGAGAGAGTGAACGGGAGAAGAGAGACACTGACACGTGTATGGAACAAGAGACAGAGAGAGAGGGAGGAGACCATGGGCTACTGACATGCGTACTTCACCTACACCTTTCCCTGTCAAACAACTCTCAACGTGTGGAGTTGAGTTTTTGAGGAGAAAAGAAATTTTTTTAATAGATTTGAGGGGGAATAGTCTAATATAGTAAAGTTTGGATAGAGAGTCTGATTTTTTGAGTTTTTGATAAAGTGGCTTGCTAAATTGTAAAAGATATTTTTGTGATTAAATTTGATTTTTTTTTTTTGTGAGGCTGATGAGGATGCTCTTATTTGTTTGTTTATTAAAGAAATTGAGAAACGAGAATGTAAAATAACATGTTTTTCCTAAATTAAATTAAAATTATTTAGATTATAAGAAGTTTTTACATTAATGATATCCACAATACTAAAAAATTAGATGTCATTTTTTAGATATATTTTAAAATTCGACACCCGGGCTGCACCCGGTGCTGCACCCGGTCCAAGGTAGTTCCGCCATCGACCGTGAGTCCGGTTGCTGTGATCGAAAACCATTATGTGAACGTATGGTTTAAAATACTTCGGGACCATGAGGCCCACAATCAACTCGACTTTGTCAACTGAGTGCAAAGTCCTCCTAAAATTCGTGGCATTGGACTTTGGGCCTTCAAGGGTACGGAGTCAAAGTTTTGTGGCCCACGTAGAGTTTTGAAACTTGACCTTGTTGCTTTGCGTCTGCATCAACACTGGACCATTACAGTTTTTTTTTTACTAAAATTATTTTTTTGTCATTGAGTTAATCTATTATGAGAGAATATGTAAGAGTTCAAGATCCCACATCGAGAAATTGGGAGAATGGCATGTGATATATAATGAAACGTCCAGAGCTACAATATAACTTGAGGTTAACCTTTTGAGCCACGTGGTTTGGCTAAAAGTTAGCAGGTCAGCTGAGGCGGGTCGTTACATGTGGTATCAGAGCACAACCCCGGTCTACATGGTGGGGGGGGGCACCTCTAGAATCTGCAGAAGTCACCTCTTGAGTCCCAGAGTTGGAGCAAAGTGTTATGCAAAGCCAAGTGTTACACCATGACTATCGAGGGAAGGTTGTTGGGCAAATGCAACAAGGATGTTGCATCATAAGGTGGGGAGATTGTGAGAGCCCAAGATTCTACATCGGGATATTGGGAGAATGGCATGTGATATATAATAATGAGACATCCAGAGCTACTATATAATTTGAGATTAACCTTTTGAACCATGGAGTTGGGTTAAAAGTTAGGAGGTTAGCTAGGGCAGATCATTACAAAATGACCTGTGTAGCACCCCTAAAAAAATGTATGTTTTATGCATAATCAAATTACTGTGATTGGATGTTATAAAGTGAGGTAAGGACAAAATTGGGAAAAAGAAAATGAAAACAAAAGAAAGTGACACGTGGAGTGGGTAATATCCAATTACCCTTGGAAGTAATAAAACACGTGCTTGAATAACCACCACGTGAAGGTAATTAGCTCGGCGCTATTGCATCAGGGTTCTTTAACCCTATGCCGAGCTGTATTGATCATAAGTAGGGTCAAGACGATAATCGAAGAACCAAGTGAAGGTGTACTAGCTCGGCAGTAGCCACAAAGTGATGTCCCAAGACATGATCGAGCTAGTTAAGCTACGAAAGCAGCTAAGGCAGCATTATGGGACTACATGACTTAGCTCAGTGCAGCTCGGCACGTATGAGATGGGCTTTGCACAAGCAATGCCGAGCTATGTGGAAGCACGGCCAGGACCGCCTTAAGAACATAGGTGGTGGAGCATTCCAGAAGGTTTTGAGTCGATCTCTTATGTAGTAAGAGGAAATCCTGTGATTTAGGGGATTAACATGAGTATTCCTAATGAGACTAGGAATATATTATTCGCGTGGCCATATAGGAAAGAAACCTATATGGAAAAGGACTCTATTGCAAGAAGAGATCTTGCATAACGTTACACCACTACGCCTAATAGGAAGGGTCCTATTAGAAAGGGTATCCTAATGCAAATAGGAAACTAAGGTAATGAGAAGCCTTGTTCAACAAGTAACTCACACCTATAAATAAAGCATCATACCCATGAAGATAGGTATGCTGTAACACCCAGTTATACGCATTGTGTATTTGGCTTATCTAGTAAATCCCGTTACTAACTTAAGCATCGGAGGGCCTTTGCCGACGAGAGAGCAAAGGTGCTCTAACCTTTGTCTGTCTTGCAGAATTAGGGTTCCGGCGAGGAAGCACGTGATCAAGCTCATATGTGGATTTTATCCCCGTACAACACGAAATAGTGAATTTGCATGGAGGATACAAGTGTTGACTTGTAGGTTATGGATGCATGTGGGTTTCACGTGTGAGTTGGAAGCATGATATTACGTGTGTTATGGTATGAATTGATAGGGCCCGTGAATGCGACAAAAAAACATTGCAAATAAGAGGAGATATATGGTCGCTTTGAGGGGAATTGGGCGGGGTGGAGGGTGAGTGAGTATTTCAGAGGAGTAAACTTGCATGGCAGTGGCTTGTGGTGTTCCTTTTTCATGAATTTTAAGGTGGTGTTCCTTTTTCATGAATTAGAAATAAATTTACCTACAGTTGGGAAATGTATTCGGAAATTTATGTATAGAAGGAAGTGGCATTGGTTTTTCATTAATTTTCTATGTGTTTTGGAGTGGGTAAAATCTGATTACCCTACTACTTGGCATATCACGTGCCTGTGGCAGTCACCACGAGAGGGTGAATAGCTCGGCACCACATAGGGAGTCCGTGAGCCCTGTGCCGAACTGGACTGACCTTAAATAAGGTCAGAAGAATTAAGTGTGTTAATACATCAGGATGCCCTAGCTCGGCGTGGGACATAAAGGGATGCCCCCGATATGGCCGAGCTAGGTAGGCTACGAATATAGCTTAAGCAGCATTCTGGAATACGTAATTCAGCTCGGCGTGATGAGCTGAGCTATGTATGAGCTATTCCGAGCTATGTGAGAGCACGACACCGCCACGAGTAAGGCGGTAAGGCATTCCAGAATATTCTACAGCGGATCCTTATGAGATAAGGAGCAATCCCGTAAAATAGGGGACTGATATGGGAAGTCCTAACATGATTAGGAGTGCACCTCATATAGGAAAGAATCCTACATGGAAAGTCCTATTAGGAAAAGGATTCCTAAACCCAGTAGGAAATAGGGGGCACGAGATGCCTAAATCCACAAAGCTGTCAATACCTATAAATACAAGACCATACCCATGAACAAAGGTACGCTGTGAAACCCATTTCATACGCATTGTGGTTTGAATTCTCCAGTACGTGATACTAACTTAGGCATCGGAGGGCCTTTGCCGACGAGAGGCAAATGTGCTCTAACCCCCTTTCTGTCTTGCAGATTCGGGATTGGGTTAAGGAAGCACGTGATCCAGGGCTACATGGATTTTATCCCCTTACATGTTTAGATTGAGTGAGGTGGCTTATATCCTTCGATTAAGATTTTTGTTATTCTTGAGGTGTTTGGGGATTCGGGTTGTTACAACCTATCTCGTAGAATGTGAAAAGACAATTTACAAAAAAGACAATTTTTGAAACAACCCCTTAATAAGGTATTCACAGATTTGTCATGTATATTAAATGTGGGACCAGCATCACACAACAAACCATTTTCAAATTCGAAAGTCTATGCCTACAATTTTTTTTTTTTTTTTGCCAAAACGATATACATCAGTGGATTAGACAGTTAAAGGTTAACAACTAAAAGGAGCTTGAAGTCTCTTCATTGACTCGAACCCCAAACGTTCTCCTTGTAAGTAGGGGTGAAAATGAGCCGAACTGAGCTTCGTAGAGTTTGAGCTCAGCTCGTTTAAGTAAACGAGCCCAAAATCAAGCTCGAGCTTGGCTCGTTCAACTAAGCAGAGTTAAGGTAATTTACTTAATAAGCCTTCTTAAACAAGTCGAGTCTATATAAACGAGACGAGGTAATTTACTTAACAAGCCTTCTTAAACAAGTCGAGCCCATATAAACGAGACGAGCTTCTGCTAGCCGAGCCAAGTCGAGTTTCATTGAGCTCATTTACTAAACGAGTCTAAAACTCGAGCTCGAGCTCAACTTGATTACTAAACGAGCTAAGACGTCCGGAGCCTTAACTAGCCGAGCGAGCAGCTTGGTTCATTTATAGCCCTGCTTTACAAGGGGCACAATCAAATAAGTTAAGATCCACACAATTTTAAAATACACTTCGGATAAAACTGTGTCCAGAACCATTTGATGTATTCAGACCCATATGAAACAAACAATTTCAGGCACAGCTGCGACTGGAGTTGTGTTCTAAAATTATGTACACAACATTGCTATTTTTAAATAAGTTTTAAATTTCCTATCTTTAATGTGATGGGATCTATATTTTAAGGGGCACTTAAATAATCATCCTCCAACCACCTTGAAATTATGGTTTCATCCTGTGGTGTTTTTGGAGTTATGTTTCCATCCCAAAATTTAAATAAACCCAATATTGCCCTTTATACACATATTTGGAGATTGAGGACTAAAATGAATGTTGCATATAGTAACAGGGAAAAGTGGACCAATTTCAATTTTTGGAGGTCCTCCCCTATAATTAAGGGATTTGGGATAAAACCCAATCCCAGATATTACGCTTCACCAATTTCCTTCAAAATCACACCCTGCCACAGTAACGCCAGAAATCTTTCTTCCACCATCCCAACTACAATGTCCCAAATCGTCTACCTCTAATGAGGATGAAATTTATTCCTCCTTAAGAAAGCTTGAAGAATTGCAGAGAGAGCTTCAGGCACTTCAAAAGGAAAAGGTAATCATTTTTTATTGCGGCCTTGCTCGTTTCATAGTTTTAGTTTAGTTTTAGTTTTGTTTTGTAATCATTACACTCATTTCTCTCTCTCTCTCTCTCTCTCTCTCTCTCCACTCATTACACCTTTTTCCAAAACTAAACTAAACTAAAACTACTAAACGAACAAGGCCTGCGTCATTTTCATTTCCTTTGTATAAAAGTGGTCTCAATTTAAGTGCACTTTCAGATGTTCTTATCTTTCTTATTTGGTGTGTCTTTGCATGTAGAGTGATCGGCTGTTTCGGACCCCCTAACGTCTTCTCCTCCGCCGTCGCCGGTAATTTTAACCCAAAACAAACTTGCTGCCTACTAGAAGATTGACGAGGAAATCAAATTGGAATCGAAATCTAGGTATGGGTTCGAATTGAAACTAACAAATCGATTAGATTCATATCCGGGGCATCGACATTGGGTAGTTTGTGGGTCTCGTTGGGGATGACCCAAGAAGGTGGATCGGGTTCAAGGCAAGTGTGGTGGGTACTCCGATCGTCGGAAATTGGTGGTGGCGGCGGCAGCGGACTTGACGACAAACTCGACTGAAGAGTCAAATGCACAAAGAAAACCAAGTTTATTAGTAGTTTTACCATGATTATTGGAAGATGTTGTGGACATACGATTTTTACCATGATCAAAGTTGCAAAAATATTTACCATGATAAATTTTCATATTTCCCATTTTTAATTGACTTTTACAATGTTTACCATGAAAATATTTACCATGATTACTGAAAAACGACTTGAGTCTATATTTTTTACCATGATCGTTCGTAAAACACCTTGTAACTTACATATTATTTAGTTTTTACCATGATACTTATGTATTACATATTTTTAAGTTTTTACCATGATTACTCTGACCGTTCGAAAACACCCTCTAACTTACATATTATTTGGTTTTTTACATGTTACTTACATATTTTTAAGTTTTTACCATGATTACAATTGTGTAATGATCTCTACCATTTTGGATACGTTATAACAGCATCCCATATTTAGTGATGTGTATTTAAAATAAGGAATGAATTAAAGTATATTTAAAATACATAATTTTCCCTTCTCCTTTTCGGTTGGAAGATATGGATTAAAAGTCAAATCCCAATACTTTAGGAAATTAAAATATTTATTGAAATCCCCAAATCCTAATCAAATCCCTATTTATTAGGAAACTATATCATATATTAATAAGTAATAATAAAAAGGGCATAGAAGGTATTTCACACACAAAAAGGATGAAAACATATGGAGTCCAAAAAAGGATGATTATTTAATTACCTCATATTTCAAACAAGTTGCTAAAAAGTAATTATGTAACTAGTTTCAATAAAAATATAAGTGAGGTGTTTGATTAAAATTATTTTTATTCCCTATGTTTAATGTAGATTATCCGACAAAACTCATTACTTGCTGGATCCACAAATAACTATTAAGGTATCCAATTGATTGTATACTTATATTATATCTTATGAGACCCTCGTCACAAACCAACCCTTTTCAAATTAATTTTTCATCTTGCTACCTTTAATGTAATTGAGATATACATTTATTAAAAAAAGCTGCTCCAAATGACTTCTTTTCCAACGTTTTCCCACATGTGGACCCGTATATATAAAAATGTAGAGATTATTTGTAATCTTTATTACTCAATGTGGAACTTAAACACTATTTTCATGTTGATCAGCTCGGTTCTTTTGCAGCCCTACTAAGGGGTGCAATCAAATAATTTAAGATCAACATCTAAGCACACAACTTTATAATACAGTCCGGATAAAACTATGTATGGAACCCTTTAATGCATGCAGACCCATATGCAACAGACGTTTGTGAGCACAATTGTGACTAGAGTTGTGTTCGAAAGTTGTGCACACAACATTGCTATTTTCAAATAAGTTTTACATTTTCCTGTCTTTAGTGTGATGGATCTACATTTGGAAACAAATTGCACGAAAATAATTAGGTAACTATTTTCATTAAAAACATAAACAGGGTTCTTGAAGAAAAATTATTTTTATTCGTTATGTTTAAAGTAAGTTGCCACACAAAACTCATTACATGTGGGACCCACAAACAAATATTCAGGTATTCAATAGATTTTGCACTTATATTATGTCTTATGGGACCTTCGTCACACAACCAACCCTTTTCAAATAAATTTCCCATCTCGCTACCATCGATGTAAATAGGATATACATTTTATAATAAAAAAAACTGCTCCAAATGACTTCTTTTCCTATGTTTTCCCACGTGTGGACCCGCATGTATAAGAATGTTGAGATTATTTATAATCTACATTACTTAATATGAAACTTAAACATTGTTTTCGTGTTGATTAGCTTAGTTAGTTTGCAGCCCTATTTGTAAGCTAAGCAATATAATCATATAAGCTAACAGCCACATCTAAGCACACAATTTTAAAATGGGTAAAAATCAGTTAGACCCCTTCACCTATCACGCATCCACACATACATCCCCTCATCTTAAAAACCCATCAATCACACCCCATCATCTTTTAAGCTGTATCACTTAACATCATTCCGTCCATTTTTTTAACAGAATTGGGCAACTTCCATCCAAAATAATTCCATTATTCCACATTTACCCTCCATCTCTCTCCCCACTTATGAAACTCAAATACCACTGCGAACGACCCTCACTTTCCCGACCACCAACGCCGCCACCAGCCACTAACCACTCCCTTTTGCGACTTCCATCCCCACCAATCTCATATACACACATATGTATATTTGTGAATATATATACATATGTATATATCTTAGCCTTTGTTTTACAGCACCACCGCCTAAAATTGAGTCACTGAGTCGATTAGGAAAAACTCATCTTGTCCGGTAAGCAACTCACTGGGTTGCTTTTGCCGAGTATTGGAAGCTTCTCCGGCATCCAGAAGCTTCTACTCGCCGAAGCCGTTTTGTAACGCCCCGAAAATTGGGTACGTTAAAAAAAAAATTTTCATAATTTATTTAAATAAAATGCAACTTCATTAATAATATTAAAGAGTACTTAAAATTTTTGCCGGAAAACTTAAAAGTAAACCAACTTATTACAACTGAAATGAATTAAATTCTAACAGTCTGAAAAACTTAAACATTTATTAAAAGTTCAACAGAAATAAGGACAGAGCCATCTAGCTAAATCCCTACTGATAAAGCCACGGGTCCACCACTTGTTCCCCACCTAGCTGCTTCCTTGCCTCAAATTCAACTGGCAGCTCTTCATTTCCTTCTGTTCCTGGCATTGGGGATGCCAGGGCCACAAAAGTAGCACCGTGAGTGATTTAATTACACTCAATAGGGTACCGAAACTACCCCTTTACAAAACTCATGCAACAGTCAAACATATAAAACATAAATTTTAAAGTATAGGACAACCTGATTATCACATCATGTCTCAAAAATAGTGGATTCGGTAGATTCAAAATTCCCATTATCAATCTTGAGGTTTCACAACCCAAACCTCATGCACCTCATAAATTCGGTATCTCATACCAATTCATCAGGCTATCCGATATCGGTTCCCATCCACAATATAAACAATCTATTGGGCTCCCGTCCACCATGCCTAACTCTCCAGGCCCATGGCACGGCTCAAATACCCCTGGGAGTATATTGCGATATTGGCTCAAGGCCCATATTGGATACAACATCTCATCCCCATATTCGATAAACAGCCACGCATCTTTTAACCATTTATTTAATTAATCACGAAAATTAATTAACACATGATAAATGATTTAATAATTCCAGTAAGCCAAAACATCGCATGCGTCTAATTATAGCCTGTAACTAAAAGTTTAATAAAGAAATTGAATAACACATGCTAACAAGTCAATTATCTTTCCAGTCACTAAAAATAGCAAACGGGTTCCAAAAATCACGAAATTTTACAGTAAAATAGTTCATCAAATTTAACACAAGTTCACTGTTTTGAGCAAAGCCTAAATCCAATCCTAAATGGAACAAAACAGTGTTTTAAGGTCAAACAGTGAATCTGTCCCGAAACTGTACAGTACAGCAAACTTTGAAAAATCATACTCCCTCCGTCCCTAAACTTTTGACCTTTTTGGGATTGCGTGCCATTTTAAATTGCTTATATGTTTTTATTTATAAAGTTTTATGTGATTTTGAAAACTTTGTTTAATAGAACTAATTAAAATCTATCAAACAAGATCCATATTGCATATTTTTTGACATTTACATTGAAAGATATAGGCATTTGAAAATGGCACACTGTCCAAAAAGTGTCAAAAGTTTAGGGACGGAGGGAGTAACTAATTCTACGAATCTCGGATTGAGACGAGTTCTATATGAAAGTTGCTTAAGTTTTTGAGATTTACAACTCTTCAGTTATAAGTTTTCCTCAGTTCTGACCCGAAATGGTCCGAATATTTTAAAAACAGAAACAGTATACATCATTCACATTTTTTTTTTATTTTACTTTTCATACAAATTCAACCACACGATTCATTTTTCCGCAGAAACTATACCAAAATATAAATTTTCTAATCAACCAACAATATATGATATACACCCGAATCACGTAAGCAGTATTCCTAAGTAAAAGTTAAGTTCCGAAACCTTACCTTTCCTCCGTCGATTCTAACGCGTTAACGGAAATCGAGAATGTTGGAGATTGCAAACAATTAATCACTGAGGATTTAGGATTTTTGCAACAAAATGAGAGAAATAAATAAATCGTGACGGAAAAATTTGTACGATTTTTTATGAGAGAGAAAAAAAATACACAAACCGGGAGCGCGCGAGAAGAGAAATTGCCAAGAGAGAAGAGGGGAAAAAATAGAATTTAATCTAGGGGAAAGAAATTGCCGAGAGTGAGAGAGTAATAATGGGGTATCAATTGGTTTAAGTATTGGTAGAGTAGAAGAACCAATTTGGGATAAATATTGGTAGATTAGTTTAGCAAGAGTAGGAAAGTGAGGAGATAAGGGAAGAGAAAAATTAGGAAGTTGTTTAGGATAACAACTGATTATTATATATCTACACTTATATAATTATTTTCAAACTAAGACTTTATCTAGTAATTAGTGATAATCTTGTAACAACTTTAATTAATTAAAAATAATTTATACCCACTTAATTATATACGCAATTTACCGGGTCTTTACAATTTACGCCCCTTAAACAAAATTTCGTCCCCGAAATTTAAAATGGCACCTCGGTTCTCGAACAAATGAGGATGATTGGCCTGCAGCCAGTCTTCGCGCTCCCATGTCGTCTCCTTGATTCCTTGATGACGCCACAAAATTTTGAAAAGCTTGATCTTCTTCCTTCGCAAAACCTTCTCTTGGTCATCCACAATTTCGACAGCTTGTTCCTCGAATGTTGCACCTTCGTCCAACATCAATTCCTTCCAATTAAGGATGTGCTCGGGATGCGCTAAGTACTTTCGGAGCATGGACACGTGGAATACATTGTATACTCGAGCTATCTGCGGCGGCAATGCTATGCGATACGCGACCTCCCCAACCCGTTCTAAAGCCTCGAACGGCCCAATAAACCTAGGTGAAAGTTTTCCCTTCTGCCCAAATCGAATAACTCCTCGCCGAGGCTGAATCTTCAAAAATACATGATCTCCCACACTGAAAGTCAATGGCCGAGTTCTCCTATCAGCATAGCTCTTTTGTTGACTCTGGGCTGTCACCAATCGCTGTCTAATCAGTTGTACCTTCTCGGTTGTTTCACGAACAAGATCTGGTCCTAACAAACTATTCTCTCCGAAATCTGTCCAACAGACTGGAGATTGACACGGTCTTCCGTATAAGGCTTCGTAAGGAGCCATTCCGATACTGGCTTGAAAATTGTTGTTATAGGCAAACTCCACCAAGGGTAAATGACGCTCCCAACCTCCCTTAAAATCCATCACACAAGCTCTAAGCATGTCCTCTAAAGTTTGAATAGTCCGTTCTGACTGTCCGTCAGTCTGTGGGTGGAAAGTGGTGCTAAAACAAAGACCCGTGCCTAAAGCGGTTTGCAAACTCTGCCAAAACTAAGAAGTAAATCGTGGATCTCGGTCCAACACGATCGATATTGGAACACCATGTAAGCGAACAACCTCATCGATGTAGAGGCGGCTATATGACTCCATAGTGTCTGAAACTTGAACCGGTAAGAAATGAGCGCTCTTGGTTAGGCGGTCCACAATAACCCAAATTGCATCATTTTTCTTGACTGATCTCGGTAATCCAGTTACGAAATCCATGGTGATATGCTCCCACTTCCAACCTGGAATAGGCAACGGTTGAAGTGATCCTCCTGGTTTCTGGTGCTCAGTCTTAACTTGCTGACAAGTAAGACACGTCGACACAAATCTTGCAACATCTGCCTTCATCCCATACCACCAATACTGTCGCTTCAAGTCCTGATACATCTTGTTCCCTCCTGGATGAACAACGAAACTTGACTTATGGAATTCCTTTAACACTGATTCCCGCAACGTCCCAAAATCTGGTACAAACACCCTATCGAGAAATCTCAAACTTCCATTTGCATGAATGGTCTACCTAGCTGGAGCTGTTCTCGAAGCCAATCGATACTTGTGAAAATCCACCTCCTGATCGTATTTCTACACCTTCAAATCTCCCGATGTAATGTCGGTGTAGCTACCAAAGCAAATAAAAATGCCCCTTGACCTGAAGTTGACAACTGAAGATTGAACTCATTGAGAGCCTCCATCATCTTCCATTCACGGATTGCTAAAGTAGCTACCATCTCTCTTGGCTTCTGGCTAAGTGCGTCAGCCACCACATTTGCCTTACCTGGATGATAAGACAGGGTGAAACGATAGTCCTGCAAGTACTCCAACCATCGTCTCTGTCTTATATTCAGATCCTTCTGGGTAAACAAGTATTTCAGGCTTTTGTGATCCGTGAAAACTTCAAAATTCTCACCGTACAGATAGTAACACCATGTCTTCAACACAAACACCACTACTGCTAACTCTAAGTCGTGTGTTGGGTAATTCTTCTCATGAGGCCTCAACTGTCTAGAAGCATAAGCAACAACTTTACCATTCTACATCAACACACCTCCCAAGCCTTCCCTCAAAGCATCGCAGTACACTGTGTAGCCCACATCTCTAGCTGGGATAATCAAAATAGGAGAGGTAGTTAACCTTCTCTTCAACTCTTGGAATGAGTTTTCGCTTGCCTCATCCCCCTCGAACTTGACTCCCTTCTGAGTCAAGCGTGTCATCGGTCTCCTTAACTTGGCGAAATCCGGAATGAACCTCCGATAGTACCCAACCAGCCCTAAAAAGCTCATAATCTCAAAGATAGTCTTAGGCTGTTTCCAGCTTGAAACTGCTTCCACCTTGCTAGAATCTACATCTATCCCTTTGTTGGATATAACATGTCCCAGAAACTTCACTTCCCCTAACCATAACTCGCACTTGCCAGCCTTCGCGTACAACTAATTATCCCTCAAAACTTGCAGAACTGTCCGCAAGTGCTCCTTATGGTCCTCTTCAAACGGTGAGTAAACTAAAATGTCATCAATAAACACTACCACAAATCGATCTAAGTATAGCGTGAAAATCTTATTCATCAAACTCATGAAAACGGCAGGTGCATTCGTCAAACCAAATGGCATCACCACAAACTCGTAGTGGCCATAGCGAGTCCTAAAAATGGTCATTGAAATGTCCTCCTAACACAAGCTAATGGTATTCAAATCGCAGATCAATCTTTGAGAAGCATCAAAATCCGCACAACTAATTAAAAATAAAATAAAATTCGATCCTAGGTAATGATTCTTGAGGATTATCTTGATGAGCTGACGATGGTCAATACGTGACCGAAGCAATCCAAACTTCTTGCAAACTTTGCAATAGAATCATCGAATCTTTGGAGTCCCACCGAAACCGGACGAAAAGCTTTTAGAGATACTGGATTCACTTATAAGGTCCACCAAAATCTAGTACCATGGATTAGCCTAACTTGGAGGAATCCTAACTCTAATCGTTCTTGGCACTCAAGCAAAAGTGGGAATTTTTCAAAATTCTCAGTGACATTTGAAAACATGGTTCAAACATTCAAAGACCAAAATATCAAAAGAGGAGGCGAAACAAACACTTTTCAAAGAGTCTACGTATTAGTGGGTTCAAGTGTGAGTAGAAATATACGAACTAAAGAATAGCTAGAATTAAGTTGAATGTTCAACACACGACTGAAACAAGTGAATGAAAGGTCAAGAAATGAATAAAGTGTTTAACTATTACAACATTGATAATTGAAGGTTCAACAATTGACTGGAACTTAATGGTCATTCTAACTTGCAAAAATGCTGTCTTGGGATAGATGAAAAGAATTCATGAGAGAAGTGAATCTATCGCAACACGAGTTCGGAAAACAAGAATAAGATTAATCATTGAATAAGAATCAAGCTAGATATTTGTCTTAAAACCACGTCGGTCAAACATACTTCAAATCAAGTATCCAAATTTTGTTGATCATGAAGGTCTCAATCAAGAAGGTATACAAATGGTTCACAAGATCATTCCGGCAATGGAGCGTCTATTGCGAAATTCAAAGAGGGTCGTATTAGCTAAACAAGAGCTTGAAAATGAATTGGTTGTTGAAGTTAGCACTCAAAGAAAGATGAGTGTCATGAAGGTTTAAGTGGTTCAATAGACTAGAATTTCAAAAATAAATCTGAGCTCAAGTTTGATTTGTGAGTCTAAATTTCAAAAGTAATGAAATAGTATTTTGATGCGATATTTAGAAACTTAGTCTCAACACACATTTAGGGGAAAAGAAGGATAGAATTAAATGCAAGAATGGGGAGTACGTGAGTGGTAAAGACAACATAGGATAAGTATGGTAGAAGCCGATACGTTTCGATTGAAAGTTGAATTGATTGAAAACTATCAAAATCTAGCGCTGGTTAGGAAGGAAACAAAGAGAGATTGAATGAAACCAACTGTTGATTCTGAAGTATACTAATTGAGTGAACACAAATTATATAAAGATGGTGTTGATAGATTCTATAAGCATTAAGAATAGAAGAGTATGCAAGCATGAAATAAGCACATAAAACAATTATAGCAGAAACTCAACGTTCTAATTGAACTGTCTAAATTGGAGGCTATAGACAGAAGCTGTCTGAATATTATACCAATTCAAGAAGGGTTAGAAACATGTTAGCTGCAAACAATAAATACTACAGGGGTACTAATTTTGTGAAAGTGAACTACCAAGGAAAATAATAATTTTTTTTTTGACAAATCAACTCGTCTACCCCCCTTAAAAGACGGTGGCGTTCTTCTGGGGAATAACTAGTCCTCTCTCTGGCGGCGGTTGAAATACGAAAGTTTCAAAGTGTTCATAACATGACCGCTTTTATTTCCTGCCTTACTCGTAAGCTCTAATTGAATCTAACCACCAATACTAAAAAGAAGTTCATAATTGATCTCGAACATTACTAAATTTAGCAAAATATGCTACTCTCAGTCCCAACAACTCTTGTTACTACTATAGTAATATGGCGGTTCGATAAATAATCAATTCACTATTTAAAAGATATATTATAAAAATCTATGCAGCTGCCTGCTATATTTAAACACGCTTTATTTGACGATTTATTAAATATATAATATTGGAAAGTATTAAAACTTAGAAAATAAATTCTTTTTTTATCAGACGAAAATAAATAAATAACGCTAGCTACTTGTTAAAAACTTCTATTAAAAAAAAAAAAATTGCTACCCAAAACCCACGATCTCAAGGTTATCGCAAAACCTAGGCTCTGATACCAAGTTGTAACGCCCCAAAAATTGGGTACGTTAAAAAAAATAAATTTCATAATTTATTTAAATAAAATGAAACTTCATTAATAATATTAAAGAGTACTTAAAATTTTTGCCGGAAAACTTAAAAGTAAACCAACTTATTACAACTGAAATGAATTAAATTCTAACAGTCTGAAAAACTTAAACATTTATTAAAAGTTCAACAGAAATAAGGACAGAGCCATCTAGCTAAATCCCTACTGATAAAGCCACGGGTCCACCACTTGTTCCCCACCTAGCTGCTCCCTTGCCTCAAATTCAGCTGGCAGCTCTTCATCTCCTTCTGTTCTTGGCATTGGGGACGCCAGGGCCACAAAAGTAGCACCGTGAGTGATTTAATTACACTCAATAGGGTACCGAAACTACCCCTTTACAAAACTCATGCAACAGTCGAACATATAAAACATAAATTTTAAAGTATAGGACAACCCGATTATCACATCATGTCTCAAAAATAGTGGATTCAGTAGATTCAAAATTCCCATTATCAATCTTGAGGTTTCACAACCCAAACCTCATGCACCTCATAAATTCGGTATCTCATACCAATTCATCAGGCTATCCGATATTGGTTCCCATCCACAATATAAACAATCTATTGGGCTCCCGTCCACCATGCCTAACTCTCCAGGCCCATGGCACGGCTCAAATACCCCTGGGCGTATATTGCGATAATTGGCTCAAGACCCATATTGGATACAACATCTCATCCCCATATTCGATAAACAACCACACATCTTTTAACCATTTATTTAATTAATCACGAAAATTAATTAACACATGATAAATGATTTAATAATTCCAGTAAGCCAAAACATCGCATGCGTCTAATTATAGCCTGTAACTAAAAGTTTAATAAAGAAATTGAATAACGCATGCTAACAAGTCAATTATCTTTCCAGTCACTAAAAATATCAAACGGGTTCCAAAAATCACGAAATTTTACAGTAAAATAGTTCATCAAATTTAACACAAGTTCACTGTTTTGAGCAAAGCCTAAATCCAATCCTAAATGGAACAAAACAGTGTTTTAAGGTCAAACAGTGAATCTGTCCCGAAACTGTACAGTACAGCAAACTTTGAAAAATCATAACTAATTCTACGAATCTCGGATTGAGATGATGTCTATATGAAAGTTGCTTAAGTTTTTGAGATTTACAACTCTTCAGTTATAAGTATTCCTCAGTTCTGACCCGAAATGGTCCGAATATTTTAAAAACAGAAACAGTATACATCATTCACATTTTTTTTTACTTTTCATACAAATTCAACCACACGATTCATTTTTCCGCAGAAACTATACCACAATATAAATTTTCTAATCAACCAACAATATATGATATACACCCGAATCACGTAAGTAGTATTCCTAAGTAAAAGTTAAGTTCCAAAACCCTACCTTTCCTCCGTCGATTCTAACGCGTTAACGGAAATCGAGAACGTTGGAGATCGCAAACAATTAATCACTGAGGATTTAGGATTTCTGCAACAAAATGAGAGAAATAAATAAATCGTGACGGAAAAACTTGTACGATTTTTTATGAGAGAGAGAGAAAAAAAAAATACACAAACCGGGAGCGCGCGAGAAGAGAAATTGCCGAGAGAGAAGAGGGGTAAAAATAGAATTTAATCTAGGGGGAAAGAAATTTGGGATAATGGGGTATCAATTGGTTTAAGTATTGGTAGAGTAGAAGAACCAATTTGGGATAAATATTGGTAGAGTAGTTTAGCAAGAGTAGGAAAGTGAGGAGATAAGGGAAGAGAAAAATTAGGAAGTTGTTTAGGATAACAACTGATTATATATCTACACTTATATAATTATTTTCAAACTAAGACTTTATCTAGTAATTAGTGATAATCTTGTAACAACTTTAATTAATTAAAAATAATTTATACCCACTTAATTATATACGCAATTTACCGGGTCTTTACACGTTTTCAGTCCAATCCACCTCAGCCCCTTGGAAACCAAATCATCTACTGTGGGCGTTGAAACCAAATCTTGCTTTACCTTGTTTAGGGTCATTATTTTTTTGCCAATTAAAGTTCTGAGATTTTTCAAGTGGTTCATCAACGTGGTGCTAGATCTTTTTTGCCATTGAAACTGATTGGGTTCAAAATTGATTGTGAGCAGGTTTTTGAATTGATTCCAGTGGGTTTAGAAGGTTTTCGCGAGCAGATTAAGGCTCACTTTTTGTTCAATTGGTGGTGTTGGGAGTCGATTGGTGATGTTCTGGTTAGGATAAAGGGATGGTGGTTAGCCACGATGGCAGATGATGTGGTGGGTAGCGGAAGAAGTATACAATGGTTACCATTTTAAAGGGATTATAGATAGAGGGGAGAGAGAAGAGGAGGGGATTTGATCGGTGTTTTTCCCTAAACTCTATGGAGGTGGATTTGTAGAGAGAGGAGAGAAAGTTGTTCATAAATTTTGGGGCTACTAAATGAAACCCTAACTCTAACACCCTTTCTAAGGGAAAAGGCATTTCAGTCAGTTCACAATAAATTTTAACGGCGTCACGCATTTCACATAGGTTGAAAGATGAGGAGGTGTGGTTGATGGGTTTTAAAGATGAGGGGGTGTATGTGTAGATGCGTGATAGATGAAGGGGTCTAAGTGATTTTTACCCTTTTAAATTACACTCCAGATACAACTGTGTTCGAAACCCTCGGATGCATGCGGACCCATATGCAACAAATGATTCTAGACACAATTGTGATTGGAGTTATGTTCTGAAATTGTGTGCACATCATTGATATTTTCAAATAAGTTTTACATTTTCCTATCTTTAATATGGTAGGATCTACATTTGAAAACAAGATGCTCAAAAGTAATAATGTAACAAGTTTTAATAAATACATCAGCACGGTGTTTGAACAAAATTATTTTCATTCGCTATGTTTAATGTAAATTGCACCCGCAAAACTCGTTACATGCAGGACCCACAAATAAGTATTCTTGTAATCAATTGATTTTACATTTATATTATGTCTCATGGGACCCTCATTACACAACCAACCCTTTTTAAATTAATTTTCCGTCTTGCTACCTCTCATGTAAATGGGATCTACATTTAAATTAAAAAGCTGCTCCAAATGACCTAATTTCCAACGTTTTCTAACATGTGGACTTGTATATATACAAATTTTGAGATTATTTGTAATCGATACTACTTATGTGGAACTTATTTGTTTTCATGTCGATTAACTTGTAAGCCAAGAGGTAAAATCAAATAGGAAAAGATCAACATCTAACCACACAATTTCATAATACACTTTGGATACATCTGTATTCGAAACCGGCTAATGTATGTGGACGCATATGCAACAGATGTTTGAAGGCACAATTGTGACTGGAGTTGTGTTCTAAAATTGTGTGCACAACATTTCTATTTTCATTTTCCTATCTATAGTGTGATGGAATCTACATTTCAAAATAAGTTGCTTGAAAATAATTATGTAACTAGCTTCAATAAAAAAGTAAGCGGTTTGTTAAACAAAATTATTTTTATTCACTATGTTTAATATAAATTGCTCGACAAAACTCATTACATGCTGAACCCACAAATAAATATTAAGGTATTCAATTGATTTTACAATTATATTATGTCTCATGGGATTCTCGTCACACAACCAATCCTATTCAATAAATTTTCCATCTTGCTACCTTTAATTGTTAGTTATTTTGGTTTGGCATTTTCCGGGGTTGTTCAAAACACACCCTAGTTGAATTGATTTTCTATTTCTTTGAATTGTAATGGGTAGATTGAATAAGCCGGGGGTAGTTTCTTGCGCGATGCTCCTTCCTTTGCCTTCAGCTTTTTGACGCTGCGAAGCTGCCAGAATTCAACAAAGGTAAAATCATCACAGCATTTCATGCATAGCATTTTTATATATTTATCTTTTATTAATCATTTTTTAAAAAATGCTCTAAATTAGTTTATAAAATATTCTTTTTCGGAAATATTATACCCATATGGTCCAATCCTTGGAGTTCTAAATTACTAGATTGCTTGATCATTTTCATAAATGCATAATGCCATTTTACAACTGATTTCCAAACCTTAGCATAAAAAACGTGGTCTATTTGTAAGATCTCGGAAATCGGCTACAAAGGTATCAGATCATTTCTTCAAAAGCAAGTTGCCTATTTGAATATTAAATTTCTAGATCATTTCCTTCATACAGGTTGCCCATTATCAAATTGATTACCAAACTACAACATAGGAAACATGTTGTTTCGGAAACCTTGGAAATCGGCTAATATTTATATATATATATATATATATATATATATATATATATATGATTTGGATTCATTAATCATCAATCTTTGGGAATTTTTCTGTTATATAAACACATCGCCTGTTCCTTTTATTATAGAGCTCTACACTTTGGCAAAAAGAAAATAAAGTACAAGATTTGAGTGCTAGAGTTTTTATTGTTTTGTGACAATCTAATTCAACGTTCTTGCATCCTGCATTTGTCCGAACGTTTTTGATTGTCCTGTTCATTCCGCATATCATTCATCATTTCATCTGGTGATCCATTGGTGCCTTGTTGCTGTTGGCCGGATTGACGAGGAGTCTATTCGGAGCCGGTTGATTCCGGAGATCGAACTTAAGGTTCGTGGCAAGCTATTGAATCAAAAAGAAGCTCTGGGAGCATCATGAGTTGGCGAGAATAGGTAACGCTTAAGGATGAGGCTTGAGGTAATCTGTTTCGCACTGTAACTCTCTTTTTGATTAATAGAAAATAGTAGACTAGGCCGTGGTTTTGTCTTAGAGTTATTCGGACCCTAAGGTTTTCCACGTATATCGCGTGTCTTGCCTCCTGATTTACTTTCTGTTTTTTTATTGTATGTTCTAATTGTTTAATCTCTTTTTAAAAGAAAAAATTCTAATAAAAGTTTTTCCCAAAAAAAAGAGGTTAATTTTTTAATTAAGTCCTATTCACCCCCCCCCCCCCCCTCTAGGACGTTTTTAAGCTTCCGCATAATTTCATTAATGTGAATGGTATCTACATTTAACAAAATAACTGCTCCAAATGACTTCTTTTCTAAAGTTTCCGACGTGTGGGCCTGTATATATACAAATGTTGAGATTCTTTGTAATCTATATTACTTAATGTGGAACTTAAACATTGTTTTTATATTGACCAGTTCAGGTCGTTTGTAGCCCTACTTTCAAGGGGTACAATCAGATAAGCTAAAAGCGACACCTAATCACAATATTCTAAAATACACTCTGGATACAACTGTGTCTGAAACCCTCTGATGCATGCGGACCCATATGCAACAGACGTTCCAGACACAATTGTGACTGGAGTTATGTTTTGAAATTGTGTGTACATTATTGCTGTTTTCTAATAAGTTTTACATTTTTCTATCTTTAATATGGTGGGATTTACAATTGAAATCAAGGTGCTCAAATATAATTATGTAACTAGTTTCAATAAACACAAGCACAGAGTTTGAACAAAATTATTTTCATTCGCTATTTTTAATGTAAATTGCCCCGCAAAACTTAGTACATGCAAGAACCACAAATAAATATTGTGGTATTCAATTGATTTTACACTTATATTATGTCTTATGGGACCCTCCTCACAAAACCAACCCTTTTAAATTAATTTTCCATCCTGCTATCTTTAATGTAAATGTAATCCACATTTAATAAAAAAAGCTACTACAAATGACTTCTTTTCCAACATGTGGACCCGTAGATATACAACTTTGTCCGGAACCCTCTAATGCATGTGGACCCATATGCAACGGGAGGCTCCAAATACAATTGTGAGTGGAGTAATGTTCTGAAATTGTGTAAACATTGATATTTTTAAATAAGTTTTACATTTTCCTATCTTTAATGTGGTAAGATCTACATTTGAAAACAAGATGCTTGAAAATAATTATATAGGACATTATATGTATTCTTTATGTTTAATATACACATAAGCGCCGTGTTTGAAAAACATTATATGTATTCTTTATGTTTAATATAAATTGCCCCACATAACTCATTACATGCGGGACACCACAAATAAATATTAAGGTATTTAATTGATTTTACACTTACATTATGTCTTATAGGACCCTCATCACACAACCAACCATTTTCAAATTAATTTTCCATCTTGCTACCTTTATTGTAAATGTGATCTACATTTAATAAAAAAAACCGCTCCAAATGACTTCTTTTCCAACGTTTTTCAACGTGTGGGGCCGTATATATAAAAATGTTGAGATTATTTGTAATATGTAATATTTCATGCTGAACTTAAACATTATTTTTATGCTGATCAGCTCAGTTCGTTTGCTGCTCAGTGCAATTAGATAAGCTAAGAATCACATCTAAGCACACAATTTTAAAATACACTAATGGTACAACTGTGTCTGGAACCTCTAACACATGAGGACTCATTTGCAACAGACGATTCCAAACACAATTTTGACTGGAATTGTGTTCTAAAATGGTGTGCATGGCATTACTATTTTCAAATAAATCTTTTATTTTCCTATCTTTAATGTGATGATATTTACATTTTAAAGAAAACTTCTCAAAAATAATTATGTAATTAGTTTCAATAAAAACACAAGCGGGGTGTTTGACCAAAATTATTTTTATTCACAATTTTTAATGTAATTTTCCCCCTAAAACTCATTACATGCGGGACCCATAAAAGATGTTAAGGTATTCAATTGATTTTATATTGATATTATGTCTTATGGGACCCTCGTCACACGGCCAACCCTTTTCAAATATATTTTCCACCTTGATACCTTTAATGTAAATGGGATCTTTATTTAAAAAGGCTACTTCAAATCACTCCCTCCGTCCCAAATTGTTTCGCCTGTTTCCTTTTTGGAACCTCACAAAAAGTTGTTTATATCTCACAATCTATAATAGTTTTTATGATTTCGTAATTTTTGTTTAAAAAAATTAATTGAAATCTATCAAACAAGATCCATATTGAATATATAAAATATTATAATATAAATGATATAGGCAAATCTTTGAGACGTCCCAAAAAGGAAATAGGCAGAACATTTTGGGACGGAGGGAGTACTTCTTTTCCAACGTATTACCACATGTGGATCCATGTATATATATATAAATGTAGAGATTATTTGTAATCTATTTTACTTAATGTAGAAAATAAACAATGCTTTCATATTGATCTCCATGGTTCGTTTACAGCCCTACTTGTAAGTAATGATGTACAATCAGATAAACTAATAATGCATGCAGACCCATATGCAACGGACAGTTGTAGGCACAATTGTGAGTTGAGTTGTGTTCTAAATTGTGTTCACAATATTACTTTTCAATAAGTTTTACATTTTCTTAGCTACAGTGTGATGGTATCTGTATTTGAAAACAAATTGCTCGAAAATAATTATATAACTAGTTTCAATAAAAACATAACGGGGGTGTTTGAACAGAAATTATTTTTATTCGCTATGCTTAATGTAAATTTCCCGACAAAACTCATTACATGCGGGACCCACAAATAAATATTAAGGTATTCATTTACACTTATATTATGTCTTATAGGACCCTCGCCACAAAACCAACGCTTTTCAAATAAATTTTCCATCTTGCTACCTTTAATGTAAATGAGATCTACATTTAAATAAAAAAGCTACTCCAAATGACATATTTTTCAATGTTTTCCCACGTATGGACCCATATATATATATACACAAATGTTGATTATTTGTAATCTATATTACTTAATGTGGAACTTAAACATTGTTTCCATGTTCATTAACTTGGTTCGTTTGCAGCCCTACTTGTAAGCTAGGGGTATAATCAGATAAGCTAAGAGCCACACCTAAGCACACAATTCTAAAATAGACTATGGATATAATTGTGCCCAGAACTATCTGATGCATATAAACCCATATGCAACGGACAATTCCATACATAATTGTGATTGGAGTTATGTTCTGAAATTGTGTGCATAGCCATTGCTAGTTTCAAATAAGTTTTACATTTTCCTATCTTTAATGTGGTGGGATATACATTTGAAAACAAGTTGCTCGAAAATAATTACAATTATAGCTAGTTTCAATAAACACATAAGCGCGGTGTTGGAACAAAATTATTTTTATTAACTATGTTTAATGGAAATTGTCCACAAAACTCATTACACGTGGGACCCCCAATAAATATTAAGGTATTCAATTGATTTTATGCTTACGTTAAGTCTTATGGGATCCTCATCACACAACCAACCATTTTCAAATTAATGTAAATGGGATCTACATTTAATAAAAAACTGCTCTGAATGACCTCTTTTCCAACATTTTACAGCGTGTGGACCCATATATTTATAAATATTGAGATTATTTGTAATCAATATTAGTTAATGTGAAACTTAAACATTATTTTCATGTTGATCAGCTCAGTTCATTTGCAACCCTACTTCCAAGCTAAGGTGTACAATTAGAGCAACATCTAAGTACACAATTTTAAAATACACTTCGGATACAATTGTGTTTGGAACCATTTATTGCATGCGGACCCATATGCAATGGACTGTTGCAGACACAATTGTGACTGAAGTTGTGTTATAAAATAGTGTGGACAGCATTGCTATTTTCAAATAAGTTTTACATTTTCCTATCAATAGTGTGATCGGATCTATATTTTAAAACAAGTTGCTCGAAAAATATTATGTAAATAGTTTGAATAAAAACATAACTGGGGTGCTTGAATCAAATTATTTTTATATGCTATGTTAAATGAAATTGCCAACAAAACTCATTACATGCGGGACCCATAAATAAATATTAATGTATTTAATTGACTTTACACTTATATTATGCTTTATGGAACCCTCATCACACAACCAATACTTTTCAAATAAATTTTCCATCTTGCTACCTTTACTTTAAATGGGATCTACATTTAATAAAAAAAAGCTGCTCCAAATGACTTTTTTCCCAATGTTTCCCACGAGTGGACCCGTATATAAAAGTTGAGATTATTTGTAATCTATATTACTTATTGTGGAACTTAAACATTTTTTTCATGTTGATTAGGTCAGTTTGTTTGCAGTCTTTCTTGTAACCACACCTAAGCACACAATTTTAAAATACACTCCGGATGCAACTGTGTCTGGAACCCTTCGATGCATTTGGACCCATATGCAATTGATGGTTCTAGACACAAATGTGACTTGAGTTATGTTTTGAAATTGTGTGCACAATATTGCTACTTTCAAATTACTTGTTTCAATATATATATATATATATATATATATATATATATATATATATATATATATATATATATATATATATATATATGATCAACTTCTAATGAGGGATCCCTCATTTTAAATAAAGTGAGGACCAAGCAATTTTCACTTTTCGAACTGAATTTTGACGATCCGAACCGTTAGATGTGTTTAAAATGTGTTTTTAAGGTCCACTAAGAAGATTCGTCCAAAAAAAAACCCGGAAGGGCTTCATCCGATTAGTAATATCAACGGTTCAGAACATCACACCTCACTCTTCTGGCCCACACTGTGATTCTAAACCATTGATCTTGTTTAAATGAGTAATATAAACGGTCCTGTAAAATTTTAGCTAAATCGGATAACAGTAAGCACTTGATCCAAACAGTTTTAAAAACACTAGTTCCTGTCACAGTTTTTGCAAAACTGTTTGGATCAAGTACTTACTGATTTCCGATTGAGCTGAGTTTTTGCAGGACCTCCTATTTTACTCATTTAAACAAGATCAATGGTTCAGAACATTACAGTGGGGCCTGAAACAAAATCATGTGTTTTTTAAGTGTGAGAGGAACTGGCCCCTGTATATATAAGCGCATTGTTTGAACAAAATTATTTTTATTCACTATGTTAAATGTAAATTGCTCAAGAAAACTCATTACATGCGGAAGCCATAAAGTAAATATTAATGTATTTAATTGATTTTACACTTATATTATGCTTTATGGGATCGGCCCTCGTCATACAACCAATACTTTTCAAATTAATATTCAATTGTGCTACCTTTAATGTAAATGAGATCTACATTTAATAAAAAGCTAGTCCAAATGACTTCTTTTCCAACATGTGGACTTGCAGATATACAAATGTTGAGATTATTTGTAATCTATATTACTTAATGTTGATCAACTCGGTACATTTGCAACTCTAATTGTATGATAAGGGGTAGAATTAGATAAGCTAAGAGTAACATCTGAGCATGCAATTTTAAAATACACTCTGAATAAAACTGTGTCTGGAACTCTCTATTGCATGCGGACCCATATGCAATGGACTGTTGCAGGCACAATTGTGACTTGAGTTGTGTACTAAAATTGTATGCACAACTTTGCTATTTTCAAATAAGTTTTGCATTTTCCCATCTTTAGTGTGATGGATCGACATTTGGAAATAAGTTGCTCAAAAATAACTATATATCTAGTTTCAATAAAACATAAGCGGGGTGTTTGAACAAAATTATTTTTATTCGCTACGTTTAATGTATATTGCCCGAAAAAACTAATTACGTGCGGGACCCACAGATAAATATTAAGCTATTAAATTAATTTTACACTTATATTATGTCTTATGGAACTCTCGTCACACAACAAAGCCTTTTCAAAAAAAAAAAATTCCATCTTAATACCTTTAATATAAAGGGGATCTACATTTAATAAAAAAACTGCTCCAGATGACTTCTTTCGCAATGTTTTCTCACGTGTGGAGCCGTATATACAAACGTTCAGTTTGCTTGTAGTTTATATTACTTCATGTGGAAATTAAACATTGTTTTCATGTTGATCAGCTTGGTTCATTTGCATCCTTACTTGTAAGCTAAGGGGTACAATCAGATAAGGTAAGAGTCACACCTAATCAATCAATTTTAAAATACACTTAGGATACATCTATGTCTGGAACCCTTTGATGCATGTCGACCCATATGCAGTGGATGGCTCTAGACACAATTGTGATTGGAGTTATGTTCTGAAATTGTATGCATAACATTGCTATTTTCAAATAATTTTTATATTTTCATATCTTTAATGTGGGGGGGATCTACATTTGAAAACAAGTTGCTCGAAAGTAATTATGTTACTAGTCTCAAAAAACACATAAGTGCGGTGTTTGAAAAAATAATTTTTATTTGCTATGTTTAATGTAATTACCCCACAAAACTCATTACATGTTGGACCCACAATTAAATATTAAGATATTCAATTGTTTTTACACTTACATTATGTGTTATGGGACCCTCATCACACAACCGACTATTTTCAAATTAATTTTTCGTCTTGCTACATTTAATGTGAATGGAATCTACATTTAATAAAAAAAGTTGCTCCAAATAAGTTCTTTTCCAACGTTTTCCCACTTGTGGACCTGTATATACAAACGTTGAGTTTGCCTGTAGTCTATATTACTTAATGTGGAACTTAAACATTGTTTTCATGTTGATCAGCTCGGTTCATTTGCAACCCTATTTGTAAGCTAAGGGGTACAATTAGATAAGTTAAGAGCCACACCTAAGCACATAATTTTAAAATACACTCTGGATACAACAGACAGCTCGAAACACAATTGTGGGTGAAGTTATGTTATGAAATTGTGAGCCAAACATTGCTATTTTCAAATAAGTTTTACATTTTCCTATCTTTAATGTGGTGGGATCTACATTTGAAAACAAGTTGCTTGAAAATAATTATGTAACTAGTTTCAATGAACACATAAGCGCGGTGTTTGAAAATAATTATTTTTTTCGCAATGTTAAATGTAAATTGCCCCACAAAACTCATTACATGTGAGACCCACAAATAAATATTAAGGTATTCAATTGATTTTACACTTACATTATGTCTTATGAGACCCTCATCACACAACCAACCCTTTTCAAATTAATTTTTCATCTTGCTACCTTTAATGTAAATGTGATCTACATTTAATAAAAAAGCTGCTCCAAATGACTTCTTTTCCAACGTTTTCCAAAGCGTGGAGCCATATATATACAAATGTTAAGATTGTTTGTAATCTATATTACTTAATGTTGAGATTATTTGAAATTGTGCGCACAACATTTCTATTGTCATATAACTTTTATATTTTCCTATTTTTAATGTGATGGGATGTACATTTTAAAAATATTTTCCTGAAGATAATTATGTAATTAGTTTTAATAAAAGCACAAGAAGGGTGTTTGAAAAAAAATTATTTTTATTCACTACATTTAATGTAATTTTCCCCACAAAACTGATTACATGTGGGACCCACAAAAAATGTTAAGGTATTCAATTGGCTTTATACTTATATTATGTCTTATGAGACTCTCATCACACAACCAATCCTTTTGAAATAAATTTTCTATCTTGTAACCTTTAATGTAAATGGAACCTTTATTTATATAAAAAGGCCGCTCCAATGACCTTTTTTCCAGCGCTTTCCCACGTGCGGACCCGCGTATATACAAATGTGGAGATTATTTGTAATGTGTATTATTTAATGTGAAACTTAAACATTGTTTTCATGTTCATCGAAAAATTAAAAAAATTTAAAAAAAAAACATTGTTTTCATCAGTAGTTTCTATGGGAAAAATAAGGGTATGTTTGGACAAAATTATTATTTTTTTAAGGACAACGGATATCATGAATTAGTCATTGGTCTCGACGATAAAAACCAAAAGAACGTCAAAATTAGGACAAAATTTGGAGAAATCTTGATAAGACGACCATAAAGACACTAAAAACCCACTTGTTATGTTATAATATATATATAAAAAAGAGCTAATATAGCTCAACAAACAAAATAAAACAAGACCCTGTACATTGCCCAACAAAATAAAGTAACCCTTTACTTATATAGGAATCTTAAAAAAAAAAAATTTGTTCACTATTTTTCCATTGCCATTCGAAAATTCTAGACCTGCTCTTGCTAATTGTGCGAGCTAATTTTTTGAGCAAATTATTTGGATTCATTTGAAAGGTAATTTCTTTAACATTTATGATAATTACTATAATGTTTGGCTATAGTCAAAATAAACTATAAATTGTTTGTGTCTATATTGTCCTTGGTAAGTATTCATAAAATGTCAAGGGTAGTTTTGCAATTTTGGCTTCCTTTCAATGATGCAAAATGATGCAAAAGCTACAAAATGAATTTCCATCAATCATCCATCCTACAATGATAAGTGGATAATGTGAATTGTAAACTTGAGGTTGCCAAACACCCCTCACATATGCTCCAATAGAAATTAAAAGAAATTAAAATTTGCAACTTTTTTGTCATCGCCCCCCGACCCCAAATTATGCTTTCTGTGTGAAAAATAAGTTTTACAAAGCAGACATAAAAAAATGGGAGAAAAAAAAAAAACAATACCTAATATTTCCAATACATAAAATTGCCCAAAATAAATTCCGCTAAAATAAACAAGCACCAAAAAAAAAAAAAAAGAAGAAGCTCCGGCTGCAGTGGCTAGATTTCCCAAACGACGGTGCATCACCACCATCAATCACTGGAACCGTTGCACGGGAAATGATTTCAGAATGGATTTTCGTATGGTACAAGAAAACTTAAATATGGTCTTTCATTCAAAACTCACTTCATCGTCGCTGCTCTTGTTTTTTTTTTTTTGTTCAATTAGATTCGCTTCTGAAAACCCTAATTTTCATCTCCCGAAAACTAGCTACAAATTTATAGGTGGCTACCAATCGGTTCGGCAGAGCTGATTTTGCTAAGATCTGCATCGAGCACACTTTTCACAATGCGGGTAAGCTTCACTCTATTTGAGAGTTTGGGTCTCATTGGTTATAGATACACAAGCTTGTATACTCATACGAGATTTTGTACTTTTGTACAATTTTTAGGTCTCAATAATAAAAAGACACCAACAACTATAGAATAAGAATTTTGCTCGCAAAGTAATTAGGACACTAGCCTAAATAAATTTGATTAATTTTGGACTTTTTTTAGCATGTAAAATAGTGATTAGGAAATTCAATATTCAATTGGTTTTGATATTGGAATAAAAAGTTCTGCAATGCTTTGTTTAATAATACGCACGTCTTGCATTTACATAATTACATTGATATTTTCCTATACATGTTGACCAAATATGATTTTGAAAAATCAAATTTGATTAGGAGTTCAAAAGAATCAAAACTAATCATTAAGGAAACACAAGTATGGGCTATGATTTCGGATAGCCCATCATCATGTCGTTTCGAGTAGCCCATCATCATGTTGTTTCGGGTTAACAAGTTGACACGAAATATTAAACTATTGTCTATGTCCTTGTTGACTTACACGAGTTTAACCCATATTTGTCCCATTTAATTTTTGTGTTGGCGGGTCGTGTCATATTCATGTTCGTGTCAAAAATTGGTATACCCAAACCCTCTAACTTCATGTCGTGTTAACGGGTCGTGTCCAGATTTCCCACCTCTATGGATTTATGCTTCTTTTAAAATCGTCGGGTCACCATCTTATTGTCAGTGTCCATTCTATTTATGTGACAATCTCAATAAGATTAGGCTTAATTATACACTTGCACCTTTAACTGTCAGTTGGAGATTTAATTTGCCAACTAATTATCGCAAATGTCAATAAATATACATTTGCGTCAGTGAGATTCTCATAATTTGAAAGACGATGCTTAAGGTGGAAGGAAACATTAATGAGATTCTTTTGAACTTCTTGCTATAAATTCTTTCGGTAACCTCTGCTTCAGTCGATGCCAATCCTTTCCTTTCTCATCCATAAGGTCATTCTCTTTATCGAAAACCTCTACTTCAGTCGACGCCAATCTTTTTTTTTTCTCATCCATAAGGTCATTCTCTCCAATCTCTTGATCGGAAACCTCTGCTTCAGTCCACGCCAATCCTTTTTTTTCTCATCCATACAACTATTCTTCTTGAGATTTTTCATGGCACCGAAAAGGACTTTGGGTCGCCGAAAGATTGAAATGAGGTTGATTGAGTCAAAACAGGCTCGTCAAGTTACCTTCTCCAAGCGCCGATTTGGCCTCTTCAAGAAGGCAAGCGAGCTGTGTACCTTGACTGGTTGTGAGATTGCTCTCGTTGTCTTTTCACCTAGTGGAAAACCCTTTTCATTTGGCCATCGTTGTGTGAACATTATAATTCGAAGGTTTCTTTGTGATAACCCCATGGAAAGTGCTCCTAATCAGGATCCTCATGGATCTATTTGTTCAACTCTCAACCAACAGTACACTGAATTGTGTGCACAACTCGAAGCAGAGAAACGCCGATCTAGGGAACTTGGCTTACTAGGCGAAGAGTGCCAGAAGCCTGACTGGTTTGATGCCCCTGTTACTGAGCTTAGCTTGGATCAGCTAATGGAATCCAAGAGACGTATGGAAGAACTGAGGGATAAAATTGCCGAGAGGGTCAATGAACTTTCGCTTGTGGGATCTGCTCTGGCGTTGGCTCCATCAAATGGTGCTAGAGATATTGATCTCAATGTTATACCAGAGGAGATCTAAGCTTCATTTGTCATCCATACCGGCTCGCTAGCATATATGGCTGGTTCCGAATAAAGCAGTTGGGAAGGGTTTGACCTAGCTGTTGATTTCTATTAGTAGTTTATATTTATGTAGCATATGGCTAGTTGGTCTCTTGGTTCTCCAATCTGATCAGCTATCATTTCTTTCCTGTTGGGTTGTTGGTTATAGATATCCCGAGGTCCCCTAGGTGTTCATCTATAAGTCTGCAGGTCCTAATTCAATGAAAAACGCTTTCCTTTTCAAATGCTATTTAATTTGACAATGTATTACTCTCTGATTTCATTGTGTCCCTTATCGTACTCATTGAATGATGTCGTTGAATAGGGTTTCTTCTTTCCATTAGGAAAATGTTTTCCTATCTTTATAATGTTGTTGTATTGGAAAGTGCTTGTGTGCATGTTAAATTGTTAAAAAATCTATTGCCTACGGAAATCAAGATACTTGATACCCCACCACTTGACCTTGACTCATCGACACTGTGTTTACCTAACACGTCAGAGTTTATTTAAGTTACAATAAATAACATTACCAATGAGTACGTGAAGTGAAAGAAGATGTTATCATTTTTATCTTTATCATGTACATAATTATACTGATGTTTGTTTAACTTCTATTTGCTTGCATTCATGGCATGCAATTATGGATACCATGCTTGTACTGAAATATTGCCAATCAAAGACATGTAACTGGTCTTTGAAATACTCTTTCTATACAAGAAGCACTATTGTCATTTTGGGATAGTTACTGTATTCATTCATTTGGATGCTTATATACTATAGTAATGTAGTTCTTTTCTTGCAGTATCTTTTAAAAAAATGCATACTATTTGTAAGGATCCGTATTTTTAAATAATTTTTCTGGAAATAAAGTTGGGGAAATGTGAGGAATTGTTTGAAATGTTGGATTAATTAGTGATATGAGTGAGTTGGGACCTTATTGCATTACACAAGCCACTATAGGGACTTGGGGTGTAATTTATTTGGATTATATATGCGTGTGTTGTGTATGAGAAGAGAGAGACATAACCCCATCCCCTCCTCATCAGATGACCCACCTCTCTCTCTCTCTCTCTCTCTCTCTCTCTCTCTCTCTCTCTCTCTCTCTCTCTCTACCTCTTGCATCTTCTTCAACCTCACTCCAAATTTTACTCAAAAACCTCAAATTCCTTCAAGATCCACGCTCAAACTAGTCTCCTACGAGTATTTGGAAGCTTGGGTCATGTTTATTTCGCTCTGCAAGCTGGTATTTTGGTTGGAGCTCTTCGAAGAAAAGCTAGGGTTTGTTGGATTTTGAAGGTTTTGCTCAAAACCCCTTGAGGTCGGGGAATTTCTAACTCTTCTAAGTGTAAATGTAGTGTTTGTGTGTGTATAGACTCTTGATTGATAAACTTTCCTTTGTCTTGTTAGTTTCTTTGAGAAAAATCACTTTCTTGTCAAGTTGGAGTTGGAAACATGCCTTAGTCTTGCTCTCATGTGATCATCTTCTCAAATTGGTTGTTACATTATCCTAATCATGGCTTGGTTCAATGATCTTACTTGTGTTTGGAAGAAACCCACTATGAACCTCATTTTCTAGTCACCTTGTTTGGGTAAATGCTTGATTCATATTGGTTATTGATTCCTTACTTAAATCGGGTGTTTAATCATCTCTCTCTAGCCCATTGCATTGATATTTGGCTTTAGAATCATCAAAATGGGTGTCCTAGTGCAAACCCCCAAGATTCCCTTTTTGTGCAAATTTTCATGTACAGCTTGTGTATTGATACACCAGAAATAGTGTATTAATATTCTTACTCTCTGGATTCTGTAGTTTGTGTATCAATACATCAAAAAATGTGTATCAATACACTTGCTGTATGGAACTTCGCAACCTGGGTATTGATACACCCGAAATGGTGTATCAATACACTTATCCACTATTCTTTAATAACTTGTTCTCTTGTTCTTTAAACTTTCGGTCAGTCCAGAATTCTCCTTTAAAGTTAGAAACTTGTGATTGCTCTTAGATAAACTTGTCCTATAGTTGGTAGATGAACTTTATGTTGTTTCATTATTTGTTCGAAAAGTTTTTAGGACACAATGGTTGAAAGCACTTGTGGGACGCGTATGGACACATGAAATCTACAATGATACTAATGAGCATAAAATTAAGACGATGAGACATATGGACACCATAATGATACTAATGAGCATAAAATGAAATTTGCAATGTGGCAGTGATGACACGGAGCCCGATAGGGTATGCCCGGAGTGATACGGGGCCGATAGGGTATGCCCGGAGTGACACGGGGCCTTTATGATTTGCCTGGAGTGATATGGGGCCTTTATGGCATGCCCGGAGTATAACCTAAAGTTCTAAAGGAATGAGATGTGTATGCTAAATGTTTATGAGACGTATGGTGTGTCAGATATTTATCGGGTATGATGGATGATAGAAAAGGGAATCTAGTGACAAGGGGCCTTTTATGGCATGCCCGGAGTATAATATAATGTTTCAAAGGAATGAGAGGTATATGATAAACGTATAGGACATATATGGCGTGTCAGGGACGTGCCGAGTATGAGTTGGCTATAAGAGATAATAGTATATGGAAGCCAGTAACTCCTGAGTTGATTTTTAATCCTTTAACCATTAAATTTTCTTGAAACTTGTTGCATGATTTGTGTCTTCCTTGTCTATCACTCACTTGCATTTCATTGCATTTAGAATTGGTAGACTTTTCTCTACTGAGCTAGTGACCTCACCCTGATAATTTCAGGTACTCACCACAGAGCATAATATGGATTACTTGGAGTGTATGCATGCATCTCTTTTGAAAGCTTAACGGAGGACTTACTATATCTTTTTGCAACTTATATCATGAAAAGATGATTTGTAATTTAATCGAGTTTTCATCATTGACTTGGGTTGTAATAACAATGGTAATTCATGTATTTACTTTGGGCGTGGGAATCCCGTGAATTATCTTGTGTATAACTTTGACCTTGTGAATTAAGCTTGGATTTTGACCAAGACTTTGGATCTCATTGACTTTCCACGTGGATTTATATTACTTTTACCTTTAAAATTCGAGGGCGTTACACTATTGGGTTGGTTGAACCTAAATTCAAAGGGTTCATGTGCAAAAGCTGGAGATAAAAAAAAAAGCAAAAAAATTTGACATAGTTTTTATTCTTCATTTAATCGGGAGTTTAGGAAAGCATTAGTTGTATGATATATATTCCGAAGAAACCTCATATAGCCTTAAGTTTTTCTTTTTAAGTTAATTCATTATCAACAAGAAAATCATATAGGTTATGGGGCATGCCTCATACACCAAGGCTTCATTTGGTTCGATATAAAACTTTAAAATTATCTTGTGGAAAATAATCTTTTTCATTTTTATTTTCATGTGTTTGATTGATACTTTGAAAATAATTTTGCTCGACATTTTTCCAATCTTTTGAAAAGAAATTTCAGTTCAACTAAAGCAAATTTTTACAGAAATACAGCCACAAATAGATACAAGCACAGTAGCACATTGATATGCATGCCCATACATGTATACATATATACACATGTACCTACATGTACGGAGGGGGAGAGGAATTTTTGTGTATATGGGGATTTTTTTCTCATATGAATGTAGGAAGAGAGTAATAATGATGAGAGAAAAGGGAGGCTAGGGCGTGGCTTGGAGGGATGGAATGACGGGACGCTTCCAAAATTGACGACTTATTGATGTTTTGAGAGGAAAACAATTTTGCTCATATGATGGAAAATATTTTACATGGAAAGCATTTTTTTACAATTTTGAGTAGTAGTAATAGGCTTAGTCATGGGGTGATTAACACCCCATGACTAATCACCCCATGACTCGGGTTTAATCCATCCATCTCATCAAAAAGTTTTCATTTCTTGTTTATCAAAGATTTAGGGTTTCATTTTATGTACCAAAGTTTGGATATGTTAATCCCTTTGATCCCACGTAGCCAAGGGTTTTACTATTTAGCATGTGGGATGCTTTGGGCGATGTCAACTTCATCATTTGCCAAATGAGCCGAAAAACCCTAATCTTTGTTAAACACATTTTCTAGTCAAATGGTTTTAAGCTCTAACTCTTCCGTTCAGGGGCATTTGACGATGCCCTGAGCCGGTTATCTAAGAGAGGACTGATTAACTCTAGTCATGGTCGTTAAAATCCCTTAGACTTAGCCTTAGTTTAATTAGGTTTTTTTTTTTTTTTTTTCCAATCTTGCGAGTCGTTCTTGAAGTCGAGAGAATATTACCAACCAAATCACAAATTCAGTTTGCCGCTTTAAGGCTAAAACCTCATTCGCGTATCAACCATCACGCACGGCGTATTCGGTTCCTGTGGATTCGACCCGGTCTTACCAGTTTTCATGCTACTGTCGGCCTAACCCTATGCGTAGGGAAACACTATCCACAACATAATCCAAGGTCGCAAGCGTCCCCACTTAAATTAGGGTACTCACCCAATGGGGATGTAGACACCCCAATTTTTGATAAACTTGTGCATCCCCAATGATGAAAAGAATGCGCTAAATGTACCTTGGAACGGATACTTGAGTCGGATGTATCAAAAGAGCCAAAAACCCCAAACCCACCTGAACCGTACGGCCCAAAACCTTGAACCGTACGGCACACATTTGACGCCGTACGGTGTTCCTTGTCCCATCAACAGGATTCCCGGCTTCCTCCAGCAGCTCAGAACGATGATGATATTCGCCCAATGATGATATTCCTCCAGCGGCTCACTCTCGCCTATAAAATCGGACAGGATAAAAAAAGAAAAGGGGGCTCGATCAGAGGATACCAAAAGGAGAAACCCAAATCCCTCCCGTACAAATCAGTTGAAAGTTTCCAGTAACATTCGTTACTCTCTTCAAAAACCCCCGTTGCTATACCTATATTCACTCACAACTATACACAAGCTCAGAAGTCCAGTATCCATCCCTCGTAATCATCCAATCTAATCCGTTCGGTCCTATTTCAAGGTATAACAATTTGCGTTCAAATCGCAACAATCTTCTGAGGGGAGTTTCCATCGGACTTGAGGGTTCCATAGCTCTTCCTCGAGGCCAAACGGAAACGTTTCAATAAGGCACAAGCCTCTCGGGTAAGCATCACGCGACATTATCCATTGTCGTGGGATGTCATCCCTAAAAATGAGGTACATTCCTTCATCAAAACCATTTTCCAAACTTTTATCAATAAGTAACATGATTTTTGCATAAAAACAGAGGCTGGTTTCAATCGGACAAAAATGAAAATTTTTGGAATTTACAACGCAGAAAGGCACCGTACGACATTCTAGATGCACCGTGCGGTGTGGTTTGATACGCCGTACGGTGTCACTGGAAAAATATTTTGGATGCTCTGTTTTCTTAAATCCGACGCTCTGTTTTTGGTAAAAACTAATGGGGTCAAATTACAGATGACCCCCCCTTAGTTCATATTTTTGCATTTATATCCCCTCTTGGCTGATTTTCTTGCGTTTATATACTTGATTGTGTGTTATTTGATACGTCATTGTTATTTATTCCTTCTAAGCATGTCATTGTTCGATATATTGCTTATGTGAAATAAAGTTTCTCGATAAAATCTTTCAAAGAATAATCCCACAAAGATTTAGTAAAGACCGGAAAACTCCGGACACACGGGGTGCATTTTTTTGAACAAAACCTTCCCCATGGGTAAGCTGGCTCCCGGATCCAAATCTCTATTATTCACAGATCAAACCATTTTTCAGTGGCATAAGAGTCATTTAGTTTTCTAAACGGTTTCTCGGGTTCCTAACATTTTTCAAAGATTAAACCCCGGGTGGCGACTCTAAATTTTTCCTTTTTCCCGGATCGCCCTTTTTCACAAACGCAACCAAAACAGGTGGACATGCCTGCCGAAACAGCGTCCACAGGGGATCGAACCCCAGACCTTGAAGAGTACTCCCAAAGCCTGGCATCCACCCAAACCACTAGGGCAACCCCTAGGTGTGTAAGACCATATACTTACTAAGAGCAGAGTCTCTAGCAGAAAACTGTTTATGAAATTTGTCAATCTGTACACAACATAGTCACAGGCCTCTCCAATAAGAGATGCAGGACCTCAAATCCCCTTCAATTGCAGGCTTGTAGCAGTCACAGCCCTTAGGTCCATGCTATTAGGCTTGAAGATTCTATGAAGCTAGCCAAATATAGTACACTGCAACATCTTAAGACAATCTATCTGACCAACCCATTATGCAAAGCTTTCCCTCCTTTTTGTACTTTAATTCGGTCCACTTTTTCATCTAGCGATAATACACAGATCTTTTTTCTCTGTTCCTTACCAGCATGTGCTTCCATACCTGGGGCTGAAAACGACATCAAAGAATAGGTGGCTGAGGCATTCACTCACCAACCCACAAACCACAATCATTAACCGGAATAATCTTCCATTGCTGAAGTCTATCCTTTGTCGATAATTTTCCTCAAATATCTAGCCACTGAATGAAGGCCACCTGGGCATATTACAAGGATACCAAACACTTTTGCGCATGGAACAGCAGGACGAATCTGTGTAAGGGGCCTAAGGGAGTGTTCAAGAGACCACGACCACCCAAACCTCAATGTAGAGCCGCCTCTGTAGACGGACAACGAGCAAAGTTGTGGCTACTTCAACCAATTAAAAGAATGGCTACTCCCTATTCAAAAGACGCATTCTTCATACCTTGTCTCTATTACTTACGTTTTTTCATCCATAATTTGAAAAACATCAATAACTACTTCCCAAGAATCTGCCAAATGACTGCGATATCAAAACCAACAGAAAAAAGCTGTGAAAGGCCTTTTAAAATGAAGCAATCACTCATTTAGCTTATTTTAAAGAAACAATAAGAAAGGGAAGGCAAGAGTATCGTATCAGCAGTACAAAAGTTGACGAAAAAAATTGCATGAGATAACAAGCCGAGCCCATAGGAAGATGTCTGTCGTTTATGTTGACCTCGATAATGCATAGACTAACAAAAAGCTAAATGGTACCCGAGTGGTCTACCAAGGATTCCAGCTGTCAGCTAACACGAGGTTTGTGTTCAACTTGGATTTGTTGGATTGAGGGAGCCTGTCGTTCACTAGGTGCATGGCACCGTGTCATGCACCCATCCGGCCATTCATTACGAAAATGCACGGCTCGGATCAAACCAACCCCATGTGAGAGCCATTGCTTGAATTTGATCCAAGCCATGTGTTTTCGCAACGGACGGCCAGATGGGGTCCATGACACCGTGCCAGGCACAGCAAGGACCCTTGTCCGGATTTGAAACCTTGAAGTGAGATATTGCTTCTCCAATCTTCAACAGTAACGAATCTTCCAGAAATCCCTATAAATAACAACTAAAAAAACTACAAAGAACGAAAAAAATAGATGAGAGAAGAGGGGCAAAAAGCTCCCTTATTAGAAACTTTTAAAAAAAAAACTCGGTCTTGGCTTCATCAACGAACAGCTCCGAAATTTGTCTCACCACCACCGCAGAGCAAAACTATTTGGCTAAACCCGGGAGAATTCCAGAATACACTAAACATCATTACCCTCCCTACCGCAACACATGGATACAATTGCACAAATACAACAATGTTACTTATTTTACCTACTGAAAAATGTGTTCTTCAAATTAGCTAGTCAAATTTTCACATGTCCGTTAGTATCATAGGAGTATATTTTTTTTCTCTTTCCTACTTTTTCTTTATCTTTTGTGATTTTGTTAGTAACAAAAAAAATTAATTCAATCGGCATCGATAAATGCTTTGATTTTCTATTGAACTGATTTTTTACAGGACAGGTTTTATCCTTAACGAAATGAACATACAAATGGACGTACCATTAACTTTGCTCTAATTTTAATTTAATATAGATAGTAAGATTCGTCATTAATCGAGGTACACGTAAGGTGATCGCTGAGGCATAAAAAATGTGAAATTTGAGGTGAGCTAGCTCCACATGCCGTGTACATTTTTGCGCACAAATCCATCGATACCGTAGTGTTACTGATGGAAAAAGATTAGGCGGCAAATCTTCCCATTTGAAGCTTCATGAAGAATTGGTTGACAGCCAGGTGGCTTGGCATTCACAAGACACGAACGCATCTTTTTTACGGGAAAGCCAGAATGGGAAGAATTGTGTGGAAGAGTCGACTAGATTGGGTTGGGGTAAATTCTTGAATAAGTAGTAAGCGTGCTGTCAATCAAAGAGAACAAAATGGCGACGGCTGTTTCAAGATATGCACTCCGGACGGCAACCCGCAGCAGTGGTGCACGGACCTTTGGTTCCAAGAGAAACTTTGCTTCCTCTGCCCATCGACGTCACGACGACGCCTGTAAGAATTCCTTCTCTCACTCCACATTTGTGTATGTATTTTTCTTTTTATAGCTCTTGGACGTCGTGTCAGTTTACATGCACCTCCACTAATTTCTGGACAATTGACAATCCGCTCTCGGGGCCATATATAGCCGGATCAGAGTCAGTTTGAAGTGAGCCCGATAAAAACCGGTATGAACTGGCCCCATAATTCCTTAATCTTTAAGTTTTTTTTTTTTTTGATAATCAAAACTTTATTAATCTTTGAAAACAAATTACAAAGATTAAAAGGGCCCGAGACTGAAAACGCCAAGGACCCTGAAGGGGAAATAACAGGGCAAAAGAAGGATGGCAAGAAGCCAACCAAACCACAGAAACAAAAAAACACCCAAAACGACCAAGACTCCTGAGCCAGAAAACGCAACAGAGAGGCCTCGAAAACACCCCGAAAACAGCAGCAGGAAAAAGAAAACACAAAGCACTCCGCCCTCAAAGCTCGCCACCAGAACCAAAAACCCCAAAAAAGCCGAAACCTCCAACCAACAAAACAAACGACACCGGGAACACCCAGAGAACTCCCACCAACAACAACAGCAAAATTAGAACTCCTCAGAAATGGAGGTACCATCCTCCAAATCATCAAAAGCTATAATTTCCTTTTCAGAAATTTCTACTCCCTGTGATTCTAAAAACTTCTTTATATTGTAACTCTCCCTTCCAAAGAATTTTATGCCACACAAAGCACCCAACTCCATATTCTTGCGGGCATCCTTGATTAATATCGAAATCCTCTTCCGATAGTCGCTACTAGCATCCTCATGAGACGATGGAATGGGCCCATCACAACTATCTTTCTTCAAGCCCAACTTTAAGGATTTTGATATCTTCCCTATTTGCTCCCGACTAGACGTTCTAGAAAAGATGGCTGCTTTCAACGGATTTTTAGTCCATACAGGATTCCTTCGATAACCTTTAATGGTCCGGGCTTTCTTTTTGCGGCGCTTGTAGTCTACATAATTAATAAGGGGGTCAGCAGAAACAAGATCAGCAGAAGTGGAGTCGTCATGACCGGAACACGTATAAGCCGCCCCGTCCTCGAAGATATTCCCATTAGCTTGATTAGCCTCCAAACAATTCTCCACATGGATTGATTTGTCTTCATAAAGAATATTGCCCAAAGGAGAGTCGGATTCCTCAACAAAGGAATTTGAGCTATCCACCACATTAAGGTTAGAAATCTGAGCTTGGTCACCCAAAATGGGAAGCTTAGTTTCCCCAACGAACGACTCCAAAACGTCAAAGCAAGACAAATGAGCAGAGTTTTCTATCAAAATATTAGAATCCAAATTATTGGTTCCACCTTCTAGCTTATCATCTCTGCCATCATCTTCGACCTTGTCACCTGCGGGATCAACCGAACTAAAAGAATTGACATCAGACTCATCCACAGCGCGCAACACCACAGAAGGGTTCGCCCTGCTCATGTTTTGCCCTTTCGTATCTACTGGACATTCGCAAATTGCTTTGATGAAGCTTGTAACACCCACTTGTTCTTCAACAACTCTGATAGGGAATAATTGACCATTGAACTCAAGATTAACAACATGATTAATGACTTCGAAGGACTTCGTAGATATCTTCACCTTGCCAACTGAGAAAGAAGATTTACTAGATGTTGATTCGTCTAAAGAAATTGTCTCACCCCACAATCTACCAATGCTGAAAAAAGTATTAGCATTCCACACATTTAAAGGAACCCCGTAGCAATTAAGCCAAACCTCCCGAGAGTATTCCGTAACAGGTTCAAGCTTCCATTGTTTAACTTCATCAAAAAAGTTCATAAGCCAGCACAAACCACCTCCTTCAAGCATAGAATTCATATCATCAATGGATTCAAAAGTAAGCAAGACAAAAGTACCTCCCATTGGTCTCAACTGAACATTCCAAACTCCTTCAGCAATAAAAGCCTCCCTTAGAGATTCAATTGACCTTTGAGACGGAAGTTTAGCTATAGCGCTCATAGATAGCCAAAGATCACCCTCATCCTGAACCTTAATAGAAGCTGTGGCGACAGAATTTTTCTTGCCAGCAACAATATCAGCAAAAGAAGGACTCTTGTCGTCAACAAACACTCTGCTCTTAGAGAATTTCGTTTGATAATCTGAAGCTACTTGTTTCCCACAACCAGCAGTAAAAGCAAGAGGTTTGTGCATGAAATTAGAAGAATTGCTGGCCTGAGAAAATCTAGCAAGGTTCACCTGGATTCGGAAATCTCTGATAAGAATCCCATGAAGATCCTGAACAGCATCGAGAGCCTCTGCCCGCGAACTAAATCTGACAAAGCCGAACTTAGTGTTGAAGCGAGAGCTGCGTTTATTAGGGATGAAGACGTCCACCACATCACCATAACTCCTGAAGATTTGACGAAGCCAAACCTCATCCATCTCATACGGAAGATTATCGACATAGACCGAGAACGAGACACTGATAGACCTCTGGAAAGAGTGATTACTGTCCCTCCGATCATTTGAAAGTCTTCTCTTGGAACCAAGAGTCCATTCGGCCAGCTGATTGGAATTCCTCGCCATGGAAACAACGGGTAGATGAAAAAAACCGCAGAAGGACGTATCTCCAACCCCAGAAATCAGAGATGGAATGGATCGAAAAAAGAGAGTCGTCTGAAAATGGCAGAGCAGACGATGAAGAGGAGGGGGAAAACGGAAGGTGAGGAAGGGAAAAAAATAGGAGGAAGGAAAGAAACGGCCGGCGACGGCCGCCGGAAAGGAGGCCAGAGACGGAAAGGGAAGCTAGGGTTTCATCAGGAAACCATATCGCCTAGAGAGAGAGAGGGAGTCTCCCAGTAGAAAAGTTCCTTCTCCATTTCCTTAATCTTTAAGTTAAGTCTTCACCGTTGAGCCAATCAGGGATGGATGTAGGATCCGAGGGTAAATTGAGCAAACATTATTTAAAATTTAGAACATGTGAAAAGGTAAAATCTATTTCTATTTCAGAACTAAAATGTAGAACCTAGCATTACATCTCTATGCAAAAGTAAGAACAGTTTTGATGATGTAAAATGCATCTATAATGGAATCAACATCGAAGCGCTGAGCAATGTATGAACATAGTCTAGTCTTCACCAATTTCATAGCTATAAATGCTAGCTTTGTTGTCGCAGTAGAACTTGATAATTTAACATGAATTAATCTGTCAACAAGGGGTAAATGTTTGACTTTTTTGTTTTCGCAAATGCTTGGCACAACTCAGAAATTGTGGACAAATTTTGAAACTCCGAATGTTCAAAACATCAAGCCCAAAATTTGTAACTGAAAATTCAAATGTAGCTTTTCTTGCTCAGAGAACATGACAAACCCAGAGCAACTTGAATGTTTGATTTCTAATCCGCGTTCAAAGGTTGTATATTAAAGTTGCAATCAGTATCCACTTGCTAGCTAGGTAAACAGGTTAAAAGTCTGACTTGCCATCTCTACTCCAATAGCAATAAGATATTTATTGATGTTTTTAAGAGAAAAAAGTTAGAATGATATACATTAAATTTTCAAACAATCTTTAGATGGGTGGGTAATAGATTTTTTTTAAAAAAAAATTGGGCGGGAGAACCTTTGTATTGATAATTTTTTTTGAAAAAATATTACTACAATTATAAGAAAAATTTGAAACTTGAGCAGGGCGGTCGCTGGGGCTCATCCATCGATGCGTCTGGCCTTCAAGCCAATTCAACCCCTGGTTTTATCTGATCATGATTTAGATGAGATAGCAGTGGTCAATGGTATACCTAGCTTGTGGTTAAGAGCATCTTGGGACTTTACCCGTACCTGATATGAACCACTTCACTATCCTATCTGCAATATAAGGATGAATTTTGAATAAAAACTTCATTAATAGTATAGGGTTGCACGTATGATTTCCAAAGTTTTCTTGTGTCGCTTAATCTCTAATATCCTATTTTAACAATAAGCTTTGGATATTGTGAAACCTAGGTAAGTTAGACTGCGTGTTCAGATGGTTGGATGTATTTTTATGTGACGTGTGTGCTATGAAATTATATGATCTTGGGGAGGCCAGTATCAGACTATTTTAAAAATTCACTATTTATGGTTTCCAAATACTTAACAAAATATTACTATCCTGTTTGAGTTTATCTAGACTTGTGGGTGATGGTCTTCCGTTGCCAACCCTAATTTTTCGCTCTCAGTTGGGATGAGACGAGGAAGGGATAGTGAACTGAAGCGCAAAAAACTATAATACTTGATAGGGGTTGAAAAAAAAAAAAGAAATAGGAGTAGTCTTTTAGGGGAAAATGTGTATAAAAATTGCATGACAGCTTGTCTATTCCCGTTATGATAGTAGTATGTATATTCTGAATGTGTATTGCAAGAGTTAAATGAAGTTACACTTACATATTTTTTAGCACAGAATACGTACTACATTTTTTTAAACAATTCAACCTTGTCTGGGAAAATAAAAAAAAAACCTACTAATGTACTATTTGGACTCGGGATAACGCAAGTATAACTTTAAGCATGTCCAAGGGTGGTATCAAACTTTTTTTTTTTTATCTGAAGGGAGTTATCAAACTTTCTATACTATTTTGGTGTAGCTCTCTGTTTTCAACTTTGAAGAAAAGTAAAGCACTCTTCAAATTGCCAGCTCAACAAATTTTATGCTTATTATTGGTGACTTGTTGATTTCTTGGGCAAAGTGCGTCTTTTAGAGTAAACAAACTGATAAAAACATTAAAAATCTGAAGGGATCCCTTGGAGTGCTCAACTCTCCAACTTGCCACATTGGGTTGTCAAAGACTCAAAGTATGTATTTGACGTAAAATTTTGCTTTTTCCCTTGGCGATGCTTATGTATGATAGTCATATGCGGGGCAGAGGACTCAAAACCTTGTATTTTCCCAAAATGTGAAGAAACATCAATTCTAATGATGTCCACTTAAATGTCATCTTTGTAGATGCTTATGAAGTTAAATTCATACGTAAACAACAATATATTGACTAAGTGACAACATAATACAGGCAATACCTGAACCAAGTCGAGGTGCGCGCAAGCTGTCCTGAACATCTAATTATCAAAAAGCAAAAAGTTACCCGAACTAAGTGAAAATGACCAACTCTTAACGGTAGTGCAGTGGAGTTGGAGTTTATTTTGATTCCAAAATCAGAATGCTACAACTTTTGTTGGACCAATGTAGTTAAAATCCAATTACTCATGATATATTTTTTGGATTAAGGCATGGGAAGCAAGTTGAATCTCTAAGGTCGGGAATATATAACCTGCCTACAGCCTACACATTTCATTTTGTTGTTCACGTATGCCTACGTCAATGCACATGGCACTTTGCAAATATCAATCGTACAATACACATGATCTCGTATGAAATTTTGACTACCGCATCCAATGTGATGAGTCCATCATTGTATTGCATCATCTTATGGTATCTCGATGTCAATTTTTATTTGTGTTATGGAAACTTAAAAGTGTACAGATAGATTCCAATATCTCTTGAATTTTCAATTTTCCCTTCTCCTCTCTGGTGTGATGGAGGAAACGAGGTCTGATTGTTCAATTTGATTGATGGTTTGTTCATGCTCAGATGAAGCTGAAAAATGGGAGAAGATCACTTACGCTGGCATTTTCACATGCACTGTCTTGGCAATCTACAACCTTTCAAAGCCCCATCGCCATTATGAAGAGCCTCCTGTATGCTTTCTTTTGGCCCATCCAAATTTCTATAATTCGCGCTTGTCCTCTTTCTATATTCTAATCTCTAAGCGCTGTCATGCCTAATCAGACACCAGGGTATTTTTTTCGTTTACTTCTTTTACGGGCTATGTTAAATCTTATCAAAAGCGTGTAAATCATACAAGACTTACATAATGAAGCGCAGCGGAATATTTAAGCTTTCGGAGATCGACGAACCGAGACCCGCTCTACAAGCACAATCCGTAACCACGAACAAGAACCCGAACACAGTCTTCAATCCTCGTCGCGTAGAGAAGACTACCAGAGCCTACTCTTACTATCCACACCGCAAATCCTAGGGTTGTAGATGGAAACCCTAGAGAGAGAAGATATTGATGGGAGAATATTTTTCGGGAGAAGGAGAGAACTAGAACTCTGATTATTTTCTTGTGTGTCCATCTCATGTATCTGCAGGACTATATTTGTAGACAAATTAAGTCCTAGAGTTTAAACTCGCTTTAAACTCTCCTAACAGATAGAGATAAGAGTCTATCTCTTATCATCCTTCTAACTAACCCAATCACTTGACCCATGTGGATGATCCGTGTGTAATGGGTCCGGTTGAACCGACCCATTACACACGGATCATCCCCACGACCCAAGAGATGTGGGATCAGCTGAAAATTGCTTTTGGTGGCACAACAGCAACTAGGTTGCCCGCGTTGACAATGAAGTTCGACAGTTATACAATGAACCCCCAACATTCCGTGCCTGAACATTTGAGGGTTATGTCGGCTATGATACGCGACCTTAGGGCTGCTGGTAATGTTCTAACTGATGAGCAGCAAATTCTCGCTTTGCTTAGGTCCTTGCCTGATAAACCATGGGAGCATTTCAAGCTCACAATGACGCACAATGAAATGGTTAAAACCTTTAGTGATTTGGCACGTCATCTTGAGCTTGAAGCCGAGCGCCAAGAAGCAAGGCGAGGCAGTGAGGCTTTCGTGGTTCAACCTAGCCAGCGCAAGACAAATGGGTCTAAGCGCAAAAGGCAAGGTGGGAAGGCTAAGCAGGCACAAGCTGGAGATAATGCGCCAAAAGAACGTGTTAAGCGCCGCAGAGGCAAGAGAGGAGGCAAAAAGGATAAATCCAAAGTGACTTGCTACAACTGTCAGAAGAATGGACACTTCGCTCGTGAGTGCACTGAGCAGAAGGTACCATCTTACTTTAAATCTCGCACAGATTGCTTAGTTTGCTCTCATGTATTGATTGCTCATACTAATCCTAATTGGATTGTGGATACAGGAGCAACAAAACATGTAGCACGAGATCGAGGAGGATTTATCGAGTATCGCCGGATTCCTGCTGGCAGCCAGAGTGTCTTTATGGGGAATAGTTCAGCCGAGGATGTGCTAGGAGTTGGCACTTATCAGCTGAAGCTGCGAAGTGGTCGCACACTTACTCTCTATGACGTACTTTATGCGCCTGGAGTTCGACGCAACTTGATATCAGTAGTAGCTTTAGTCGACTTAGGTTTTTCCTTTAATTTCAGTAGAGATGGTTTTTCTATCTACCTAGATAATAAGCCGTTTGGGCATGGATTTATTTCTGGTGGTTTCTATGTTTTGGATTTGGATGTTTTGGATAATACATTTATGGCTTTTCATGATGATGTTGTTTCTAGTTCTGTGAAATGGCATGCCAGGTTAGGCCATATTGGGCAAGATAGGATGACTAGGTTAGCTTGAGAAGGCCTTCTAGGCCCACTCGCTAAAGTCAACCTACCAGTATGTGAGCCTTGCATGGCAGGAATAGCAATAAGAAAACCATTTGGTAAGGCAGTGAGAGCTACAAGTCCACTAGAGCTAGTACATTCAGATATTTGTGGACCCATGAATGTGAGGGCACGACATGGGGGTACCTACTTTATCACATTTATTGATGATTATTCGCGATATGGATATGTATATTTGATTTCTCATAAATCGGAAGCATTAGATTGCTTCATTCGATATGTTAAAGAAGTTGAGAATCAAATAGAAAGAACCCTAAAAGTTCTAAGGACAAATCGTGGACGCGAATACTTATCTGAGCAATTTAAAGGGCTCTGTGAGGATAAAGGTATCCAAAGACAGCTAATGATTCCTGGGACTCTGCAACAAAATGGTGTTGCAGAGAGAAGGAATCGTACGCTGTTAGATATGGTTAGGTCGATGATGGCGCAAGCTAATCTTCCCATTAGTTTTTGGGGAGATGCATTATTAAGTGCGGCTTACATCCTTAACCGTGTGCCGAGCAAATCAGTCACTTCTACACCATATGAGCTGTGGACAGGTAGGAAGCCAGTCCTTGACCATTTGAGGCCCTGGGGGTCAGCAGGTTATGTGTGCATTCCTTCTCAGCAACTTGGAAAATTAGATCCGAGAGGCAAAAAGGGTATCTTTATAAGGTATCCTGAACATTCCAAAGGGTATGTTATGATATGCGAACAACCTGATGGTGGATTGACTGAGATTGAGTCCTGAGATGTGAATTTCATTGAACATGAGTTTCCAAGCAGAGGTGATGTGAGGGGGGATCTTAATCTTTATGAGATGTCTGAGTCTGAGGAAGTTACACCTATTCTTAGCGAGAGTGGGGATATAGATCTTCATCCTATGGTCGCCGAGAACAGTGGGAGTAACTTGCCACCTAGTGGGAGTACTCCACTAGAGACTACTGATTCCCGAGATCCTCCACAACGTAGGAGCGAACGTGGAAATATACCCCGTCGTCGTTTTGAGATTGAAGGGGAATCTTTCATGTGTGCTCCTCAAGAGGAAGATGAGCCAAGTTCATACAATGAGGCTTTATCTTCACCTACTTGTAAAGAATGGTTAGCTGCTATGGAGGATGAGATTGGTTCTATGGAAAAAAATCAGGTGTGGGAGTTGGCATTTGTTTTCACTACATTCGAGATGTGGTTGCGCAAGGAGAGGTGGTCCTAAAGCATATATCCACGACCAGTATGGTGGCTGATCCTTTGACCAAGTCTATAGCGAGGGATGTCTTTCAGACACATGTTAGTAGTCTGGGACTTCGTAAGATTTGAGTTGTGCTTTATTGAGACACTTTTTTTTTGGATATTTATTGTTAATGCATTGATTTTTATATTCTAATTGGTTGTGATTATAAAATCAAGTTGCGTTTAAGTTAAGCACTTACAATGTTAATTATGTGTCCTAAGGCAAAGGGTTGACCATCTCACACGGTAACCCGCCTCGGCGCCGATGGACGAGCGAGATGAGACATAACTCTTTAAAGATGATGAGTTTAAGGTGTTGTCGCCTTGGTTGGGCCAAGATGAGGTCACTATTGACCGAACATAGATTCTCTATTGCCTTTGCTTGAGCCAGATGAAGACCTAAAGAGGCGCATTGTCTGCGACAAGTTTGAGAGTCTCAAGTCAGGCGCTTTTAGTAGCGACTGGACTTATATCTGTACGGTGTTTTTGGAGTGACACAATCTTTATAGATACTCCACCGTAGCATGTGAACATACCACATGTGCTATTGTCGACCATACTTAGAGGAGTGATAAATGGATCCCTTTCCTATCACGGTGTGAGCTCTAAATGTCATTATATGACTACTCGTTGCCCTTACTTGACTTGAGACTATGTCATGAAGTAGAGACTTTGTGTTGCTACTCTAGCTTGACTACCTAAGACCACGAAATGTCAGGGTCCCATGGAGCATGACTGGGAAAGCAACAAGGTTAAAATGAATTGACATGAGAGCTCGAGGAAGACTTTCTGGTATCACATTTGTTTGTGCGGTTGGTTGTGCTTTGTGCCGGCACAAGTTTGTATATTTTTATCTACTCTATAATAGTAAAATAAAAGTAATTTCGAAATTTGAAGCACACCAACGCAAGGGGGTTGAGCATAGCTCTGAGCTGGGACTCAAGAGGGATTGGAGATGCTCAATCCAATGTGGCTAGATATGTCTAGGGAAATGACGAGATTTTTTGGAGTGATGTACCATGTTAGTTTGATGGAAGCTTAATATGGTACTCCTACCTAGCTTATTTTTCTCGTCGGTCGCACGCCTCATTTCCTTGTATGAGGAGAGAATTGATAAGATTGATAAGGATGAGATATTTGAGCCCAATGTGTATAAGTGGGAGATGTTAGTATTTATGGGTCGGTTCAACCGGACCCATTACACACGGATCATCCACATGGGTCAAGTGATTGGGTTAGTTAGAAGGATGATAAGAGATAGACTCTTATCTCTATCTGTTAGGAGAGTTTAAAGCGAGTTTAAACTCTAGGACTTAATTTGTCTACAAATATAGTCCTACAGATACATGAGATGGACACACAAGAAAATAATCAGAGTTCTAGTTCTCTCCTTCTCCCGAAAAATATTCTCCCATCAATATCTTCTCTCTCTAGGGTTTCCATCTACAACCCTAGGATTTGCGGTGTGGATAGTAAGAGTAGGCTCTGGTAGTCTTCTCTACGCGACGAGGATTGAAGACTGTGTTCGGGTTCTTGTTCGTGGTTACGGATTGTGCTTGTAGAGCGGGTCTCGGTTCGCCGATCTCCGAAAGCTTAAATATTCCGCTGCGCTTCATTATGTAAGTCTTGTATGCTTTACACGCTTTCGATAAGATTTAACATTGGTATCAGAGCTATTATGGCTCGCACTCGCATGATCGCCTATGTTTTTTTTTTTTTTTTTTTCCATCTGCGGTTCGTTTGATATTCTTTTGATAACAAAAAAAAATAAAATAATGGGATGCAGTAGTGAGATAAATCAATCCGGTCTTGCCACTTGAATCGGTGTTGTGTGATAATTAATCAAGCGTTAGATTATTTAAAATTAATTTGGTTTCGTGTGCCCCTAAGTGCTATGGCACCGGACAGAGCACTGGTGTGCTCCCTTTTTAATTGCACCGATTTGTTTTGCTCGAAATTGGTCGACTGCCATGTGGTTTTGATCCACATTAAAGAGTTACATTTGTGTTTCTCTTTATATGTGGCTTGTGTGCTTTTTTTAATGAATAAAACGTTTTCCAACAATTAGAGTTTGGGATCTGTTTGGTTTCAAAGAAGAAAAATAGATACGGTTCTGTTTTCTACTAAAATTTTTTTTTTGAAAAAGCAGTTTATTTTGAACAAACTTGATGTGTTCATGTTGGGTTAAACCACTGTAGAGGCTTATCAATAGTCAATAGATAAAAAGTGTGGCTACGGCAACTAAAACTATGGATCGAACCACCCCAAATATTTGTGATTTGGTGAAACCGAGATGGCAGATCGTGATAGGGATTTATATCCTACTGCATCTATTTTTTTAAAATAAAAAAAATGGATGCAATGGTGAGAAAATAAATCAGAAGTGGTCGTGTGTTTGGTCTCGTGTTGTGATTATCCATATAATCCCATCGGATAATCACGAGAAACCGATTATGAGTGCGCCGATTTATGAGCGGCATGGCACCGTACACGGTAGAGCAGTGGTGTGCTCATAATCAATGGCTTTGATATTGGGAGGGAAATAATTGGGTCCATTCAATAGTTATGTTAGTCTGTTGAGCGCGCCACCTTTGGGCAGCAAATCACCGAACATGGTCAGAGCACTATTATGCTCCTATTCATGGACTATTTTATCACTTTAGTCTTCTGCCAAGTTGAGTTTTGACCAATAGTATTGTTTTCCCATGTGGCTACAGAGTCCTTCAAACTTCAAAGAACAAAACATTTTTTTTTTTTTTTGGTAATTAGAACAAAACGTTTTTATCAGAACAAGTTGGACTTTATTATTTACCCAAAAAAAAGTAGGACTCTGTTGGACTATGTTTAGTTTGAAAACATAATTGTTAAAAGTTCTGTTCTCTTGTACGCGTATAAAAAAAATGTTATGGTACGTTTTTCTTTTCTGAACAGGTTGGGTTGAAAGACTATTGGTCATTTTTTATAAAAAAAAAAAAATTTGGCAATTGCGATAATTTTTTGACCGAGCCACCCAATATTGATTTGATAAAACCGTGCAAGCAGACCGTGTGATTATTTATGTTCTCATCTTTTGATTGATATAATTAGAAGTTATTTCCTGTTGCATCCGGTTGGAAAATATAAAGTAACATAATTCAGTTTATGATCTATTGATTGTTTATTGCTGCGTTACGGCGCAAATAATTGGACCCTAGATTATTTGGACTTGCATCCGTCTTCCTAGTGGGGTTCATTGTATAACTGTCGAACTTCATTGTCAACGCGGGCAACCTAGTTGCTGTTGTGCCACCAAAAGCAATTTTCAGCTGATCCCACATCTCTTGGGCCGTGGGGATAATCCGTGTGTAATGGGTCCGGTTGAACCGACCCATAAATACTAACAGGCTAAGTTAGAGGTGTTGTGTCATTGGATTAGTTCGTGAATTTACATTCCTAACTAGTGAGATATCTAAATGCAGCCATACCCGTATCTTCGCAGTCGCCAAAAGGACGTCCCTCCAGCTCCGGGCTATGTTCCTTTTTACCTAACAAAAATTTGATCATTTTGTTGTTTTAACCTTTTCAATGTGACTCTTACGGAGTTTGTTTCCTGTTCAGAATCTTGTTTTGCTGGGTTATTTAGGTGTGTTGCTAAATTTGAGACATCGGTTCACAATGTGGTGTTTGTTTCTTTATTATCTTGGATAGATAATAGATTGCATGGAATAGTAACCTGTGATTAGAGGTCAAAAATGATATTGCTCAAGATGATCACTTATTCTGAATTTGTTACCCTTTTCAGAAGAAAACAAAGAATTTGCTTACCTCTCTATCATTGCGTAAATATTGGTGGGTAGAAGTGTGTATATTGGTGGGTAGAAGTGTGTTAATCATCTTATAGTAGTTGGTTTCAGAATTTAGGATGAAGGCGCATATAAGTGTGTATATTGGTGGGTTTTTTTTAGCACCAATACTACCGGCGAGTTGGGGCTATGATTTCTCAGAATCCCGGACTCATTCTCCTAATTGGTTTGTCATATCCTCCTCCCTCCTCTTCCTTTGAGTTGTACAGAGTGTCGAGTGACCCTACGTTGGACCTAAACTATTTAGTAAAATTCCTCTTTGGTGGGCAAATGAATGAGCCACAAATACACAATTAGCTCACATAAATCTGAATCTAAACCTATGTATTAAGCCCAACTGGTTGCATGTTGCGTTTCCAGTGGTGGTTGGATATCTGCCTAGTGTTAGTTACATTCTTGGTGTATCAGTTCCTCTGTAGTGGCATACGGACGATATTTCAATCGTAAGCATTTTTATTTTTCTCTCTTCTTTTTTAAATTGTTGACAAGCATCTTAATGGTAGACCCACAGTGACCACGCTTTAAAGAAATCCCAGCCTGAAGCCTAACATAACGCTTCAATATGTTGAATTTTCTCTCATTTGCAGTACCTGATGGTCTTTCGGAAAGGAAGCTTTATTGATCCTTGAGGGCCCAAATCTTGCAGAGGTATCTAATGTTTGTACAGTTACCGTGTTCTCTTAGGAATTTTTTGTTGTGAAACCAACGATTTGGGCTGTACAGGTTGTCAATCCTACCTCTGTTTCTTGCTTAACATATCCTGTTTGCTTGTAAATAAGCTGTTATGAACCAAGAATAATGCTTTCTAATTTCTATTTATCGGTCTCGAAATTTTTTATTTGTAAACGTTCCTACTTTCTATTTATCAGTCGCAATTTCTTAAGGTATTCTCCATTTGCCTATATGTCCATCTTATAGGCTTCAATTCCTTAGATGTGTATAATGTCAAACTTTCAAGGGTATTCAAATATGGTTTTTTCTAGAAGCTTGATTTTGACGCGACAGTTGAAATAAGAAAACGTGGGTACTTGACCTGATGGTTGCGTTGCTACACTTGGGTGCAGAGAGGTTTTGGATGCAAATCCTATGAACAGGATATTGATAACCTGTTGCTCATGGGTTGGATTGGTTCTGGTAGTGTGCAATTTTTTTCTTACACATGGCAAAAAAAAGGGTTGAAATAAATCCAAGCTCTGTTCTGTTATAGGTGATGAGGAAATTGTGTGTTTGTGCTTATGATCCGGAGAAGCTTAAGGAGTCATATTTTTGTCACAACGGGGGAGGGTGGTGGGCATGGTTCGGAGTGATAACACTTGACATGATGTAAAGAGAGTTGTTGAACTTGAAAGAAGAGTTTTTGTGGACAAACTCATGAATCTGAAATGTGGACAGCCCAAATGCAGTCGAATGGCAGATCCTAGAATAATTAGCTAACACACCTGACAAATCCAGAATCAGATGTCAAAGATTCGTAAAATGAGACCATAACAGATAGACTTAAACATTATGTGCTTTTGTATTGCAAAGTAAAAAGATAACTAGTGATGCTTTGCTAAGATATCAGAATCAAGTTGGTATGGAAAGAACGGTTCCTTTTGACAAGAGGAAAAGGCAGACTGTACCATTACAAGATAGTTGAAAAAATCAAGCACAACAAAGTACCAAATTAATATTGGAGTCCCTTGCTAATCTCAAATATGGAAATCGACAATCTAACAGTGCACCAACCATCGAGCTGCGTTTTAAAGAAGTCATTTCCCTTCGTTTTCGTCTTCCTCTTCCTCTTCCTCCTGATGAAAATGCCACTTATGCTTTTGGAGTTGTACAGGAGCCGGACACTCCCTTACATGCACCCCTGCTTACGATACCCATTAAACATCATAAGAGGGCAGTAGCCATTTGACTGTCCCAACATTTTTCGCGGTCAAAATTTTTTACTGTACCTGTTTACGCGCACCTCAACTAAATCTTCGGTGATAAATTTTACTGTACACTAGAGAGGGTCATTTGTGGACAGTAGCGGGTGCTAAATACGTGGGAAGATGAGTAAAAACAATGTGGTAGTTTTAGCCTTCAAGATAACAAATATGGTTAGTGTAAGTTGGCGAAACTTTACATGAAACAAAGATCGACTCAACAAACAGAAATAGGAAAAGAGGGTGAGGAAATTACAATCAAATGCAGAATTATTAGAAACACGAAATTAGATCTCCCTAAATTTGTGTTGATGAACATAGAACCTACAAATATCTCATAACTAGAATGGATGCAGTGCCAAATTTCTGCTCGGCAAATGCAAACCTGAATAACATAAAAATGTAGAACAATAGCTCAAAAATGGATTTAACAAATGTAATACTGCAAAAAACACAAAAAACCTGAGTTCCCCAACTGAACTTTTTCTAACATTGGGACTCCATATCTTTCACACTAGTGTAGTGACTTGGAGCAAGGAGCAGTAAGCGACAAAGGCTATGCCCCATGCAATGACAAATAAAGATATCATAGGGCGTAAAGACATTAACCAAAAACAATAACCTCAAAACCTACAAGTGGCCACCATCTGGTTATGCAAACTAGCTAGGAGCAATCTCATACATGACTTCACTTTGCAACAACATCACCGCTGTCAGTTCCTTCGGTTTTCATCTCCGGTAAGGTTCCCAGGTCTGTGCGAGCGTCTTTCTCATCTTGTGGGATTGAAGAATCTGCAGAGTCGACTGGATCTTGCTGAGTGCTACCAGCATTGTCTTCTGTTTTAGATGATTCAGAATTATTAACTGATTCATTTTGCTTATCATCCCCACTTTCGTTATCGCTAGAGGTTTTACCCTTGTCTTCTGCTCCTACTCCAGAATTAGAATTGGAATCCATTTCCTGATCAGTGTTATCATTCCCATTTGTTTCTGTTCCTGCGGATGTACTGGAATGACCATTCTGATCACTGAAGGCAACATTCCCATTTGTTTCTGTTCCTGCGGATGTACTGGAATGACCATTCTGATCACTGAAGGCAACATTGTCAACATTATTTGAAGAAGCTGTTTGTTCTCTGCTTTCTCTATCTGTATCATGAGTTGAAACTGAGAATGAGTTTTCACTGGCATTTTCAGCAGTGGCGGAAGGAGTTGAATTTGAAGGAGTTGTTTCTGAAGGAGTTGAATTTGAATCGGACGTTTTGCTACTAGCAGCTTCATCTTTAGTCTCAGTTTGCTCCTCCAAAACAGTTTGTGAGCCATCTCCTTTAGAACCTGCATCGGTTGTGGTTTCACCTTGATGCTGAGTAAAATCGGATTCTCTGCTGACTCCATCTTCTTGAGCCAAACTGGAGTTTTCCCCACTGGATGCAATAGAGCCCTTGTCCTCTTGCTGGTGTTCATCAGTATTAGTTACTATGGTGTCATTGCCAATACCCTTATCGACCATTACATCTGAAGAATTATTCTTTTCAATTGTTTTACTCTCCTGCAAATCTGAGCCTGAATTGTTCTGATTTTCATTGCTCACCTCTGTTTTGTCGGTATTGTTCTCTGATTCGTTCTGCTCCTTGTTTTGTAACTGCTGCTCCTCATTGGAGTTAGTTTCCTTTAAATCTGAGCCCAAATCATTCTGGTTTTCAGTGCTTACGTCAGATTTATCGGTGGTGTTCTCCGATTCATTTTGTTCCTTGTTTTGTGACTGCTGTGACACATTTGAGTTCTCTAGACCCCTGTTCTCATTTGAATCCATATTTTGAGAATCCTTGACTTCTTCAATGGAAGAACCCTCCTCTATGTGATCTTCCCCTCCTGTTCCTTCCTTGATCCCATCATTAACCTGATCCTCCGATCGTCCCGAATTTTCAGTGTTCTCTTCCTTTTCAGCCTTTTCATTTTCCCTCTCCTTTCCATCAATGTCAACCGCCTCTTTGTTATCTTCCCTCTCTTTTTCTTCGCTTTCAGTCCCTCTGCTCTCTTCCTTATTTTCCCGTTGTTCATTTTCCTCTTTCGTTTCTTCACTTCCATTGTCCTTGCTCTCGCCTCTCTCTTCACTCTCCTTCTCTACACTTCCCGTCTCGTCTTTCACTTTTTCACTCTCCTCACCTTGCTTTTCTTTGCTCTCCTCAGTCTCTTCCTCTTTGATTTCCCTCCCTTCACTTTCATTCTGTTCATTCTGCTTTTCTTTGCTTTCTTCTGTCTCTTCATCCTTCATGTCCTTCTGCTCACCTTCCTCTCTTTTACCCCGGTCATTTTCTTCCTCTTTGCTTTCCTTCTCTGAGGTTTCCTCCCTTTTATCATTCCCGGTGCTCGTCTCTGTCTCCTTTTCTGTGTCCACAAAATTGCCTCTGTTCTCACTTTCATCTCCTAATTGATCCGGATTATGGTCATGCATTTCATCATTCGTGACTCCTTTTCCTTCAGTTTGACCCTCATCGATCTTGCTTTCTTCACCAAAATGTTTGTTTTCTCCATCTTCTTCTTTCTCTTTGTGCCTCTGATCCTGTATAGTTATTTCCTCTGCTTGAGAATCAAGGTCCTTCCTCCCTAACTTAAGAATATCATTCCCAACTTTCTCTGAGACTTTGGCACTTCTTTCCAATGATGCCTTCTTGTTGTTGGAGTGTTGGACTTGGTAAACCAACCATATGCAAACACCAATCAACAAGCTTATCTGCAAAACATGCTTTACCTTGAAACCTTTCGATCTCTGGTTCCTACGGGGTGACAGCTTAAACATGATGGATTTTCTTAATCTTTACGTCGTGCAAGAACAAAGAATCTCCAAGAAATGTTGACCTTTGCCAATTCTCCAACTTCTGTTCAAAAAGTAAACAAAAAAGAAGAGCATATGTGTTAAAGGAAGTCGAATACCTGAACATTTCTACCAACGCGTATTAAATAATCCAGAAGTAAAGGAAGAGAGAATAAAATCCAATTGCTGATTTACTGGTATATACATATATACATTATTTCCAATTCCATTGATGATCTTGACAAGTAATAATGAATTAATGTAACAGACAGAAACCACAAAGCGCCACAGTCGGAAGGGAAAACACATGCAATTCCAGAAATTGCAATTTGCAAGTTATGAAAGTCCCCGAACTGAGGTATACATACGATAAGCACGTGATGAAGAACAATCCAACTCTTTTGTACTTGGCGCACACGGGAGGAAGAAGGTATGAAACCACAGTTCAGTTGGCTCTTTGAGATCAACAGAAACAGGTTTTAGCACTCTCTCCTGTGGTTCAAAGTGCTGACCTCAGGGCCCCCCATAAAGAGAGATTGATTGAGACATGGAAGGGCTCCACGACCCCATCAACTCAGCCATCGATAGCTGAGATTGAGCAGCCCTTCCGCTCCAGATCAGGTGTTCACTCTTGTTGCCAGAGCTTTGAATGCTCTTGGAGTGTTTTGGCTTGTGTTTTCTATATGTGAGAGCTAGGGCGACATACAGGGAGATAAAGAGAGACCAGAGAGTGGGGATAGAGGTTCTGAGAGTTGTAACATCCATAGTACCCGTTCATATTTGAAATTTTATTTTATATGCCTCCATGAGCGGGTATTCTGGCCAAACCACATAACTGAGCCCATGATACCCACACTAAGCCCTCTGCTCTTCAAAGTCAGAGAATTCTCTTTCAGTATGGTAGGTTTGTAAATTAGATACATACGATCTTCGAGCATCCCCAACTGCCTCGGCAATTCCTCTGTGGGACAAATTGCCGAGGCAAAACCCTCAAATCGCTCATGCAGCAGCCTCGCCGCGACCTCGCCATTCTACCATCTGCTACAGTAACTCGCCAGGTCAAGCGAGGTACTGTAACCTTGGCAAGCCACATCTCTCTCTCTCTCTCTCTCTCTCTCTCTCTCTAGAGTTGTCGTCGTCGTCTTACGTCTCTTTGTCAGCCGTCGTCAACAATCGTCGTCGTCGCTGGGGTTGCCGTCATCGTCTTCTTCATCATCAGTGACTCAGTGATAGTAACAGCTCTACCCCTCTCTCTATATTATATTTCATCTCGCTGAACAGGGGATTTTTGGTTTCAATTTCTGATTTCAAGCCCTAATTAATTTTTGATAGTCCTGAATTGGGGTTTTCTAATTTCAAGTCCTAATTTTGATGGATGCCTAGGCTGTTGGGGCTTTGATACATTTGGAGGCTAGCTATTGTAGAAAGTTACGTTTTTCCTAGGCAAAATGCCTAGAAACTGCTGGAGATGCTCTTAGTAGTTATCTACCCAGAAGTCTCAAATCATCGAGATCTAACTCCGATTGAAATCTTACTATTTTACTACATAATGATAAATTTCTAAACGCACATTTGCTCAATCTACCGAATAATCCAAAGATATGCATGATCTTTTACAACACAGTTACTGAACTAATATTAATCCTCCCTTACAAATCAAGGTTTATGAACAATATCAACGCAAAGCTCTTTTCCTCTAAATGAACACCAAGTGTCAACCAAGAAGCAGATGACAAAGCGCAGTAACTTTATCCAACGCAGAAGAGAATAAAAACGAAAATATACCAGTAGCAGAAGTGCATTGCGCATCGTCATTTGCAAATTTGTAACACTAAATAAACCAGCTTCCACAAGTAAATAACGCCTCATATCAACCACAAAAAACGCCACAAAATTAACCAATTCAAACCCATATTTTATCATTCTGAAGCAAACCCATCTCGAATAATCGACTATACTGATCATAAACACCGACAATGCTAAATAAGAATTAGAGCACATGCAAATTAACTCAGATCTGCATTTGGGTTCAACAACTATAGACACAGATCAAATAAAATCTGAACATTCGAAGCATGTGAGAAAACCTTACCTTTATACAAACGAATCCTCAAACCGTGCAAAAGTAATTGCCTCGCTAAAACTGTATTAACCCAAGAGGAATTTGAAGAAGTTGGTTGTATGGTACTTCAATAAAGAATTTGTTGAATGTAATTTAAAGGGGATTAATGATGAGGAAGGTGAAGGAAATTTGTCGAGAGATAAGCAGTTTCCATCATCATTCTCTATATCAGATTGGATCTGAATTCTTGGTAATATATAAAACGTGTACATATACGCGAGAGAGAGACAGATACGTCAGACCCCGCAATTCTTTAAGTGTTCTTTGTTGCTGTGTGACCCACGCTGTTTGATGCGGAAATAGACAATTTGCCAGTTCGATCGTGGACCGTTTAACTGCTGGCCTTCTCGCTAAACGCTGCCGTTTCATCACATGTTTCCACGTGTCATCTTCGTGTTCCAAACATCTGTCGGTGCGTCGGTGCCCATCCGCTGGATTTTTTTGCCCCTTTTGCAATGGGTCGTTTTTTTTTTTTTTTTTTTTTGCCATTCGTTATACATCAGTTTGGGGGTTAGTGGGGAATTTAGTGAGTTAATCCAAAGGGGGTCTAGAAGTTATCCATGCATAACCCTAAACCCCAAACGCCTCCATCGAGGCTCGAACCCTGGTCTCCCTTGTGGGAGAACCAGGAGATAACCGCTAGGGTAAATTTCATACTTTACTCTTTTGTTTTTTTTTCCTTAGAAGACAATTAATTATCTACATTGATTCTATCTTAACGGGAAGGGAATCGGTTGATGGCTAAACTACCCCTCAACATTTTACCGAATCTTTAAGTAGTGCACTAGAGATGCTCTTAGTAGACCTGAATGTTTATTCAATTAATTGACACATCAAAATTTTGTTTCCATCAAAATCATTACAATGTGGTACCTTTGTCTAATTCCATTTCCAAAAAGCTGTTGAGGCCTCAAAATTTTCTGTGTAGAGAGTTTTAATTCGATTTTGATGGAATTACAATTTCCTTAGGTGCATTTCAATTTCCTTAGGGCTCGTTTGGATAAAAGTTTAAGAAGAGGGATGAGGCAACCAGGGGTGAAGGGAATGATGTGATGTTTAGCCCATGGTTTGGGAACAAAAAACACACCCGCACTAAATAACTGCAGGCTAAATAGTCAGGGAGAAGCCACACTAAATAAAAGCAGGGGGAGGGAGTGCTTATATTTAGTCAGGGGGGGCCAACCCATTTTACCTTCCTACCCCCAATGTAATTCCTTCAGATAAAAAAATAAAGTACTTCCGCGCATAATTTTTAATTTTTTGTTTGCACCAAATTACACTACTGCTAGATATCTTTAATTCGATAAAAAAAATTGAAAAATTTTATACTCTAGAATTTGACATTGTTGACTTGTTGAGTTGCTTTGCAATATCTTTCGAATAAAAAAAATAAAGTACTTCTGCATATAATTTTTTTATTTTTGTTTGCACCAAATTAAACTACTAATAGAGATCTTCAATTCGATACAAAAAATTTCAAAAAAAATTTATACCTTAGGATTTTATACTTTAGGATTTATTGAGTTAATTTTAATATTTAATATTCTTAGTTTATACTATAAAAGAATATTTAAATGAATTGTTTAATATAATTTATAACAAAACAATTCATTTTGGTATTTATATAATTATATAAATGCATAATCTAATATATGCATTACCAAGGGCAATAAAGTCTTTTGACATGATTTTACATCATCTACCCTCTTTATCCCTCCTTTTTTTTCCCTCATCCAAACCATGGACTATTTAATCTTTCATTCTTAACTGTCACATGAATATGGGTCCACCCTTCTTATTTAATCTCCCTGACTATTTTATCCCCCCTACTATTTAATCCCTCCAAAACTAATACGCCATCCAAACGGGCCGTTAGTGTTCCTAATCGCCACTGAATGGTTCCAAGCCAGTCGATTTCCTTGAATGTATTTTCTTTACTATTGTACCCCGCAAAAATATGTGGCAAACCACTGATGATCACTGAATATTTTTTTCCCTCGGCTATAGTTTCTCATTCCTCTCTCTTGGAGTAAACTCCTAACTGCCGCAAAACAACCGACGCCAAACCCTCATGGCCCCTTGCCACCATGCTCTGCCGAGCCTCCCGTCCCATCTCTAGGCTTCCACTCTACCTCGACGCCCAACCCACCTCCCCAGTCGACCCTCGCAACGTAGACTCCATGTTCCCCTACTGTGGTATAAAGAAGGGGGTGCTCGGCCCCTATACAATTCCAAATTTCTCATGTACCATACTAATTTGCTAGATCAATTTCAAAAAGTTCCATGGGATTGGCTCTGCAAGTCCCTAAAGTGAAAAAATTCTTAAAAATAATGCGTGGAAAAAGTCCCTAAACATTCTAGCTATTAATCATTTTTAAGTTTAGCTATTAATCATTTCTATTTCATGAGTATATTAATCATTCAAGTTATTAATCATAACTCTATTAATGCCAAGGAGATACAAGTATTTACGATAACTTAAAAAGGTACTCCCTCTGTCCGGAATTTTTTATCCATTTATGTGCATACATACGTGCCATTTTTCAATTGTTTATATTTTTCAATCTATAATATTTTATACAAATTTGAAAACTTTCTTTAATACTCCTTTGTCGCTTTTTAAGTGTGCTACTTCGTAAATCCAACTTATTAAAGAAATATAATCATTACTCCTTTCATATCAACTTTTACCTCCACTTTCCAAAATTATCTTCCACTTCTACCCATTAACTTTTTAAAAGGGCAAAACAATAATTGTACAAAGTCTTGCGAGAAAAACCCTTTCTATCATCTTCATAACCAGATCCATCAGGCAACATATCCATTAACTTTTCAAAACACCCATTTATTAAGGAAGAGCCCAAAATAGAATACTGAACAATTAAAAAGGGACGGAAGGAGTAGAACTCATTGAAAACCATCAAACGAGATCAATATTGAATATATATAACATTACACACATTTGAAAAGATAATCATATTTTTGAGGTGTCGTGAATAGTGAAAGTGAACAAGAAATTTGGGACGGAGTGAGTATAGTAAAAAAATTTAGAGGCAATATACATGATCGATGGCAGCTCTGATCCTAGTCAATATGGCCTTGGAGTCTCGCACTAGAGCCCTATGTGGGTGCTCTAGTGGCGCTACTTCATTGATTAATTGTTGTCTCTTTATTTTTGTTTAGTTATTAATCGATTGAGAATATTTCCTTCTGTTAATTCTATTGAAAGCATCTAAATCACACAAGACTTACAAAATGAAGCGCAGCGGAAATACTTCGAGCTTTCCAAGATCGAAGAACCGAGACCCGCTCTACAAGCACAAACCGTGAACACCAACACGAACAAGAACACGAACACCGTCTTCTATTCTCGTTGCATAGAGAAGACTGTGAGAGCCTACTATTAATATCCACAACGCAAATCCTAGAGTTCGTAGATGGAAACCCTAGAGAGAAAAGATATTGATAAGAGAATATTTTGGGGAGAAGGAGAGAATATATGAGAACTCTAATTATTTTCTTGCTTATCTCTCCAATATTTGCAAGACTTTATTCATAGACAAAGTCTTAGAGTTCAAACTCTCTTTAAACTCTCCTAACAGATAAAGATAAGAGTCCATCTCTTATCATCCTTCTGACCAAGCCAATCACTTAACCCATGTGGACGACCCATGTGGGTTGGGTCCAGTCAAACCGACCCATTAGTAATAACATCTCCCACTCATACATGCACATTGGGCTCTTAAATAAATATCTCATCCATATCAATCTTATTAATTCACTCCTCATACAAGGAAATGAGGAGTGCAACCAAAGAGAAAACAAGCTAGATAGGAGTACCATATTAAGTTTCCATCAAACTAACATGGTACATCACTCCAAAAGATCTCGTCATTTCCCTAAACAAATCTAGCCACATTGGATCGAGCATCTCCAATTCCGCTTGAGTCCAAGCTCAGAGCTACCCATTTGCGTTTGTATGCTTCAAATTTCAAAATTACTTTTTATTTTAAGATAAAAACTTGTGCTGACACAAAACACAATGAACCACATAAACAAATGTGATACCAAAAAGTCTTCCTCGAGCCCTCATGTCACTTCATTTTAACCTTGTTGTTTTCCCAATCATGCTCCATGGGACCCTTACATTTCGTGGTTTTAGGTAGTCAAGCTAGAGTAGCAACACAAAGCCTCTACTTCATGACATAGTCCCAAGTCAAATAAGGGCAACGAGTAGTCATTTAATGACATTTAGAGCTCACACAGTGATAGGAAAGGGATCCATCTATTACTCCTCTAAGTATGGTTGACAATAGCACATGTGGTATGTTCACATGCTACGGTGGAGTATCTATAAAGATTTTGTTACTCCAAAAACACCGTACAGATATAAGTACAGTCAATACTAAAAGTGCCTACCTTGAGACTCTTAAACTTGTCGTATGCACTGCGCCTTTTTAGGTCTTCATCTGGCTCAAGCAAAGGCTATAGAGAATCTATGTTCGGTCAATAGTGACCTCATCTTGGCCCAACCAAGGCGACAATACCTTAAACTCATCATCTAAAGAGTTGTATCATCTCACTTGTCCATCAGCGCCGAGGTGAGTTACCGTGTGAGATGGTCAACCCTTTGCCTTACGAAACACAATTAACATTGTAAGTGCATAAGAACTTAAATACAACTTGATTTTATAATCACAACCATGTAATAATTTGATTTTTAATAATAAAAATTAGGATTATTTGATTTATTATATTAGCAAAATTTTGAACATATATATTTATATTTACTCGCATGTCATATATATTCATATTTACACCTACACAAATCATATACGCATGTTTATACCGATTTACCAAACACCCACTCCCTACTCCCCAGGTGGTTGACACACCCTCCACACTCCATGCCAACCCGCACACATCAACTTCTTTTATTTAGACAAACCCAACTCCTCCTTGCCTTCCCATTTTGGGGGGAGAGAGAGAGAGAGAGAAATAATCCCACCATCATCAACCCCATGTCAACAATTTGCTTTTCTTTTCCTCTTCCAATTTCAGCAGATAAGGTGTAAGGTGCCACCAATTTTTTCCATCTTCATCACCACCAAATTCAGCACCATTTAACTTCCAAAAACTGTTCAAAAACCAGTCCATTGGCAGTTGTAAAAACAGCTCTTATTTCAGCTGTAAAACAGTCCGTAACCAACCCGAAACGATCCCGAAAATTGCCCTGAAACCTACCAATAGAGCAGCCTCATACCAGCCATGTTTCTTTCCCATTTCAATCCCGTTTCGACTCCAAAAATAGCCCAATAAACTAGCTCCAATACAGCCCAAAAACCAGCCCCGAATTTGCTCCGTTTCGTCCCCAAAAACACACATGAACCAACCACCGGAGGCGCTCCGTTGCTGTGTGACTTAGCCATCGACCCAACTCCATTTTTACTCCGTTACGTGCTAGAATTTTGGACTGAGGTAGTTAAACCCACCTCCCTAAATATATTTATTTTTATGTGAAATGTTGAGTTTGAATATATTTTTGTATGTGTGTAGCTGAATACAATGAAGGAAAGAAAAAGAAAAGAGTATTTCCACTGACTTATAAGTTACCCATCTTATTAGCTTGATTATATTGATTAGGCTCCCATGTTATAATTATCACTATACCATTAGTTTTCTTTTGTTTTCGTTGGAGACTAATAAATGGCTCCAGTAAGATCAAGACAAGGGGACCCTTGCATAAAATCTGGAATTAGGTGCTAACCGGTGAACACTACTACTCGGTGTGATTTTTGAGCAATAACCTATATATTGAACTATGGGTTCAAGAGGATAAAAGTTTGAGAAGGTTTTAAACTGTTAACTTATAATAAATATGAGTTGATAGTATTTATAAAGAGAAATTTAATTAGCCATCCTCTTTCAATAACATTCTTAGGATGCCACCCTATGGCTTTTGAATCTTTATAATTCCATCCTGTAATTTGAATTTGGACAATTATGCCCATATTATGTATTTTATTAGTATATTATGTAATTATAATTATGATCCTGCAAATCGTCAGGTCCTATTTTAGTGGTATTTATTGGGTAATCAAATCTCCTATAAATCCGGCCAAGCAATCAACAAGATTACATTCCATTATCATTTCTTTTCTTCTTGTTTGAATATAGGTTGTTCCCGTTTCCATAACTTGAGGAATTTTTGAATTTCAAAATATTTAGTCCTATTCAAGTGTACAACCAACGTCCTGCGGCTCATTTTCAATGTTCCCCAAATCAAATCTCCTACGAAATTCTGGCACTTGAGGAATTGCATTCATTATGGTTTATTGTTTTAGCATATTCAATTCATTGGTATACCATAAAATGGTTAAGTCAAATTTCCTCCGTAAATATGGTAATGACCACACCATATAAGTTTTTTCCTAATAGTGGCAGCTGCTCAACCATTCATCAAATTAATGCTAACATGAACAAACTAAACAATGCCAATTCACCAGGATCTCAATACATGTAAAAGAAGTGCCTACAGCAAATATGGTGGATTGATTAATCGTATCGCCAACAACTAGCCTATCATCCCTTTCCACCTTAGGGCCCTTATCCAATGTCACATTCCCGGTGGGTTTTGTCCGTTTTTTCGGGATTGCTTTACCGCCACCTTTGTTCAAAGTATTTTCTACCACAACACTTGAATCATCTTCCACTTTCGATTCCGTAATTTCTGTCACATCCCCGGCAGAGTTTTTCCGTTTTCTTGAGATGGCTTGAACACTATCTTTGCCCACAGTAGCAGCACGCAAGGCAGCGTCTCCTGCATTTTTTCTACTGGACCTCAATCCTGGATATAAAAATCAGAAACCAAACAAAAAAAAACCAAAGTTATTCAAACAAATTTTTTTTTCCGTATCAAAGCAAGAACTAGTTGACGCAATGTGGAGAACAGTTTACATTCATCCATTATTACCTTCAACGGGTACGCATTTTTCCCTCGTCGGAGAGACATCGTCTGCCTTTGGTCTACCAACTACTTTAAGCTTTGTGCCCAACATTCCTCCAGTGTTTTTAGTCCCTGCAAAAAAAGTGTAATCATTAATTTCATACTATTAAACCTTGATAAATATATGAACCTTGTCGAATATCAATGATTTAACTCATGACATATAAAAAATCCATGATCAAACTCTTTGTAATACAGCCTGACTACAAATGGAAAATCCGTAATCCATGAATTTCATTCAATGTGTCTTCAAACCAGTAAGAAAACGACAAATGATTATAGTAATGATACGGGTATTAACACTTCGAAATCAATAAACCATAAATCTGGAATATAAACCCATGACATCACAACAAACCATGCCAAACATCAGGTATTCACAAACCATGTTACTTCAGATTACAAAAACATGTTTCCTTTAAAAAATCATGCCGCACAATCTACAAACCAAAATTGTGTTACCCATATACGAACATTCAGAACATATTACAATGGTAAACGTCTAATCCATAATCTCATAACTTCAAAAACCATTCTGATTTTGTTTTGACGGGAAAAAAAAATGGACTTTCGATATACCATTTCTAATTTGTCAAAACCCCAAATTTAGAATCCACAATCCATGAAGATGGGTTACAAACCCTACACAGTTTTCCTTTATTTGACGGATAGAAAAGGGAAATTTATGACAAGCAATCCATGTTTACGGTTCACCGTTTCAACATATAGAAAACTTCAAAATACACACTGTAATACACACGAAGGTGGTGATTCAGAAAACCATGATCAAACCACACATGGAAAAATGGATTTTCATCCCAAAATTAAACCTTGGTAGATTGTTAATCCATAACTAATTTTCAAAAGAACCCCTGTTTCAGTCGATCAAAAACTGAAGGTTAAAAATGTGGTACAAACCCTACAACTTGACCTTGGTAGTTCATTTGGCAAAAAAAAACCACAAAACACTGAAAAACCCTAAATCTACAGTCGGTTTTAAAACCTCATACCTAAAGTACCACGACAGTGGTGTAAAACGAACAAGAAGGTGATTCAAACATCAGAAAAACATGGACGATTGTGGCTTGGGGAGGATTCTTACTAGCCATTTCCGTGAGGACTTCGCCGTTCGCTAGTTGGGGAGTTACACCGGCGGTGAGATCCTCAGAATTTTCTTCCCCTCAACCACCGCTTCACCGCCACTAACGGGATGTCTCGTCATCGCACAAAATCTGGGTAATGGAAATATATGGTTTCTGAAATTTTTTGGTAGTGGGATGAGAGGAATGGGATGATTTGGGTTATGGGAAGATATGGTTTCCGGAAATTTCTCGCCGAGATTTCAGGGATTTTTTGATAGAGGAGAAGATCGGGATGTTTTTGGGACGATTAGGTTTCCATAACCATCCAGGGGAAAGAGTAAAACAAACTGGTTGTGTAACTGACCGGAAAATGTGGGATGACCAGAAGATTTAAATTTTGACAGTTTATTAGGATGATTTCGGGACTACCAATCTCCACAAATAAATCTAATAACAACTATTAAATTAAAACAGGTAAAACCAAAATGCAAGGGCTTTTTGGGTATTATAAATAAGTCAGGATGGTATCATAACAATTCAAATCACTAGGATGGAATCATAACTATTTAGTAGTTTAGGATGGCTAATTAACTACCCCATTTATAAATTGCTAATTACTTTTAAATTGAAGTTATTAATTGTAGTGATAATCAATGAGAGTGGTTAATAATTAGCTAGAAAATCAATTATAACTAATCATGGTCCATTTAGAGTTCGAACTTGTTAATAATGTAGAAAAAGAAAATAAAAAGAGAGAAGAAAACGCAAAACGATCGACCTGCCACCACCTCGACTGAACTTCACTTGAATCCAACTACTGTTGGGTCCTTGTAGTAAATGAATTGTTGCCTCATGCAATCCATGACACATCCTCCTATTAGTGTAACTAATACATTATTAAAGTGTGTTTGTGGCCCACTGGAGATAATGAAAGTTTTGCCAGGAAGCCCAGAACTTCATAATATTCAAGTGTATTCTTATTATTCCACAATAGCATTTTTTTTTTGTTAATATTGTTTTGTTCCTTATTATACTGCTGCAAGCTTGGATGAAAATGTTGATTGCTAGAATGGACAAATAAGTTCCTGGGTTTGGTGCTCGTACACACTTAGACGTTAAGTTAATAGATAAAATGGAATGCTGACAGTGGATTATTGAAATTATTTTTTGGATGATGTTGGTGGGTTGAGGATTTTGAATGGAAAATAGTCGATTGCTTTCAAAGAATTGAAAGATTATGATTGGCAGTTGGCCAGAGATTCGAAAACCCTAAGTTATGGCAATAAGTGATTACTCCTTATGAATTTAGGTGATAAAAGGGTCGTTTGTATTATAGATTGATTCACGGTCTATATACTCCTAAGGTTACTGATAGTTCCTCGTAGGCCCAGAGGTATCGATAGACGCTGGGCAATTCATCCTTGTGAGGCAATTGATGAATCTGACTAAGTAGATAACTTAGGCCATTCATCTGGGCTCCCAGATAGGGCAAGCAAGGGGGGAGTGAATCACGATTGGCCATAGTCTTAGTGGTTAACACGGGAGAATGCTTCTCAACGGATGAGATTCTAGAATTCATTGAGTTAAAGGCTAGTAGTTAAATCAGATTGTTATTAACTTTAATTACATGATATATCCTGTTATTTGTAAATTATGGGCTTGGGTAGGGTTTACTATTGAGTGATAATTCGCTCATGGTCCTGTTATGGCCCTGGCCTATTACGCCAAGTATTGAAGGTACAGGAGATGAACCGTACTACTAGATGAAGGAATTTGCAGCTGATCAAGTGCAAGAGGAGAACTTGAATCAGGATCTGAATCTGAATCTCTAGAAGCCTAGAGTCTCCTTATTTTTCTGTTGGAATAATGCAATGTAATTTCTCAATAAAGTACTGTTTACATTTGTAATCGAATTAAGACAATTATGTTATTTCTGTTGTTTAATCAATGAAACTTTTTTTTTATATATATTTATTAAATCTTATACAAGAAATATTTTAAATAATGCTTCCGAAATTTGGGGCGTTACAAACTAGAATATATAAAAACTAGTGCATTAACAATAATTATCCAAAAGGTGTCTCAATAAAGCACAAATAACTCAAATCCTACGAAGTCCCAGACTACTAACATGGGTCTGAAAGACATCCCTCGCTATAGGCTTGGTCAAGGGATCACCAACATACTAGTCGTGGATATATGCTTTAAGACCACCTCTCCTTGTGCAAGCATATCTTGAATGCAGTGAAAATGAATATCAATGTGTTTGAATTTTCCGTGATACTTTTTATCCTTAGCATAAGCAAGACCAGCCGTACTATCACAATATAGAGTCACAGGCCCACTCGATCTAGGATCTGTGTCAAGGTGCTGTAAGAATCTCCTCAACCAAAAAGCCTCTTGGACAACTAAAAAACAGGCTATGTACTCAAATTCCATCATGGACAACATGATATAAGTATATTTCTTGCTGCACCAGGAAATTGCTCCACCTGCAAGCAAGAATGCATACCTAGAGGTGGACTTGCGCTCATGTATGTTGCTACCCTAGTCTTCATCACTGTATCCTTGCCAACCTAGATCTCCACCACAATACCTTGCAAGTATCAAAGTATTATTTTCATAGCCTTCCAATGAGCAAGTCCAGGATCACTTTGAAACCAACTAACCAAACCTACTGCAAAGCAGATATCTAGTCGAGTACATAACATAGGGAACATCGGACTCCCAACTACCCTTGCATATGGGATGCTCGCCATTGCGTCCTTTTCTTGATCAGTTTGTGGGCAAAAAAGGAAGACTCAAGGTGTGTCCCTTCTCGATAGGAGTTTCAATGGGTTTGGAATTTTGCATTCGAAAATGTTCAAATACCTTTTTTGTATAGGTTTCCTGACTCATGCCAAGAAACCTTCTTGGGCGATCCCTAAAGATCTTAATTCCAAGTACAAATCAGCCTCACCCATGTCTTTCATCTCAAAGTTTGAAGACAACCACTCTTTAGTGGAGGCAATCGTATCCATATCATTTCCATCTACAAGGATGTCGTCAAAATACAAAGAAATGATAAGAAAACTTTTCTTGGACCGTTTAACATAAACACAATGGTCTTCTTCAATCATCGTATGCCCATTAGCAATAAGAGCTCGATGAAATCTCAAATACCATTGTCTAGATGACTGCTTCAAGCCATAGATTGAACGTTTCAGCTTGCAAACTTTGCGTTCATGTCCCTTGGCCTTAAAACCAACTGGTTGATCCATATAGATCTCCTCATCTAGTTCACCATTGAGAAATGAGGTTTTAATGTCCATTTGAAAAAGTTTCAAATTCAGAAATGCAACCATAGCTAGAATAATGCGAATATACACAATTCTCACCACCGGGAAGAAAGTCTCATCATAGTCTATACCCTCTTTTTGGGTAAAACCCTTCACCACAAGATGCGCTTTATACTTGTCGATTGATACATCTGCCTTGCGCTTAATCTTTAAGACCCACTTGTTACCAATGGTCTTGCGCCCAGGCGAACGATTTACAAACTCCCACACTTGATTTTTTTTCATAGAACTAATCTCATCCTCCATAGCAGCTAGCCATTCCTTACAAGCAGGTGATGATAAAGCCTCATTGTATGAACTTGGCTCATTTTCCTCTTGAGGAGCACACATGAAAGATTCCCTTTCAATCTCAAAATGACGACGGGGTATATTTCCATGTTCTCTCCTAAGTTGTGGACGCTCTTAGGAATCGGTAGTCTCTAGTGGAGTACTCTCACTAGGCAGCAAGCAACTCTCACTGTTCTCAGCGACCATAGGATGAAGATTTAAATCCCCACCTCGCTGAGAACAGGTGTAGCTTCCTCATACTCAAACATCTTATAAAGATTAAGATCCCCTCCATCACCTCTGCTTGGAAGCTCATGTTCATTGAAATTCACATCTCGGGACTCAATCTAAGTCAATCCACCATTAGGTTGTTCGTTTATCATATTATACTATTTCGAATGTTCATGACACCTTATAAAAATACCTTTTTTTTTTCCTCTCAGATCTAATTTTCCAAGTTGCTAAGAATAAATGCACACATAACTTGCTGATCCCCAGGGCCTCAAATGGTCAAGGACTGGCTTCCTGCCTATCCATAGCTCATATGGTGTAGAAGTGACTGATTTTCTCAACACACGGTTAAGGATGTAGGCCGCACGCAATAGTGCATCTCCTAAAAAACTAATAGGAAGATTAGTTTGCGTCATCATCGACCTAACCATATCTAACAGTGTACGATTTCTTCTCTTTGCACACCATTTTATTGCAGAGTCCCAGGAATCGTTAGCTGTCTTTGGATACCTTTATCCTCACAGAGCCCTTTCAATTGCTCAAATAAGTATTCACGTCCATGATATGTCTTTAGAAGTTTTAGGGTTCTTTCTATTTGATTCTTAACTTCTTTTTCAAATCGAATGAACTAATCTAATGCTTCCAATTTATGAGAGATCAAATATATATCCATATTGTGAATAATTATCGACAAATGTGATAAAGTAGGTACCCCTATGTCGTGCCCTCACATTCATGGGTCCACAAATATCCGAATGTACTAGCTCTAGTAGACTTGTAGCTCTCACTACCTTACCAAATGGTTTTCTTATATATTGTTTTTCTTGCCATGCAAGGCTCACATACTGGTGGGTTGACTTTAGCCAGTGGGCCTAAAAGGCCTTCTCTAGCTAACCTAGTCATTCTATCTTGCCCAATATGGCCTAACCTAGTATGCCATTTCACAGAACTAGAAACACATCATCAAGAAAAGCCATAAATATATTATCCAAACCATCCAAATCCAAAACATGGAAACCACTAGAAATAAATCCATGTCTAAACAGCTTATTATCTAAGTAGATGGAAAAACCATCTCTACTAAAGTTACAGGCAAAACCTAAGTCAACTAAAGCTACTACTGAAATCAAGTTGCGTCGAACTCCAGGCGCATAAAGGACGTCATAGAGAATAAGTGTGCAACCACTTCATAGCTCCAACTGATAAGTGCCCTGAACTATTCCTGATAAAGACATTTTTCCTGCCAACAGGAATCCGCCGATGCTTAATAAAATCCTCCTTGATCTCGTGCTACATGTTTTGTTGCTCTTGTGTCCACAATCCAATGAGGATTAGTATGAGCAATCAATACATGAGAGCAAACTAAGCAATCTGTGTGAGATTTAAAGTAAGATGGTACCTTCTTCTGCTCAATGCACTCACGAACAAAGTGTCCATCTTTCTGACAGTTGTAGCAAGTCACTTTGGATTTATCATTCTTGCCTCTGCTGCGCTTAACACGTTCTTTTGGTGCATTATGTCCAGCTTGTTCCTGCTTAGCCTTTCCACCTTGCCTTTTGCGCTTAGACCCATTTGTCTTGCACTGGCCAGGTTGAACCATGAAAGCTTCATTGCCTCGCCTTGCTTCTTGGCGCTCGGCTTCAAGCTCAAGATGACACCCCAAATCATTAAAGGTTTTAACCATTTCATTGTGCATCATTGTGAGCTTGAAATACTCCCATGTCTCATCAGACAAGGACCTACACAAAGCAAGAATTTGTTACTCATCAGTTAAAACATTACTAACAGTCCCAAGGTCGCGTATCATAGCCGACATAACCCTCAAATGTTCAGGCATGGAATGTTTGGGATTCATTTTATAATTGTTGAACTTCAATGTCAACGCGCGCAACCTAGTTGCTGTTGTGCCACCAAAAGCAATTTTTAGCTCGTTCCACATTTCTTGGGCCTTGGCACAGTTTTCAAACTCGCCAATGAGATCATTGTGCATACTCACTAACATTGTAAAGCGCACATGGTGGTCTTTCTTAACCCAATTTTCATAAGTTTTCATGTTTCGGCGGTATTGGGTAGTGGTTCCTTCTTCCGGGACAGTCATAGTATTGGTCAAGGTTTCAAGATCTTCCTGCTCATTGAGGAGATACTGGATTTCTTACTCCACATGTCATAGTTTTTCCCATTCAATTTCTCCCCCTTAACAAGATCAGCAACAATAGTCTTCGAGGCCATTTCACTTCATTCATTTGCACATTGGAAATATTTAGCGCATTATGATTAATTTTATCCCAAAACCCTATTAAGCAAATAATGATTTTAATCATAGACAAATCAAAATTTTGATATGCTTGTAGTCATCACTCCAATTCATGCTATAAATAATTATTTCTTAATTGATTTTTAGACAAAATATCCGATAAATATATACCAACAAGAGGATGGGACTAAATATTTTAAGTCCCTAATTAATATTTTTGCAAGTATGGAAGGCACAAATATTATACAAAATAAGTGCAAAAGACACCCCTTTACAAATTAAAAACAAATGAGGGTGTTGTACTTATCTCCATATAATAAATTTGTCTTCGATCTCTATCATCAATGAGAGCCCATCTCCAGATGGATACAAATATTAATCCCTTATATCAACCATCATGCCAACGTGCAACAACATATAATGGGTATATATGCATGAATGATTCCATCACAGTCTCCCACTAGGAAGATGCATTCAAGTTCAAATAATCTAGGGTACAATTGTTTGCACCATAACATAGCAATAAACAGTAAATACATGATAAACTGAATTATTTTGGACCACAAACTATTTCCAGAAAAAGAAAAAAATAAAAAACTAGATGCAATAGGATCTAAATCAATCCGAAAGGATGGGAAGGTAACTATAATCAGTTTGGTCTTCCATCTAGATTGGATTTACCAAATCACAAAATATGGATGGCTCTGTCAAAAAAAAATTATCACAGTGGCCAATGTTTATTTTTTTAAAATTGATATACCATATAAAAAAAAATATGACTGATAGTTATTCAACCAAACATGTCCAAAAAAGAAAAAAAAGAATTACCACAACAAATTTCCTTTTTTTTCTAATAGGTATTAGAAAATAGAGCCTTAGCAATTCTGTTTCGAAAGAAACAAAGCCCATTATCAATTGTTGAAAAACATTTTATTCTTAGAAAGAGTCTCAGGCCACATGGAAAAACAATTATTGGTCAAAATACCACTTGGTAGTTTACTAATCAAACAAAAATCAAGGCATGAATACTGAGCACACCAGTGCTCTACCCTTGTATGGTGCCATGCCGCTCTACACTCGGCGCACGCACATGTACCTGATCAGCACATAATACCAAACCAATAGGCAAGACCAAATTTGATTTCTTCCCACTATGGCATCCCTTTTTTTTTTCTTTTTTAAAATTGAATATCTAAAAGATGATTTGCATATTGAAAATAAAAACAGGAACATAGGTGATCATGCGACAGTGAGCCGTAAGGGCTCTGATACCAATGTTAATTCTATCGAAAGCATGTAAATCACACAAGACTTACATAATGAAGCGCAGCAGAATACTTCAAGCTTTCCAAGATCGATGAACTGAGACCCACTCTGCAAGCACAAACTGCGAACATCAACACGAACAAGAACCAAAACACCGTCTTCTATCCTCGTCGCGTACAGAAAACTACTAGAGCCTACTCTTAATATCCACACCACAAATCCTAGGGTTCGTAGATGGAAACCCTAGGGAGAGAAGATATTGATAGGAGAATATTTTGGGGAGAAGGAGAGAATGAGAACTCTAATTATTTGTTAGAAATACGGTGTGAATGAAACGAGGCATTCGGAGGGTCTTACGAGGGAACCGAAGGGACCCATTAAATGGAAGATAAGCGTGATAACATCGCTGGTTAATGCTCCAATTACACCCCTCCATGATGAGGTTTGAAGGCATTCATTCCCGTGGCAGTTTTCTTCCTCAAATTCAAATGCAGCATTTGTGAGAGGAGTTTCAAATCTGCAGAATTCAGTTGGAAAATTGAATTTTGTATTGAATGGGGAGGCTCCCCCATAATTCTCATTTTGATGTTTTCATCTCATTTTCGAAGCTATAAAAGGGCAGCTTGATTCTGTGTTTCATAATCAGTTTTCGTGCAACACATATACTCCAGAAATCATTCTTGAGAGAGAGGGGCGGACGCAAGTTACAGTTTGCCAAGGCTTCCAGCTGTGGTGTTCCGGTGGTCGTGATTCTAGCCATTGTATCCTGGGATGAAGACGCCGGTTCAACCTACAACACCCACGATGAAAATACAAGTGAGAAAAGCTTTGATACTCTTATGGGAAGCTCAAGTGCTGCTACGCCTTTGCATGGAGTTCCCTTAATTTTGATGTCCCATGTTGACAAGCCTAAGAAGTTCAGTCCAGGGGCTGATTTCAAGAGATGGCAGCAGAAGATGACGTTCTATCTGACCACTCTCCATCTTGCTGGGTGCTCGTCTGAGGAAGCCCCAGTTGTTGCTGAAAGTGAGACAGACAACCAGAAGCAATAGGCTCTGGATCAATGGAAAAATGCTGATTATCTGGCTAAGAATTATGTCTTGAATGATCTTGATGGCTCATTGTACTCTGTGTTCAATGAGGCAAAGTCGGCCAAGGAACTGTGGGAGTCCTTGGACAGAAAGTACAAGATCGAGAGGGTCGGGCCTAAAAAGTTTGTGGTGTGCCGCTTCCTTGATTACACTATGAAAGATGAAAGACTTGTGACTAAACAGGTCCAAGAGCTCCAAATGTTGATCAATGAAATCAAAGCAGAAGGGATGTTGTTTCGTGAGCCGTTTTTGGTGGCTGCTATCATCCACAAGCTTCCAGGCACTTGGAAGGAGTTCAAGAGTTATCTCATGTTCAAGAACAAGGAGATGACATTGGAAACTCTCTTCTACAAGCTCAATGTCACAGAAGGAAATTGAGCTAGGGAGAAGGCTGCCAAGGAGGCCGAAATGGCAAAGGCCAACATGGTGGAGCATGGTTGTCCTTCCTCAAGTGGTGGTGTGAAAAAGAACCACCATGACAAGCGGTCTAACAAGTAGAAGAGCAAGAGTGTCAATCTAGGACCGAAGGGCAATGTCGCTAAGAAGCAAAAAGAGAAGTTCCAAGGAAAATGCTCCAATTGTGACAAGTTTGTCCATAAAGCATCTGAGTGCAAGAAGCCACCTCGTCCACAAGCGCATATTGCAGAAGCCTCGGGAGGTAGTTCTGACTTGAACCTCTCAGCTATGGTATCTGAGGTGAACATGGTGGGTTCGAATCTACGGGAGTGGTGGATTGATACTGGGGCTACCCACCATATCTGCTGTGACAAGAAGATGTTCACGTCACTTAAGCCAGTTAATGGGGAGAAGTTGTTTATGGAGAATTCAGCGATCTCAGATATTGCTAGTGCAGGAACTGTGGTCCTGAAGATGATTTCGGGGAAGACATTGACCCTGAACAAGGCGTTGTTCATGCCAAACATTCGCAAGAATATGATGTCTGGTTCTCTGCTGAGCAAGCATGGCTTCTGCATGGTGTTTGAATCAGATAGGGTCATTTTGACAAAGGCTGGATCATATGTAGGGAAAGGCTATATGGCTTACATCAATTATTTATACTAGCAGAAACCCTAAAACTCAAAAGGAAATAAAATACTTGCTAGCAACCCTAATTCTTGTAAAACAAGAAAAAATAAAATAGGAAACTGAATCAACCCAAATTAAGAAATTAAATAACTCCATACTAGTAATCTCTAGACTCTTTTAAAATAAATACTAATAAATTGCTAGTTTTCCAAAATCTGATCTGCATCAATTATTGAATGATAAAAGAGTCTAGAGAGCGTTTTCTCTTAACTTTCTTGTTTGTGTTCGATTGTTGCACGTCTTTTCTGTAGTTCATAAGGTGCCCTGCATCAATTGGTATCAGAGCATTGAGTTCCAATCCTGACTATGGTCGGAGGTCGTGTTGGAGGTCGAGGGGGACGAGGTGATCGAACCACTAATCTGGACGACATCTATGAAAGAGATGATGTAGCGCATGAGGCGCGAACAGAGGCGCGGTTCCAACAACTAGAACAACACTTGTTTGCAATAGTCACCTTAACCAACCAAGTTGCTGCCCTAGCTGTTGGGGGAATCCACCTCGCCATCGTCCGTATAATCGGCAGCCTCATGACGAGGACGAAAGTACGAAGGGTGAAGCGGCTAAAAATCCTTTTGCTGCGAGGGCATTCGGTGTTGGCAGGGCTGGCGGCAGCGGCTACTATCAACAAAGGGGCAGAGGCCGGGAGATCATGGTTGAAAATCATGATTTCTAACCATGGGAATCTGGTTTGAAGATCAACTTTCCTGAGTTCCAGGGAGGTGTGACACTAGAAAAATCTTGGAGGTTGATGCAATGAATGATGTTACTGTTGTTGACTGGCCATTTACACAAAAAATTATTCCAGATCCGATTGTGGATTAGAATAAAGCGCCAATTTTTGGTGAAGAACTGACGAAAGATATTATTGTAAAAGAAGAAATTGTCCAAGGGTCTGGAAAAATTGCCCAAGCAAAAACAATGGTTGATCTCGAAACTGTTGGTGTTAATGCGAGCTTTTGGTGCAACGAAGGATTATCTTCTATTTTGGTTGGTGAGAATATCAATCTATCATATCCGGAATCTCTCAGCCTCACCTTTAAATTCAATGCAAAAATTTATGGTGATGACGATTTATTTAATCCTTTTGAAGACTACGATGGTGAGCATAAAACTTCTATACAAGGACAATTTGTGGATCCTTTTTGGGAATTTCTTGAAGATTTCGCAAGCACTAAATCACGGGTTTCGTGCATTACATTGGAAATTGCTCCATTATCTTTTAAAGAATCCTCAAAGTTTAGGTTCGAGAAAATTAATTTGAAGTACAAGACTGATGTGGACAAGGAAAGGCGAATAAAATTCTTCTACACTACGAAAACTTGAGAACGAGTTTTTTTCAAGCCCGAGAGAATGATGCAGATCAGATTTTGGAAAACTTGCAGTTTATTAGTATTTATTTTAATGTTTCAATTTTAGTATTTTGTTAGGAGATTGCTAGTATGGAGTTATTTAATTTCTCAATTTAGGTTGATTCAGTTTCCTATTTTATTTTTTCTTGTTTTACAAGAATTAGGGTTGCTACCAAGTATTTTATTTCCTTTTGAGTTTTAGGGTTTCTGCTAGTATAAATAATTGATGTAAGCCTTAGGACAATGCAGTTTTTTGAGTATTATTTATTGAATGATAAAAGAGTCTAGAGAGCGTTTTCTCTAAACTTTCTTGTTTGTGTTCGATTGTTGCACGTCTTTTCTGTAGTTAAGGCACCCTGCATCAAGTACCATATATACACAAGAACACTGACATAGAGTCTATAACTGTGTCGTTTTTTGAACACATTTTTTCGTATAGATCCATTGGAGAGTCTAGTTCAGTGAAACGGACTTTGCATCCTACTAATCATAGCAATGGAGACCAAGGAAAGGAAGTTGACGTTGAACCCAAACGTAGGAAGCGTGCTAGAAAAATCAACATCTTTTGGTCCAGACTTTCTAACTTATTTGTCAGAAAGTGAGCCTCAGACTTACAAGGAAGCTGTTAGCTGTCCTGAGGGTCCTTTGTGGAAAGAGGCTATTAAAAGTGAAATTGACTCCATCCTACAGAACCATATGTGGGAACTGGAGTATTTGCCACCTGGTAGTAAGCCTCCGGGCTATAAGTGGATCTTCAAGAGGAACATGAATGCAGATGGGTCGATAGATAAATACAAAGCTAGGCTTGTCATTAAATGCTATAGGCAAAAAGAGGGCCTAGATTACTTTGATACTTATTCACCGGTCTCAAGGGTCAATTCCATTCGGATGATAATCGCTATTGCTACATTGCGAAACCTTGAGATACATCAGATGGATGTAAAAACAGCTTTCCTAAATGGCAATTTAGAAGAAGAAATCTATATGGAACAATCCAAGGGTTTTTCCGCGCCGGGCCAAGAGGGAAAAGTCTGTAAGCTTGTTAGATCTCTATATGGTCTAAAGCAAGCTCCAAAATAATGGCATGAGAAGTTTGACAATGCAATGTTGTCTAGTGGCTTCCGCATCAACGAATGTGACAAATGTGTTTATGTCAAGGACACTGATGAAGGATATGTCATTCTGTGTCTCTATGTTGATGATATGCTCATTGTTGATAGTAATGACAGGATCATTCGATCTACCAAGGATATGTTGAACTCTAAGTTTGACATGAAGGATATAGGCCTTGCAGATGTGATACTAGGTGTGAAGATCAGTAGAACATCTAATGGGCTTGCGTTGTCTCAGACACACTACGTTGACAAAATCCTTGAGAAATTCAACCAGTGTGATACATGCATCACAAGAACCCCCGTGGACGTAAGTCTCCATTTATCGAAGAATGGGGAGAAGAGGTGTCACAATTAGAGTATTCTCGGATAATTGGGAGCCTCATGTACTTGATGAGCTGTACGAGGTCTGATATAGCCTACTTAGTAAGAAGACTAAGTAGATACACGAGTAATTGAGGACACGATCACTGGAAGGCGATAGTCAGGGTACTACATTATTTGAGGTATACTCGTGATCTGGGGCTACACTATACCAGATATCCGGCAGTACTAGAAGGGTACTGTGATGCGAATTGGATATCGGATATGAAGGACTCAAAATCCACGAGTGGATATGTCTTCATACTTGGTGGTGCAGCAGTTGCTTGGAAATCTTCTAAACAGACGTGTATAGCATGGTCTACAATGGAATTTAAATTCATTACTTTAGATAAAGCAACTGAAAAGACCGAGTGACTACGTCAATTCCTGGAAGATATTCCAAGATGGTCGAAACTAGTGCCATCTATTAGTATCCACTGTGATAGTCAAGCTGCGATTGGTAAGGCGTTGAGTGCCAATTACAATGGTAAGTCTAGACATATACTTCAAAGATACAATACCATTAAACAACTGCTCTCAGGTGGGATTGTCACAATTGACTACGTAAGGTCAAAGGACAATATTGCGGATCGTGAGAGCTAGTTGACAAAGCATCAAGAGGAATGGGACTAAAGCCACTACGCTCATAGTTACCATGGGGGTAGCCAACCTTGTTGATTGGAGATCCCAAGATCTAGGTTCAATGAGACTATCTTTTGCGTGTAATAGAGAATGGTCACTATGGAGATTTGATCTCCTGCCCATTTTTGTGATGCAGAATAGTGAAGCCTGTAAAGTGAAAGAGGTTAAGCGTTGTTTTTAATGACTCTTATGCGTCGAAGATGCCGATCGGGGTATAGCAGGATACCCTTTATAAGAAGGTCACCTATGCGAGTATGAAGTGAGGCAGCTTCTTTGAGAACCCTGGCTAAATTCTCGAGATAATACTTGCAGAACCAGGAAGGGGGGTGTCATGGCCAAAATGAACCCAACAGTGAGAACTGAACTGCGTCAGGAGAAGTCATGTGTGACGTTTGTTGTCTAAGTTTACACCGGCGGCGGAACAGCTCAAAGCGGATTCGCACACTGGTCTGCCAGTAAACTCGATAGGGTATCACAAGGAAAGGTTCAAGGACAAAAGCTACCTATCATATGCAGAAATTATCCGTCGCCTCTCGGGTCAGCTTTGTACTCTGCGTCTATATGCCTGCCAATTTTCATTCATGGGGGAGATTGTTGGAAATACAGTGTGAATGAAACGGGGCATTCGGAGGGTCTTATGAGGCAACCAAAGGGACCCCGCGAAATGGAAGATACACGTGATAATATTGCTAGTTAATGCTCGAATTACACCCCCTCCATGATGAGGTTTGAAGGCATTCATTCCTGTGGCAGTTTTCTTCCTCAAATTCAAATGCAGCATTTGTGAGAGGAGATTCAAATCTACAGAATTCAATTGGCTGCATTTCGTATTGAATGGGGAGGCTCCCCCATAATTTCTGTATTGATGTTTTCAGCTCCTTTTCGAAGCTATAAAGGGGCAGCTTGGTTCTGTGTTTCATAATCAGTTTTCGTGCAACACATATACTCCAGAAATCGTTCTTGAGAGAGAGGGGCAGACGCAAGTTACAGTTGACCAAGGCTTCCAGTGGTGGTGTTCCAGTGGTCGTGGTTCTAGCCATTGTATCCTGGGACGAAGACGTCGGTTCAACCTACAACAGCCATGGTAGGCGGCACATCTTTGTTAAGGAGAGTGTGGTTACGCACGACTCGGCACTTTTTGTATCTCTGATTTCCAATTATGTAATTTCCAGTTTGTTGAATATTTACTTTGTAATCTGTTCATCTTATTTGTACACGCTGTGATCAATGAAATTGTTCTTTGGAATTGCGATTGCAACTGTAAGTTTTCCAACATTATTTTCTAGCATATCTCTCCAATATTTGCAAGACTTTATTCATAGAAAAAGTCTTAGAGTTCAAACTCTCTTTAAACTCTCCTTAAAGGTAGAGATAAGAGTCCATCTCTTATCATCCTTTTAACCAACCCAATCACTTAAACCATGTGGGTTGGGTCCCGTCGAATTGACCCATAAATACTAACACCTTCGTTAAATGTTTAATGTGCTGGTGATTTGGAATGAACTCCCAAACTATATTCAAAGCTGTGTTGCAAATCGTTAGACATGGCAAAACTTGGTCTTACATAGTCAAAGGGTGTTTTCCAGCTCGAGCTTGACTGCGTTAATCTCTATCTCTGGCTGTGATTTTCTTGTTTCTCTACCTGGTGCAAGTTTGTGTATATGTAGTGGCCGGGGACCCTTGGGCTCATTGTCCTCAGCTGCGCCCCAGACGAAGGGGACGGGGGTCAGGAGGGACCACCCTCACCAAAGCGGCTAAAGATTGCCAAGACCCATTGTTCCGGTTGGATGGCCTCCCGAGGGGGACGGCGGTGGCCAAAGGTATGTTCCCGGCGAGGAGGGGGCGCGTTCCTTGGAACTTTGGCCGGACCCTTTCCCCTCGGCTTGACCCTCTACCCTCGGCTGGACCTCCCCTCAGGAGGGCACTCCAGAATAGAAGTTTCACAGGTCTAGGCACCCTTGGAGACCTCGGCTGGGGCCTCCCCGGGTGCCTGCGCTGGGAGCCATGGTCGGCCTCTGGTTGCTGTTCCCGAACGCTTCCCGGACCGAGTCGATTGACCTCGGTGCCGGGAGGGGGGTCGCATCAGATGTCAGGGGGGCTCGATCGAGGCACCCTTAACAGCCTGAGTGGCTCATCAATGGCCTCAACCACCCCGCATACGTTGCATTTATGGCAAGCCACCAACCCCACAGGCTACACCTGCTGAGGGGACTTGGTTGATGGGAATATCAGTGACAGGAGACGGCCGAGGCGCCGCTTGAGAGACATACGTCAATCCATGCATTTAATGCATTGGAAAGGACGGAGCACGTGAGGCTCCCGAGGAGCGTGCGGGGCACGCTCCTCCAAGCCTATAAATGCGGCTCTCACCCTCTTCTCCAAGGTCTGGCTCTCTCTCTCTACTAAAAACACTCAACTGTATCTTCTCTCTCTAGAACTCTCCACTAAACTTCTCCCTCCGTCGCTGCCTTACCCATCGGAGTGCCTTCCCGGACTACCACCGTCTGGGCTAGGCACTAACGTGGTTGCTTCCTTGCGCAGGTCACTCTCCGGCGTACCCCAGAAGCCTCAGCCTTCTTCTCCGGCGAATCACCCAGGACACCAGTGAGGTTCTGCTCAACGACTACCCCTTCGTACAGTACCAGACGGCAAAAGAGGTCATTCCGATGAAGTCCCCACCCCCCCCCCCCCCCCACACACACACACACAGACACAGTATACTTACTCATATGACTCTTGCAACATCTTTGAATGAAGCAAAAATTCAAGTGTTGTCCACCACCAAGGGCATCACTCTTATTGTTGCAATGTTTCGTAATGGCTTCATTTTTGGGTTCTCTTACTTTGTCTACGATCACCTCAAAGTTCTTATATGTTGGTTTAATGGTCTTTTAAGGATTGAGATGGTGTGAATATTATTTTCATTTCCTTGTCATTTTCGAAACCAAGAAAGAAAAACTAAAGCAGCTAGCTTCTACTACTTCATTTGCCCGCTTCTTAACTTTTTGTCTTTTCCTTTCCTTCCCCTTTTCCCTCCACAAGTTCTTGATCACAATCACAGTAGATTACAATTTGCAAACGAAGTAAAAGGCGATTATCAAAAGTTGCACAACTGGCAAAAAGAAGCCAGCCAATTGTACAAACAGTTTGTTGGTGTGCATTCAAGTGGAGTATCTCGGAGTACAGAACCTTGTTTTGTTACTTTCGGTGATACAATCCTGTGTTTTGATTTTGGGAAATCTTATTCTCAAAATGCTCTCATTGTACTTACGGCCCATGAAGATGTCTTGCCAATTGTTGTAACAACAAATCATGTCTAATGATTTGATGTATTTTATACTACTAGTTAAAAAAAATCCATTTTTGGCGTGTTACAGATTGGGCAATACTGCTTCTATATATGATACCAGAGTCTCTCTCTCTCTCTCTAAGATGATTTAATAGGTTGGTATTTTTCTTTTTCTGAAAATTCTAGATCACTTAAATTTTCTATTGAATTTGTGTCTACAAAGTTCTCTGTTCCCAAATCTAACAGATTCGGCAATACTGCTTCTATATATGATACCAGAGTCTCTCTCTCTCTCTCTCTCTCTCTCTCTCTCTCTCTAAGATGATTTAATAGGTTGGTATTTTTCTTTTTCTGAAAATTCTAGATCACTTAAATTTTCTATTGAATTTGTGTCTACAAAGTTCTCTGTTCCCAAATCTAACAGATTCGGCAATACTGCTTCTATATATGATACCAGAGTCTCTCTCTCTCTCTCTCTCTCTTTCTCTCTAAGATGATTTAATAGGTTGGTATTTTTCTTTTTCTGAAAATTCTAGATCACTTAAATTTTCTATTGAATTTGTGTCTACAAAGTTCTCTGTTCCCAAATCTAAATCTTTGAAATCATCCATTGAATTTTTCTCTACAAAGTACTCTGCTTCCAAATTATCTCCAATTGACGTGTTTTCCATAACAATTCTACAATAACAATAAAATGCTCACTTACATTATGAGCATTCAATTTTTATTTTATTTTTTTGGTCATTCGTCGTTCCTAATCTATCACATGGGAGAGGGGGAATGAAACTTGATCCCGGGATGCAATATAGGGCATCTAAGAGCTCTACCGTATGAACTAGCCACCACTTGCAGCAATCAATTGGATAAATAAGAAAAACATAACGTCAAATTTGCTACATTGGGTAACAAATTTGGAGTTTTTGTTTACTGGGTTACTCCATATATTTTGGGTTTTTGGGTTTGAGAATTAGAGTTGGAGTTGGAATATGAAAATACATACAAACCCTATATGTGTTTGGAGGTATGAAAAAATTTCAGTGGTACCAAAAAATAAAAAAAGTGAACCCAGCCACAAAAATAGTTGTATGTATGTATGTCATTAAATAGGAGAACAATAAAAAAGAGAGAGAATACAATGCTAACCTCGTGGAGCATCTACGGAAGAATATGAAGACGGAGCATGTACTTCTCCTTTTCTCTCCTTTGTATTTTCTACTACCAGAGTAAGTAATGGGGTCGCAATTAATTCTTTGGACTTCTAAGGGTTAAGTTGGGCTTGGGAAAATGGTTGAGTTAATTAACTCTAGTTAGTACTTGCAACACCAGCCAGGGCCAGCCCAAAGGTCTGGAGTACCTTAGGTCTAGTCTAAAAAATGTGTCATAAGAGTATAAAACTTAAATAATTTTTCCAGCAACAATCACAATACGAGAAAGTTAAAACAATATAAAATTCTACTCCCTCCGTCCCATTTTCCTAGTCCCATTTGGGGTTCCAAATTTTTAAGGGGATACAATGATTACATCAAAAAGTGTTCAATTTTTCATTTATGTCCTCTCAAAAAGTGATTTGATTGATGTAAGTAGTAGTACTTTAATTTAAACAAAAGGGTAATAATGTAACCTTATTAAGTTCCTATTGCTTATTTTGGAAAGTGGACATACATGTTGGGACGTCCCAACATCCCAAAAACGAATACTGGACTATAAAAATGGGATGGAGGGAGTACTAATGATTACTATATAATAACAGAAAATTCAAAACACAAAGTCTACAAATACATATAACGCATGTGTATCACTAACCGGTATTCAAATAATTAATACAAAGCAAAGCAATCGTTACTCAAACTCAAATTCTTTTATTCTCAACTTCCTGACCCCTTGGATCTTAAAACCTAGCAAACCTTCTGCCTTGGAAAATCTATTTAAAGAGGGATGCTACAATGCACACCCCCCCTATATGAGATTTTGTGGCTTTAAATCTGAGTTTCGTATGAGATTTTGTAGCACCAAATATGAGATTTTGTAGCTCCAAATATGATATGGCATACGGTATGCACCCCATACGGATGGACGGCCGAGATTACGCCACGTATGACGTGTGGGGATTTGTGCCACCTTTGACCATTGACTATATGAGATTTTGTGACTCAAAATATGAGATTTTGTGGCACCAAATATGAGATTTTGTGACTCAAAATATGAGATTTTGTGGCACCAAATATGAGATTTTGTGACTCAAAATATCAGATTTTGTGGCACCAAATATGAGATTTTGTGACTCAAAATATCAGATTTTGTGGCTCCAAATATGAGATTGTGGCACTGTAGCAGTACTGTAGCAATCCGAATGGGTCCAAATATGAGATTGTGTGGCTCCAAGTATGAGATTTTCTGGAAATATATGAGATTTTGTGACTATTCATATGAGTGTGCATACCATATGCACTTCATATCTCCAGTCACAGAATTTCATATTTTGAGTCACAAAATCTCATATTGAGTAAGTGCACATTGTAGCATGACTCCTATTTAAAAACTACATATGATCCCATAGTTTAGGATGTGACTTCCAAAGACAAATGGTACTTATCAAGAAACCACAGAAACCACAGTGAAAGGAAAGAACCACGGAGCATTTTTTTTTTTTTGGGGGGGGGGGGGGGGGGGGGGGGGGGGGGGGTCATTTCTCTCGGAAGAGAAAATGTTGAAAGCTAATGGTACTTTTATTTTTATTTTGGATCAAAAAGAGTCATACTCAAGCCTATTATGAATAAATACGGGGGAGTCACAAAAATTTGGACTTTTTGGAGTGCCCTAGGCCCAGGCCTCTAGGCCTAGGGCTTGGCCGGCCCTGCCACCAGCACATGACTGTCCCATTATTATGCACTATCTGGATGACAAGCCACTTGGTCATTTGTTTGGAGGGAAAAAGGAGTTTCACAGTACCGGTATAAAGAATATTTTCTCTTTTGTCATATAAAAAACATTTTGTAGAGTGACATGGAGATGCTCTTATCCCTCTCCCATCACAAAATCCTTTAAAGAAGTGTCAATAGATGATGGTGATTTGGCAACAAATGGCAATGCCATTTCTTAGGTCTAAATTTGACTTTATTATTGCGGAGGTCATTTCTTTTGTTTGTGGGTTGATATGTCACTGGAGTCGATAGTTTTGGAAATTCTTGCCAAATAGTAGTACTCCATTCCAATAATTTGCTACTCCGTATTTTCTGATGCAATGAAACATTGGTACTTCAGCCGTGGGATTCTTGATGTGTCTTCAGCCTCTGAATTCATGCACTAACATAACAAGGTCCGGTCTGTCCATTTTGTCCACGAGTGGGCTCAGGGTTAGGATTGAAGAGAAATTGCAGAGTTTCAAGGCATGATTGCTGGTGACCTGAAAGGCCACAGAGGAGAGAGAGAGAGAGAGAGAGAGAGAGAGAGAGAGAGATTACAGGAATCAGATCCAATCGGTATGACAACGAGGTCTCGGCTTCTGAATTTCTGATGTCTGTCTTGGTCCTTCACATTGGTAACATTCGCTTGGGTTTTGGACTTTTAGGACATGGAAATGGTGCCATCCCCATGTCTCCCATGTGGCCCTGTCATCTTAATCTGTGTACCTTGTTATTCTTTCCTCATCTACAGAATTCCTCCTCTCGGATTCTGGTGAATGTTGCGGTCCCTCTCGGACCCACCGATGTGATCCGAATGTAGCATTTTCTCAGCAGATCGTTTATGTGAAAAATAGAGTTATCAGACATCCACAATGTCATAATCGGATAACAATTAGTAATAACTATCATCAAAGTCGGATCGAGTTAAAACAGATCGGGGGAAGCAAATACAATCCCCGCTCCATTTGCTTATCGGATCGGGGACTACCCGCCTGAATAGGAGCGGGGGCCGGGGAGGTTGGAGGCGGAGACGGAGCGGAGGTAATTGCCATCCCTACGTCAAATCGGTTTGTTGTGATAACTGCAGAGTATACACTTCATGCGAACCGGAGAAGGAAGTTCCAAAATAACCGCATCCAGTGTTCTACCCAATCACCTGACTCCTAAATAACAGCAATCACCTCAAAGAAAAAAGGGCAAAGAAAGCCTTTCTTATCAAATAAAGGCCATTCTTGCATAAGATGGTGTTCCTTTCTCTTTACCATCGCTTACACACTTCGGCCTGTCGATTAAAATTGGTTTGATTTTTTTTTCCTTCGGTGCTTAATTAGAATTGGTTTCAGCCATCGCTTGATAATCTTTTTTCCTCTTTCCTTTCTTATTTGGCAATCAATTTTGCCTTCTTATTTTGCAATTGATTTGCCTTCTACTAACGTGTCACGCTGACAATCCTCTATTGGACGTTGATTGAGTAAACAATCGTAGAAAGACGTAATTGTGTACATGTGTACAAAAATACACAAGAAAATAGCATGACAGGTTCAAATTTATGCAATATGTGAATTACCCTCAAAGTGAAATATAAATTGCCGTTGAATTTTTCACAAGAGCGATCATGGACCATGTTAATTCGGTTGTTCGGTAAATCAAAAATCAAACCTACCTAAACCTATGGACAACATATTCCCATTTTGAACCATGGTTTGTGCCAACACGCGTGAGCACACTCTAAATTATTTTTAACTTATTTGAAAATATATTTGCACCTAAATTAAACAAGAAAAAATCGGGCACAGTACTGGGATTGTTTTGGGGATGTCTGTGTTTGGATGGCAGTAATCTCAAGGGGGAATGGGAATATGATGCCTTCTACCCATGATTCCAATTTTGGAACAGACAGGAACAAGAATGTGATGTCAGGCTTTTCTGATTCCAACGTTTGGCAGAGACAGGAATAGGAATGTGATTCCTGATGACAAATTCAATCAGGAATTACATTCCTAGACTGAATGGGAATCTGATCTCTCCCTTACCCCATGGGAATCTCAGATTCATGGCTCATTCATTAAAAAAAGGAAATGTTGACTTTAATAAATTTCTAAAATAATTGTTTCCTACGTAAGATTACTGAATTAATCCAAACACCGAAATGTTATTCCTCCAGGTATCAAATTCCTAGGAATTCGATTCTCAGTAATTATATGTCTATTCCTACCCAAAAAAACTCTCGGGAATTTGATTCTTGGTAATCATATTCCTATTCTTACTTAAGATTCCGGTCATCCAAACATAGCCTAAATGTAAAATCTTTGTGTATTCGTGGATTTCTATCACAGTATATAAAACGAAGGTTGAAAAGCTCAAGTTGGTTGGTTAAAAAGTCTTCTTTATTGTCATTCTTCAAATTTTGGGAAATAGGGGGAGCTAAAAAAAACACTAAGCTATTTACACTGTGGAATTAAAATTTCATAAAATTGAAAGAAAAAATATCTAAAAGAAGTATGTTATTTTAGCAACAAAAAAAAAGGTGGCTTTACATCGTTTTATAAAACCGCAAATCAATCTTTCATGAACAATTAAAAGGGAAAGTCTATAGAAGTATTACTAATGTATTAACTAGTGTACTAAATATAAATGTCACATTTTTTTAGCAGATGAGTATATCCATATATTGTATCAATGTATTGATGTGGTAATGATATGTATACTAAATGTGCAATAATTTGTAAGTTATTTAACTATTTAACACTTTAGCCTTGCTCATAAAAGAACAACAATAATCACCGGAAAAGTAGAATACAGGATCTACATGATTCGAAAGTGTACCTACCTCTGCGGAAAGGGAAGAACTGCCATATCTATGCATCAAGGGTTACAAAGCGGAGAAAGCTTTGTAACAGTTAACATTTATAGACTGTGGGATCAAATGACAAAACCTCACACATCTCATTGCCCTTGCAGCATCTCTTGTCAATTTCTATTTCTCAATTTAGGAATCAGATGTGACATAATGAGGGAAAATTGTGTAATTTGTCTCATTTTTTCTTTAACTTTTTGTATTAAGGACTCATCGTCCTTTTTCTAGATTTAGAAATCAAAATTGAGGTGTGCGATATTTGGAAATTCGTACCTCTATTTTGGTTTCTAAAACTTTAAAAGGACGATGGATCTCTCCAATATTCTTTATAAACTACAATGTACAATACCCTATTCAAATTTGGGTTTATTAATTTGGTACTTGATTACTTTGATGCCTGTATGTTCTTAAAACCATTTGTAGACACCCCAATTTGGACCCATGAAAGTCCTTAGCATCCCCGATGATGAAAATGCCTGTTAGAGCACGCGAAGCTTGATTGTGAACTTGGAAACCCCTCCTAAACCTCTCCAAAATAAACCCAATCCTTCACCATCTTCTAGTACACTCAAAACCCTCTTTTTCGATATATAACTTGTCTCAATCCATTTTGAAATGAGGGAGATGTGCCCGTTTTACCAAAATCAGTTGTTTTTCCGACCTTTTGAGGGTAAAATGGTCACACATTTTGATGTACAAATCATCTTGGGTCCAAACCACTTGGGTTAGAAAGTAGACCTTTCAAGCTTTCCAACGCTTCAAACCATGCGCAAAACGGAGTTCGGTAGCACCCGGAATGGCCCCGCGAAGTTTCATATTTTGTGCTGTCTCGCCATCCAGGCGCCCGGATTGACCCTTTCCAGGCGCCTGAACCCAATTCAGGCGCCTAAACCAACCTCCTCCAGGCGCCTGAACCCCTTCCAGACACTTTCTGCCCAAAGACAAGAGAGTGGGGAGCAACGTCTTGGGAGATTCTTCTGGGGTTTTGCTGCAGAATATATGGGGGACATCCCAGCACATGCTTCTTCCCTCTCCCTAGGTGAACCCTCACCCTTTTGAAGGGTTCAAATGGCCCATTTTGAGCCCTCCTTGCCTATATATATCCCCTCCCCTCCTCCATTTGAAGAGGACCAGCTCTCTCCCTCTCTTCCTTACTGTTATGCTACCCAAATACCCCCAGAAACTCATCCCCAACTGATCTCTATCAATTCCATCCATCAAAACTCCATTTTCCTCCATCATAACCCCCCCACAAACTCACTTGATTCTACCCATCTTTCATCATCCATCATCAAATCCCCAATCAAACCACCTATAACCAGTTAGATACACTTCCAACAATCAAAATCCAACCTACTCAAACATCATAAATCACCCAAACCAACCATCCAAAGTTCATCCATCAAGCTTTTCAAGGTAGTTTATCTACCAAATTTTCTCAACAAGCCCCTGAGGGGAATCCATTCAAGTTCTTTCTGGTCATCCATACCAGTAAGGAGCTTGAAAATGGTTTGAAAATCATCAAAACAGGAAAACACTTCGAGTATCAGATTCTGGTCCAGGCGCCTGAACCATCCTCCTTCAGGCGCCTGAACCCAATCCAGGCGCCTGAACCATCCTCCTTCAGGCGCCTGAACCCAATCCAGGCGCCTGAACCATTCTCCTTCAGGCGCCTGGACCCTATTCTGATGCACATTTCATAATCAATCTCTGGGCCATTTTGAGACATTTTGGTGGTATTTTAGTGTAAACTCCGTATTTCCAGTACATAAGCCATCCATTTACAGTGTTTTGCATGAGCATGTTCACCTATTTCGTTAATCTTTTCAATACATTTGTCGTGTTTTCCGCATGAGTTTGTGTTTGAAGTCCGTTTAAACAATAGTTTCAAAATCCTTTAAACATTTAGTAGAGACCGGTGTTCACACCGGGCGAGAGGGGTGCTTTAAATTCCTTCTCCTCTCGTAACCTAGCTCCCGGACCCGAGAAATCTCATTTTGGAGACCGGTAAAGCATTTTCCATATCAAGGGTAAAAGAGTCATTTTTCAATGGTTTCTCGGGTATGGTCCTCAAATCCGGGTGGCGACTCCATTCAATCAATCAAACCAAATCGATCAATCAAAACCATTTTTCAAATTAAACAAGCCAATTTTCGTGGACAATAAGTCGCGCGTTTTACCCGGGGTGTTCACAAGCTGGCGACTCCGCTGGGGATTCTAATTAATATGTATTTTAGTATTATTACACTTATGTGTGATTTTATTAAAATATGTATTAATTGTAGAGAGCTAAGCTTGAAAAATGTTTAAAAGATTTTGAAAATGTTGTTTTTATGGACTTTTTGCATTGCATGTGCATGGTTACTAGCCTCCGCTGGCGTGTTTTGGCAATCCCGCCCGGCTTGCCGGTGACGGGGAATCCCGAAATGCCCAGCACCCCCCGACCTTGATGAGTCACAATTGTCGTTATTACCATCGCCTTGCGGGATCCTTGGCGGTGGGAGACAGCTTTGGCTTTGAGTCCGGGGTACCCTCTCAAACCAAAACCGGCCTTTGCATATAGTTAACCATAGAACCCCATGTTAGTTAACCAACCCATGTATTAGGAGTATGTGCTCCATCCTGTTTTGTGCCATGTGTTACCGTCTTTTCAAGCATGCCATATTGCATACATGCATACACTTGCATCTGTACATATTTTGTCTTTTATGTTGTCAGTATAGCATAAATTAGGTTCCCGGCAGTTAGTAGAAGGTTGCTTTGGCCCAACGATGAGTCGTGTATCCCACATACGCGTTGTTCTTATGAGTTGGCCTTTAGGACAATCGGACATGGGAAAATTTGAATCAACAGTTTCCTAACAACGATCTAAACGGGTTTAAGGGACCTTGACTCGAAAGTGGGTTAATCGCCCTTAGGCATCCGATTCTAGATCGTTGTCAGAATTCGTGTGAATCATAATTTCCCAAATCCGATTATCCAACATCAAGGGCATGTCACTTAAAAGAAAACTTGAGGATTGGGGCAACCTTCCAAAAACTGTCAAATTTAGTCTAGGAGACTTTAAATCCATGGAGTTTGAGAAACCTCCAGTGTTGATCGTGCTCGAACGGTCACCCGTGATTCAAACTAGCCTTAAGATCATTAGTATCTGGATTACAACACCCAAATTGCTCTGTCTCGGATGGCCCGGAAAAGCGATTGGCCCTGATTTCAACAAGATTGGAATTTAACCTGCCGAGTAATGGCCTACCCGGGGTGTTGGAAAATCATCTGTGCAATGGTCTTAAGTGAGATTTGAAACCGGTAGACTAACCATAGGTTAACCTTAGCATAATCCTTAGGATAGATGTCAGTCTAGGAGACTTTAAATCTATGGAGTTTGAGATACCTCCAGTGTTCGCCGTGCTCGAACGGCTCCCCGCGTCTCGGGCTAGCCTTAAGTGCATTTGTATCCGGATTTCAACAACCTTATTGCTCTGTCTCGGATGGTCTACAAGGAGAATGGCTCTGATTCCACGACGATTGGAATTTAACCTGCCTGTCACGACCTACCCGTGGTTGTTATTCTGTACATCCATGCAATGTCTTAAGTGAGACCGAGACCGGTAGTTTGCATCTTAGACACGACATGACAACGACGCACGCACGACATTTCCTTCAATAAAACCAGGGGCACAATCTGAAGTTTGACCTTTTTGCTTTACTGTCAGTTCCGAGCCCTTACCCGAAGACTGTCTCGACCTTCATCGCCAAAAGTCTGAAACAAGCATGTCGGGCGATCAAGAACAAAATTCCCCGAATGAGATAGAGCGACTGAGGAAGGAACTGCAAGATGAGAGGGCCCGGAATGACACTCAAATCACCCAACTCGTGGCGATAATGGTAAACATCCAAAGCCGGTTGCCTCCGCCTCAGCAGCAAATACCCGATGGCGGGGCCCGAAATCATGAGATCCCTAATGATGAGCGTCAAGAACAGCCACCTCCGGTTGACAATCCCCAATTGGCCGAGATGTTAGCCAAAATTGCTAGACTCGAAGAATCTGTGACCAAGAACGAGCAGCGGGCCATCACCGGGTTTGACATGGACAAACTCTGCCTTTTCCCGGGTGCCAAACTCCCTAAGAAATTCAAACATGTGAACTTTGAGAAGTTCGATGGTACCAGAGATCCAAGGGGACACATTCAAGCATACGTGAGCTCCCTTTCATTGCAAGATGTTGATGAGCCCACTATGGCCCAGATGTTCCATGAAACTCTCACAGGGCCTGCACTTCAATGGCTCTTGTCTCTTGACATCTCGAAGAGGAAAACTTGGGAAGAAATGGTGGCTGCTTTCATAAAGCAGTATGAGTACAATGTGCAGCTCAAGGTCACTATTCGTGAGCTTGAAAGCATCAAGATGAAAGAGAATGAGTCCTTTGCAGAGTTTGTAAAAAGGTGGAGGGCGAAGGCCGCACAAATGACCAATCGCCCTAGTGATAAGGATCAAATGAGGATCATAACCAAGAATCTACAACCCGACTTGGCCCAGTACATGGTGATGGCCCAGGCACATAACTTTGAGACCTACTTTGAGACAGGCTTGTCAATTGAGGAAGCAATACGGGACGGCATTCTTAAAAAAGATGGTCCCACTCCAAAAACCAAGAACATCAACTCTACGGATGACAACGCCCTATATGCAAACACCTCATCCAGCTCCACAAAACCCAACTCTAACCAATTAGCACCCATCAACAGAATCACAGTCCAAACCCACCGCTCTCAAAAACCACAAAGAACTCTCTCACAGTTCTCCACACCTCTATCCTTGGTGTATAAGGAGCTCTACGAAGCCGGTCTTCTCAAACCACTCCAACCAACTCCTTTACGTCAAAAGCTCCCAGCTTACCACAACCCAAATGCCTTCTGTGCCTTCCATCAAATGCCTGGTCATGCTACCGATGAGTGTCACCGTCTCCGCCACAGGATTCAAGATCTCATTGACAACGGTCCATCCCTGCTACACTGGCGAAACTGAATACCTCACCGAATCAATGAACCATCAATGGCCATTCAATAATTCAATCTTCCACGAGTCTTGGAAATCTTCAAGTGTCAAGTCAAGTTCCCACTTCTGATTGAGTCAGTTTGTATTTCGAGTCTGCTTATGGTTTTTGCTTTCCTCGTCTATGTGTTTTCATCCTTAAATCTGTAGTGTCTTGTTGTTATTGTAAAAAAAAAAAAAAAAATCCAAAAAATAGAGTCAACCTTTGTAGTCCCGAACTACGCATGACCTGATTCCTTACAAAGGGATACGTAGGCAACCATTCATGGTTCGGTCGTAACTATCAAAAATCAATGTCGCGCTGTTGTGTTGAAAATGTCATCATAAACTTGGGTTTTCCCTAAACTTGGAATTGTTTCACACCATCATTTGAGAAACGTGATAATCACTTTGAGACGTAAGATGAACCTTGATTGAACCCCCACCCCATACAAGGAGGATTTCCAGTGGACCATTCCCTGATGTCATCAAGAAGCGATGCTTTGACACAAGAAAAGCCTGCTAGGTCGAAAACCCGCAAGGGCGGCCTAGGCAAAAGTTAAGGCAAAAAGCTCGCCAGATCAAACTTCAAAATGAGATCTAGGCAAAAGTTAGAGCATGCATGAGTTCTCTCCATCAAGTTGCACAAGTCAAAATGAAGAAAGGCATTTTTTGCTTTTTTTTTTTATTCCCCACATAAATATCCATTGCAAAGCCCTTTTGAGCCTGAATCAATTTCTTTGAAAAAGAACCCAGCTAGGCAGCTATCCCCCACACTGGGGTGAAAGGAAAGAATAACAAAGAAAAGTGCCAAATTGCATCAAGATGAGGAGCATAGAAGAAATAATCAGAAAAATCGAATGAAAGGAAGTGCTCATTTAAAGCAAGAAGAGGCACATGAAAGCACCCATCAGAAGCAAACATGGCACAAGAAGTCCGAGATAGCTGCTAGCTCAAATAACCCTGAGGAAAAGTGAGATTTTTGAGCTTATTATCCTTCCTTTGTTAAGCCCATAACCTTGGCCCCGTCATAACCTAGATAAAAGTCCTTTCAGATTGGAAAGTGCAACTTGATAATAAGAATTCAAGTCAAAAGGGAACAGTCTAATCTCCCTTGAAAATCAAAAGTCAAAGCATTGTGCAAATGCTGGCGTCATGCAAGCAAAAATCCAAACTGGGGCAAATCAATAGGTCTTCATCAGCAGCCCTCTAAACTGGGGCATTTTGAAAGAAAATCAATGGGGCATCATCAGCAATCTGGGGCATGGATTCATGATAAGAAATCTTGTGTTCTGATAAAAATAAGTAGATTTGAATGAACATCACTTGATGGAGTGAAACAATCACAAAATAAAAATTCAATTTTATCATGACAATTTCGACATTAATGGTGAGACATGTTTCCCATCTTTCAGGACTTCGAGTCAACATAGTCTTCCATATCTTTCGAATCAACACATTCTTGCTCCTATCTGTCAGGTCAACATGGCCAATCAAAATTCCTTGGCCTTGTCGGTCTCATCAAAGTCCATCCCCTTGTCAAAAAGGCCAATCAAATTCCTTGGCATTGTCGGTCTCATCAATGTCTTTGTCAAGCAGTCAATCGTGTAGTCTTAGTCTTGTCTATCCTTGACTCGTGGAAATGATTTCAACGCATCAAAGAACTCGTGTTTGAGTACATGGTCAATTGGGTGTCAAAACTATCAGCAGAGCCGAGAAGGAAAATCAGAATTGAGGTTCATCATCTATGAAGGCGTCAACTCGAAATTGGGGCATGTCAGTCTATTGCCATTTCTGGGGGAAGTATACACCCAAATCCAAGACTGGGGCATCGAAGCCTAAAAGTCTAAAACCAATCCAAAACCCAAGCCCTGTCAAACTCAAACTCAAACCTTGGCAAAAAGGAAAGACAGTAAAGCAAAAGAGGCCCCCTATTATGCAACCTACTTTTTAAGAAGGAATGTTGCTGTTGTTTTTGTTGTCGTCGAGTGTCGATGCATGAGTCACGCGTAATCGTCCTGCGGGATAGTTTTTCAATCAATCGTCCTAAGGGACAACTTTTAAATCAATCGTCCTAAGGGACAGTTTTCAATCAATCGTCCTGAGAGACAACTTTTTCAATCAATTTCAAGACCAAAAATGGTCACTTCAATTTCAATCAAAATCAATTTCAAGACCAGAGATGGTCACTTCAAATTCAATCAAAATCAATTTCAAGACCAGAGATGGTCACTTCAAATTCAATCAAAATCAATTTCAAGACTAGAGATGGTCACTTCAAATTCAATTTCAATCACTTTTTTTTATCATGTCATTTGGGATAGTCTTTTCAATCAATTCGGGGATAGATTTGTTAAATGTTGTACCCGCCTAGCTGGCACATTCAATCATTTTAATCCGTTTAAATCATCACTTTGAGGGTTAATTCATTTTAATCCGTTTAAATCATCATTTTGAGGATTAATTTATTTTAATCCGTTTAAATCATCACTTTGAGGGTTAATTTATTTTAATCCGTTTAAATCATCATTTTGAGGGTTAATTCATTTTAATCCATTTAAATCATCATTTTGAGGGTTAATTCATTTTAATCCGTTTAAATCATCATTTTGAGGGTTAATTCATTTTAATCCGTTTAAATCATCACTTTGAGGATTAATTTATTTTAATCCGTTTAAATCATCACTTTGAGGATTAATTCATTTTAATCCGTTTAAATCATCACTTTGAGGGTTAATTCATTTTAATCCGTTTAAATCATCATTTTGAGGGTTAATTTATTTTAATCCGTTTAACTCATCATTTTGAGGATTAATTTATTTTAATCCGTTTAAATCATCATTTTGAGGGTTAATTTATTTTAATCCGTTTAAATCATCACTTTGAGGGTTAATTTATTTTAATCCGTTTAAATCATCACTTTGAGGGTTAATTCATTTTAATCCGTTTAAATCATCATTTTGAGGGTTAATTCATTTTAATCCGTTTAAATCATCATTTTGAGGGTTAATTCATTTTAATCCGTTTAAATCATCACTTTGAGGATTAATTCATTTTAATCCGTTTAAATCATCACTTTGAGGGTTAATTCATTTTAATCCGTTTAAATCATCAGTTTGAGGGTTAATTTATTTTAATCCGTTTAAATCATCACTTTGAGGGTTAATTCATTTTAATCCGTTTAAATCATCATTTTGAGGATTAATTTATTTTAATCCGTTTAAATCATCACTTTGAGGGAACCAAACTTTCAATCAATCGTCCTGAGGGACCAAACTTTTTTTAATCAATTGTCCTGAGGGACAGGAGAACCCGTTGCATTTGTTTGCTTATGCCCCCAGGAACTACGCCGGTCTGATCCCTACAATGGGGTACGTAGGCAGCTCGTCGAGCACGACCACGTGATTTCAATGTTTGTGTTTGTGGCTTTGGAAATTCTTGGGCAACAGACTAGGCTGTCTTGGTCTTTGACGATACTCACATCAAATCAATGATGTCAAGTCTCGTCAAAGAGGGGCAACTGTAGACACCCCAATTTGGACCCATGAAAGTCCTTAGCATCCCCGATGATGAAAATGCCTGTTAGAGCACGCGAAGCTTGATTGTGAACTTGGAAACCCCTCCTAAACCTCTCCAAAATAAACCCAATCCTTCACCATCTTCTAGTACACTCAAAACCCTCTTTTTCGATATATAACTTGTCTCAATCCATTTTGAAATGAGGGAGATGTGCCCGTTTTACCAAAATCAGTTGTTTTTCCGACCTTTTGAGGGTAAAATGGTCACACATTTTGATGTACAAATCATCTTGGGTCCAAACCACTTGGGTTAGAAAGTAGACCTTTCAAGCTTTCCAACGCTTCAAACCATGCGCAAAACGGAGTTCGGTAGCACCCGGAATGGCCCCGCGAAGTTTCATATTTTGTGCTGTCTCGCCATCCAGGCGCCCGGATTGACCCTTTCCAGGCGCCTGAACCCAATTCAGGCGCCTAAACCAACCTCCTCCAGGCGCCTGAACCCCTTCCAGACACTTTCTGCCCAAAGACAAGAGAGTGGGGAGCAACGTCTTGGGAGATTCTTCTGGGGTTTTGCTGCAGAATATATGGGGGACATCCCAGCACATGCTTCTTCCCTCTCCCTAGGTGAACCCTCACCCTTTTGAAGGGTTCAAATGGCCCATTTTGAGCCCTCCTTTGCCTATATATATCCCCTCCCCTCCTCCATTTGAAGAGGACCAGCTCTCTCCCTCTCTTCCTTACTGTTATGCTGCCCAAATACCCCCAGAAACTCATCCCCAACTGATCTCTATCAATTCCATCCATCAAAACTCCATTTTCCTCCATCATAACCCCCCCCCCCCACAAACTCACTTGATTCTACCCATCTTTCATCATCCATCATCAAATCCCCAATCAAACCACCTATAACCAGTTAGATACACTTCCAACAATCAAAATCCAACCTACTCAAACATCATAAATCACCCAAACCAACCATCCAAAGTTCATCCATCAAGCTTTTCAAGGTAGTTTATCTACCAAATTTTCTCAACAAGCCCCTGAGGGGAATCCATTCAAGTTCTTTCTGGTCATCCATACCAGTAAGGAGCTTGAAAATGGTTTGAAAATCATCAAAACAGGAAAACACTTCGAGTATCAGATTCTGGTCCAGGCGCCTGAACCATCCTCCTTCAGGCGCCTGAACCATTCTCCTTCAGGCGCCTGGACCCTATTCTGATGCACATTTCATAATCAATCTCTGGGCCATTTTGAGACATTTTGGTGGTATTTTAGTGTAAACTCCGTATTTCCAGTACATAAGCCATCCATTTACAGTGTTTTGCATGAGCATGTTCACCTATTTCGTTAATCTTTTCGATACATTTGTCGTGTTTTCCGCATGAGTTTGTGTTTGAAGTCCGTTTAAACAATAGTTTCAAAATCCTTTAAACATTTAGTAGAGATCGGTGTTCACACCGGGCGAGAGGGGTGCTTTAAATTCCTTCCCCTCTCGTAACCTAGCTCCCGGACCCGAGAAATCTCATTTTGGAGACCGGTAAAGCATTTTCCATATCAAGGGTAAAAGAGTCATTTTTCAATGGTTTCTCGGGTATGGTCCTCAAATCCGGGTGGCGACTCCATTCAATCAATCAAACCAAATCGATCAATCAAAACCATTTTTCAAATTAAACAAGCCAATTTTCGTGGACAATAAGTCGCGCGTTTTACCCGGGGTGTTCACACCATTACATGTAATAATCCTTCTAATAAGCAATAAATAATTGTCCTTGTAACGCCCCGAATTTCGGAAACGTAATTAAAACATTTTTCAAATAATTTATCTGATAAAAACTCATAAATTGATTAACAACATAAATTGTCTTATTACAACTAATTGAAATTTTGAGTAAAGAGGTCTAACATAGAGTTACAACTTCGAATTAAAGCTTTTGAAAAAATAAACAGAGCATCTACGAAAAGAAAATCCAGGCTTCGTTTGATTCACTTTACAGAACAGCTTCTTCTTTGACTTGATACGGCTCCTCTGCTCCGTCTTCTATACCTGGCGTACGAATACCAGGGTACGTAGTACCATGAGCATAAAACGCTCAGTAGATACATCCTACGCCTACTTAACCCACACGTATCTAGCACATAAGTATGAATAATGAACAAGATAGATGGAACAATAATATTCATTTTATGCACATAAGCATGAATAATCAATAAGTTAAATGTAATCAAATCTTCACTTTATTACTCCCTCCGTCCCAATTTTATAGTCCCTCGTTCTATCCTAACCGGATAAAAGAACGATTATATCTTTCAATCGGTAATACATTTTGTATGCAATATGGATCTTGTTTGATAGATCTTGATTTAATCTAATAAACAAAGTGTTCAAAATCACCTAAAACATTGTAGATTATAAGATACAACACTTTGAAAAGTGGCACGAACTCCCAAAAGGGACTATAAAATTGGGACGGAGGGAGTACTATCCATTAACCTATGTGATAACTAAGATTCCATCCTCAGAAATCTTTCTTACCCTGTAACCTCCAGCGTAAGCCAACTGGTGTGATTCGACTCCTAAGGCCCGGATGAGAGCAAAGTTAGCTACTTGGGTCTCCCACCCGCAACCACACAAGGAATGAACAAGACTTCACCAGGTTGTGACACAAGCACGCTACCCCGGGTTGTGACGCAAGTACAATTCCACCCTTATAACCAAACCGTTCAGGAGCCAATCACCACCATGCCTTACCTAGGGTTTCGTAATCTCAATATCCAGAGTCCAAACCAATCATTCCTCCTCCAGGGCCCCCAAAGGTCACCCTCACAACAGGGTCCAACCCGGTCACCCTTTTACTCATCATCATTTCTCATAATTGTGTTTTTCCATATTTACCTAATCATCGTCTATAATGAATTTCTCACGGTTCATAACCACCCAAGTAATCGGATTGTCCAATCTAAGTTACCAACTTAACAACAATACAAGCAACTGTAATAATCTAAACCAATAATCCATTTAAACTGTCAACGAATAAAGGACAGTGATGAATAATACACACAAATTGTAATTTCTATGCACTCTGTAACATAATGCCCTTCTAAAAGAAAATAATCTATAATATGATAAACAAAATTATTGAAATTATTTTAACCGGGACTAACGTAATTGAGGGAAATCGGGTTGTTTGGTATCAAAACTAGAAGGTAGACTTTTGCTCATTTTAATTAATTAGTTACTGTGCATTTTTCTGTCCAAAGATTCTAAAATCATAAATAATGAACAAAGTCTCATTAGCTTTTTGTTTGATAATAGTCAAGCAACAAACAAAAACAATAATTAAACAAAATGCTAGTACCCAATAGGAACTAGGAAGACCCAGGTGTCCTCACAGAATAACCATTATCAATTTAAAAGTCGGTGGAGAAGAAATTAGGCTACTCGGTCGATTGGTTATGGGTTTGTCCCTCATTTTTGACATTTCAAGCTACAGCATTTTCTTCATTACTCAAATAATTACAAAATTTAAACATATAAAGGGTTCGGTAGGATAACCTACCTTATCTCCTGCAGATTAAACTAAATTGGAGTGGTTTGAGTGGGACACGGTGGCGTCAAGTGGCGTTGGGATTTCTCTTCTCCGGAACAACTTCTTCTCCTTTAAAACTCTCTGTTGACCTCTCCCTTTTTCTTTCTTCCTTCTATCCTTTCACAGTTTCACCTATTATGACTATATAGCTAGCAATATCAAGAGGAGGCAGAAGTCTGCCATGGCTTTAATAGCATGGGACGTCCATTTCCTGCCTAATAGTTATTGCATTATCACACTTGCTCCTTATCATGTTCCTGCAACCTCTTTAAATCTTTTTTTTTTTTTCTTAGATAACATATAAATAAGTATACACTTTTATATAGATACTACATGTACATATTCACCATATCGGTATTGTACATAAACACTCTCGGGCGCGCGCATACTTGAACACATACGATATTCGTAGATATGCAAATTACATAAAATGAACTAAGATTTTTATAAATCAATATATATATATATATATATATATATATATATATATATATTTATACCGCGTGTTCGGAAATTTGGATCTTCATAAATATACTTAATCGAAAATAGTTTAGTTTATAAATAAAATAGAATAAAAAATTGGGTCGTTACAGTCCTACTAATTCCAAACAATCCCCCCCACCCCCCAACCCCTGCACCCATATGACCTGACCTAGGTTGCAGTCCCCCAACCCCTGGACCTTGAGCCATCCATCTTTAATTATTAGATTGTTAACCACTAACTCACTTAAAAGCTTAAGCTATTAGAGAGAAGTGAAACTTTATTATTTATTTTTTCAACACGTCCCCTCACGTGTAGCCAGACTATCCTCCTTAAACAGGCTAAACACATGTAAATTTTAAACTTTATTAGGTAGACAATGAGGTTCGAATATAAGATGTATCGCCTGAACCCCAAGTCGAGGGAAGGAAGGGGTTAGGTTGTTGCAGTTTTTTTAACCCTTTGTCTCTCTCTTCTTGCATCTTCTCCAATTGTATCTCATTCATTCACGATAGTTCTAGGTACATTCTATCAATAAAGCAATGGATTAGTGTTGAATCTCTCACTCATTTCCATTTCCCGTTAAGTGAATTTATCAAATCCCTAGGTTAGAGTGATTATATAATAGGTTAATAGTTCAAGGGACATGTGTACTCAATTGGTAGTTTAAGGACAATACCGTATTAGATTGTTAAACACCAACTCATCTAAAAGCTTAAATTATTAGAGAGAGGGACGACTTTATTATTTATAATAATGCTAGATGCAGCCAACATAAGATTTTTATGGTCATGGTCTAAGTTAGATCTAAGTCAGATAATTCGCGTGCATGATCGAAAATGAGTGTGCAAACATAAAAGCGTAGACTAACATTCTCGTAATAACATTGATTGAGAAGAGAAACGTAGACTAAAAATTGAAAACAAAAATGGAAAATCTTTTTAAAAAAAATTATGTGACCTGGGTCATTCATTACTGTTGATTTCTTTTTCTTTTTCTTTTAGTTATATTGCAGATCAACCTTAATTAGTAGTTTAGAAGGTTACTATTAGAGAGAGTTTGACATCTCACTATAAACTCGAGCCTCAGATCTTCTCGGATAAAGGGTAAAATCAAATCGGCTAAAAGCTTCGTCTCCGGTCCCGTGAGTTCATCCGGTTATCCTTTGAGTATTTTGGGGTGTGGTTGAAGGAAATGATTACACACTGATTTTCTGAGAAAGGAAATCAGGAGTATCTCTTCACTGCATACATGCAGGCTCTGAGTCTGGACCAATAACTAACGGCAGCTGCTTCACACCCCACTTACAGTTTTCAAGCACATGATTGGAGTTGAAGGAAAAGTAGAGATTTCTTGCAAGTCAAGTTAAACCCAGTAGCAGGAAATGGCCTAAGGTATAGGCTATTAATGAATCAGTAAAACTGTGTTTTTTACTCCAATGTCTGTTATGATCAATACAGCTCCTTTAAGAGTCGTCTTTCTCGGGATTTTACATGACGGCTCCTGTGACTTTATACACGCTACTACGCAAGAGATCAATATCTCAGACTGAGGCGGAGAGGCACTGTGGTGAAGCAAAGATACCTGTACGTATACCGGAACCGTTCATGTTTTTCAAAATATTTGATTCCAACTCACTTCGGATTCCACACGAATGATCGGAACCGTTCATGTTTTTCAAAATAATATTTATCGTTACCTTGTAAAAAATGAGATCAATTGGATATCAGAAAATGCTCCATCGGTTTATCTAGTTTTAAACCAAAAATTGGATAAACTAATAGAGCATTTACCGATATCCGATTGATTTGATTTTTCTACTAGGTAACAATAAGAAAATTATTTTAAAAAATATGTACGGTTTCAATCCTCCGTGTAAGACCCGGAGTGGGTTCAAATCAACTTATTTGTACGATTTCTATACATAGAAATCTGTGGCAATATATTTATCCATCCCACGTGTATATTTGTTCTAGCTCCTCATCTATGGTTTCGAGATTTTGCTGGCACAAGGTAAAAACTTATTTGAACAGTTCATTTAGTAGACTTTCGAAAAATGTATTTCATGTAAAAAAAAATTACTCTCTTCTTCCCGATTTGTTGGCTCTTCAAAAAATAATTTCTATTTTTCCATTAATTCTCACTTGTAATTTGTAAACTTATTTTTAAAGATTTATGAGAGATAATTTTGGAAATTTAAACACTTTTTCTTTTGAATTTTTTAAAAATGATTAACATTTTGGAACATTTCAAAATAAAATAACGAACCAACAAAATCGGACAGAGTGAGTAATTTTTATCATATATCAGTAGCTATATTTAAAAATGCACACTTTTGCCAGGAAAAATAGACTTACCATTTATGTTGCATGTCATTTTTGTTCGATCATATTTTTCTTTTAAAGTTTGTGTATACTAGATTAAGTGATTAACGGTTGAAATTGGAGATGGAGCCAGAAATTTCACTGTGCAGGAGCAAATTTTTTTCCAAAATACTTTGCCGAGGCGATACTAGATAATTCATAGGAAAATTTTCTTTTTCTAAATAATAGTTGAGGTTTTTTTTTTTCTTGCATGAGCGACCGCCCCTACTGACCTCCCTCTGGCTCCATCCTTAGTTGAAATCATCCTCTCAAAAGTCAAAATGCCCTGCAAGTCTCAAAACTGGATCACTCATTACTTATCACCAACCCTTATCCATTCCACACATAACATATATATTTTTTACAATTACTTCTGATCCTACCTATTTAGTACTATGAAAAATGATTCAGTATTTGATGGGATTCTTGGCAATTTTGTACTCCACGGTGTAAATATATGCATGCGTACATTGTACCTATTTGTTTATGTACGAATGCCTGCTCAAATTTGTTGGTACATTTTGTTTGATTATAGTTTGATGCCTTTTGGATATGAGAATCAACGGAGCCCACATAAAATAAATTGAAAAATTATAAAATCAGACCACTTGGTTGTCATTAAAGTTTAAAAATTAAATTGAAATATTTAAAAAATATTAAAATGTGTGAAAATATAAAATAAAACAAATAAAAATAAAAAAACACTAAAGTGTGTGTGTGTGTGTGTGTGTGTGTTTTTCCTTCTTCTACTTACTTTATCGTCATCCTGGAAGGATCCAAATAAATTAGCTCTAAATGACATTTTTGCCTGTAAAATGAAAGAATCAAATCATTGGTTATCACATCATTATTTGCTTACTACATTCTTTTAATACTAACAATTACTCCCTTCGTTCCAATTTATTTGCTCACTACGGTAATGTATGCCTTTTTTAAATTCTTATAGTTTTTAATCTATAATGTAATTTATATGCAATATAGATCTTATTTGATTGATCTCATTTAGTTCTATAAGACAAAATTTTCAAAAACTTTGAAAACACTATAAATAAAAAGTTATATAAATGTTTAAAAATAATACGGATATTCATAATAAGCAAACAAATTGGGACAAAGGGAGTAGATATTTGTGCCAGCTAATGTTCACCTCAACAAATCTTGAAGATCAATTCTTCTGTCCGCTAGTATGATTGCCTACTACATAATACTCCTATGAGATTATGATTGCCTACCACATAATATTCCTATGAGATTATTCAGCGTCATGAGATTATTCAGCATCCTAGACGACCGCCAAGTGTCCAATGTCTCTCCCTCATTATACATTTATTTGAAATCAATACACTTAATTTTGATCCGATGTGAATTTGTGGCCGAGGAGAGGCTAAGGCACCACGAATAATTTTTCACATAAAATGTTTGTATTGGAGTAAATTGTTACAGTATTATCAATATTAGTGAGCAAATAATTCAGATATTACAAAACAAAAAGGAAGAAATTAAGCTAGTTTCAACATATATCTTCATAGCAAGGATTAAAACCAAAACCCACAAACCCAAACTCAAAAAAAAAAAACAGAACTTAATTTCCCTATATACACAGCAAAATTCAAAAACTGAAATCATAATGATCTTCAAATTTTGTGCAACTACAAGTCATGGGTTGAAGATGGAATTCCCACATTTGCATTTCCAACTCATGGGCTTATAGTTGGAGCTACCATCGCCGCCTCTTCCATACTCGAACGTGGGAATTGAAGAAGAAGAGTTATTTCCCCCAAATCTAGTTTGGGGATTTGTTGGAACCTGAATCGCTTCGCAAGGCCCACATGAACTGCATCTCCTCTCGCATTTCGGTGGCCTTGAACCGATTTGGCCTCTTAATATTGCCTTCTCGTCCTATTTAATTTCCATCAAAGTTCATCAGATTTAACCACAAGAGAGAGAGAGAGAGAGAGAGAGAGAGAGAGAGAGGGTTGAAGTCTCACCTGAAAATTGGAAATGGGTATGGAAATTGGTCTACCTGTAACATAGAAACGTACAGAAACCAAAGAAATTTAGCTCAAAATGCAGCTTCAAAATCAAGTTTTTTTTTTGTTTTTTTTATTGAAGTAAGAGAATGACATTTACCTTCTGCAATAAATCTCCGTTGGGTCCAGCCTGAAATCAGGAGAAAGAGAAAGCAAATCGTAATGTGGTTAAGTTTATGATTACAACAGAAATTGCGAATATAACCCATTTTAGGGAAACGGAAAGGGAGATTTTACTTCGAAGTTGAAACAGGGGAATTTAGAGTGGGTTGAGAGAAATAAAGGAGGAGGGCAACTGAGTATGTGGGCTGATTGGGATGTGAGATAAAATATCGAAAAGGTTCAGTAAAAGTGAATGACACAAAATAGTTATAAAAAGCTTCTATCTCTATCAAATGGCTCTGTTTTCTCTCTCTCTCTCTCCCCCTGGAGCTTGCTATAATTCCTAGAGAGAGAAGAAGGTGATGGGAACAGGGGAAAGATGGAACAAGGAAAGACAAAAGAGTGTAGCAGAAAAACCTTTTTGAAAGAAAGAACAGAAGGAGCCCCAGGAAAGGGAAGAACCAACGTCGTCCTCAATCTCGTTTCATGAGCCCTCCTCTCTCTCTCTCTCTCTCTCTCTCTCTCTCTCTAAATAATAGAATAGAGGGAAAATTGCACCATCGGTTCCTATTGTTATATTGGAGAATCTTATTTTAGATTTTATCAATTTGAACCTTGCATCTTTATTTCGATCCGCAGGATGGTCCCTTTTTCATCTTTATAGTTCAGATAAAAAATGATAGGTACACACAATTTTGTACCCACAATTTACCCAAACACACACACAAGTGTGTGGGCTCCACACACACATACACATATGTGTGTGTGGAGCCCACACACTTGTGTGTGTGTTTGGATAAATTGTGGGTACAAAATTGTGTGTATGTAGTGTTGTTGAGTTCAGATAGAAAGAAATTAAGCACATTAAAAGAGACTAAAGTTGAAACGGAATTAAAGGGTCTGAGTGCACAGCTGAGTGCAGTGCTCGCGATTTCAAAAACTTAATCCGAAATATTTACTGTTTAGATTTAGATGCGAACAATACCATTATAAAAAATCAAGTCAATTGAGTATGTAGTAGTTTGCTAATCAAATCAAATGATCTTGTTGATATTTTTAATTTTGGATTTTGTTGGTATATTATTGAATAAAAATACTATCTATTTACTATGTTAACAATGTCTGATTAACTACGGAGTTGATTTTTGCATCTAGCTTTAAATAGTGAACAAGTTGGAATTTGTTTTTGAGGTTGAGACGAGCCCTTGAGTCCAGGTGAAAGATATGAAAATACTATAACCGAAGTTGTTATATATTACTTTTTCTTTTTTTAGTGTTGAGAGTTCCGAAGCGAAGACCTATTCCCATATTTCTCGGTCGGGAGATACCTTACCACCCGTGCCCAATTGGGTTTCTCCGAACATACTCGTCTTCAAACAAGTAAGATAAGGAAAATTCCCAACTCGAAGGAAGCAAGTCAAAAACTTGAGATTACTATCACAAAAGAAGGAAATTAATTGGGTTTGATTACTAGTAATTGGGTTTTTTATAGTGACAGTTTCAAAAGTACATACTTATTAAAAAAAAATCCATAACATGAAATCTAACCTCGTGAAGAATAAGCCATGATTTATAATTTTAAATATATACTATTTTTTATATGCAATAGAATCTCCCTAAAATTGCAGAGGCTTCATTCAATCAAGCTGTTGAGTGTGTTTTGGCCTAAAAAGTTAGCTGGCTTATTTTTTCGTCTTCATTTGATTTTTTTTCGTGTTTTTTTAGTTTTACATCAACTTGTTGTGTATTTTTGGTTCGTCTCGGTGAAAGGAATCAAAAAAGTAAAAAATTATGATCAAATCTTAAATTTTTTTGAAAGACAAAAATAAGCCAAAAAGTCAGCTTTTTACACTTATTTTGATCTTATTCAAAAAATTGAGAGTTCTAGTCATAATCTTTTACCTTTTTTATGCAAAACTAACAAACGCAAAAATAAAAAAATCAAATCAAGACAAAAAATAAGTTAAGTTGGTTTTTTAGGCCAAACCTCAGTATTGGAAACAGGGTAGAGCACTTACTCCTGATAATTATATTGAAGCACATAATTGGTTGAAGATCACTAGACGCTTCACACCAAAAATACTTTGTTTCTCATAGTCGTCCTCCTACACGGAAATCTTGTTTGATAGATCTTAATTATGTTTATTAAAATACACAAAATTTTCAAAATCATAGAAAATATTGTACATTGAGAAATATAAGCGCTTAAAAATGACAAGCATGCGAAAAAAAATGGATTAAAGATTTGAGCCAGAGGGAGTTGCTGGAAATTTTAAAGCCGAGTTGGATTTTAGAGGCGTGGATTGCCTAAACCAGGTATAATTCGTACCTAATCCATAGAATAATTCACATTACAAGGATCAAACTGAAGTAGTACTAAAACTACAGGAACCGATTGTGTAATTTATTCTAATAGAAGAAAGAGAAAACAGAATTGTAGCAGTAGCAGAGATCGATGAGATAGCAATAAAAGAGAGAGGTGGGGGACTATAGGTACTAAGGTACAAGACAAGGAGCCAAAACAGCAAGATGCCCACACTAACGGACATCTGATTACAGCTTTTAGGTCTGGGATTTCGCTTTCTTTCGTTTTTTCTCTCTCTTTTTTTTTTTTTCCCTAATTTCTTGCCCTGATTTGGATCTTTCTTGTAGTGGTTGGTTTCAGCTCAGCAATCCCACCCCCTTACGCCATATCCTCTTTCTCTCTCCTCTCTCTCTCTCTCTCTCTGTACAGCAGAGGCACGTATACATACATGAAAATATAAGTAGAAGTATATGGAGCATGGAATTATGTGAAGAAAATGGAGACCATGTATTGACTATCTGAGTGAAAGAAAGACAAGCATGGTACTCGTGTCAAGTGGCATCTTTACCCAGTAATGATAATCAATGTGGATATCACGTGGAACAGAGCATGGGCCTCCTATTCGTTTTCGTGATTATGTTTACATGGGTTATCTTGTACCATTTTAATGGGGCATTTTTGTTTTGTTTCTCATCTGCTTCGCCCCTTTTAATATAAACTCCGAGTCCTCTCACCGTTCACTAGTGGAGAAACTAATTAAGTTGGAGCAAAAATCTGCATGAACTCGCCCTGTAAGGGCTGATAGCATCTAAGAGACGTTCAAGCCAGATTATTTGCGCCTCAACTAATGTTCGAAGATATATGTCTTGCGTGAGAGTTGAATTCTAGACTTGCACTTGCAATAGGCTACAAAAATTCTGGACTACGTTCGCCTCACTCTTTTCACTACTTGAACTATCCCGTTGGGTTAAAAAAGATAGACCATCTTTATAGGGCATTCATTCTAAGCTCAAGTTTTGACTTGTTTAGTAAATAAGCCAAACTTGAGTTCAATAACACTCGGCTCGGCTCGGTTCGGCTCATTTCGAAGAGTAAAATTTTTCTTTGTTGGTAGTAGATAATGACACTCGGAGACTGCGCACTAATTTTCCTTCCAATTGATCAACCTATATAAATCAAATGGATAAAAAATTTCAACGAGGATTTTCAAAATAGGAAGATATAAAAAGGATCAAATAAAAAGCATGGTTAATTTCTGATAAAATGAAAACAAGAAATTTTCAGTCGGAAATGAATTATCACTAGCCTATAGTTTGTGGTTACCTTACCGTACGAATAACTTAGAAGATTTCATTTTATGATCATCAACACAAGGAAATTGGAGATCCTGTAGTGCGGCATCCGAGCCATTGATCGCGCAATCAACGGTTCGGATTTCATCTACCCCGTACACGATCCGAGCCGTCCATTGTTGAAATTAAATATAAGCCGTTAATTATCGAGATCAACGACTCATGTACCGTACTACAAGATTCCCGGATCCGCAAGGCCAATTTCCTGTGGTGCAAAAAACAAACCTCCTTTGATGTTGATGTTGATGACGATTAGGATGGCGATGATAATTGATGAGTATAATGATTCCAAGCCAAGATCGGTCATTTACATGGGTCGTGTAACGCCCTTAATTTTGGGAATTGTAGACACCCCGATTTTGAACCCGGGATGCGCTCGAGCATTCCCGATGATGAAATGGATCAATCGTGGCTACCCGAGGCTTGAACAATGCTTGGAACTTGGCAAAACCACCCAAAAACCTCTTCAAAACAAACCCAAGCCTACACCATCTTCTAGTACATTCAAAACTCTCTTTATTGATATATAATACGTCTCAATCCATTTTGAAATGAGGGAGATGTGTCCGTTTTGTCAAAATGACTTGTTTTTCCGACCTTCTGAGGGTAAAATGGTTACATACTTGGATGAACAAATTATCTTGGGTTCAAACCACTTGGGTTAGAAAGTACACTCGACAAGCTTTCCAACGCTTCAAGCCGCGTCAAAATCGGAGTTTGGTAGCACCCGGGGCGGCCCCGCAAAGTTTTACCTGTTGAACAATAGCCTTGAGCGCTCAAGGCCCCAACTTTGAGCGCTCAAACCCTTGAGAAACACCTTGAGCGCTCAAGCCTACGGCTTTGAGCGCTCAACTCTAATCTAGATCAGTTTTCTGCAGAGCATCTAATCATGATATTCTACTGCAAGAGGAGCGTCTACCTATGTTTTCTACTCCCTAAATACACTTCCTAGACCCTTGAACATCTCCTCAATCACCCCCCAAACCCAATTCAAAAATTAAACCCAAAACCCACTCTCTCTCTTTCTACACTTCCCTCCCACTCTCCCTTCTATATAAACCAGCCATTACCCCTGGTTTTGAGGTCCCCAATTCATTCACCCCAGCTCTCCTACTGCTCCTACTACTCCAGAAAACCAACATCTCTCTCTCCCTCTACAAAACCATCCATTCATCCTCTAAACCACTTACAAAAACCACCCTTCAAGCTTCAAATTCAACCTTGGTTCATCAATCAATCAATCACATACACTGTCTCAATCACTTAGAATACCAACCAAAACGTCCAGAATCAACCACTATCAAGCCCAAAATCAAGTTCAAGCTACAATCAAGCCAAAAGGTAGTTAAAATCATGTGAAAATCACTGTTTTGGTCTTGCTGAGGGAGACCAGTGGGCTCATTCAAGTTCCTCATACTTGAAATGAGCCTACAAGGTCTGAAAAGTATCAAGAAAAGCATTTTTAAAACATGTTATTTTGGTAGGCTTGAGCGCTCAAGCCCAAGGCCTTGAGCGCTCAAACTATCTCCTGACAATTTGTGAATCTTCTTTTTATTTTGATGATGGATCAGAGATTAATGTGCATGAGCTGTGTGTGTGTGTGTTGAAATCAGTTTGATTCTCTTTTGTTATCTATCAAGAATCATCAAACTCGATTTTTAACACATCATTTACTTTCCAAAATTCTTCAAAGTCCATGTTTCTGTCCAGTTTTGGGAAAATAAAGTATAATCATTGATTTGGGGTTGTTTGATCATCCAATGTCATGTTATAGCAGAATTTGGCGACCTGGAAGTGGCTTGAGCGCTCAAGGCCTTACCCTTGAGCGCTCAATCCACTTTGAGCGCTCAAACCCCAACAGAAAGTCAGTCACAGTGTTTCAGCCATAACTTTTTACTCTGAACTCCGTTTTCAACGTATTATATATCAAAACGTAGATAATTTGAAGGGCTACAACTTTGTAGTTTTATATTCTTCCTGATTATGTCTCAAAGGCTTCCAAAAAAATGTAAATAGTGTTGGAAAGTCAAATAATTTTGCTCAAGATGGTGTTCTAAGTCCTATTTCTCTCTTTCATTGTCATTTTCTTTGTTTATATCATTCCACCATCGCATTGTACATTACACAAGCATCCACCATCACTTGGTTCGTATTTGAATACTTGTTTATGTGTTTTCCCATTCCCATACTCCCTGTTATTTGCTCAAAATTGATCTTCAAACACTTCCAAAATCCCACAAAATGTTGAGTAGAGACCGGTTCACGGACCGGGCGAGAGGGGCGCCGTAAAACCCTTCCCCTCTCGTAACCAAACCCCCGAATCCGAGAAATCTTTGGTTCCGCCATGATCAGTGAGATCTTTTTCAAATGGGTAAATGAGTCATTTTTATTGGTTTCTCGGGTTCGGACCTCAAATCCGGGTGGCGACTCTAACCATCACAATCCTTTTCGAACGTCAAACCGAACCATTTCCGGTGGGCCGTCCACAAGCTGGCGACTCTGCTGGGGACGATTGGTTAATATATATTTCATTTAATTACACTTGCAATTTTTTATTACACTTGTGTAATTTTATTGAAATACGTGTTAATCAAAGTGGGTTTAATTCGAAAGATGTTTTGTGGGATTTTTCAAATGTTTGAAATTTGATTTTGCATTGCACTTGCATAGTTCTTAGCCCCCCTGGCGTGTTTTGGCAATCCTGCCCGGCTTGCCGGTGACAGGGAATCCCGAAATGCCCAGCAGCCCTCGACCATGATAAATCACATCGTCACTATCTTTTTTAACGGTAGGAGGCGGTTTCGATTTTGAGTCCGGGGTACCCTCAGTGACCAAAACCCGCCTTTGCATATAATTAACCATAGAACCCCACGTTTAGCAACCCACCCAAGTCTTAAGATTATATGCTCCATCTTGTTATGTGCTATGTGTTACTGTCTTTTCAAAGCATGCCATACTGCATACACGCAAATACTTGCATCTGTACATATTCTCGTTGTCAAGTATAGTATAAGTTAGATTCTCGGCAGTTAGTAGAAGGTTGCCTCGGCTCGATGATGTGTCATGCATCCCGTATGCACGTTGTTCTTATGAGTTAGCCTTTAGGACAACCGGACGTGGGAAAATTTGGATCATCAAATTCCTAACACTAATCTAAACGGGTTTAAGGGACCTTGGCCCGAGGAGGGTCAATCGCCCTTAGGCATCCGATCTTAGATCATTGTCGGAATATGTGTGGACCAGAATTTCCCAAATTCGACCATCCGATATCAAGGACTTATCGCTTAAAAGAAAACTTGAGGATTGGGGCAATCTTCCAAAGCTGTCGAATACAGTCTAGGAGACTTTAAATCCATGGAGTTTGAGATGCCTCTAGTGTTCGCCGTGCTCGAACGGCTCCCCGCGTTAGTAGGAGGTTGCCTTGGCCCGATGATGAGTCGTGCATCCCATATGCGCGTTTTTCTTACGAGTTAGCCTTTAGGATGGCCGGACGTGGGAAAATTTGGATCATCAAAATTCCTAACACTGATCTAAACGGGTTTAAGGGACCTTGGCCCGAGGAGGGTCAATCGCCCTTAGGCATCTGATCTTAGATCGTTGTCGGAATATGTGTGGACCAGAATTTCCCAAATCCAACCATTCGATATCAAGGACTTATCGCTTAAAAGAAAACTTGAGGATTGGGGCAATCTTCCAAAGCTGTCGAATACAGTCTAGGAGACTTTAAATCCATGGAGTTTGAGATACCTCCGGTGTTGGTCGTGCCCGAACGGCCACCCGTGATTCAAACTAGCCTTAAGATCATTTGTATCTGGATTGCAACATCCAAATTGCTTTGTCTCGGATGACCAGGAAAAGTGCTACGGCGTCAACATTTAGGCTTTAGGTTGAAACGCCGTACCTACCGAGTAATGGTTTATCCGGGGTGTTGAAAAATCATCTGTGCAATGGTCTTAAGTGAGATTTGGATCCGGTAGACTAACCCTAGGTTGTACATGTAGTCTAGGAGACTTTAAATCCATGGAGTTTGGGATACCTCTGGTGTTTGCCGTGCCCGAACGGCTTCCCGTGTTTTGAACTAGCCTTGGAGTCACTTATAACTGGATGGCAACACCTCATTGCTTTGTCTCGGATGGCCAAGAAAAGTTAAGGATTACGGTCCCAACGTTTTAGGTTTAGGTTGGCAAACCAAATCCACCGAGTAATGGCTTACCCGTGGTATTGATTCAATCAGCTGTGCAATGACTCTGAGTGAGATTTAAAACCGGTAGACTAACCATAGGTTAACCTTAGCATAACCTATAGGAATTGATGTCAGTCTAGGAGACTTTAAATCCATGGAGTTTGAGATACCTCCAGTGTTCGCCGTGCTCGAACGGCTCCCCGTGTTTCGGACTAGCCTTAAGTACATTTGTATCTGGATTTCAACAACCTTATTGCTCTGTCTCGGATGGTCTACAAGGAGATTGGCTCTGATTCCACGACGTTTGGAATTTAACCTGCCTGACACGACTTACCCGTGGTTGTTGCTTCGAACATCCGTGCAATGTCTTAAGTGAGACTGAGACCGGTAGTCTAGATCTTAGACACGACATGACAACAACGCATGCACGACATTTCCTTCAATGAAACCAGGGGCACAATCTGAATTTGACCTTTTTGCTTTACTGTCAGTCCCGAGCTATTGATCCAAGAAAGAAACCTTCCCGAGCAGAAGTTGACTCAACCCAAACCTCAAGACATGGATGTCCCAGTTGAAATTGAAGGACTCAAGATGGCTGTGAATAACCTGGGCAATCAAATCACCCAGCTCATGATCATGGTGCAAGACGTCCGTGACCGTCTCCCAGAGTTCCAAGAGAATCTCCAACGACCCGAAAAAAGCCCAGAAATGGCTGCAGCTTTGGCCAAGATCTCTGAACTAGAGGAATCAATCATGAAAGGATTCAAATCTATAGAGATGCACCTTGGGACGTCGAAAAAGACAACCTCACTCCCAAAGGTGAAAAGGTCGACTCTGAGAAGGCCAACACACCATTTACCAACAACAGTGCAAACGCCACCCCCAACTCCACAAATATCAACCCCAATTTCACAACCAGCACCATCAACAAAGCCAAACCAACCACGACCACAATCCAAATCAACCGGCCTAAAGACCAACCAAGAAAATTCTCCCAATTCCCCACACCCTTGTCCTCGGTCTATGAGGAGCTTCTCATGACCGATCTTCTTAAATCACTCTCTCCAACTCCTTTACCTCAAAAGCTCCCAGCTTACCACAATCCAAATGCCTTCTGTGCCTTCCATCAAGTGCCCGGTCATACTACCAACGATTGTCAACGCCTCCGTCACAAGGTTCAAGATCTCATTGACGATAAAACCATCTCCCTTCTACCATTCAACACCATATCTAACCCCACACCTCAGCATAAACAAAACCCCAACATCAATAAAATCAGCCTCATCTCCACTGAAAATGTGCCTTCGAGCTCCACCAACAAAGATCCCAACCAAACTGAACCAGTCAACAAAGTCACAACCCAAGTCAACCGCCCTCAAAGCCGACGAAGAAAATTTTCCCAACTCTCTGCGCCTTTGCCCTCGGTCTATAAAGAGCTTCTCATGGCCGGTTTCCTCAAACCACTTCAACCAACCCCACCTCCACAAAATCCTCCACCTTCTTACAACCCAAATACCTTCTGCATCTACCACCAAACACCCGGTCACCCTACCGAGAGATGCCAACGCCTTCGTCACGGAATACAAGATCTCATTGACAACGGATTCATCTCTGCTCCACTGGTGAAACAGAACACCCGTCGAACCAATGAACCAACAATGGCCATGCAATAATTCAATCTTCCACGAGTCTTGGAAGTCTTCAAGTGTCAAGTCAAGTTTTCGCTTCTGATTGAGTCAGTTTGTATTTCGAGTCTGTTTATGTTTTCCCCATCTATGTGTTTTCATCCTTGAGTCTGTAGTGTCTTGTTGTTATTGTCAAGAAAAATAAAAAAATTCAAAAAGAGAGTCAACCTTTGTAGTCCTGAACTACGCACGACTTGATTCCCTACAAAGGGATACGTAGGCAACCTTTCATGGTTCGGTCGCAACCATCAAAAATAAATGTCATGCTATTGTGTCGAAATTGTCAATCATAAACTTGGGTTTTTGCAATAATCTCTCAACTTGGAATTGTTTTACACCATCATTTGAGAAACATGATAATCACTTCAAAACACGAGATGAAATTTAATTGAACCCTTGCCCCGCACAAGGAGAATTTCCAAGGGACCATTCCCCGGTGCCATCAAGAAGTAATGCTTTGATAAAGAAAAACCTACTAGGACGAAAACCCGCAAGGGCGGCCTAGGCAAAAGTTAAGGCAAAAGCTCGCTAGATCAAATTTCAAAATGCGATCTAGGCAAAAGTTAGAGCTAGCATGAGTTCTCCCCATCAAGTTGCACAATTCAAAATAAAGAAAGGCATTCTTTGCTTTTATTCCCCACATAAATATCCATTGTCATCCCCTTTGAGCCTGAATCAATTTCTTGGAAAAAGAACCCAGCTAGGCAGCTATCCCCCACACTGGGGTGAAACAAGAAATATGAAAGTGTCAAACACATGACAGCCAGCATAATGAAAAGTGTCAAGGATATGAGCGCGTAAGGACTCAAAGTATCACAAGAATGAAAGTGCCAAACTTATAGGCGTGTCAAATACATGGGTGCAACAAGATGAAGAGCACTGAAGAAATCTGAAACAAAAAAATAAAATGAAAGGAATTGCTCATTTAAAGAAACAAGAGGCACGTGAAAGCACCAATCAGAAACAAAAATGGCACAAAAAGTTCAAGATAGCTGCTAGCTCAAACAACCCTAAGGAAAAATAAAATTTTCGAGCCTTCTCCCCTTTCTTTGTCAAGCCCAAGCCTTGGCCCCATTATAACCTAAATAAAGTCCTTTCTGATTGGAAAATGCGACTTGATAGTGAGAATTCAAATCACAAGGGAACAGTCTAATCTCCCTTGAAAATCGAAAGTCAAAGTGTAAGAGGGGAAAAACTCACGAAGTTATTTCCTTGCTCTTATGAGATCAAATCCTCTCTGAATGGAGCGACCTCAACCCTGCAACACGAATGAACTGTCAGAGCACCCCTGCCTCTAGGCGGCAAGGGCCCTCCGATGGCTAAGTTAGTTCTGACGAACTGGAGGATAACTCAAATGAGTGTGTAAGTGCCAGATTAGGTTAAAGCATACCTCTAGCGTTTAGGAATCATCTCCTTATGTAGGCGATTAGTTTGTATTTGCATTCCTTGTGGAATTCTTCTCTGTATGGAATCCTTCCAAGTTTAGGATTCTTCCCTATTGGGCAGCGTAGGCTGCGTGATACTGTGTCCTTAATCGATAAGGATTCTTGCCGAGATGGCCGCATATTGCTCGTCTGGAGCTTTACCCTACATGGGAGTTCGCTCCTTGTTTAGTAAGTTGACTGGGTTTCTATCTCTGAGTAAGATTGTGCTTATCTTCACAAGCTCAACTGATTCTGGGAATACCTCCGAATATTTCTTCCTTTCCTTATCTTCACATGGTAAGGCTGCAACTAGGGTTTCTCATGTATCGGACCATTCCCTCTGCGTTGTCCGACGAGCAGGTAGACTTGGGTATTTGCTGAATTATGGGCTTGGTGATCGTTGGCGTACTGTTCCGTACTCCTTTCCTCGTGCATGTCTCGTGATGGCTATGGACGAGCTAACTTGTTCGTTCTTTGTATTCATTGGAAAATACCCCACACAATTGCTCCCCAGCTTTTGTTCATCCATGCAAGTTTGCGCATGACGAGCTAGAAGCTATTCGACGAGCAGTTGCTCCGATGTTTATCTCTTTGTACCGTCGTCACGCTTCGTTCCGTCGTGCCTGCCACATGTCGGTCATCGCGCAGACTTCCCAAGCGATAAGTCTGTGCCTACAGACGCTAGCGTAACTTTCGAGGCACCTTTCCGTTGTCCGGGTGGCTTGAATCATTACACCCTTTTAATTACCGATTTGACATTACCACACCTTTTCGTGGAAAGGTGTGAGGAATCAAAACGCTGCCGTTTTAGATGATGTCAGCAAGCACTAGTTTGAATTTGAGAAGGTATAAGACGTTTCTCAGACCTTCCTTCTTTCCTTATTCGTGATATTCTACGAGAGTTGTTGAGAGCCCTGTTGCTATTGTGCCCTTTGAGTTCCCCCTTTACAGACTTTCCTTTCGTCGGAAAAAAGACTTTCTCAGGCCGTCGTCGGTTGCCTGTAAGTTTTTTGGAACCCTTCCCGCTCTTCTTGCACAGTCGTTTTGTAGGGTCTATTTGTACCTGCATTGCTTTTCTGCCATGGGTAGGTTTAGGAACCTCTGTGATAGCGAGGCTCACATGGAGGCTTTTCGCCGTCGTTACGAGGTCCCTGATGACGTTATTTTGGCCTTAGCTCCTCCCGACACCGATACCCATGACCAAACCGAGAGTAGAGTTCATGTTCCTCTTCTAGCCGTTGTAGAAGGAGGTGTTAGGTTTCCCTTACATCCTCTGCTAGTCGAGATCTGCAGCATCTGTCGCCTTACCCCTCTCCAACTTTGTCCCAACTTTTATCACGTAGTCATGGGAGTGGTGGCCCTGAACAGACTTCTGGGCACAAACCTGGGTTGGTACGATATCCGCCGACTTTACAATGTCTGCCCCACCACCCATGGGACTTATTATCTCAAGATCCGGGACAAAGAGCGTCGTTTAGTGACTGATCTTCCCAATTCCTGTCGTGGGGAGAATGATGACTTTTTGATTGTGACTGGAAATTTTCTGCATAGAGACGACGGTGGCAACATCGTGGGCCCTCTGTGCCCCCACACTTTTGGGCGTACACGTCAGTTTTGCTCTTTTTGCCCTTTGTTGGTTTTCCTATTGTAATGGCTTCTGTTTGTCCCGTTATTCATTACGTCTCCTTCGTTTTGTTTATGTAGCGGCAAACATCAACGAGGGTCATCTGGTGGTGCACGACGGTGTTCACCTTCTCGATATTGAGAGAGCCCTAAAGTTTTCGGGCATCAGAGGAATCGATCCAGAAGGGCTAGGTCGGGCTGCGCACGTCTTGCTGAAGTACAATCCCTCCTACCGTGGTGGTGTCCGTATAAGTGAGGCTTCTTCTTCTGCCAGGAATCTTCGTAGGGGAAGAGGTCGTGTTGGGGTAAGGCATTCTCCTACTCAGAGGCTTTTTCTCCGTAATCAAGTTATCAGTGCTTCTCGTACAAACATCTATCTTGGTATTAATTTGTCTTGTAAAAATATTCAGAGTGATTTGTCTGGAGAGAGTACTAGCAGTGTTCCTGTGAGAGACCAATCCCCTGTTTCTGTCATGCCGAGGGTTGTGCCCGATTTTTCTGACTTCATAACCCTTGATGATGATGAGTCCCCTGTCCAGTTTCTTGATCCACTGGGACTTCTTCTTCTGCCCGTCCCCCTTCTCCTTCTCTTCCCCCTCCAGAGCGGAGGGAGCCTGATGCTGCCCTGGAGAAGAGGCCCAGGGAAGAGTCAGGCCCCGTTCCAAACCCTCCTCAGCAGCGTCGTCGTACTACCAGGAGTTCCTCTGCTCAGCCACCTTCCCCAACTCCTGAGCCTGAACCTGAGTCTGAAATGGGTGTTTGGAACCCTCCCCTTCGTCGTGGTACTTAGCCCATCCTTGCTACTGATAGTTGTGATAATGCTCATGACCTGCTCCATAACATATTGTTTCGCTAAATGTGTGTGACGAACTGCAGTCCATGCAACTCATGTACGTCGCTTGTGACCGTGCTACTAAGGATAACAGAACAATCACCGGTCTTAACGCACAGCTGAGGACCGAGAATGACGAGCTGAAGGTCAGTGCCAATCGCCTGATCAATGCCAACCATTTGATGACGGTTGAAAATGAGAAGATGAAGGAAGAGCTGGCTTCGTTGAAGCGTCATGTAGGTGAATCTGACCGCAATTTTAGCGATGCCATGGCCAGACTTGGGCTCTTGGAGACCGAGCTATCGAACGCCCAGAGGAGCAAGGCAAATCTGGAGGCTGAATTGGCTGTTGCTCAAACGTCTTCTGATCAGGCCTATAATCAGGGGGTGAATGATACGAAGATGAAGTTTAAGGCCCAGATGCCGCAATTTGAAGAGCTGTTCTTTGCCAGAGGTTGGAAGGCATGCCTGACCAAGCAGGACTTTGACAGGCGGGATACAATTTGGACTGAGATCGAGTACCCCAGACGCAGGGATGTTGCTCTCCAGAATGCTGCTGTGCCAAGCCAAAGTGCAGTCGTTGGCCCCAGCCAGGAGGAAGCTGGTGGCAACACATCCGTCCCTGACGAGCAATGGGTTGAGCTCCCCTCTTCTAGTGCTGTTGAAGAATCAGGTAACATTTCTGCCACTGAGGTCCATGAGGCCCAGTGAAGAGGCCTTGTGCCTGTTTGATGCGTTTTTATCATGACCCTTGACATTTCTTGACTTTGAATCAGTACTTTAGCATAATTTTTTGGTCCTATGCCCTGCGTGGCTTATCGGACGAGCTGACCCTGCGTGGTCCCGTTTTTTGGAACTACAGTAAGTACACCCTTCGTGGTGTTATGTGGGCTGGAATCTAAGTTGCCCTGTGACATGATTGTTTCATCTAATTCTGCATGTCCTGGTTGCACTCATTTATGCAGCAATGGTTGAGTGATCAGTGTACAGGTATGAGGGGTGCAAGTTCGGTTTCTGGCTTCTGACCCCTTTATTGCTTTGTTCAGAGACTTGCACCGTTGAGGTGTGCATTTAACGTCCCTGCATGCAAACAAAACTACATAGGGCATAAGCGTTCCTGCACTTAGTTAGATACAAGATAAACGAGTTTGGAACCTAGGTGTTCCTACATTTGGTTAGATACGAGATAAACGAATTTGGAACCTAGGTGTTCCTGCATTTGGTTAGATACAAGATAAATAAGTTTGGAACCTAGGTGTTCCTACATTTGGTTAGATACGAGATAAACGAGTTTGGAACCTAGGTGTTCCTGCATTCAGTCAAATTTGTAAGGAGCAAACGACATAAACTGTATCTGACTTTGGACTATTATGGACGAGGCCATAAGTGATTGTTAAGGCATATTTGCTGCAAGGTCTAGGCATGTTCGCGCCTAACCATGGACAATTTATAGGCATATTCGCGCCTAACCGTGGACGAGGCCACGGGGTGCAATATTCGCTGCGAGGTCTAGGCATGTTCGCGCCTAACCATGGACAATTTATAGGCATATTCGCGCCTAACCGTGGACGAGGCCACGAGGTGCAATATTCGCTGCAAGGTCTAGGCATGTCGCGCCTAACCATGGACAATTTATAGGCATATTCGCGCCTAACCGTGGATGAGGCCACGGGGTGCAATATTTGCTGCAAGGTCTAGGCATGTTCGCGCCTAACCGTGGACGAGCTTAGGCATATTCGCGCCTAATCATGGACGAGGCCATGAACGAGCTTAGGCATATTCGCGCCTAATCATGGACGAGGCCATGGACGAGCTTAGGCATATTCGCGCCTAATCATGGACGAGGCCATGGACGAGCTTAGGCATATTCGCGCCTAATCATGGACGAGGCCGTGGACGAGCTTAGGCATATTCGCGCCTAATCATGGACGAGGCCATGGACGAGCTTAGGCCTGTAATATTAAGCACATGTCATGCCCTCCAATATGGGTTTTACCCGTTCGGTCAAAGCCCATATTCATTTCAAAGTAAAGTAAAGCACAGATTTGCAGGAAAACAAGTGGATGATTTTATTCGCAATCATGATAGTGTTTTCCTAGACAAAGGTAGAACAATTCGCATTTTGCCTTTCAGGGCATTATTCTAAGAAAATCTCATAAATAAATAAAAACCTACTCTGCCTTTCAGGGCATTATTTAAAGGAAAAAGATAGCTTTAAGGAAAAAACTTCATAAGATTTTGGATATTCCAAGGGCGGGGAACCGGATTCCCATCTAGATCAGCAAGCCTGTAGGCTCCGACGCCTGCTAAGCCGACCACTTTGTAAGGCCCTTCCCAGTTTGGCCCAAGCTTTCCGTCTGAAGCTTTCTTGGTGTTCCCCACTACCTTCCTCATCACGAGGTCCCCTACTCCAAATTCACGGGGGTGGACCTTCTTGTTGTAAGTCCTGCACAGCTGTTGCTGGTAGGCTGCCAATGTGACCAGAGCTTGTTCTCGTCGCTCCTCTGCAAGATCCAGACTTGTAGCTAGTGCTCGATCGTTTCCGCCAGCTTCTACGAATGCGGTCCTATTCGTTGGTAGTCCCACTTCGATGGGGATTACGGCCTCTGTGCCATAGGCCAAGGAGTAAGGAGTCTCTCCTGTTGATCGCCTAGGGGTGGTCCTGAACGCCCATAGCACTATCGGAAGTTTGTCGGGCCAATTGCCCTTCTTTTTCTCCAACCTTCGCTTGATTCCTTTGAGGATTGTTTTGTTAGAGGCTTCTGCCTGTCCATTACTCTGGGGGTATGCCGGTGTCGAATAGTAGTTTCGTATCCCATGTTGTGCACAGAAGGCTTCGAACTTTGGCCCAAATTGAGCCCCATTGTCCGAGATTATGCAGTACGGCACCCCGAACCTAGTTATGATGTTTTGCCATACAAACTTCTCCATGTTGCTCTCAGTGATTTTGGCCAGCGGTTCCGCTTCAATCCACTTGGTGAAGTAGTCTGTTCCCATCAGCAGGAACTTTATCTTGCCCGTTGCCATTGGTAGGGGCCCTATGATGTCGAGCCCCCATTGAGCAAATGGCCACGGGCTGGTGAGGGGCTGCAAGTCTTCTGCCGGTGTCCGGATTATTGGCTTGAACTGCTGCCATTTCTCACAGCTTCTGACGAACACCTTCGCGTCTTCCTGCATGTATGGCCACCAGTACCCCTAGGTTAATGCCCTGTGCGCTATTGATCTCCCTCCTGCATGCCCGCCGCATGTCCCGGCGTGTATTTCATGTAGGAACTTCTGTACCAGAGTGGGATGCACACAAAGTAGGTAGAGTCCGTGGTACGACTTCTTGTACAACTTTCCCTGTGGTGAAAGCCAAAAACGTGCAGACTTCAGTTTAACTTTGTAAGCTTCCTTTTTATCCTCTGGAAGGGCTTCGTCTCTCAGGTAGGTTATGATTGGATCCATCCAGTTTGGTCCTAGGTTTGCATCCATGTTGGTTTCTGTTTCCTGTTCAATGCTGGGCTGGGCTAGGTACTCGACGGCCACTGTGCGCTTGTACTCTGTTGGTAGCGCTGAGGCTAAGCATGCCAATGAATCTGCATGAGCGTTCTGTCCTGAGGTGATTTGTTCTATCTTTACTTCTTCAAAATCTGTTATTACTCCTTGTACAGCCTTTGCATAAGCCGTCATCTTGTCATTCCTCAAAGCGTATTCTCCACTGAGCTGATTTACGACGAGCTGTGAGTCGCAGAAGACTTTTAACTTCTTGGCTCCGAGGGTCCTCGCACTCTTGAGCCCGATTAGGAGGGCCTCATATTCTGCCACGTTGTTTGTTGCGCTGAAGCCCAAACGAACAAATTGTTCGAGCATTAGGCGCTCTGGAGCGAATAACACTATTCCTGCCCCTGAGCCTTTGTTGCATGCTGATCCATCGACGAACAAGTGCCAGCTTCCTGTATTTTGATCGTCGCCCTGTGGACTTGGTTCATGTTCGCGAACTATGGGAGATTCAGCCTCCGACGGGGTGAACTCAGCTACGAAATCTGCCAGTACCTGGCCCTTGATGGCTGTTCTTGGCTGGAAATCAATGTCGTACTGACTGAGTTCAACCGACCAGGTTGAGATCCTCCCAGAGAAGTCTGCCTTTCGAAGCAGTGCTTTTATTGGAAACTCGGTATATACAGTAATGGGGTGCTCCAGAAAATAGTGCGGCAGTTTCCGGGAAGCCATGATTAAAGCTTTGACGAGCTTTTCCAAGGGGAGATATCTGGTGTGTGCGTCCAGAAGGGTTTCACTTACAAAGTAGATTGGTTTTTGCTCTGTGTCCTCTGTCCGGAGTAAGGCCGCACTGATTGCATGTTCTGATACGACCAGGTACAGGATCAACCGTTCACCTTTTTCTGGTTTTGACAGCAACGGGGCGTTCCGAGGTACTTCTTGAGGTCTTTGAAAGCCTCCTCTTGCTCCGGTCCCCATTCATACCCTTTTCTTTTCCTCAAAAGCTGGAAGAAAGGCCTGCACCTGTCTGACGAGCGACTGATGAACCTGTTCAGTGCTGCCGCCATGCCCGTCAGCTTCTGCACTTCCTTAGTGGTCTTTGGGCTCTCGAGTCTTTGGAGGGCTGTAATTTGATCTGGATTGGCCTTTATGCCACGCTCCGTGACTAAATGGCCCAGGAACTTTCCAGAACTCACACCAAACGCACATTTCGAAGCATTTAATTTTAATTGGAATTGACGCAAGATGTCGAAAGTTACCTTTAAATCGACTATGTGATTGGCTTTCTCCTTGCTTTTGACTACCATGTCGTCTATATAGACTTCCATAGTCTTCCCCAGCAGGTCTCTGAACATGAGTGTTGCGAGTCTTTGGTATGTAGCCCCTGTGTTTCTGAGGCCAAAAGGCATGACCCTATAGCAATATAGCCCTTGTGGAGTGATAAACGATGTCTTTTCTTCGTCTGGTCCATGCATTGCTATCTGGTGGTATCCCCTGTAAGCATCTAGGAAACTCATTCGCTCGTACCCAGCGGTTGCATCAACGAGCTGATCAATTCTGGGTAAAGGAAAGCTATCTTTGGGACAAGCTTTGTTTAGGCTTGTGAAATCCACGCATACTCTCCATTTCCCATTCTTCTTTTTGACGACGACCGTGTTGGACAACCATTCAGGGTAATTCACCTCCCTAATTGCTTTGGCCTCCAGGAGGCGATCGACCTCTTCGTTGACTGCTTTGGCATGCTGAGGGGCTGACCTTCTGGACTTCTGGACTACCGGTTTGTGTTGGGGATCCACGTTTAAATGATGACAAATTATGTTGGGATCGATACCCGGCATCTCCTTGGGCGTCCAGGCAAACACATCGACGTGCTGTTTGGGGAAGTGTACGAGCTCTTCTTTCTCCTGCTTGTCAAGCTTTTCTCCTATCAGAAAATACCTTTCCGGATCCTGGTCATCGAGCTGAACCTTTTCCGATCTTTCCACAGTTCTTTGGGCTGGATTCCCTCCAACATCCTCTAGTGTAGTTTGATCGGATACCTCGACGGACTGGACGAGGTGTGCCTTGGGGGCTCTGTTGATTGTTGAGACTAAACATTGATTTGCCATTTTCTGGCTTCCTTTGATGTGCTCGATACCCTCTGCCCCCGGGAATTTTATCATCTGATGGTAGGTTGATGAAATTGCCTTCATCTTGTGTAACCACGTCCTGCCGATGATGGCATTGTAGGAGGATGGGACATTGACGACCAGGAATTCTGTTTTTAAAACAACGGATCCTGCTCGTACGGGCAGCGTTACTTTACCCATGGGCCAGACTGGCTGTGACCCGAACCCGATCAGAGGGGTTTGAGTCTTTTCCAAATTTGACCTTGGCAATTCCATTTTCCTAAAAGCGTCATAATACAGAATCTCCGTGCAACTCCCCTGATCTACCAGTATTTTCTCGACGTCGTATTCCCCTAGGCGTAGGGTAACGACCAAAGCATCATTGTGTGGCAATGTCACTCCTTCCAGATCCTCATCTGTGAACGTGATTGAACGCGCCACGACTTCCTCCTCTCTGGGCCTCTTCATGCCCAACTTGTACACATGCTTCACATGCTCGTTCTGCCTTTGTACGTATCTGATTTCATTTCCGGTATATGGGCTTGCATGACCCTGGATCATCTGGATCAGACCCTTAGGTTTTGCCAAACAATCCACTTCTTCGACTGTGGTTGCTTGATTCTTCTTTCCTTCAATCACGTACTCATCGAGGAGGCCTTCTGCTGCCTTCTCATCCAGGAATTTCTTATACTCGAAACAGTCTTCCGTCATGTGCCCCCAGTCTCGGTGGTAGCTGCTTTTCTTGTTCGTTGCTCTCCGCCTTTCTGGGTTCCCTGTCATTTTAGGCGGGTCGCGGAACCACGGCTTATCTCTTAGTTTGTACAACATTCTGTAAATTGGCACATTGAAAACCGTATAAATGCTGTGGAAAGGGCGGGCCTCCACAGCAGCCTTATCCCTTCGACTTGACGAACTGTCCCTCCTGCTGGCAGGATAGTCCTTTCTAAAACCTCTTTGGTCAATCGTCTTCTTCTCTGGAGTGGCAGGTCGTGCTGCGTCCGCTTTTTTGCTTTCTCGCATACGGTCGTCCTCGACGAGTGCATGCTGTTCGATACGTTGCATGAGTTTTGCCACCGTTCTGACGGGGTTCATAGTCAGTGACTTCCTTAAATCTGAGCTAACGGGCAGGCTTGTCTTGAAAGTTGCTATGGCGTACTCCTCGCTACAGTCCTCAATCTCGTTAAAGGTTTCCCAGTACCTTTTTTAGTACTCCCTCAAACTCTCTCCATCCCGCTACCCCATGGCGGTCAGGATGTCAAAAGTTTTCGGTGCCGCCCGGCTTGTCAAGAACCGGGCTGTGAACTCTTCGGAGAGCTGCTTCCAACTATGGATCGAGTTTGGTGCCAGCTTATGATGGTACCAGCTCAGCGCCACCTTACCCAGTCTTGACGGAAACATCTTGCACATCAGGGCGTCGTACAGCATGAATGGATTGTGCTTTATCCTGGCGGGGGGGTCCGCCCGTTGGATCCATTTCGCCAATGGGGAAGCAGCCACATGATTTAGAGCCTTTCCAGCCGCTTCTTGGGCCACCTCACGCTCATCATAGCGTTCATTCGAACCGGATCTTTCATACCGGTCCCTTCCGTGCCGCCTCCTTTCCCCACTATCCGAGGATTCACTTGCGGCTCTTCTTTTTCTCTGTGGGCCCTTCCTGGTCGTGGAATCCGCCCTTTTTGGTGGGGATTCCCTCCCCGACCGCCTTTGGTCTTTTCTTCCATCTTGAGACTTGGATTTCAGATTTTCCTCCGCTTGTCGCAAGCGGTCCTTTAGATTTCGGATCGCGGCTTCTTCCTGTGCAATTTGTTGTGCTAGGTCTGAAACTTCTTGCTCCCTTCGCACGAAGCTCTCTGCATATTCCCTGTCTCGCCTCGCCCTGGAGTCTGTCTTTTTCGAGGTGTGGCGTGGCGGGGTATTTCTCCGTTGATCCCTCCGTGACTGGACTTCTGAATCTCCCCTTCGGGATCTGTTCGGCTGAGAGCGTTCCGCACGTTCCACCTGGCTTGCCAACCTGGTGGGGGCGGGCTTTCTTGGGGCGCCAGGAGGTTCCTGAGAGGGATTCCCCCCGGCCCCACTTTTCTGCAGAGTGTGAAGATCGCGATCGTCCATGGATGATCTCGGTGGAGGTTTTTGTTTTCCCACAGACGGCGCCAATTGTAAGAGGGGAAAAACTCACGAAGTTATTTCCTTGCTCTTATGAGATCAAATCCTCTCTGAATGGAGCGACCTCGACCCTGCAACACGAACGAACTGTCAGAGCACCCCTGCCTCTAGGCGACAAGGGCCCTCCGATGGCTAAGTTAGTTCTGACGAACTGGAGGATAACTCAAATGAGTGTGTAAGTGCCAGATTAGGTTAAAGCATACCTCTAGCATTTAGGAATCATCTCCTTATGTAGGCGATTAGTTTGTATTTGCATTCCTTGTGGAATTCTTCTCTGTATGGAATCCTTCCAAGTTTAGGATTCTTCCCTATTGGGCAGCGTAGGCTGCGTGATACTGTGTCCTTAATCGATAAGGATTCTTGCCGAGATGGCCGCATATTGCTCGTCTGGAGCTTTACCCTACATGGGAGTTCGCTCCTTGTTTAGTAAGTTGACTGGGTTTCTATCCCTGAGTAAGATTGTGCTTATCTTCACAAGCTCAACTGATTCTGGGAATACCTCCGAATATTTCTTCCTTTCCTTATCTTCACATGGTAAGGCTGCAACTAGGGTTTCTCATGTATCGGGCCATTCCCTCTGCGTTGTCCGACGAGCAGGTAGACTTGGGTATTTGCTGAATTATGGGCTTGGTGATCGTTGGCGTACTGTTCCATACTCCTTTCCTCGTGCATGTCTCGTGATGGCTATGGACGAGCTAACTTGTTCGTTCTTTGTATTCATTGGAAAATACCCCACACACAAAGCATTGTGCAAACATTGGCATCATACGAAGCAAAAATCCAAACTGGGGCATATCAATAGGTCTTCATCAGCAGCCCTCTAAAATGGGACATTTTGAAGAAAAATCAATGAAGCATCATCAGCAATCTGGGGCATGAGTTCATGATAATAAATCGTGTGTTTTGATAAATAGATTTGAATGAACATCACTTGATGGAGTGAAACAATCACAAAATAAAAATTCAATTTTATCATGACAATTTCGACATTAATGATGAGGCATGTTTGCCATCTTTCAGAACTTCGAGTCAACGAAGTCTTCCATATCTTTTTAGTCAACACGTTCTTTCTCCTATTTGCCAGGTCAAAATGGTCAATCAAATTCCTCAAGCTTTGTCTGTCAAAGTCTGCCCTCCTTGTCCAAAAGGCCAATCAAATTCCTTGGCCTTATCAATCTTGTCGAAGTCCATCTCCTTGTCAGGAAGGCCAATCAAAATCCTCGGCCTTGAAAAAATTTGCCTCTTTGTCAAGAGGTCAATCATGTCGTCTTAGTCTTGTCAATCCTTGACTCGTGGAAACGATTTCAATGTGTCAAAGAACCCACATTTGGGTACATGGACAATTGGTCGCCAAAATCATCAGCAGAGGCGAGAAAGAAAAACAGAATCGAGGTGTTCATCATCTGTGGAGGCACGTCAACCCGAAATTGGGGCATGTTAGCCTAATGTCATTTCTGGGGGAAGCATACACTCAAATCCAAGACTAGGGCATAGGAGCCTAAAAGTCTGAAACCAATCCAAAACCCAAGTCTTGCCAAGCTCAAACTCAAACCCTGCCCAAAAGGAAAAGTCAGTAAAGCAAAAGAGCCACCCTATTGAGCCTCCTACTTTTTAAAGAAGGGATGTTGTCATTGTTGTCGTCGAGTGTCGATCCACGATTCGCATGCAATTGTCCTGCGGGACAGTTTTTCAATCAATCGTCCTGAGGGACAACTTTTAAATCAATCGTCCTGAGGGACAACTTTTAAAAATCAATCGTCCTGAGGGACAAACTTTTAAATCAATCGTCCTGCGGGACAGTTTTTCAAATTAATGGTCCTGAGGGACAACTTTTAAATCAATCGTCCTTGCCATGTTGGCCAGGGGATAGGTTTCTTGCTGTTACTTGGAGATAGATTTCTCACCTATTGTAGCCGCCTAGCTGGCGCACCCCAATCATTTAAGCCACCTAGCTGGTGCATCAATCACTCAGTTAATGCTTTTAATCAGTTGATCTGAGTATTTGTTGTTGATGAACCGTTGTATCGCTAAGTCCATCACATAAATGTGTTAGGATCAGTAGCGTATTGATTGCCTCTTTGCTCAGTAAGCAATCACATTTCCTCGATTGTCTCGTTGCTCAGTAGACAATCATCTTACCATTGGCTATCTTGTTGCTCAAGGGATAGCCCCATTAGATTTAGCCTCCCCGTTGTTCAGAGGGTAGCTACGCTTAATCGCTTTAGCCACCTAGCTGGTGCATATGAATGAATCCAATCACAATCACAATCACAATCACAATCATTTGCTTTTAGTGTTTCGACTCGCGAAGGCTTGTCGATTCACGTAAAATCATAATTCATTCGTTTGGCGTTTCATGACCCGGGAAGGCTCGTTGATTCGCATGATTGTTTGGCATTTCACGACCCGGGAAGGCTCGTTGATTTGCATAATTCGTTTGTTTGGCGTTTCACGACTCGGGAAGGCTCGTTGATTTGAATAATTCATTTGTTTGGCGTTTCACGACCCGGGAAGGCTCGTCGATTCGCATAATTTTGTTTGTTTACAAACACCCTGAAAAACTTTTTTTAAATCAATCGTCCTGAGGGACCAAACTTTTAAATCATTTGTCCCGAGGGACAACTTTTAAGTCAATCGTCCTGAGGGACCAAACTTTAAAATCATTTGTCCTGAGGAACCAAACTTTTTTAAAATCAATCGTCCTGAGGGACCAAACTTTTAAATCATTTGTCCCGAGGGTCAATCGTCTTGAGGGACCAAACTTTAAAATCATTTGTCTTGAGGGACCAAACTTTTTTAAAATCAATCGTCCTGAGGGACCAAACTTTTAAATCATTTGTCCCGAGGGACAACTTTTAAGTCAATCGTCCTGTGGGACCAAACTTTAAAATCATTTGTCCTGAGGGACCAAACTTTTTTAAAATCATTTGTCCCGAGGGACAACTTTTAAGTCAATCGTCCTGAGGGACCAAACTTTAAAATCAATCGTCCTGAGGGACCAAACATTTTAAATTAATCATCCTGAGGGACCAAACATTTTAAATCAATCGTCCTGAGGGACCAAGCTGTTACTGTTGATTAAAGTTCCTTCACCATGTTGGCCAGGGGATAGATTTCTTGCTTTTGCTTGGAGATAGATTTCTCACCTGTTGTAGCCGCCTAGTTGGCGCACCCAAATCAAAGCCGCCTAACCCGCGCACCCCAATCATTCAAAAGCCGCCTAACCCGTGCATCCAATAAACATTCAAAAGCCGCCTAACCCGCGCACCCTAAACATTCAAAAGCCGCCTAACCCGCGCATCCAATAATCATTCAATCAATCATTACTCATCAATCATTCAATCAATCACCCATCAATCATCAATCATCTATTGTGTGCATCATCATTCATCGTTCATTGTCAAGAGAATCATCAATCTATTCCTTTGCCCCGAAGAACTACGCCGGTTTGATCCCTGCAATGGGGTACGTAGGCAGCTCGTAGAGCACGACCGATTGGTCTTTAAAGTTTTCCTTTGTGGTTTGAGATGTATCGCGAGGAGTGAGTCGGGTTGTCTATGTCTGGGACGTCACTCATATCAAATCAATGGCATTGAGTCCCGTCCAAGAGGGTCAACTGTAGACACCCCGATTTTGAACCCGGGATGCGCTCGAGCATTCCCGATGATGAAATGGATCAATCGTGGCTACCCGAGGCTTGAACAATGCTTGGAACTTGGCAAAACCACCCAAAAACCTCTTCAAAACAAACCCAAGCCTACACCATCTTCTAGTACATTCAAAACCCTCTTTATTGATATATAATACGTCTCAATCCATTTTGAAATGAGGGAGATGTGTCCGTTTTGCCAAAATGACTTATTTTTCCGACCTTCTGAGGGTAAAATGGTTACATACTTGGATGAATAAATTATCTTGGGTTCAAACCACTTGGGTTAGAAAGTACACTCGACAAGCTTTCCAACGCTTCAAACCGCGTCAAAATCGGAGTTCGGTAGCACCTGAGGCGGCCCCGCAAAGTTTTACCTGTTGAACAACAGCCTTGAGCGCTCAAGGCCCCAACTTTGAGCGCTCAAACCCTTGAGAAACACCTTGAGCGCTCAAGCCTACGGCTTTGAGCGCTCAACTCTGATCCAGATCAGTTTTCTGCAGAGCATCTAATCATGATATTCTACTGCAAGAGGAGCGTCTACCTATGTTTTCTACTCCCTAAATACACTTCCTAGACCCTTGAACATCTCCTCAATCACCCCCCAAACCCAATTCAAAAATTAAACCCAAAACCCACTCTCTCTCTTTCTACACTTCCCTCCCACTCTCCCTTCTATATAAACCAGCCATTACCCCTGGTTTTGAGGTCCCCAATTCATTCACCCCAGCTCTCCTACTGCTCCTACTACTCCAGAAAACCAACATCTCTCTCTCCCTCTACAAAACCACCCATTCATCCTCTAAACCACTTACAAAAACCACCCTTCAAGCTTCAAATTCAACCTTGGTTCATCAATCAATCAATCACATACACTGTCTCAATCACTTAGAATACCAACCAAAACGTCCAGAATCAACCACTATCAAGCCCAAAATCAAGTTCAAGCTACAATCAAGCCAAAAGGTAGTTAAAATCATGTGAAAATCACTGTTTTGGTCTTGCTGAGGGAGACCAGTGGGCTCATTCAAGTTCCTCATACTTGAAATGAGCCTACAAGGTCTGAAAAATATCAAGAAAAGCATTTTTAAAACCTGTTATTTTGGTAGGCTTGAGCGCTCAAGCCCAAGGCCTTGAGCGCTCAAACTATCTCCTGACAATTTGTGAATCTTCTTTTTATTTTGATGATGGATCAGAGATTAATGTGCATGAGCTGTGTGTGTGTGTGTTGAAATCAGTTTGATTCTCTTTTGTTATCTATCAAGAATCATCAAACTCGATTTTTAACACATCATTTACTTTCCAAAATTCTTCAAAGTCCATGTTTCTGTCCAGTTTTGGGAAAATAAAGTATAATCATTGATTTGGGGTTGTTTGATCATCCAATGTCATGTTATAGCAGAATTTGGCGACCTGGAAGTGGCTTGAGCGCTCAAGGCCTTACCCTTGAGCGCTCAATCCACTTTGAGCGCTCAAGCCCCAACAGAAAGTTAGTCACAGTATTTCAGCCATAACTTTTTACTCCGAACTCGTTTTCAACGTATTATATATCAAAACGTAGATAATTTGAAGGGCTACAACTTTGTAGTTTTATATTCTTCCTGATTATGTCTCAAAGGCTTCCAAAAAAATGTAAATAGTGTTGGAAAGTCAAATAATTTTGCTCAAGATGGTGTTCTAAGTCCTATTTCTCTCTTTCATTGTCATTTTCTTTGTTTATATCATTCCACCATCGCATTGTACATTGCACAAGCATCCACCATCACTTGGTTCGTATTTGAATATTTGTTTATGTGTTTTCCCATTCCCATACTCCCCGTTATTTGCTCAAAATTGATCTTCAAACACTTCCAAAATCCCACAAAATGTTGAGTAGAGACCGGTTCACAGACCGGGCGAGAGGGGTGCCGTAAAACCCTTCCCCTCTCGTAACCAAACCCCCGAATCCGAGAAATCTTTGGTTCCGCCATGATCAATGAGATCTTTTTCAAATGGGTAAATGAGTCATTTTTATTGGTTTCTCGGGTTCGGACCTCAAATCCGGGTGGCGACTCTAACCATCACAATCCTTTTCAAACGTCAAACCAAACCATTTCCGGTGGGCCGTCCACAGGAATGTTAATTCATTTTATTAAATGAATAAAAATTCTTACAACATAATTCCACCATGGAAATTGCATAATTCTCGTCGCCAATACGTTTATTCTCTACTAGATAAGTTAAGGTTATCTCTATTCATTGGCACGGCCATCAGCCTCGGTGGTGTCCTACTCAACTCCATAAGCTCCCATGTTGTAGAACTCTTCATGTTCGTCTCTAAAGCCTAACATAATACGTCAGAGTCGCAAAGCAACATTGTGGTATTATGCTAGGGTCATACAAGTGCAACACGGTGAGCGATAACGCTCAGCAGATGACCACTACCCCAATTTCCTTACACTAGCAGTTATAAAACAATTCCAACAGAAATAAATAATGAAAGTTAACAGTTCAAACAGTAAACATGATAGGATGCTCGTGTCAATGCAAAACAGGTGTATCGCACGTATAGTTTCGTGTCTCGTATTATCTCCTAGTGTCAAAGTTCTTCTTCAAATATTATTAATTACTGTTTGGGCATTGTTCCGACCACCGGATCACAGGCTAGTTCACTCCACTCTATGGACATTGTTTCTGATAGCCGGATCAACAGGCCATCACTCGAAGTATTGGTCCGTTTACGTCTTTTTCAACTGACGGTCGCCAAACTTCACGATTGCACTCACACGGACATGGTCTCAGCCGTCATGTCATCACAGACCGCCTCTGCATTATATAAGGTTTGTCCACCATGTTGTTGTGCGCACTTAACCCTAACCACCATGTTCTCCCTACGAAGATGGGGCAGCGCTCAAGTTGCACTACCGTATCCATTCCATTCCCTATTCTTTCATTACCATTCATTTCTCATTTCGTAACTCATCATTTCTCATAAACTTGTTGTATCAATTCTCGTAAAAATGTCTCGTGAATATGCAACTTTTCTCGTAAAAATGTGTCTCGTGAAAATGCATCTTTTCTCGTAAAACGTGTCACGTGAAATCATGATTTCTCCTATGCGATCTTTTGAAAACCAGTCTAGGGTTTGCAAAAAAATAGTACTTTAAAGACAACGTAGTCACATTTAGGTTCATAAGTTTGAAATCTGGTGTCTCATGATTATTCTGTAAAACAATGTGATTTATTGAAACGACTAGTCAACTTCACGTTTTTCCAAAAACTAGATGGGGATTATAACATTGTAAAATTATGAGTTTAAATACCAACTTGGTCATTATAACCACTACGTATCATGGGAAATAGTATTTAGATCTGCGGACTAATTTTTCGGAAACTAACCCAACTTACTAATGATTTGAAAATTATACGTAGTAAACCAAGCATTATAACGACTACGCAAAAATGTTATATTTAGGAAATGGAATTGAAGTACGCAAAAATGTTATATTTAGGAAATGGAATTGAAGTAATCTACCTTGATTCTGCTTGTTAATCAGAAGACGCTAAAGTTAGGCAGGGATTCCTCGAGCAGCGTAACAGCTATTTCCTTCATAAGAATAAAAATCACTTCTTTATCTAAAAACAAGATCACTACTAACTTACTACTACTTTTTGGATCTAAAGGTGGTTTTGGTGGTGCAGTGTGCTGGCTCTCACTTGAGTTTGGAAGAACAAGTTGAAGCTCATGATGAACTTCAACTAGAAACTCAAGAACTAGAAGTATTTCTCTCTCTAAAAATACTAGAGCACAACTACTACAAAGGAATCCTAGAAAGGTGAAATTGTCACGCCCTCAATTTTAATATCCAAGTATAAAGTAATATCCATGTAGGACCAATCAAAGTCAGGCATATCTCCATTGAAAAGTCAGAGTCAATATAAAATTTCCAAATACAAAGTCCACATATCTCTCACCAAAGGGTACCCGTACCAAGTACGTTAGTATCAAAAATATATAAAGTTATTACATTTATCAAATTTGTCAAAAAGTGAAGAAATAGAAGTTACATGATCATCTCCCAAAAATATACTTAATATGGAGAAGATAAAATAATTCCATGCGTAGATGAGCTTCATGCCAAGCATCCAATTCATTCGCCTAGCCGAGTACCTGAAAATGATAGGGTGAGCTCACTAGTCCAGTAAGAAAAAGAAACTTTTCCACTAACGCTAAGGGTATAGAGAATGAAAGATACACATGAAGGTGTAATAAACATGAATGAATAGGCTAATAAGGATTATGATTGATCAACTCAATGATAAAATGTCCACATGACATCCAAATGCCCAACCAGTACCCAAGTGCCCATTGGTTTGCTCTTAACCGTTACAATTCGTGTCGTGTGTTCAATTTCATCAAAATACCGTGTAATTCATAAAAAATCTCTTTTTCAAATACTTCACAAAAATAACCACTTGTTTTAATAGGGAATGAATCCCTCTGCCTAATTTCGTGGGCTCTGTGCACCCCTGCCGGATTTCATGGGCTCCGTGCACCCATGGCTAGGGACGCACCAAACGGTGGCCCTAGTATTAGTGATCACCATTTTCCAAAGTCAATTTAACCATCATGTGTCCAAAACATCCATGCAATTCATTTCGTTCAAAAATCTCGTAGTGTATCTATTATGGCAAAGTTAACATGTGTCCAAGTACATGAGAAATCAAGACAAATCATAAATCGTACCACGATAGGCTAGGGAGGTGTTTTCCAATAAGTTTTGAGGTGTAGGAAGTGGATATGCCAAGTACAAGCACGAACAAGCGACCAAAATCGAAGAGAATAAGTTTTGGGAAGTTGGAGGGAGTTGGATCGATCCAACTCTAGGAGTGGATCGATCCACTATGCAAAATTTTGTGATCAGATCGATCCGGATCGATCCAACTTTAGGGTGGATCGATCCACTATGGTTCAAAGTACATCAGAGGGTTTTGGATCGATCCAGACCAGCAAGTGGATTGATCCACTATGGTTCAAAGTGCCATCAGAAGGTTTTGGATCGATCCACCTCTAGGAGTGGATTGATCCAACTGGGTTTCGAGCAACATTTTGGCAGCCTATTTCAAAATGAAGGGGGCTTCAATCCAAGTCAAGTATGAGGTTTCAAAACACAACTAATCATAGGAGACGAATATATCAGCAATCAATTCATGAATTTACCAACCAAATATGCAAAACCCAAACTCAATCAAGATCCAAGTTCAATTCCATGGTGATAATCAAGTTTAACAAGAGTTTTAGGAACAAGAACAAGAGTAATGCAATCATTCAACCAATATACACTTAGAGGAGGTAGAATATTGTTCCATACCTCAAGGATTGAGCTCCAAATTAAGAAGGAAATGAAACCCTAGCTTTTGCTTCCAACTCCAACTGAAATAAGCTTCCCAAGACGAATCCAATGGAACCCGAACTTCAAATCACGTGTAGAAGATGAATCTTTGGTTGGATGTTGAAGTATTTAAGTGTGGATGGTAGATTTGGTGAAGGATTTTGAATGAAGTTTGAGAGGAGGAGAAGAGGGAGAGAGAGCCGGTGTATTAGAGAGGGAGAGGAGAATGTGTTTGCTAAAAGATCAGTCACATACAAGCCTATACACACCCCACTAATTGCACTTACACCCCTTGTATGTCTAGTGTGTTTTAAAGACACCCCAATGCTCATACTAACTCCACATTGACCCCACATTACTCTTTTTTATTTCCTCACATTTCTCCAACATTATTGCCGAAAAATCATATGAAATTATGAATCCTTACAAAAATGGTGTGAGAAAAAAATGAAGAATGCATGGGGTATTTATAGGGTAAGGAAGCTTCCTCTCTCCTTCCTTTCCACCTCTCTCCCATATGCAAGCAAATCTCCCTACGATTCCCTAGCTATAGGTGAGCCTTGGTAACCAAGAAAAATTATTAGGTGGATTTTATGATAGATTTTACAAGTACAACAAGCACATGCATATATTAGGGTTTATATATTTTTTTACAAGACTAGTATTTTAATTACTAGAAGTACATTAAAATAAAATAAAGTTGATTTTATTTTGAAATTTTTATTTACCGAAAAATCAACGTCATTACAGGTCGACCCGACACTCTCTATTTTGGTCCATTAGCAAGTCTTGGGCATTTAAGGGCCTAGTCTCATCTTAACTTGGATAGAATGTCATAACCCAACCTAGAAGTTTAACCTGTCAAGTTGACCTGTCACGCCCTCGATTTTCAACATAATAACAAAAACATTTCTCACATAAGAAGTCCATAATCTCATTAATAAAACATCCAGATTTAACTCACATCGTCTAATTGGGTACCCATAATCTCATTAATAAAACATCCAGATTTAACTCACATCGTCTAATTGGGTACCCATACCCCATAGCAAATACATAAGTTTGAAATACTTAAAGTTTTTACATCATCAAAGTCAAAAGAGAAATGGAATAATAGAGTTACAAAACTATCTCTCAAAATAGTGTTCATGAGATAAAATAATAACTCTTCAAGGTATGCTTATCCTCCAAATTATACACTCCAAGTAAACATGTCATGCGCCATGTGGGGTAGGGTACCTAAAATTATTTGGGTGAGCAACACTAGCCCAATAGAGACATATCTATAAACTCTAAATGAATATGCATGAGATGAGGTCATCTATACACAAGGCTTGTGATGTCAAGGAAGTCTATCAAGTGTCATCGAGTCATAACCGTCGTTTATTTCGTAAAAATCTCCCCAAACAACCACAATTATCCATTAATCATTTCACTCTTCCATTTATAACCGTTTAAGCTCAATCTTTTTAAGAGCTGGGAATTTTGGGTCCCGTAACCCCTACCAACTATTTTGGGCCTTGTAACCCCTGCTGAGCATTTGGAACATCTCCCTAGGACCTCATCGCCTTCTGCCGAGATTCGTGGGCTCGTAACCCCTGCTGAGATTCACGGGCCTCGTAACCCATGCCTCAGAACTCACCAAAGTTGGCCTGAGTAATTCACAAAACCTTTTTCAAATTCAACGTTTTCCAATGTATTGCATTTCGTGTCCCTCAAGTGTTTTTCATGCGTCTTCATCCAACATGTCCATTTTGTTCAAAATCATGTGTCAAATGTACGGGGATGGGTACATTAATCTTGAAAATAAAGGAAGTCACTAATCATGCAAAGATAGATTAGAAACGAACATTTCAACAAGTAATGGGGTATAAGGAATGAATCTATCATGTATACGATCAAACGAATCAACCGGGAACCAAAAGAGAAAATTTAGAATTTAAGCACACAGGTATTGATACCTGGGACAAGAGGTATCAATACCCAGACCCCTTCAACGAACAGAACAATGGGTATCGATACCTAGAAGAGGGGTAACGATACCCAAACCATTTCGGACAGATTTTGGCAGATGAAAAGTGCTTTCTTTTGGTCAACGCTCGCCTCATAATAGAGACGAATGGTACATCAGTTCTCCACTTTTCACACAAGATGGGGTATTTCCACCCTAGCACTTAGAACACGAAATTTATGAAGGAAATGCATCAAAATATACCACAAACACTTAGAGAAAGTAGAGATCATCCTCTACCTCAAAGACTCCAAACTTGAGTAGATTGAAACCCAATAAAACCCTAACTCCAAAATCCAAGCCCCAACTAATTTTAGCTCCTCCAAGTGAGAATGAATGCAAACCTGGACTTCAACTGGAAAGAGAAAGCACATAGGATGATGGATCTATGAGTTGATCAAGTGAGGAAGGTGAATTTGGGTGTGTTTTGGAGAGAATTTTAGAAAGAGAGAGGGTGGTGGTGGTGACCGGCTATGGAGGGTGGGAAGGGAGAAAGCAATTTTCTCTCCTCTCATTCCTTTTATACCCATGTTCCAATAATTACACTACATAACAACCTTCATGTAACTTGTGCATTACTATTTAGGCCAATGTCACACCATATAACACATTTACCCACCCTCAAATTTGAAAAGTAATTTTATCAACATCCCCAACTTAAAATCAAAAAAATGTTAGTGAATTTATGTGTTCTTGCATGACCCATTGAAAGTTTACACATCGGCAAGCTTTGAAGTCCTGTGGGACTTTGTAAGGACTAGGGGTGAAACTGGTGTGGTTCGTCGGGTTCTTTGGCATATTTGAGTGAATCGGGAAAACTCGGTTTGGGAGAACCATAGAACCGAAACCGGTTTTTAAGAGGTCGGTTCGGTTCATCCTAGTTCGGTACGGTTTAGAGGTTGATTCGGTTCACCGAAGAGAGAGAGAGAGAGAGAGAGAGAGAGAGAGAGGAGATGATCGGGGCTACTAAAAAATCATCACAAAAAAAAAAAATCACACATGTACAAAACTGCACATCTGCATCATCATCATTAAAAATCAACCAAATATACGCATATACAATTATACATCAGATCTACAAATTTACATTCTATAGATATGTATACATAAATATACACATGCATCTACACACACACGAGAGAGAGAGAGAGAGAGAGAGAGAGAGAGAGAGAGAAACGAACAGATGGATGGAGTCGACGAAGATGATGGACGGACGGAGGCGTTGATTGAAGAAGAGGCCCAAAGGAGTAGAAGATGATGGGCCGGCGTCAATTAGAGAAGAGGAGCACTCAAAGCCCATTGTCGCCGCAGAGGGAGAGAGAGTGATAAGGTTGGGGTCGCCTGGGTTTCTCTCTCTCCCCACTGATGAAAACGTGAAATCGAAATGTTAGGTCTATCTCTCTCTCCTGGGTTAAGCTGTATATATAGTACTGAATCAAAGGTACATAATAAATATATTTATTCCCACTGAAAACACAAAGGGGTTTGCTAGCGAAGTAGGGGTGCACACGGTCCGGATTGGACCGGTTCTCTAGAAATTCAGTAATCGGACCATTTCGACCGGTTCTAGAAAATCAAGAACCAAAACCTAACCAATACACATGTAGAACCTGTCCAGATCCAAACCACAAGATCGGACCGGTTTTGATTCGGTTCCGGTTCTACCCAATTAAGAAACTCTTTATCACAACACATGAATTCAAAAAAATAGGAAGAAGATCAAGATTAGAGAATAAGAGAATTGAGTATTTGAGTTTTCCTTTGAGTAAGCAGTAGCAATCTCGTGAAATTAGGGTGGAACATAAAGAATTGAAATTGGTATTATTAGGTTGTAGTTATATATATTGTAAAACTTCTTAAAAAAATAGATTTTTACGGCAACATTCTATACGGTTGTTTTTCTATTAAAGCATGATGCATACAACATAGGAAGAAATAAAAAAAAAAAAAAAACGGTCAATAATCAATTTTAGCAAGTCATACCTACTAAGTAATGTATTAGCCGGTTATTATAGTAGCCGATAAAAAAAAAAGTACGTTATAATATTATATATTGAAAACTTCTTAAAAAATAGTTTTTTACCTTAAGTACACATAAAGAAAACTGCATTACTAGAAAAAAAAATATTTACTTACCAAATCAAGATACATGATTTGTAAATGTAAAATTAATATTATACGGTCCGGTTCGGTTCTAACCGTGGTTCTTATATTGAGAACCAGTAACCGAACCATAATTACCTGTTCTTAGTTTTTTAGAACCATAACTAGACCAATGAGCCATAGAACCTAACCAAATAGACCGGTTCGGTCCGGTTCGGATCGGTTTGGCGGTTTTATCGGTTTTCTTGTGCACCCCTATAGCGAAGTGGCCAAAAGTTGACATCCCAGGTGCGAGGTTGGGAGTATGATCCCTGCCTCTTACATTCTTATGATTTTTGAAGGTATATTTGTGTATATCAATTCGGTTCATGTAAAAAATCCCTCGAACCGGGAACCGCACCGATTTTTTAAATTTCAAATACTTTCGAACTAAGAATCGAATCGGGAAAAGAAAAACTGAAAAAAAAAAAATCCCAGTTTGGGCCAGTTCTCTCTTTTTCATTTTCACCCCTAGTGAGGACCATGCATTTCAAACTTCAGGGTTAGGTTTAAGGGGTGGGATTAGGATTGTGAAGGTGATGGACCCTTAAAATTGATTTTTGGTTTATTTTTTAGGTTTGGGATTGATAATTCAGGGGGACTTTGAAGCCCCCCAATTAGCCGGATTCACCAACCTAAGAGCATCAATATGTGGCTACGTAAATTAACTTTTAAGCAAAAATAGAGAGTCAATCCCCCAAAAACCAGAAAAAATCAGGCTACCTATCTCCCCTCACCAATTTGTTTTGGCTACAGTGCTTACTCAAAATTGAGTAGTCACTATTCACTCACTTCTCATTTTTTTATTACTTTTCTTGACAAGTAGGAGATCATGACAAGTGCAATGTGTTTTTGGGTTGGGAGTAGGAGTAAAAAGAAAGAATAGTTTAATATGGTGGAGTTAGAATAGAGTTTGATTTTATGAGTTTTTGAAAAAATAACTTGCTAAAGTATAAAAGGTGTTTTTGAGGTTAAATTAGGTGCTCCTGATAAGGATGCTCTAAGGGGGGTTGGTAGGGTTAATCCTGTCCCAAAGGATTGAGCTGATAAAGACGATTATGACCTCAGCATTTTTATCTTTTGCTGCAAATACAATAATGTTACACACACAACCAACTTACACTACCAATACACAACCAAGTGCAAAACGGCGTCGTTTTGCATTTAGAAAAAAATAAAAATAAAAATGTCTTCCCCTTCCTTTCATTACTCGATACAGACAGAGGGGGAGAGGGAAAGAGGGCAACGAACAACCAAGCCCACCACCACTAGACGTCACCGCCACCGGCGACCACCACCACCACCATCGGCGAGAACCTCCATGGTGACGCCATATCCCACTACAAAGGTCTCTCTCTCGATCGATCGATCACTGATTGATCGAACTTTCTGCCGTTTTGCAGGAAAAAAAAACCCTAATTTTGAAAATTAAAATAACCTCGTAATTAAAAAAAAAACCCAACTTGGGAAACCCTAAAAATGGCGAAAAGTAGCATTTTTGTGCTGGTTATCACAATTGTTTTTTTCTTTCTTTTTGCCAATGTCAATGGAGAGTATGTGGCTTCTGGGTGTTCAAGTGCTCATGCTACTTTCTAACCAGGCAGTCATGCTTAGTTGTGCATCTGTATGTGTAGACGAGAAACATGTGATTTTTGTGTTGTTACTTTTTCCTTTGATTCTTTATTGATCATTGTTATTGCAATTTCAAGATTCTGCCATAATTGTGCTTAATTAGCCACCCAAATTTTGCTGAATTTGTTGTTTCTTTATGTGGCCTCAAGTCTCTGATTTAGATGTCCATGTTGTGCTTATTTCCTTGGGCAAACAAAGAATGCCAAGTTTGCAGAAAATGTACCTCTGCTGCCCACGACACTTCAAGCTCACTGGAAAACAAAGATGTGGTGCAAGTTTTGGAAGGGGAAGATACTTTGGCTGTGATCAAAGCCAATTGTGCGTCAAGAGATCAGTAAATGGGATATGCAGCATTTGGGGACCAAGCACCTGGAAACCTCCTCACTGGCTTTGGATTTTTTAAACACATGAAGATAATGAAAAAGGATAAATGTTGTTTGTAATTGTGGTTGCACTTGGTATATTGTTAAGTACCAAGAATGCTAAGGATGTCTCACAGTTGTATTGTACAATAGATTAATAAATGTGATCTTTTCTTCAAAGAGCTTTGGCTACTTTAATTTCTCTACTTTCAGTTTTATTGGCGTGGGCTCATATATATTGTCAATGTTCTTGCCTTTTGTCACTGTTGTTATTTGTTTGAGACGCGAGGCGTCGGGCTAGGCCATAAAGCAAGGGCACCCTGTCAAAATTTTCCTGGAAATGACAATTTAAGATCAACTACCATGGATTGAATTTTGTTCCAAATAGTTCATAAAAACAGAGAGATAGAGAGTTCATTGCTTAAAACTGAAAACTGAAATTGATCATTCCCTTGGCATTGACCTCATTTTCTAAGGATTCCAAAAACTGAAATTTTTTCAAAAGGTTATTTTTTAACAAGCAGTTTCAAAGCAAATAAACTTGAAAGTGATCATTCCCTTTACCGATCAAAGAGCATTTAGGACATAGGATACGGACACGGACACAAGATACGGATACAGATACGGATCATTCCTTTACCAATCAAAGATACGGATACGGACACAAGATATAGAGAAGGACACAGGAGACGGATACAGACACAAGATACGGATGCGGACACGGACAGGATACGGATACAAACAAGACAGATTGCAAGTTACATATCCAAGTAACAAAAGTTCAACAACTATAATTAAACACAATGCAACCTTACAACATTCACAAGTTCAACAAAAGCAGTCTTAATGCTAATACTAATACAGATTCATCAAAGTCATTACCCAAAAAAAAATAACAATATATATTCACCATTTCCCTAAACCAAGCAATTGAACTACTCTTCACCATTCTCCGTTGCATTCATCAATTCCATAAAACTTTGTTGTCCTCCGCATACCTTCCCTTGAGTTTCCGGTAAACTTGGTTGTGTTCCTCCCCAAATATTGACGTTGGTCATCTAAAAAACTTGATTGTCCTCCTCCTCCCCAATCTTTACTACCCATAGTAGTTGATTGGCCTCTCCAAACTTGACCAAATTTGGTTTGTGAACTTGGAAAAGAAGGCATAAATTGGTTGAAACTTGGAGAAAATGGGAACATGCTTCCGCCTTGTGCCAAATTTGGTCACATATGATGGGGCATCAAGTTAGGCCACAATGATTGGCCCATATAGCTTGGGTGAACCTGCCAAACAACAAAAAAAAAAGGTATTATCAATAACTTTTACATGAAACATGAAATTGACCAAATGTAAATAAAGTTCCTTACATTTACATTCGCAATACTCTCTTGTGTCCCAAACCCATGGCCAACCGCAATCTCCCCAACCTCCTGAAATTACACACTAATATAATTACTATGCATTTCATCGAATATATCCATATGTCCATATTAACTAGATAACCTACAAACCATAAAAAAAAAAATATGCATTCATACTCTCACTTCTTTGTGTAGATGACATTCCCGCCCAAAATACATCTTTCACATAAGCAGGCACCCACCGTTTCCTCTCCAAGTACAACCCCTCTAACCATGCGTTACTTTGAAGCTCGTACTTTTTGATGAACCCACCCCAAGCATTCTCAAATTGCTCTACTACCAGTGAATCATAAACTGTTGTACGCATACTCCAACTAATTTTCTCATAGGCATCGTACCCATTCAACTTTTCTGTCACCTTTTTCATAATGTGCCATATGCACCACCGATGTCGAGTGTTAGGGAACACAATTTCTATGGCATTCTTCATCGCCATACATTGATCGGTAATTATTGCTTTCAGAGCACAACCATGCATTCATGTCATCAAAGTCTGAAATAACCATGCAAATGACTCTGTGTCTTCATGCGAGATAAGGCCACATCATAATAAAACCGAATGACCATGATGATTGACGCCTACAAATGGAGCAAAAGGCATGTCATACTTGTTTAGCAAGTACGTCGTGTCAAAGGTCACGACATCACCGAACTCCTTACAAGCTTCCCTACTCCTCGCATCAGCCCAAAATACATTTCTTAGTCGACCCTTTTTCATTCAAATCCATTGCAAAAAAGAAGTCAAAATTGTTGGCTTGCATTCTCGTGAAATAACGATGCATCGCTTCAGCATCTCCTTCCATAAGTCGTAAACGTCGAACCTTGTCCATATAATTTCGACAATCCTTCTCAAGATATGGAGCCTCACCAGGTCCTCCAGCCTCCCTCTATAGTGAGTCATAACTCTGGTGCAATTTGATCCCGGCTTTAGCATGCAATTGAAACTTTCTTTTTACATTTTTATCCAGTACCCTACTGCTCTTGAAATACCTTACCTTTCCTGGGCTCTGTTCATGATTGTGCTCCAAATCAACTCGGTTGAACCTCCACTTTCCATCTGGTTGCATACGAACAGTAACATGAGCTAGACAGTTAATTTTTTATTGTGGCCGTGGTTTGACCGGGTTGCTTGATTTTACCCTTGGCTTTCCTGCGCGACTGCATGAAAGAGTAACATCCTTCAAATTTTCATCTTTTCCCTTTCTCGATGTTCTTTTTGCCAGAGGAAACCCACTTTCTCTAGCATATCTCAAGTAATACTGATAAGCATCCTCCGATGTCTCGAACGCCATTCCTTCCTTTGGTTCTTCAAGTCTATCTTGACAACTTTTTGCCGCCTCCTTCCTATCTTGAGTAGTATCTACCTCATTTTCATCTTCATTTTCTGAGTCTCCATTCCATACCTCTTCTTCTTCTCCACACTCTTTGTTTGGAGGCATTGCCGACGGAACAGACTCCGACGACATCTACTGGTTCAGAAAACAAAGGAAATTAATCAGTTGAGGCCACAAAATAATCAACGTAATATGTACGTGGCATGAACAACATTGTGCTAGGAACGTCAAATTAAACCTAGTAAACATGCCTCAATTCTCAGAATGAACAACAAACCAAGATGACAAGTCCTACCCAACATTAAAAATAACCCTAAAATTGTATGTATGTAAGAAATCAAGTGACAAATAGAGCCCAAAGCACAAGGCAAAAGTCAAGAACACGGTCTAAAGCACAAGACAGAAATCAAACAACAACAGTCAAGCACTCCAATTTAGGGTTTCAAAAATTAGGGATTTTTCAATTACGGGTTAGTTTCGAATTAGGATTTATTTATTTTTTGTAACACAGGAACTCCATTTAGGCCTCATACAATAGAGAGAGAGAGAGAGAGAGGGAGAGAGAGAGAGAGACCGACCTTGGTGGTGCCTCTGTTCGAAGCGTTCTGTAAACAAAGCCCAGAAATGGTGGCAGTCGCCGGAGGTGGAAAGCCGCTGGGGTTGGCTGCGGTTGGCGTTGGTGGAGGTGGAAATCGTGGTGGTGGTCGCTGTCGTCTCTGTATCGATCTACTGTGAAGTTTTGCAGAAAGCCCGCATGTTTTGAGTTTTTGAGAGTTTTGAGGGAGCCAACGCAAGTTTTGAGTTTTTGAGAATTTTTTTTTTCTAGAGGAAAAACGATGTCATTTTAGTAGTGGTTGTGCATTGGTAGTGTAAATTGGTTGCGTTCGTAGCTTTATTGCCGCAAATATACTTGCAAGCATATAACGTAAAAAAACCCTGTCCTCCACCACTTCATCGTTTTCTTCCAGACAGCTACTGTGGGAGAGAGAAAATTGGCGATCCATTTTCTCTGGACAAGATATCGGTGGTGCAATATAGTTTGGTTTCATGCTTTTTGACTGGAAAATGATAAGGTAGGGGACAACTACATCTATCTTCTTCTTGTACACTCTAAAATCCTAATCCTTAATTTTCTACACCCATCATTTAACATTGATTAATCATCGGACGGTTATTGAGGCCACTGACCCTGGTGTCCGAAAACAATATAACTTGTTCAGAAGATAATCACAAATCATCAATATAGATACCAAAAATAAATACTACTCCCTCCGTTCTAAAATAATAGTCCACTACGAAAAGTCGTGTCATTTTCAAATTAAAAAAAGAAGTAATTTTGTAAATCATTTTTCAAATTTTTTCAATCTGAATTATAATACTCGTCGAGCATTTTAATTTGGTACAAAAAATTTTGAAAAATGATATACGGAAGTACTTCATTTTTTATTTAAAAAATGAAAAAAGAGAGAGTGAATCTCTTATTTAGGTACGGAGGGAGTACTATGTTGTTTTTGACGGTGGAAAACCTCCCTTGATCATGACCACGTATTTCAATCACACACACTTTATGAGGACATATTCAATGAACACCGGATTTCACAAGAGAGAGCGTAGGATAAAAACAAAATGGGAGTCAAAGCTGCACCATTCAGCTGATTAACTGAACGTTCAATTGAATGTTAACATGGACCAATCCGAAAGCAGCCCAAGAAATGCCAACTCCAAAGACTTTAATGCATGTCCCATGGTCTTCCTTGGGCCCAATTTCAGGTCAAAACTCTGACTTGGACTTGATTTTCCGGCTACCGTGAGCCCCAATAACTGAAAAAAAATTAGGTGTTAGCCGTGTCCGTGCCCGAGCACCCGAAACACTTTTGGACGGTTTAGATTTATTCTCTCTCTCTCTCTCTCTCGTCTTTATCTCTTTTAAATCTAGACAGTCCAAAAGAATTTCAGATGGCCGAGATGGGTGCTCGGGCACGGACATGTGGTGCCTGCCCGGCACCCAAAAATTGTTCCCAATAACACCGGCACCTTCGTAGGGGAAAAGAGTGTTTGAGAAACAATTTACCTTTAAATTGTGGATTATAAATTGTAGATTATAAATTTTTTGATTATAATTAGAATCAGAGTATCTGAATAATAGGAAGCCGATCTACTAAGGACTCCCGCAAACAAAAATTCCGTGCGGACCTCACCATTTTTCGACTTTCCGGGTATTTTTTTTTGAAGATTTTCCGCGTGGACCCTGGAAAATGTATTTTAAAAACATTGAGCGGTTCGGATCGTCAAAATTTGATCCGGAATGGTGAGGTCCGCACGGAATTATCCTAAGGGAGTCCTTAGTAGATCATTATCCCTGAATAATATACACACAATAGATATTGAAGAAGAGTTATGCATATGACAGCATAATTAAAATACAAAAAGGTCATCCAGAGATGATTTTTTTTTTATCTCAGTTCATTTCTGATAACGCATCATGCTAAAATGCATAATAGAATGGGCCGCCGGTGACTAAAACCCAACAATCTAAAACTGCAAAATATAATATTTACTGTCCAATACTATTATAAAATATTTTATATTTTGTCTAAAACTTTAATAAACCCTGAACACTTCTAAACTAGAGTTTTTTTTTTTATCTGATTCTCAGCTGGAGTTTAGCTTAGGACAATGTAGGATGGGGTCAGCGCGAGACCCCCTTTGACCAGAATCAACGTTGACCAATCATTGAAAGCATGACAAGTGTCACCCAGGTGGCGCAGCGTCCGCGTGACACGTGGCACTCTCCGCGCAAGCTTCCGCACAGGGGGCCCACTGGCGCCAGCGTGAGTCCCCGCGCGGGGGGGGGCCCCTAAAGCGGGACCCTCTTGCGTAAGGCGCCCCAGCAGCGCGCACTCTATGCCCAACTAGGGCGGTGCTTGGACAGCCATGGACCATCCGAACAGGAGAACAACCCATGACTCAGGTGACTGGCGCGGCTCAGAACATGAGCGAGAACGCGAAAAGCTAGTCCCACTTAGCCCAGGTAATAATACCTGCTGCGGTCTAAAGGCAAGACCCCGGGGGCCCTCTGAGGCTTGGCTGCGATATAGGCGAGACCGAACAGGTCACGACATTGCCCTTACGGGAATAAGGGGGATTTAGTGGCTTGGTGGCTATAAAGGACAAGAGGATCGCTGTGCGGGGGAATGGCTTGTCGCCGCGCGAATTAGCTGTACGATGATGACGTCACCCGTACGGTCAGGTTGTACGGAAAGGACACGTGTTATCATATTATAGGACGACAGCCTGGCACCTAATGATTGGTCCAAGGTGCCTATAACTATGGGACATTCCCTTTCAATGCCCAAAGGTTGGTGAAAACCCAGATGTTCTCCTTTATGGATGGCTTTAGTAGTTATAATCAGATCCAAATGGGGGTCGAGGATGCGGAGAAGACAGCTTTCAGAACGCCGCTGGGCAATTTCCACTACACAGTTATGCCCTTTGGTCTCAAGAATGCTAGCGCGACATACCAGCGCACGATGACGGCAATCTTTCACGATATGCTGCATCACATTATAGAAGACTATGTAGATGACCTCGTGGTGAAATCAAAGAAAAAATCTGACCACCTGGAGCATCTAGAAACGGTGTTTATACGGTACAAAAAATTCAACATGAGGATGAACCCACTAAAATGTGCCTTTGGTGTGGCATCAGGAAAATTTCTCGGATTCGTAGTCCATAGACATGGGATAGAGGTGGATGATGCAAAAATAAAGTCCATCACGGAAATGCCACCCCCGCATTCCCAGCAGACGCTCAAGAAGTTCCTTGGGCGGGTCTCCTATCTCCGCAGGTTTATCCCCGCGCTGGCAGAAATTTCAGCGCCCTTTAGTGATATGCTGAAAGGGTGAACAAAATTAGAGTGGCGCGCAGAGCACCGGTATGCATTTGAAAGAATTAAGACCGTCTTGACTTCCCCGCAGACTATGATCGCGCCGCAAAAGGGCAAACCTCTCATCATGTACTTGACGTCCGCCCCGAGATCCATTGGGGCCCTGCTTGGGCAGGAAATTGACGATGCAGAAAAGTCGGTGTACTACATTAGCAGGAAGGTTCAAGGTGCAGAAGAACGATACACGCCGGTAGAGCGGCATTGCCTAGCATTGGTATTTACTGCGCAAAAGCTTCGCCACTACTTCCTATCATTCAAGGTCCACCTCGTTACAAAAAGCGATCCAGTGCGCTACCTACTATCGCGGCCAGCTCTCACAGGGAGAATGGCCCGTTGGCTCCTGGCCCTGGCAGAATTCGAAATATCATGCGTCACCCCTAGGGCAATCAAATGTCAAGCACTTGCCGATCTGCTGACCGTAGTGGACAATGCGAACCAGTACAGGAGGAGTTACCAGGAGATGGTTTCGAAGCATTAGCGGCCGCGTCAGTCACTTGGACGCTAAGCTTCGATGGGGCCGCAGGAAGTGGCGCGGGAGGTGCTGGAATAGTCCTCACCAGCACAGACGGCCAGCGTGAGTACCTTGCATACAAGTTGTCCTTTCAATGCTCGTACAACAAAGCAAAATACGAGGCTTTGATTTTGAGACTCCTCGCAGCTAAGCCTCATCATTCGGCCCATGAGCCCGATGCCCTCTAGGCCCGCCCGGCTTTACCCGAGCCCGAGCCCGACAAATGGGTGGGCTAGCCCAGCCCGAATTTTCCATGGGCTGGGCTTGGGCCTAAATATTTTCTTGCTGACCCGCCCGCCCATTAGCCCGCCCGACAGCCTAGCCCGGCAGCCCGCCCGTTCGCCCAGCCCGGCAGCCCGAGATATCAGCCCGCCCAGTGGCCCAGTTATGTTGATGCACCAAAAAATTAACATGATTGGTACACACTTGATTTTTTGCTAGCCATAGCATCACAACTAATAAATCTGATGTTCCCCCAAGGCAATGAATGCAACGTACAAGTCCAGAGAACTTGAAAAAAGAAAAAATTTCCACAGTTGGATTTGTCTTAATTGTCTATGAGACTATGACTATTGAGTCATTGACTAGTCAGTAGACTCGGTACTCACAGTCACCACTATGTCTATACATACATACCAGAGAACTTTGAAAAAAGTGAACAATTTTCACCGTTTGATTTCTGCCCGTTGCCCACCAATGGAAATTCTGCCCGTTGCCCACCGTACAACCAGAGCACTTCTCTATTCTATAATAAAAACAACTCATTTTCTTACTTTACCAATTACCAATTCTCATTTTCTCTCAGACAACTCCTTTTCTGCATCATTTTCTCTCAATCTCATCTCAAGCCCACCGAATCACCGATTGAATATTTGTTTCAACAGTCAAGCACACGATTCTCAAATCTCAAGCACACGATTCTCGGTCTCTTGCTTAACCGATCTTTGGATTCTCGAGCCTCTAGCGTGGAGACTTGGAGAGTTGGGGATCACTGGATTCACTGCTCTTTGGTGTGGGTTCATCTGGAGACCTAGAGTAACAATTTCTCTTTTTATCGATTTATTTGATTTGATCTATTTTTTTCCTGCTGCTAGTTGTTAATTTCTTTGATCTGTTTTTTTCCCCCTATTTTTTCCCTATTAAAATTCAGTATGGCTAATAATGAATTTTCCATGAACATAAACCTAGATCTAGAGGAAGAAGATGAGATAAATGAGATTGAATCACTGAGCTCACCAACTTCTCCAAATTTTTCTACCCAACCCTGTTCTTCTACTTCAACTACGAAAACACCTTCAAAATTAACATCTGCTGTTTGGAATTTTTTTGATAAACCTACGAAGGTTGTTATTGATGGTGTTGAACATACTAAAGCCAGACATAAGTTATGTGGTAAGTTGTTGTCTAGTTCTTCAGCTGGTGGAACTACTCATTTAAAGAGACACAATGATTCTTGTCTTAAAAAGAATGGAGGTCAAGTAGACATTAGAACTCAAATGCAGTTAACTAGAGACACTAAAGGAACTATGGCATGTTTTAATTTTGATCAGTCACTTGCTCGTAGAGAAATTGTAGATTACATGGTTAGGGCAGAATATCCATTTACTTTTGTTGAAAAACATGATTTTACAGGAATGGTAAAAAGAGGTCTAAATCCCCAATATAGTGGTTTTTCAGCATCAACTGCTAAAAGAGATGTTATGAAGCATTTTCATGTATATCGTGCCAATTTGTTGTCTTATTTTCAGAAATATAAGGGAAGAATTTGCTTAACTTCTTATTTGTGGACTTCAAAATCCCATATGGGGTTTTTATGCTTAACTGCACACTTTATAGATGAGGAATGGAGATTGAACAAAAAAATTATATCTTTCAAAATGATTGAGACACCACACACTGGTCTTACTATTGCAAATGTTATTCATGAGGAATTGATTGCATGGGGTATTTCTAAAAAGATATTTTCAATAACTTTAGATAATGCTTTGAATAATGATGTAGCGGAAAGAACTTTAAAAGGATTGCGTGATGTATCTTTCGGTACTGTTCCATATGATATATTTCATGTACGTTGTTGTGCTCATATTCTAAATTTGATTGTGCAAGATGGTTTAAGTTTGCTAGCTCCTTTTGTTGAAAAAATAAAGAATATTGTGCGCAACATTAATTCTTCTGTGCATCGATATGAGCTATACAAAAAGTGTTTAAGACATCATGGTTTGAGGAAAAAGAATATTAATTTGGACATGCCTGTTAGGTGGAATTCAACTTATGAGCTTTTAAGACTTGCTGTCAAATATAAAAAAAGGTTTACATTATTATACTTTGCAAATACAAGGTGCTGCGAATATTGAAACACCGACTGAGCATGATTGGCTTGTCGCTGAAATTGTAAGAGATTTTTTAGAAGTTTTGATAGTTCAACTAGAATTTTTAGTTGCATTTATCATCCTACATCATGTCGTGTTGTTATTCAATTAGTAAATATTTGTCTCACTTTTAAAACTTATTCTCATCTTGATAAATTTAGAGATGTGTTAGTTGTAATGAGATCAAAATTTGACAAGTATTTTGGAACTTTACCACTTATTTATTGCTTTGCTGTTATCATAGATCCTCGTTTGAAAATGGATGCTTTAGAACAATGGTTGGACACTCTATATGATGGTGATGAAATAGAAATAGAAAATACAATTACTTTGACAAGGTCTAAATTAGTTGAGCTTTTTGATCACTATAAAACCTTAGTAGTAGGTGTAGATAGAACTCCAGTGGAGACCATGAGCCCAGCCGCGTCGGCAACTCGAGGTGGAGCAATGTCATTACTTAAAGTTAGAAGGATGTCTTATAATAATTCTAGTGGAAGTGGCCTCGAGAATGAATTAACACGTTACCTCAACCAACCAATTGTTGAATATGATGAGGAGGATGAGTCATTTGATCAATTGGTATGGTCGAGATCACAAGAGTCTAAATATCCCGTATTATCTGTTTTGGCTCGTGATATACTAACGGTTCCAGTTTCTACTGTTGCATCCGAAGCTGCTTTTAGTGCAGGTGGTCGTGTAATTTCTGAAAAACGGGGTAGTTTGAAGCCGGACACCGTCGAAGCATTGATTTGCTTAAAGGATTGGCAATTGGTAGATCAAAGAATGCAACAAGCTGAACAAGAGGCTAAACTTGCAGAAGAATTGGCAAATCTAAAAATATCAAGACCTGCCTTTATTGAAGATAGCGATCCCGAAGAAGATCCCATACCATTGGATTGAACTTTGAAGAATGAAGATAATTTTGACTTGAGTCTAGGACCTGGGATTCACTGTATTTAGTTTTTTTCCATTTTATCTAGTGTATTAGAACTTAGAACTTAGAAGTACTCCTAGTTCTTTTATTAGCTTTGCTGTTCTTTGCTATCCATTTTATCTGGTGTATTAGAACTTAGAAGTACTCCTAGCTTTGTTTCATTATTTTTAAAGTTGAGGAATTATATATGTCACATTGAAAAAACAAAGGAAAGAGACTATATTATGTAAATTACGAAACTATATGAATTTTTTGGTTCTTGTATGATTCAAATTTACACACAATCATAAGTAATAGCAAAATCTTTGTTTAATTTGTAAGTTTCCTGTTAACAATCAGCACATTTACAAAAGAAAAAAGAAAAAAAAAACAAGGAAAATAAATATTTTGGCCCGCCCAAATGGCCCAGCTCAGCCCGCCCGAAGGTTGGCCCGCCCGCCCGCCCGCCCGACTAGGATAAGCCCGTGGGCTGGGCCTGGGCTTTTTCTTTTGGGAGATAGCCCGGCCCACCCGACCCGATAAAAAAAAAAAGCCCGATAAGCCATGGGCAGGGCTTGGGCTTGAAGTTGGCGGGCTGGGCCGGCCCGGCCCGATGATGAGGCTTACTCGCAGCCATTGCAAAAGGACTACAGACCCTCAAAATCGTGGGAGATTCAAAACTTGTAATCCTACAAACGGAGTGTGTCTACGCATTAAAGGAGCCCACTCTTGCCCCATACAGGGCCACGGTACAAAGGCTAACGCAGCGTTTTGACAACGTGGAGATCATCCACAAGCCCAGATCAGACAACAGGTTCCCCGACGCGCTTGCCACCCTGGGATCGAAGGTTGAGTTTAATGAAGAAAAGATAGCCATAGAAATAGTCAAAAGGACAGAGCCATCAATTACCGATGAAGTAAACAAGGAGCAAGCCGTTGAGGAATGGCAAGAAAAGCTGATGAAATAGTTGGCTACCAGGGTAGGGCGATATCCCCTTGACGGAATTGTTGCAATTCACCATGATCAGGAAGAAGTTATACTTCTGTGGGCCTCAGGGGTGGCTCGCGCGGTGCATCAGGCAGCAGGAGGCCAAGACCAGGTTGTGTCAGATCCATGATGCAACCTGTGGAGAAGGTGACATCTCTCTTTACCGGATGGTTCAGAGACAAGGCTATTATTGGTCTAACATGAAAGCGGATGCCGCGGATATATTGAGGAGCTACGAGAAGTGCACCATAGCTATTCCAGAACAAGAGTGATGTCTCTATGTGGAACAGGACTGGAGGCAGAAGTACATTGATTTCTTGCAAGAAGGAGCTCTACCCGTGGAAAGGGAATACAGAAGACGGTCAAGATGTCAGCTCGACGATTCTTCGTTAAATATGGGAGCCTGTATAGGAGAGCCTTGGACCACATCCCGTTGTGGTGTTTGTCCAATGAAGAGGCCGAAGAGGTGTTGTACAAGGCTCACGAGCTAGAGCACCAGGGGTAGACGGAAATTATACAAGCATATCATCCACTTTGAGTCCGATGCCAAAGCGCACGTACGCCGGTGTCACGCATGCCATAAGTTTGAAAATTTGGTCCACGCACCGGCGGTAGAACTCCACACGATCCGTGCGCCATACCCCTTCCACACCTAGGCGATGGATCTCGTCGGGCCCATCTCGCCACACTCACGCAAGCATCAGTGGATTTTGGCAGCTACAAAAGTAAGCACCAAGTGCAGCTACAAAAGTAAGCACCAAGTGGGTGGAGGCAGTATCATTGAAGAACGCGACTGGCGCGGTGGTTGCCCAGTTCATCAAAGAAAACATCATATGCAGGTTTGGCATACCGAGGGTGATCTTATTCGACAACGGGACTCCGTTCATCAACAAGGATGTGGGTGAGCTGCTCCGAGCCTATTCTGTGGAGCACCAAACATCAACACCATATTATCCCTAGGGGAATGGTCAGGCTGAAGCCACGAACAAGTCCTTAGTTCGCATTCTGAGCAAACTACTTGATGAGAAAGGCGGGACATGGTCAGACCACCTAATCACTGCGCTCTGGGCATACCGCACAGCTAATAAAAAAGCAAGGCAAACTAGCCCCTTCAACTTGGTCTATGGAGCAGAAACTGTACTCCCAGTAGAGTTAAGCGTGCCCGCCGCGCGGCTGGCTCTATCAACGGAGGTCATTGCCGCGGAGCGGCGCGCAGATCTGGAAGCCTTGGAGGAAAGGCAAGAGCTCGCTGCGGAGCATCAAGCCAAGTATTGGGAGTCGGTTTTGAAATTCTATAACAAGAGTGTGGTTCCGCGATAGTTCAAAGTTGGAGACTTGGTCTGGAAGTCAACCGCAGACGTGATGAGGAATGTGAAACTCCCTAAGTTCACCCCAAGGTGGGAAGGACCGTATCAGGTCATCAGTGCGGGGACAAGTGGTCATTGCAGGCTTTCCAAGGTCTCCGACGGATTTCTGACAGGACCCATCAATATCAAATTTATGAAGAAGTATTACCCTTGAGTAAAAAGATGTTTTGCTCAAGTTCTTTTTATGTTATATTTTCCCCTGTTATTACGAATAGTTAATGAAGTGATCGGTTACTTACAAAAGATTATGAATAGAGTTCTATTTCGTGCAATGGTAAGATAAGTCATGATGAACGGATTATTCAGAAAAACCTCGAGTAACCGCATAAGCACTAAAGGAAAAGATTGAGCCATAAACAAAATCCTTTTTTTTTTTTTGTTCAAATGTGGTGAAACAGTTAAAAAAAAAAATGAAATGAAGAAAAAAAAAAAAACAAGAAGACATGTAGTCATGGCGGAGGGTCAAGGAACAGGCCCTTGGTGACTGGGTCATTCTTCCCAAAGATCTCCCCGCCCGCGGCCTCATACTCTGCCTTCTCACGAAGAACGGTCTCCAGCTCTGCCCTCCTATTCCCCAAGTCAGCTTCCCTCTGAGCCAGCGCAACACGCCCAATGTCCACCCTCTCCTGGGCCCGCTCAACTTCCCTCTGCTTCAGCCTCGACACGGAGCAAAAACTTGAATGCCCGACGTGAGCTGTGCATGCGCTCCATGTGAGCAATGATCCAACGAACCTCCAATCCACCCAAATTCTGGAGATCCATAAGAGCCCCCTTTCCGTCTTGCAGCGCTGTATCGCCAAACTTCTTCAAAAGGATGGCATGCAGAGAAGTAAGGATCGAAGCCAAGCTGTCCAGCATCATACCATCGCCTAAGGGGCTCTGCGCCCGGAATTTGGAAAAAGTCTCTGGATGAGTCCGTTGAACAGCCTCCAAAATAGGAAGGCTGGTATCAGCAACACGAAATGATAGGAAGGGCTTCGCAGACGTAGGGATGGAAGGAGGAACTTTCTCTTGGCACTGAGAATCATTGAACTGGGAAGGAGACTGTTGCGGCGCACTGGACTCTGCTTCCCCCGAACTGGCTCCCCCTGAAGCCTCTGAGCTATCACCAATATCTATGGCCTCTGTCTAATAAACTACCAATCGCCCGTCGCCCTCCTGTGGAGCGCTGGATTCTGCCTTGCTTCTACCATCCCCTTCGGGCGCATCCCCCTCAGCAATGGCAGCCAGACGCTCCTGTTGAACATCTCCTTGTGGCTCGGGCAGAGGCCATTGTTCTTCGGGGATGGGCTCATGAAGAGCGGCCTGCATCTCCTGCACTCTTCTCTGAGGGTCCACTACAGCCTCCAATTCTGAAAAATCATCTTTGAACAACTCATGAATAATTGGATCAACGGAAGTTGGCACAAATTCTCCTAAACTATGGGTAGTGCACGGCCTAAAACTTGGCCCCACAAGAATGTCACCCCCTATGTTCTGAAAAGTGCTGGAGGAACCAGGATGATTACCTTTCTCGACAGACGACGCGCGCTGAGGGGCGGGCTCGGTTGGTGCGCGGGAGCGAGCTGAGGGCTGACCTATCTCAGCCGTGGCGAGAGGACTCTGTTCATCCTCACTGTCGACATAGGGTTGTAGAAAATCTTGTTCAAAGCCCCTGCCAAAACCCTCAGCAGTACTCTCTGAACTCTTCTCCGGCTGCAACACCGAAGCACGACGCCCCCTAGAGTGAACCGCCCTTACCTCCCCTCTCCCAGAGCTACCAGTACAGCGCGGGGCAAATACCTCAGCAATCGTAGGGCTAACCCGCTCCTCAGTCTGCAGTATCTCCAAGAATGCATGTCTCTCTGCTGCCTGCGGGTGTGGGATGGACTCTTCATCAAATTCGGCGGGCTGGGCGGGTGAGGAGGAGGCATGAACAGCCTCTGCCATAGAGTGTGCTGATGGGCAGCTGATCACCATTGTTGTCGCTATCCTTTGCAGGTCGCTGGGCTGGGACGGGAGGACCTGCGGCTTGACCCTGAGTCAACGTTGTGGCACAGGCCCTCAAAGGCATGTTTTCTGTCTCAGAACCCTGGCCCGCACCACTGGTCTGTAGAGAGCCCGAGCGCTCCGGTGATTCTCTGACGTGCTCGCCAGTCGCCGCCTGAAATGGAAAAATGAAACTATGGCATCCTGGTTAAGATAATGGACAGGACAAACAAGAATATAAGACGTACCCTGTGTAGCCTACTGCGAGTAGTTGGTCGCGCTGGCTCCACCTCATCTGGTGAGGACATTTGAGTCCTAGCCCAAGACCTGGTGACACGCACGGCGGACAACGAGGCCACCACTCTTGGCTCTAAAGGGGCCGCAGTTGTATCTTCCTTCAGAGCCCAATGGCTCCGCACACCACGCCAGTCTTTGGATTGGGGCTTGGGGGCATGGAGAGTGAAGTCGAGTTTGAACACGACGCGCGGGGCAACCGAGACGGCTTCGCCTTGTACAAAAGCATAGAAGGAGTCCAAATTTCTTAGCCAGTACAGGCGAAACTGGGTGGAAGCAAGGGGAAGACGGATGGACTTCGGGAAGCGACAGCGGCCAACCCCGTCTAAGAGGACGTCTGTGCAAGGGACGAAGAACTGGTTGAAGGCGGCTGAAAACTCCATGGGCTCTGGCCCAACCGCGGGCACCACTAAATCATAACCCAGCTGGCGCGCCACCCTATCTGGCCTGTACACCACTGTCCGCCAGTTATCAATCCCAATTGCAGACAGGTAGGTCGGGCTACTGGTGCAGTATATGCTGGCAAGAAAGTTGCGGTTCTGGAGATCACTGATAGAAAAATCAACCTCATCCGGGGTACCGGGGTTATAGTTGTAAACCCCATCCAAGGTCTGAGTGCAGGGCCGCGGCCAGAGATGGGACTCGTCATCCATATACTCCTCCCAGAGCTTTGTGGTGGCTGCGTTGTTCCAGAGAAGGATAATGGGCCAAACCAGACCTGTGAGGGTGTACCTCTTACGACCGTCGTCCTCTCTGACCGGGCGACCCCTGCCGTCCAGAACTGGAGTGGACACCTGTGCAGGGAACTTTCTGGCCTTCAGAATAGCTATTGGAAAATGCTCATACACCAGTGCAATAAAAAACTGAGTATGCACCATGGAGATAATGTCATAACGGCCCACGGACCTGCTCAAAGTCCGCGGACAAACAGTCCAACTGCTGGTACAGGTGACTAAGAAACAGGGGGCCCAACGGGAACTTGTCCCCCTGTGCGATCCTCACCGCGAGGAAAAAGACAAACTCGCTCAGTGCATCAATCGGAAAATCTAGAAAGAGAAAGAATGAAAGGAAGAAAGCAATAAAGGCGGGCAGGCACAAGTCACCTCTGTACTCCGGGCCATCGATGGTCTGGCGTTCCGCACTCCCTAGATGGCGCGGGCTGGAGATCCTTGAAAAAGTACCGTATCCAAGACCCCCAAGATGTCTTCTTCGGGTCTGTCATGGCCCTCCTATGCCCGTTCCTGTCCCATTGCAAGCCCCTGTGGCCCACGGCCTTGTAGGCTAGCTTCAACCTGCCCACCAACTCCTGGTCTGCATACCCAGCCTCGGTAGGCTCAAACTCCTTCTTACCACGAGAGGAGAGGAGAGGTGCAGGAGCGCGCCGGTGTCTTGGAGAGTAGGACCAAACTCTCCCCATGGAAACACGAAGGCGTGGGTGTCCGCGCTCCACCGAGATACCAAGAAGTCGATGTTCTCGTTCCTCCTATTCAGTGTCAAGGCCTGGGAAATCTTGATGGGCTCCAGTATGTGAGAACGCTCCAGAATCTTCTTATGAGTAGTATCCCCAACCACATCATTCACCCACTCGCTCCAGCCAGCGGGGGGTGCAGAAAGAGAAGAGTACTGAACCGAAGAAAGAGGGAAGTCCCCCCTCTCCATGCGAAGACGGAGAACAGAAGAGGGTGGCACCATGTCTCCATCCTCAACTGACACCTCCGGCCGGATGCATAGAACGTCGTCCAATTCACTCCCCACCGGATTGTAGGACTCCACCTTCTTCCAAAATGGATCGTTCCTGCCATGGAAGTAAGGGGCCCTACGCCACTGGTCTGAAGGAGGGACTGGACCACCCTAAACAGTAGGCCTACCACCAACCACTTGCTCACCACGAGTCATTTTTAGTATGAAGAGAACTGTGAAAGTGATGAACTAGAAGAGGAAGGAGAGTTGCAAAAGTTGTAGAGGGAGGAAGTTGCAGAAAACAAAGGTGTGAAGAGGCTCTGAGTTCGATCGGAAGAAGAAGAAGTGAACAAACGAGGAAGAATGAGGTATTTATAAGGAGGAGAGGGCCCCCCAAATGGTCGCAATCAACCATCATGTCGGAGGCGAAACATCAGCAGTAATGATGACCTCGGACAGCCGAAAAAGCACCCCTGAACGGTCGCGTCAATCAGCCGAAAAAGTTGTCAGAAAAACAAATAATGCGCTGACGTCACGCGCACGTGGAAAAGCGGGTGATAAGTCACGCCACGCGCCTGCGTGTTCCACACGCGCGTGGGGGCCATTGTAAGATGGGGTCAGCACGAGACCCCCTTTGACCAGAGTCAACGTTGACCCATCATTGAAAGCATGACAAGTGTCACCCAGGTGGCGCAGCGTCCGCGTGACACGTGGCACTCTCTGCGCAAGCTTCCGCGCAAGGGGGCCCACTGGCGCGGGCGTGAGTCCCCGCGTGGAGGGGCCCCTAAAGCGGGACCCTCTTGCGTAAGGCGCCCCAGCGGCGCGCACCCTATGCCCGACTAGGGCGGTGCTTGGACAGCCATGGGCCATCCGAACAGGAGAACAACCCATGGCTCAGGTGACTGGCGCGGCTCAGAACATGAGCGAGAACGCAAAAAGCTAGTCCCACTTAGCCCAGGTAATAATACCTGTTGCGATCTAAAGGCAAGACCCCGGGGGGCCCCCTGAGGCTTGGCTGCGGTATAGGAGAGACCGAACAGGTGACGACCTTGCCCTTACGGGAATAAAGGGGATTTAGTGGCTTGGTGGCTATAAAGAAAAAGAGGATCGTTGTGCGCAGTGATGACGTCACCCATACGGTCAGGTTGTACGGAAAGGACACGTGTTATCATATTATAGCACGACAGCCTAGCACCTGATGATTGGTCCAAGGTGCCTATATATAAATATGGGACATTCCCTTTCAATGCCCAAAGGTTGGTGAAAATCCTAGCAGAAGTATATGCCATTCTAGAGAGAGAAAAGGGAAACCACTGATTGAGAGGAGAACATTCTCTCTACAAGTCAGTCCCCATCTCCTAGGTCACGAAGGGCATTTCGGATTAGACTGAGAGCAATCCACTGCCTTAGTTCTTTCTGTGCACACCTGCTCTGTTCTTCACTCTTCCTCTAGACCACCCTATTCCCTTTCACTGTGTCTTTACTATTGACTATCCATACCTTTCCAGCTCATCATTTTGGCTAAAGCAAGAACTCATCACCTACAGACAGAGATGAGATAATTTCCACCCATTCTTTCTGTGAAGAGTAACACCAGGATGTCATCACTTGCTCGATAGGTTTGTGTCAAACCTAACTTCATACTATACATCGCTCAAAATCCATGTTTCGAAATCCATCTTTATATAAGACTAAAAATGAGATCACCGATTCTCGTTTCGATAATCCTTAATTTGAACCGATTGTTAATAATGGATCCCTAACCGTACAAGATAGTGAGAATTTTGAAAATTTCATGACATAATCATAGACTAAGTCACAAATCATTTATCACTACCCACGCACCCTCTTCCTGTAACAAATCTACTGGGTATCAGAATAGAGAAAAAAAAAAAAAAAAAGGGTTAAGGAATTGTATCCTTTTCTTTATGTTCCATCAAATTTAGTTTTGAACACCTTTCACGGAAAACCTTGTATCTTTTTCGCTGCAACTCGGAATTAAGCAAGGTCGGTGGCGTTGGATTCGTATCGTTCATATCCAGCTAACTAACTTTCGGGCAAGTTTTGAGGTTGTTTCGGGGGTCAAAATTGACTTTAAAGTTAATCGATTTATTCTCCCTCGCAAAAACTTGTGGGAATATTTTGACGCTGAAATTTGAAGTACTATATATCAGACATATAGGTGTCATACCAGCACTAATGCACCGGATCCCATCAGAACTCCGCAGTTAAGCGTGCTTGGGCGAGAGTAGTACTAGGATGGGTGACCCCCTGGGAAGTCCTCGTGTTGCACCCCTTTTTTGAATCTCGAATATTTTTTTCGACTCTCTGTCTGTCTCTCTCTCTCTCTCTCTCTCTCTCTCTCTCTCTGTCTCTCTCTCTGCGGTGGGCGTAACCCCACCCCCACGTACGTTGGCGGAAAAAAAAAAATCACGTGCCTTGGGCGAAAGTGGAGGGAACTCACTTGAGAAGGCGGAAAAGAACATAAGAATTGAAGGCGGATAACATTACGGGTGCGATCATACCAGCACTAATGCACCGGATCCCATCAGAACTCCGCAGTTAAGCGTGCTTGGGCGAGAGTAGTACTAGGATGGGTGACCCCCTGGGAAGTCCTCGTGTTGCACCCCTTTTTTGAATCTCGAATATTTTTTTCGACTCTCTGTCTGTCTCTCTCTCTCTCTCTCTCTCTCTCTGTCTCTCTCTCTGCGGTGGGCGTAACCCCACCCCCACGTACGTTGGCGGAAAAAAAAAAATCACGTGCCTTGGGCGAAAGTGGAGGGAACTCACTTGAGAAGGCGGAAAAGAACATAAGAATTGAAGGCGGATAACATTACGGGTGCGATCATACCAGCACTAATGCACCGGATCCCATCAGAACTCCGCAGTTAAGCGTGCTTGGGCGAGAGTAGTACTAGGATGGGTGACCCCCTGGGAAGTCCTCGTGTTGCACCCCTTTTTTGAATCTCGAATATTTTTTTCGACTCTCTGTCTGTCTCTCTCTCTCTCTCTCTCTCTCTCTGTCTCTCTCTCTGCGGTGGGCGTAACCCCACCCCCACGTACGTTGGCGGAAAAAAAAAAATCACGTGCCTTGGGCGAAAGTGGAGGGAACTCACTTGAGAAGGCGGAAAAGAACATAAGAATTGAAGGCGGATAACATTACGGGTGCGATCATACCAGCACTAATGCACCGGATCCCATCAGAACTCCGCAGTTAAGCGTGCTTGGGCGAGAGTAGTACTAGGATGGGTGACCCCCTGGGAAGTCCTCGTGTTGCACCCCTTTTTTGAATCTCGAATATTTTTTTCGACTCTCTGTCTGTCTCTCTCTCTCTCTCTCTCTCTCTCTCTCTCTCTGTCTCTCTCTCTGCGGTGGGCGTAACCCCACCCCCACGTACGTTGGCGGAAAAAAAAAAATCACGTGCCTTGGGCGAAAGTGGAGGGAACTCACTTGAGAAGGCGGAAAAGAACATAAGAATTGAAGGCGGATAACATTACGGGTGCGATCATACCAGCACTAATGCACCGGATCCCATCAGAACTCCGCAGTTAAGCGTGCTTGGGCGAGAGTAGTACTAGGATGGGTGACCCCCTGGGAAGTCCTCGTGTTGCACCCCTTTTTTGAATCTCGAATATTTTTTTCGACTCTCTGTCTGTCTCTCTCTCTCTCTCTCTCTCTCTCTCTGTCTCTCTCTCTGCGGTGGGCGTAACCCCACCCCCACGTACGTTGGCGGAAAAAAAAAAATCACGTGCCTTGGGCGAAAGTGGAGGGAACTCACTTGAGAAGGCGGAAAAGAACATAAGAATTGAAGGCGGATAACATTACGGGTGCGATCATACCAGCACTAATGCACCGGATCCCATCAGAACTCCGCAGTTAAGCGTGCTTGGGCGAGAGTAGTACTAGGATGGGTGACCCCCTGGGAAGTCCTCGTGTTGCACCCCTTTTTTGAATCTCGAATATTTTTTTCGACTCTCTGTCTGTCTCTCTCTCTCTCTCTCTCTCTCTCTGTCTCTCTCTCTGCGGTGGGCGTAACCCCACCCCCACGTACGTTGGCGGAAAAAAAAAAATCACGTGCCTTGGGCGAAAGTGGAGGGAACTCACTTGAGAAGGCGGAAAAGAACATAAGAATTGAAGGCGGATAACATTACGGGTGCGATCATACCAGCACTAATGCACCGGATCCCATCAGAACTCCGCAGTTAAGCGTGCTTGGGCGAGAGTAGTACTAGGATGGGTGACCCCCTGGGAAGTCCTCGTGTTGCACCCCTTTTTTGAATCTCGAATATTTTTTTCGACTCTCTGTCTGTCTCTCTCTCTCTCTCTCTCTCTCTCTGTCTCTCTCTCTGCGGTGGGCGTAACCCCACCCCCACGTACGTTGGCGGAAAAAAAAAAATCACGTGCCTTGGGCGAAAGTGGAGGGAACTCACTTGAGAAGGCGGAAAAGAACATAAGAATTGAAGGCGGATAACATTACGGGTGCGATCATACCAGCACTAATGCACCGGATCCCATCAGAACTCCGCAGTTAAGCGTGCTTGGGCGAGAGTAGTACTAGGATGGGTGACCCCCTGGGAAGTCCTCGTGTTGCACCCCTTTTTTGAATCTCGAATATTTTTTTCGACTCTCTGTCTGTCTCTCTCTCTCTCTCTCTCTCTCTGTCTCTCTCTCTGCGGTGGGCGTAACCCCACCCCCACGTACGTTGGCGGAAAAAAAAAAATCACGTGCCTTGGGCGAAAGTGGAGGGAACTCACTTGAGAAGGCGGAAAAGAACATAAGAATTGAAGGCGGATAACATTACGGGTGCGATCATACCAGCACTAATGCACCGGATCCCATCAGAACTCCGCAGTTAAGCGTGCTTGGGCGAGAGTAGTACTAGGATGGGTGACCCCCTGGGAAGTCCTCGTGTTGCACCCCTTTTTTGAATCTCGAATATTTTTTTCGACTCTCTGTCTGTCTCTCTCTCTCTCTCTCTCTCTCTCTGTCTCTCTCTCTGCGGTGGGCGTAACCCCACCCCCACGTACGTTGGCGGAAAAAAAAAAATCACGTGCCTTGGGCGAAAGTGGAGGGAACTCACTTGAGAAGGCGGAAAAGAACATAAGAATTGAAGGCGGATAACATTACGGGTGCGATCATACCAGCACTAATGCACCGGATCCCATCAGAACTCCGCAGTTAAGCGTGCTTGGGCGAGAGTAGTACTAGGATGGGTGACCCCCTGGGAAGTCCTCGTGTTGCACCCCTTTTTTGAATCTCGAATATTTTTTTCGACTCTCTGTCTGTCTCTCTCTCTCTCTCTCTCTCTGTCTCTCTCTCTGCGGTGGGCGTAACCCCACCCCCACGTACGTTGGCGGAAAAAAAAAAATCACGTGCCTTGGGCGAAAGTGGAGGGAACTCACTTGAGAAGGCGGAAAAGAACATAAGAATTGAAGGCGGATAACATTACGGGTGCGATCATACCAGCACTAATGCACCGGATCCCATCAGAACTCCGCAGTTAAGCGTGCTTGGGCGAGAGTAGTACTAGGATGGGTGACCCCCTGGGAAGTCCTCGTGTTGCACCCCTTTTTTGAATCTCGAATATTTTTTTCGACTCTCTGTCTGTCTCTCTCTCTCTCTCTCTCTCTCTCTGTCTCTCTCTCTGCGGTGGGCGTAACCCCACCCCCACGTACGTTGGCGGAAAAAAAAAAATCACGTGCCTTGGGCGAAAGTGGAGGGAACTCACTTGAGAAGGCGGAAAAGAACATAAGAATTGAAGGCGGATAACATTACGGGTGCGATCATACCAGCACTAATGCACCGGATCCCATCAGAACTCCGCAGTTAAGCGTGCTTGGGCGAGAGTAGTACTAGGATGGGTGACCCCCTGGGAAGTCCTCGTGTTGCACCCCTTTTTTGAATCTCGAATATTTTTTTCGACTCTCTGTCTGTCTCTCTCTCTCTCTCTCTCTCTCTGTCTCTCTCTCTGCGGTGGGCGTAACCCCACCCCCACGTACGTTGGCGGAAAAAAAAAAATCACGTGCCTTGGGCGAAAGTGGAGGGAACTCACTTGAGAAGGCGGAAAAGAACATAAGAATTGAAGGCGGATAACATTACGGGTGCGATCATACCAGCACTAATGCACCGGATCCCATCAGAACTCCGCAGTTAAGCGTGCTTGGGCGAGAGTAGTACTAGGATGGGTGACCCCCTGGGAAGTCCTCGTGTTGCACCCCTTTTTTGAATCTCGAATATTTTTTTCGACTCTCTGTCTGTCTCTCTCTCTCTCTCTCTCTCTCTCTCTGTCTCTCTCTCTGCGGTGGGCGTAACCCCACCCCCACGTACGTTGGCGGAAAAAAAAAATCACGTGCCTTGGGCGAAAGTGGAGGGAACTCACTTGAGAAGGCGGAAAAGAACATAAGAATTGAAGGCGGATAACATTACGGGTGCGATCATACCAGCACTAATGCACCGGATCCCATCAGAACTCCGCAGTTAAGCGTGCTTGGGCGAGAGTAGTACTAGGATGGGTGACCCCCTGGGAAGTCCTCGTGTTGCACCCCTTTTTTGAATCTCGAATATTTTTTTCGACTCTCTGTCTGTCTCTCTCTCTCTCTCTCTCTCTCTCTCTGTCTCTCTCTCTGCGGTGGGCGTAACCCCACCCCCACGTACGTTGGCGGAAAAAAAAAAATCACGTGCCTTGGGCGAAAGTGGAGGGAACTCACTTGAGAAGGCGGAAAAGAACATAAGAATTGAAGGCGGATAACATTACGGGTGCGATCATACCAGCACTAATGCACCGGATCCCATCAGAACTCCGCAGTTAAGCGTGCTTGGGCGAGAGTAGTACTAGGATGGGTGACCCCCTGGGAAGTCCTCGTGTTGCACCCCTTTTTTGAATCTCGAATATTTTTTTCGACTCTCTGTCTGTCTCTCTCTCTCTCTCTCTCTCTGTCTCTCTCTCTGCGGTGGGCGTAACCCCACCCCCACGTACGTTGGCGGAAAAAAAAAAATCACGTGCCTTGGGCGAAAGTGGAGGGAACTCACTTGAGAAGGCGGAAAAGAACATAAGAATTGAAGGCGGATAACATTACGGGTGCGATCATACCAGCACTAATGCACCGGATCCCATCAGAACTCCGCAGTTAAGCGTGCTTGGGCGAGAGTAGTACTAGGATGGGTGACCCCCTGGGAAGTCCTCGTGTTGCACCCCTTTTTTGAATCTCGAATATTTTTTTCGACTCTCTGTCTGTCTCTCTCTCTCTCTCTCTCTCTCTGTCTCTCTCTCTGCGGTGGGCGTAACCCCACCCCCACGTACGTTGGCGGAAAAAAAAAAATCACGTGCCTTGGGCGAAAGTGGAGGGAACTCACTTGAGAAGGCGGAAAAGAACATAAGAATTGAAGGCGGATAACATTACGGGTGCGATCATACCAGCACTAATGCACCGGATCCCATCAGAACTCCGCAGTTAAGCGTGCTTGGGCGAGAGTAGTACTAGGATGGGTGACCCCCTGGGAAGTCCTCGTGTTGCACCCCTTTTTTGAATCTCGAATATTTTTTTCGACTCTCTGTCTGTCTCTCTCTCTCTCTCTCTCTCTCTGTCTCTCTCTCTGCGGTGGGCGTAACCCCACCCCCACGTACGTTGGCGGAAAAAAAAAAATCACGTGCCTTGGGCGAAAGTGGAGGGAACTCACTTGAGAAGGCGGAAAAGAACATAAGAATTGAAGGCGGATAACATTACGGGTGCGATCATACCAGCACTAATGCACCGGATCCCATCAGAACTCCGCAGTTAAGCGTGCTTGGGCGAGAGTAGTACTAGGATGGGTGACCCCCTGGGAAGTCCTCGTGTTGCACCCCTTTTTTGAATCTCGAATATTTTTTTCGACTCTCTGTCTGTCTCTCTCTCTCTCTCTCTCTCTCTCTGTCTCTCTCTCTGCGGTGGGCGTAACCCCACCCCCACGTACGTTGGCGGAAAAAAAAAAATCACGTGCCTTGGGCGAAAGTGGAGGGAACTCACTTGAGAAGGCGGAAAAGAACATAAGAATTGAAGGCGGATAACATTACGGGTGCGATCATACCAGCACTAATGCACCGGATCCCATCAGAACTCCGCAGTTAAGCGTGCTTGGGCGAGAGTAGTACTAGGATGGGTGACCCCCTGGGAAGTCCTCGTGTTGCACCCCTTTTTTGAATCTCGAATATTTTTTTCGACTCTCTGTCTGTCTCTCTCTCTCTCTCTCTCTCTCTGTCTCTCTCTCTGCGGTGGGCGTAACCCCACCCCCACGTACGTTGGCGGAAAAAAAAAAATCACGTGCCTTGGGCGAAAGTGGAGGGAACTCACTTGAGAAGGCGGAAAAGAACATAAGAATTGAAGGCGGATAACATTACGGGTGCGATCATACCAGCACTAATGCACCGGATCCCATCAGAACTCCGCAGTTAAGCGTGCTTGGGCGAGAGTAGTACTAGGATGGGTGACCCCCTGGGAAGTCCTCGTGTTGCACCCCTTTTTTGAATCTCGAATATTTTTTTCGACTCTCTGTCTGTCTCTCTCTCTCTCTCTCTCTCTCTGTCTCTCTCTCTGCGGTGGGCGTAACCCCACCCCCACGTACGTTGGCGGAAAAAAAAAAATCACGTGCCTTGGGCGAAAGTGGAGGGAACTCACTTGAGAAGGCGGAAAAGAACATAAGAATTGAAGGCGGATAACATTACGGGTGCGATCATACCAGCACTAATGCACCGGATCCCATCAGAACTCCGCAGTTAAGCGTGCTTGGGCGAGAGTAGTACTAGGATGGGTGACCCCCTGGGAAGTCCTCGTGTTGCACCCCTTTTTTGAATCTCGAATATTTTTTTCGACTCTCTGTCTGTCTCTCTCTCTCTCTCTCTCTCTCTCTGTCTCTCTCTCTGCGGTGGGCGTAACCCCACCCCCACGTACGTTGGCGGAAAAAAAAAAATCACGTGCCTTGGGCGAAAGTGGAGGGAACTCACTTGAGAAGGCGGAAAAGAACATAAGAATTGAAGGCGGATAACATTACGGGTGCGATCATACCAGCACTAATGCACCGGATCCCATCAGAACTCCGCAGTTAAGCGTGCTTGGGCGAGAGTAGTACTAGGATGGGTGACCCCCTGGGAAGTCCTCGTGTTGCACCCCTTTTTTGAATCTCGAATATTTTTTTCGACTCTCTGTCTGTCTCTCTCTCTCTCTCTCTCTCTCTGTCTCTCTCTCTGCGGTGGGCGTAACCCCACCCCCACGTACGTTGGCGGAAAAAAAAAAATCACGTGCCTTGGGCGAAAGTGGAGGGAACTCACTTGAGAAGGCGGAAAAGAACATAAGAATTGAAGGCGGATAACATTACGGGTGCGATCATACCAGCACTAATGCACCGGATCCCATCAGAACTCCGCAGTTAAGCGTGCTTGGGCGAGAGTAGTACTAGGATGGGTGACCCCCTGGGAAGTCCTCGTGTTGCACCCCTTTTTTGAATCTCGAATATTTTTTTCGACTCTCTGTCTGTCTCTCTCTCTCTCTCTCTCTCTCTGTCTCTCTCTCTGCGGTGGGCGTAACCCCACCCCCACGTACGTTGGCGGAAAAAAAAAAATCACGTGCCTTGGGCGAAAGTGGAGGGAACTCACTTGAGAAGGCGGAAAAGAACATAAGAATTGAAGGCGGATAACATTACGGGTGCGATCATACCAGCACTAATGCACCGGATCCCATCAGAACTCCGCAGTTAAGCGTGCTTGGGCGAGAGTAGTACTAGGATGGGTGACCCCCTGGGAAGTCCTCGTGTTGCACCCCTTTTTTGAATCTCGAATATTTTTTTCGACTCTCTGTCTGTCTCTCTCTCTCTCTCTCTCTCTCTGTCTCTCTCTCTGCGGTGGGCGTAACCCCACCCCCACGTACGTTGGCGGAAAAAAAAAAATCACGTGCCTTGGGCGAAAGTGGAGGGAACTCACTTGAGAAGGCGGAAAAGAACATAAGAATTGAAGGCGGATAACATTACGGGTGCGATCATACCAGCACTAATGCACCGGATCCCATCAGAACTCCGCAGTTAAGCGTGCTTGGGCGAGAGTAGTACTAGGATGGGTGACCCCCTGGGAAGTCCTCGTGTTGCACCCCTTTTTTGAATCTCGAATATTTTTTTCGACTCTCTGTCTGTCTCTCTCTCTCTCTCTCTCTCTCTCTGTCTCTCTCTCTGCGGTGGGCGTAACCCCACCCCCACGTACGTTGGCGGAAAAAAAAAAATCACGTGCCTTGGGCGAAAGTGGAGGGAACTCACTTGAGAAGGCGGAAAAGAACATAAGAATTGAAGGCGGATAACATTACGGGTGCGATCATACCAGCACTAATGCACCGGATCCCATCAGAACTCCGCAGTTAAGCGTGCTTGGGCGAGAGTAGTACTAGGATGGGTGACCCCCTGGGAAGTCCTCGTGTTGCACCCCTTTTTTGAATCTCGAATATTTTTTTCGACTCTCTGTCTGTCTCTCTCTCTCTCTCTCTCTCTGTCTCTCTCTCTGCGGTGGGCGTAACCCCACCCCCACGTACGTTGGCGGAAAAAAAAAAATCACGTGCCTTGGGCGAAAGTGGAGGGAACTCACTTGAGAAGGCGGAAAAGAACATAAGAATTGAAGGCGGATAACATTACGGGTGCGATCATACCAGCACTAATGCACCGGATCCCATCAGAACTCCGCAGTTAAGCGTGCTTGGGCGAGAGTAGTACTAGGATGGGTGACCCCCTGGGAAGTCCTCGTGTTGCACCCCTTTTTTGAATCTCGAATATTTTTTTCGACTCTCTGTCTGTCTCTCTCTCTCTCTCTCTCTCTCTGTCTCTCTCTCTGCGGTGGGCGTAACCCCACCCCCACGTACGTTGGCGGAAAAAAAAAAATCACGTGCCTTGGGCGAAAGTGGAGGGAACTCACTTGAGAAGGCGGAAAAGAACATAAGAATTGAAGGCGGATAACATTACGGGTGCGATCATACCAGCACTAATGCACCGGATCCCATCAGAACTCCGCAGTTAAGCGTGCTTGGGCGAGAGTAGTACTAGGATGGGTGACCCCCTGGGAAGTCCTCGTGTTGCACCCCTTTTTTGAATCTCGAATATTTTTTTCGACTCTCTGTCTGTCTCTCTCTCTCTCTCTCTCTCTCTCTGTCTCTCTCTCTGCGGTGGGCGTAACCCCACCCCCACGTACGTTGGCGGAAAAAAAAAAATCACGTGCCTTGGGCGAAAGTGGAGGGAACTCACTTGAGAAGGCGGAAAAGAACATAAGAATTGAAGGCGGATAACATTACGGGTGCGATCATACCAGCACTAATGCACCGGATCCCATCAGAACTCCGCAGTTAAGCGTGCTTGGGCGAGAGTAGTACTAGGATGGGTGACCCCCTGGGAAGTCCTCGTGTTGCACCCCTTTTTTGAATCTCGAATATTTTTTTCGACTCTCTGTCTGTCTCTCTCTCTCTCTCTCTCTCTCTGTCTCTCTCTCTGCGGTGGGCGTAACCCCACCCCCACGTACGTTGGCGGAAAAAAAAAAATCACGTGCCTTGGGCGAAAGTGGAGGGAACTCACTTGAGAAGGCGGAAAAGAACATAAGAATTGAAGGCGGATAACATTACGGGTGCGATCATACCAGCACTAATGCACCGGATCCCATCAGAACTCCGCAGTTAAGCGTGCTTGGGCGAGAGTAGTACTAGGATGGGTGACCCCCTGGGAAGTCCTCGTGTTGCACCCCTTTTTTGAATCTCGAATATTTTTTTCGACTCTCTGTCTGTCTCTCTCTCTCTCTCTCTCTCTCTCTGTCTCTCTCTCTGCGGTGGGCGTAACCCCACCCCCACGTACGTTGGCGGAAAAAAAAAAATCACGTGCCTTGGGCGAAAGTGGAGGGAACTCACTTGAGAAGGCGGAAAAGAACATAAGAATTGAAGGCGGATAACATTACGGGTGCGATCATACCAGCACTAATGCACCGGATCCCATCAGAACTCCGCAGTTAAGCGTGCTTGGGCGAGAGTAGTACTAGGATGGGTGACCCCCTGGGAAGTCCTCGTGTTGCACCCCTTTTTTGAATCTCGAATATTTTTTTCGACTCTCTGTCTGTCTCTCTCTCTCTCTCTCTCTCTCTGTCTCTCTCTCTGCGGTGGGCGTAACCCCACCCCCACGTACGTTGGCGGAAAAAAAAAAATCACGTGCCTTGGGCGAAAGTGGAGGGAACTCACTTGAGAAGGCGGAAAAGAACATAAGAATTGAAGGCGGATAACATTACGGGTGCGATCATACCAGCACTAATGCACCGGATCCCATCAGAACTCCGCAGTTAAGCGTGCTTGGGCGAGAGTAGTACTAGGATGGGTGACCCCCTGGGAAGTCCTCGTGTTGCACCCCTTTTTTGAATCTCGAATATTTTTTTCGACTCTCTGTCTGTCTCTCTCTCTCTCTCTCTCTCTCTGTCTCTCTCTCTGCGGTGGGCGTAACCCCACCCCCACGTACGTTGGCGGAAAAAAAAAAATCACGTGCCTTGGGCGAAAGTGGAGGGAACTCACTTGAGAAGGCGGAAAAGAACATAAGAATTGAAGGCGGATAACATTACGGGTGCGATCATACCAGCACTAATGCACCGGATCCCATCAGAACTCCGCAGTTAAGCGTGCTTGGGCGAGAGTAGTACTAGGATGGGTGACCCCCTGGGAAGTCCTCGTGTTGCACCCCTTTTTTGAATCTCGAATATTTTTTTCGACTCTCTGTCTGTCTCTCTCTCTCTCTCTCTCTCTCTCTGTCTCTCTCTCTGCGGTGGGCGTAACCCCACCCCCACGTACGTTGGCGGAAAAAAAAAAATCACGTGCCTTGGGCGAAAGTGGAGGGAACTCACTTGAGAAGGCGGAAAAGAACATAAGAATTGAAGGCGGATAACATTACGGGTGCGATCATACCAGCACTAATGCACCGGATCCCATCAGAACTCCGCAGTTAAGCGTGCTTGGGCGAGAGTAGTACTAGGATGGGTGACCCCCTGGGAAGTCCTCGTGTTGCACCCCTTTTTTGAATCTCGAATATTTTTTTCGACTCTCTGTCTGTCTCTCTCTCTCTCTCTCTCTCTCTCTGTCTCTCTCTCTGCGGTGGGCGTAACCCCACCCCCACGTACGTTGGCGGAAAAAAAAAAATCACGTGCCTTGGGCGAAAGTGGAGGGAACTCACTTGAGAAGGCGGAAAAGAACATAAGAATTGAAGGCGGATAACATTACGGGTGCGATCATACCAGCACTAATGCACCGGATCCCATCAGAACTCCGCAGTTAAGCGTGCTTGGGCGAGAGTAGTACTAGGATGGGTGACCCCCTGGGAAGTCCTCGTGTTGCACCCCTTTTTTGAATCTCGAATATTTTTTTCGACTCTCTGTCTGTCTCTCTCTCTCTCTCTCTCTCTCTCTGTCTCTCTCTCTGCGGTGGGCGTAACCCCACCCCCACGTACGTTGGCGGAAAAAAAAAAATCACGTGCCTTGGGCGAAAGTGGAGGGAACTCACTTGAGAAGGCGGAAAAGAACATAAGAATTGAAGGCGGATAACATTACGGGTGCGATCATACCAGCACTAATGCACCGGATCCCATCAGAACTCCGCAGTTAAGCGTGCTTGGGCGAGAGTAGTACTAGGATGGGTGACCCCCTGGGAAGTCCTCGTGTTGCACCCCTTTTTTGAATCTCGAATATTTTTTTCGACTCTCTGTCTGTCTCTCTCTCTCTCTCTCTCTCTCTGTCTCTCTCTCTGCGGTGGGCGTAACCCCACCCCCACGTACGTTGGCGGAAAAAAAAAAATCACGTGCCTTGGGCGAAAGTGGAGGGAACTCACTTGAGAAGGCGGAAAAGAACATAAGAATTGAAGGCGGATAACATTACGGGTGCGATCATACCAGCACTAATGCACCGGATCCCATCAGAACTCCGCAGTTAAGCGTGCTTGGGCGAGAGTAGTACTAGGATGGGTGACCCCCTGGGAAGTCCTCGTGTTGCACCCCTTTTTTGAATCTCGAATATTTTTTTCGACTCTCTGTCTGTCTCTCTCTCTCTCTCTCTCTCTGTCTCTCTCTCTGCGGTGGGCGTAACCCCACCCCCACGTACGTTGGCGGAAAAAAAAAAATCACGTGCCTTGGGCGAAAGTGGAGGGAACTCACTTGAGAAGGCGGAAAAGAACATAAGAATTGAAGGCGGATAACATTACGGGTGCGATCATACCAGCACTAATGCACCGGATCCCATCAGAACTCCGCAGTTAAGCGTGCTTGGGCGAGAGTAGTACTAGGATGGGTGACCCCCTGGGAAGTCCTCGTGTTGCACCCCTTTTTTGAATCTCGAATATTTTTTTCGACTCTCTGTCTGTCTCTCTCTCTCTCTCTCTCTCTCTCTGTCTCTCTCTCTGCGGTGGGCGTAACCCCACCCCCACGTACGTTGGCGGAAAAAAAAAAATCACGTGCCTTGGGCGAAAGTGGAGGGAACTCACTTGAGAAGGCGGAAAAGAACATAAGAATTGAAGGCGGATAACATTACGGGTGCGATCATACCAGCACTAATGCACCGGATCCCATCAGAACTCCGCAGTTAAGCGTGCTTGGGCGAGAGTAGTACTAGGATGGGTGACCCCCTGGGAAGTCCTCGTGTTGCACCCCTTTTTTGAATCTCGAATATTTTTTTCGACTCTCTGTCTGTCTCTCTCTCTCTCTCTCTCTCTGTCTCTCTCTCTGCGGTGGGCGTAACCCCACCCCCACGTACGTTGGCGGAAAAAAAAAAATCACGTGCCTTGGGCGAAAGTGGAGGGAACTCACTTGAGAAGGCGGAAAAGAACATAAGAATTGAAGGCGGATAACATTACGGGTGCGATCATACCAGCACTAATGCACCGGATCCCATCAGAACTCCGCAGTTAAGCGTGCTTGGGCGAGAGTAGTACTAGGATGGGTGACCCCCTGGGAAGTCCTCGTGTTGCACCCCTTTTTTGAATCTCGAATATTTTTTTCGACTCTCTGTCTGTCTCTCTCTCTCTCTCTCTCTCTCTCTGTCTCTCTCTCTGCGGTGGGCGTAACCCCACCCCCACGTACGTTGGCGGAAAAAAAAAAATCACGTGCCTTGGGCGAAAGTGGAGGGAACTCACTTGAGAAGGCGGAAAAGAACATAAGAATTGAAGGCGGATAACATTACGGGTGCGATCATACCAGCACTAATGCACCGGATCCCATCAGAACTCCGCAGTTAAGCGTGCTTGGGCGAGAGTAGTACTAGGATGGGTGACCCCCTGGGAAGTCCTCGTGTTGCACCCCTTTTTTGAATCTCGAATATTTTTTTCGACTCTCTGTCTGTCTCTCTCTCTCTCTCTCTCTCTCTCTGTCTCTCTCTCTGCGGTGGGCGTAACCCCACCCCCACGTACGTTGGCGGAAAAAAAAAATCACGTGCCTTGGGCGAAAGTGGAGGGAACTCACTTGAGAAGGCGGAAAAGAACATAAGAATTGAAGGCGGATAACATTACGGGTGCGATCATACCAGCACTAATGCACCGGATCCCATCAGAACTCCGCAGTTAAGCGTGCTTGGGCGAGAGTAGTACTAGGATGGGTGACCCCCTGGGAAGTCCTCGTGTTGCACCCCTTTTTTGAATCTCGAATATTTTTTTCGACTCTCTGTCTGTCTCTCTCTCTCTCTCTCTCTCTCTGTCTCTCTCTCTGCGGTGGGCGTAACCCCACCCCCACGTACGTTGGCGGAAAAAAAAAAATCACGTGCCTTGGGCGAAAGTGGAGGGAACTCACTTGAGAAGGCGGAAAAGAACATAAGAATTGAAGGCGGATAACATTACGGGTGCGATCATACCAGCACTAATGCACCGGATCCCATCAGAACTCCGCAGTTAAGCGTGCTTGGGCGAGAGTAGTACTAGGATGGGTGACCCCCTGGGAAGTCCTCGTGTTGCACCCCTTTTTTGAATCTCGAATATTTTTTTCGACTCTCTGTCTGTCTCTCTCTCTCTCTCTCTCTCTGTCTCTCTCTCTGCGGTGGGCGTAACCCCACCCCCACGTACGTTGGCGGAAAAAAAAAAATCACGTGCCTTGGGCGAAAGTGGAGGGAACTCACTTGAGAAGGCGGAAAAGAACATAAGAATTGAAGGCGGATAACATTACGGGTGCGATCATACCAGCACTAATGCACCGGATCCCATCAGAACTCCGCAGTTAAGCGTGCTTGGGCGAGAGTAGTACTAGGATGGGTGACCCCCTGGGAAGTCCTCGTGTTGCACCCCTTTTTTGAATCTCGAATATTTTTTTCGACTCTCTGTCTGTCTCTCTCTCTCTCTCTCTCTCTCTGTCTCTCTCTCTGCGGTGGGCGTAACCCCACCCCCACGTACGTTGGCGGAAAAAAAAAAATCACGTGCCTTGGGCGAAAGTGGAGGGAACTCACTTGAGAAGGCGGAAAAGAACATAAGAATTGAAGGCGGATAACATTACGGGTGCGATCATACCAGCACTAATGCACCGGATCCCATCAGAACTCCGCAGTTAAGCGTGCTTGGGCGAGAGTAGTACTAGGATGGGTGACCCCCTGGGAAGTCCTCGTGTTGCACCCCTTTTTTGAATCTCGAATATTTTTTTCGACTCTCTGTCTGTCTCTCTCTCTCTCTCTCTCTCTCTGTCTCTCTCTCTGCGGTGGGCGTAACCCCACCCCCACGTACGTTGGCGGAAAAAAAAAAATCACGTGCCTTGGGCGAAAGTGGAGGGAACTCACTTGAGAAGGCGGAAAAGAACATAAGAATTGAAGGCGGATAACATTACGGGTGCGATCATACCAGCACTAATGCACCGGATCCCATCAGAACTCCGCAGTTAAGCGTGCTTGGGCGAGAGTAGTACTAGGATGGGTGACCCCCTGGGAAGTCCTCGTGTTGCACCCCTTTTTTGAATCTCGAATATTTTTTTCGACTCTCTGTCTGTCTCTCTCTCTCTCTCTCTCTCTCTGTCTCTCTCTCTGCGGTGGGCGTAACCCCACCCCCACGTACGTTGGCGGAAAAAAAAAAATCACGTGCCTTGGGCGAAAGTGGAGGGAACTCACTTGAGAAGGCGGAAAAGAACATAAGAATTGAAGGCGGATAACATTACGGGTGCGATCATACCAGCACTAATGCACCGGATCCCATCAGAACTCCGCAGTTAAGCGTGCTTGGGCGAGAGTAGTACTAGGATGGGTGACCCCCTGGGAAGTCCTCGTGTTGCACCCCTTTTTTGAATCTCGAATATTTTTTTCGACTCTCTGTCTGTCTCTCTCTCTCTCTCTCTCTGTCTCTCTCTCTGCGGTGGGCGTAACCCCACCCCCACGTACGTTGGCGGAAAAAAAAAAATCACGTGCCTTGGGCGAAAGTGGAGGGAACTCACTTGAGAAGGCGGAAAAGAACATAAGAATTGAAGGCGGATAACATTACGGGTGCGATCATACCAGCACTAATGCACCGGATCCCATCAGAACTCCGCAGTTAAGCGTGCTTGGGCGAGAGTAGTACTAGGATGGGTGACCCCCTGGGAAGTCCTCGTGTTGCACCCCTTTTTTGAATCTCGAATATTTTTTTCGACTCTCTGTCTGTCTCTCTCTCTCTCTCTCTCTCTGTCTCTCTCTCTGCGGTGGGCGTAACCCCACCCCCACGTACGTTGGCGGAAAAAAAAAAATCACGTGCCTTGGGCGAAAGTGGAGGGAACTCACTTGAGAAGGCGGAAAAGAACATAAGAATTGAAGGCGGATAACATTACGGGTGCGATCATACCAGCACTAATGCACCGGATCCCATCAGAACTCCGCAGTTAAGCGTGCTTGGGCGAGAGTAGTACTAGGATGGGTGACCCCCTGGGAAGTCCTCGTGTTGCACCCCTTTTTTGAATCTCGAATATTTTTTTCGACTCTCTGTCTGTCTCTCTCTCTCTCTCTCTCTCTGTCTCTCTCTCTGCGGTGGGCGTAACCCCACCCCCACGTACGTTGGCGGAAAAAAAAAAATCACGTGCCTTGGGCGAAAGTGGAGGGAACTCACTTGAGAAGGCGGAAAAGAACATAAGAATTGAAGGCGGATAACATTACGGGTGCGATCATACCAGCACTAATGCACCGGATCCCATCAGAACTCCGCAGTTAAGCGTGCTTGGGCGAGAGTAGTACTAGGATGGGTGACCCCCTGGGAAGTCCTCGTGTTGCACCCCTTTTTTGAATCTCGAATATTTTTTTCGACTCTCTGTCTGTCTCTCTCTCTCTCTCTCTCTCTCTGTCTCTCTCTCTGCGGTGGGCGTAACCCCACCCCCACGTACGTTGGCGGAAAAAAAAAAATCACGTGCCTTGGGCGAAAGTGGAGGGAACTCACTTGAGAAGGCGGAAAAGAACATAAGAATTGAAGGCGGATAACATTACGGGTGCGATCATACCAGCACTAATGCACCGGATCCCATCAGAACTCCGCAGTTAAGCGTGCTTGGGCGAGAGTAGTACTAGGATGGGTGACCCCCTGGGAAGTCCTCGTGTTGCACCCCTTTTTTGAATCTCGAATATTTTTTTCGACTCTCTGTCTGTCTCTCTCTCTCTCTCTCTCTCTGTCTCTCTCTCTGCGGTGGGCGTAACCCCACCCCCACGTACGTTGGCGGAAAAAAAAAAATCACGTGCCTTGGGCGAAAGTGGAGGGAACTCACTTGAGAAGGCGGAAAAGAACATAAGAATTGAAGGCGGATAACATTACGGGTGCGATCATACCAGCACTAATGCACCGGATCCCATCAGAACTCCGCAGTTAAGCGTGCTTGGGCGAGAGTAGTACTAGGATGGGTGACCCCCTGGGAAGTCCTCGTGTTGCACCCCTTTTTTGAATCTCGAATATTTTTTTCGACTCTCTGTCTGTCTCTCTCTCTCTCTCTCTCTCTGTCTCTCTCTCTGCGGTGGGCGTAACCCCACCCCCACGTACGTTGGCGGAAAAAAAAAAATCACGTGCCTTGGGCGAAAGTGGAGGGAACTCACTTGAGAAGGCGGAAAAGAACATAAGAATTGAAGGCGGATAACATTACGGGTGCGATCATACCAGCACTAATGCACCGGATCCCATCAGAACTCCGCAGTTAAGCGTGCTTGGGCGAGAGTAGTACTAGGATGGGTGACCCCCTGGGAAGTCCTCGTGTTGCACCCCTTTTTTGAATCTCGAATATTTTTTTCGACTCTCTGTCTGTCTCTCTCTCTCTCTCTCTCTCTGTCTCTCTCTCTGCGGTGGGCGTAACCCCACCCCCACGTACGTTGGCGGAAAAAAAAAAATCACGTGCCTTGGGCGAAAGTGGAGGGAACTCACTTGAGAAGGCGGAAAAGAACATAAGAATTGAAGGCGGATAACATTACGGGTGCGATCATACCAGCACTAATGCACCGGATCCCATCAGAACTCCGCAGTTAAGCGTGCTTGGGCGAGAGTAGTACTAGGATGGGTGACCCCCTGGGAAGTCCTCGTGTTGCACCCCTTTTTTGAATCTCGAATATTTTTTTCGACTCTCTGTCTGTCTCTCTCTCTCTCTCTCTCTGTCTCTCTCTCTGCGGTGGGCGTAACCCCACCCCCACGTACGTTGGCGGAAAAAAAAAAATCACGTGCCTTGGGCGAAAGTGGAGGGAACTCACTTGAGAAGGCGGAAAAGAACATAAGAATTGAAGGCGGATAACATTACGGGTGCGATCATACCAGCACTAATGCACCGGATCCCATCAGAACTCCGCAGTTAAGCGTGCTTGGGCGAGAGTAGTACTAGGATGGGTGACCCCCTGGGAAGTCCTCGTGTTGCACCCCTTTTTTGAATCTCGAATATTTTTTTCGACTCTCTGTCTGTCTCTCTCTCTCTCTCTCTCTGTCTCTCTCTCTGCGGTGGGCGTAACCCCACCCCCACGTACGTTGGCGGAAAAAAAAAAATCACGTGCCTTGGGCGAAAGTGGAGGGAACTCACTTGAGAAGGCGGAAAAGAACATAAGAATTGAAGGCGGATAACATTACGGGTGCGATCATACCAGCACTAATGCACCGGATCCCATCAGAACTCCGCAGTTAAGCGTGCTTGGGCGAGAGTAGTACTAGGATGGGTGACCCCCTGGGAAGTCCTCGTGTTGCACCCCTTTTTTGAATCTCGAATATTTTTTTCGACTCTCTGTCTGTCTCTCTCTCTCTCTCTCTCTCTCTGTCTCTCTCTCTGCGGTGGGCGTAACCCCACCCCCACGTACGTTGGCGGAAAAAAAAAAATCACGTGCCTTGGGCGAAAGTGGAGGGAACTCACTTGAGAAGGCGGAAAAGAACATAAGAATTGAAGGCGGATAACATTACGGGTGCGATCATACCAGCACTAATGCACCGGATCCCATCAGAACTCCGCAGTTAAGCGTGCTTGGGCGAGAGTAGTACTAGGATGGGTGACCCCCTGGGAAGTCCTCGTGTTGCACCCCTTTTTTGAATCTCGAATATTTTTTTCGACTCTCTGTCTGTCTCTCTCTCTCTCTCTCTCTCTGTCTCTCTCTCTGCGGTGGGCGTAACCCCACCCCCACGTACGTTGGCGGAAAAAAAAAAATCACGTGCCTTGGGCGAAAGTGGAGGGAACTCACTTGAGAAGGCGGAAAAGAACATAAGAATTGAAGGCGGATAACATTACGGGTGCGATCATACCAGCACTAATGCACCGGATCCCATCAGAACTCCGCAGTTAAGCGTGCTTGGGCGAGAGTAGTACTAGGATGGGTGACCCCCTGGGAAGTCCTCGTGTTGCACCCCTTTTTTGAATCTCGAATATTTTTTTCGACTCTCTGTCTGTCTCTCTCTCTCTCTCTCTGTCTCTCTCTCTGCGGTGGGCGTAACCCCACCCCCACGTACGTTGGCGGAAAAAAAAAAATCACGTGCCTTGGGCGAAAGTGGAGGGAACTCACTTGAGAAGGCGGAAAAGAACATAAGAATTGAAGGCGGATAACATTACGGGTGCGATCATACCAGCACTAATGCACCGGATCCCATCAGAACTCCGCAGTTAAGCGTGCTTGGGCGAGAGTAGTACTAGGATGGGTGACCCCCTGGGAAGTCCTCGTGTTGCACCCCTTTTTTGAATCTCGAATATTTTTTTCGACTCTCTGTCTGTCTCTCTCTCTCTCTCTCTCTCTCTGTCTCTCTCTCTGCGGTGGGCGTAACCCCACCCCCACGTACGTTGGCGGAAAAAAAAAAATCACGTGCCTTGGGCGAAAGTGGAGGGAACTCACTTGAGAAGGCGGAAAAGAACATAAGAATTGAAGGCGGATAACATTACGGGTGCGATCATACCAGCACTAATGCACCGGATCCCATCAGAACTCCGCAGTTAAGCGTGCTTGGGCGAGAGTAGTACTAGGATGGGTGACCCCCTGGGAAGTCCTCGTGTTGCACCCCTTTTTTGAATCTCGAATATTTTTTTCGACTCTCTGTCTGTCTCTCTCTCTCTCTCTCTCTCTGTCTCTCTCTCTGCGGTGGGCGTAACCCCACCCCCACGTACGTTGGCGGAAAAAAAAAAATCACGTGCCTTGGGCGAAAGTGGAGGGAACTCACTTGAGAAGGCGGAAAAGAACATAAGAATTGAAGGCGGATAACATTACGGGTGCGATCATACCAGCACTAATGCACCGGATCCCATCAGAACTCCGCAGTTAAGCGTGCTTGGGCGAGAGTAGTACTAGGATGGGTGACCCCCTGGGAAGTCCTCGTGTTGCACCCCTTTTTTGAATCTCGAATATTTTTTTCGACTCTCTGTCTGTCTCTCTCTCTCTCTCTCTGTCTCTCTCTCTGCGGTGGGCGTAACCCCACCCCCACGTACGTTGGCGGAAAAAAAAAAATCACGTGCCTTGGGCGAAAGTGGAGGGAACTCACTTGAGAAGGCGGAAAAGAACATAAGAATTGAAGGCGGATAACATTACGGGTGCGATCATACCAGCACTAATGCACCGGATCCCATCAGAACTCCGCAGTTAAGCGTGCTTGGGCGAGAGTAGTACTAGGATGGGTGACCCCCTGGGAAGTCCTCGTGTTGCACCCCTTTTTTGAATCTCGAATATTTTTTTCGACTCTCTGTCTGTCTCTCTCTCTCTCTCTCTCTCTGTCTCTCTCTCTGCGGTGGGCGTAACCCCACCCCCACGTACGTTGGCGGAAAAAAAAAAATCACGTGCCTTGGGCGAAAGTGGAGGGAACTCACTTGAGAAGGCGGAAAAGAACATAAGAATTGAAGGCGGATAACATTACGGGTGCGATCATACCAGCACTAATGCACCGGATCCCATCAGAACTCCGCAGTTAAGCGTGCTTGGGCGAGAGTAGTACTAGGATGGGTGACCCCCTGGGAAGTCCTCGTGTTGCACCCCTTTTTTGAATCTCGAATATTTTTTTCGACTCTCTGTCTGTCTCTCTCTCTCTCTCTCTCTCTCTGTCTCTCTCTCTGCGGTGGGCGTAACCCCACCCCCACGTACGTTGGCGGAAAAAAAAAAATCACGTGCCTTGGGCGAAAGTGGAGGGAACTCACTTGAGAAGGCGGAAAAGAACATAAGAATTGAAGGCGGATAACATTACGGGTGCGATCATACCAGCACTAATGCACCGGATCCCATCAGAACTCCGCAGTTAAGCGTGCTTGGGCGAGAGTAGTACTAGGATGGGTGACCCCCTGGGAAGTCCTCGTGTTGCACCCCTTTTTTGAATCTCGAATATTTTTTTCGACTCTCTGTCTGTCTCTCTCTCTCTCTCTCTCTCTGTCTCTCTCTCTGCGGTGGGCGTAACCCCACCCCCACGTACGTTGGCGGAAAAAAAAAATCACGTGCCTTGGGCGAAAGTGGAGGGAACTCACTTGAGAAGGCGGAAAAGAACATAAGAATTGAAGGCGGATAACATTACGGGTGCGATCATACCAGCACTAATGCACCGGATCCCATCAGAACTCCGCAGTTAAGCGTGCTTGGGCGAGAGTAGTACTAGGATGGGTGACCCCCTGGGAAGTCCTCGTGTTGCACCCCTTTTTTGAATCTCGAATATTTTTTTCGACTCTCTGTCTGTCTCTCTCTCTCTCTCTCTCTCTCTGTCTCTCTCTCTGCGGTGGGCGTAACCCCACCCCCACGTACGTTGGCGGAAAAAAAAAAATCACGTGCCTTGGGCGAAAGTGGAGGGAACTCACTTGAGAAGGCGGAAAAGAACATAAGAATTGAAGGCGGATAACATTACGGGTGCGATCATACCAGCACTAATGCACCGGATCCCATCAGAACTCCGCAGTTAAGCGTGCTTGGGCGAGAGTAGTACTAGGATGGGTGACCCCCTGGGAAGTCCTCGTGTTGCACCCCTTTTTTGAATCTCGAATATTTTTTTCGACTCTCTGTCTGTCTCTCTCTCTCTCTCTCTCTCTCTGTCTCTCTCTCTGCGGTGGGCGTAACCCCACCCCCACGTACGTTGGCGGAAAAAAAAAAATCACGTGCCTTGGGCGAAAGTGGAGGGAACTCACTTGAGAAGGCGGAAAAGAACATAAGAATTGAAGGCGGATAACATTACGGGTGCGATCATACCAGCACTAATGCACCGGATCCCATCAGAACTCCGCAGTTAAGCGTGCTTGGGCGAGAGTAGTACTAGGATGGGTGACCCCCTGGGAAGTCCTCGTGTTGCACCCCTTTTTTGAATCTCGAATATTTTTTTCGACTCTCTGTCTGTCTCTCTCTCTCTCTCTCTCTCTCTCTGTCTCTCTCTCTGCGGTGGGCGTAACCCCACCCCCACGTACGTTGGCGGAAAAAAAAAAATCACGTGCCTTGGGCGAAAGTGGAGGGAACTCACTTGAGAAGGCGGAAAAGAACATAAGAATTGAAGGCGGATAACATTACGGGTGCGATCATACCAGCACTAATGCACCGGATCCCATCAGAACTCCGCAGTTAAGCGTGCTTGGGCGAGAGTAGTACTAGGATGGGTGACCCCCTGGGAAGTCCTCGTGTTGCACCCCTTTTTTGAATCTCGAATATTTTTTTCGACTCTCTGTCTGTCTCTCTCTCTCTCTCTCTCTCTCTGTCTCTCTCTCTGCGGTGGGCGTAACCCCACCCCCACGTACGTTGGCGGAAAAAAAAAAATCACGTGCCTTGGGCGAAAGTGGAGGGAACTCACTTGAGAAGGCGGAAAAGAACATAAGAATTGAAGGCGGATAACATTACGGGTGCGATCATACCAGCACTAATGCACCGGATCCCATCAGAACTCCGCAGTTAAGCGTGCTTGGGCGAGAGTAGTACTAGGATGGGTGACCCCCTGGGAAGTCCTCGTGTTGCACCCCTTTTTTGAATCTCGAATATTTTTTTCGACTCTCTGTCTGTCTCTCTCTCTCTCTCTCTCTCTGTCTCTCTCTCTGCGGTGGGCGTAACCCCACCCCCACGTACGTTGGCGGAAAAAAAAAAATCACGTGCCTTGGGCGAAAGTGGAGGGAACTCACTTGAGAAGGCGGAAAAGAACATAAGAATTGAAGGCGGATAACATTACGGGTGCGATCATACCAGCACTAATGCACCGGATCCCATCAGAACTCCGCAGTTAAGCGTGCTTGGGCGAGAGTAGTACTAGGATGGGTGACCCCCTGGGAAGTCCTCGTGTTGCACCCCTTTTTTGAATCTCGAATATTTTTTTCGACTCTCTGTCTGTCTCTCTCTCTCTCTCTCTCTCTGTCTCTCTCTCTGCGGTGGGCGTAACCCCACCCCCACGTACGTTGGCGGAAAAAAAAAAATCACGTGCCTTGGGCGAAAGTGGAGGGAACTCACTTGAGAAGGCGGAAAAGAACATAAGAATTGAAGGCGGATAACATTACGGGTGCGATCATACCAGCACTAATGCACCGGATCCCATCAGAACTCCGCAGTTAAGCGTGCTTGGGCGAGAGTAGTACTAGGATGGGTGACCCCCTGGGAAGTCCTCGTGTTGCACCCCTTTTTTGAATCTCGAATATTTTTTTCGACTCTCTGTCTGTCTCTCTCTCTCTCTCTCTCTCTCTGTCTCTCTCTCTGCGGTGGGCGTAACCCCACCCCCACGTACGTTGGCGGAAAAAAAAAAATCACGTGCCTTGGGCGAAAGTGGAGGGAACTCACTTGAGAAGGCGGAAAAGAACATAAGAATTGAAGGCGGATAACATTACGGGTGCGATCATACCAGCACTAATGCACCGGATCCCATCAGAACTCCGCAGTTAAGCGTGCTTGGGCGAGAGTAGTACTAGGATGGGTGACCCCCTGGGAAGTCCTCGTGTTGCACCCCTTTTTTGAATCTCGAATATTTTTTTCGACTCTCTGTCTGTCTCTCTCTCTCTCTCTCTCTCTGTCTCTCTCTCTGCGGTGGGCGTAACCCCACCCCCACGTACGTTGGCGGAAAAAAAAAAATCACGTGCCTTGGGCGAAAGTGGAGGGAACTCACTTGAGAAGGCGGAAAAGAACATAAGAATTGAAGGCGGATAACATTACGGGTGCGATCATACCAGCACTAATGCACCGGATCCCATCAGAACTCCGCAGTTAAGCGTGCTTGGGCGAGAGTAGTACTAGGATGGGTGACCCCCTGGGAAGTCCTCGTGTTGCACCCCTTTTTTGAATCTCGAATATTTTTTTCGACTCTCTGTCTGTCTCTCTCTCTCTCTCTCTCTCTCTGTCTCTCTCTCTGCGGTGGGCGTAACCCCACCCCCACGTACGTTGGCGGAAAAAAAAAAATCACGTGCCTTGGGCGAAAGTGGAGGGAACTCACTTGAGAAGGCGGAAAAGAACATAAGAATTGAAGGCGGATAACATTACGGGTGCGATCATACCAGCACTAATGCACCGGATCCCATCAGAACTCCGCAGTTAAGCGTGCTTGGGCGAGAGTAGTACTAGGATGGGTGACCCCCTGGGAAGTCCTCGTGTTGCACCCCTTTTTTGAATCTCGAATATTTTTTTCGACTCTCTGTCTGTCTCTCTCTCTCTCTCTCTCTCTCTGTCTCTCTCTCTGCGGTGGGCGTAACCCCACCCCCACGTACGTTGGCGGAAAAAAAAAAATCACGTGCCTTGGGCGAAAGTGGAGGGAACTCACTTGAGAAGGCGGAAAAGAACATAAGAATTGAAGGCGGATAACATTACGGGTGCGATCATACCAGCACTAATGCACCGGATCCCATCAGAACTCCGCAGTTAAGCGTGCTTGGGCGAGAGTAGTACTAGGATGGGTGACCCCCTGGGAAGTCCTCGTGTTGCACCCCTTTTTTGAATCTCGAATATTTTTTTCGACTCTCTGTCTGTCTCTCTCTCTCTCTCTCTCTCTGTCTCTCTCTCTGCGGTGGGCGTAACCCCACCCCCACGTACGTTGGCGGAAAAAAAAAAATCACGTGCCTTGGGCGAAAGTGGAGGGAACTCACTTGAGAAGGCGGAAAAGAACATAAGAATTGAAGGCGGATAACATTACGGGTGCGATCATACCAGCACTAATGCACCGGATCCCATCAGAACTCCGCAGTTAAGCGTGCTTGGGCGAGAGTAGTACTAGGATGGGTGACCCCCTGGGAAGTCCTCGTGTTGCACCCCTTTTTTGAATCTCGAATATTTTTTTCGACTCTCTGTCTGTCTCTCTCTCTCTCTCTCTCTCTGTCTCTCTCTCTGCGGTGGGCGTAACCCCACCCCCACGTACGTTGGCGGAAAAAAAAAAATCACGTGCCTTGGGCGAAAGTGGAGGGAACTCACTTGAGAAGGCGGAAAAGAACATAAGAATTGAAGGCGGATAACATTACGGGTGCGATCATACCAGCACTAATGCACCGGATCCCATCAGAACTCCGCAGTTAAGCGTGCTTGGGCGAGAGTAGTACTAGGATGGGTGACCCCCTGGGAAGTCCTCGTGTTGCACCCCTTTTTTGAATCTCGAATATTTTTTTCGACTCTCTGTCTGTCTCTCTCTCTCTCTCTCTCTCTCTGTCTCTCTCTCTGCGGTGGGCGTAACCCCACCCCCACGTACGTTGGCGGAAAAAAAAAAATCACGTGCCTTGGGCGAAAGTGGAGGGAACTCACTTGAGAAGGCGGAAAAGAACATAAGAATTGAAGGCGGATAACATTACGGGTGCGATCATACCAGCACTAATGCACCGGATCCCATCAGAACTCCGCAGTTAAGCGTGCTTGGGCGAGAGTAGTACTAGGATGGGTGACCCCCTGGGAAGTCCTCGTGTTGCACCCCTTTTTTGAATCTCGAATATTTTTTTCGACTCTCTGTCTGTCTCTCTCTCTCTCTCTCTCTCTGTCTCTCTCTCTGCGGTGGGCGTAACCCCACCCCCACGTACGTTGGCGGAAAAAAAAAAATCACGTGCCTTGGGCGAAAGTGGAGGGAACTCACTTGAGAAGGCGGAAAAGAACATAAGAATTGAAGGCGGATAACATTACGGGTGCGATCATACCAGCACTAATGCACCGGATCCCATCAGAACTCCGCAGTTAAGCGTGCTTGGGCGAGAGTAGTACTAGGATGGGTGACCCCCTGGGAAGTCCTCGTGTTGCACCCCTTTTTTGAATCTCGAATATTTTTTTCGACTCTCTGTCTGTCTCTCTCTCTCTCTCTCTCTCTGTCTCTCTCTCTGCGGTGGGCGTAACCCCACCCCCACGTACGTTGGCGGAAAAAAAAAAATCACGTGCCTTGGGCGAAAGTGGAGGGAACTCACTTGAGAAGGCGGAAAAGAACATAAGAATTGAAGGCGGATAACATTACGGGTGCGATCATACCAGCACTAATGCACCGGATCCCATCAGAACTCCGCAGTTAAGCGTGCTTGGGCGAGAGTAGTACTAGGATGGGTGACCCCCTGGGAAGTCCTCGTGTTGCACCCCTTTTTTGAATCTCGAATATTTTTTTCGACTCTCTGTCTGTCTCTCTCTCTCTCTCTCTCTCTCTGTCTCTCTCTCTGCGGTGGGCGTAACCCCACCCCCACGTACGTTGGCGGAAAAAAAAAAATCACGTGCCTTGGGCGAAAGTGGAGGGAACTCACTTGAGAAGGCGGAAAAGAACATAAGAATTGAAGGCGGATAACATTACGGGTGCGATCATACCAGCACTAATGCACCGGATCCCATCAGAACTCCGCAGTTAAGCGTGCTTGGGCGAGAGTAGTACTAGGATGGGTGACCCCCTGGGAAGTCCTCGTGTTGCACCCCTTTTTTGAATCTCGAATATTTTTTTCGACTCTCTGTCTGTCTCTCTCTCTCTCTCTCTCTCTCTGTCTCTCTCTCTGCGGTGGGCGTAACCCCACCCCCACGTACGTTGGCGGAAAAAAAAAAATCACGTGCCTTGGGCGAAAGTGGAGGGAACTCACTTGAGAAGGCGGAAAAGAACATAAGAATTGAAGGCGGATAACATTACGGGTGCGATCATACCAGCACTAATGCACCGGATCCCATCAGAACTCCGCAGTTAAGCGTGCTTGGGCGAGAGTAGTACTAGGATGGGTGACCCCCTGGGAAGTCCTCGTGTTGCACCCCTTTTTTGAATCTCGAATATTTTTTTCGACTCTCTGTCTGTCTCTCTCTCTCTCTCTCTCTCTCTGTCTCTCTCTCTGCGGTGGGCGTAACCCCACCCCCACGTACGTTGGCGGAAAAAAAAAAATCACGTGCCTTGGGCGAAAGTGGAGGGAACTCACTTGAGAAGGCGGAAAAGAACATAAGAATTGAAGGCGGATAACATTACGGGTGCGATCATACCAGCACTAATGCACCGGATCCCATCAGAACTCCGCAGTTAAGCGTGCTTGGGCGAGAGTAGTACTAGGATGGGTGACCCCCTGGGAAGTCCTCGTGTTGCACCCCTTTTTTGAATCTCGAATATTTTTTTCGACTCTCTGTCTGTCTCTCTCTCTCTCTCTCTCTCTGTCTCTCTCTCTGCGGTGGGCGTAACCCCACCCCCACGTACGTTGGCGGAAAAAAAAAAATCACGTGCCTTGGGCGAAAGTGGAGGGAACTCACTTGAGAAGGCGGAAAAGAACATAAGAATTGAAGGCGGATAACATTACGGGTGCGATCATACCAGCACTAATGCACCGGATCCCATCAGAACTCCGCAGTTAAGCGTGCTTGGGCGAGAGTAGTACTAGGATGGGTGACCCCCTGGGAAGTCCTCGTGTTGCACCCCTTTTTTGAATCTCGAATATTTTTTTCGACTCTCTGTCTGTCTCTCTCTCTCTCTCTCTCTCTCTGTCTCTCTCTGCGGTGGGCGTAACCCCACCCCCACGTACGTTGGCGGAAAAAAAAAAATCACGTGCCTTGGGCGAAAGTGGAGGGAACTCACTTGAGAAGGCGGAAAAGAACATAAGAATTGAAGGCGGATAACATTACGGGTGCGATCATACCAGCACTAATGCACCGGATCCCATCAGAACTCCGCAGTTAAGCGTGCTTGGGCGAGAGTAGTACTAGGATGGGTGACCCCCTGGGAAGTCCTCGTGTTGCACCCCTTTTTTGAATCTCGAATATTTTTTTCGACTCTCTGTCTGTCTCTCTCTCTCTCTCTCTCTCTCTGTCTCTCTCTCTGCGGTGGGCGTAACCCCACCCCCACGTACGTTGGCGGAAAAAAAAAAATCACGTGCCTTGGGCGAAAGTGGAGGGAACTCACTTGAGAAGGCGGAAAAGAACATAAGAATTGAAGGCGGATAACATTACGGGTGCGATCATACCAGCACTAATGCACCGGATCCCATCAGAACTCCGCAGTTAAGCGTGCTTGGGCGAGAGTAGTACTAGGATGGGTGACCCCCTGGGAAGTCCTCGTGTTGCACCCCTTTTTTGAATCTCGAATATTTTTTTCGACTCTCTGTCTGTCTCTCTCTCTCTCTCTCTCTCTCTGTCTCTCTCTCTGCGGTGGGCGTAACCCCACCCCCACGTACGTTGGCGGAAAAAAAAAAATCACGTGCCTTGGGCGAAAGTGGAGGGAACTCACTTGAGAAGGCGGAAAAGAACATAAGAATTGAAGGCGGATAACATTACGGGTGCGATCATACCAGCACTAATGCACCGGATCCCATCAGAACTCCGCAGTTAAGCGTGCTTGGGCGAGAGTAGTACTAGGATGGGTGACCCCCTGGGAAGTCCTCGTGTTGCACCCCTTTTTTGAATCTCGAATATTTTTTTCGACTCTCTGTCTGTCTCTCTCTCTCTCTCTCTCTGTCTCTCTCTCTGCGGTGGGCGTAACCCCACCCCCACGTACGTTGGCGGAAAAAAAAAAATCACGTGCCTTGGGCGAAAGTGGAGGGAACTCACTTGAGAAGGCGGAAAAGAACATAAGAATTGAAGGCGGATAACATTACGGGTGCGATCATACCAGCACTAATGCACCGGATCCCATCAGAACTCCGCAGTTAAGCGTGCTTGGGCGAGAGTAGTACTAGGATGGGTGACCCCCTGGGAAGTCCTCGTGTTGCACCCCTTTTTTGAATCTCGAATATTTTTTTCGACTCTCTGTCTGTCTCTCTCTCTCTCTCTCTCTCTCTGTCTCTCTCTCTGCGGTGGGCGTAACCCCACCCCCACGTACGTTGGCGGAAAAAAAAAAATCACGTGCCTTGGGCGAAAGTGGAGGGAACTCACTTGAGAAGGCGGAAAAGAACATAAGAATTGAAGGCGGATAACATTACGGGTGCGATCATACCAGCACTAATGCACCGGATCCCATCAGAACTCCGCAGTTAAGCGTGCTTGGGCGAGAGTAGTACTAGGATGGGTGACCCCCTGGGAAGTCCTCGTGTTGCACCCCTTTTTTGAATCTCGAATATTTTTTTCGACTCTCTGTCTGTCTCTCTCTCTCTCTCTCTCTCTGTCTCTCTCTCTGCGGTGGGCGTAACCCCACCCCCACGTACGTTGGCGGAAAAAAAAAAATCACGTGCCTTGGGCGAAAGTGGAGGGAACTCACTTGAGAAGGCGGAAAAGAACATAAGAATTGAAGGCGGATAACATTACGGGTGCGATCATACCAGCACTAATGCACCGGATCCCATCAGAACTCCGCAGTTAAGCGTGCTTGGGCGAGAGTAGTACTAGGATGGGTGACCCCCTGGGAAGTCCTCGTGTTGCACCCCTTTTTTGAATCTCGAATATTTTTTTCGACTCTCTGTCTGTCTCTCTCTCTCTCTCTCTCTCTGTCTCTCTCTCTGCGGTGGGCGTAACCCCACCCCCACGTACGTTGGCGGAAAAAAAAAAATCACGTGCCTTGGGCGAAAGTGGAGGGAACTCACTTGAGAAGGCGGAAAAGAACATAAGAATTGAAGGCGGATAACATTACGGGTGCGATCATACCAGCACTAATGCACCGGATCCCATCAGAACTCCGCAGTTAAGCGTGCTTGGGCGAGAGTAGTACTAGGATGGGTGACCCCCTGGGAAGTCCTCGTGTTGCACCCCTTTTTTGAATCTCGAATATTTTTTTCGACTCTCTGTCTGTCTCTCTCTCTCTCTCTCTCTCTGTCTCTCTCTCTGCGGTGGGCGTAACCCCACCCCCACGTACGTTGGCGGAAAAAAAAAAATCACGTGCCTTGGGCGAAAGTGGAGGGAACTCACTTGAGAAGGCGGAAAAGAACATAAGAATTGAAGGCGGATAACATTACGGGTGCGATCATACCAGCACTAATGCACCGGATCCCATCAGAACTCCGCAGTTAAGCGTGCTTGGGCGAGAGTAGTACTAGGATGGGTGACCCCCTGGGAAGTCCTCGTGTTGCACCCCTTTTTTGAATCTCGAATATTTTTTTCGACTCTCTGTCTGTCTCTCTCTCTCTCTCTCTCTCTGTCTCTCTCTCTGCGGTGGGCGTAACCCCACCCCCACGTACGTTGGCGGAAAAAAAAAATCACGTGCCTTGGGCGAAAGTGGAGGGAACTCACTTGAGAAGGCGGAAAAGAACATAAGAATTGAAGGCGGATAACATTACGGGTGCGATCATACCAGCACTAATGCACCGGATCCCATCAGAACTCCGCAGTTAAGCGTGCTTGGGCGAGAGTAGTACTAGGATGGGTGACCCCCTGGGAAGTCCTCGTGTTGCACCCCTTTTTTGAATCTCGAATATTTTTTTCGACTCTCTGTCTGTCTCTCTCTCTCTCTCTCTCTCTCTGTCTCTCTCTCTGCGGTGGGCGTAACCCCACCCCCACGTACGTTGGCGGAAAAAAAAAAATCACGTGCCTTGGGCGAAAGTGGAGGGAACTCACTTGAGAAGGCGGAAAAGAACATAAGAATTGAAGGCGGATAACATTACGGGTGCGATCATACCAGCACTAATGCACCGGATCCCATCAGAACTCCGCAGTTAAGCGTGCTTGGGCGAGAGTAGTACTAGGATGGGTGACCCCCTGGGAAGTCCTCGTGTTGCACCCCTTTTTTGAATCTCGAATATTTTTTTCGACTCTCTGTCTGTCTCTCTCTCTCTCTCTCTCTCTGTCTCTCTCTCTGCGGTGGGCGTAACCCCACCCCCACGTACGTTGGCGGAAAAAAAAAAATCACGTGCCTTGGGCGAAAGTGGAGGGAACTCACTTGAGAAGGCGGAAAAGAACATAAGAATTGAAGGCGGATAACATTACGGGTGCGATCATACCAGCACTAATGCACCGGATCCCATCAGAACTCCGCAGTTAAGCGTGCTTGGGCGAGAGTAGTACTAGGATGGGTGACCCCCTGGGAAGTCCTCGTGTTGCACCCCTTTTTTGAATCTCGAATATTTTTTTCGACTCTCTGTCTGTCTCTCTCTCTCTCTCTCTCTCTGTCTCTCTCTCTGCGGTGGGCGTAACCCCACCCCCACGTACGTTGGCGGAAAAAAAAAAATCACGTGCCTTGGGCGAAAGTGGAGGGAACTCACTTGAGAAGGCGGAAAAGAACATAAGAATTGAAGGCGGATAACATTACGGGTGCGATCATACCAGCACTAATGCACCGGATCCCATCAGAACTCCGCAGTTAAGCGTGCTTGGGCGAGAGTAGTACTAGGATGGGTGACCCCCTGGGAAGTCCTCGTGTTGCACCCCTTTTTTGAATCTCGAATATTTTTTTCGACTCTCTGTCTGTCTCTCTCTCTCTCTCTCTCTCTGTCTCTCTCTCTGCGGTGGGCGTAACCCCACCCCCACGTACGTTGGCGGAAAAAAAAAAATCACGTGCCTTGGGCGAAAGTGGAGGGAACTCACTTGAGAAGGCGGAAAAGAACATAAGAATTGAAGGCGGATAACATTACGGGTGCGATCATACCAGCACTAATGCACCGGATCCCATCAGAACTCCGCAGTTAAGCGTGCTTGGGCGAGAGTAGTACTAGGATGGGTGACCCCCTGGGAAGTCCTCGTGTTGCACCCCTTTTTTGAATCTCGAATATTTTTTTCGACTCTCTGTCTGTCTCTCTCTCTCTCTCTCTCTCTGTCTCTCTCTCTGCGGTGGGCGTAACCCCACCCCCACGTACGTTGGCGGAAAAAAAAAATCACGTGCCTTGGGCGAAAGTGGAGGGAACTCACTTGAGAAGGCGGAAAAGAACATAAGAATTGAAGGCGGATAACATTACGGGTGCGATCATACCAGCACTAATGCACCGGATCCCATCAGAACTCCGCAGTTAAGCGTGCTTGGGCGAGAGTAGTACTAGGATGGGTGACCCCCTGGGAAGTCCTCGTGTTGCACCCCTTTTTTGAATCTCGAATATTTTTTTCGACTCTCTGTCTGTCTCTCTCTCTCTCTCTCTCTCTGTCTCTCTCTCTGCGGTGGGCGTAACCCCACCCCCACGTACGTTGGCGGAAAAAAAAAAATCACGTGCCTTGGGCGAAAGTGGAGGGAACTCACTTGAGAAGGCGGAAAAGAACATAAGAATTGAAGGCGGATAACATTACGGGTGCGATCATACCAGCACTAATGCACCGGATCCCATCAGAACTCCGCAGTTAAGCGTGCTTGGGCGAGAGTAGTACTAGGATGGGTGACCCCCTGGGAAGTCCTCGTGTTGCACCCCTTTTTTGAATCTCGAATATTTTTTTCGACTCTCTGTCTGTCTCTCTCTCTCTCTCTCTCTCTCTGTCTCTCTCTCTGCGGTGGGCGTAACCCCACCCCCACGTACGTTGGCGGAAAAAAAAAAATCACGTGCCTTGGGCGAAAGTGGAGGGAACTCACTTGAGAAGGCGGAAAAGAACATAAGAATTGAAGGCGGATAACATTACGGGTGCGATCATACCAGCACTAATGCACCGGATCCCATCAGAACTCCGCAGTTAAGCGTGCTTGGGCGAGAGTAGTACTAGGATGGGTGACCCCCTGGGAAGTCCTCGTGTTGCACCCCTTTTTTGAATCTCGAATATTTTTTTCGACTCTCTGTCTGTCTCTCTCTCTCTCTCTCTCTGTCTCTCTCTCTGCGGTGGGCGTAACCCCACCCCCACGTACGTTGGCGGAAAAAAAAAAATCACGTGCCTTGGGCGAAAGTGGAGGGAACTCACTTGAGAAGGCGGAAAAGAACATAAGAATTGAAGGCGGATAACATTACGGGTGCGATCATACCAGCACTAATGCACCGGATCCCATCAGAACTCCGCAGTTAAGCGTGCTTGGGCGAGAGTAGTACTAGGATGGGTGACCCCCTGGGAAGTCCTCGTGTTGCACCCCTTTTTTGAATCTCGAATATTTTTTTCGACTCTCTGTCTGTCTCTCTCTCTCTCTCTCTGTCTCTCTCTCTGCGGTGGGCGTAACCCCACCCCCACGTACGTTGGCGGAAAAAAAAAAATCACGTGCCTTGGGCGAAAGTGGAGGGAACTCACTTGAGAAGGCGGAAAAGAACATAAGAATTGAAGGCGGATAACATTACGGGTGCGATCATACCAGCACTAATGCACCGGATCCCATCAGAACTCCGCAGTTAAGCGTGCTTGGGCGAGAGTAGTACTAGGATGGGTGACCCCCTGGGAAGTCCTCGTGTTGCACCCCTTTTTTGAATCTCGAATATTTTTTTCGACTCTCTGTCTGTCTCTCTCTCTCTCTCTCTCTGTCTCTCTCTCTGCGGTGGGCGTAACCCCACCCCCACGTACGTTGGCGGAAAAAAAAAAATCACGTGCCTTGGGCGAAAGTGGAGGGAACTCACTTGAGAAGGCGGAAAAGAACATAAGAATTGAAGGCGGATAACATTACGGGTGCGATCATACCAGCACTAATGCACCGGATCCCATCAGAACTCCGCAGTTAAGCGTGCTTGGGCGAGAGTAGTACTAGGATGGGTGACCCCCTGGGAAGTCCTCGTGTTGCACCCCTTTTTTGAATCTCGAATATTTTTTTCGACTCTCTGTCTGTCTCTCTCTCTCTCTCTCTCTGTCTCTCTCTCTGCGGTGGGCGTAACCCCACCCCCACGTACGTTGGCGGAAAAAAAAAAATCACGTGCCTTGGGCGAAAGTGGAGGGAACTCACTTGAGAAGGCGGAAAAGAACATAAGAATTGAAGGCGGATAACATTACGGGTGCGATCATACCAGCACTAATGCACCGGATCCCATCAGAACTCCGCAGTTAAGCGTGCTTGGGCGAGAGTAGTACTAGGATGGGTGACCCCCTGGGAAGTCCTCGTGTTGCACCCCTTTTTTGAATCTCGAATATTTTTTTCGACTCTCTGTCTGTCTCTCTCTCTCTCTCTCTGTCTCTCTCTCTGCGGTGGGCGTAACCCCACCCCCACGTACGTTGGCGGAAAAAAAAAATCACGTGCCTTGGGCGAAAGTGGAGGGAACTCACTTGAGAAGGCGGAAAAGAACATAAGAATTGAAGGCGGATAACATTACGGGTGCGATCATACCAGCACTAATGCACCGGATCCCATCAGAACTCCGCAGTTAAGCGTGCTTGGGCGAGAGTAGTACTAGGATGGGTGACCCCCTGGGAAGTCCTCGTGTTGCACCCCTTTTTTGAATCTCGAATATTTTTTTCGACTCTCTGTCTGTCTCTCTCTCTCTCTCTCTCTGTCTCTCTCTCTGCGGTGGGCGTAACCCCACCCCCACGTACGTTGGCGGAAAAAAAAAATCACGTGCCTTGGGCGAAAGTGGAGGGAACTCACTTGAGAAGGCGGAAAAGAACATAAGAATTGAAGGCGGATAACATTACGGGTGCGATCATACCAGCACTAATGCACCGGATCCCATCAGAACTCCGCAGTTAAGCGTGCTTGGGCGAGAGTAGTACTAGGATGGGTGACCCCCTGGGAAGTCCTCGTGTTGCACCCCTTTTTTGAATCTCGAATATTTTTTTCGACTCTCTGTCTGTCTCTCTCTCTCTCTCTCTCTCTCTCTCTCTGCGGTGGGCGTAACCCCACCCCCACGTACGTTGGCGGAAAAAAAAAAATCACGTGCCTTGGGCGAAAGTGGAGGGAACTCACTTGAGAAGGCGGAAAAGAACATAAGAATTGAAGGCGGATAACATTACGGGTGCGATCATACCAGCACTAATGCACCGGATCCCATCAGAACTCCGCAGTTAAGCGTGCTTGGGCGAGAGTAGTACTAGGATGGGTGACCCCCTGGGAAGTCCTCGTGTTGCACCCCTTTTTTGAATCTCGAATATTTTTTTCGACTCTCTGTCTGTCTCTCTCTCTCTCTCTCTCTCTCTCTGCGGTGGGCGTAACCCCACCCCCACGTACGTTGGCGGAAAAAAAAAAATCACGTGCCTTGGGCGAAAGTGGAGGGAACTCACTTGAGAAGGCGGAAAAGAACATAAGAATTGAAGGCGGATAACATTACGGGTGCGATCATACCAGCACTAATGCACCGGATCCCATCAGAACTCCGCAGTTAAGCGTGCTTGGGCGAGAGTAGTACTAGGATGGGTGACCCCCTGGGAAGTCCTCGTGTTGCACCCCTTTTTTGAATCTCGAATATTTTTTTCGACTCTCTGTCTGTCTCTCTCTCTCTCTCTCTGTCTCTCTCTCTGCGGTGGGCGTAACCCCACCCCCACGTACGTTGGCGGAAAAAAAAAAATCACGTGCCTTGGGCGAAAGTGGAGGGAACTCACTTGAGAAGGCGGAAAAGAACATAAGAATTGAAGGCGGATAACATTACGGGTGCGATCATACCAGCACTAATGCACCGGATCCCATCAGAACTCCGCAGTTAAGCGTGCTTGGGCGAGAGTAGTACTAGGATGGGTGACCCCCTGGGAAGTCCTCGTGTTGCACCCCTTTTTTGAATCTCGAATATTTTTTTCGACTCTCTGTCTGTCTCTCTCTCTCTCTCTGTCTCTCTCTCTCTGCGGTGGGCGTAACCCCACCCCCACGTACGTTGGCGGAAAAAAAAAAATCACGTGCCTTGGGCGAAAGTGGAGGGAACTCACTTGAGAAGGCGGAAAAGAACATAAGAATTGAAGGCGGATAACATTACGGGTGCGATCATACCAGCACTAATGCACCGGATCCCATCAGAACTCCGCAGTTAAGCGTGCTTGGGCGAGAGTAGTACTAGGATGGGTGACCCCCTGGGAAGTCCTCGTGTTGCACCCCTTTTTTGAATCTCGAATATTTTTTTCGACTCTCTGTCTGTCTGTCTCTCTCTCTCTCTGTCTCTCTCTCTGCGGTGGGCGTAACCCCACCCCCACGTACGTTGGCGGAAAAAAAAAAATCACGTGCCTTGGGCGAAAGTGGAGGGAACTCACTTGAGAAGGCGGAAAAGAACATAAGAATTGAAGGCGGATAACATTACGGGTGCGATCATACCAGCACTAATGCACCGGATCCCATCAGAACTCCGCAGTTAAGCGTGCTTGGGCGAGAGTAGTACTAGGATGGGTGACCCCCTGGGAAGTCCTCGTGTTGCACCCCTTTTTTGAATCTCGAATATTTTTTTCGACTCTCTGTCTGTCTCTCTCTCTCTCTCTCTCTCTCTCTGCGGTGGGCGTAACCCCACCCCCACGTACGTTGGCGGAAAAAAAAAATCACGTGCCTTGGGCGAAAGTGGAGGGAACTCACTTGAGAAGGCGGAAAAGAACATAAGAATTGAAGGCGGATAACATTACGGGTGCGATCATACCAGCACTAATGCACCGGATCCCATCAGAACTCCGCAGTTAAGCGTGCTTGGGCGAGAGTAGTACTAGGATGGGTGACCCCCTGGGAAGTCCTCGTGTTGCACCCCTTTTTTGAATCTCGAATATTTTTTTCGACTCTCTGTCTGTCTCTCTCTCTCTCTCTCTCTCTGTCTCTCTCTCTGCGGTGGGCGTAACCCCACCCCCACGTACGTTGGCGGAAAAAAAAAAATCACGTGCCTTGGGCGAAAGTGGAGGGAACTCACTTGAGAAGGCGGAAAAGAACATAAGAATTGAAGGCGGATAACATTACGGGTGCGATCATACCAGCACTAATGCACCGGATCCCATCAGAACTCCGCAGTTAAGCGTGCTTGGGCGAGAGTAGTACTAGGATGGGTGACCCCCTGGGAAGTCCTCGTGTTGCACCCCTTTTTTGAATCTCGAATATTTTTTTCGACTCTCTGTCTGTCTCTCTCTCTCTCTCTCTCTCTCTCTGCGGTGGGCGTAACCCCACCCCCACGTACGTTGGCGGAAAAAAAAAATCACGTGCCTTGGGCGAAAGTGGAGGGAACTCACTTGAGAAGGCGGAAAAGAACATAAGAATTGAAGGCGGATAACATTACGGGTGCGATCATACCAGCACTAATGCACCGGATCCCATCAGAACTCCGCAGTTAAGCGTGCTTGGGCGAGAGTAGTACTAGGATGGGTGACCCCCTGGGAAGTCCTCGTGTTGCACCCCTTTTTTGAATCTCGAATATTTTTTTCGACTCTCTGTCTGTCTCTCTCTCTCTCTCTCTCTCTCTGCGGTGGGCGTAACCCCACCCCCACGTACGTTGGCGGAAAAAAAAAATCACGTGCCTTGGGCGAAAGTGGAGGGAACTCACTTGAGAAGGCGGAAAAGAACATAAGAATTGAAGGCGGATAACATTACGGGTACGATCATACCAGCACTAATGCACCGGATCCCATCAGAACTCCGCAGTTAAGCGTGCTTGGGCGAGAGTAGTACTAGGATGGGTGACCCCCTGGGAAGTCCTCGTGTTGCACCCCTTTTTTGAATCTCGAATATTTTTTTCGACTCTCTGTCTGTCTCTCTCTCTCTCTCTCTGTCTCTCTCTCTGCGGTGGGCGTAACCCCACCCCCACGTACGTTGGCGGAAAAAAAAAATCACGTGCCTTGGGCGAAAGTGGAGGGAACTCACTTGAGAAGGCGGAAAAGAACATAAGAATTGAAGGCGGATAACATTACGGGTGCGATCATACCAGCACTAATGCACCGGATCCCATCAGAACTCCGCAGTTAAGCGTGCTTGGGCGAGAGTAGTACTAGGATGGGTGACCCCCTGGGAAGTCCTCGTGTTGCACCCCTTTTTTGAATCTCGAATATTTTTTTCGACTCTCTGTCTGTCTCTCTCTCTCTCTCTCTCTCTCTCTGCGGTGGGCGTAACCCCACCCCCACGTACGTTGGCGGAAAAAAAAAATCACGTGCCTTGGGCGAAAGTGGAGGGAACTCACTTGAGAAGGCGGAAAAGAACATAAGAATTGAAGGCGGATAACATTAAGGGTACTATCATACCAGCACTAATGCACCAGATCCCATCAGAACTCCGCAGTTAAGCGTGCTTGGGCGAGAGTAGTACTAGGATGGGTGACCCCCTGGGAAGTCCTCGTGTTGCACCCCTTTTTTGAATCTCGAATATTTTTTTCGACTCTCTGTCTGTCTGTCTGTCTCTCTCTCTCTGTCTCTCTCTCTGCGGTGGGCGTAACCCCACCCCCACGTACGTTGGCGGAAAAAAAAAAATCACGTGCCTTGGGCGAAAGTGGAGGGAACTCACTTGAGAAGGCGGAAAAGAACATAAGAATTGAAGGCGGATAACATTACGGGCTGCGATCATACCAGCACTAATGCACCGGATCCCATCAGAACTCCGTAGTTAAGCGTGCTTGGGCGAGAGTAGTACTAGGATGGGTGACCCCCTGGGAAGTCCTCGTGTTGCACCCCTTTTTTGAATCTCGAATATTTTTTTCGACTCTCTGTTTGTCTCTCTCTCTCTTTGTCTCTCTCTCTGCGGTGGGCGTAACCCCACCCCCACGTGCGTTGGCGGAAAAAAAAAATCACGTGCCTTGGGCGAAAGTGGAGGGAACTCACTTGAGAAGGCGGAAAAGAACATAAGAATTGAAGGCGGATAAGATTACGGGTACGATCATACCAGCACTAATGCACCGGATCCCATCAGAACTCCGCAGTTAAGCGTGCTTGGGCGAGAGTAGTACTAGGATGGGTGACCCCCTGGGAAGTCCTCGTGTTGCACCCCTTTTTTGAATCTCGAATATTTTTTTCGACTCTCTGTCTCTCTCTCTCTCTCTCTGTGTCTCTCTCTCTCTGCGGTGGGCGTAACCCCACCCCCACGTACGTTGGCGGAAAAAAAAAATCACGTGCCTTGGGCGAAAGTGGAGGGAACTCACTTGAGAAGGCGGAAAAGAACATAAGAATTGAAGGCGGATAACATTACGGGTGCGATCATACCAGCACTAATGCACCGGATCCCATAAGAACTCCGCAGTTAAGCGTGCTTGGGCGAGAGTAGTACTAGGATGGGTGAACCCCTGGGAAGTCCTCGTGTTGCACCCCTTTTTTGAATCTCGAATATTTTTTTCGACTCTCTGTCTCTCTCTCTCTCTCTCTCTGCGGTGGGCGTAACCCCACCCCCACGTACGTTGGCGGAAAAAAAAAATCACGTGCCTTGGGTGAAAGTGGAGGGAACTCACTTGAGAAGGCGGAAAAGAACATAAGAATTGAAGGCGGATAATATTACGGGTGCGATCATACCAGCACTAATGCACCGGATCCCATCAGAACTCCGCAGTTAAGCGTGCTTGGGCCCCACGTACGTTGGCGGGAAAAAAAAATCACGTGCCTTGGGTGAAAGTGGAGGGAACTCACTTGAGAAGGCGGAAAAGAACATAAGAATTGAAGGTGGATAATATTACGGGTGCGATCATACCAGCACTAATGCACCGAATCCCATCAGAACTCCGCAGTTAAGCGTGCTTGGGCTAGAGTAGTACTAGGATGGGTGACCCCCTGGGAAGTCCTCGTGTTGCACCCCTTTTTTGAATCTCGAATATTTTTTTCGGCTCTTTGTCTCTCTCTCTCTCTCTGTCTCTCTCTCTGCGGTGGGCGTAACCCCACCCCCACGTACGTTGGCGGAAAAGAAAAACCACGTGCCTTGGGCGAAAGTGGAGCGAACTCACTTGAGAAGGCAGAAAAGAACATAAGAATTGAAGGCGGATAACATTACGGGTGCGATCATACCAGCACTAATGCACCGGATCCCATCAGAACTCCGCAGTTAAGCGTGCTTGGGCGAGAGTAGTACTAGGATGGGTGACCCCCTGGGAAGTCCTCGTGTTGCACCCCTTTTTTGAATCTCGAATATTTTTTTCGACTCTCTGTCTCTCTCTCTCTCTGTCTCTCTCTCTGCGGTGGGCGTAACCCCACCCCCACGCACGTTGGCAGAAAAAAAAAATCACGTGCCTTGGGCGAAAGTGGAGAGAACTCACTTGAGAAGGCGGAAAAGAACATAAGAATTGAAGGCGGATAACTTTACGGGTGCGATATACCAGCACTAATGCACCGGATCCCATCAGAACTCCGCAGTTAAGCGTGCTTAGGCGAGAGTAGTACTAGGATGGGTGACCCCCCGGGAAGTCCTCGTGTTGCACCTCTTTTTTGAATCTCGAATATTTTTTTCGACTCTCTGTCTGTCTGTCTCTCTCTCTCTCTCTCTCTGCGGTGGGCGTAACCCCACCCCCACGTACGTTGGCAGAAAAAAAAAATCACGTGCCTTGGGCGAAAGTGGAGGGAACTCACTTGAGAAGGCGGAAAAGAACATAAGAATTGAAGGCGGATAACATTACGGGTGCGATCATACCAGCACTAGTGCACCGGATCCCATCAGAACTCCGCAGTTAAGCGTGCTTGGGCGAGAGTAGTACTAGGATGGGTGACCCCCTGGGAAGTCCTCGTGTTGCACCCCTTTTTTGAATCTCGAATATTTTTTTCGACTCTCTGTCTGTCTCTCTCTCTCTCTCTCTGTCTCTCTCTCTGCGGTGGGCGTAACCCCACCCCCACGTACGTTGGCGGAAAAAAAAAATCATGTGCCTTGGGCGAAAGTGGAGGGAACTCACTTGAGAAGGCGGAAAAGAACATAAGAATTGAAGGCGGATAACATAACGGGTGCGATCATACCAGCACTAATGCATCGGATCCCATCAGAACTCTGCAGTTAAGCGTTCTAGGGCGAGAGTAGTACTAGGATGGGTGACCCCCTGGGAAGTCCTCGTGTTGCACCCCTTTTTTGAATCTCGAATATTTTTTTCGACTCTCTGTCTGTCTCTCTCTCTCTCTCTCTCTCTCTCTCTCTCTGTCTCTCTCTCTGCGGTGGGCGTAACCCCACCCCCACGTACGTTGGCGGAAAAAAAAAATCACGTGCCTTGGGCGAAAGTGGAGGGAACTCACTTGAGAAGGCGGAAAAGAACATAAGAATTGAAGGCGGATAACATTACGGGTGCGATCATACCAGCATTAATGCACCGGATCCCATCAGAACTCCGCTGTTAAGCATGCTTGGGCGAGAGTAGTACTAGGATGGGTGACCCCTTGGAAGTCCTCGTGTTGCACCCCTTTTTTGAATCTCGAATATTTTTTTCGACTCTCTGTCTGTCTCTCTCTCTCTCTCTCTCTCTCTCTGTCTCTCTCTCTGCGGTGGGCGTAACCCCACCCCCACGTACGTTGGCGGAAAAAAAAAATCACGTGCCTTGGGCGAAAGTGGAGGGAACTCACTTGAGAAGGCGGAAAAGAACATAAGAATTGAAGGCGGATAACATAACGGGTGCGATCATACCAGTACTAATGCACCGGATCCCATCAGAACTTCGCAGTTAAGCGTGCTTGGGCGAGAGTAGTACTAGGATGGGTGACCCCCTGGGAAGTCCTCGTGTTGCACCCCTTTTTTGAATCTCGAATATTTTTTTCGACTCTCTGTCTGTCTGTCTCTCTCTCTCTCTCTGTCTCTCTCTCTGCGGTGGGCGTAACCCCACCCCCACGTACGTTGGCGGAAAAAAAAAATCACGTGGCTTGGGCGAAAGTGGAGGGAACTCACTTGAGAAGGCGGAAAAGAACATAAGAATTGAAGGCGGATAACATTACGGGTGCGATCATACCAGCACTAATGCACCGGATCCCATTAGAACTCCGCAGTTAAGCGTGTTTGGGCGAGAGTACTACTAGGATGGGTGACACTCTGGGAAGTCCTCGTGTTGCATCCCTTTTTTGAATCTCGAATATTTTTTTCGACTCTCTGTCTCTCTCTCTCTCTGCGGTGGGCGTAACCCCACCCCCACGTACGTTGGCGGAAAAAAAAAATCACGTGCCTTGGGCGAAAGTGGAGGGAACTCACTTGAGAAGGAGGAAAAGAACATAAGAATTGAAGGCGGATAACATTACGGGTGCGATCATACCAGCACTAATGCACCGGATCCCATCAGAACTCCGCAGTTAAGCGTGCTTGGGCGATAGTAGTACTAGTATGGGTGACCCCCTGGGAAGTCCTCGTGTTGCACCCCTTTTTTGAATCTCGACCATTTTTTTCGACTCTCTGTCTCTCTCTCTCTCTCTGTGCGGTGGGCGTAACCCCACCCCCACGTATGTTGGCGGAAAAAAAAGTCACGTGCCTTTGGCGAAAGTGGAGGGAACTCACTTGAGAAGGCGGAAAAGAACATAAGAAATGAAGGCGGATATCATTACGGGTGCGATCATACCAGCACTAATGCACTGGATCCCATTAGAACTCCGCAGTTAAGCGTGCTTGGGCGATAGTAGTACTAGGATGGGTGAGCCCCTGGGAAGTCCTCGTGTTGCATCGCTTTTTTGAATCTCGAATATTTTTTTCGATTCTCTGTCTCTCTCTCTCTCTCTCTGTGCGGTGGGCGTAACCCCACCCCCACGTATGTTGGCGGAAAAAAAAAATCACGTGCCTTGGGCGAAAGTGGAGGGAACTCACTTGAGAAGGCGGAAAAGAACATAAGAATTGAAGGCGGATAACATTACGGGTGCGATCATACCAGCACTAATGCACCGGATCCCATCAGAACTCCGCAGTTAAGCGTGCTTGGGCGATAGTAGTACTAGTATGGGTGACCCCCTGGGAAGTCCTCGTGTTGCACCCCTTTTTTGAATCTCGACCATTTTTTTCGACTCTCTGTCTCTCTCTCTCTCTCTGTGCGGTGGGCGTAACCCCACCCCCACGTATGTTGGCGGAAAAAAAAGTCACGTGCCTTGGGCGAAAGTGGAGGGAACTCACTTGAGAAGGCGGAAAAGAACATAAGAATTGAAGGCGGATATCATTACGGGTGCGATCATACCAGCACTAATGCACTGGATCCCATTAGAACTCCGCAGTTAAGCGTGCTTGGGCGATAGTAGTACTAGGATGGGTGAGCCCCTGGGAAGTCCTCGTGTTGCACCCCTTTTTTGAATCTCGAATATTTTTTTCGACTCTCTGTCTCTCTCTCTCTCTCTCTGTGCGGTGGGCGTAACCCCACCCCCACGTATGTTGGCGGAAAAAAAAAATCACGTGCCTTGGGCGAAAGTGGAGGGAACTCACTTGAGAAGGCGGAAAAAAACATAAGAATTGAAGGCGGATAACATTACGGGTGCGATCGTACCAGCACTAATGCACCGGATCCCATCAGAACTCCGCAGTTAAGCGTGCTTAGGCGAGAGTAGTACTAGGATGGGTGACCCCCTGGGAAGTCCTCGTGTTGCAAATCATGACTCAATTG